>OY997274.1:125417854-126797927 GCA_963921465.1 Triticum timopheevii
TCAAAAATACTTTGATCATCAATGATCTTTGTGTGTACAATCTGAATTGTCAATATGAGTCATCAACGATTTATAAACCGATGAAGACTCATATTGCGGCCACAAATTCTACACATAGAGTTCAATGAAGACCAAGTGCTTGTGGTAGTTTGAGAAATAACATATTTAAGGTGGTAAAAGGCTTGTTAGGGGAGCGAGGTGGGACTAAAAACAGCTTGCCATAACCTCATTAGTACCGGTTCGTGCTACGAACCGGCACTAAATGGTGATGGTGGGGCCATAGCCTGACCGCAGGCTGACACATCCCCTTTAGTACCGGTTCGTGGCATGAACCGGTACTAAAGTTTCGCCATGAACCGGTGCTATTGATCGCCGCCACAAACCGGTGCTATTGTACACATTAGTGCCGGCTGAAATTCAAACCGACACTATTGGGCTTCACGTATGACCCTTTTTCTACTAGTGGTATGACACCTCCGAGTTCAGCACACGTTCACCTCGATGACGTCCCGCGAACTCCGATCCAGCAGAGCTTCACGGGAGAGTTCCGTCAGCACGACGGCGTGATGACGGTGATGATGTTGCTAATGATGCAGGGCTTCGCCTAAGCACCGCTACGATATGACCGAGGTGGAATATGGTGGAGGGGAGCACCGCACACGGCTGGGAGAGATCAACTGAGCAACTTGTGTGTCATGGGGTGCCCCTAGCCTCAGTATATAAAGGAGGAGAGGAGGGGACGGGCCGGCCCTCTCTATGGCGCGCCCTGGAGAGTCCTACTCCCACCGGGAGTAGGATTCCCCCTTCCATGTACTAGGAGTAGGAGTCAAGGAAAGGGAAGAGAGAAAAGAAGGAAGGAAGGGGCGCTGCCCCTCCCCTTTGTACAATTCGGACTAGGCCTTGGGGGGGCGGCCTGCCTCTCTCTCTCTCTCTCTCCCTTAAAGCCCAATAAGTCCCATATTGTTGGGGAATGTAGTAAATCCAAAAAATTTCCTATGCACACGCAAGATCATGGTGATGCATAGCAACGAGAGGGGAGAGTGTGTCCACGTACCCTCGTAGACCGAAAGCGGAAACGTTAACACAACGAGGTTGATGTAATCGTACGTCTTCATGATCCGACCGATCAAGTACTAAATGCACGGCACCTCCGAGTTCAGCACACGTTCAGCTCGATGACATCCCTCGAACTCCCATCCAGCCGAGCTTTGAGGGAGAGTTTCGTCGGCACGACGGCGTGGTGACGATGATGATGTTCCACCGACGCAGGGCTTCGCCTAAGCACCGCTACGATATTATCGAGGTGGATTATGGTGGAGGGGGGCACCACACACGGCTAAGAGATCCAAGGATTAATTGTTGTATCTAGAGGTGCCCCCTTGCCCCCGTAAATAAAGGAGGGAGGGAGAGGCCGGCCCTAGAGGAGGGCGCGCCAAATGTGGGGAGTCCTACTAGGACTCCCAAGTCCTAGTAGGATTCCCCTTTCCTTTCCGGAGTAGGAGAGAAGGAAAGAGGGGGAGAGGGAGAAGGAAAAAGGGGCTGCACCCCTTGTCCAATTCGGACCAGAGGGGGGCGCGTGCCTCCTTCCTTTTGGCCTCTCTCCTCTATTCCCGTATGGCCCAATAAGGCCCATATACTCCCCGGCGAATTCCCGTAACTCTCCGTACTCCGAAAAATACCCGAATAACTCGGACCTTTCCGAAGTCTGAATATAGTCGTCCAATATATCGATCTTTACGTCTCGACCATTTCGAGACTCATCGTCATGTCCCCGATCTCATCCGGGTCTCTGAACTACCTTAGGTACATCAAAACACATAAACTCAAAACACCGATCGTCACCCAACTTTAAGCGTGCGGACCCTACGGGTTCGAGAACTATGTAGACATGACTGAGACACGTCTCCGGTCAATAACCAATAGCGGAACCTGGATGCTCATATTGGCTCCCACATATTCTATAAAGATCTTTATCGGTCAAACCGCATAACAACATACGTTGTTCCCTTTGTCATCGGTGTGTTACTTGCCGGAGATTCGATCGTCGGTATCTCAATACCTAGTTCAATCTCGTTACCGGCAAGTTTCTTTACTCGTTATGTAATGCATCATCCCGCAACTAACTCATTACTCACATTGCTTGCAAGGCTTATAGTGATGTGCATTACCGAGAGGGCCCAGAGATACCTCTCCGACAATCGGAGTGACAAATCCTAATCTCGAAATACGCCAACTCAACATGTACCTTTGGAGACACCTGTACAGCTCCTTTATAATCACCCAGTTACGTTGTGATGTTTGGTAGAACATAAAGTGTTCCTCCGGTAAACGGGAGTTGCATAATCTCATAGTTGTAGGAACATGTATAAGTCATGAAGAAAGCAATAGCAACATACTAAACGATCAACTGCTAAGCTAACGGAATGGGTCAAGTCAATCACAACATTCTTCTAATGATGTGATCCCGTTAATCAAATGACAACTCATGTCTATGGCTAGGAAACTTAACCATCTTTGATTAACGAGCTAGTCAAGTAGAGGCATACTAGTGATACTCTGTTTGTCTATGTATTCACACATGTACTAAGTTTCTGGTTAATACAATTCTAGCATGAATAATAAACATTTATCATGAAATAAGGAAATAAATAATAACTTTATTATTGCCTCTAGGGCATATTTCCTTCAGTCTCCCACTTACACTAGAGTCAATAATCTAGTTCACATCACCATGTGATTTAACACCAATATTCACATCTGTATGTGATTAATACCCATAGTTCACATCGTCATGTGATCAACACCCAAAGGGTTTACTAGAGTCAATAATCTAGTTCACATTGCTATGTGATTAACACCCAAAGAGTACTAAGGTATGATCATGTTTTGCTCGTGAGAGAAGTTTAGTCAACGGGTCTGTCACATTCAGAGTCGTATGTATTTTGTAAATATTCTATGTCTACAATGCTCTGCACGGAGCTACTCTAGCTAATTGCTCCCACTTTCAATATGTATCCAGATTGCGATTTAGAGTCATCTGGATCTGTGTAAAAGCTTGCACCGATGTAACTTTTTACGACGGGCTCTTTTGTCACCTCCATAATCGAGAGATATTTCCTTAGTCCTCACTATGGATATTCTTGACCGCTGTCCAGTGATCAACTCTTAGATCAAAATTGTACTCCCTTGCCAAACTCAGAGCAAGGTATACAATAGGTCTGGTACACAGCATAGCATACTTTATAAAACCTATGACTGAGGCGTAGGGAATGACTTTTCATTCTCTTTCTATTTTCTGCCATGGTCGGGTTTTGTGTCTTTTTTTTACTCAACTTCACACCTTGCAACACAGGCAAGACCTCCTTCTTTGACTGTTCCATTTTGAACTGCATCAAAATCTTACCAAGGTATGTACTCATTGAAAAATCTTATCAAGTGTCTTGATCTATCTCTATAGATCTTGATGCTCAATGTGTAAGCAGCTTCACCGAGGTCTTTCATTGAAAAACTTTTATTCAAGTATCCTTTTATGCTATCTAGAATTTATATATCATTTCCAATCAACAATATGTCATCTACATATAGTATTAGAAATGCTACAGAGCTCCCACTCACTTTCTTGTAAATACAGGCTTCTCCAAAAGTCTGTATAAAAACATATGCTTTGATCAACTCATCAAAGCGTATATTCCAACTCCGAGATGCTTACACCAGTCCATAGATGGATCACTGGAGCTTGCATACTTTGTTAGCACCTTTAGGATTGACAAAACCTTCTGGTTGCATCATATACATTTTTTCTTTAATAAATTCATTAAGGAATTCATTTTTGGCATCCATTTGCCAGATTTCATAAAATGTAGCAATTTGCTAACATGATTCGGACAGACTTAAGCATCACTACGAGTGAGAAAATCTCATCGTAGTCAACACCTTGAACTTTGTGAAAAACCTTTTTCGACAAGTCGAGCTTTGTAGATAGTAATAATACTATCAGTGTCCGTCTTCCTCTTGAAGATCCATTTATTTTCTATGGCTTGTCGATCATCGGGAAAGTCCACCAAAGTCCACACTTTGTTCTCATACATGGATCCCATCTCAGACTTCATGGCCTCAAACCATTTCGTGGAATCTGGGCTCATCATCGCTTCCTCATAGTTCGTAGGTTCGTCATGGTCAAGTAACATGACCTCCAGAACTGGATTACCGTACCACTCTGGTGCGGATCTTACTCTGGTTGACCTACGAGGTTCGGTAGTAACTTGATCTGAAGTTACATGATCATCATCATTAACTTCCTCACTAATTGGTGTAGGAGTCACAGGAACTGATTTCTGTGATGAACTACTTTCCAATAAGGGAGCAAGTATTGTTACCTCATCAAGTTCTACTTTCCTCCCACTCACTTCTTTCGAGAGAAACTCCTTCTCTAGAAAGTATCCATTTTTAGCAACGAATATCTTGCCTTTCGGATCTATGATAGAAGGTGTACCCAATAGTTTCCTTTGGGTATACTATGAAGACACATTTCTCCGATTTGGGTTTGAGCTTATCAGGATGAAACTTTTTCACATAAGCATCCCAACCTCAAACTTTAAGAAACGACAACTTTGGTTTCTTGCCACACCACAGTTCATAAGGCATCGTCTCAATGGATTTTGATGGTGCCCTATTTAAAGTGAATGCAGCTGTCTCTAATTCATAACCCCAAAACGATGGTGGTAAATCGGTAAGATACATCTTAGATCGCACCATATCCAATAAAGTGCAGTTACGACGTTCGGACACACCATTATGCTGTGGTGTTCCGGGTGGCGTGAGCTGTGAAACCATTCCACATTGTTTTATATGAAGGCCAAACTCGTAACTCAAATATTCTCCTCCACGATCAGATCGTAGAAACTTTATTTTCTTGTTATGATGATTCTCCACTTCACTCTGAAATTCTTTGAACTTTTCAAAAGTTTCAGACTTGTGTTTCATTAAGTAGATATACTCATATCTGCTCAAATCATTTGTGAAGGTCAGAAAATAACGATACTCGCCAAGAACATCAGCACTCATTGGTCCGCATACATCGGTATGTATTATTTCCAACAAGTCGGTAGCTCGTTCCATTGTTCCGGAGAACGGAGTTTTAGTCATCTTGCCCAAAAAGGCACGGTTCGCAAGCATCAAATGATTCATAACCAAGTGATTCTGAAAATCCATCTTTATGGAGTTTCTTCATGCGCTTTACACCGATATGACCCAAACGGCAGTGCCACAAATAAGTTGCACTATCATTATTAACTTTGCATCTTTTGGCATCAATATTATGAATATGTGTATCACTACGATCGAGATCCAACAAACTATTTTCATTGGGTGTATGACCATAGAAGGTTTTATTCATGTAAATAGAACAACAATTATTATCTGACTTTAAATGAATACCTGTATTGCAATAAACATGATCAAATCATATTCATGCTCAATGCAAACGCCAAATAACATTTATTTAGGTTTAACACTAATCCCGAAAGTATAGGGAGTGTGCGATGATGATCATATCAATCTTGGAACCACTTCCAACACACATCGTCACTTCACCCTCAACTAGTCTCTGTTTATTGTGTAACTCCTGTTTCGAGTTACTAATTTTTAGCAACCGAACAAGTATCAAATACTCAGGGGCTACTATAAACACTAGTAAGGTACACATCAATAACCTGTATATCAAATATACCCTTGTTCACTTTGCCATCCTTCTTATCCACCAAATATTCATGGTATTTCCGCTTCCAGTAACCATTTCCTTTTGCAGTAGAACCACTTAGTTTCAGGCTTTAGTCTAGCTTTGGGCTTCTTCACAGAAGTGACAACTTGCTTGCCATTCTACTTGAAGTTCCCTTTCTTTCCCTTTGCCTTTTCTTGAAACTAGTGTTCTTGTCAATCGTGAACATTTGATGCTCATTTCTTCATTTCTACCTTCGTTGATTTCAACATGATGAAGAGCTCGGGAATCATTTTCGTCATCCCTTGCATATTATAGTTCATCACGAAGTTCTAGTAACTTGGTGATGGTGACTAGAGAACTCTGTCAATCACTATCTTATCTGGAAGATTAACTCCCACTTGATTCAAGCGATTGTAGTACCCAGACAATTTGAGCACATGCTCACTAGTTGAGAAATTCTCCTCCATCTATTAGCTATAGAACTTGTTGGAGACTTTATATCTCTCAACTCGGGTATTTTCTTATAATATTAACTTCAACTCCTGGAACATCTCATATGGTCCATGACGTTCAAAACGTCTTTGAAGTCCCGATTATAAGCTGTTAAGCATGGTGCACTAAACTATCAAGTATTCATCATATTGAGCTAGCCAAACGTTCATAACGTCTGCATCTGCTCCTACAATAGGTCTGTCACCGAGCGGTGCATCAAGGACATAATTCTTCTGTGCAGCAATGAGGATAATCCTCAAGTTACGGATCCAACCCGCATCATTGCTACTAACATCTTTCAACATAGTTTTTCTCTAGGAACATATCAAAATAAACATAGGGAAGAAACAATGCGAGCTATTGATCTACAACATAATTTGCAAAATACTATCAGGACTAAGTTCGTTATAAATTAAAGTTCAATTAATCAAATTACTTAAGAACTCTCACTTAGATAGACATCCCTCTAATCATCTAAGTGATCACATGATCCAAATCAACTAAACCATGTCCGATCATCACATGAGATGGAGTAGTTTTCAATGGTGAACATCACTATGTTGATCATATCTACTATATGATTCAGGCTCGACCTTTCGGTCTCAGTGTTCCGAGGCCATATCTGTATATGCTAGGCTCGTCAAGTTTAACCTGAGTATTCAGCGTGTGCAACTGTTTTGCACCCCTTGTATTTGAACGTAGATCCTATCACACCTGATCATCACGTGGTGTCTCAGCACAAAGAACTTTCGCAACGGTGCATACTCAGGGAGAACACTTATACCTTGAAATTTAGTGAGAGATCATCTTATAATGCTACCATCAATCAAACCAAAATAAGATGCATAAAGGATAAACATCACATGCAATCAATATAAGTGATATGATATGGCCATCATCATCTTGTGCTTGTGATCTCCATCTCCGAAGCACCACCATGATCACCATCGTCACCGGCGCGACACCTTGATCTCCATCGTAGCATCATTGTCGTTTCACCACCTATTGCTTCTACGACTATTGCTACCGCTTAGTGATAAAGTAAAGCAATTACAGGGCGACTGCATTGCATACAATAAAGCGACAACCATATGGCTCCTTCCAGTTGCCGATAACTCGGTTACAAAACATGATCATCTCATACAATAAAATATAGCATCACGTCTTGACCATATCACATCACAACATGCCCTGCAAAAACAAGTTAGACGTCCTCTACTTTGTTGTTGCAAGTTTTACGTGGCTGCTATGGGCTGAGCAAGAACCATTCTTACCTACGCATCAAAACCACAACGATAGTTCGTCAAGTTAGTGTTGTTTTAACATTCTCAAGGACCGGGCGTAGCCACAATCGGTTCAACTAAAGTTGGAGAAACTGACACCTGCCAGCCACCTGTGTGAGAAGCACGTCGGTAGAACCAGTCTTACGTAAGCGTACGCGTAATGTCGGTCCGGGCCGCTTAATCCAACAATACCGCCAAACCAAAGTATGACATGCTGGTAAGCAGTATGACTTGTATCGCTCACAACTCACTTGTGTTCTACTCGTGCATATAACATCCACGCATAAAACCAGGCTCGGATGCCCCTGTTGGGGAACGTAGTAATTTCAAAAAAAATCCTATGCACACGCAAGATCATGGTGATGCATAGCAACGAGAGGGGAGAGTGTGTCCACGTACCCTTGTAGACCGAAAGTGGAAGCGTTAGCACAACACGGTTGATGTAGTCGTACGTCTTCACGATCCGACCGATCAAGTACCGAACGCACGGCACCTCCGAGTTCAGCACATGTTCAGCTCAATGACATCCCTCGAACTACGATCAAGCCGAGCTTTGAGGGAGAGTTCCGTCAGCACGATGGCGTGGTGACGATGATGATGTTCTACCGACGCAGGGCTTCGCCTAAGCACCGCTACGATATTATCGAGGTGGATTATCGTCGAGGGGGGCACCGCACACGGCTAAGAGATCCAAGGGAACAATTGTTGTATCTAGAGGTGCCCATTGCCCCGTATATAAAGGAGGGAGGGAGAGGCCGGCCCTAGAGGAGGGCGCGCAAGTGTGGGGAGTCCTACTAGGACTCCCAAGTCCTAGTAGGATTCCCCTTTCCTTTCCGGAGTAGGAGAGAAGGAAAGAGGGGGAGAGGGAGAAGGAAAAGGGGGCTGCACCCCTTATCCAATTCGGACAAGAGGGGGGGCACCTCCTTCCTTTTGGCCTCTCTTCTCTATTCCCGTATGGCCCAATAAGGCCCATATACTTCCCGGCGAATTCCCGTAACTCTCCGGTACTCCGAAAAATACCCTAATCACTCAGAACCTTTCCGAAGTCTGAATATAGTCAGCCAATATATCGATCTTTACGTCTCGACCATTTCGAGACTCCTCGTCATGTCCCCGATCTCATCCGGGACTCCGAACTACCTTCAGTGCATCAAAACACATAAACTCATAATACCGATCGTCACTGAACTTTAAGCGTGCGGACCCTACGGGTTCGAGAACTATGTAGACATGACTGAGACACGTCTCCGGTCAATAACCAATAGCGGAACCTGGATGCTCATATTGGCTCCCACATATTCTACGAAGATCTTTATCGGTCAAACCGCATAACAACATACGTTATTCCCTTTGTCATCGGTATGTTACTTGCCCGAGATTCGGTCGTCGGTATCTCAATACCTAGTTCAATCTCGTTACCAGCAAGTCTCTTTACTCGTTATGTAATGCATCATCCCGCAACTAACTCATTAGTCACATTGCTTGCAAGGCTTATAGTGATGTGCATTACCGAGAGGGCCCAGAGATACCTCTCCGACAATCGGAGTGACAAATCCTAATATCAAAATACGCCGACTCAACATGTACCTTTGGAGACACCTGTAGAGCTCCTTTATAATCACCCAGTTATGTTGTGACGTTTGGTAGCACACAAAGTGTTCCTCCGGTAAACGGGAGTTGCATAATCTCATAGTTGTAGGAACATGTATAAGTCATGAAGAAAGCAATAGCAACATACTAAACGATCAAGTGCTAAGCTAACGGAATGGGTCAAGTCAATCACATCATTCTTCTAATGATGTGATCCCGTTAATTAAATGACAAATCATGTCTATGGCTAGGAAACATAACCATCTTTGATTAACGAGCTATTCAAGTAGAGGCATACTAGTGGTACTCTGTTTGTCTATGTATTCATACATGTACTAAGTTTCCGGTTAATACAAATCTAGCATGAATAATAAACATTTATCATGAAATAAGGAAATAAATAATAACTTTATTATTGCCTCTAGGGCATATTTGCTTCACATATACTCCCCGGCAAATTCTCGTAACTCTCCGGTACTTCGATAAATACCTGAATCACTCGGAACCTTTCCGATGTCCGAATATAGTTGTCCAATATATCGATCATTACGTCTCGACCATTTCGAGACTCCTCGTCATGTCCCCGATCTCATCCGGGACTCCGAACTACCTTCGGTACATCAAAACATATAACTCATAATATAAATCATCACCGAATGATAAGCGTGCGGACCCTACGGGTTCGAGAACTATGTAGACATGACCGAGACACGTCTCCGTTCAATAACCAATAGCGTAACCTGGATGCTCATATTGGCTCCCACATATTCTACGAAGATATTTATCGGTGAAACTGCAAAACAACATACGTTGTTCCTTTTGTCATCGGTATGTTACTTGCCCGAGATTCGATCGTCGGTATCTCAATACCTAGTTCAATCTCGTTAGCGGTAAGTCTCTTTACTCATTCTGTAATACATCATCCCGCAAATAACTCATTAGTCACATTGCTTGCAAGGCTTATAGTGATGTGCATTACCGAGAGGGCCCAGAGATACCTCTCCGACAATCGGAGTGACAAATCCTAATCTCGAAATACGCCAACTCAACAAGTACCTTCGGAGACACCTGTAGAGCACCTTTATAATCACCCAGTTACGTTGTGACGTTTGGTAGCACACAAAGTGTTCCTCCGGTAAACGGGAGTTGCATAATCTCATAGTCATAGGGACATGTATAAGTCATGAAGAAAGCAATAGCAACATACTAAACGATCAAGTGCTAAGCTAACGGAATGGGTCAAATCAATCACATTATTCTCCGAATGATGTGATCCTGTTAATCAAGTGACAACTCATGTCTATGGCTAGGAAACTTAACCATCTTTGATTCAACAAGCTAGTCAAGTAGAGGCATACTTGTGACACTCTGTTTGTCTATGTATTCACGCATGTATCAAGTTTTCGGTTAATACAATTCTAGCATGAATAATAAACATTTATCATGAAATAAGGAAATAAATAATAACTTTATTATTCCCTCTAGGGCATACTTCCTTCAGTCTCCCACTTGTACTAGAGTCAATAATCTAGTTCACATCATCATGTGATTTAACACCAATAGTTCACATCTGTATGTGATTAACACCCATAGTTCACATTGTCATGTGACCAAGACCCAAAGGGTTTACTAGAGTCAATAATCTAGTTGACATCGCTATGTGATTAACACCCAAAGAGTACTAAGGTGTGATCATGTTTTTTCTTGTGAGAGATGTTTAGTCAACGGGTCTGACACATTCAGAGCTGTACGTATTTTGCAAATATTCTATGTCTTCAATGCTCTGCACGGAGCTACTTTTAGCTAATTGCTCTCACTTTCAATATGTATCCATATTGATACTTAGAGTCATCTGGATTAGTGTCAAAAGAACTTGCATCGGCGTAACCCTTTACGACGAACCTCTTGTCACCTCCATAATCGAGAAACACATCCTTTTTCCACTAAGGATAAATTTGACCAATGTCCAGTAATCTAATCCTAGATCACTATTGTACTCCCTTGCCAAACCAGGGCAGGGTATACAATAGGTCTGGTCCATAGCATGGCATACTTTTATAGAACCTATGACTGAGGCATAGGGAATGACTTCCATTCTATTTCTATTTTCTGTCGTGGTTGGGATTTGAGTCTTACTCAATTTCACACCTTTGCAACACAGGCAAGAACTCTTTCTTTGACTGTTCCATTTTGAACTACTTCAAAATCTTGTCAAGGTATGTACTAATAAAAAACCTTATCAAGCCTCTTGATCTATCTCAATATATCTTGTTGCTCAATATGTAAGTAGCTTTACTGAGGTCTTTCTTTGAAAAACTCCTTTCAAATACTCCTTTATGCTTTCCAGAAAATTCTACATTATTTCTGATCAACAATATGTCATTCACATAAATTTATCAGAAATGTTGTAGTGCTCCCCCTCACTTTCTTGTAAATACAGGCTTCACCGTAAGTCTGTATAAAATTATATACTTTGATCAACTCATCAAAGTGTATATTCCAACTCCGAGATGCTTGCACCAGTCCATAGATGGATCGCTGGAGCTTGCACATTTTGTTAGCACCTTTAGGATGACAAAACCTTCTGGTTGCATCATATACAACTCTTCTTTAAGAAATCCATTAAGGAATGTAGTTTTGACATCCATTTGCCAAATTTCATAAATTGGGCAATTGCTAACATGATTCAGACAGACTTTTAAGCATCGATACGAGTGAGAAAATCTCATTGCATTCAACACCTTGAACTTGTCGAAAACCTTTTTCGACAATTCGAGCTTTGTAGATAGTAACACTACTATCAGTGTCTGTCTTCCTCTTGAAGATCCATTTATTTTCTATGGCTTGCCGATCATTGAGCAAGTCAACCAAAGTCCACACTTTGTTCTCATGCATGGATCCCATCTCAGATTTCATGGCCTCAAGCCATTTCGCGGAATCTGGGTTCATCATCGCTTCCTCATAGTTCGTAGGTTCATCACGGTCTAGTAACATGACTTCTAGAATAGGATTATCGTACCACTCTGGTGCGGTATGTGCTCTGGAAGACCTACGAGGTTCTGTAATAACTTGATCTGAAGTTTCATGATCATCATCATTAGCTTCCTCACTAATTGGTGTAGGAATCACTGGAACTGATTTCTGTGATGAACTACTTTCCAATTCGGGAGAAGGTACAATTACCTCATCAAGTTCTACTTTCCTCCCACTCACTTCTTTCAAGAGAAACTCCTTCTCTAGAAAGGATCCATCTTAGCAACGAATATCTTGCCTTCGGATCTGTGATAGAAGGTGTACCCAACAGTTTTGACAGAGGCAAAGGTGTCCCGATGTTTCGATGAGATGGTGGCTATCATTTTCTTTGGGATTCGACCTTGACGATCCGGCTACGAACATGCGAGATGTCGCACCTTAGCAATCGCTAAACCAACTTCCAAGGGGTTATTGACCACGCCAGAGCACGATCAACCTGACGTCGAGGGTCTGTTTCCTGCGAACAAATGAAGAACAAGCAAGAAACTGAGATTGCAATCTGGATATTGCGAATATAAGAGGAAAGCTTTATTAATGAAGGTGGGGTTCTGTGACATCTTGGTCTGGTCGTTGAACACAAACAAAGTACGCGAAGTTGCAGCTATGGCAAACTTTTAATCTAAACAAAACCCAAAGTCTAAACTGTGCCCTAAGGGCTGTATATATGGAGGAAGAGGGGGGGGGGGGATTTCGTGTCCCTTGGTGGAGGGGTCTGAAACCAACCCTATCTCTTGTTTCCCCACACATACGAACTCTAAAAATAGCCTATACTTATGTATTTCGAAATTACATGGGCCTGGCCCAATAAAAAGGTGATGCAGCACCTAGAATTGCCTCTGGACGAAATTTATGAAGTGTCATCTTGTATATTTCGTCCAAGGCTTCATGCACTCGTTATGGTGGCTTCAAAGCCCTGAAATCATCACTTGTAACTCCGTTCTTGTTCCCCTTGCGCATGCCATCATCTCCATGCTTGTTATTGCTCCAATGTTCATCCTTATCCAAGCTAGGCCCTTCATTTGTATGCAAAACAAATGTATCCAATTTAGGAAGCATCATATTCTCATGAACATTAGAATCATTACCAAGAAACGAAAGTACCTGGTAATTTAGTTGGCGTGCGCGAGCTCTAGTAATTGGTACAGTATGTATAGTAGCAGGGGCTGTGGGTGTAACAATGGCATTGATGTCCTCATCAAGTTTCCTTTGGGTATTCTATGAAGAAGCACTTCTCCGATTTGGGTTCGAGCTTATCAGGTTTTATAAACTTTTTCGCATAAGCATAGCAGCCCTAAACTTTAATAAACGACAATTTTGGTTTCTTGCCAAACCACAGTTCATATGGTGTCGTCTCAACGGATTTAGATGGTGCCCTATTTAACATGAATGCGGCTGTCTCTAATGCATAACCCCAAAACGATAGTGGTAAATCGGCAAGAGACATCATAGATTGCACTATATCCAATAAAGTACGGTTATGACGTTCGGACACACCATTAAGCTGTGGTGTTCCAGGTGGCATGAGTTTGTGAAGCTATTCCACATTGTTTTAATGGAAGACCAAACTCGTAACTCAAATATTCGTCTCCGCGATCAAATCACAGAAAACTTTATTTTCTTGTTATGATGATTTTCCACTTCACTCTGAAATTCTTTGAACTTTTTTGAAATGTTTTAGACTTATGTTTCATCAAGTAGATATACCCATATCTTCTCAAATCATCTGTGAAGGTGAGAAAATAACGATACCCGCCGCGAGCCTCAACATTCATTGGACCACATACATCAGTATATATGATTTCCAACAAATCTATTGCTCGCTCCATTGTTCCGGAGAACGGAGTTTTAGTCATCTTGCCCATGAGGCATGGTTCGCAAGCATCAAGTGATTCATAATCAAGTGATTCCAAAAATCCATCAGCATGGAGTTTCTTCATGCGCTTTACACCAATATGACCTAAACGGCAGTGCCACAAATAAGTTGCACTATCATTATTAACTTTGCATCTTTTGGCTTCAATATTATGAATATGTGTATCACTACTATCGAGATCCAACAAACCATTTTTATTGGGTGTATGACCATAGAAGGTTTTATTCATGTAAACAGAACAACAATTATTATCTAACTTAAATGAATAATCGTATTGCAATAAACATGATCAAATCATATTCATGCTCAACGCGAACACCAAATAACACTTATTTAGGTTCAACACTAATCCCGAAAGTATAGGGAGTGTGCGATGATGATCATATCAATCTTGGAACCACTTCCAACACACATCGTCACTTCACTCTTAACTAGTCTATGTTCATTCTACAACTCCCGTTTCGAGTTACTACTCTTAGTAACTGAACTAGTATCAAATACCGAGGGGTTACTATGAACACTAGTAAAGTACACATCAATAATCTGTATATCAAATATACCTTTTTTTACTTTGCCATCCTTCTTTCCCACCAAATGTTCGGGGTAGTTCCGCTTCCAGTGACCATTCCTTTGCAGTAGAAGCACTCAGTTCCAGGCTTGGGTCTAGCTTTGGGATTCTTCATGGAAGTAACAACTTTCTTGTCATTCTACTTGAAGTTCCCTTTCTTTCCCTTTGCCCTTTTCTTGAAACTAATGGTCTTGTCAATCATCAACACTTGATGCTCTTTCTTGATTTCTACCTTCGTCGACTTCAACATCATGAAGAGCTCGGGAATCGTTTTCGTCATCCCTTGCATACTATAGTTCATCACGAAGTTCTAGTAACTTGGTGATGGTGACTAGAGAACTCTGTCAATCACTATCTTATCTAGAAGATTAACTCCCACTTGATTCAAGCGATTGTAGTACCCAGACAATTCTGAGCACATGCTCACTAGTTGAGCAATTCTCCTCCATCTTTTAGCTATAGAACTTGTTGGAGACTTCATATCTCTCAACTCGGGTATTTGCTTGAAATATTAAATTCAACTCCTGAAACATCTCATATGATCCATGACGTTCAGAACGTCTTTGAAGTCCCGATTCTAAGCCATTTAAGCATGGTGCACTAAACTATCAAGTAGTCATCATATTGAGCTAGACAAATGTTCATAACGTCTGCATCTGCTCCTACAATAGGTGTGTCACCTAGTGGTGCATCAAGGACATAATCCTTCTGTGCAGCAATGAGAATAAACCTTAGATCATGGACCCAGTCCGTATCATTGCTACTATCATCTTTCAACTTAGTTTTCTCTAGGGACACATATAAAACATAGGGAAGCAACAACACGAGCTATTGATCTACAAAATTATTTGCAAAATACTATCAGGACTAAGTTCATGATAAATTAAAGTTCTATTAATCATATTACTTAAGAACTCCCACTTAGATAGACATCCCTGTAGTCATCTAAATGATTACGTGATCCAAATCAACTAAACCATGTCTGATCATCACGTGAGATGGAATAGTTTTCAATGGTGAACATCACTATGTTGATCATATCTACTATATGATTCACGCTCGACCTTTCGGTCTCCAGTGTTCCGAGGCCATATTTGCATACGCTAGGATCGTCAAGTTTAACCCGAGTATTCTGCGTGTGCAAAACTGTCTTACACCCGTTGTATTTGAACGTAGAGCTTATCACACCCGATCATCACGTGGTGTCTCGGCACGAAGAACTGTCGCAACGGTGCATACTCAGGGAGAACACTTATACCTTGAAATTTAGTGAGAGATCATCTTATAATGCTACCTTCAATCAAAGCAAAATAAGATGCATAAAGGATAAATATCACATGCAATCAATATAAGTGATATGATATGGCCATCATCATCTTGTCCTTGTGATCTCCATCTCCGAAGCATCGTCATGATCTCATCGTCACCGGCATGACACCATGATCTCCATCATCGTGATCTATATCAATGTGTCATCTCGCCAACTATTGCTCTTGCAACTATTGCTATCGCATAGCGATAAAGTAAAGTAATTATTTGGCGCTTGCATCTTATGCAATAAAGAGACAACCATAAGGCTTCTGCCAGTTGATAACTTCAAGAAAACATGATCATCTCATACAACAACTTTTATCTCATCACGTCTTGACCATATAATATCACAACATGCCCTGCAAAAACAAGTTAGACGTCCTCTACTTTGTTGTTGCAAGTTTTATGTGGCTGCTACGGGCTGAGCAAGAACCGTTCTTACCTACGCATCAAAACCACAACGATATTTCGTCAAGTTAGTGTTGTTTTAACCTTCGCAAGGACCGGGCGTAGCCACACTCGGTTCAACTAAAGTTGGAGAAACTGACACCCGCCAGCCACCTGTGTGCAAAGCACGTCGGTAGAACCAGTCTCGCGTAAGCGTACGCGTAATGTCGGTCCGGGCCGCTTCATCCAACAATACCGTCGAACCAAAGTATGACATGCTGGTAAGAAGTATGACTTGTATCACCCACAACTCACATGTGTTCTACTCGTGCATATAACATCTAAGCATAAACCTGGCTCGGATGCCACTGTTGGGGAACGTAGTAATTTCAATAATTTTCCTACGCACACGCAAGATCATGGTGATGCATAGCAATGAGCGGGGGAGTGAGTCCGCGTACCCTCATAGACGGAAAGCGGAAGCGTTAGTACAACGCGGTTGATGTAGTCGTACGTCTTCACGATCCGACCGATCCAACTACCGAACGTATGGCACCTCCGAGTTCAGCACACGTTCAGCTCGATGACGTCCCGCGAACTCCGATCCAGCAGAGCTTCACGGGAGAGTTCCGTCAGTACGACGGTGTGATGACAGTGATGATGTTGCTACCGACGCAGGGCTTCGCCTAAGCACCGCTACGATATGACCAAGGTGGAATATGGTGGGGGGGGGGGCACCGCACACGGTTGGGAGAGATCAACTGATCAAATTGTGTGTCATGGGGTGCCCCTAGCCTCATTATATAAAGGAGGAGAGGAGGGGACGGGCCGGCCCTCTCTATGGCGCGCCCTAGGGAGTCCTACTCCCACCGGGAGTAGGATTCCCCCCCTTCCATGTAGTAGGAGTAGGAGTCAAGGAAAGGGAAGAGAGAAGAGAAGGAAGGAGGGGGCGCTGCCCCTCCCCCTAGTCCAATTCGAACTACGCCTCGGGGGGGGGGGGGGGGGGCGGCCTGCCTCTCTCTCTCTCCCTTAAAGCCCAATAAGGTCCATATACTCCCCGGCGAATTCCCGTAACTCTCCAGTACTCCGATAAATACCCGAATCACTTGGAACCTTTCCGATGTCCGAATATAGTCGTCTAATATATCGATCTTTACGTCTCGACCATTTCGAGACTCCTCGTCATGTCCCCGATCTCATTCGGGACTCAGAACTACCTTCGATACATCAAAACACATAACTCATAATATAAATCATCACCGAACGTTAAGCGTGCGGACCCTACGGGTTCGAGAACTATGTAGATATGACCGAGACACGTCTCCGGTCAATAACTAATAGCGAAACCTGGATGCTCATATTGGCTCCCACATATTCTACGAAGATCTTTATCGGTCAAACCGCATAACAACATACGTTGTTCCCTTTGTCATCGGTATGTTACTTGCCCGAGAGTCGATCGTCGGTATCTCAATACCTAGCTCAATCTCGTTACCGGTAAGTCTCTTTACTCGTTTCGTAATACATCATCCCGCAACTAACTCATTAGTCACATTGCTTGCAAGGCTTATAGTGATGTGCATTACCGAGAGGGCCCAGAGATACCTCTCCGACAGTCGGAGTGACAAATCCTAATCTCGAAATACGCCAACTCAACAAGTACCTTCGGAGACACCTGTAGAGCACCTTTATAATCACCCAGTTACGTTGTGACGTTTGGTAGCACACAAAGTGTTCCTCCGGTAAACGGGAGTTGCATAATCTCATAGTCATAAGGACATGTATAAGTCATGAAGAAAGCAATAACAACATACTAAACGATCAAGTGCTAAGCAAATGGACTGGGTCAAGTCAATCACATCATTCTTCTAATGATGTGATCCCGTTAATCAAATGACAACTCATGTCTATGGCTAGGAAACTTAACCATCTTTGATTCAACGAGCTAGTCAAGTAGAGGCATACTAGTGACACTCTGTTTGTCTATGTATTCACACATGTATCAAGTTTCCGGTTAATACAATTCTAGCATGAACAATAAACATTTATCATGAAATAAGGAAATAAATAATAACTTTATTATTGCCTCTAGGGCATATTTCGTTCAACATCTAGATGTGTGCCCTTTCAAATACAAAGTTCTCTACCAAACCTAGCGTGTGGTTAGCCTACCATGATTGAAGATACTCTAAGCTATTGGGATCTCACAAACCATTGGCTTTTCTTTCCTCTCTCCCAAGGCGACTTGGGAAAGCCTTCCTCCCCTCAATCTCCGCCGGCCGCTCCGGCTGCCGGTGGTGGGGAGGAGAATCCTGGTGTCTTGACTCCCGTTAGTAGATAGGTAGGGTTTTAGTCCTCCTAGAGGCGACATTTCGAGGGATTGCAGCGCTCCGTCTTTGAATCAGTTTCCCGGGCTCCGATCCTCCTCAAGTTCATTGTTGGGACGGATTAGACGAAGCTCCGGCATAGATTCCCGCCAGCTCCTTGGGGCGGCGAGGTTAGAGTTTCTCGCCGTGCATACGCAACATTGATATTTGGTGTCAGGTTCTTCAGAACGATTCAAGGATTCAACGGCGACCACTGCTGCTCAAAGGCGTTGATCCTCAGGGGCACGTGCACGAAGACTTCCCGACTGTCATCGATAAGGTCAGGCCGACTCCGGTATGGGAGTAGCGACAGCTAGGGACGGAGCTGCCTTGTAAGTATTGGGTTCAATCGACCCCAACGGAATCAGCAAATCCTTCAGAAACTAAGTACTAATCACTATGCATTAATAGAAGATGACCCCATTGTCATAGACATGACCCCATTGAACTTTTTTTCTAGCTTCGTCTCTGGCGACAGCGGCTCGTTCTCGCAGCGGCAATGGTCGTGATGGTTCATGGACCAAGATGTAATTTTTATTATGTTTAAGGTGCTTTGTACTTCCGGTGAATCTTTATATTAGATCTTTTTGAAGAAAAAAAAGCTCTAAGCTCTGCGTAGAGTTGAGTGACAATAGTCTTTCTTTTCTTCTTTCTAGAACATCGTTCACAACAGCCGATTCACCGGAAATAGACCTTTTCCAATTTACGAACCAGGTAAATGAATTGACCCCAGCAAAAACCTATTGCGCTAATTCGTTCCCGCGCGCAAAAGAACATGGCAGATGGACACACGGAGACCAGCGCGACAACGACCAGAGATAATGTTTTGGAAACGACTGCTCCAGCGGCATCCCCGTCGCCGGCGGTGTGCATCATCCAGCGCCTCAATAAATGGATTCTGGGAGTTGCATGTCCGCGACGAAGTGGATAAAGGTTGTTTTCTTGCAATTTGGCTGGTCCAGCTCGTGCCGTGCGCCAGCTGAAAAAGACCAACACCCGCCCGGCGCACAGCGCTTCACGTGTCCGCTGCCCCACCAGTGCCACCAGCCAAAGCCCAGGCTCTTTTCCGCACGGGCCCTCCGGTGCCCTGGAAATTTGCGGTATTGCAAAAAGATGTTGATTGGATACTAGTATGAAGCATAACACTGCAAAGCGAACTTATCATTCCTAACTGTTTCAAAAATTATTATTTCTATATTGATCGATTTTAACATTGGAAAGTACAGGGTCACATAAAATATATTTGCATTTTTACATGGATTAGCTATTTGTGTATCCTAAAGCATAATTTTGCACATATAATTTCAAAATAATGCAAAAGAAATTCACCATCGGAATCATGATCATGCCCATTGTGGTTTTAAGAAGAATTGCTGAATTTCATCCAAAAAAAAGAATTGCCGAAGAATATTATGTTTTGTTACTTTTGAATTTTTCTAGTTCAGTTTGTAAATTAATTGCTTGTAATACTTGTCTAAAACAATGAAGGTGTGGCTCTGAGGAGCATATGCTCCCGGATGAACAATAAATTCAAAAAAATAGTAAAATAATAATGATAATAAAATAGTTCTATTATAGATGTTCATGTTAGTGTAAAAGTGTGCTTGACAATTTTCATGTGACACGGGATAACAGTGTTTTGTCAGTGAAAAAAATAAAATTAAGTGTAACATCTGGTGTTTGAATCTTTTTTGTATACATGTCAAAATGCTAAAGCTTTGCACCTAAAAAGATTGCATGTAGCATTTCGATGTGACCATAAACTCGTCTATTTTTCAGATTTTCTCAAAATAAAAAAAACAATTTTTGCACGTGGGACCATGTGCGGTCGAATTAGATTGCCGTATCTCTCTAGATTTTTTTCATTTGAAGGAAAAAATGGCTACGTACCACTACAAATCAATGAACAAAAATAACACTCTACTAATAGCATATGCTATAGCATGTAGAGAATTATCTCGCTAAATAAATCAGTGTATAATGTCTCGCTAATACTGTGCTATAACACGATAATAGCGTCATTCAAGGAATGACTCTTTTTATCGTCTGGCTTCCGTGGACAGCCTTTTCTTTTCCCTCTCACAAGGCGACATGGGAAAGACTTCTTCCCTTCGATCTCCGCCGGCAAGCCCGTGGATTCGCCTCCCCTCCGCTTGTTGCTCCGGCGGCTGCTGGCGGGGAGGGCATTCCTGGTGCCTCGACTTCGATAGGTAGGGTTTTGGTTCTCGCAAAGGCGGCGCTCAGACGGATGGCGGAGCTTCTTCTTCGAGCCAGTCTTCCGAGCTCCTATCATCCACAAGTTCATTTGTCGGAACGGATTAGACGGAGCTCCGGCATAGATTCTTGCCAGCTTCTCGGAGCGGCGAGGTTAGAGTTTCTCGTCGTGCGTACACAACGACGAGATTTGATGTCAGGTTCGTCAGATCGATTCAACGATTCAACGGCGAAGACTTTCCGACTGTCATCGATAAGGTCAGGCCGACTCCGGCATGGGAGCGACGTCAGCGGCACGTCGGCAGCTCATTCTGGCGGCGACAATGGTCGTTCGGTTGTCCATGGACCTCAATGCAATTTTAATTATGTTTGATTGAGGTGTTCTGAACTTCCGGTGAATCTTTATAATATATCTGATCTTTTCGCAAAAAGAAAAACGATTATAGCGTTGTTTTCTTCCTTGCTACAAATACAGAGCATCGAGGGTTCCAATCGGCAAAAGCACCTCCGTCATTAACCAGAATCGGCGCGAACCAATCCGGCGCCGCTACCTCGCTAAACCCCCACCACGCGCCCGCCCACCACCGCCCCCACTCTGTTCCCACGCGGCCGCCCACCGACGCGCGGCCGCCACACCCCGCCCTTATCATGGCATCGTCCACCGCGGCCGCGGCGCTCACCTGCCTCCACCCCGCCGCGCAGGCCTCCCGGCTCCCTCCGGCCGCCACCGCCTGCTTCGCGCGCCTCCCGGCGGCCCACTCGGGGGCCTGGGGCAGGGCGGCGGTCTCCGTCGCGGCGCCGCGGCGGCGCAGGCGGGCGCCCGGCGTCGTCTACGCCGCCGCCACCACGGAGAAGAGCATCTACGACTTCACCGTGAAGGTAGGTGGCCAGCTCTCTCCTCGTAATTTTTGCGATAATTGTGAATGTGTGGCGCTTTTTCGGTGGCATCGTACTTGGGTTGCGTGTGAGGTGCGACCATGCGCCGTGGGTGAAATTGTACGGGCGGTGAAGTCGCTGGTAGTACTGTTCTGTCGCTTGTCGCTGTGTTAGATGTCTGATGCAGTGTCGTTAGGTAGGTGGGATGTGCTGTATCCATCGGTAATACTTATATTTTATTTGAAATTCTCCGTGGCGTTGTTGGGCATGCTTGAAATTGGCAGCATCAGGCCAATGCATTTGGAGATTTATATATTACTCCCTCCATTCGATAATACTTGTTGTGCTTTTAGTTCAATTATGGAGCGGAGGGAGTACTTACTAGACCACAGCGTTTTAACATCATCCACCGAGGGGGTAATAGCTTTGAATTGTTCGTGCGATTCCATGTCAAATGCTCATGGCATTTGGTCCTAGTATTCAACAACTTGAGCTAGTAACATATTTCAAAAATAATAATTATTACCTTAAATAAATGTATGTATGAAATGTTTTATTCGGATTTAGGAAATATATGCATTCCTACGTGTTGTAGATCTATTTACCATCTATGTGTCGGTACATTGGATAAATATAGATATATTGGTGTAGTTGGTTTGCAGACTTAAACTGCACATGGAGGACATATTCAAGCAGATTCATTGTTCAAGTAAAATGATATGAGATTACGGGCAATTATGAGGGGTAAAATTTGGTTTTAGAGTAAAATTTAACTTTCATGAAATTGGCTGTGGCCATTTTGACCTGTCTTGTAGTGTGTTCATCTTTTTTGCCCCTAAGCATACTTTTGTGAGGTGATTAAATGTGCCCATTTTTAATTTTCGTGCCTGAAGAAACATTTCTCTGTTATTCAGGATATTGATGGAAAAAATGTTTCTCTTAGCAAGTTCAAGGGAAAAGCACTGTTGATTGTTAATGTTGCTTCTCAATGGTAATTTTCTTGGTATACATTTTTTTCCTAAGTCCAACATTAAGTTATTCTTGTTGTGCGTGAACTCTCACTTTTTTCTGTGAAACCCAGTGGGCTTACAACAGCAAATTACACTGAGCTATCTCATCTTTACGAGAAGTACAAAACTCAAGGTAATATGTATTTCTGGTTACACTTCTTTTCACTGGATTAGATATTTCTTATGGCATGAGAGACCTCTTCTTATTTATGATTTTAGTTGGTGTCTTACTCTAGATAATCATCCCTTTTAAACCCTTACCAATGGAAGCAAGCAATCTATGTTAATCATGTATCAACAAGCGGGTACTTTTCAGGGTTGGTCATACTATCCCAGGCCGGTCCAGTTTTAAACTATTGGATTTCAATAAAATTTCTCCAATCCACATGACTAACAAAGAATGTTTACCCACTGTGCCATGCTTACCAATAAAAGAAATATTGTTATGGCGACTTCGGCCTGAACAACCTTTGTTCAAGATGGCAGAAGTTTTTTTCTATTTTCTTGAGGACACAATGACACATTCTCTATTTGTTCGTCTTGAAATATATGCTGTATTATACCCTTTGAATAACACCTATGTTTTGAGTAAAAGTAAAAAGTGCCTTTTCTGATTGGATTAATTTACTATTCTAAGAGCATAAGAAACTGACCAACAACTACTGGAGAAACACTTCACCCCCTTCTCAAAAATCTCTTGTTGGCATGGCATGAACATGAATTTAAAGATCATAGTAGGATGTATCATTTTCTTTCATCTTTTTAAAATTGCAGGGTTTGAGATTCTGGCGTTTCCATGCAATCAATTTGGTTTTCAAGAACCTGGATCAAATACACAGATAAAACAATTTGCTTGTACAAGGTTTAAAGCTGAATTTCCTATTTTTGATAAGGTATGGGAACTCCAGCTTAAGAAGCAATGCATTGTATTCAGTATTTCCAGCTACTTGCCACAATTAATTGGATATGCATACAATGGCAGGTTGATGTCAATGGACCATTTACAGCCCCTATTTATAAGTTTCTCAAGTCGAGTGCTGGAGGATTTTTGGGTGATATAGTGAAGTGGAACTTTGAGAAGTTCCTAGTGGACAAAAATGGCAAAGTTGTGGAGAGATACCCACCAACAACTTCACCATTCCAAATTGAGGTGCGTTAAGTTTCTCTGTGGCTTTATAGTTTATATCCCTCTCATCGTTAATTCCAATTTTAATCTAATTATAGTGAATTTGGATCTCTAGTTCTAAGATTCGCCAGCATATGTTGGCATGTGGCGCTAAAAGGGTAATGAACATGTGCTCATTTGTCCATATGTAAAAAACAGTCCCTTGTGGGCGCAATCTTGTGGGTGTTGGGCATCCAGCTAAAACTAGCCTTGACCAACAGAGTACTAACTCCAATGTGTCTAGAGCGGTGTTGTTGTTCTTGGTGAACCTTAGATCTACATGAGTGGTTCAGATGGCACATACTCCAAGTTGTTATAATAGGTCATAGCGTACAGCCTTGGCAGTGCTGGAATTTACATAAACTTAAATGATGGAATTATGCTAAGTCCCTGATGACAGTTGCTCACAATGGTCCATGGGGCACCCACAGGCCACAGCCACAAGCAAGCAGCATGGGTTCGGAAAGCGCGTCAATTTTTTTCTGCCTTTCGTAGGATTATGTAATTCAGAAGTTTAGACGAAATTGAATATTCGAGTCCTGACCTTTTCTTTTTGAACGGTCACCGGGGGGGGGGGGGGGGGGGGGGGGGGGAACGATCCCCACCTGAATATATTGCTCAAAAAGCTGCCAAAGCCAAGAGTCCTGAACTAATGCGGTAATGCCCACTTAGTCAAAAGGACTTGTGGTGCTCACTTTGGCATAATAACTTAATTGCAGTGGTGGATGGTTATATAATCTGCAGTTGATTTCGTGTCACCAACTCATCACTACAGACTGGAAAGCCATAGTCCATCAGTCAGAAGTCAATTTGTCATAACACCAAATTCATCCACTATTTTGCTTTTGGCCCATTTTGCCACTGGGTTGCGCCGTTCATAAGATGGTTTTGCTTAATAGTTAATACACTCATTATTTCTCAAATTGCTTGATTTAGGAACGACAAACTTTTGTATCTCATTGAGGGCTCATTCCTTAAACCTCTCTTAGTTTACAATATTGCGGAGAACACCTTCAAAATCCCCTGCATGTTATCCTTCTTAGCATCTTGTGATGTCTCACACTGCTCACAGTCTTGTTGGCACGAATTATTTTCTTGCAGAAGGACATCCAGAAACTCACTGCGGCATAAGTGCTTTTGAGTCCGGCTTCAGTTAAGCACTCCTGTATATATTGCCTTTTTTTGGGGTGGAAACTAGAGTTTTACTTGTGATTATGGCTCTTGTGCGATATAATGTTTCCCATTCCTGTAAAATAATAATTCACTGATATGTATAGACATTTCTGGACTTCGGTTTTCATTGTTGGGGGCTTGGGGACGCACAAGCAACAATACTGGGCGTTTAAATACTTCCTGACGGCCTCTTGGCAATGAATGCGGAAAGAGCGAAATTGGTACCTGACACAGTTGTCTACACATGCATAATTGTTTCAGCGTTCCAAAATAATCTACTCCCTTCGTAAACTAATATAAGAGTGTTTAGATCACTATTTTAGTAATCTAAACACCCTTATATTAGTTTACAGAGGGAGAACACGTCTTGTGAGGAGAGAACAAATTGGCCATTGCATCTCTTTCCTTCGGTCGAAGACTCAGTTTGCTGTTGTTGACTACATAAGTTCTTTTCCTCCTCGTCCTCCTTTTTTTTGTTGCAGATCCGCCGACTCAGCGTGCCACTCGTTTTCAGCTTCCCCTCATTTGGCTCATTTTGCACCAAATCGAGTTCGTTGAGCAAGTTTAGGGAGCTAATTGTAGCATTTGTGAGAAGATGTACCAAAGTGAGCATCGGGGACAAATGATGTATGAGGGCATCTCCAACACCGGCAGACATCGCAAATGTCCGCTTCTTTATGTCTGGATGTGGTGCAGGAGGGAGTCATATCCAACGCTATTTACATTAATCTGGTTGAGAGGAGAGAGAGTATAGGGGGACTATGCATGTGATGGGATTTTGTGGTGTGTTGTCCGGTTGGGAGGAGAGGAGGACCACGAATAAGTAAATTTACTGGAACTGATATCTACCGGTGGACAATCCATCGTTCATTAAGATTGGCGCAACTCGTGAGGTATAAACAAGACAATTCTTTCCAACAGCAATACTGAAGAATACATCCCGCATGTCAGCTTTTCGTCAGAAGAGAGAGAGAGAGAGTACGCCCAGACCATGGAGAGTGACCGCGCATGCATGCATTGTTTCTCCCCACATAATGACATGCATTTTATTTCATCTTCGATTTTTAAATGAGTGATATGTTTTAAACTAAATGTCCATTTTTGAAACTTTTTATATATTTGAAATCATGGTGACAAGACCTTCGGATGAAGATCAATCTTGGATATATTTGGACTACTTTTTTATTTTATGTATTTCAATTATCTTTGAAACCACTTTCATAATGCATAAGTTTTGCTATTTCGTAAAAATGTTTTGAGAGTTTTCCTAATTTCACTCACTTGAGAAAACATATTTCACTCATTTTCAAAAGATGGATTTAGGCCCATTCAAAATGATGGATTTCACTCTTTCCAAAATTTATTTCACACATTACAAAAATTGATTCCACTGATTTCATCAAACACATGATTTCACTCATTTGATACAACTGATTTCAGTTGTTTCAGCTGAAAGAAAAACATGTTACAATAATTTTCAAAAGATAATTTAACTCATTTAAAAAAAACTAGTTTCAATAAGCTTGTATATTTCAAATAAAAATTAACTTAAATCATTTCATAAAACAAACTTCACTCGTTTGATTTCACTCGTTTCGAATAACCCATTTCAAGTATTTCAAAAACCGATTTCACTTAATTGAAAAAACAAATCCGCTCGCTCAATTGAAATACTATATTTTCTTAACTGAATACATGCAAGAGTTGAATGAGTGTAATATATTTGAAATACTATATATCAATAAGCTGATATATAATATTTCACAAATATAATATTTCAAGAAACTAATTTCAGAAAATGTATTACACTCACTCAATTGAAATACTATATTTCACTTGTTTCAAAAAAGTGATTTCACTCGTTACAAAAGATAGATTTCACTCATTTCAGTAGTTTCAGAAAACATATTACACTCACAATATACACACTGAAATAAGGGGTTTCGGAAAAATAATATTTTGATTTAAAAAAATCACTCATTGAAAATATATCATTCAAATAAAATTTATTTCAATCATTTTAGAAAACTGATTTCACTCATTTGGAAGTACAAATTTTGCTCGTTTCATCTGAAAAGAAGTGCTTCAATTATTTCACTCATTTTAGAAAACCGATTTTAGTCCTTATAAAAGATTGATTTTCAATCATTTTGACTTAAAATATATGTTTCAATTCTTTGAAATAATTTATATCTATGAACTTAGTGAAATTTATTTTTTGGACTAAGTGAAATCTATGAAACGAGATATTTTTTTGAGACTGTGAAACACATTATTTCTAAATCTAGTTGAAAAATATTCAAGATTGAACTTGTTCTGAAGATCACGTTGCAAGGAATTTGAATATATAAAAAAAATTCAATAACGGCTTTTTAATGTGAAAGATAGTGACCATCTAAAATTGCAAGCAAAAATAAAAAGATGGATTTGTTTGGAAGGGCAGAGAGAGGAAATAAGTTGCATGCATGCGTACAATGAGTGCGCTGACAAAAGTAGTACCTGTAGCTGACATACTTGCGCAAAATGGTGAAAAAGGTGGGCCAGCCATCTGACATACAATAGTACTATACGAGAGATGGGTTATGAGAATACAAATGCTATACGAGAGGTGGGCCACGTGAACGCATGAATCGCAAACCAGACGAACGGTGGATGGTTTGCCGGTACCTCCAGACCTGGTAAAAAGAGGTTTGCGAGGGGGACCATGCATGTGAAGAAAGAGAAAAGAGAGGAGAATCACGTGGTGGCTTTTTGTTGGTTAATTGAATGTTCGGACTCTTGCATAGCTGTCTTAAGTTTGTTTCGGATTTACCGGAAAACAAAAGTCCAGACAGGTCTGCCATTAGGAAAAAGTGGTCCAAACATCATGGTTCGGACATATACTTGAACTTTAAGGATCTGCTATGGAGATGCACTGAGTGATGCATTTAATTCAATCAAAATGCAACCAAAGCCGAAGGCCACACTGAGCAGCAAGAGCAAATTCAATGGAGGGTCCCTTAGAAAGCTATGTCGTATCATCAAGGAGATTGAGGAGAGATTATAACCTTCTCTTCTTGTAATGTCATTTATGAGCTTAATTAGAAATTTCAATTATGAAGCTCACAATCTCGCAAAGTTTGCTTTATCTATGAGAAGGGAATAGATGCAACACAAAAATCATTTGACCTCACGAGTATTTGTACAGATTTACTGGCACATGAATAACAATCGTGGATGACGGACATGCATTAACCGCGGCTGTACAGGTGCAACTAGCATTATCTTTTTCTAAATGCTAACTAGTGCAGTTACCCTATTTGGGCTTCATGAACGCATAGCCTTTCGCATTGTTGGATGGAATGCAATCCGGACCACCAACGTGAGCACAAGTGTTGTTTGGTCAAGAGTAATTCACAGGGATCAAATAGGACAAAATCGGCAGCACATAGGATAGATGGACATTGCATCTTATTCGGGTTTGCCGATCTGTGTGTGTTTAATTTCATATCCTTTTAAATGCTATTACTTTTGAACGAAGCATTAAAATTGAGTTCTGTTTCCACCATTGGAGCCCTCGTGATGAGCTTTTCAAAACTAGATCTCATTTGTATATGTTTCGACAAAATTTCTTTTAAAAGCAACTTTAGTGCTTTCCTACAGGTAGCAACTTTAGTGATATGGAAAGCAACTCCGTGTTAGGTTTGCCTTTCATGACGTCAGTTTTCCAAAGGCTCTCTTAAGTTGGCCACGATGATTACCAAGTGCCGACGTTTACTGTAAGTTGCCTACCATGACTTGAGTAGATTAACATCAAGCTAAGTTGCTTACAATTTTTGGTATGGTAAAAAACTTAGTTTCAGAGATAGGAAAACTTAGCAACACAGATGGGCTACTTTTTAATGCACTATGGGAAACTAAAATAGTAATGGCAGGCAACTGAGCACCATTAGTAGGCAACTTCCGAGGTACGCAACTTAGGAACAACAATAGGCAACTTTCACAATATTGTAGTCAACTTGTTAGTAAATGGTAGGAAACTTAGAAGTTTTGGTAGGCTACTTCATAGTGTTTGTAGGCGACTTTAGAAAACATTGATAGGCGGTTTAACAATATTGTAGGCAACAGAACATCAATAGTAGACAACTGAGCATCAAAATTACCAATAGGAGGCTAATGAACATTCAATGGTAGGCGACCACATTGTATTGTAGGAACTGAGCATCAACAATTGGCAACTAAGCATCAACGGTAGGCCAACTGAGCAATCCCGATAGGCAAGTTAAGAGACTGTTAACCAAATTCACGTATACAGATAGTGTAGTGAAGTTGCTTCAATAGCACTAAAGTTGTCCCGTGTGGCGTAAAGGTTGCTTTAAATAAAGATCAAAACATACCCATATGCGATATAGTTTCTGAGAGCTCACCATGAGAAACCTAACAGTAAAAATGGATTGAAATTCCAATGCTGGATTCAAAAGTTAGTCTTTAATAAATGAAACATAATATCCATAGTGCAACTAGACCACATGGGAGACGACTAGAAAGAGAGTTTTCTACACATTTTTGTGTGACATGGATGGAATCTAGTCCCGTGGACCACCAGTTTGCGAATGGAGCTGCCATGAATTTTCTTTTTGGAATGCGGTGATACGTGGAGAAAGCTTTGAAGCAGGGACCAGGTATTTTCCAAATCTGATAAGAACATGCGGCATGTGGGTACAACGAGGCTGGACTTTCATATTTAGGGCGATCTGCTCGCAATTGCTAAGGACCAGTCGCGCACCCTCTAACCACATCCTTATATTTTGGGGAAGATTGCCATGTATGGTTCGACCTTTCCTATAATCACATTTCAGTGCTTGTAAATTGTTGCTAAATATTACGCTTTGCAGTATTGCCACAAAATAGAGAAAAAGTCAAGGCATCAATTAGGAGTACAACCCAACAAGAAATCTCCAAACAGCCCTTCGGGAGTGCCCCTCTTGGATGAGTGTTGTGCAGGCCGTCCCGCCAAGCCCACACACTAAACGAAGAATTGCAATGTCATGTTTGCCAATGAAGCAACTAAGAAATGGACAACGACACCAATGACACCATTGGAGGAGGTAAATCCGAGTTTAAACTATTTAGCACATCTCATGCACTTAGAATTATCTATTTAGTTGCACCTAAGAGGCACCAGCGCACCGAAACACTTTGGTTACTGGTAATTTTGTTTGAGATGTATGTTCAAGTTTTATGCTCTAGAATCATCTACCAAGATACTTCTGAGATATAAAAGAGAATAGGAAAGTCATCCTACATATAAATGCACATGTACACATGATAATCTACACAATAAAGTCAACTTTTTCCATATTTGCTTCACATAATCGAGGATATATGAATGTTTTTGAATTCCCGGACATAATATACAAGCAAAAAAATTGTACAATGAAAATAATCAGTTCACTATAAGTGTACTTTTAATTAAATTTGAACATAACAAAGGAATTCAAATAATAGTATAAAAAAACTATGTGACTTTCCTACTATTAATGATATGTGATTAATTCTGCTAGGTGTTATATAAGATAACGCTAAGTATATATGGTCAAAACTATATAAATGAAAAAAGAGATACATTTAATAGCACATTTATCAGTTCTCTAAAATAATGACAAGCTTTGTTTGAGATAAGTCAAATTGAATTAAAATTATAAAGATTAAAAATTTAGAAGTAATTCTGTTATCTATCGAACGAGTCAAATATTAATAATACGAGTTGTCTATTTGGCAGTCGATTGAAAACCAATTCAGTTTCATTCAAATTACTTTAACTACAATTTACTCCAAATATAATATCCAGGTTGCAGATAGTCAAATTAAAATAATAAATTATAAAAGGATAATAACATAGTTAACTAGCTTAGCCCGCGCGGCGACACGCCGCACCCGTCGATCAGTCATGACTATGTAGACTATGGTCCAAGCAATAGAGTAATAAATAGTTATGATGAAATTTGTTGCATAACTTGATGCTTTTTAGCAAATTGTTTAGTTCACAACAATTTATAGACACAAATATCTATCTTTCATGGAAACTTTTAGTTTATTTTGTACATAGCAAGGGTCTGTCCACCAAGTTGAAACAAATACACAACATGGCCAAAAGTAAGGAACTTCGGAACAGTGCTTTCGTAGCTAAAATTTAATAATTTTTCACATTTCATAACAAAAATACTTAACTGAAACTTACATTTGATCCGAAGTACAACCATTGAGATAGTAAAAAAACAACTATTGTGATCATCACAAAAAAATAATGTGCATTTCATGGAAAAAGTTTAAAGACAAAATAATTTAGCCAAGAGAAAAACTATTTCAGATCACAAAAGGCGCTCCAAAGAGTAATTGTGTATAGTATTCAAAAGAACACTTCGTTACCTTCAGGCTTTAATTAGCCCCGTTGTATCTTGTGGAATCATGCAGTGATACAAATTCTTACCATAAACAGCAAAATTAAGCAGTTCTTAATACAGAAACAACCATATCACTCTGAATCAAGGGAGCATGATGCGATGAACTGATGATGGGGAATCTATGTTAGCATATACCCAGGAAACAATGTTCATGGAAACTTTGTTAAACAACCCTTGCTCAGCTTAAAAGTATTCCTTCCTGTGTCTCCACTGAAACAAAGCAATATTTATACAGCCACATGTCAGAATAAAATGAGCCATTGTTTGATATAAAACCAACAATGCTTGAACATACTTGTTTCTCTACCTCAACATGTGGCGGCTAGAAAAAGCTTTAACAAATTAAAAACCACTTGCAAATTGAAGTTGAGAGCCTCCTCTTATTTCTCTAAATGGAAGGAGGAACGAGCCTTAATTTGTCCCAGTAACCCCATGAATATAATTAGCCAAATATGCGGCATTTCATCTTATTACATAGTCATGCTGAAGGAGGGAACATCAATAAAATTAGGCATAAGCAATCCATCAAATGAAGAGAGATGTACTTAGAAATAAGAATGACAAACATTCTCAGATACTATGTACCTTATCCTGCCATTAAGAATCTGTCAAGAAGGTGAATCATTCACTTTTATGTTACCGTTGCTGACAACGGACAACTCTGGATGGAAACAAAGTTCTCAGCAATGCATATATGAAACTAAGTAACATGACTTAGAAAATATAATGTAAAGTATCATAATAAACTACTGCTAAGTATGTGCAATAGTAATACAACCACAGTTTGTACCCCAGAAATTTCTATCACCAAAACATCTTAGAAGGTTCAGTGCCAGTGATGTGCCTACCATAAAACCGAATGCCAATTTTCAGTTAAAAAGAAGCGCAAGACCATATTCTTTTGCCGCCAAGGGTATATGATCGAGTGGGGCCAACTAAAGACAGGCCCCAGGATTCCATTTTTTAATGTATGTTGTTGTATAATGAATGAGGGGTGAGGGAGTCCTGGACTAGGGGGTGTCCGGACGGCCAAACTATCATCGTCAGCCGGACTCCAAGACTATGAAGATACAAGATTGAAGACTTCGTCCCATGTCCGGATGGGACTTTCCTTGGCGTGGAAGGCAAGCTTGGCGATACGGATATGTAGATCTCCTACCATTGTAACTGACTCTGTGTAACCCTAGCCCTCTCCGGTGTCTATATAAACTGGAGGGTTTTAGTCCGTAGGACGAACAACAATCATACCATAGGCTAGCTTCTAGGGTTTAGCCTCCTTGATCTCGTGGTAGATCCACTCTTGTACTACCCATATCATCAATATCAATCAAGCAGGAGTAGGGTTTTACCTCCATCGAGAGGGCCCGAACCTGGGTAAAAACACCGTGTTCCTTGTCTCCTGTTACCATCCGCCTAGACGCACAGTTCGGGACCCCCTACCCGAGATCCGCCGGTTTTGACACTGACATTGGTGCTTTCATTGAGAGTTCCTCTGTGTCGTCACTGAGAGGCTTGATGGCTTCTTCAATCAACAACAACACCGTCCAGGGTGAGACTTTTCTCACCGGACAGATCTACGTATTCGGCGGCTTCACACTGCGGGCCATTTCACTTGGCCATCTGGAGCAGATCGAAAGCTACGCCCCTGGCCGTCAGGTCAGATTTGGAAGCCTAAACTTCACAGCGGATATCCGTGGAGACTTGATCTACGACGGATCCAAGCCGCAGCCAAGCGTGCCGCACTGTCACGATGGGTATGATCTAGCTCTGCCGCCGGACAGTACTTTGGAGGCCGCACATGAATCCGCACTGACCCATAATTCGGAGCCGGTCGCGCAGATCAAGGACGGGTGGCTGGACACCGCCTCGGGAGCTGCAACTTCCACGACGATGGAGCCGAACACTAACCTCGTCCCTTATAAAGCTCGTGACTCCGAGGTGCCGGACTCCCTGCCGGACTCCGAACCTCCTGCGCCCCTGCCAATCGAATCTGATTGGGCACCGATCATGGAGTTCACCGCTGCGGACATCTTTCAGCACTCACCCTTTGGCGACATCTTAAATTCGCTAAAGCATCTCTCGCTATCCGGAGAGCCCTGGCCGGACTACGGCCAGGATGGTTGACATGCTAGATTACGACTCCGAAGACATCGACGGTATGGACGACGATGCCGGAGACGATCAAGAACCACCGCCTACAGGGCACTGGAAGACCACCTCGTCATACGACATATACATGGTGGACACCCCAAAAGAGGGGGATGGCGAAGAAGCAGCGGAGGCAGATTCCTTAAAGAAACAGCCCAAGCGCCGGCGTCAGCGGCGCCGCTCTAAATCCCGCCACAGCAAGAATGGAGATTCCGGCACAGGAGATAATAACACCCCAGAAAGTGCCGAAGATAATCCCCTCCAGCAAGATTCAGCGCAGGAGGATGCAGAAGCAAGCCCCCACGAGAGAGCGGCAGACAAAGAGGTCGAGGATGATAATTACATACCTCCCTCTGGAGACGAGGCAAGCCTCGACGACGACGAATTCGTCGTGCCTGAGGATCCCGTCGAACAAGAGCGTTTCAAACACAGGCTAATGGCCACAGCAAATAGCCTAAAGAAAAAGCAGCAGCAGCTTCAAGCTGATCAAGACCTGCTGGCCGACAGATGGACCGAGGTCCTCGCGGCCGAAGAGTATGAACTCGAACGCCCCTCCAAGAGTTACCCAAAACGCAAGTTGCTCCCCCGACTAGAGGAGGAAGCATATATACCTTCATCACCAGCGCACAATACGGCAGACCGACCACCCCGTGGTCGTGACAGAGAGGCATCCAGGCCCTCCATCAAGACCATACCCCGGCATCACTCGAAAAGTACGAAGCCACGGGGGAACGCGCCGTACTTGCGGGATATATTGGAGGACAAGGCAAGACAATCCAGATCTATCTATGGATCACGAGGGCGCCCCACGACCCACGACGAATACCGTCGCGCCGGATACAACAACTCCGGCCGGGCCGAACACAGCAGACAACGCTTCTGTGCGGGAGAGGATAGCTGGCTAGCTCGCAGCAACAACCTCAGTAAAAATGCTGGCAGTCCGGATACTAAGGACCACAATGGCAAGTCACGTCGAAGCAAAAATAAACGCCACATTAACGGCGACGACAAGGAGGATACGGCAGTCAACGCCGGATTCCGAGTCTCTAAACCCGGTCAGCGGAAGAAGCCATTCAAAAGAACCACCCCGGGTCCGTCCAATTTGGACCGAATACTCGACCGCTCTTGCCAGATACATGGCACCCCCGAAAAACCAGCTAACCACACCAACAGAGATTGTTGGGTATTCAAGCAGGCAGGCAAGTTAATTGCCGAAAACAATGACAAGGGGCTGCACAGCGATGACGAGGAAGAGACCCGGCCGCCGAACAGTAGAGGACAAAAGGGTTTTCCCCCACAAGTGCGGACGGTAAACATGATATACGCAACCCATATACCCAAGCGGGAGCGGAAGCGTACACTAAGGGACGTATATGCGATGGAGCCAGTCGCCCCAAAGTTCAATCCATGGTCCTCTTGCCCGATCACTTTCGATCGAAGAGACCATCCGACCAGTATCCGCCATGGCGGATTCGCCGCATTGGTTTTAGACCCAATCGTCGATGGATTTCACCTCACGAGAGTCCTGATGGACGGCGGCAGTAGCCTGAACCTGCTTTATCAGGATATAGTGCGCAAGATGGGCATAGACCCCTCAAGGATTAAACCTACAAAGACGACCTTCAAAGGCGTCATACCAGGTGTTGAGGCCAATTGTACAGGCTCAGTCACACTGGAAGTGGTCTTCGGATCCCCGGATAATTTCCGAAGCGAGGAGTTAATCTTTGACATAGTCCCGTTCCGCAGCGGCTATCACCCTCCGCTCGGACGAACCGTGTTCGCAAAGTTCAACGCGGTGCCGCATTACGCATACCTCAAGCTCAAGATGCCAGGCCCTCGTGGAGTCATCACGGTCAACAGAAATATGGAACGCTCCCTCCGAACAGAGGAACATACAGCGGCTCTCGCGGCAGAAGTACAGAGCAGCCTTCTAAGGCAATTTTCGAGTCCGGCCGTTAAACGACCGGACACGGCCAAACGCGCCTGGAGCAACATCAATCAAGACCACCTGGCACGTTCCGAGCACGCGTAGCAATGCGGCCCCAACCCCAGCCCTCGCATGATTGCAAGGTAGCTCTCCGCGTACATCATTATGCTCTGGAGATATCATGGGCATAGGGGGAGGGGCACGACCACAACAGACCCAGAGTGCGGCTCGACCACACCAGGGGCTCCCAAGTGTGTCGCTCTTTTTATTTCTATTTTCCTTCTTTTTTTACACAGGACTCTGTTCACCGGAGGCCCTGTCCGGCGGCGAACCCGCCGAACTCACGATGCAACAGCCAGGGAGGGAAAAAGGCTGCGACGAACACTCAGGTGGTCTCCATTACGAGCATTAAATTTGTTAAATACACTAGTCGGCAGCCCACCCCTGGAGGGGGACATGTTTAATTAGTCCAATCCCTTGCTTACCGCACTATTTGTATCATTTCGCACTCATAGCAGAATTCCTTGAAATAAATAATGCAACACTTTTTGCCTATAATTGCATTACTTTACATATATGTTCATTAATGACATCTTGCACCCGTATATTTTGGTACGGCCGAATACACCAGGGGCTTATGTTCCCCGCATTATGGTGTGATAAGTCCGAACACTTTCACAAGTGTGGCACCCCTAACTTATAGCATTATATGAATCGGCTCCGAATCATGTCTTGGGTCAATAGTTGGGTTTGCCCGGCTCCCATGTTTTGGTACCTTACGTTCCGTTCTGTCGGCTAAGGTAGCACTGGGAGAACCACTGCGATTGCGCCTCGGTTGAGCTGGGCGAGCGCCTCAGTGGAGAAAGCTAAAACTGACTGGCATGATAAGGCGAGAGACTGGTCGCTCTTTGAGAGGTCTTTTTGAGTCCCTAAAGACTTATGCCGCTTCGAGCGAAGAACCGGATAATGTCCGGCCAAGGCGTGGATAGCGCCCCGAACTCGGTCTTCGAAATACTAGGGGCTTCGCCGAAATTTAAAATTATAGAATTCTATGGCTAAGTGAGAGTGTTCAAGCATTATAAGTCCGGTTGCCTTGTTTGTTGTGTTGAGCGCCTCCCTAGATGGACCCAAAAATGGGAACAAGAGTGCTCAAGTTTATCCCGAACACCCCAGCACTAGTGGCATGGGGGCTGAAGCCGACGACTTGCCATCTCTCAGATTTTATAAACGGCCGCACAGAAGGTAATATTTTAAATCAATCAGCGTTGCTTAGCGCATATGAACAAAGTTTTCAGTGCACAGGATAACACATAGCGAGTTTACTCAATAATTTCATCTCTGGGGCACTCATCTGCAATCTTGCGGGCACCCTTCAGGACAGTCTTATAGTACATCTCGGGCGTACGATACTCCTTGCCCGCTGGCGGCGCGTCAGTGATAAGCCTCTCCGCATCCAGCCTGCCCCAGTGCACCTTTGCGCGGGCAAGGGCCCGACGAGCACCCTCAATATAGGCGGAGCGCTTGATGACCTCCACCCAGGGGCACGCATCCACTAGCCGCTGCACGAGGCCGAAGTAGCTCCCAGGCATGGCCTCTCCAGGCCACAGCCGGACTATGAGGCCCTTCATGGCCTGCTCGGCTACCTTGTGGAGCTCCACCAGCTGCTTCAGCTGGTCGCTAGGGGGCACCGGATGGCCGGCCTCAGCGTACTGAGACCAGAAGACCTTCTCCGTTGAGCTCCCCTCCTTGGCTCGGTAGAATGCGGCGGCATTGGACACGCTGCGAGGCAGATCTGCAAACGCCCCTGGAGAGCTCCAAATTCGGGTAAGTATCAGGAAGTTTACATTAACATACTTGCTTTGCATGAAAAATGCCTTACCCGCCGCTATTTTCTTCACATCCTCAACCTCCTGAAGGGCCCTATGGGCCTCGGCCTTGGCGGCTTTGGCACTTTCAAGAGCCGAGGCAAGCTTGGACTCTCGAGTCTTCGAGTCGCGCTCCAAACTCTCATGCTTTTCCATGAGAGCCTGGAACTCTTGCCGCACCTCCGCCACCCGCGCCTCCTGCTTCTCTCGCTCTGCCCGTTCTGTGGTCGCATTGCGTTCGGTCGCGGACACAGCCTCCTTCAGGGTTGCCACCTCGTTCGTGGCCCCTGTAGTACCCACGTTATCCTTGTTATTTTTATTGCAACCCAAAACCTTTTCTGTAAGGTAACTATTCAAAGTGGTGTTACTCACCTTCTTTGTCCTCGAGCTGCTTCTTGGCATGGCCGAGCTCTTGCTCGGACCGCTCGAGGTCCTGCTTCAAAGCACCGACCTCCGCAGTCAGTGCGGCAGAGGTCAGCATCGCAGCCTGCAAACCCATATTGACATAATTTTTAGCAACCCTGCGTATATCTTTTTAGATCCCCAGTCCGGCTTTTCTTTCCGAACACCGAACCGAGCATCAGGGGCTACTGTCTATGCAGTATTACATTGCATATTGTTAACTTCTTACCTCAAAGCCTGTTAGAAGGCTACTGCAGGCTTCGGTCAGCCCGCTCTTGGCGAGCTGAACCTTCTGAATCACCGCACTCATAATAGTGCGGTGTTCTTCCTCGATGGAAGCGCCTTTGAGCGCCTCCAGCAAGTTATCCGGCGCCTCCGGTTGGACGGGGGCCGCCGGCATCAAGGTCTTGCCCTTCTTGCGAAGGGGCCGCCTGCCGGACTCCGGAACCACTGCAGGTTCCGGCGTGGAGTCCGGCGCAAAGTCCGGGAGGCTGCCTTGCGGCGCCTCCGGAGCCTCCTCCTGATGGGTCCCTTCCTGGGATCCCACCTCGGCGTCCTCAGCGGTGCGAGGGGTGGAGGCAGTCGGGATGGAATCTACATCCGACGGAGCCAACGACCCGCTCGACGAAGCGGGGAGATCATCATCGGCCGGACTGCAGGCAGTGTGCGGCATTAGAAGAACACTATGTGACACAAAAGAGAAATTATAAATCATTCAGGAATCCGGATACTTACGACCTTGCCGGAGGCCTGGCCCTTGAGGGCCATTCTTCGTCGCCAACGTTGGTGTTGGCGGGGCTGAGGGCGGGAATAGTCCTTCCCCTCTTGGACCCTTCGGCCTTCCCTGTCGGGGAAGCCTTCCTCTTCCTCTCTCCTTCCTCTGGGAGAGGGTCTTCTTCCTCCTCCTTGCCTTCGGGGGAGGAGTCCTCCCCGGAATCGTCGGACACCTGAAAACGGGAACTCATTCGAGTACCCGTGGCCTCCTTCTTGGCCTTCTTCTCCGGCACCACATGCGGTGCCGGAACCAGCAGCCCCGCTAGACGGGCGTCTACTGGGTTTTCTGGCATGGGAGCTGGGCAGATGATCTTCTCGGCCTTCCTCATCCAGTCCTGGCAAAGGAAAAGGGAGATTGAAACCTGCATAGAGTCAAACTATTAAAAACAAGTGTCCCGTAAAGGGGTAGAATCACTTACCTCGTCAGCTGGACGCTGCGAGCGAAATCCATGATCTTCAGTGGCGGATGCGGGAGCTTCGGCGCCCTTGAACAGCACCCTCTAGGCACCTTCGTACGTCGTGTCGAAGAGCCCGCTTAATGCCTGGTGCTGTGCCGGATTGAACTCCCACAATTTAAATGCCCGTTGTTGGCAAGGGAGAATCCGGCGGATGAGCATGACTTGGACCACATTGACAAGCCCGAGCTTTTTGTTCGCCAGCTTCTGGATACAGGCTTGGAGTCCTGTCAGCTCATCCGAACTACCCCATAGCAAGCCCTTCTCTTTCCAGGAGGTGAGCTGCATAGGGATACCAGATCTGAACTCGGGGGCCATCGCCCACTTAGGGTCGCGCGGCTCGGTGATGTAGAACCACCCCGATTGCCACCCCTTGACGGACTCCACGAAGGCCCCTTCGAGCCAGATGACGTTGGGCATCTTGCCCAACATGGCGCCACCGCACTCCGCTTGAGTGCCCTTCACCACCTTCGGCTTGACGTTGAAGGTCTTGAGCCACAGGCCGAAGTGGGGCTGGATGCAGAGGAAGGCCTCGCACACGACGATAAACGCCGATATGTTGAGGATGAAGTTTGGCGCCAGATCGTGGAAATCCAGGCCGTAATAGGACATGAGCCCCCGGACAAAGGGATGAAATGGGAAGCCAAGTCCGCGGAGGAAGTGGGGAAGGAATACGACCCTCTCATGAGGCCTGGGGGTGGGGATGAGCTGCCCCTTGTCGGGCAGCCGGTGTGCGATGTCGCCGGAAAGGTATCCGGTGTTGCACAGTTTTGCGATGTGCTCCTCCGTCACGGAGGAGGCCAGCCATTTGCCTCCCACTCCGGACATGGTCGGAGAAGGTCGAGACGAGATGCGCGTACTTGGGCGCTGGAGCTCGAGTGCGCAGAGATGGTTAAGCAAAGGAGGAAGAAGGCGTAGGTAAAAAGGGTGGATCCTTATCCCCTTATATATGGGCGGACGAAGACTATACGTCCCCACCGACCTAGTAAAACTCGCTTATCTCCCAAGCGCCACCATCAATGGCGCGGTTGGGTTACCCACGTCCGTATTGATGAGAATCCCGGAATAAGGGGAACACGATCTCCGCTTCGACAAGACGTGCCAAGGAAACCGCATCGCTAAACGCGCTGAGGTGGTATAATAAAAAACGATTCAAGTAAAGGCTTGGTAGTGGCGTGATGTCATGCCACGAAATACGTCAGTGGATTGAACTTGTGTACATATTATTCTCTCTACGGTGGAATGTGGAATTTATTTTGCAGAGCCGGACACTATTCTGGTGTTCACAATCTTCTATGAATTATTTGGAGGAGGAACCCGCCTTGCAATGCCGAACAATATGCACGCCGGACTCGTCGTCATTGAAGCCTGGTTCAGGGGCTACTGAGGGAGTCCTGGACTAGGGGGTGTCCGGACGGCCGGACTATCATCGTCAGCCGGACTCCAAGACTATGAAGATACAAGATTGAAGACTTCGTCCCGTGTCCGGATGGGACTTTCCTTGGCGTGGAAGGCAAGCTTGGCGATACGGATATGTAGATCTCCTACCATTGTAACCGACTCTGTGTAACCCTAGCCCTCTCCGGTGTCTATATAAACCATAGGGTTTTAGTCCGTAGGACGAACAACCATTACAACAATCATACCATAGGCTAGCTTCTAGGGTTTAGCCTCCTTGATCTCGTGGTAGATCCACTCTTGTACTACCCATATCATCAATATCAATCAAGAAGGAGTAGGGTTTTACCTCCATCTAGAGGGCCCGAACCTGGGTAAAAACATCGTGTTCCTTGTCTCCTGTTACCATCCGCCTAGACGCACAGTTCGGGACCCCCAACCTGAGATCCGCCGGTTTTGACACCGACAAGGGGCTTGTATGCTTAGATTACTATTTGGTTTTTGATGTGATGATAAATGGAGGGAAAGATGCTGGACGGACTAATTTGATCAATCGGGTTAGTAGAAGTATTAGAGTTTTGGCCATCTCGTCATTAAATTTGGATGGAGGGTATGCATGTTAATATGATAAACATATATGTGTATTGTATATGGGTTATATACATATAGAAATCAGTGCAACATGCCTTTTTCTGAAACTAAACATCTTGGTTGCCGAGTTCCAATGTGAAAATATTGGTTTTAGTCCTTGGTTAAAATGGACCGATGCATATTATGTTTGGTTGTACCACGAAAAATAATTTGGTTGCTTGAAGATATTCAACTGAGGTAGAAGATGCAATTTTGGCTGACATGAAGTTTTACGATCATCAATACAACAGAATATGCAAAAGATGGGATAAAGCAAGTCATATCTACTCCCTCTGTCCCATAATTTAAGAGCGTTTTTGACATGACAGAGGGAATAGTTTGTTTATTTGTTTGAGGAACACTTATTTGCTTGGAGAATAATGAAGTGTGCTTGCACCAGTAGATATGAGATGAACTTGAACAATCGATCTGCATTCATATATGCATTGTACCAGAAAAGAAACATGCATCGAACCCTTCCCGCGACCCCCGCATCACCTCCCCCGGCGGCGGCGGGGGAACCCTAGCCATGCCTGAAAGGATCGACATAGTTGACTAGAGGGGGGGGGTGAGGGAGTCCTGGATTAGGGGGTATCCGGACAGCCGGACTATATACTTTGGCCGGACTGTTGGACCATTAAGATACAAGACTCAAGACTTCGTCCCGTGTCCGGATGGGACTCTCCTTTGCGTGGAAGACAAGCTTGGCGATTCGGATATTAGATCTCCTTCTTTGTAACCGACTCTGTGTAACCCTAGCCTCCCTCGGTGTCTATATAAACCGAAGGGTTTAGTCCATAGAGAATGAATCATAATCATCACAGGCTAGCTTCTAGGGTTTAGCCTCTGCGATCTCGTGGTAGATCAACTCTTGTAATACTCATATCATCAAGATCAATCAAGCAGGAAGTTGGGTTTTACCTCCATCGAGAGGGCCCGAACTTGGGTAAAACATCGTGTCCCCTGCCTCCTGTTACCATTAGCCTTAGACACACAGATCAGGACCCCCTACCCGAGATCCGCCGGTTTTGACACCGACATTGGTGCTTTCATTGCGAGTTCCTCTGTGTCGTCGTCGCAAGGCTCGATGGCTCCTTCAATCACCAACAACGCGGTCCAGGGTGAGACTTTTCTCGCCGGACAGATCTTCGTGTTCGGCGGCTTCGTACTGCGGGCCAATTCACTTGGCCATCTGGAGCAGATCGACAGCTACGCCCCTGGCCATCAGGTCAGGTTCGGAAACTTGAACTATGTGGTCGATGTCCGCAGAGACTTGATCTTTGACGGATTCAGGCCTACGCCAGGAGCGCCGAACAGTCACTACGAGCACGGCTTAGACATGCTGTCAGACAATACTCGGGATATCGCACCTGCAGGAGCTCCGGACCTAAATCCGGGGCAGATTGCGTCGTCCGTGGACGGGTGGATGGACCCCGCCCCGGAGGCCGCACACTCATCGGCGGTAGAGCCGGACACAGACTCCACCCCGAAGGAAGTCTGTGTCACCGGACCCCCAGATTTGTGTCTGGCTGTAGGTTCCAAACTGCGCGCCCCCGAGCCTGCCGAATCTGGTTGGGCTCCTGTAACGGAGTTCACCGCTGCGGATATCTTCCAGCACTCGCCCTTTGGCGACATACTAAAATCATTAAGGTCTCTCTATTTGTCAGGAGACTCTTGGCCGAACTATGTCCGGCTCGAGGGGGAAGAAGGCGACCAAGAAATTCGTTGCCCACCCACCACCCACTTCATAGCCACTATCGATGACATAATAGACATGCTTGACTTCGACTCGATGACACCGACGGTATGGATGTCGGCGCAGGGGACGATTTGGAACCACCGCCCATGGGGTGCTGGACTGCCACCTCATCATATGATATATACATGGTGGACATGCCTAAGGATGACGATGGCGACAAAAAGGACACAACGGAGGATAAAACCCCCGGACAAAAGCCAAAACAACGGCGCAGACGCCGCTCTAAGTCCAACCATAGTAAAAACAGTGATAACAGCGCTAGAAAGATCGACACCCCAGTCAACTCCAAAACGACCATATGGACCCAGCGATGGAGCAGGATGAGCCAGGTCATGCCGAACATAGCCCGGAGCAGACACCGATCACAGCGACCCTGAGGGCCGAACTCATCAACCTGCCTCGGGAGAGGAGCACAGTCCGGACGATGATGTAGTCATCATCCCGGAAAAACATTTGGAACGAGATAACCTCCACAGAAGGCTTATGGCCACTGCGAGAAGTCTAAAGAAGCAGAAGCAAAATCTTAAGGCTGCGCAGGAAACGCTCAACCGTAGATGGAATAAAGTGCTAGACACTGAAGAAAAATACGGCGACGATCGCCACATAAAGAGCTACCCAAAGCGCAAGCTGCTACCAGAATTCGACGATGAGGCCATTCCGCCGAAGAATAATACGACCAGTAGGCCGGACCAACCACTTCATGACCGCAACAAAGCAGCTACTAACGCCGCACACGATTTACGTGAGCTCCTGGACAAAAAGGCCGGCGCGACGAGGTCCATCTATGGATCTAGAGGACACGCTCCGGCACAGGATTATGGTCACCAAAATGATCGGACTGATCGAATACCAGTTCGGAATCAGTTCCGGACACAACAACAGACGACAGCATGCCACAACATGTCCAGATACAGAGGGGCTGCTCATCCTCTCTGCTTCACTGAAGAGATACTGGACCACGAATTTCCACAAGGTTTTAAACCCGTGAACATAGATGCATATGATGCAACAACAGACCCCGGGGTCTGGATTGAGGATTTTATCCTTCATATCCACATGGCTCGTGGGGATGACCTCCACGCCATCAAATACCTGCCCCTCAAGTTGAAGGGACCAGCTCGGCACTGGTTGAAAAGCCTCCCCGAAAATTCAATCGGAAGTTGGGAGGAACTTGAGGACACTTTCAGGGCCAACTTTCAAGGAACCTATGTCCGACCTCCGGACGCTGACGATTTAAGTCACATCATTCAACAGCCGAAGAGTCCGCCCGCAAGCTTTGGAACAGATTCCTCACTAAGAAGAATCAAATTGTCAATTGTCCGGATGCCGAAGCCCTAGCGGCCTTCAAACACAATATCCGGGATGAGTGGCTCGCCAGACACCTCGGCCAAGAGAAGCCGAGAACAATGGCAGCTTTAACAAGCCTTATGACCCGCTTTTGCGCGGGTGAAGACAACTGGTTGGCCCGTAGAGGCACCAGTGACCCAGGAACATCCGAAATTAGGGATGGCAATGGGAAGCCACGGCGCAATAAAAACAAGCGTCGAGACAAGGAAGAAAGTCCGGACAACACAGCGGTCAACGCCGGATTCTGGGGCTCTCGACCCGGTCAACAAAAGAAGACATTCAAAGGCAGCAAAGAGGGACCGTCCGGCCTAAACAAAGTCCTTGACAGACTTTGCCAAATTCATGGCACCCCCGAAAAACCTGCGAACCACACTCACAGAGAATGTTGAGTCTTTAAGCAGGCCGGTAAGTTAAATGCCGAACACAAGGGAAGGGAAACACCAAGTGAAGACGAGGATGAGCCTCGCTAGCCGAACACTGAGGGACAGAAAAGATTCCCACCAGAGGTAAAAACAGTAAACATGATCTACGCGACTCACATACCCAAGAGAAGGCGCAAAAGCGCGCTCAGAGACGCATATGCTGTAGAGCCCATCGCCCCCAAACTTAACCCCTGGTCGGCCTGCCCGATCACTTTTGATCACAGGGACTACCCGACTAGTATGCAGCACGGAGGATCGTCTGCCTTGGTGCTCGACCCAATAATCGACGGATACCATCTCACTCGTGTCCTCATGGACGGCGGTAGTAGTCTCAATCTAATATACGAGGACACTGTCCACAGGATGGGGATAGACCCATCCAGAATCAGCCAAAGTAACACCAACTTTGAAGGGGTGATACCAGGCGTGGAGGCCCGCTGCAGGGCCTCCCTCGTATTAGAGGTGACATTCGGTTCTCCAGACAACTTCAGAAGCGAAGAATTACTCTTCACCATCGCTCCCCTCCGAAGTGGTCATCATGCATTGCTCGGAAGAACGGCCTTCGATCGCTTCAACGAAGTACCACACTACGCCTACCTTAAACTCAAGATGCCTGGTCCACGTGGCATCATCACCGTTAGCAGAAATACAGAGTGTTCCCTACATGCGGAAGGTTATGCGGCGGCTCTAACAGCCGGACACTAAGCGGCCTCTAATATCAGAATGCATGATCGGTCGGTAAGACCACGGACATGGTTAGACGAGTCCGGCACACCACCGTCGGTAACAGCCCAAATAAACCTGAGTTGGGTGCTATACATGTAATCCCATAGAGGACACCAGGGGCTACAGACATGTAATAAAGCCCACCTTTTGGCTTGACCTTACTAACAGGCCAATGTCTTACACTTCTACTATCCACTGATAATAACCAACTCTTCGCACGCTCATGTCATACTCTTTTACATGAGTTTTCCTTTTTACAGACACCATTCATGCGATACCCTCCCAGGACACGGCACAACGGAGACAAAGGCGCAGACGTGCAGCAGGGCCCCGCTCAAAGGTTTCTCTTTAGATTAAGCCCCTGTGTAAACCTTCTTTATTGTCTCTTGTTGCTTGACATCCCATGGGTACTCAATACACCCATAGAGGATACTGGCGTTATTGGCATTTCGCCACGACAGACTAGTGCACGTACCTGGAAATATGCTATGTCTTGAGCTTGCGTTGGTTTTCCTTGAAGAGGAAAGGGTGATGCAGCAATAGTAGCGTAAGTATTTCCCTCCGTTTTTGAGAACCAAGGTATCAAACTAGTAGGAGGCTCCTCAAAAGTCCCATGCACCTACACAAACAAACAAAGAACTCGCAACCAACACAATAAAGGGGTTGTCAATCCCTTCACGACCACTTGCGAAAGTGAGATCTAATAAAGATAGTATGATAAGATAAATATATTTTGGTATTTTATAATATAGATGCAAAAAGTAAAGATGCAAATAAAAGAAGATTGGAAGCAAATATGATAAGAGATAGACCCGGGGGCCATAGGTTTCACTAGAGGCTTCTCTCAAGATAGCATAAGTATTACGGTGGGTGTTGGGGATATAACTGTTTGTGTAAGCCACCCAGGAGGGGCCGGGTTACGCAAAGAGGATTCACCAGAGAGAAGCCCAAGGCCAAACATGAAGATGGCAGTTCAATAAAGGGCTTAAGGCCCACAGGCGACTTAAGGCCCGTTGTATTAAACCACCGTAATAGCATGACTTGTATTGTAAGGAATATTTAACTAGTCACCAAGCCGGACACTGTTTATAAGCCGGCCGGGACTCTATAGGCCACAGGGCGTCAACCCGTGTATATAAGGGGACGACCTGCTGGCAGCTTAGGGCAAGAAACAACTCATCGAGAGCCAGGCATAGCGTATCTCGCTCCCTGGTCATCGAAACATCAATACCAACCCAACTAGACGTAGGCCTTACCTTCACCGTAAGGGGCCGAACTAGTATAAACTCTCTCGTGTCCCTTGTCCCGATTTAACCCCTTCAAGCTTCCTAGTTGCGATGGCTCCACAACTAAGCCCTTTCATGAGGACATCTGACGTGACTATTCCACGGCAGTTGGCGCCCACCGTGGGGCCAGCGCACGGTGGATTTGAGTTCTTGAAGGGCAACTTCGAAAGGCTCAAGGGGTACGTAGTGGGCCGGATGACCAAGAGTCGTCGCGGCAAGATCTACATCGACGACGAAGGCTGGGGCCCCGACGCCAGCTCAATTGAGTACGGGTACCGGGTCCCCTTCGGCGGAATCCACGTCTTCATCGGCCGGATCGGTGAGCCGGGCCCTGAGGCGGACAACTGCACCGACCTCGTCGAGACGGCTCAGCGTGCGAGGAAGACCCGGACTCAGCTAGTCATGAGGCATGCGTTCGTGGGCTGCGTCCACGGAGAGGAACTTTCTGGATCTGAAGATGGGGGTGAGACGGCCGTCCTCTCAGACAGTGACTCGTCCGCCGACTCAACAGATTCATTGTATCAGGTACAAGACGGCGCGCTCGGGGGCTATTCCGATGTCATCAGTATTCCGGACCCCGATGAGCCGCCAAGATGGGCCGGAATCTTCATGGCTGGGACTCAGCCCGGTTCAAACTCCACGGCAGCCGCAGCGATCACGTCTGGGTCAGGAGCAGCCGGGGCAGGCGGCCCTGTGCGCCCGCCGGCTCAGGTGCTGATGGATCTCATGGACAAGCTTACAACCCTGTTAACCGCTACTATTATTCCTGCTGACAAGGATGAGCACGACGCTGCAGTAGCTCAGGTGCGTGAGGAGATAGCTCAGGCCAAGGAGGCCTTGGCAGCTGAGGATTCAAGACTAGCTGCAAAACGGGCGGCTCTCGACGCCCGGGCACAGCGCTTGCAGTCAGAAGCTTACCAGCTCACGATGAGCTTGAACGCATCCAGTGAAGTAATGAGGACGAGACATTAGAAAACGCAGTCCCGTTTACCTCCGAATTACGACCCCCGGGTTCTATTTCCTACACCCAGAGCCAGCCCTAGTAACCCGCCGGAGGACGATCGGCTTATGATAGCCGGAACAGGAGGACCGGCTCAGCCCAGGGACATGGTGCCGCCTCATGTGAGCATGCCACCACCGCGTTATGTACCGATTCCACCGGGTCACTTTTCCAACCCCATGGAGAACTTGATTGCAGCCTCAGCACGTTTAGCGGCTCTTCCTATGGAAGGAGATGACCCAACGGCGGTGGAGACCCGGAGGGCCAGGGAGCTCCTCCAGACAGCCCTGGCTCAGCAGGAGAACTATTCTTACAGCCGGGACAAGATCCATTCGACTCCCCCGCCTTGGGTAGCACCGCCTCGCCAGAACCGGAGCCCGAGTTATAGTAGACGCATGGAGTTGGAAGCTCTGTCAAGCAATGCCCAACGGCGTAACCAACCCGGGGGCTATAACCCGGCGTAGGACCAAGTACGACAGGAGAATGATCACCCGGAGTATCCAATGACATCGGTTGAGGCGGGAGTAGCCACTAGAACCGGCGGTGTCCCGTGCCTGGTGCCGGCTCTGCGTGACGTACGTCTGCCCAAGGACTTCAAGGGACCTCGAAAGGTACCAAATTACACGGCCGATTTACAGCCTGCGGCGTGGATCGAGAGTTATGAGATGGCCATGGAGTTGCTGGAAGTCAATGACGCGGCAATGGCTAAGTATTTCACCATGATATTGGATGGAACGGCCTGGTCTTGGTTAAAGTGCTTACCACCCAATTCCATTGGTTCATGGGGCGAGTTAAATGCCCGGTTCATCCAAAACTTCAAGGACACCTGTAAACAATCTATGTCGATTGTGGACTTGACGGATTGCAAGCAGGAGGAAGGAGAATCCGCCACCCATTGGGTACGCCGGGTCAAAGAGATAATTCATTCCTCTGATAAGATGGATGCCGGCTCTGCAGTTCTTATGCTGGAGAAAAATTGCCATTTTGAGCCGCTGAGAATGAAACTGGGGCGCCTCAAGCGTGACCTCACAGATATGGGTACGCTGATGGCAGCTTTAGTCAAATACGCCGATTCTGATTGTACCAAGGATCCCGCGTCTGATGATGAGAAGACAGGGAAGGGAAAAAGGAACGGCAATGGAAAGGGTCAGCAGCATAACCCGGGGGCTCAAGGCGGCAATAAGCGTAAGGCGGACAGTAACCCGGAGTTTGTGGCCAATGCCAACGTACGAGGTAACAATTAGAGACGTAAAGGTAAACCGCCTCGCTCTGGCGGGTCAGGCCCGTCGCTGGAGCAACTACTCAATGAGCCCTGCCCAAGACACGGCACCCGGGAGCAGCCGGCCACACATCTATGGAAGGATTGTGCAACCATGAAAGCATTTAAAAACTCCAACACCTTCGACGGCGGTCAAGGATCTGGTGGCGGCTCAGGGGCCGGCGGCTTTCATGGCCCGAGCGGCGGTTCAAATTCTGGTTTTCAGGGGCATCCAGGTGGCAACAGTCAACAGCAGTCTGGTCAAGGTGGACAGGAGCAGCAACAGTCGGGTTATCAAAGCCATCCGAAGTAGTTGAGTGGTGGACAGTATCACGTATTTACCACTAGCTTGTGCAAACGTGACCAGAAGGTTCATAAGAGAGCTGTGAATTCCGTTGAGCCGGCAATCCCTCGTTATTTAAGGTGGTCAGAGCAGCCCATCATATGGAGCAGGGAGGATCATCCTCCGCGGGTCGATAACCCAGGTTAGTTGGCTTTGGTAGTGGCGCCTCAGGTTGGTGGGTATAAGTTCACGAAGGTGCTCATGGATGGGGGTAGTAGCATCAACATCCTTTACTACGAGACCTTTCAGCGCATGGGGTTGACTGATAAACATCTGAGAACATCCAACACTATTTTCCATGGAGTTGTCCCCGGTAGGTCGGCATACCCAGTTGGCAGGATTGAGCTGGAGGTGGCTTTTGGAGACGAACATGACTCCTGAGCTGAGAAGTTGATGTTTGAAGTGGTCAAGATCAGGAGCCCATACCACGCTCTGTTTGGACGGCCGGTGAGGGAGTCCTGGACTAGGGGGTGTCCGGACAGCCGGACTATCATCGTCAGCCGGACTCCAAGACTATGAAGATACAAGATTGAAGACTTCGTCCCGTGTCCGGATGGGACTTTCCTTGGTGTGGAAGGCAAGCATGGCGATACGGATATGTACATCTCCTACCATTGTAACCGACTCTGTGTAACCCTAGCCCTCTCCGGTGTCTATATAAACCGGAGGGTTTTAGTCCGTAGGATGAACAACCATTACAACAATCATACCATAGGCTAGCTTCTAGGGTTTAGCCTCCTTGATCTCGTGGTAGATCCACTCTTGTACTACCCATATCATCAATATCAATCAAGCAGGAGTAGGGTTTTACCTCCATCGAGAGGGCCCGAACCTGGGTAAAAACATCGTGTTCCTTGTCTCCTGTTACCATCCACCTAGACGCACAGTTCGGGACCCCCTACCCAAGATCCGCCGGTTTTGACACCGACATTGGTGCTTTCATTGAGAGTTCCTCTGTGTCGTCACCGAGAGGCTTGATGGCTTCTTCAATCAACAACAACGCCGTCCAGGGTGAGACTTTTCTCCCCAGACAGATCTTCGTATTCGGCGGCTTCGCATCGCGGGCCAATTCACTTGGCCATCTGGAGCAGATCGAAAGCTACGCCCCTGGCCGTCAGGTAAGATTTGGAAGCCTAAACTTCACGGCGGATATCCACGGAGACTTGATCTTCGACAGATCCAAGCCGCAGCCAAGCGTACCACACTGTCACGATGGGTATGATCTAGCTCTGCCGCCGGACAGTACTTTGGAGGCCGCACACAAATCCGCACCGACCCATAATTCGGAGCCGATCGCGCAGATCGAGGACGGGTGGCTGGACACCGCCTTGGGAGCTGCAACTTCCACGGCGATGGAGCCGAACACTAACCTCGTCCCTTATAAAGCTCATGACTCCGAGGTGCCGGACTCCCTGCCGGACTCCGAACCTCCTGTGCCCCTGCCCATCGAATCTGATTGGGCGCCGATCATGGAGTTCACCACTGCGGACAACTTTCAGCACTCACCCTTTGGCGACATCTTAAATTCGCTAAAGCATCTCTCGCTATCCGGAGAGCCCTGGCCGGACTATGGCCAGGATGGTTGGGATGCAGACGACGAAGAAATTCAAAGCCCACCCACCACCCACTTTGTAGCCACTGTCGACGATCTAACCGACATGCTAGATTACGACTCCGAAGACATCGACGGTATGGACGACGATGCCGGAGACGATCAAGAACCAGCGCCTACAGGGCACTGGAAGACCACCTCGTCATACGACATATACATGGTGGACACCCCAAAAGAGGGGGATGGCGAAGAAGCAGCGGAGGCAGATTCCTTAAAGAAACAGCCCAAGCACCGGCGTTAGCGGCGCCGCTCTAAATTCCGCCACAGCAAGAATGGAGATTCCGACATAGGAGATAATAACACCCCAGAAAGTGCCGAAGATAATCCCCTCCAGCAAGATTCAGCGCAGGAGGATGCAGAAGCAAGCCCCCACGAGAGAGCGGCAGACGAAGAGGTCGAGGATGATAATTACATACCTCCCTCCGGAGACAAGGCAAGCCTCGACGACGACGAATTCATCGTGCCTGAGGATCCCGTCGAACAAGAGCATTTCAAACGCAGGCTAATGGCCACAGCAAATAGCCTAAAGAAAAAGCAGTAGCAGCTTCAAGCTGATCAAGACCTGCTGGCCGACAGATGGACCGAGGTCCTCGCGGACGAAGAGTACGAACTCGAACGCCCCTCCAAGAGTTACCCAAAACGCAAGTTGCTCCCCCGACTAGAGGAGGAAGCATATATACCTTCATCACCAACGCACAATACGGCAGACCAGCCACCCCGTGGTCGCGACAGAGAGGCATCCAGGACCTCCATCAAGACCGTACCCCGGCATCGCTCGAAAAGTACGAAGCCACGGGGGAACGCGCCGGACTTGCGGGATATATTGGAGGACAAGGCAAGACAATCCAGATCTATCTATGGATCACGAGGGCGCCCCACGACCCACGACGAATACCGTCGCGCCGGATACAACAACTCCAGCCGGCCCGAACACAGCAGACAATGCTCCCTTGAGCTACGTCGTGATATTGCTCAATACAGAGGCACCGCACACCCGCTATGCTTCACTGATGAAGTAATGGATCATCAAATCCCTGAAGGGTTTAAACCTGTAAACATTGAATCCTACGATGGCACAACAGACCCCGCGGTTTGGATCGAAGATTATCTCCTTCATATCCATATGGCCCGCGGAGACGATCTCCACGCCATCAAATATCTCCCACTCAAGCTTAAAGGACCAGCTCGGCATTGGCTTAACAGCTTGCCCGCAGAGTCAATTGGGTGCTGGGAGGACCTGGAAGCCGCATTCCTCGACAACTTCCAGGGCACATATGTGCGACCACCAGACGCTGATGACCTAAGCCACATAATTCAGCAGCCAGACGAATCGGCCAGGCAATTCTGGACACGGTTCTTAACAAAGAAAAATCAAATCGTCGACTGTCCGGATGCAGAGGCCCTCGCAGCCTTCAAACATAACATCCGCGACGAGTGGCTAGCCCGGCACCTAGGACAGGAAAAGCCAAAATCCATGGTAGCCCTCACATCATTAATGACCCGCTTCTGTGTGAGAGAGGATAGCTGGCTAGCTCGCAGCAACAACCTCAGTAAAAATGCTGGCAGTCCGGATACTAAGGACCACAATGGCAGGTCGCATCGAAGCAAAAATAAACGCCGCATTAATGGAGATGACAAGGAGGATACGACAGTCAACGCCGAATTCCGAGGCTCTAAACCCGGTCACGGAAGAAGCCATTCAAAAGAACCACCCCAGGTTCGTCCAATTTGGACCGAATACTCGACCGCTCTTGCCAGATACATGGCACCCCCGAAAAACCAGCTAACCACACCAACAGAGATTGTTGGGTATTCAAGCAGGCAGGCAAGTTAATTGTCGAAAACAATGACAGGGGGCTGCACAGCGATGACGAGGAAGAGACCCGGCCGCCGAAAAGTAGAGGACAAAAGGGTTTCCCCCCACAAGTGCGGACGGTAAATATGATATACGCAACCCATATACCCAAGTGGGAGCGGAAGCGTACACTAAGGGACGTATATGCGATGGAGCCAGTCGCCCCAAAGTTCAATCCATGGTCCTCTTGCCCGATCACTTTCGATCGAAGAGATCATCCGACCAGTATCCGCCATGGCGGATTCGCCGCATTGGTTTTAGACCCAATCGTCGATGGATTTCACCTCACGAGAGTCCTGATGGACGGCGGTAGTAGCCTGAACCTGCTTTATCAGGATACAGTGCGCAAGATGGGCATAGACCCCTCAAGGATTAAACCTACAAAGACGACCTTCAAAGGCGTCATACCAGGTGTTGAGGCCAATTGTACAGGCTCAGTCACACTGGAAGTGGTCTTCGGATCCCCGAATAATTTCCGAAGCGAGGAGTTAATCTTCGACATAGTCCCGTTCCGCAGCGGCTATCACGCTCTGCTCGGACGAACCGCGTTCGCAAAGTTCAACGCGGTGCCGCATTACGCATACCTCAAGCTCAAGATACCAGGCCCTCGTGGAGTCATCACGGTCAACGGAAATACGGAACGCTCCCTCCGAACAGAGGAACGTACAGCGGCTCTCGCGGCAGAAGTACAGAGCAGCCTTCTAAGGCAATTTTCGAGTCCGACCGTCAAACGACTGGACACGGCCAAACGCGCCCGGAGCAACATCAATCAAGACCACCTAGCACGTTCCGAGCATGCGTAGCAATGCGGCCCCAACCCCAGCCCTCGCATGATTGCAAGGCCAGCTCTCCGCGTACATCATTACACTCTAGAGATACCAAGGGCATAGGGGGAGGGGCACGACCACAACAGACCCAGAGTGCGGCTCGACCACACCAGGGGCTCCCAAGTGTGTCGCTCTTTTTATTTCTATTTTCCTTCTTTTTTTACAGGACTCCGTTCACCAGAGGCCCTGTCCGGCGGCGAACCTGCCGAACTCACGATGCAACAGCCAGGGAGGGAAAAAGGCTGTGACGAACACTCAGGTGGTCTCCATTACGAGCATTAAATTTGTTAAATACACCAATCCGCAGCCCACCCCTGGAGGGGGACATGTTTAATTAGTCCAATCCCTTGCTTACCGCACTATTTGTATCATTCCGCACTCATAGCAGAATTCCTTGAAATAAATAATGCAGCACTTTTTGCCTATAATTGCATTACTTTACATATAGGTTCATTAATGACATCTTGCACCCGTATATTTTGGTACGGCCGAATACACCAGGGGCTTATGTTCCCCGCATTATGGGGTGATAAGTCCGAACACTTTCACAAGTGCGGCACCCCGAACTTATAGCATTATATGAATCGGCTCCGAATCATGTCTTGGGTCAATAGTTGGGTTTTCCCGGCTCCCATGTTTTGGTACCTTACGTTCTGTTCTGTCGGCTAAGGTAGCACTGGGAGAACCACTGCGATTGCGCCCCGGTTGAACTGGGCGAGCGCTTCAGTGGAGAAAGCTAAAATAGACTGGCATGATAAGGCGAGAGACTGGTCGCTGTTCGAGAGGTCTTTTCGAGTCCCTAAAGACTTATGCCGCTTCGAGCGAAGAACCGGATAATGTCCGGCCAAGGCGTGGATAGCGCCCCGAACTCGGTCTTCCGAATACTAGGGGCTTCGCCGAAATTTAAAATTATAGAATTCTATGGCTAAGTGAGAGTGTTCAAGCATTATAAGTCCGGTTGCCTTGTTCGTTGTGTTGAGCGCCTCCCTAGATGGACCCAAAAATGGGAACAAGAGTGCTCAAGTTTATCCCGAACACCCCAGCACTAGTGGCATGGGGGCTAAAGCCGACGACTTGCCATCTCTCAGATTTTATAAACGGCCGCACAGAAGGTAATATTTTAAATCAATCAGTGTTGCTTAGCGCATATGAACAAAGTTTTCAGCGCGCAGGATAACACATAGCGAGTTTACTCAATAATTACATCTCTGGGGCACTCATCCGCAATCTTGCGGGCACCCTTCAGGACAGTCTTATAGTACATCTCGGGCGTACGATACTCCTTGCCCGCTGGCGGCGCGTCAGTGATAAGCCTCTCCGCATCCAGCCTGCCCCAGTGCACCTTTGCACGGGCAAGGGCCCGATGAGCACCCTCAATACAGGTGGAGCGCTTGATGACCTCCACCCAGGGGCACGCATCCACCAGCCGCCGCACGAGGCCGAAGTAGCTCCCAGGCATGGCCTCTCCAGGCCACAGCCGGACTATGAGGACCTTCATGGCCTGCTCGGCTACCTCGTGGAGATTGACCAGCTGCTTCAGCTGGTCGCTAGGGGGTACCGGATGGCCGGCCTCAGCATACTGAGACCAGAAGACCTTCTCCGTTGAGCTCCCCTCCTTGGCTCGGTAGAATGCGGCGGCATCGGACACGCTGCTAGGCAGATCTGCAAACGCCCCTGGAGAGCTCCGAATTCGGGTAAGTATCAGGAAGTTTACATTAACATACTTGCTTTGCATGAAAAATGCCTTACCCGCCGCTATTTTCTTCACATCCTCAACCTCCTGAAGGGCCCTATGGGCCTCGGCCTTGGCGGCTTTGGCACTTTTGAGAGCCGAGGCAAGCTCGGACTCTCGAGTCTTCGAGTCGTGCTCCAAACTCTCATGCTTTTCCATGAAGCCTGGAGCTCTTGCCGCACCTCCGCCACCCGTGCCTCCTGCTTCTCTCGCTCTGCCCGTTCCGTGGCCGCATTGCGTTCGGCCACGGACACAGCCTCCTTCAGGGTTGCCACCTCGTTCGTGGCCCCTGCAGTACCCATGTTATCCTTGTTATTTTTATTGCAACCTAAATCCTTTTCTGTAAGGTAACTATTCAAAGTGGTGTTACTCACCTTCTTTGTCCTTGAGCTGCTTCTTGGCACGGCCGAGCTCTTGCTTGGACCGCTCGAGGTCTTGCTTCAAAGCACCGACCTCCACAGTCAGTGCGGAAGAGGTCAGCAGCGCAGCCTGCAAACCCATACTGAGATAATTTTTAGCAACCCTGCATATATCTTTTTAGATCCTCAGTCTGGCTTTTCTTTCCGAACACCGAACCGAGCATCAGGGGCTACTGTCTATGCGGTATTACATTGCATATTTTTACCTTCTTACCTCAAAGCCTATTAGAAGGCTACTGCAGGCTTCGGTCAGCCCGCTCTTGGTGAGCTGAACCTTCTGAATCACCGCACTCATAATAGTGCGGTGTTCTTCCTCGATGGAAGCGCCTTTGAGCGCCTCCAGCAAGTTGTCCGGCGCCTCCGGTTGTACGGGGGCCGCCGGCGTCACGGTCTTGCCCTTCTTGCAAAGGGGCCGCCTGCCGGACTCCGGAACCACTGCAGGTTCCGGCGTGGAGTCCGGTGCAAAGTCCGGGAGGCTGCCTTGGGGCACCTCCGGAGCCTCCTCCTGATGGGTCCCTTCCTGGGATCCCACCTCGGCGTCCTCAGTGGCGCGAGGGGTGGAGGCTGTCGGGATGGAATCTACATCCGATGGAGCCAACGACCCGCTCGACGAAGCGGGGAGATCATCATCGGCCGGACTGCAGGCAGTGTGCGGCATTAGAAGGACACTATGTGACAAAAAAGAGAAATTATAAATCATTCAGGAATCTGGATACTTACGATCTTGCTGGAGGCCTGGCCCTTGAGGGCCATTCTTCATCGCCAACGTTGGTGTTGGCGGGGCTGTCCGGGGGAATAGTCCTTCCCCTCTTGGACCCTTCGGCCTCCCCTGTCGGGGAAGCCTTCCTCTTCCTCTCTCCTTCCTCTAGGAGAGGATCTTCTTCCTCCTCCTCGCCTTTGGGGGAGGAGTCCGCCCCGGAATCGTCGGACACCTGAAAATGGGAACTCTTTCGAGTACCCGTGGCCTCCTTCTTGGCCTTCTTCTCCGGCACCACATGAGGTGCCGGAACCAGCAGCCCTGCTAGATGGGCGTCTACTGGGTTTTCTGGCATGGGAGCTGGGCAGATGATCTGCTCGGCCTTCCTCATCCAGTCCTGTCAAAGGAAAAGGGAGATTGAAACCCGCGTAGAGTCAAACTATTAAAAACAAGTGTCCCGTAAAGGGGTAGAATCACTTACCTCGGCAGCTGGACGCTGCGAGCAAAATCCGCGATCTTCAGTGGCGGACGCGGGGGCTTCGGCGCCCTTGAACAGCATCCTCCAGGTGCCTTCGTACGTCGTGTCGAAGAGCCCGCTTAATGCCTGGTGCTGTGCCGGATTGAACTCCCACAATTTAAATGCCCGTTGTTGGCAAGGGAGAATCCGGCGGATGAGCATGACTTGGACCACATTGACAAGCCTGAGCTTTTTGTTCGCCAGCTTCTGGATACAGGCTTGGAGTCCTGTAAGCTCCTCCGAACTACCCCATAGCAAGCCCTTCTCTTTCCAGGAGGTGATCTGCATAGGGATACCAGATCTGAACTCGGGGGCCGCCGCCCACTTAGGGTCGCGCGACTCGGTGATGTAGAACCACCCCGATTGCCACCCCTTGACGGACTCCACGAAGGCCCCTTCGAGCCAGATGATGTTGGGCATGTTGCCCAACATGGCACCTCCGCACTCCGCTTGAGTGCCCTTCACCACCTTCGTCTTGACGTTGAAGGTCTTGAGCCACAGGCCGAAGTGGGGCTAGATGCAGAGGAAGGCCTCGCACACGACGATAAACACCGAGATGTTGAGGATGAAGTTTGGTGCCAGATCGTGGAAATCTAGGCCATAATAGTACATGAGCCCCCGGACAAAGGGATGCAATGGGAAGCCCAGTCCGCGGAGGAAGTGGGGAAGGAATACGACCCTCTCATGAGGCCTAGGGGTGGGGATGAGCTGCCCCTTGTCGGGCAGCCGGTGCGCGATGTCGCCGGAAAGGTATCCGGCGTTGCGCAGTTTTTCGATGTGCTCCTCCATCACGGAGGAGGCCAGCCATTTGCCTCCCGCTCCGGACATGGTCGGAGAAGGTCAAGACGAGATGCACGGACTTGGGCGCTGGAGCTCGAGTGCGCAGAGATGGATAAGCAAAGGAGGAAGAAGGCGTAGGTAAAAAGGGTGGATCCTTATCCCCTTATATATGGGCGGACGAAGACTATACGTCCCCACCGGCCTAGTAAAACTCGCTTATCTCCCAAGCGCCACCATCAATGGCGCGGTTGGGTTACCCACGTTCGTATTGATGAGAATCCCGGAATAAGGGGAACACGATCTCCGCTTCGACAAGACGTGCCAAGGAAACCGCTTCGCTAAACGCGCTGAGGTGGTATAATAAAAAACGATTCAAGTAAAGGCTTGGTAGTGGCGTGACGTCATGCCACGAAATACGTCAGTGGATTGAACTTGTGTACATATTATTCTCTCTACGGTGGAATGTGGAATTTATTTTGCAGAGCCGGACACTATCCTGGTGTTCACAATCTTCTATGAATTATTCGGAGGAGGAACCCGCCTTGCAATGCCGAACAATATGCGCGCCGGACTCATCGTCATTGAAGCCTGGTTCAGGGGCTACTGAGGGAGTCCTGGACTAGGGGGTGTCCGGACAGCCAGACTATCATCGTCAGCCGGACTCCAAGACTATGAAGATACAAGATTGAAGACTTCGTCCCGTGTCCGGATGGGACTTTCCTTGGCGTGGAAGGCAAGCTTGGCGATACGGATATGTAGATCTCCTACCATTGTAACCGACTCTGTGTAACCCTAGCCCTCTCCGGTGTCTATATAAACCGGAGGGTTTTAGTCCGTAGGACGAACAACCATTACAACAATCATACCATAGGCTAGATTCTAGGGTTTAGCCTCCTTGATCTCGTGGTAGATCCACTCTTGTACTACCCATATCATCAATATCAATCAAGCAGGAGTAGGGTTTTACCTCCATCGAGAGGGCCCGAACCTGGGTAAAAACATCGTGTTCCTTGTCTCCTGTTACCATCCGCCTAGACGCACAGTTCGGGACCCCTACCCAAGATCCGCCGGTTTTGACACCGACAGCCGTCTTATGCTAAGTTTATGGCCCGGCCGTGTTACTTTTATTTACAGCTCAAGATGCCGGGTTACAAGGGCACCATCACTGTACATGGCAATCGTAAGGTGGCATTGGAGTGTGAAGAAGGTGACGCGGCTTATGCTGAGTCGGCCTGCGCAGCAGAGGAGCTCAAATTTTATCAGGATAATGTTGACCCGGCGGATATGACATCCCTAAAGAAGCCAACTACAGAGCATGACCCGGCATTGAAGTTTAAATCGGCAGCTGAGACAAAGCTTGTTGACTTTACCCCGGGTGATTCTTCTAAACAGTTCAGCATCAGCAGCAACTTGGATCCCAAATAGGAAAGCGCGCTCATCGAGTTCATCCGTGAGAACCGGAACATCTTTGCATGGAAACCTTCTGACATGCCGGGTGTACCGAGGGAACTCGCTGAGCACACTCTCAATATTGATCCAAAGTATAAGCCGGTCAGGCAGTTTCTTCGCCATTTTATTGAAGAACGACGGAAAGCTATTGGGGAAGAAGTCGCCCGGCTCTTAGCAGCCGGGTTTATCATTGAAGTTTTTCACCCGGAGTGGTTGGCTAACCCGGTGCTCGTCCTCAAGAATAATGGCACATGGCGGATGTGTGTGGACTACACGGACTTAAACAAGGCTTGTCCAGCGGACCCTTTTGCTCTTCCCCGTATTGATCAAATCATTGATGCTACGGCGGGTCGTGAGCGTTTGAGTTTTTTGGATGCTTACTCCGGTTATCATCAGATTAAGATGGCAGTTAAGGACCAGGAGAAGACGGCTTTCATCACTTCGTTTGGAGCCTTCTGCTATGTATCTATGCCATTTGGGCTCAAGAGTGCCCAGGCGACTTATCAGCAGTGTGTGCAGAACTGTTTGCACAACCAAATTGGGCGTAATGTCCATGCTTATGTGGATGACATTGTGGTGAAGTCCAGAGAAAAGGAGACCTTGATATCCGACTTAAAGGAGACCTTTGATAATCTCCGGGTCTACAAGATGATGCTTAACCCGGCCAAATGCGTGTTTGGTGTCCTTGCAGGCAAGCTTTTGGGCTTTCTGGTGTCCAACAGAGGCATCGAAGCTAACCCAGAGAAGATCAAGGCGATTACTTCTCTGGCTAAACCGGCTTGCATCAATGATGTTCAGCGACTGGCGGGTCGCGTCGCCGCTTTAAGTCGGTTCATAAGTCGGCTCGGTGAGAAAGCCCTCCCATTGCATCAGATGATGAAGAAAACTGACACTTTTGTTTGGAGTGAGGCCGCTGATGCTGCTTTGGAAGACTTAAAGAGACAATTGTCTGAGCCGCCGGTTCTTGCGGCTCCAATTGACAAAGAGCCTTTGCTGTTATATGTGGCTGCCAATTCATGAGCCGTCAGCGTTGCCATCGTGGTGGAGCATAAGGAAGCCGGTAAGGAGCATCCGGTTCAACGGCCGGTTTACTATTATCAGTGAGGTGCTCATTGAATCCAAGCAAAGGTACCCGCATTGGCAAAAGCTTGTTTATGGGATGTTCATGGCAAACCGGAAGTTGAAACAGTATTTTCAAAGCCATCCTATAACTGTGGTAAGTTCTGCCCCTTTGGGAGACATCATTCAGAACAGAGAGGCCATAGGACGAGTCGCCAAGTGGGCTATCGAGCTTGGGCCTCATGGCTTGAAATACATGCCTCGGAAGCTATTAAGTCTCAGGCCTTGGTGGACTTCATCAATGATTGGACAGAGTTGCAGGCCCTTGAGGAGAAGCCGGATAACACATACTGGACTATTCACTTTGACAGGTCTAGGCAGCTAGAAGGCTCGGGGGCTGGAGTGGTGTTAACTTCCCCTCGAGGTGACAAATTTCATTATGTACTCCGGCACATGTTTCCATGTACTAACAATGCAGCTGAGTATGAGGCATTACTTCATGGTCTCCGGGTGGCTAAGGAGATGAGCTTAAGTCGGGTACGATGCTTGGGCGACTCAGATTTGGTGGCTCAACAAGTGTCAGGCAAGTGGGATTCCAAAGACCTCCTCATGGCGGCTTATCATCGTGAAGTAGATGCTGTGGCTGGTCACTTCACGGGTTATCAAGTGGAGCACATTGATCGAAGGAAAAACGAGGCGGCTGATGCTTTAAGCCGGTTGGGATCCCAACGTAAGCCGGTGCCGCCCAACACCTTTCTTGATGTGTTACACAACCCTTCTGTCAAGGCGCCTACCGAGGAAGACTTAGAAGTGCCAGACCCGGAGGCACAACTGGTGGCGGCTCTCCATGTTATCCCGGATTGGACGGTGCCGTACTTGGCTTATATGACCCGGGGTGAGTTGCCGGAGGATGAGACGTTGGCGAGACAAATCGTCAGGCGTTCTAAATCCATGACAATTGTTAACGGCGAGTTACATCACCTCAGCGTCACAGGGGCATTTCAATGCTGTGTGTCACCTGCAAAAGGCCAAGAAATACTCCGTGAGATCCATGAGGGAGATTGTGGCCATCATGCCGGGTCAAAATCCCTCGTGGCCAAGGCTTTTCGTCATGGTTTCTATTGGTTGACGGTTCACGCTGATGCGGAAGATCTGGTCAGTAAATGTGACAGGTGTCAAAAGTTCTTACGACGAGCTCATGTGCCGGCTCAAGAGTTGAGGATGATCCCAATTACTTGGCCGTTTGCAGTCTGGGGGCTTGACATGGTTGGACCTTTCAAAAGGTCCAAGGACAAAAAGACACATCTGCTAGTGGCAGTGGATAAGTTTACTAAATGGGTTGAGGCAGAGCCGGTCAGTAAATGTGATGTAGCTACGGCGGTTCAGTTCATTAAAAAGGTGATCCTTCATTTTGGTTTTCCACATAGCATCATAACTGATAATGGCACTAATCTCTCTAAGGGTGCCATGGAAGAGTTCTGTCAAAGAGAACATATCTGGCTTGATGTTTCGGCTGTTTCTCATCCTCAATCCAATGGTCAAGCCGAGAGAGCTAATCAAGAGATCCTGAAAGGTATCAAGCCCCGGCTCTTGGTCCCTTTACAACGAACTCCGGGTTGTTGGGTAGAGGAGTTACCCTCCGTGTTATGGAGCATAAACACTACGCCTAACAGATCTACGGGATATACACCTTTCTTCATGGTTTATGGAGCAGAGGCGGTCCTGCCAAGTGACATCCAGCATGACTCACCCCGTGTGGCGGCTTACGTTGAGGCGGATAACGAAAAGGCTCGTCAGGATGCACTTGACTTGTTGGATGAAGAGCGAGACTTTGCAATAGCCCGCTCGGCGATTTACCAGCAAGACCTGCGCCACTTTCACAGCCGCCGGGTTAAGAGCAGAACCTTTCAGGAAGGTGACTTGGTGCTCCGGCTCATCCAGGATCAGTTTGATATGCACAAGCTATCCCCGCCTTGGGAAGGACCCTTTGTGGTCAGCAAGAATCTGCACAATGGGTCATATTATCTCATTGATATTCGAGAGCGCAAGGACTCATTTAAATCGGAGGAGGAGACTCGCCGGCTGTGGAACATAGCTCATCTCCGGCCTTACTATACTTAAGTTACTTCTTAAGATACTTTCTATAATGTACATATTATATAAAGCAATAAAGCAGGACCTCTATCCTTTTTTTCCATAAAGAATGTTTCATGTTTTCTTTATCAGATGATGGACAATGCCAACAGGGGACGGATCATATCTGAATCCAGCTTTCCCTTTGGTCCGGCTTATGATCATATCTGAATCTAGCCTTGGTCACTTGGGGGCTTCCTGTTCAAACATAGGTCGTATTCGAACCAAAGAGAACATAGCTGTCGATACCCACTTGATGGGTGTCGGTGTCAAAACCGGCGGATCTCGGGTAGGGGGTCCCGAACTGTGCGTCTAGGCGGATGGTAACAGGAGACGAGGGACACGATGTTTTACCCAGGTTCGGGCCCTCTTGATGGAGGTAAAACCCTACGTCCTGCTTGATTAATATTGATGATATGGGTAGTACAAGAGTGGATCTACCATGAGATCAAGGAGGCTAAACCCTAAAGCTAGCCTAAGGTATGATTGTTGTAATGTATGTTGTCCTACGGACTAAAGCCCTCCGGTTTATATAGACACCGGAGGAGGCTAGGGTTACACAGAGTCGGTTACAATGGTAGGAGATCTACATATCCGTATCGCCAAGCTTGCCTTCCACACCAAGGAAAGTCCAATCCGGACACGGGACGGAGTCTTCAATCTTGTATCTTCGTAGTCTTGGAGTCCGGCGGACGATGATAGTCCGGCTGTCCGGACACCCCCTAGTCCAGGACTCCCTCAGTAGCCCCTGAACCAGGCTTCAATGACGATAAGTCCGGCGCGCATAATGTTCGGCATTGCAAGGCGGGTTCCTCCCTTGAATAATCCAGAGAAGATCAAGAACACCAGGATAGTGTCCGGCTCTGCAAAATAAATTCCACACTCCACCGTAGAGAGAATAATGCACATAAATCCAATCTGCTGACGTTTCATGCGGCATGACATCATGCCGCTTCCAAGTCTTTATTTGAATCATTTTTTATTATACCACCTCAGCATGTTTAGCGAAGCGGTTTCCTTGGCACGTCTTGTCGAAGCAGAGATCGCGTTCCCCTTATTCCGGGATTCTCATCAATACAGACGTGGGTAACCCAACCGCGCCCGTCGCCACGCCTCCTTTATCGAAGGTGAATCCCGAACGGTCACGGGGACGACTCTTGGTATTTTTCCCCTTTATAAGAGGACCAAGGCTCGTTTCTTTTCTTCAATCTCGCATCGAATCTCCTCCTTGCTCCCAGTTCCAACACCCAGAGCCCTAGATTCGAGCGCTTCGGATTCTCAACAATGTCCGGCTCCGACCTCCAGGGTCGGTGGATGCCCTCCTCCGTCACAGAGGAGGACCTGCTAAAGCTTCGTGAGGCCAAATACCTGTCCTACGAGATTTCGCATAGGTTGCCTGCTCAAGGGCCGGCCGTGCCTGCCCCCGAGCCCGGTGAGTACGTTGTCTTTGTATCCCACCTCCGTCGGGGTTTAGGCTTCCCGACGGACCCCTTCGTGAGAGGGCTCATGTTCTACTACGGGCTGGATTTTCACGACTTGGCTCCGGAGTCCATCCTCCATATCTCCGCATTCATTATCGTCTGCGAAGCCTTCCTCCGCGTCACTCCCCACTTCGGCCTGTGGCTGAAGACCTTTAACGTGGAGCCGAAGATGATCGAGGGGCGTCAAGCGGAGTGCGGCGGGGCGGCCATAAGCAGAAGGGCCGATGCCCCGTGGCCCGAGGGTTCCTTCCTAGAGGAACTCGGATTGTGGCAGCAGGAGTGGTCCTATATCACCGCTCCGAAGGGCAGCAAGCAAAAGCCGCCGCCTTCATTCCGCCCGGGACCTCCACGCCAACTGATGTCGTGGGTCAACCAAGGGCTCAATTGGGGGCCGTCCGAAGACGTGGCCTCATTGCAGGGCCGGATTCGAGACCTCCAAGCGAGGGAGATCAATCTGGTTGTAGTGATGCAGGTTATGCTGATCAGGCGTCTTCTGCCCTGCAAACGCCGTCCTCTCCGTCTATGGGAGTTCAATCCGGAGGGACCTCGAATTCTCCAACACTTCATGGGTGCGACACCCGTGGAGATGTACAAGTTGTTCTTCGGACCGCAGGTAGCGTGTCCGGAATTGACCGAGGACGCAGGCCTAAGCTGCAATCGCCCGGATAGTCAGGTAAATAGCTCAGAGTCCGGACGTTCTGTTTATCTGCTTTTATAGAGTTCGCCTCCTGACCCATTACTCTTCACAGGAGTGGGTAGCGCGATCGAAGCTGATAAGGTGTCCAGCTCCCCTCCCCGAGACCGCACTGGAGCCCGTGCTGGTCAGAATGTTGGAGGTCGCGCCCGTAGAAGGGAGCGATGGGGAAAATAGAGGAGCTATTATTTCGCCCAAAGGGGCATCTGAAGAGGGGGGAATCAAAAACCCCTCCTTCTTGGGGGAGAAGAGGACCACCTCCGAAGATCCGGAGGCCAAAGCCCCTAAACGAGGGAAGAAATCCTCACCGGGGGGTCCGGCGTCCGGGGAGAACCCGGACGCACACTCATCTCTAAAGGATCAGCCCTCCAGCGAGCCGTGAGTAGGAAAAGGGGAGTTCATTAGTAAGAAAATACCTCCATTTGTGCTTCTGTGGATAACCGAAATTTTTATCTTGCAGTTCGGATTTGCAGCCTTCTCAGATGAGTTCGTCTTCGGGGGATCTTCTTCCGGAGATGATGGAGAGCGAAACGCCTCCGTCTGCTGCGCCGTCAGATAGGGCAGACGAGCCTGAAGTATCGTCACGGAGGGTATCCCAGAGTCCGGAGGGGCCGGAGAGTTCGGCGCCTACTAGTATCCGGCCGGGAGAACTAAAGAATCTGCTTGAGAGGGCGTCCATCTCAGAAGATCACTGTGCTTTGATGCGTATGGTGATTGGAAGGATTTCGTCCGCCGAGAGCGGATTGCGTAATGCCGCTAAGAGTTTGCTGGCGGGATTTGAGGTACGCAAGAATGACGCACCTTTTTTTTAATAGTTTCGCACATAAAAGTGCGCCCTGTATAGATAGTAGCCCCTGAGACTCGGTAGGTTGTCGAAAACGACAGCGTGCCGAGGATCAAAATCGCGAATAATGAATGTCGCCGTTTCTTTGCAGGTGGCGGATAGTCCGAGGGCTAGCCGGACTAGTGGAGTTGCCGAGTTAATGCGGCAACTTGACGTGGCGGATGCGGACATCGCACTTGTCAACCGGCGACTTGACGAGTCGCAACGTAAATGAGTTCTCCACAGTCGCTTTATGTAAGGGGGTCAAAGCCCTCCTCTGATAAATTATATGCTGTGATACAGATGCTACTGCTGCTGTGGAGAGCCTTCGGGCCGAACTTGCTCAAGCTAAGGAGCAAGCCCGAAGGAGTGATGCGGCTGCCTCGAGGGCAGCCGAGGAGTTGAAAGCCGAAAAGGCTGCACACTGCCTAAGCACGGAAGAGGTGGCCGAATTGGCCGTGAAATTAAGAGATGCTGCCGACCGCAATGAGGCTCTTGAAAAGGAGCGCTTATCGGAGCGGGAAGACCTGGGGAAGGCCACCGCCGAGGCCAAGGATGCCCGTTCTGCAATGCGGGCTATGAAGGAGGAGCTGCGCCAGGCCGGAGATATTGTGGCTGGCAAGCCTTTTCTGTTGCGTCGCCGGTTTACGTATCAAAAGTATGCTCAACTTGGCCAGCTGTGGGGTCCGGAGGATCCGTATATGGACTTAGCGGCAAGTGCGGCTGATGCCGTTGAGCACTTCCGGAGCCAGAAGGATCACAAGACGGAAGAGCTATTTTGGTCTCAATTCCATAGTCCGGATCGTTCACTGCCGTTGACTGATCGGTTGGCCGAATGGGCCGAGCTAAATAGATTGTCCGGACTTGCCATGACTGACGTTGTGGCTCATGTCTGGCCAGAGAGGCCCAAGGCGACGAGCTATTTCGGCTTATTGCAGCAATTTCTTGGAGCGGTGCCGCATATCAAGGAGATGAAGCGGTCGGCCTGCATCAAAGGCGCGCGGATGGCTCTTGCCCGTGTGAAGACACATTGGACAGAGATGGATGCCGCCGCTATTGCCGCCCAGGGTTCGGACGAAAGCCGGTTACCCGCCGAGCACTATTTTGGGGAAGTTATGCGTGGCGCTCGTGTAATAGATTCGCAGTGCTCAAAAAATGTCACGTTCAAATGAACGTTTTAGATTGTAAAACAATGATTATGCTATGACTGCTTTTTATACTTGTGCATCCCAAGTAGTAAAATATCTCTGCGGCGGTTTACGTATACATTTGTATAACCTGAAAGATTGCAGTCTTCGGCTTCAGCCCCCACGCACAAGGTGCGGGGGTGTTCGCAAAAATAGCGTGTTTTCACACTTAATCCGACGTCTCGGTCCTGTTAAGGAGGTGGTAGCATAGCAAACGAGGCAATCCGGACTATAATGCTTTATCACTTTCACTTACCCAGTGGAGTTCGAGGGTGGGGCTACGATATAGCCCCTTGGGGCACCACGCTTCGCCGAATTCGGGGCGCGTGTGTGCCTGACCGGGAAACGGTCCTTCGTCAAAGCGGGGAATTCTAAACATTCCGGTAGTCAATCGAGTGGTTGACCAGTCTCTCGCTATATCATGACAGTCAGTTTTTGGCTTTCTGTACTGAGGTGCTCGCCCAGCCGAACTGGGGCACAATCGTAGTAGTTCTCCTGGTGCCGCGTTAGCCGATGATACGGAACATAAGGCAGCAAAACACAGGAGCCGGGCAAACCCAACATTTGACCAAAGACATGATTCGGAGTTGATGCATATAATGCCTAACTCGAGACGCCGAACACTCCCTAAGGTGTTCGGACTTTATAATAATGGGCAGAACAATGCCCTAAGCCCCTAGTGTCCAGGTACGGGCATGATCCTCTGACGCGGCCGATGCCAAAACGTCAGGCTCTGCTTTGGTTATGGGAAGAAACCAAGGGAGAATAACAACAAGAGACAGTAAAAAAGGTTTACGCAGGGTCTTAATCTGAAAAGAATCCTCGCAACGGGTCCCTACTGCACGTCTGCGCCTGTGTCTCCGTTGTGCCGTTATCCTGGACGGGTGTGCACATCGTTCATCTGTAAAAAGAGAGGAACTTAGTTTGAAAAGGACTCGTGTGAAAAAAGGTATATGTGAAAGAAGAAATATAAATAAGTAAAGCGGGGTCTGTATGGACTCGCTGTTGTTTGTGCGCGCAACCCCTTGTGGAGGGGTGTGCGGCTAGGGAGCCCCTAGCCTACTTATGCCGGACTCGTCTATCCATGTCTGCAGTCTTTAGTTGACCCTCACACTGAAATGATGCCGCGTGGACCAGGCATTTTGAGTGTAAGAGACGCGTAATGTGGTATGGCGTTGAAACGGACAAAAGCCTCTCGCCCCAAGAGTGCTTGATATCCACTTTTAAATGGGACGATATGAAAAATTAGTTTTTCGCGTCGGAAGTTGTTCGGTGATCCGAACACAACTTCTAATAACAGGGAGCCTGTGCACTTGGCGCAAGGGCCTGGCGTCACTCCTTTGAAGGAAGTGCGGCTGTGTCGGATTTTAGTAGGGTCTATCCCCATCTTGCGGATTGTGTTTGAATACAACAGGTTTAAGTCGCTGCCTGCGTCCATCAGGATTGTAGTAAATTGTAGTCCGTCGATTATGGGATCCAATAGCAGGGCAGTCTGTCCTGCGTTTCGAATGCTTCTGGAATAGTCCAGGTGGTCGAAAGTGATTGGTTTTGATATTCAATCTCTATGGTCTGCTGGGTTGGACTGTGCGAGGCTCTTTTTAGAAGGTGCCGCACTATTTTTCCGTATTATCACATGAAGTGAGTTTACTGCTTTGACCTCTTATGGGAAAGTCTTTTGCTTTCCGGAGCTCTGCTGGTGGGGTTTATTGTCTTCGCTTGACGCGTCGAGCCCCTTGTGTTTGGCGTTTAATCGGCCGGACTGTTTGAAAACCCAACAATCTCGATGGGTGTGGTTTGCAGGCCTTCCGGGGGTACTGCGGATTTGACATATCCGACCCAAAATCTTGTTCAAGTTGGACAGCTCATCGCTGTCATCCTTAAGAGGCAGTGTTTTGTTGTTTTGCCGTGAACTTTTGAATCCGGCGTTGACTGCCGTGCTCTTTGGGTTTTTTCTCTTTATTCCAGCGCTGCTCTTTTCTGCACCATGATTTTCCGTTTCCATCTCTTATCTTGGATGTACTTGGGTCGCTGGTGCTGCATCTTGCTAACCAGCTATCCTCTCCCGCACAGAAGCGGGTCATGAGGCTTGTTAGCGCGGACATTGTCCTCGGTTTCTCTTGGCCGAGGTGTCTGGCAAGCCATTCGTCTCGGACATTATGTTTAAAAGCTGCTAAGGCTTCGGCGTCTGGACAGTCGACTATTTGGTTCTTTTTGGTGAGGAACCTGTTCCAGAATTTGCGCGCTGACTCTCCGGGCTGTGGAGTTATATGACTTAGATCGTCTGCATCCGGAGGGTGGACATAAGTCCCTTGAAAATTTGCTCTAAACGCGTCCTCGAGCTCTTCCCAACTTCCAACAGTGTTTTCTGGGAGGCTTTTTCTTTGGCCCGTAAATGGACCTGGCTGGGCCATCTGTCTTTCCGGGTTCATTAGTAGGTTTATGTGCGGCGCCGCTTTCAGAATTTGGAATATCATCTGGCCGTCTATCCAACCAGGCGGCCCTTTCATGTTTTGACTATGGGGGCTCTATGGCCTCCTCGTCAAATTCTGGTAACAGCTTGCGTTTCGGGTAGCTCTTGGATTGGTGGCTATTGCCGTATCTATCCGCGGTCTTGAGCACTTTGATCCACCTCATCCTGAGTGTGTCTTCCGCTGTTTTGAGCTTCCGTTTTTCCTTTTTCAAGCTTCTTGCAGTGTTGACGCGTCTTTTCTGAAGGTTTTTACAATCCGGCGACGTATCCGGCATGAGATCGTCTGGATTGTCGTTTTCGCCGGGCCTGGACTGATTATCTGACTCGTCCTGTTCGGACGGTTGCTTATCTGCATGTTCGTTGTCCGCTTGTGTGCCCTGCTGTATTGCGGGGTCCTTAGGAGCGTTGATGTTGTCGAGGCGGGACTTAGGGCGGCGTCTGCGCCACCGTTTAGGTTGTTTGTCGGCTGGGTTATCTTCTGCCGCGGCCCGTTGGTCCTCGTTATCGCTCTCTTTTGGGGTATCCACCATATATACGTCATATGACGAGGTGGTCCTCCCGTGCCCTGTAGGCGCTGTTTCTTGTTCGTCTCCGGCGTCGTCGTATATACCGTCGATGTATTCAGAGTCATAGTCTAGCATGTCGGTTAGATCGTCGACAGTGGCTACAAAGTGGGTGGTGGGTGGGCGCTGAATTTCTTCGTCGTCCGTATCCCAACCATCCTGACCATAGTCCGGCCAGGACTCTCCCGATAACGAGAGATGCTTTAGCGAATTTAGGATGTCGCCAAAGGGCGAGTATTGGAATATGTCCGCGGCGGTGAATTCCATAACCGGCGCCCAATCCGATTCGATTGGTAGGGGCGTGGGAGGTCCGGAGTCCGGCAAGGAATCCGGCACCTCGGAATCACGAGTTTTGCGAGGGACAAGATCGGCGTTCGGCTCTATCGCCGTGGAAGTTGAAGCCCCCGAGGTGGTGTCCATCCACCTATCCTCGATCTGGGCAATCGGCTCCGGACTAAAGGCCAAAGCGGATTCGTGTGCGGCCACCAAGGCACTGTTCGGCGGCAGAGCTAGATCGTGCCCTCGTAACAGTGCGGCGCGCTTGGCTTTGGCTCGAGCCCGTCGAAGATCAAGTCCCGGCGGATGTCGGCCGTGAAGTTTAGGCTTCCGAATCTGACCTGATGGCCAGGGGCGTAGCTTTCGATCTGCTCCAGATGGCCAAGGGAATTAGCCCGCAGTGCGAAGCCGCCGAATACGAAGATCTGTCCGGGGAGAAAAGTCTCACCCTGGACAGCGTTGTTGACTGAAGGTGCCATCGAGCCTATCGGTGACGACACAGAGGAACTCTCAATGAAAGCACCAATGTCGGTGTCAAAACCGGCGGATCTCGGGTAGGGGGTCCCGAACTGTGCGTCTAGGCGGATGGTAACAGGAGACGAGGGACACGATGTTTTACCCAGGTTCAGGCCCTCTTGATGGAGGTAAAACCCTACGTCCTGCTTGATTAATATTGATGATATGGGTAGTACAAGAGTGGATCTACCACGAGATCAAGGAGGCTAAACCCTAAAGCTAGCCTAAGGTATGATTGTTGTAATGTATGTTGTCCTACGGACTAAAGCCCTCCGGTTTATATAGACACCGGAGGAGGCTAGGGTTACACAGAGTCGGTTACAATGGTAGGAGATCTACATATCCGTATTGCCAAGCTTGCCTTCCACGCCAAGGAAAGTCCCATCCGGACACGGGACGGAGTCTTCAATCTTGTATCTTCGTAGTCTTGGAGTCCGGCGGACGATGATAGTCCGGCTGTCCGGACACCCCCTAGTCCAGGACTCCCTCAATGGGCATATTGCCAAACCCACTTGGGGGCTTCCTGATCAAATTTGAATCATAGCTTAACCCCTTTGGGTCTGACGTGGATCGTATTCGAATCAGCGTCATTAAACAACTCTTATGTTCACTTGGGGGCTTCCTGTTCAAACATAGGTCGTATTCGAACCAAAGAGAACGTAGCTGTCGATACCCACTTGATCGGCATCGCCAAAGCCACTGGGGGCTATATGATCGTATCCGAATCTTAGCTTAACCCCTTTGGAACGATTCTCTGATCGTATTCGAATTAGGAGCCTATGAACATTTGCAAGTATGAGTATTTTCACTATCATTGAAACCTTCTTGTGGAGATGGTTCTTGATCTTTTCGGCTTCATATTAGTTACTTCAGGTTCTAACAAGTGTCAGGTAAAACTTATATGAGCCAAAGAGGTTATCGAAAAGGGTTGCAGGTATGCAGTTATGATTATGTTTTAACTAATCATAAACCGGCTTATACATATGATTTTTTGATCATGTCCGGGTTATCAATATTCTATAACCCGCTGGTGCAGTGAATCGTCCAGGAAAGCCTTGCCTGTTTTACGTGCAGGTTAAAACGGAGCAAGGTGAAGGATCAAGGAAACACTTGATTAACATATGCAAAATGAATTTGGTACCGGCGGCTTAACAAAAGCAATAAGTACCATAAGGCATGACATGCATTAAGGAGTTTTTTCTATCCTATTACAAGACTCCCCGAGTCTGAATAAGTGAAGCATTGTTTCTTTGCCAAGTTATAACCCGGCTGGCGGCTCATTCCTCCGGCTGGCTTGATGACTCCGGGTTATCCTTCCCCACCTCTCCGTCGGTTGTTGAGTCCTGGAAGGTGGATGAGGCCCAGTCAATGCCGCTCAAAGTTTCAAATTCAGCTTCATCATCTATTAAACCGGCCGGGTCCACTTTAGGGGCAAAGGTATGCTTACGCGTTGGCGGGAGTAGGCTGACTTGGTCATATGGGACATTGGGGATTCTCCGGTTTTCGCTATCATAACCCGGCGAATACTTGGTGAGATCAGTGTCCTCCCCAATGAGAGTCGCCAGAGGGCGTACGACCTTAACACAGGCAGTGAAGTCCTGTTCGCCAAAAGCAGTGCCGTCCTCCTTAAGACTTGGATATCCAAGAGAGAGTTCAGCAAGGTCAAGCTCCGGCACCCATGCTTTTGCCCGACTCAATGCAGCCACAGCTCCGGCTCTCGCAGATGCCCACCTTACGTCTTGAATACATTGAGGTAGCACCGACAGATGTCTCAACATGTCTTGCAGGAGCCGGGGAGAGGTATTTGATAAAGCTACAGCGGACAATGCACACTGTGACCTGGAGTACAGCTGCTCTGTCAAGGTGTACACCGCCTTAAGCTTGACAAGCATGTTTTCCTTCAGGTTGGTACTCCTGGGGCCTGCATATTCACAGGTATAACAGTAAGCCGGGGGCAACTATTACAATAACTCTTGAAAGATTACAATATTTATGAGCGGCTTACCAAAGATAGCTGAGACCATTTGGGATATGTGCCGCTTTAAGTCGGACAGCTCGTTTGTTGCTTCGGCAAGAGATGCCTCCGCTGTCTCAACCTGGGTCACCAATGAAGCCCTCTTGTCAACCCAAGCCTTCTTCTCCGATTCAAAATTCTTCTTCAGCTTCTCTTGTTCAGAGATACTGAATTCAAATTTGGAATTGGCTTTTTGAGCTTCGAGCTCTTGGGTTTTCAACTGGCTCTTCAAGTCAGCAATCTCCGCCTCAAATTGACTTATGGCGGCCTGCATTAACATCAGGTGATGGTAAGAAGCTTGGTAAGACAACATTTAAGTCCCAAGTACTTTACAAGTAAAGATACTTGGCACTTGGGGGCTAATGTATGTTTAAAGAATTTTTTAAGTCTGTTTTACCAAGTTACACATATTAAGTCTCAAGCACTTTACAAGTAAAAGTACTTGACACTTGGGGGCTAATGTGACCCAAATTTAACGTTTCATGTTATCTCCGGGTTAAACATATTCAATTTAAACCGGACAAAACTAATAGCTAGCAGATTACTAAGTCTACAACATATTCATTCATAAGCAATAGACTTGGGGGCTGGTACAGTAAGTAAGATTCAGAGGGAAAGCTTAAATTTTACCTCAGATTTATGTTGTATTTGCTTCACCATGTCAATTTCCAGGTCACGACTGCTGTGTACTTGGTTCAGATAGCCCGAGACAATATCACCAATACTTAGATGAGAGTAATCGGTGATATCTTGTTTGGACTTCCGGTTCTGGGCAAATTCCTCCTTGGCGGTGCATTGGGCAAGGGCAGTAGGCCGGCCCGGCTCAACGTATTGGCTCTTCACAATTTCAACCTCCGGGTCAACCGTCTTGGCCGGGCTAGGAGTTTCCGGGTCATCCGAGTTGTGAATCACGTCTTCTGCAGGCGGGTCAGAAGTTGGCTCTGGAATGTCAGAGGCCGGTTCAGGCGGTGGCTAAGGAGCGGAGCTGTCTGGAACGGATGAGTCAAGCACCGGTTCAGTAACCACCGGGTCTTGGGACGGCTTACTTTCTTTGCCCTCTTGCTGGGCTTTACTTGCAAGCTGTCAATCAAAGTGGAAGGATAAGGATCAAAGCATAAGTATGGATAAACTCGAAGTAAGAAAAGTTATATTACCCGGGAGCCATTTTGAAAGCTGGCATGTTCGATTGCATCGACTCATCAGAAGAAGGGGAAGTATCCTGATAGTTGGAGTCAGATGAATTGAGAGGTTGGAGAATCAAACCCATCAAGGGTAAAACAAAACGTAAGTCGGAGATCACCTCGGTCGGACGCTTCCTGGTTACATCGCGTAAGCCGGAGGAAAGCTCTGCGTCCTGGTTGGCCCGAGTCTGCCGCCGGTTCTCAAACTGCTGTTGCTTCAAAAGAAATTGAGGATCTTGGTAAGCGAGAGGGTGTGAAAACCTTACTTTCCGGGTCACCCTTCGGATTCTTTGTGTTGGCAAAGGCTCTGAGTCGGAGGAAATTATAGTTACCTCTTCGCCAGCTGCTTGGCTGTTCCCAGTATCCTCTTGAAAGGATTTAAATGTCAGTAAGGTAACGGTGAAGGAATTAAAGAAAATTAAAAAGATTACCTCTTCCTCATCTGAAGAAGAGTCGTCCAATCTCATCATATCAGAGGTGCTGGGGTTCTTATTTTTAGAGGTACCCGTCCTGGCGGCTTCTTTTCGGTCTTCTTGGCCACCCGGGCCAGTTTTGCAGCCTCATGGTCATACTTGACCTTCTAGAAGTTGTCATCGGCCTGTGGAAAAAGACAAGGAATCATAAGTGCCAGAAGGTAACATGTTAAAGAGTATTTGTGAAGACTAGTAACTTACTGCAGGAGTCGGATTCTTCTTGCAGAAGGGAAGCAAGCTGAAAGTATTACTAGTTACAGTGCCCTTGTTCAATAGTGATTGGACTGTAGCATCTGCCACATCATCTGGTAAGTCCTCAGGACTATGACGCATTGAGTCATCCTTTTCACCTGTATAAGTACACATTAAGTCAGAGCGGCGGCTTAATGGTAGTATCCGCCAGGTGACCCAGACCCGGACCAGATCAGTGCCAGTTAACCCGTTGCCCAAAAGGTCCTTGATCTTTTTGATGGTAGGGTTAAGAGGCAGGCGCTCAACGATAGTTAACTTGTCCACTAGAGGATGATTGGACTCAAGGCGCAGGGCGCGAAAGCCGGGTAGAGGTTTCTCGTTAGCCGGAGAGGTGTCTTGGCAGTAGAACCACGTCTGGTTCCAGTCTTTGGGATGACTCGGCAGCTCAGCGTAAGGAAAAAGGTAGTCTCTCCATCGCTGGATTGAGATGCCGCCAAGTTCAATACTAGGTCCGCTGGCGCGCTCATTCTGCCGGTTCAGGTAAAAAAGCTCTCTGAACAACAACATGCTTGGTTCTTCTCCTAAGTAAACCTCGCAGAAGACTTGGAAGTTACACAGATTGGACACAGAATTGGGTCCAATATCTTGAGGCCTCAGGTCAAAGAAAGCCAGAACTTCCCTGAAGAATTTTGAGCCGGGAGGGGAAAATCCCCGGTTCATATGGTCTGTGAAAACTACTACCTCCCCGTCTTTGGGTTGAGGTATCTCTTCAGACGGGTGAGGGGCACGGTAGGACATGACCTCCTTTTTCGGCAGATGGCCGGACGTTACAAACTCGACAAGTTTACTTTTGGTCACTGTAGATGGGACCCTGTTGCAAGTCACAGGAGCCTTGGCCGCCTTAGGAGCCATCTACGGCAAAGTAAGAAGGTCCCGGTTCAAATTTAACCCGGAAGAAATATTCAAGATTATTTACAGTAGCGGCTTAAGCAAGGGGCCTAATGGTATAAGGGTGATTGTGCAACAATATTTAAGCCGCTACAAGTATCAAGAGCAGTTCAAAATTCTTAAGGTCATGGGAAGAAAGCTAGCAAGGCTTACAGCTCAGTATCACTTATTTAAACCGGCTACATGGATAGTTGTGCTTATGGGCATTCAACAGAAGAAATTTTCCGAGTGATACAAACAGGTTTTTACCATCTACCACTGTTATTTTGGATCAAACAACTGTTTTGAAAAGAAAATTTTCTAGACCTAAGACTGGAGTGGATAAGGTTCAAGGGCCTGAATGGGGCCTCTATGTGACAGAAAGGGGTTTATTTGCATTTCAAAGTAGGTGTAAAACATCTACCGCATCAGTTTTTATCATCCTCAAGATCAAGAAGGACGAGGATAAAGAAATCTACGAAGAGAGCTACTGAACAGCGAAGAACTCGAGGAACTCGAAGAACTCGAAGGCGTTAATGTAGATCTAAGGAGAAGGAAAGGGGAGACTCACCGATGCAAGGTTGCCGCGGAAGGGTGTCGCGTTCTTTCTGGTCCAACCAGGGTGATGCAGCGGCCTGAGTTGGTGAAGACAGGAAGATCCGCGGCGGCGGCGGCGGAGCTCGAGTGGCAGAGAGGAGGCAAGAGGAAGAAGACGACTGGAAGGAGGAGAATGAGAAACCTAGGTCGTGCCTATTTATAAGGAGAGGATAACTGAGACGGCGCGGGAAACGAGGAGATAAGAATTGTTATCTAGCGGCCCCGACGCCTCGATTTTCGGAACAGTCAATAAAGGCAGAGATCCGTTGAAAGATATGGTGACGTCACAGCAGCTTAACCCGGATGCAAGAGATGATGACATGGCGGGTTAAAGGAAACCTTTTGCACGGACAGAAGATTGAGTATATGTTAAGGTATTTTAAGATTGACATGAACAGGTTCAAATCAATCTAGGGCCTAATGTTGGGGATATAACTATTTGTGTAAGCCGCCCAGGAGGGGCCGGGTTACGCAAAGAGGATTCACCAGAGAGAAGCCCAAGGCCAAGCATGAAGATGGCGGTTCAATAAAGGGCTTAAGGCCCACATGCGACTTAAGGCCCGTTGTATTAAACCGCCGTAATAGCATGACTTGTATTGTAAGGAATATTTAACTAGTCACCGAGCCGGACAATATTTATAAGCCGGCCGGGACTCTGTAGGCCACAGGACGTCAACCCGTGTATATAAGGGGATGACCTGCTGGCGGCTTAGGGCAAGAAACAACTCATCGAGAGCCAGGCATAGCGTATCTCGCTCCTTGGTCATCGAAACATCAATACCAACCCAACTAGACGTAGGCCTTACCTTCACCGTAAGGGGCCGAACTAGTATAAACTCTCTCGTGTCCCTTGTCCCGATTTAACCCCTTCAAGCTTCCTAGTTGCAATGGCTCCACAACTAAGTCCTTTCATGAGGACATCTGACGTGACTATTCCACGACAGTGGGTGAACAAATTGTTGGAAATATGCGCTAGAGGCAATAATAAAATGGTTATTATTGTATTTCCTTGTTCATGATAATTGTCTATTGTTCATGCTATAATTGTATTAACTGGAAACCGTAATACATGTGTGAATACATAGACCACAACATGTCCCTAGTGAGCCTCTAGTTGACTAGCTCGTTGATCATTAGACGGTTATGGTTTCCTGACCATGGACATAGGATGTCATTGATAACGGGATCACATCATTAGGAGAATGATGTGATGGACAAGACCCAATCCTAAGCATAGCACAAGATCGTGTAGTTCGTTTGCTAAAACTTTTCTAATGTCAAGTATCATTTCCTTAGACCATGAGATTGTGTAACTCCCTGATACCGTAGGAGTGCTTTGTGTGTACCAAACGTCACAACGTAACTGGGTGGCTATAAAGGTGCACTACGGGTATCTCCGAAAGTGTCTGTTGGGTTGGCACGAATCGAGATTGGGATTTGTCACTCCGTATGACGGAGAGGTATCTCTGGGCCCACTCGGTAATGCATCATCATAATGAGCTCAATGTGACTAAGTAGTTAGTCACGGGATCATGCATTATGGAACGAGTAAAGTGACTTGCCGGTAACGAGATTGAACAAGGTATTGGGATACCGTCGATCGAATCTCGGGCAAGTAACATACCGATTGACAAAGGGAATTGCATAGGGGATTGCTGGAATCCTTGACATCGTGGTTCATCCGATGAGGTCATCGTGGAACATGTGGGAGTCAACATGGGTATCCAGATCCCGCTATTGGCTATTGACCAGAGAACGTCTCGGTCATGTCTGCATGGTTCCCGAACCCGTAGGGTCTACACACTTAAGGTTCAGTGATGCTAGAGTTGTTATGGGAAATAGTATGTGGTTACCGAAGGTTGTTCGGAGTCTCAGATGAGATCCCGGACATGAAGAAGAGCTCCGGAATGGTCTGGAGGTGAAGATCGGTATATTGGACGAAGGGTATTGGAGTCCGGAATTGTTCCGGGGGTACCAGGTGATGACTAGCGTGTCCGAAAGGGGTTTCGGAGGCCCCGGCAAGCGTTGGGGGGCCTTATGGGCCAAGGGGAGAGGGCACATCAGCCCACTAAGGGGCTGAGCGCCCCTCGCACCCCATCTCACATAACCAGGAGAGGGTGGGGCGCCACCCCTAGGGCAGCCGCCCCTCCCAGCTTGGGGGCAAGTTTCCTAGGGGGTGGGGGCGCCCAAACCCATCTAGGGTTTCCCCTGTGGCCGTCGCCCCTCCCCTAGGGAACCCTAGGGTGCCTCCCCCTCCTCCCTTCCCCCTATATATAGTGAGGGAGAGAGAGGGCAGCCGCACCCTTCCCCTAGCGCAGCCCTCTCCCTCCTCCAACACCTCCTCCTCCTCCGTAGTGCTTGGCGAAGCCCTGCCGGAGAACCACGAGCTCCATCACCACCATGCCGTCATGCTGTCGGAGTTTTCCCTCAACTTCTCCTCTCCCCTTGCTGGATCAAGAAGGAGGAGACGTCCCCGGGCTGTACGTGTGTTGAACGCGGAGGCACCGTTGTTCGGTGCTTAGATCGGATTCGGCCGCGATCTGAATCGCTTCGTGAAGGACTCCACCGACCGCGTTCTTGTAACGCTTCCGCTTCGCGATCTTCAAGGGTATGAAGATACACTCCCCTCTCTCTTGTTGCTAGAATCTCCATAGATAGATCTTGGTGATGCGTAGAAAATTTTGAATTTCTGCTACGTTCCCTAACAGTGGCATCATGAGCTAGGTCTATTGCGTAGATTCTATGCATGAGTAGAACACAAGTAGTTGTGGGCATTGGTTTTGTTCAATATGCTTACCGTTACTAGTCCTATCTTGTTTCAACGGTATTGTGGGATGAAGCGGCCCGGACCGACCTTACACGTACACTTACGTGAGACAGGTTCGACCGACTGACATGCACTTGTTGCATAAGGTGGCTAGCGGGTGCCAGTCTCTCCCACTTTAGTCGGATCGGATTCGATGAAAAGGGTCCCTATGAAGGGTAAATAGCAATTGGCATATCACGTTGTGGTTTTGGCGTAGGTAAGAAACGTTCTTGCTAGAAACCTATAGCAGCCACGTAAAAAACTTGCAACAACAATTAGAGGACGTCTAACTTGTTTTTGCATAATATGCTGTGTGATGTGATATGGCCAAGAAGGATGTGATGAATGAAATATATGTGATGTATGAGATTGATCATATTCTTGTAATAGGAATCACGACTTGCATGTCGATGAGTATGACAACCGGCAGGAGCCATAGGAGTTGTCTTTAATTATTGTATGACCTGCGTGTCACTGAATAATGCCATGTAATTACTTTACTTCATTGCTAAACCGTTAGCTATAGTAGTAGAAGTAATCAGTTGGCAAGACAACTTCATGGAGACACGATGATGGAGATCATGATGATGGAGATCATGGTGTCATGCCGGTGACGATGATGATCATGGAGCCCTGAAGATGGAGATCAAAAGGAGCAAAATGATATTGGCCATATCATGTCACTATTTGATTGCATGTGATGTTTATCATGTTTATGCATCTTATTTGCATAGAACGACGGTAGTAAATAAGATGATCCCTCATAATAATTTCAAGAAAGTGTTCCCCCTAACTGTGCACCGTTGCGAAAGTTCGTTGTTTCGAAGCACCACGTGATGATCGGGTGTGATAGATTCTAACATTCACATACAACGGGTGTAAGCCAGATTTACACATGCAAAACACTTAGGTTGACTTGACGAGCCTAGCATGTACAGACATGGCCTCGGAACACAAGAGACCGAAAGGTCGAACATGAGTCGTATAGTAGATACGATCAACATGAAGATGTTCACCGATGATGACTAGTCCGTCTCACGTGATGATCGGACACGGCCTAGTTGACTCGGCTCATGTATCACTTAGATGACTAGAGGGATGTCTATCTGAGTGGGAGTTCATAAGATGAAGTTAATTATCCTGAACATAGTCAAAGGGTTTTTGAAAATTATGTCGTAGCTCGCGCTTTAGTTCTACTGTTTTAGATATGTTCCTAGAGAAAATTTAGTTGAAAGTTGATAGTAGCAATTATGCGGACTGGGTCCGTAAACTGAGGATTGTCCTCATTGCTGCGTAGAAGGCTTATGTCCTTAATGCACCGCTCGGTGTGCTGAACCTCGAGCGTCGTTTGTGGATGTTGCGAACATCTGACATACACGTTTTGATGACTACATGATAGTTCAGTGCGTAATGTTAAACGGTTTAGAATTAAGGCACCGAAGACGTTTTTGAAACGTCGCAGAACATATGAGATGTTCCAAGAGCTGAAATTAGGATTTCAGGCTCGTGCCCACGTCAAGAGGTATGAGACCTCCGAAAAGTTTCTTAACCTGCAAACTAAGGGAGAAAAGCTCAATCATTGAGCATGTGCTCAGATTGTCTGAGTACTACAATCACTTGAATCGAGTGGGAGTTAATCTTCCAGATGAGAAAGTGATGGTTCTCCATAGTCACTGCCACCAAGCTATTAGAGCTTCATGATGAACTATAACATATCAGGGATAGACATGATGATCCTTGAGCGATTCGCGATGTTTGACACCACAAAGGTAGAAATCGAGTAGGAAGCATCAATTGTTGATGGTTAGTAAAACCACTAGTTTCAAGAAGGGCAATGGCAAGAAGGGATACTTCATGAAACGGCAAATCAGTTGCTGCTCTAGTGAAGAAACCCAAGGTTGAAACCAAACCCGAGACTAAGTGCTTCTGTAATGAGGGGAACAGTCACTGAAGCAGGACTACCCTAGATACTTGGTAGCTGGCAAGGTCGATAGAAGTATATTGGATATACATTATATTAATGTGTACTTTTCTAGTACTCCTAGTAGCACCAGGGTATTAAGATACCGGTTCGGTTGCTAAGTGTTAGTAACTCGAAGTAAAAGAGCTACGGAATAAGCGAGACTAGCTAAAGGTGAGATGACGATATGTGTTGGAAGTGTTTCCAAGGTTGATGTGATCAAGCATCGCATGCTCCCTCTACCATCGAGATTGGTGTTAAACCTAAATAATTGTCATTTGGTGTTTGCGTTGAGCATAGACATGATTGGATTATGTTTATCGCAATACGTTATTCATTTAAGGAGAATAATGGTTACTCTGTTTATTTGAATAATACCTTCAACCATCTTGCACCTAAAATGAATGGTTTACTGAATCTCGATCGTAGTATACACATGTTCATGCCAAAAGATATAAGATAGTAATGATAGTACCACATACTTGTGGCACTGCCACTTGAGTCATATTGGTATAAAACGCATGAAGAAGCTCCATGTTTGATGGATCTTTGGACTCACTCTTTTTTGAAAAGATTGAGACATGTGAACCATGTCTATTGGTATATATGCATGAAGAAACTCCATACAGATGGATCGTTTGGACTCACTTGATTTTGAATCACTTGAGACATGCAAATCATACCACATGGGAAAGATGACTGAAGGCCTCGTATTCAGTGAGATGGAACAAGAGAGCAACTTGTTGGAAGTAATACATTTGATGTGTGCAATCCAATGAGTGCTGAGGCACGCGGTGAATATCATTATGTTCTTACTTCACAGATGATTTGAGTAGATGTTGAGTATATTTACTTGATGAAACAAAAGTCTGAATTATTGATAGGTTCAAGTAATTTCAGAGTGCAGTTGAAGATCGTCTTGACAAGAGGATAAAATGTCTATGATATGATCATAGAGATGAATATCTGAGTTACGAGTTTGGTACGCAATTAATACCTTGTGAAAATTGTTTCACAGTTAATACCGCCTGGAACACCATAGTGTGATGGTGTGTCCGAACATCATAACTGCACCCTATTGCATATGGTGCATACCATGATGTCTCTTATCGAATTACCACTATCGTTTATAGGTTAGGCATTAGAGACAACCACATTCACTTTAAATAGGGTACCATGCAATTCCGTTGAGATGACACCGTATGAACTATGGTTTGGAGAAACCTAAGTTGTCGTTTCTTAAAAGTTTGGGGCTGCGACGCTTATGTGGAAAAGTTTCATGCTGATAAGATCGAACCCAAAGCGGATAAATGCATCTTCATAGGACACCCAAAAACAGTTGGGTATACCTCCTATCTTAGATCCGGAAGCAAAAGGGATTGTTTCTAGAATCAGGTCCTTTCTCGAGGAAAAGTTTCTCTTGAAAGAATTGAGTGGGAGGATGGTGGAGACTTGATGAAGTTATTGAACCATCACTTCAACAAGTGTGTAGCAGGGCACAGGAAGTTGTTCCTGTGGCGCCTACACCAATTGAAGTGGAAGCTTATGATAGTGATCATGAAACTTCGGATCAAGTCACTACCAAACCTCGTAGGTCGACAAGGATGCGTACTACTTCAGAGTGGTACTTAATCCTGTCTTGGAGGTCATGTTGCTAGACAACAATGAAACTTCGAGCTATGGAGAAGCGATGGTGGGCCCGGATTCCGACGAATGGCTTGAGGCCATAAAATCTGAGAGGATCCATGTATGAAAACAAAGTATAGACTTTGGAAGAACTACTTGATGGTCGTAAGGCTGTTGAGTATAGTTGGATTTTAAAAGGAAGACAGACAATGATGGTAAGTGTCACCATTAAGAAAGCTCGACTTGTCGCTAAGATGTTTCTCGACAAGTTCAAGGAGTTGAATATGATGAGATTTTCTCACTCGTAGCGATGCTAAGAGTCTGTTGGAATTATATTAGTAGTTACTGCATTATTTATGAAATCTTGCAGATAGGATGTCAAAACATTGTTTCCTCGACGTTTTTTCTTGAGGAAAGGTTGTATGCAATACAACCAGTAGGTTTTTTCAATCCTGAAAGATGCTAACAAGTATGCAGAGCTCCAGCAATCCTTCTAAGGACTGGAGTAAGCATCTCGGAGTTGGAATATACGCTTTGATGAGATGATAAATTTTTTTGGGTTTATACAAAGTTTATGAGAAACTTGTATTTCCAAAGAAGTGAGTGGGAGCACTATAGAATTTTTGATGAGTATATGTTGTTGACGTATTGTTGATCAGAAATGATATAGAATTTCTAGAAAGCATATAGGGTATTTGAAAAGGTGTTTTTCAATGGAAAACCTGGATTAAGCTACTTGAACATTGAGCATCAAGATCTATAAGGATAGATCAAAAATGCTCAATAATACTTTCAAATGAATACATGCCGTGACAAGATTTTGAAGAAGTTCAAAATAGATCGGTGAAGAAGGAGTTCTTGGCTGTGTTATAAGGTGTGAGTATTGAGTAAGACTCAAGACATGACCTCAGCAGAAGAGAGAGAATGGACGAAGGTCGTCCCCTATGCTTCAGACATAGGCACTACAGTATGCTATGCTGTGTAGCGCACCTAAAGTGTGCCTTGCCATGAGTCAGTCAAGGGGTACAAGAATGATCCAGGAGTGGATAACAAGATAACGGTCCAACATATCCTTAGTAACTAGTGGACTAAGGAATTTTCTTGATTATGGAGGTGGTAAAAGAGTTCGTCGTAAAGGGTTACGCCGATGCGAACTTTGACACTAATCCGGATTATTCTGAGTAGTAAACAGGAATCGTATAGTAGAACGGTTATTTGGAATAGCTCCAAATAGAGCGTGGTAGCTGCATCTAGGAGATGACATAGAGATTTGTAAAGCACACACGGATCTGAAAGATTCAGACCCGTTGACTAATAACCTCTCTCACAAGCGAGATATGATCAAACCCCATGGGTGTTGAATTCATTACAATCACATAGTGATGTGAACTAGATTATTGACTCTAGTGCAAGTGGGAGACTGTTGGAAACATGCCCTAGAGGCAATAATAAAATGGTTATTATTGTATTTCCTTGTTCATGATAATTGTTTATTGTTCATGCTATAATTGTATTAACTGGAAACCGTAACACATGTGTGAATACATAGACCACAACATGTCCCTAGTGAGCCTCTAGTTGACTAGCTCGTTGATCAATAGATGGTTATGGTTTCCTGACCATGGACATAGGATGTCATTGATAACGGGATCACATCATTAGGAGAATGATGTGATGGACAAGACCCAATCCTAAGCATAGCACAAGATCGTGTAGTTCGTTTGCTAAAGCTTTTCAAATGTCAAGTATCATTTCCTTAGACCATGAGATTGTGTAACTCCTTGATACCGTAGGAGTGCTTTGGGTGTACCAAACGTCACAACGTAATTGGGTGGCTATAAAGGTGCACTACGGGTATCTCCGAAAGTGTCTGTTGGGTTGGCACGAATCGAGACTGGGATTTGTCACTCCGTATGACGGAGAGGTATCTCTGGGCCCACTCGGTAATGCATCATCATAATGAGCTCAATGTGACTAAGTAGTTAGTCACAGGATCATGCATTATGGAACGAGTAAAGTGACTTGCCGGTAACGAGATTGAACGAGGTATTGGGATGCCGACAATCGACTCTCGGGCAAGTAACATACCGATTGACAAAGGGAATTGCATACGGGATTGCTGGAATCCTTGACATCGTGGTTCATCCGATGAGATCATCGTGTAACATGTGGGAGCCAACATGGGTATCCAGATCCCGCTATTGGTTATTGACCGGAGAACGTCTCGGTCATGTTCGCATGGTTCCCGAACCCGTAGGGTCTACACACTTAAGGTTCGGTGATGCTAGAGTTGTTATGGGAAATAGTATGTGGTTACCGAAGGTTGTTCGGAGTCTCGGATGAGATCCCGGACATGACGAGGAGCTCCGGAATGGTCCGGACGTGAAGATCGGTATATTGGACGAAGGGTATTAGAGCCCGGAATTGTTCCGGGGGTACCAGGTGATGACCAGCGTGTCCGAAAGGGGTTTCGGAGGCCCCGACAAGCGTTGGGTGGCCTTATGGGCCAAGGGGAGAGGGCACATCATCCCACTAAGGGGCTGAGCGCCCCTCGCACCCCATCTCACATAACCAGGAGAGGTGGGGGCGCCACCCCTAGGGCAGCCGCCCCTCCCGGCTTGGGGGGCAAGTTTCTTAGGGGGTGGGGGCGCCCAAACCCATCTAGGGTTTCCCCTGTGGCCGCCGCCCCTCCCCTAGGGAACCCTAGGGAGCCTCCCCCTCCTCCCTTCCCCCTATATATAGTGAGGGAGAGAGAGGGCAGCCGCACCCTTCCCCTGGCGCAGCCCTCTCCCTCCTCCAACACCTCCTCCTCCTCCGTAGTGCTTGGCGAATCCCTGCCGGAGAACCACGAGCTCCATCACCACCATGCCGTCGTGCTGTCGGAGTTTTCCCTCAACTTCTCCTCTCCCCTTGCTGGATCAAGAAGGAGGAGACGTCCCTGGGCTGTACGTGAGTTGAACGCGGAGGCACCGTTGTTCGGTGCTTAGATCGGATTCAGCCGCGATCTGAATCGCTTCGTGAACGACTCCACCGACCGCGTTCTTGTAACGCTTCCGCTTCACGATCTTCAAGGGTATGAAGATACACTCCCCTCTCTCTTGTTGCTAGAATCTCCATAGATTGATCTTGGTGATGCGTAGAAAATTTTGAATTTCTGCTACGTTCCCCAACACAAATTACTATCGAGCAATTGATAGAAAAGCAAATAATTATGAGATTATCTAGGCATGATCATGTATATAGGCATCACGTCTATGACAAGTAGACCGACTCCTGCCTACATCTACTACTATTAGTCCACACATCGACCGACACCTGCCTGCATCTAGAGTATTAAGTTCATAAGAACAGAGTAACGCATTAAGCAAGATGACATGATGTAGAGGGATAAACTCAAGCAATATGATATAAACCCCATCTTGTTATCCTCGATGGCAACAATACAATACGTGCCTTGCAACCCTTTCTGTCACTGGGTAAGGACACCGCAAGATTGAACCCAAAGCTAAGCACTTCTCCCATGGCAAGAAAGATCAGTCTAGTAGGCCAAACCAAACTGATAATTCGAAGAGACTTGCAAAGATAACTCAATCATACATCAAAGAATTCAGAGAAGATTCAAATATTATTCATAGATAAACATGATCATAATCCCACAATTCATCGGATCTCGACAAACACACCGCAAAAAGAGTTTACATCGAATAGATCTCCACAAGAGAGGGGGAGAACATTTTATTGAGATCCAAAAAGAGAGAAGAAGCCATCTAGCTAATAACTATGGACCCGTAGGTCTGTGGTAAACTACTCACAACTCATCGGAGGGGCAAGGATGTTGATGTAGAAGCCCTCCGTGGTCGATTCCCCCTCCGGCGGAGCGCCGGCGAAGGCTCCAAGATGGGAGCTCGCGGATACAGAAGGTTACGGTGGTGGAAATTGTGTTTCGGTGGCTCCCTGTATGTTTTCGTGGTACGTAGGCTTATATAGGAGGAAGAAGTACGTCGGTGGACGCTCGAGGGGCCCACAAGATAGGGGGGCGTGCCCTATAGGGGGGGGGGGCGGCGCCCTCCTATCTCGTGGAGGCCTCGGCTACTTCTTGACTTGCACTCCAAGTCCTCTGGATCACGTTCGTTCCAAAAATCGCGGTCCCGAAGGTTTCATTCCATTTGGACTCCGTTTGATATTCCTTTTCTTCGAAATACTGAAATAGGCAAAAAAAACGGCAATACGGGCTCGGCCTCCGGTTAGTAGGTTAGTCCCAAAAATGATATAAATGTGTAAAGTAAAGCCCATAAACATCCAAAAGGGGTAATATAATAGCATGGAACAATCAAAAATTATAGATACGTTGGAGACGTATCAAGCATCCCCAAGCTTAATTCCTGCTCGTTCTTGAGTAGGTAAATGATAAAAAAGAATTTTTTGATGTGGAATGCTACCAAGCAGAATTCTCAATGTAATTTTCTTTATTGTGGCATGAATGTTCAGATCCAAATGATACCAAATAAAAGTTCATATTAATATGAAAATGGTGATACTTCAAGCATACTAATCAAAGTAATCATGTCTTCTCAAAATAACATGGCCAAAGAAAGTTATCCCTACAAAATCATATATTCTGGCTGTTGCTCTATCTTCATCACACAAAGTATTTAATCATGCACAACCCTGATGAAAAGCCAAGCAATTGTTTCATACTTTAATAATCCCAAACTCTTTCAACATTCACGCAATACATGAGCGTGAGCCATGGACATAGCACTATATGTGGAATAGAATGGTGGTTGCGGAGAAGACAAAAAAGGAGAAGATAGTCTCACATCAACTAGGCGTATCAACAGGCTATGGAGATGCCCATTAATAGATATCAATGTGAGTGAGTAGGGATTGCCATGCAACGGATGCACTAGAGCTATAAATATATGAAAGCTCAACAAAAGAAACTAAGTGGGTGTGCATCCAACTTGGTTGCTCACGAAGACCTAGGGCACTTTGAGGAAGCCCATCATTGGAATATACAAGCCAAGTTCTATAATGAAAAATTCCCACTAGTATATGAAGGTGACAACATATGAGACTCTCTATCATGAAGATCATGGTGCTATTTTGAAGCACAAGTGTGGAAAAAGAGATAGTAGCATTGTCCCTTCTCTCTTTTTCTCTCATTTTATTTTTTTCTTTTTCCTTTATTTTTCTCTTTTTTTCCTTTCTTTTTTTTCTTTGGCCTCTTTTTTTTTCTTTTTGGCCTTTTCCTTTTTTTCTTTCTCTTTTTTTTCTTTTTGTAAAGTCCGAAGTCTCATCCCGACTTGTGGAGGAATCATAGTCTTCATCATCCTTTCCTCACTAGGACAATGCTCTAATAATGAAGATCATCACACTTTTATGGATTTACATCTCAAAGCTAGAACAAGATATGACTCTATATGAATGCCTCCGGCGGTGTAGCGGGATATGCAATGAATCAAGAGTGACATGTATGAAAATTATGAAGGTGGCCCTGCCACAAATACAATGTCAACTACATGATCATCCAAAGAGCAATATTACAAAAGTAATGCGTGTCATATGAATGGAACGGTGGAAAGTTGCATGGCAATATATCTCGGAATGGCTATGGAAATGCCATAATAGGTAGGCATGGTGGCTGTTTTGAGGAAGGTATATGGTGGCTGTTTTGAGGAAGGTATATGGTGGGTGTATGATACCGGCGAAAGTTGCGCGGCACAAGAGAGGCTAGCAATGGTGGAAGGGTGAAAGGGTGCGTATAATCCATGGACTCAACATTAGTCAAAAGAACTCATATACTTGTTGCAAAAATCTAGAAGCCATAAAAAACCAAAGCACTACGCGCATGCTCCTAGGGGGATAGATTGGTAGGAAAATACCATCGCTCGTCCCTGACCACCACTCATAAGGAAGACAATCAATAAATAAAATTGTGCTCCAACTTCATCACAAAGCGGTTCACCATACGTGCATGCTACGGGAATCACAACCCTCAACACAAGTATTTTTCATAATCACCTCAACTAGCATGACTCTAATATCACTACCTCCATATCTCAAAACAATTATCAAGCATCATATTGATCATAGCATCCAATTCTTTTTCTAAGATAGTTTTTATTATACCCAACTTGGATGCTCATCATTCTAGAACCAACTTTCTAACCATAGCAAATACCATGCTGTTCAAAAAGGCTCTCAAAAAGATATAAGTGAAGCATGAGAGACTAGCAATTTCTTCAAAATTAAGACACCACCGTACTCTAAAAGATATAAGTGAAGCACTAGAGCAAAAACTATCATGCTCAAAGATATAAGTGAAGCACATAGAGTATTCTAGCAAATTCTAATCAAGTAGGCTTCTCCCAAAAGGTGTGTACAGCAAGGATGATTGTGGTAAACTAAAAAGCAAAGACTGATATAATACACGACGCTCCAAGCAAAACACATATCATGTGGTGAATAAAAATATAGCTCCAAGTAAAGTTACCAATGAACGAAGACGAAAGAGCGGATGCCTTCCCGGGGCATCCCCAAGCTTAGGATTTTGGCTATACTTGAATATCTTGGGGTGTCTTTGGTATCCCCAAGCTTAGTCTCTTACCACTCGTTATTCCATAGTCCATAAAAGCTTTACCCAAAACTTGAAAACTTCACAACACAAAACTCAACAGGAAATCTTATAAGCTCCGTTAGTGAAAGAAAACAAAACCACCACATAAGGTACTGTAATGAACTCATTCTTTATTTATTTTGGTGTTAAACCTACTGTATTCCAACTTCTCTATGGTTTATAAACTATTGTACTAGCCATAGATGCATCAAAATAAGCAAACAGCACACGAAAAACAGAATCTGTCAAAAACACAACAGTCTGTAGCAATCTGTAACTAACGCAAACTTCTGGAACTCTCAAAATCCTACAAAAATAGGAAGTCCTGGATAATTTGTTTATTGATCATCAGCAAGAAGAATCAACGCAAAAGCACGTTCCTGTGATTTAACAAAACTAAATTCGTGCGCCCAAACTTTCTGTTTTTCAGCAGAATCAAATCAACTATCATCATAGGTTATCCTATAGGTTCTACTTGGCACAAACAATAATTAAAAGATAAAAACACATCTAAACAGAAGGTAGATGCAAGATTTATTACTAAACAGGAGCAAAAACAAAAAACAGAAAGAAAATTGGGTTGCCTCCCAACTAGCGCTATCGTTTAACGCCCCTAGCTAGGCATAAAAGCGAAGATAGATCTAAGTAGTGCCATCTTTGGCACTCAATTCATAAGTAGCCCGCATGATAGATTCATAAGGTAATTTTACTTCCTTTCTTGGAGAGTGCTCCATGCCTTTCTTTAATGGAAATTGGAATCTAATATTCCCTTCCTTCATATCAATAATCGCACCAATCGTTCTAAGGAAAGGTCTACCAAGAATAATAGGGCAAGAAAGATTGCAATCTATATCAAGAACGATAAAATCTACGGGCACCAAATTTCTATTTGCAACAATGAGAACATCATTGATCCTTCCCATTGGCTTTTTAATGGTGGAATCCGCAAGGTGCAAATTTAAAGAGCAATCATCAAGATCGTGGAAACCTAGAATATCACATAAAGTTTTCGGAATCGTGGAAACACTAGCACCCAAATCACACAAAGCAAAACACTCATGATCTTTAATTCTAATCTTTATAGTAGGTTCCCACTCATCATTATGTTTTCTAGGTATAGAAACTTCCAAATTAGGTTTTTCATCATAAGATTGCATCAAGGCATCAACAATATGTTTGGTAAAAGCTTTATTTTGACTATAAGCATGAGGAGAATTAACTACGGATTGCAATAAGGAAATACAACCTTCTAAAGAACAATTATCATAATCAAATTCCTTGAAATCCGAGATAGTGGGCTCAATACTATTTAAAGTAGTGACCTCTCGAATCCCACTTTTACCAAATTTAGCATCAAGATCTAAAAACTCCGAATTCTTGGGACGCCTTCTAGGTAAAGTTGACTCATCATCAGTCCCATAATTATCAAGATTCATATTGCAAAACATAGATCTAATAGGAGACGCATCAATAACTTTAAGATCCTCATCATTATTTTCATGGAAACTAGAAGAACACGCCTTTATAAAGCAATCTTTCTTAGCACGCAATCTAGCGGGTTCTTTCCTTGCACTCATCAATGGAAATTCTCATTGCTTTGAGAGACTCATTGATATCATGCTTAGGAGGAGAAGATCTAAGTTTAAGAGAATCAACATCAAGCGAAAGTCTATCAACGTTCCTAGCCAAATCATCAACTTTGAGCAATTTTTCTTGAAGCAAAGCATTAAAATTCTTTGAGAAATCATAAATTCTTTCACACTATTCTCAAAATCAGAGGGCGTCTTATTAAAATTACCATAAAAATTATTGTAGGAATTTACATAATTATTAGAGGAATTACTAGGGAACGGTCTAGCATTAAAGTTTCCTCTATAGGCATTGTTTCGAAAACTATTCCTACCAACAAAATTCACATCCATAGATTCATTATTATTCTCAATCAAAGTAGACAAAGGCATATCATTGGGATCAAGAGGAGTATTTTTAGTAGCAAATAACTTCATAAGTTCATCCATCTTTCCACTCAAAACATTGATTTCTTCTATAGCATGCACTTCTTTACTAGAAGATCTTTTGGTGTGCCATTGAGAATAATTAGCCATAATATTATCAAGAAGTTTTGTAGCATCTCCTAACGTGATTTCCATAAACGTGCCTCCCGCGGCCGAGTCTAAGAGATTTCTAGAAGCAAAGTTCAAACCGGCATAAAATTTTTGTATGATCATCCATAAATTCAAACCATGAGTGGGGCAATTGCGAAGCATCAATTTCATTCTTTCCCAAGATTGAGCAACATGCTCATGATCAAGTTGTTTAAAATTCATAATATCGTTCCTAAGAGTGATGATCTTAGCGGGAGGAAAATACTTAGAGATAAAAGCATCTTTGCACTTGTTCCATGAATCAATACTATTTTTAGGCAAAGACAAAAACCAAACTTTAGCACGATCTCTAAGTGAAAATGGAAATAACTTCAATTTGACAATATCATTATCCGTATCTTTTTTCTTTTGCATATCACACAAATCAACATAGTTGTTTAGATGAGTAGCGGCATCTTCACTAGGAAGGCCGGCGAATTGATCTTTCATAACAAGATTCAGCAAAGCAGTATTGATTTCACAAGACTCAACATCATTAAGAGGAGCAATCGGAGTACTAAGGAAATCATTATTATTTGTATTCGAGAAATCACACAATTTGGTATTATCTTGCGCCATGGCAACAAGTAATCCATCACACAAGCAAATAGAAAAAGGCAAGCGAAAAGAGAGGAGGAGATTGGGAAAGAGAGGGCAAATAAAACGGCAAGGGTGAAGTGGGGGAGAGGAAAACGAGAGGCAAATGGCAAATAATGTAAATGCAAGGGAGATGAGTTTGTGATGGGTACTTGGTATGTCTTGACTTGAGCGAAGACCTCCCTGGCAACGGCGCCAAAAATCCTTCTTGCTACGTCTTGAGCTTGCGTTGGTTTTCCTTGAAGAGGAAAGGGTGATGCAGCAATAGTAGCGTAAGTATTTCCCTCAGTTTTTGAGAACAAAGGTATCAATCCAGTAGGAGGCTCCTCAAAAGTCCCACACACCTACACAAACAAACAAAGAACTCACAACCAACGCAATAAAGGGGATGTCAATCCCTTCACGGCCACTTGCGAAAGTGAGATCTAATAAATATAGTATGATAAGATAAATATATTTTTGGTATTTTATAATATAGATGCAAAAAGTAAAGATGCAAATAAAAGAAGATTGGAAGCAAATACGATAAGAGATAGACCCGGGGGCCATAGGTTTACGGTGGGTGAACAAATTACTATCGAGCAATTGATAGAAAAGCGAATAATTATGAGATTATCTAGGCATCCTCATGTATATAGGCATCACGTCCGTGACAAGTAGACCGACTCCTGCCTGCATCTACTACTATTACTCCACACATCGACCGACTCCTGCCTGCATCTAGAGTATTAAGTTCATAGAATAACGCATTAAGCAAGATGACATGATGTAGAGGGGTAAACTCAAGCAAGATGATATCAACCCCATCTTGTTATCCTCGATGGCAACAATACAATATGTGCCTTGCAACCCTTTCTGTCACTGGGTAAGGACACTGCAGGATTCAACCCAAAGCTAAGCACTTCTCCCATGGCAAGAAAGATCAATCTAGTAGGCCAAACCAAACTGATAATTCGAAGAGACTTGCAAAGATAACTCAATCATACATAAAAAAATTCAGAGAAGATTCAAATATTATTCATAGATAAACTTGATCATAAACCCACATTTCATCCGATCTCGACAAACACACCGCAAAAAGAGTTTACATCGAATATATCTCCACAAGAGAGGGGGAGAACATTGTATTGAGATACAAAAAGAGAGAAGAAGCCATCTAGCTAATAACTATGGACCTATAGGTCTGTGGTAATATACTCACAACTCATCGGAGGGGCAAGGATGTTGATGTAGAATCCCTCTGTGGTCGATTCCCCCTCCGGCGGAGCGCCGGCGAAGGCTCCAAGATGGGATCTCGTGGATACAGAATGTTACGGTGGTGGAAATTGTGTTTCGGTGGCTCCCTGGATGTTTTCGGGGTACGTAGGCTTATATAGGAGGAAGAATTACGTCGGTGGACGCCCGAGGGGCCCACGAGACAGGGGGCGCGCCCTATAGGGGGGGGGGCGCCCTCCTATCTCGTGGAGGCCTCGGCTGCTTCTTGACTTGCACTCCGAGTCCTCTGGATCACATTCGTTCCAAAAATCGCGCTCCCGAAGGTTTCATTCTGTTTGTACTCCGTTTTATATTCCTTTTCTTCGAAATACTGAAATAGGCAAAAAAAACAGCAATACGGGTTGGGCCTCCGGTTAGGAGGTTAGTCCCAAAAATGATATAAATGTGTAAAATAAAGCCCATAAACATCCAAAAGGGGTAATATAATAGCATGGTACAATCAAAAATTATAGATACGTTGGAGACGTATCAAAATACAGGGTTCATAATAAAGAGCGTTACTCAGCCCAGTATATGTTATAAAGTCTGAATACCTTCGGGAGTGTTCGGCATCGCGAGTTTGGCCTTATATGCATCAGCTCCGAATCTTGTCTTTGGTCAAATGTTGGGTTTGCCCGGATCTTGGGTTTGCTGCCATACGTTCCATTTCTATCGGCTAAGGCGGCCAAAGGAGAACTACTGCGATTGTGCCCTGGTTATTCCGGACGAGCACCTCAGTAGAGAAAGCTGTAAACTAACTTTCATGATATAGCAAGAGGCTGGTCAACCACTCGAGGACCCATCAGAATCTTTAGGATTCCTCCGCACGAAGGACCGTTTCCCGGTCATGTACACAAGCGCCCGTATCCGGATGCACGCAAAGGTACCAGGGGCTACATAGTAGCCCCACCGTCAAACTCCTATGGCTAAGTGAAAGTGTTAAAGCTGTATAGTCCAATTGCCTAGTTTGACATGCGATCACCTCCTTAATGGACCAAGACGTTGGATCAAGTGTGATTACACATATTTTTGCGAACACCCCCGCATTGTATGCGTGGGGGCTAAAGCCAACGACTGCTAACTTTCAGAATATATATATACATCAGACGACTGCACAGGGGACACAATAACACTTTCGGGCGAAAGTATAAACATAGCCTCCATAATTAAAATACAATTGTTTTACAATGAAACGATTTGTCATTCGAACATGACATTTTTCGAGCACTGAGCCTCTATTAAACGATCACCTTCTGTTACCTGCTCCAAGTAGTGCTCGGCCGGATCCTGGCTTCCCGCCGGACTCTGGGTTGCAATGATGGTGGCCTCCATATCTGCCCAATATGTTTTAACACGGGCAAGAGCCATCCGCACACCCTCTATGCACGCCGACCTCTTCATGGCATCGATTCGTGAAACGACCCCAAGGAATTTTTGCACTAAACCAAAATAACTATCCGGCTTCGGCCCTTTCGGCCATAGATGGTCTATTACAGACCTCATTGCAAGACTGGACAACCTATGGAGCTTGGCCACAGCGGCCATCCTTTCACTCAATGGCAACGGGCGCGTTGGAGCACTGAATTGCGACCTGAACAACCTTTCTACTTCACTATCTTTTTGATCCTCAAAAAACTTGGTCGCATCAGCCATACTTTTTGCCAGATCCGCATACGCGTCTGCAGCGCTCCAGCGCGGATCCAGAGGAGCGTACTTTGGATCTAAGAACATCATCCGCAACAAAAAGGGGCTTCTAGCTGCGATTTCTCCGGCCTGTCAAAGCTCCTCCCGCGCATCCCTAATTTCAGAACGCGTCTCCTTGGCCACATCAAGGGCCTTCTTCAGGTCAGCTGACTTCGCCTGATTCTCCTTTTCAAGGAGCTCATACCGGCCGGCGGCGTTTTTCAGCTCCACAGCCATCTCGGCTATTTTATCTTTGCTTCGGCGATGAGCAGCCTGTTCGGCTCTCAAGTCTTCGGCCATCTTTAGGGCAGCCACATTGCTAGCCCGGGCTTGTTCCTTGGCTAGGGCAAGCTCCGCCCTTAGGGCCTCCACGGCAGCAGCTCTACCTGCAGTCAAAGCATATCACATTAATATTATGCTCCTCTTAATATTTCCTATAAAAACAAGGAAAACAGAGCATATACTATGTGACTCGTTAACCCGCTCATTCACAAGTGTGATGTCGGCGTCCACAAATTCAATCTGTCGCCTCAGTTCGGCGACTTCCGCGGTCCGGTCGGCCGCCGGACCCTTAGCCACCTATGCATGAATACAGTGCGATCATTACTTAATATTGTGATCCTCCGTTTGCCGCCTAGGGCTGGCAACCAGAGTCTCAGGGGCTACTATTTATACGGAGCACACCTAGCGCGTGCGCCACAACCACAAAATTACGTATTTCATTACATACCTCAAAGCCTTTGAGCAGGCTCGTAAAAGCTTCATTCAACCCGCTTGTGGCGGATGAAATCTTCTCAAGCGCCGTGCTCATTAATGAACGGTGATCCTCCGAGAGAGCAGCTTGCTCCAGAAGGCCCATCAGCGTGTCCGGCTTGTCGCCGAACTGTGTCGGACCCTTCTCATCACCCCCCGAGGGAGCCGAATGCTCCGGGCTCAGGGCGGCCGAAGTATTAGCTTCTGGCCTCGGCAAATCTGGACTCCTCCGTGACGACACCTCGGGGTCGCCCGCCCCATGAGGTGGAAAGGCAGGTGGGTTTTCACTATCCATCATCTCCGGAAGAAGATCCCCCAAAGACGAACTCTATCGAGAAGAGCTGCTAGCCGGACTGCAAAGAATGGATCCTGGTTATTGTTCTCGGAGGAGGAAGCAGTAGCTTTGTATCTACAATTAACTTATAGCTCGACTAAGGGTTGGCCCGTTTGCGGGCATGGCGCGGTGAGGACGCCCTCCTGGGCAGGGCCCCCTGGTGATGTTTTCTTCCCTTGTCTAGGCACCTCCGTCTCCAAGTCTTCGGAGGTAGCCCTCTTCTTCCCACGAGGGGAGGAGACCGTAGATTCCCCTCCCCGACTATCCTCCTTTGTGGAGGTAGTAATTCCCCTGGTTTGGATGTGCAATGTGTGAAGCTCTGCTTCTCTATTCTTCCCTTCGTCTTTCCCCAAGGGCACTTGACTTAGCACACGACTAAGCATCCTGGCTATGGCAGGACTAGGCGAGCCTTCGGGAAGCGGTGCCGGACACCTGATTCTCTCCGACTTGGTGAGCCATTCCTGGCCGCGGATGGTTTTCAGAACAATGTTATGATAAATATAAACGAAGTGTTCGGTTTCTGGGTTACTTACTTGGGTATCTGGGCGGTTGCAGCTCAGGCCCGCATCCTCGGTGGTGTCCGGACACTTTACTTGTGGTCCGAAGAATAACTTACACATCCCTTCGAGCGTCATGCCGAAGAAGTGCAGAATAGTCCGCGGACCTTCTGGGTTGAACTCCCACATCCGGAGAGGCCGACGTTTGCACGCAAGATCCGTCGGACTAGCATTACCTGAATTACGCTGACAGGACCAATGTCTTTCTCAAGAAGCTCCCGAATGCGGCTCTGCAATGTTGGTACATCATTAGCAGGCCCCCAATCCAGTCCCACATTGGCCCATGATGCCAGTTGAGGCGGAGGGCCCGAACGGAAGTTGGGGGCAGCCACCCACTTTGTGCCTCTGGGAGCCGTGACGTAGAACCACCTCCGTTGCCATAGATCGGACACCTCCGGGAAGAAGCCTTCTGTCCATGGGGCGTCGGTGTTCCTGCTTATTGCAGCACCTCCGCAGTCCGCGTGTCGCCCCTCAATCATCTTCGGCTTCACATTGAAGGTCTTGAGCCATAAGCCGAAGTGTGGGGTGATGTGGAGGAAGGCTTCACACACGACGATGAACGATGAGATATGAAGGATGGAGTCCGGAGCTAGATCATGAAAATCTAGCCCGTAATAGAGCATGAGCCCTCTCACAAAGGGATCAAGGGTGAAGCCTAAGCCGCGGAGGAAGTGAGAAACAGATACGACGCTCTCGTTGGGCTCGAGAGTAGGGATGACCTGCCTTGGAGCAGGAAGCCTGTGCTTGATGTCGGCGGTCAGATATCTGACCTCCCTAAGCTTCGCAATGTCCTCCTATGTCACCATCCACCGGCCTTGAATGTTGGATCCGGACATGATTGAAGATCTAAAGTGCCTAAGCTTTGGCTTCGGGTGTTGGAACTCGAGATGCGGAAAGGCGCAAGCGTGGTAGGAAAGAGGGATAAGTCTCGACCCCTCTATAAAGGGGGTGAATATCAAGCGTCCTCAGCGTAACCGCTTGGGACTTGCCTAAAAACATGGAGTCATACCAACAGGCGTCGTGGGGTTCCACGCGCCCGTATTGATGGAGGATCCCGCTATAAGGGGAACACGATCTCTGCTTTGACAAGGTGTGCCAATAAAACTGCCTCGCAGTGCGTGTCGAGGCATGACGAGAAAGAACGGTTCGTATTGAGCCAGGCCACGGCGTAGGGGCACACCGTGAAAAAGATTGTCAGCAGGTCAGATTTGTAAAGTGTTATGCTCTTCATGGTGGTGTGCGGAAATTATCTCACAGAGCCGGACACAATCCTTAATCTGCTTTGGAGTATTCGGAGATGGAACCCGCCTTGCAATGCCGAAGACAAATTGCGAACCGGACTCATCGTCATTGACGCCTGGTTCAGGGGCTACTGAGGGAGTCCTGGATTAGGGGGTATCCGAATAGCCAGACTATATACTTTGGTCGGACTGTTGGACTGTGAAGATACAAGACTCAAGACTTCGTCCCGTGTCCGTATGGGACTCTCCTTTGCGTGGAAGACAAGCTTGGCGATTCGGATATTAGATCTCCTTCTTTGGAACCGACTCTGTGTAACCCTAGCCTTCCCCGGTATCTATATAAACCAGAGGGTTTAGTCCGTAGAGGATGAATCATAATCATCATAGGCTAGCTTCTAGGGTTTAGCCTCTGCGATCTCGTGGTAGATCAACTCTTGTAATACTCATATCATCAAGATCAATCAAGCAGGAAGAAGGGTTTTACCTCCATCGAGAGGGCCCGAACCTGGGTAAAACACCATGTCCCCTGCCTCCTGTTACCATTAGCCTTAGACACACAGATCGGGACCCCCTACCCGAGATCCGCCGGTTTTGACACCGACAGGGGGGTGAATAGGCAACTAACAATTTTTAGCTTTTCTTTACCAAATTAAACTTTGCATCAAAGTAGGTTGTCTAGATATGCAACTAGGTGAGCAACCTATATGATGCAACAACAATAAGCACACAAGCAAGCAAAGGATATAACACAATATAGCTTGCACAAGTAAAGGTAAGAGATAACCAAGAGTGGAACCGATGGAGACGAGAATGTGTTACCGAAGTTCCTTCCCTTTGAGGGGAAGTACGTCTCCGTTGGAGCGGTATGGAGGCACAATGCCCCCAAGAAGCCACTAGGGCCACCGTATTCTCCTCATGCCCTCACACAATGCGAGATGCCGTGATTCCACTATTGGTTCCCTTGGAGGCGGCGACCGAACATTTACAAACAAGGTTGGGGCGATCTCCACAACTTAATAGGAGGCTCCCAACGACACCACGGAGCTTCACCACAATGGACTATGCCTGCGCGGTGTCCTCAATCGTCTAGGGTGCTCAAACACCCAAGAGTAACAAGATCCACAAGGGATTAGTGGGGGGAATCAAACTCTCTTGGTGGAAGTGTAGATCGAGGCCTTCTCAACCAATCCCTAGAGAACCAACAAGTTTGATTGGCTAGGGAGAGAGATCAGATGAAGATGGAGCTTAGAGCATCAATGGAGCTTAGAGGTGGAAGAGGTAGTCAACTCGGGGAAGAAGACACCCCTTTTATAGTCAAGGGACAAATCCAACCGTTATCCACCAACTCAGCCTGCAACACGCAGTACTACCACATCATACAAGCGGTACTACCGCAAGGGCATGCGGTACTACCGCGGAGCACCGCGGTACTACCGCTGGCACGACAGGGGCCAAGAGTAGTCCTGATGTGCTAAGACAGGGAGCGGTGATACATCTCCAACGTATCTATAATTTTTGATTGTTCCATGCTATTATACTACCCCTTTTGGATGTTTATGGGCTTTATTTTACACATTTATATCATTTTTGGGACTAACCTACTAACCGGAGGCCCAGCCCGTATTGCTGTTTTTTTGCCTATTTTAGTATTTTGAAGAAAAGGAATATCAAACGGAGTCCAAATGGAATGAAACCTTCAGGAGCGTGATTTTTGGAATGAATGTGATCCAGAGGACTTGGAGTGCAAGTCAAGAAGCAGCCGAGGCGGCCACGAGAGGGTAGGGCGCCCCCCCTATAAGGCGCGCCCCCTGTCTCGTGGGCCCCTCGGGCGGCCACCGACGTACTTCTTCCTCCTATATCAGCCTACATACCCCGAAAACATCCAGGGAGCTAACGAAACACAATTTTCACCGCCGTAACCTTCTGTATCCGCGAGATCCCATCTTGGAGCCTTCGCCGGTGCTCCGCCGGAGGGGGAATCGACCATGGAGGGCTTCTACATCAACACCATAGCCCCTCCGATGAGTTGTGAGTTGTTTACCACAGACCTACGGGTCCATAGTTATTAGGTAGATGGCTTCTTCTCTCTTTTTGGATCTCAATACAATGTTCTCCCCCTATCTTGTTGAGATCTATTCGATGTAAACTCTTTTTGCGGTGTGTTTGTCGAGATCCGATGAATTGTGGGTTTATGATCAAGTTTATCTATGAGAAATATTCGAATCTCCTCTGAATTCTTTTATGTATGGTTGAGTTATCTTTGCAAGTCTCTTCGAATTATCAGCTTGGTTTGGCCTACTAGATTGATCTTTCTTGCCATGGGAGAAGTGCTTAGCTTTGGGTTCAATCTTGAAGTGTCCTTACCCAGTGACTGAAAGGGTTGCAAGGCACGTATTGTATTGTTGCCATCGAGGATAAAAATATGGGGTTTATATCATATTGCATGAGTTTATCCCTCTACATCATGTCATCTTGCTTAATGCGGTACTCTGTTCTTATGAACTTAATACTCTAGATGTAGGCAGGAGTCAGTTGATGTGTGGAGTAATAGTAGTAAATGCAGGCAGGAGTCGGTCTACTTGTTGCGGGCGTGATGCCCATATACATGATCATGCCTAGATAATCTCATAATTATTTGCTTTTCTATCAATTGCTTGACAGTAATTTGTTCACCCACAGTAATACTTATGCTATCTTGAGAGAAGCCTCTAGTGAAACCTATGCCCCCCGGGTCTATCTTTTATCGTACTTGCTTTCAATCTTCTTTTATTTGCATCTTTACTTTTTGCATCTATATTATAAAATACCAAAAATATATTTATCTTATCATACTATCTCTATCAGATCTCACTTTTGCAAGTGGCCGTGAAGGGATTGACAACCCCTTTATTGCGTTGGTTGCAAGTTCTTTGTTTGTTTGTGTAGGTGCGTGGGACTTTTGAGGAGCCTCCTACTGGATTGATACCTTGGTTCTCAAAAACTGAGGGAAAAACTTACGCTACTATTGCTCCATCACCCTTTCCTCTTCAAGGAAAACCAACGCAAGCTCAAGACGTAGTAAGAAGGATTTCTGGCGCCGTTGCCGAGGAGGTCTTCGCTCAAGTCAAGACATACCAAAAGTACCCATCACAAACTCATCTCCCTCGCATTTACATTATTTGCCATTTGCCTCTCGTTTTCCTCTCCCCCACTTCACCCTTGCCATTTTATTCGCCCTCTCTTTCCCAATCTCCTCCTCTCTTTTTCGCTTGCCTTTTTTGCTTGCTTGTGTGTTGGATTACTTGTTGCCATGGCGCAAGATAATACCAAATTGTGTGATTGCTCGAATACCAATAATAATGATTTCCTTAGTACTCCGATTGCTCCTCTTAGTGATGTTGAGTCTTGTGAAATCAATACTGCTTTGCTGAATCTTATTATGAAAGATCAATTTGCCGACCTTCCTAGTGAAGATGCCGCTACTCATCTAAACAACTTTGTTGATTTGTGTGATATGCAAAAGAAGAAAGATACGGATAACAATATTGTTAAATTGAAGTTATTTCAGTTTTCACTTAGAGATCGTGCTAAAGTTTGGTTTTCGTCTTTGCCTAAAAATAGTATTGATTCTTGGAACAAGTGCAAAGATGCTTTTATCTCTAAGTATTTTCCTCCCGCTAAGATTATCACTCTGAGGAACGATATTATGAATTTTAAACAACTTGATCATGAGCATGTTTCCCAATCTTGGGAAAGAATGAAATTGATGATTCGCAATTGCCCTACACATGGTTTGAATTTATGGATGATCATACAAAATTTTTATGCTGGTTTGAACTTTGCTTCTAGAAATCTCTTAGATTCGGCTGCGGGAGGCACGTTTATGGAAATCACGTTAGGAGATGCTACAAAACTTCTTGATAATATTATGGATAATTATTTCCAATTGCACACCGAAAGATCTTCTAGTAAAGAAGTGCACGCTATAGAAGAAATCAATATTTTGAGTGGAAAGATGGATGAACTTTTAAAATTGTTTGCTACTAAGAATACTCCTCTTGATCCCAATGATATGCCTTTGTCTACTTTGATTGAGAATAATAATGAATCTATGGATGTGAATTTTGTGGGTAGGAATAGTTTCGATAACAATGCTTATAGAGGAAACTTTAATCCTAGACCATTCCCTAGTAATTACTCTAATAATTATGGAAATTCCTTCAATAATTCTTATGGTAATTTTAATAAGATGCCCTCTGATTTTGAGAATAGTGTGAAAGAATTTATGATTTCTCAAAAGAATTTTAATGCTTTGCTTGAAGAAAAATTGCTCAAAGTTGATTATTTGGCTAGGAACGTTGATAGACTTTCGCTTGATGTTGATTCTCTTAAACTTAGATATTCTCCTCCTAATCATGATATCAATGCGTCTCTCAAAGCAATGAGTATTTCCATTGATGAGTGCAAGGAGAACCCCTAGACTGCATGCTAAGAAAGATTGCTTTGTAAAAGCGTGTTCTTCTAGTTTCCATGAAAATAATGATGAAGATATCAAAGTTATTGATGTGTCTCCTATTAGATCTTTGTTTTGCAATATGAATCTTCATAATAATGGGACTGGAGACGAGTCAACTTTACCTAGAAGGCGTCCCAAGAATTCGGAGTTTTTAGATCTTGATGCTAAATTTGGTAAAAGTGGGATTGGAGAGGTCACGACTTTAAATAGTATTGAAACCACTATCTCGGATTTCAAGGAATTTGATTATGATAATTGTTCTTTAGAAGGTTGTATTTCCTTGTTGCAATCCATTGTTAATTCTCCTCATGCTTATAGTCAAAATCAAGCTTTTACCAAACATATCGTTGATGCCTTCATGCAATCTTATGATGAAAAACTTAATTTGGAAGTTTCTATACCTAGAAAACTTAATGATGAGTGGGAACCTACTATAAAGATTAGAATTAAAGATCATGAGTGTTTTGCTTTGTGTGATTTGGGTGCTAGTGTTTCCATGATTCCGAAAACTTTATGTGATATTCTAGGTTTCCATGATCTTGATGATTGCTCTTTAAATTTGCACCTTGCGGATTCCAACATTAAAAAGCCAATGGGAAGGATCAATGATGTTCTCATTGTTGCAAATGGAAATTTGGTGCACGTAGATTTTATCGTTCTTGATATAGATTGCAATCTTTCTTGTGCTATTATTCTTGGTAGACCTTTCTTTAGAACGATTGGCGCGATTATTGATATGAAGGTAGGGAATATTAGATTCCAATTTCCATTAAAGAAAGGCATGGAGCACTTTCCAAGAAAGAAAGTCAAATTACCTTATGAATCTATCATGCGGGCTACTTATGAATTTAGTGCCAAAGATGGCACTACTTAGATCTATCTTCGCTTTTATGCCTAGCTAGGGGCGTTAAACGATAGCACTAGTTGGGAGGCAACCCAATTTTATTTATGTTTTTTGTTTTTGTTCCTGTTTAGTAATAAATCTTGCATCTACCTTCTGTTTAGATGTGCTTTTATCTTTTAATTAGTGTTTGTGCCAAGTAGAACCTATAGGATAACCTATGATGATAGTTGATTTGATTCTACTGAAAAACAGAAACTTTGCGCGCACGAATTTAGTTTTGTTAAATCACAGAAACGTGCTTTTGCATTGATTCTTTTTTCTTTTGATGAATAGATAAATTTTCCAGGACAATGTTCTCCCCCTCTCTTGTGGAGATATATTCGTTGTAAACTCTTTTTGCGGTGTGTTTGTTGAGATCTGATGAATTGTGGGTTTATGATCAAGTTTATCTATGAATAATATTTGAATCTTCTCTGAATTCTTTTATGTATGATTGAGTTATCTTTGCAAGTCTCTTCGAATTATCAGTTTGGTTTGGCCTACTTGATTGATCTTTCTTGCCATGGGAGAAGTGCTTAGCTTTGGGTTCAGTCTTGCGGTGTCCTTACACAGTGACAGAAAGGGTTGCAAGACACGTATTGTATTGTTGCCATCGAGGATAACAAGGTGGGGTTTATATCATATTGCTGGAGTTTATCCCTCTACATCATGTCATCTTGCTTAATGCGTTACTCTGTTCTTATGAACTTAATACTCTAGATGCATGCAGGAGTCGATCGATGTGTGGAGTAATAGTAGTAGATGCAGGCAGGAGTCGAGTCTACTTGTCACGAACGTGATGCCTATATACATGATCATGCCTAGATAATCTCATAATTATTCGCTTTTCTATCAATTGCTCAACAGTAATTTGTTCACCCACCGTAACACTTATGCTATCTTGAGAGAAGCCTCTAGTTAAACCTATGCCCCCCGGGTCTATCTCTTATCATATTTTCTTCCAATCTTCTTTTATTTGCATCTTTACTTTTTGCATCTATATTATAAAATATCAAAAATATATTTATCTTATCATACTATCTTTATTAGATCTCACTTTTGCAAGTGGTCGTGAAGGGATGGACAACCCCTTTATTGTGTTGGTTGTGAGTTCTTTGTTTGTTTGTGTAGGTGTGTGGGACTTTTGAGGAGCCTCCTACTGGATTGATACCTTTGTTCTAAAAAACTGAGGGAAATACTTACGCTACTATTGCTGCATCACCCTTTCCTCTTCAAGGAAAACCAACGCAAGCTCAAGACGTAGCAAGAAGGATTTCTGGCGCTGTTGCCAGGGAGGTCTTCGCTCAAGTCAAGACATACCAAGTACCCATCACAAACTCATCTCCCTTGCATTTACATTATTTGCCATTTGCCTCTCGTTTTCCTCTCCCCCACTTCACCCTTGAGGTTTTATTTGCCCTCTCTTTCCCAATCTCCTCCTCTCTTTTCGCTTGCCTTTTTCTGTTTGCTTGTGTGTTGGATTACTTGTTGCCATGGCGCAAGATAATACCAAATTGTCTGATTTCTCGAATACCAATAATAATGATTTCCTTAGTACTCCGATTGCTCCTCTTAATGATGTTGAGTCTTGTGAAATCAATACTGCTTTGCTGAATCTTGTTATGAAAGATCAATTTGCCGACCTTCCTAGTGAAGATGCCGCTACTCATCTAAACAACTTTGTTGATTTGTGTGATATGCAAAAGAAGAAAGATACGGATAACGATATTGTCAAATTGAAGTTATTTCCATTTTCACTTAGAGATCATGCTAAAGTTTGGTTTTCGTCTTTGCCTAAAAATAGTATTGATTCTTGGAACAAGTGCAAAGATGCTTTTATCTCTAAGTATTTTCCTCCCGCTAAGATCATCACTCTTAGGAACGGTATTATGAATTTTAAACAACTTGATCATGAGCATGTTGCCCAATCTAGGGAAACAATGAAATTGATGCTTCGCAATTGCCCCACTCATGGTTTGAATTTATTGATGATCATACAAAAATTTTATGCCGGTTTGAACTTTGCTTCTAGAAATCTCTTAGACTCAGCCGCGGGAGGCACGTTTATGGAAATCACGTTAGGAGAAGCTACAAAACTTCTTGATAATATTATGGCTAATTATTCTCAATGGCACACCGAAAGATCTTCTAGTAAAGAAGTGCATGCTATAGAAGAAATCAATGTTTTGAGTGGAAAGATGGATGAACTTATGAAGTTATTTGCTACTAAAAATACTCCTCTTGATCCCAATGATATGCCTTTGTCTACTTTGATTGAGAATAATAATGAATCTATAGATGTGAATTTTGTTGGTAGGAATAGTTTTGGAAACAATGCTTACAGAGGAAACTTTAATGCTAGATCGTTCCTTAGTAATTCCTCTAATAATTATGGAAATTCCTAAAATAATTTTTATGGTAATTTTAATAAGACGCCCTCTGATTTTGAGAATAGTGTGAAAGAATTTATGATTTCTCAAAAGAATTTTAATGCTTTGCTTGAAGAAAAATTGCTCAAAGTTGATGATTTGGCTAGGAACGTTGATAGACTTTCGCTTGATGTTGATTCTCTTAAACTTAGATCTTCTCCTCCTAAGCATGATATCAATGAGTCTCTCAAAGCAATGAGAATTTCCATTGATGAGTGCAAGGAAAGAACCGCTAGATTGCGTGCTAAGAAAGATTGCTTTATAAAGGCGTGTTCTTCTAGTTTCCATGAAAATAATGATGAGGATCTTAAAGTTATTGATGCGTCTCGTATTAGATCTATGTTTTGCAATATGAATCTTGATAATTATGGGACTAATGATGAGTCAACTTTAGCTAGATGGCGTCCCAAGAATTTGGAGTTTTTAGATCTTGATGCTAAATTTGGTAAAAGTGGGATTGGAGAGGTCACAACTTTAAATAGTGTTGAACCCACAATCTCGGATTTCAAGGAATTTGATTATGATAATTGTTCTTTAGAAGGTTGTATTTCCTTGTTGCAATCCGTTGTTAATTCTCCTCATACTTATAGTCAAAATAAAGCTTTTACCAAACATATTGTTGATGCCTTGATGCAATCTTATGATGAGAAACCTAATTTGGAAGTTTCTATACCTAGAAAACTTAATGATGAGTGGGAACCTACTATAAAGATTAGAATTAAAGATCATGAGTGTTTTGCTTTGTGTGATTTGGGTGCTAGTGTTTCCACGATTCCGAAAACTTTATGTGATATTCTAGGTCTCCATGATCTTGATGATTGCTCTTTAAATTTTCACCTTGCAGATTCCACCATTAAAAAGCCAATGTGAAGGATCAATGAGGTTCTCATTGTTGCAAATAGAAATTTTGTGCTCGTAGATTTTATCGTTCTTGATATAGATTGCAATCTTTCTTGCCCTATTATTCTTGGTAGACCTTTTCCTTAGAACGATTGGTGCGATTGCTGATATGAAGGAAGGGAATATTAGATTCCAATTTCCATTAAAGAAAGGCATGGAGCACTTTCCAAGAAAGAAAGTCAAATTACCTTATGAATCTATCATGCGGGCTACTTATGAATTGAGTGACAAAGATGGCACTACTGAGATCTATCTTCGCTTTTATGCCTAGCCAGGGGCGTTAAACGATAGCGCTAGTTGGGAGGCAACCCAATTTTCTTTATGTTTTTTGTTTTTGCTCCTGTTTAGTAATAAATCTTGCATCTACCTTATGTTTAGATGTGTTTTTATCTTTTAATTAGTGTTTGTGCGAAGTAGAACCTATAGGATAACCTATGATGATAGTTGATTTGATTCTGCTGGAAAACAAAAACTTTGGGCGCACGAATTTAGTTTTTTTAAATCACAGAAATGTGATTTTGCGTTGATTCTTTTTGCTTCTGATCAATAAACAAATTTTCCAGGACTTACTATTTTGGTAGGATTTTAGAGTTCCAGAAGTGTGCGTTAGTTACAGATTGCTACAGACTGTTCTGTTTTTGACAGATTCTGTTTTTCGTGTTTTGTTTGCTTATTTTGATGCATCTATGACTAGTAAAATATTTTATAAACCATAGAGAAGTTGGAATACAGTAGGTTTAACACCAAAATAAATAAAGAATGAGTTCATTACAGTACCTTATGTGGTGGTTTTGTTTTCTTTCACTAACGGAGCTTATAAGATTTCCTGTTGAGTTTTGTGTTGTGAAGTTTTCAAGTTTTGGGTAAAGCTTTTATGGACTATGGAATAAGGAGTAGCAAGAGACTAAGCTTGGGGATGCCCATGGCACCCCAAGATATTCAAGGATAGCCAAAAGCCTAAGTTTGGGGATTCCCCGGGAATGCATTCCCTCTTTCGTCTTCGTTCATTGGTAACTTTACTTGGAGCTATATTTTTATTCGCCACATGATATGTGTTTTGCTTGGAGCGTCGTGTATTATATTAGTCTTTTCTTTTTAGTTTACCACAATAATCCTTGCAGTACACACCTTTTGGGATAAGCCCACTTGATTGAATTTGCTAGAATACTCTATGTGCTTCACTTATATCTTTTGAGCTTGATAGTTTTTGCTCTAGTGCTTCACTTATATCTTTTAGAGCACGGCGGTGGCTTATTTTTGTAGAAATTGCTAGTCTCTCATGCTTCACTTATATCTTTTTGAGTGTATTTTAGAACAGCATGGTATTTTCTATTGTTATAAAATTGGTCCTAGAATGGTAGGCATCCAAGTTGGGTATAATAAAAACTATCATAGGAAGTGAATTGGATGCTATGATCAATTTGATACTTGATAATTGTTTTGAGATATGGAGGTAGTGATATTAAAGTCATGCTAGTTGGGTGATTATGAATTTAAGGAATGTTTGTGTTGAAGTTAGCAAGTCCCATAGCATGCACGTATGGTTAAAGTTGTGTAACAAATTTGAAACATGAAGTGTACCTGGCTTGTGCATCCTTATGAGTGGCGGTCGGCGACGAGCGATGGTCTTTTCCTACCAATCTACCCCCCTAGGATCATGCGCATAGTGCTTGATTTTTGATGACTTCTAAATTTTTGCAATAAGTATATGAGTTCTTTTGACTAATGTTGAGTCCACGGATTATACGCACTTTTACCTTTCCGCCATTTCTAGCCTCTTCGGTACCGTGCATTGCCCTTTCTCACCTTGAGAGTTGGTGCAAACTTCGCTGGTGCATCCAAACCCCGTGATACGATACGCTCTATCACACATAAACCTCCTTATATCTTCCTTAAAACAGCCACCATACCTACTTATTATGGCATTTCCATAGCCGTTCCAAGATATATTGCCATGCAACTTTCCCCCGTTCCATTCATCATCATGACATACTTTACTTTTGGCATATTGCCATTGCATGATCATGTAGTTGACATCGTATTTGTGGCAAAGCCACCATGCATAATTTTTCTTACATGTCACTCTTGATTCATTGCACCATCCCGGTACATCGTCGGAGGCATTCATATAGAGTCATATCTTGTTCTAGTTTCGAGTTGTAATTCATGTGTTGTAATCAATAGAAGTGTGATGATCATCATTATTAGGGCATTGCCCCAAAAGGAAAAAAAAGAAAGGCCAAAGAAAAAAAAGAAAAGAAAAAGGAAAAAAGAAAAAGAAAAAAAAGAAAAGAAAAAAGAAAAAAGAAATAAATAAAAGGGGCAATGTTACTATCTCTTTTTCCACACTCGTGCTTCAAAGTAGCACCTTGTTCTTCATGTAGTGAGTCTCATATAATGTCCTTCAAAGTAGCACCATGTTTTTCATATAGTGAGTCTCATAAGTTGTCTTTTTCATACTAGTGGGAATTTTTCATTATAGAACTTGGCTTGTATATTCCTACGATGGGCTTCCTCAAATTCCCTAGGTCTTCGTGAGCAAGCAAGTTGGATCCACACCCACTAGTTTTCTTTTGATGAGCATTCATTTTTAGCTCTAGTGCATCCGTTGCATGGCAATCCCTACTCCTCATGTTGACATCAATTGATGGGCACCTCCATAGCCAGTTGATTATCCCCGTCAACGTGAGACTTTCTCCTTTTTTGTCTTCTCCACACAATCCCCATCATCATATTGTATTCCACCCATAGTGCTATATCCATGGCTCACGCTCATGTATTGCGTGAAGGTTGAAAAAGTTTGAGATTACTTAAGTATGAAACAATTGCTTGGCTTGTCATCGGGGGTATAGAAGTTGGGAACATCTTTGTGTGACGAAAATGAAGCATAGTCTAACTATATGATTTTGTAGGGACGAACTTTCTTTTGCCATGTTATTTTGAGAAGACATGATTACTTTGATTAGTATGCTTGAAGTGTTACTATTTCTTTTATCAATATAACTTTTATTTTGACTCATTTGGATCTGAACATTCATGCCACAATAAAGAAAATTACATTAAGAATTATCTTAGGTAGCATTCCACATCAAAAATGTCTTTTTTTATCATTTACCTACTCGAGGATGAGCAGGAATTAAGCTTGGGGATGCTTGATACGTCTCCAACGTATCTATAATTTTTGATTGTTCCATGCTATTATACTACCCCTTTTGGATGTTTATGGGCTTTATTTTACACATTTATATCATTTTTAGGACTAACCTACTAGCCGGAGGCCCATCCCGTATTGCTGTTTTTTTTGCCTATTTCAGTATTTCAAAGAAAAGGAATATCAAATGGAGTCCAAACGGAATGAAACCTTCGGGAGCGTGATTTTTGGAACGAACATGATCCAGAGGACTTGGAGTGAAAGTCAAGAAGCAGCCGAGGCGGCCACAAGAGGGTAGGGCGCCCCCCCTATAGGGCGCGCCCCCTGTCTCGTGGGCCCCTTGGGCAGCCACCAACGTACTTCTTCCTCCTATATAAGCCTACGTACCCCGAAAACATCCAAGGAGCCAACGAAACACAATTTCCACCGCCGTAACCTTCTGTATCCGCAAGATCCCATCTTGGAGCCTTCGCCGGCGTTTCGCCAGAGGGGGAATCGACCATGAAGGGCTTCTACATCAACACCATAGCCCCTCCGATGAGTTGTGAGTAGTTTACCACAAACCTACGGGTCCATAGTTATTATCTAGATGGCTTCTTCTCTCTTTTTGGATCTCAATACAATGTTCTCCCCCTCTCTTGTGGAGATCTATTCGATGTAAACTCTGTTTGCGGTGTGTTTGTCGAGATTCGATGAATTGTGGGTTTATGATCAAGTTTATCTATGAGAAATATTTGAATCTCCTCTGAATTCTTTTATGTATGATTGAGTTATCTTTGCAAGTCTCTTTGAATTATCAATTTGGTTTGGCATACTAGATTGATCTTTCTTGCCATGGGAGAAGTGCTTAGCTTTGGGTTCAATCTTGCGGTGTCCTTACCCAGTGACAGAAAGGGTTGCAAGGCACGTATTGTATTGTTGCCATCGAGGATAAAAAGATGGGGTTTATATCATATTGCATGAGTTTATCCCTCTACATCATGTCATCTTTCTTAATGCTTTACTCTGTTCTTATGAACTTAGTACTCTTGATGCAGGCAGGAGTCGGTCGATGTGTGGAGTAATAGTAGTAGATGCAGGCAGGAGTCGGTCTACTTGTTGCGGACGTGATGCCTATATACATGATCATGCCTAGATAATCTCATAGTTATTCGCTTTTCTATCAATTGCTCGACAGTAATTTGTTCACCCACCGTAATACTTATGCTATCTTGAGAGAAGCCTCTAGTGAAACCTATGGCCCCCGGGTCTATCTTTTATGATACTTGCTTTCAATCTACTTTTATTTGCATCTTTACTTTTTGCATCTATATCAAAAATACCAAAAATATATTTATCTTGTCATACTATCTCTATCAGATCTCACTTTCGCAAGTGGCCTTGAAGGGATTGACAACCCCTATATTGCGTTGGTTGTGAGTTCTTTGTTTGTTTGTGTGGGTGCGTGGGACTTTTGAGGAGCCTCCTACTGGATTGATACCTTGGTTCTCAAAAACGGAGGGAAATACTTACGCTATTATTGCTGCATCACCCTTTCCTCTTCAAGGAAAACCAATGCAAGCTCAAGACGTAGCAAGCGGTAGTACCGCTGGCGCGATACTGCCGCGCCACCTTGCAGTACTACCGCAAGGCAGGAATAGTCTAGGCTGAGAAGGCACAGACAGAAAAAATTACATCCGTGACTACTTCCACTGAGTTTTGACCTATGCAAAAATCTGACACGGTACTACCGCGAGCCCTGAGCAGTACTACTGTGTATGGCGCGGATGTAAAAAATTACAGCTGCCCCTACTTTCGCTCGAGCAGCTGCTCAACAGGCTCACGAATTACTTAAGCAACTAAGAAAATAAGATACGCTAGAGTGCATATGTCTTACACCATATGATAGAGAACTTGGTCTTACGAGCACAAACCAAACAAAAGCAAACGAGGTTCAACAGACCGAAAGCAAAGCGACAATGCTAAACACACGACACAAGACATGCAAATGCAAATCCTACTCTCTACTCTCTCTCCCCCTTTGGCATCGAGACACCAAAAAGGCAAAGAGGACACCTATGACACATGTGGTAGCTCTGGCTGAAGAGATCACTCGTCACGCTCCTCGTCGGTCTCGGCAGCTGGAATGGTCTCCTCCTCTGACTCCGTCCAGTGATACCCCTGCTGGGCTATCCAGGCAATCTCCAGAGTGATGATTTCCTCTGAGCCACTGTGCACAATCTCGCCAATGGTCCTCAATATCTTCTTATCGCGCTGGTGACTCTCCTTGGAGGCAACATGGCCCTGTACTGCCCCTGGGCCTACATGCAGAACAGAGCCTTCATCATCTTCTTCAGCTTCTTAGCCCAAGGGGGCTCAGTAGAGGGAGGAGTGTACCCATTAGAACTGTCCTCATCCGCTTCCTCCTCCTCGATCTCATCCTCATCCACATCCATCTTGGCAGCCTCTGCTTCAGCACTGGTAGTGGTTTTAGCCCATTGGCTCTTGATGCGGAGCTTGATGGGCTCATGACGAATCCAGCCAGGGGCAGCAAACTCATAGATGGGGACTTTACAGTTGAACACCGTAAACTGTAGCTCGCACCACATGATATGCGAGACATCAAGTGGTTGCGTCTGAGCATGACACGCCTCCTCACAAATGAGCATCATATCCACAAGATAGGCATGCACCTTGTCCTTGTCACCGTTGCGTGGAAAGAGGGAGTTGCAGAAGATCTGATGCATGATGTCAAGGAAAGAGTTCAGCACCCACGCCTTCTTCTTACTGGGAAGCGTCTTCTCAACAAAGAATGGTTGAAGCTTGTTCTTGTTGGCTGACTTGGGGTTGGCATGAGGGCGAACACCAACGGGCGTGTCGAGCCCCTCATCAGGAACCTGAAGCAAATCCATGAAGTCCTTCCACTTAGCAGTCATCTGTTGTCCATTGGTCATCCAGGTCATGGTCCGTGCCTCATCAAAGTGGAAGTGGACCGAAGCGAAAAACTGAGCCACAATCTCTGGGTGAAAGTCCAGGTGAAAGGTAAGCATGTGCTCAATGCCAAATTGCTCCACCCGGTCCAAAGCCTCACCAAAATAGTCATGGTGCTTATCTTGCCTCATATGATTCATGTCAATCTAGTGCACGTCCACATAGATGTTCTGCTTGGCCTTGATCATATCCAGATAGATAAGATCATGCTGCTTAGTACAGAACAAATTATTCCCTCTGAAGTTTGCACGGGGATTCACATAGGGGTTGATCTTCCTTCGAGTGATGAACTCAACCAATGGTATCTCATCCATGCCCATTGTGGGTTCCTTAAGCTTGGTGGCGGTGTGCTTGGTTCTGCGTTGGGGGCATTGGAGCCCTCTGGAGCTTCATCTTGGTTGCGCAGACGCTTCGAGCCCGTGTCATGGACAGGATTCGACCGATGAACATTGGAACCGGAGCCACCACCTATGACACACAACACAAGAACACGTAAAAGAAGCGAGAAGGATCAATGCAAAGACCACAATGAAACAAAAGAAACAAGTAGAAATAACATTGTGTAGGTGCGACGAGGAAGGTTTGAAGTCAATGGTAGTACTGCTCCAAGGTACGAAACTAAAATTTTACTGCTGCTCTAGCCGCGGTAGTACCCCGCCGGGATGGCACGGTAGTACCGTGCCTACAGCGGAAGTAAAATTTTACTTCCATGCTGCGTGCGGTAGTACCGCACTGGGGGACCGGTAGTACCGTACGAGGCGAACGCGGCTAGAGCGGTAGTACCGCATGGGAGGTGCGGTAGTACCGCTCGAGTTCAGATCCAAAATAGATCAGATTCAAAACGCTACAACAATAGAGCGGTACTACGGTTGATCAAAACTACCGAATAGCAACAGACAAAATAGCATCTCTACTGCATTACTACTCTCCTACACCCTACTCTTGTAAAGATTTGGCCTAAAATCTCAAGAACACATGCATCTCCCCAAAAATCTAGAGACAAAACAACGAAGCAAAGAGCGAGGGATTTGGGGAAAAACCTTGCACTACAATAAAAAGACACATCCGTGACATTTTGGGCCGAACGAATTTTTTTTCTGTCATACATATGACACTTCTATGACTTTAATTGTGACAAAACCGGGTATCATCATAGATGTGGTGCCCTCCTACTTCTATGACAAAAAATCATGACAGAAAATGGGATTTTTGTCCTGGGCGGGCCGGACACGCAGCTGCATGACATTCTTTGGGTCGTCCATGACGAAAAAAACCGTGGTAGAAGCGAGGGAGAGGAAAATTTCGGGGAGTTGCCGGTTACGGTGGGAGGTCGGGGGCCGAGCAATGCGCGTTTCTCTCATACACGTACGCATGTGTGTGCGAGGTGTTGGCTCTAACTGAACCCGAGAGAGGCGTTGGGCTCTAACTGAACCCTAGCGATTGTACTGCAGGCTACGCGTTACTGAACCCGAGCGATCGATCGATGGCTGTTAACTGAACCCGATCGAGCGATTCCTTCGCTACTGCTGCTAACTGAAGCCGATCGATTGGATGAACATTGAGCGTTGCGGGGGGGGGGGGGGGGGGAGGGGGGTTGGATGAATAGTGAGCAGTGGCATTGCCTCAGGATGAACAGGACCCCATGGTGTGGAGGGCTGGATGAATAGTAGACGGTGGAGGGGTGGCTGTGGAGGGGTGGTTGAACAGGACCCCGTGGTGTGGAGGGCTAGAAGAACAGTAGACGGTGGAGGGGTGCCCGTGGAGGAGTGGTTGAATAGTAGCCGGTGGAGTAGCGCGCGGTGGAGGCTGGATGAACAGGAGCCCGTGGAGGCTGGAGGAGGTCGACGGTAGCCCATGGAAGCTGGAGGAGGTCGACGGTGGAGATGAATAGTATTCGGTGGAGTCCCATTTTGCGGTACGCCACACCCCTCCCGATGAACAGGACCCCCGTTTCGACCGTAGCGCTCTAACACAAGTCCGTTTCGTCCGTTTTGCGGGACGCCACACCCCTCCCGATCAACAGGACCCCCATTTCAACCGTAGGAGGTCCGTTTCGTTCGTTTTGCGGTACGCCACACCCTTCCCGATCAACAGGACCCCCGTTTCAACCGTAGGAGGTCCGTTTCCTCCGTTTTGCGGTACGCCACACCCCTCCCGATCAACAGGACCCCGTTCCGAACGTAGGAGGTCCGTTTCCTCCGTTGTGCAGTATGTCAGGCCTCATTTCCATCGCCTATTCCGTCCAAGCCCTTCCGATGAACACGACCACGCATTCCGTTCCGACACAGCCGGTTGGCTCCCACGCGTTCTGTTGCCTCCCGATGAACACGACGCATTCCGTTGCCTCCCGATGAATGCGACGACGACGCTGTTTCTCCATTCCGACCCAGCCATGTACACGAGCCCTGGTCGTACATACACATACGTGGCCGTATTTTCTTTCTTGCACCCTGGCCGCTGTACGTACGTGTACATGCTACGTGCGTGCCTCTACTACGACACGTACGCGCCTCTACTACGACACGTGCGCGCCTCTACATCGACTAGTATATATGTACGTACACGTTCGTGACCAGAATGACAACGCTACGTAAGCTTCGACCAGGTGGGTCCCAACTGTCAGGAACTTCCTTGCGTGCGAAGATGTAGCTGGTGGGTCCCAGCAGTCAGGGGGCGAATCGTTTTTTTTGCCCGGACGCACTTCCTTGCGTGCGAAGATGTAGCTGGTGGGTCCCAGCAGTCAGGGGGGCGAATCGTTTTTTTTGGACGCACTTCCTTGTGTGCGAAGATGTAGCTGGTGGGTCCCCGCAGACAGGGGGAAACGTTTTTTTTTCACGAAATACGGTGGCCCGTTCGGTGGGTCCCCGCTGTCAGGTGGAGTGATGTGGAGCATTCCTCGCTCATCCCCATGGACGTATCCACATCTCCCTCAACACCACTTGGACCCATGACAAGAGCTAGAGCAAAGGCTATCGAAGATAAGGTGAACTCGCTCCTCTCCGAACTTCCTCTCTCTACTCACAAGACTTGGCTACTACCTCATATGGACACTCTGTGCGTGATCAGGTACCTGGGGGAGAGCCACGGGACATCTACACCCAATGGCCAAGGTGGCAAGGATGCCAAGCACGGACATCAAGAAGAAAGGCCGTTTGTGAAGCTACAGGCTCCGGACGACCGGCCGGTCCCGGACGTTCGAGCCCTGGGAGGTGCTACAGCGGGGGAAGGAAGACATGACAGAGCTACAGGCCATGGATGACCGGCCCTGCCCGGACGTCCGACGACTCCCAGGGCCACGGACGACCGATGCCCTCCGAACGTCCGACAACTGGGCACCCGAGAAGAAATTAACGGAAGACCGAAGCCACCGGACGACCGGGCGACCGAGACCAGAGCCGAATTTACGGAAGTTTGACAGCGCCGGACATCCGGACCGTCCCGAAGCCCCAGACGTCCGACACATGTGTGCTGATTTCGTGTTGGGCCGCAGCCCATGTACCCCTTCACCCCCCTAGACTATATATACTCTTTCTTCCCCACCTTTCGAGGGTATCATTGGTTTAGCTCATATTTGTGTGAGAGCCTTGCTCATCCACTTGGTTACTTCTCCTCGGAGCTCAGGACCTCTTCGGAGAAGATCCCCCAAGCGGATTCAAGACCCCTTCTAGGGAAGACCATCAAGACCTCCTCACGGAGAAGAACGGTTCCTTTGTATCCTTACCTTTGTTGATTGTGGATCATGTGTTACTCTTTTTTCTCGGTGATCTAGCACTTGTGTGATTGATTCCTTGTCGGTTTAGTGATTCTCTCTCGTTTTCCCCGTGTTTTCCCCTTGTGCTCCCGCGTGTTCTTCGTGATTCCCCTTAGGATCCACTCCAAACGTGAAAGATCGTCACCATAGGGTTCCACCCTACATCATCTTGGTATCATGAGCCACGTTGATCACGTTTTTGGAGCCCCTACCCCTCTTTTTCTAGCTTGATTTTGTTGTTTTCGTCCTAAATTCGAAAATCCCCACCAAAATTAGCCCCAATTTTTTTGTGATTTGCTGATGAGTTGAGATTTTGTTGGATTTGGTTCATGGATTTGAGTTGCTACGTGTGGATCTATCTTTCCCCACCCTCCCCACCCTTTTCCATCCACCAATCCGCTCGATTTCGACCTCACCATCTCCATCCACCTCGAAATCGCGCAGTTCATCCCGTGCCCGAATTTCGCCCAGGCACCGGACGTCCGGACCCTGCCGGACATCCGACGACCAGACGACCGTAAAACCCGGACGTCCGTGAAACTCTGACGAAACTGAATTTTTCAGTTCGGCCACCACCACATCCCCACCTTCCACCACATCTTCAAAACCCACATACACCACCATCCTCCCCAATACCTCCAATGATGATTTTGACACATTTTGGTCCTTGAGATTTTGAGTTGTGGCTCCCGTGTCCTATTGTGTTTCGGCTATTTAGGTACGGTTCGACTTCATCATCACCACAGCTCATCTTCGCAAGGGTCTCATCATCGCCAAGGACGGTAACTTCGACGACATCTTTGTCATACCTTGCAATTGCATTGATACCCCACATGACCTTACTTTTGTGTAGCTTACCCATCGAGACTAGCCATTGAGTATTGCCGGCAACGTGACTTGTGCACATTAGTGATCATACTCCATATCATACATACCATACCATCGTGGTGCATATCTTGGAATCAACTTGTGTGTCACAACATTGTCATCGCATACACAATTTCTATCTTGGTTCATGAAGTTTTGCATGAGAAAAGAGCTCAAAAGTGAAAGAGCCACCCAAGCTTTTAAGCAAAGAGGAAAGATAAGCAAAGAGCTTATGAGCAAGAACCATAGCATCATACTACATTAAGATTGTCATATAAGATCATCTTGGATCATAGCACCGAAATACCATACATATAGCATACTTGGGGTAGAGATTGTTGCATTTTTGCCTAGTAGGTTGTGCACAAGTTTCGTATCCGCCTATGGTGCAATCGTGCTAGCGTCTCTCTAGTATTGTGCAACAAGAGCATTTTCATGGATTCCACATTTTGGCTCACTTATGGTTTGCACAATCCCATCTATCTATTTGCGTGTGTGTTCCCGTGTTCCACTATTTGCTTGGTCTACTTGTTGCATTTGCAAATTTGTGAATCATTTCCAACATTAGTGAAGCTCACTTACTATTGCATCAAATTTTATGCCACCATCCTAACCAAGCTCCACCATAAGCTTTTACTTGTGTAGGTGTGAGAACCGACAAGAATTGGTACCAATAGTGCTATTTCATTGTCCGCATTTGAGTGAACTTGATTCATCATCAACATCGGTCAAAGGTACATTGGTATTAGTTCTTATGCTTCTACCACTCACATTTTGCTTGGAATGATGGATAGGCCAAGTACTTCTACCAACCCACTCTTCATCGAGCAAGACGATGACATGTCATCATACGTCACCAAGAGCCACCTATTTGGTGCACAACGAGCGTCACATCAAGAGCAACAAGCAATGAACGACCGCATCGAAAACCTCGCCACTGACTTGCGACTCTCCGAGCAACGTACACAAGACTACTTCGACAACAAGCTCGACGCGCACAAGCAAGAGAACGATGCAAGAATGGATGAGATCCGCGCCTTGTTGGTGAACCGTCCTCCTTCTACATTGTCATACTCAAGATGGAGCCACTCAAGTAGACACTCCGACGACTCCTTCTCCGGCTCAAGTACCCTGTCATCGACCATTCTTCGACGAGCTGCGCGTCAAGACCGTCAAGCATCTCGAAACCCACTACACATCAAGCATTCACAAGAGCAAGCCAATGAGCAAATCCCTCGTCCTCAATCAAATCAAGTCGCTTTTGCCCAAGCTCAAGAACGACAACGTCTTCGGTGCCAAGAGGAAGAACGAGCGCGTCTACACCAAGAGGAACAATACGTCGAGACTCAACGTCTTCAACAACAACAACAAGAAGCACAAGCTCTTGAGGCAGAACGTGCCCTTCAAGAATCAAGTCGAGCCATCGCCAACCGCAATCGTGAACGGCGCAATCAAGAGGAAGCTCTTCGAGAAGAAATCCAAGAGAGGAACTACCATCCGCGTGTCCAACGTCAAGCTCCACAAGCTCGTCAAGCTCCACCTCAACCTCAAGGTCAACAGGAGCAAGTTGATCATGGACTTCCTCCACGCCAAGAGCAACATGAGGATGATTACCCTCCACTTCAAGGGCGTCATCATCACCATGGCCAACAACACGATGAAGAGCAACGCTATGGCAAGCTCAAATTCACAATGCCCAAGTTCAATGGAAGCAATGATCCCGAAGAATATCTCTCATGGGCATTGAAGGTCGACAAAATCTTTCGTTTGAACAACTATGAGGAAGAGAAGAAGATCGCTATGGCATCACTCGAGTTCCAAGACTATGTGCTCATATGGTGGGAACAAGTCCTCGAGTGCCGACAAGCAAGAGGTGAACCTCCAATCACCACTTGGTCTCAAATGAAGGATGTCATGCGCACACGTTTTGTACCAACCTACTACAACCGTGATCTCTTCAAGAAGCTACAACTCCTCAAGCAAGGAACAAAGAGTGTTGAAGAATACTACAAGGAAATGGAGATAGCCATGATTCTAGCCAATGTCACAGAAAATGATGAGCAAACAATGGCACGATCCTTGAATGGACTCAATCATCCCATCAAGAAGATCGCCGACTTCCAACCCTACTCCAACCTCATTGAGCTAGTGCATCAAGCTACAAAGGCGGAACGTCAAGTGCAAGATGACCTCAAGTACGCCAAGTACTCATCCAAGACATACGGCTTCTCCAATAACCAAGCTTCAACAACTATTCCAACTTCGACATCAACCAAGCCTTCTCCAAGCAATGACGACAAGTCAAGTTACAAGAAACATTCGTCAAGTTCAAGTCGTCTTCCTCCTACTACAAGCAACTTCAAGCAGTGTGCTTCTTCATCTACTCCGACTAATGAGACCGTCAAGACAAGCTCCTTCAAGTGTTTCACTTGCGGCGGCCGAGGCCACAAGTCCTATGAATGCACAAACAAGCGCACCATGATCCTCAACAACGATGGCACCTACGACTCAATGAGTGAAGATGAAATGGAAGCTATCGAGCAAGTGGCCATGCATAGGCGAGTGAATGAAGATGAAGATGACCAAGTCTTTTGTGATAAAGATACGAGGCCCGCTCTTATTGTCTCCAAGGTCTTGACTCTTCAACATCAGCAAGAAGAAGACCAACGATGCCATATCTTCCACACAAAGGCCGACATCCATGGAAGGTCCGTCAAGGTCATCATCGACGGAGGTAGTTGCCACAACTTGGCAAGTGAAGAACTATGCTCCAAGCTTCAATTGGTCAAGAGGAATCACCCGCACCCCTACAAGGTTCAATGGCTAAGTGACTCCGGCACTATATGAGTTGAGCATACGGTCCAAGTATCCTTCAAAATTGGTGCATATGAGGACACTTTGGAGTGTGATGTGGTCCCAATGACCGTTTGCCACCTCCTTCTTGGTCAACCATGGCAATTCGACCGTGGTATCTTCCACAACGGTCATACCAATCACTATAGCTTCAAGATGAAAGGGAAGGAATATGTGCTACGACCTATGTCTCCTAGTCAAGTGATAGCCGACAAGCAAGCCACCCACCATAGAGAGAAGAGTGAAAAAGAGATCCACCAAAAAGTGAGTGAGAGCCACAAGCCAAACTTGAGCGCCTCTTCGCCTAGAGAGAAAAACCTCATACTATTCGCCACAAAAAGTGAGATGAGAGAAGTGTGTGAGAACCCATCGAGTGTGCTACACTTTGTCCTGGTGTGCAAGGATGGCAAACCAAAAAATAACACCCTTCACGAGCTACCTTTGGTGTTTCAATCTCTTTTGCAGGAATTTCAAGATGTTTTCCCCGATGAGCTACCTCCGGGTCTAACTCCTCTATGGGGCATTGAGCATCGAATCGACCTCATCCCCGGAGCGCCACTTCCAAACAAAGCTCCATACCGTGTCAACCTCAAAGAAACTAAGGAGATTCAACGGCAAGTACAACAACTAATCGACAACGGTCATGTACGTGAAAGCTTAAGCCCTTGTGCCGTTCCCGTTATACTTGTGCCTAAGCCCGATGGAAGTTTCCGCTTGTGTTCTGATTGTAGACCTATAAATGCTATCACCGTTCGCTATAGGCATCCCATTCCTCGCTTAGATGATATGCTTGATGAACTTAGTGGAGCCAACTTTTTCTCAAAAAATGATCTTAAAAGGGGCTATTATCAAATCCGCATTCAAGAGGGTGATGAATGGAAAACTGCTTTCAAAACCAAATTTGGCTTATATGAGTAGTTAGTTATGCCTATGGGTTTATTGGAGGCTCCCGGTACTTTTGTGCGTCTCATGCATTATGTGCTTCGCCCTTATATTGGAGTCTTTGTTGTGGTTTACTTCGATGATATTCTTGTGTTTACCAAAACCATGAAAGAGCATCTTGATCATGTTAGGGCTGTTTTACAAACACTTCGCAAGGAAAGTCTTTATGCCAACATGAAAAAGTGCACATTTGGTGTTGACAAAGTGGTTTTATTGGGTTTCATTATCTCTTCCAAGGGTGTCCATGTTGATTAATCTAAAATTGAAGCAATTAAAACTTGGCCCCAACCCACCAATTTGCAACAAGTGCGAAGTCTTCTTGGTCTTGCAGGTTTTTATCGTCGCTTTGTGAAAGATTTTAGCACTATCGCCGCTCCTTTGCATGCCTTGAGTAAGAAGAATACTCCTTTTGTTTGGGAATATTTGCAATCCACCGCTTTTGATGAGCTCAAGTCCTTGCTTACTCATGCTCCGATTCTTGCTTTGTCCAATTTTGACAAAACTTTTGAGGTTCATTGTGATGCAAGTGGTACCGGAATTGGCGGAGTTTTGATGCAAGAAAAATGAGCCATTGCATATTTTAGTGAAAAACTCTCCGGTGCTCAACTTAACTATCCCATCTATGACAAAGAATTGTATTCTTTAGTGCGTGTGCTACATGTTTGGGAACATTACCTTAGACCTCATGAGTTTGTCGTCCATACCGATCATGAAACGCTTAAGTACTTAAAAGGTCAAACTAAGTTGAAAAAGCGTCATGCCAAATGGAGTGAATTTAGTGAATCTTTCCTCTATGTGATCAAGTACATTAAGGGTAAGGAAAATGTAGTTGCGGATGCGCTTTCACGCATATGCACGCTTGTCGCTAAACTTGAGTTGAATGTTATTGGTTTTGAGCACATCAAAGACTTGTATGCTAATGATCCATCTTTTGCTATTCCTTATGCTAAGTATTTGACGCATACTTCTTGGGAACAATATTGTACCAAGGATGCTTATCATATGAAAGCTAACAAACTTTGCATTCCCGAGTCTTCCCTTCGTTTGCTACTTTTGCAAGAGGCTCATGGAGGCGGACTCATGGGACACTTTGGACGAGATAAGACATTCGCCACGCTCTCCAAGAACTACTTTTGGCCCAAGATGTTTCGAGACGTCTCACGCTTCACCACCTGATGCTCTACATGTCGCAAAGCCAAGTCTAAAGCTCAATCTCATGGTCTTTACATGCCTCTTCCTATTCCTTATCAACCTTGGGAAGACATTAGCATGGACTTTGTACTTGGTTTGCCTAGAACACAAAATGGAAAGGATTCCGTGTTTGTTGTTGTGGTCCGGTTTTCTAAGATGGCACATTTCATCCCTTGCAACAAGATATAGGATGCTTCACACGTTGCAAATCTCTTTTGTAGGGAAATCTTGCATTTCCATGGCGTTCCAAAGACAATCGTCTCCGACCACGACGTCAAGTTCTTGAGTTACTTTTGGAAGACCCTATGCGCCAAGTTCGGAATCAAGCTCTTGTTCTCATCCGCATACCATCCTCAAACTGACGGCCAAAATGGAGGTGACGAACCGGACTCTCTCCACTCTACTTTGCGTGTTGATCAAGAAGAACATCAAGGAGTGGGAGGCGTGTCTACCCATCACCGAGTACGCCTACAACCGTGCAAGACATTCGACTACCGACAAGTCCCCCTTCAAGGTCGTTTACGACTTCATCCCGTTGTCACCATTGGATATTCTACCTCTTCCTCTACAAGAGCACACCAACATGGATGCGAGTGCACAGGCAAGCTACATCAAGAAGATGCATGAGGATACAAGGCACACCATCGAGCACCAAGTACAACGACTAGTGACCAAGCTCAACGTCAACAAGCAACCCATGATCTTCAACATTGGCGATCTTGTGTGGATACACTTTTGAAAGGACTGCTTCCCCAACAAACGCAAGTCCAAACTTCTCCCTCGAGCTGATGGACCCTTCAAGGTGCTAGCACGCTACAATGACAACACCTACAAGATAGACCTACCACGAAGCAAGTACAATGTGAGCGCCATCTTCAACGTCAAGGACCTTGCGCCATACCATGGAGATGAAGCTTTTGATCCATGGTCGGATCTTTCCCAGGGGGAGATGAAGCGGAGCATCCCTCGCTCATCCCCATGGACGTATCCACATCTCCCTCAACACCACTTGGACCCATGACAAGAGCTAGAGCAAAGGCTATCGAAGATAGGGTGAACTCGCTCGTCACCGAACTTCCTCTATCTACTCATGAGACTTGGCTACTACCTCATATGGACACTCTATGTATGATCAGGTACCTGGAGGAGAGCCACGGGACAGCTACACCCAATGGCCAAGGTGGCAAGGAAACTAAGCCCGGACATCAAGAAGAAAGGCCGTTTGTGAAGCTACAGGCTCCGGACGACCGGCCGGTCCCGGACGTCCGAGCCCTGGGAGATGCTACAGCGAGGGAAGGAAGACAGGAGAGAGCTACAGGCCACGGACGACCGGCCCTGCCCGGACATCCAACGACTCCCAGGGCCACGGACGACCGACGCCCTCCGGACGTCCGGCAACTAGGCACCCGAGAAGAAATTAACGGAAGACCGAAGCCACCGGACGACCGGGCGACCGAGACAAGAGCCGAATTTACGGAAGTTCGACAGCGCCGGACGTCCGGACCGTCCCGAAGCCCCGGATGTCCGACACCTGTGTGCTGATTTCGTGTTGGGCCGCAGCCCACATACCCCTTCGCCCCCTAGACTATATATACTCTTTCTTCCCCACCTTTCGAGGGTAGCATTGGTTTAGCTCATATTTGTGTGAGATCCTTGCTCATCCACTTGGTTACTTCTCCTTGGAGCTCACGACCTCTTCGGAGAAGATCCCCCAAGCGGATTCAAGACCCCTTCTAGGGAAGACCATCAAGATCTCCTCACGGAGAAGAACGGTTCCTTTGTATCCTTACCTTTGTTGATTGTGGATCATGTGTTACTCTTTGTTCTCGTTGATCTAGCACTTGTGTGATTGATTCCTTGTTGTTTTAGTAATTCTCTCTCGTTTTCCCCGTGTTTTCCCCTTGTGCTCCTGTGTGTTCTTCGTGATTCCCCGTAGGATCCACTCCAAACGTGAAAGATCGTCACCATAGGGTTCCGCCCTACATCATGGAGGAATAATTATTTTGCACGTAATAAGTACGCACTTCCTTGCTGCGGCCATGGACCCAGCTGTCAGCCTCTCCACGTACAGTCCACGTCCGATGGAAGCCATTCCTTGACCACATTGACCACGACGCGCCGAGAGCACCAGGGCGGTGGACGACGGCGAGGCCTAGGAAGGGGACGAAGCGGAGCCGGGGAAGACGCGGCAGTGGATGCCCATGTGTAGAGGAGTATGAGGGTTCTCTCGTTCAGCTGCGGTGTGAGGCTGCCGTCGCCGCAGAATAACAGGGGGTGTGTGTGCGTAGAGGGATGGCCTCGCCAATGGTGGGAGTAGTAGGGGGCGGTGAGGCCTCCGCAGCATCACAGCCGGCCACGGGTGGCAGGAGCAGGGGGAATGACCGGCGCCGCTTTGGGCGGCTGGAGCAAGAAGACCAGAGGTTGAAGAAGCACTACGGCCGTTGGATGGACATCGTACGGTCACTGGAGCTAGAATCATTTATATATTGACTAAAGTTGACAAAGGCCTCCGTCCCAGTCAACTTAGTAGGCCCACAAGTCATCCTCCCACCAAGGTTGGTCCCAGCTAGCAGGGGGGTATTCATTTTTTTGTGCGTAATAAGGAGGCACTTCCGGTGGGTCCGAGCTGACAGCGGGGGGAACGTTTTTTTCGTGAAATACGGTGGCCCGTCCTGTGGGTCCCAGCAGTCAGGGGGAAATGTTTTTTTCGCGAAATACTGGTGGCCTGTCCGATGGGTCCCTGCTGTCAGGTGGAGGAATAATTATTTTTTGCGTAATAAGGAGGCACTTCCTTGCGGCTGCCGTGGACCCAGCTGTCAGCCTCTCCACGTACAGTACTCTTCTGATGGAAGTCGGTCATGGACCATATTGACCACGCCGCACCGAGAGCACCACGGCGGTGGACGAAGGCGAGGCCTAGGAAGGGGACGACGCGGAGCCGGGGAAGACACGGAAGTGGACGCCCGCGCGGAGAGGAGTACGAGGGTTCACCGGTTCGGCTGCGGTGTGAGGCTGCCGTCGCCGCAGAATTACAGGGGGTGTGGGAGAGTAGAGGGATGCCCTGGCCAGCAGTGGGAGTAGTAGGGGGCGCTGAGGCCTGCGCGGTAGCACAGCCGGCCTCGGGAGGCGGGAGCAGGCGGTCCCGCCGGCGCTTCTTTGGCGGCTGGAGCAAGAAGATCAGAGATTGAAGAAACACGACGGCCGTTGGATTGACATCCAACGGTTATGTCTGATAGAATCGTTTGTTGACGTAGTATATAATAACTAAAAAATCTTGCATATGCGTCAACTAAACAGGCCCACAAGTCAGACCACTCCCTCTTTTTTTAATAATTTATATATAGCTCATGGCAAATTCTTATGCAATTTATTGCAGTCGTTTTTTGGGTTGGCTAGGGCCAATTTCGCATATTTCTGTGGGTTCCAAACTATTTTTAATACCGAAATGTCGAGCCAGATTTAAAGTACTTTGAAGATATATTTAAATTAGGTTAATGCCCAGTGAAATAGGAATATGAAAATGTGAAAAAAATCAAAAATTATAAAGTAATTGCCAATTTGTCATCTGTTTTTATATTTATTACCCATTTCATATTACTTTCAAGATTTGCAGGCGTCTTGAAAGATTTGCAGCCCATCAGGGCATAGAAAAATAAGTAGGCCTGGATTGGGTATTCTTCAGAAAAAATAAACTGGGCTCATTTTCACAAAGAAAAAATAGCTGGGCTGGTCACATGGTGAACATAAAATATAAGCCTGGGCTAGACGGGCCACAGCCTAGTTCAAACCCTGCTCCGTCTCACCAATACCAAACAAAAAAAATACTGCTCGAGTAGCTACGTCCCAGGTGTCAGCCGATCTTGTGCTATTCTCTTGTCTATTGACTATATACGCTCACAATGTCGTGGGTCCCAGATATCAGGAAAACACTAGGAGGAAGTATTTTATTTTTCCATACACTGACGTGGTGGGACCCTACTGTCATCCTCTCCACGTACTTTTGCCGATTCCTGCTGTTTGTTGACCATGTTGACAATGCGAGAAGGCGGCGCCGCGGCGAGCGCACCAAAGCGCTCGGAGGACGTCAGCGTTAACGATTTAGGAGACGGTGGGGCGGCGATGCATGCGCTGAGGCGCAGCCAGCCGTGGGAGGCGGAAGCAAGCGGCCCCTCTGGCGCTAGTTTGGTTTTGGCGGCTGGAGGAAGACAGGACTGAAGAAACAGGACAGACTATAAAAGTAGCAGGAGTACTTAACAACCTTAACTGAAGCCAGCAGGGACACTTAACAACCAAAGCTGAAAGCAGTATGAGTACTTATACAGGTTCAACCATACAAAACACGCCATGAATAGTGCTACTTTGCCTATATTTAACCAAGGGTGAGGTCGCCAAGCCCCAGGACAAGGCCCAGGCGCCACCCCGCGCATCCACAACCTTCTGAAAGTGGCTTCATCTCGCAACGTGGTCAATAAACAGGATATTCGCTTTAGAGCCATGGAAAAGCATGAACATAATCTTCTGTCCTATTCTCCAAGATGGACGGGCCTTCATTATTTGAGACCACCCATGAATAAGTATCTTTTCACCTCCAAGGGGAATTGAGTAGGTCGACATAAACATCATGTTGTGACCAAGCGCAAGTCTGACCCGACCATGGTCAGGCATCTGTATAGGAACAATAGAACTCGGCAGTTCCTGTTTCAAGAAGATCACAGCTGTAAAACTATGTATAAGCAATAGTTTATGAACAACATATATAACAGAAAACAGCTCGTACCATAAGTTTCTCGACACAGTTGGACCTGTTCAACGAGTGCAGCAGTGGCACACATATCCCACGTGGCCTTCCACCATTGAAACGCCCCACAAGGACCTCAAGACGATCAATAAAGTGTAGGAACTTGTGGATGTCGATCCAATCAACTTCAGTGCCATTAGTAACATCCGAGTTATTACAGAGTAACAAACGAGCAGACTGCTTAACTCTGAAAAAACCTACACATGCCACCAATTATAAGAAAATATTAGTTAGAAGTAGCATCTTCGTGAGAGATTTGTTGCTACTTCTAAAGCTAAATTGTGATTAGTTGGACAGATTAGGTGGATTAAGAAGTAATCGAGGCAACAAGCAAGAACCAGATACAAAACTAACATGGATGAACAATTGGAACGACGTCAGGGTGGAAGATCGCAGTGAAGATGAGACCAGGTTCTGCTATTTCCATCAATATTCGTGTGCCAACTTTCAGTCTGTAACACTTGAGAAAGTTTATCCAAGTTCGTCCATAAAAAAGCAGCGATCTTCTTGGTTCATGAACCCAACTCAGAAGTAATATCCATGGCTTGTCTTCATTGTGACCATTAAACTAGTGTATTCAGTTATGGCAAGGCCGAGCATCTTGAGTACATGTGTTCTGGCAGAGCAAATAATACACTGCAGGAAAAATAATATGAGAACATAGGATGGTCAAAAAAACCCACCCTCCCGGATAGAAAAGAGTATTCTAGGAACATACCATGCGTGTTTCAAAATGCTATGTTAGGATGAGAAGGAACAAGTGTGGCGTCTCGCCGAGGACACAGAAATCTGTAGGGTAATCGCACTTTGGACACTGCAACTGAAACACTCTAGATTTAGTACGAAGAAAAATGCATCAACAGCGACGGCTGCCATCCTAGGATTACCTGCGACCAAGGGACTTGGATTTATCGAGGATGGATGAAGAATTCGTACCTGGTTCTCCATGAGAAAACCCTATGCAATCGCCGTGCGGGGGTTTTCTCTGAACAAGTAGACGAGGGAGAAGGGGGTTCAGGCCCAGTGAAATATTGCCGCTTCGTCCTTCTAGCTTACTGCTAAAGCTGGAAAGGGGGGGGGGAGGGGTTGTGATTTGACGGCTCATTGGGCATTACTGCGGCGCTACGACCGGGGTATGTCTACCGTGAAGTTGTGCACTCTAATTTGTGCATATGGCACGTGGACCCCGTTGCCGGTTGCCCCACATATCAGCGAAAGGAAGTAGAAAGACAGGAGTAACTAGTTACACATAAATATATTTTTTGACAGAGAGATACTCCCTCTGTAAAGAAATATACAAATCTTTTATATCACAGGCTCACCTTGCCGAGAAATATACTCCCTCTGCAACGCATGGGCATTATGGGGGTTCAGCTTTTTTTATGGGGGTTCAGCTGAGAATATAATATTCAGATAGGCTCACGGTTCTGGACTTTGGGCTGCAGGCCAACCCTGCATGTTTGGGGGCCCATGTGTTCTACCTCAGCGCTTTTCATGTTGCAAGCGATCGGTACGGCGCTGGTTTTAGATGCTGTCGCAAGGCGAATACACAAAATTGAATAAAGCACGGCAGCTGTTGGAATGAAATCGAACGACAGTTCCTAACCAGCAATCAGAGTTGCAATTCTATCAACGATATACCATGTGATAAATAATACTGTCGTACTACTTATACACACAGGACACTTGTTTCACCATGCCAGATTATTACATCAAAATCTCTCGGAGGATAGATCAGCTCGGCAGTTGCGTGCTGCTACTGAAGAATTTCAAAGTTGATTTGGACCAGCTCTCCTTGCCAAGAAAGTTCGATTTTGACAACATCCCCTACCGCAAGATATGATTTAGATTTGAACCTTGACCATCCTTTAGCATCAATCATCATGCGACCATCCTTTGTACTTGTGGTATATTGAGCAGGTTCATTCACACCAAGGTTGCGCATGGTAAGAGAAACTTGGCCGCGGTCGCCCGGATTGTTGAATGACTCCCTCGTTGCTCTAGGAATTCTCTGTTTGCAAACAAGAAGACATACCCAAACAGTTAGATGAACACAGTGAATCATGTGAAACAACATGGAAAGAAAAAAGAACGAAGCACTTGGGCGGCCAATGCTTACCAAGAAGGTGGACATGTCGGTTTTTGTAAGGACTTTGGTATATGAAGTGCGAACTGCAGCCCAGTCTATTGCCAGTGCAACTGCACGGGCTGGACCAGATGCAAGTGCAAGTGTTGGTGCAGGTGCCGAAGCCGCTGCTGCTGCCAGAGATGGTGCTCCTTGTAGAGCTGGTGCCGGTGTCGGAGCAGGTGCCGGTGTCGATGCCCAATCCTCCGGTAGATCAGACTGATCCGCTGACGCATTCAGTGCCCAATCCTCAGCTGGATCAGACTGAGCTGCTGCCGCTGTCAGTGCTAGAGCAACTGCCGGTGCTCAATCTGTGCGAGACAGCGGCGATCGTGTCTGTCTGCTATGATCAGCTTTCTAACTTGACTAGGATCCGTGATCATGATCTAGTTTTTTTCTTCATTTCTTTTAAACGCGAGAAGGACTAATTGTGGCGTTTTTGTTAAACCAAACATCAGTTCTCATAGGGATTCAGCTTGTACTCAGACAACATACTGATCCAATTTTTTCCAGTAATATAAGTGATGGACAGTGCCTTCGTTACTGACACGACATAAGAAGTGAAACCTGCAAAACTAGCCATCGTAGAGCAAACCAAACAGTTTATTCTGTGATGAATGTCACATGGCAAAACCTGCATCGTAAAATTGCAGGAAAAGAAAGAAAACATGACATTAAATCAATAAGATTTAGACAGTAAGTCAATAAGATTTACTTGATGCGACACGAGTGAATCCTTACCAGGAAATCACTATGTTGAAGTATTAAACAGAAGATTGATCGTCCAACTACGCATGGCATGCAGGGGCCCCGCCTACTCCCACAAGCAGGACAGTCCAAAGGTCATGACAAATCGTATGGACCGAACATCCATGGGACTGGAAATCCTGGTGGGTGCGATAAACCCTGCAATGGATACAGATATCGGAGTGTAACCATAATTGATAAACCGTCCTCACAAAAAATATGATCTGGATACTTCAAAATGTACAGACTGAATTGAGTGGACAGACATTAACATAGACCGTTCTCAGGACTGACCACACACCAAAAGCAGCAGTACTAATAAACAATACAGGGTTCACAAACACAAATCAAGTATTGAACAATAGTACTTACTACAGACAAGCAAAGTTGCACTAACTAAACTCTGCAGACTATTTCTTGCCACCGACCTACGGGATGAACCCCGCATAACTGACTAGGCCATGGACTTCGTGTGAGATGTCTACATGCACCATCACCATCTTGTCAATTTTGGAGAACCTAACACAGTGGTCTTTCCACTCATAAACATGATGATGAAGGCAGGCCGCATCAGATTTGTTGGGAAGCTTTACAATAACCACACCCTTCGTAATCGAAGGCACAACCATGAAATTGTTGTGGTCAAGTACAGCCTCGAGAACACACCTGACAACAATACTACAGGAAAACACTAGTACAGGACACATGGCGACAAGGACACAACATCTGGATAGTTCAGCAGTAGAACTCATCATCAGGTCTTCCAGTTCACACGGCATGACTTTGAGAACTTCATCTCCACCGCGGACCTGGTTCTAATTCAAACAGAAACCATATTTTATTACTACCTCCGTTCAGAAATATAAGATTATTTTCGATATTTAACTCCATATATGACTACATATACACACAGAAATGAGTGAACAAAGACACTAGAACATGTCTTCAAAGGCATGAGAGCAGAGGGATTACATGCAATATCCATAACACAAGTTACTGAGGCAAATATACCCTCTTAAAAGGTAGCATTGATGTTCATAAAGTACTCCCTCCGTCCAAAAATTCTTGTCTTAGATTTGTCTAGATACGGACGTATCAAGTGACATTTTAGTATTAGATACATCTGTATCTAGACAAATCAAAGACAAAAATTTTGGGACAGAGGGAGTAGTTGAAAGTAATCTATAAGAAATCAGTGTCAACCTCTTGCATGTTTTGGTCAAAAGAGGAATTTAGAACCGTCATTTGGCACACTAAAATCACATGCAAGATCACCCAGAAAGTTGTACTACCAGTACTAGTACTGCATGTTAGATGAAAAAACACGATCAAGATCGAGAAAAAGATCGTCAACACGAGACATTACCTGGACATGCTTAATGAGGGATCCCGGAGAGGGGGGCTTGGACAGGGTGATGGCTTTGAGCTTGTCTGCGGTAGTCTTGGCGGGGTTCTTGCGCTTCTTCGTACCTTAGCCTCGACGGTTTTGGCCAGAGCCATAGACATCACGTCGGCCGGTGCTCCGGCGTCCATCCAAGAGAGGAAGCTGAGAGACAGGAGTGAAAGGAGGAACGAGATGAGGGAGAAGCAAAGCGAGTGGGGTTTTCTTCAAGAGAGGAAGCTGAGAGAGAAGAGAGAAATGATGGTTGCTTCGTCCGTCCAACATATTGCTGGAAAGGAGGGGGTTTTGTGATTTGATGGCTCATTGGGCATTACTGAGGCAGTTCGATCGGCGTAGTCTACCATCACTCTACTACGGAGTAATTTAGTGCATGGCTGGTGGACCCAGGTGCTGGCTGTCCCGCACGTCGGCGAAAGTGAGTAATTTAGTGCATGGCTGGAGGAGGATCCACATGGTAGAGCATGTCCACTGTTTTTCATTCTGAAGAAAAAAATGATTACAGCAAGCGTTTCCACTCTTATGACGAAGGAGTGCGAAACACGGCAGCCACTTGAACATACACAGTGCTCCTACTACTAGGCATGTGCAGTGGTTCATACGTCAGTACTACACAATCTTGTTGCTAGTGTAGTAAGATATGACGATAACAAATGATGTTGTGCACATGTCAACTACTCCTATATGTAACATAGTACCGCTTTTTCGACTGTCCAGTCGAGAATGAACGGTGAGATCAATGTTAACAGAAATAGGTCCACAACGCACGAAGAGTACAATGCTACAGTACTCCACGAAAGATGAACCATATGAAGCACGAATAGTGTTAGACAGGGTGTATGAAGGGTGCATGGGATGGGAGCAAAAGTTCCCTTCTTGACCCACTTTTGGGTGTTTGGCAAAGTGCATGAAGGGTGCATGAGTCCACACTAGTAGGTTGAAAAAAATACACGAAGAGGAAACAACTATATTGAGATGAGAATGCAACCAAACACACCCACACGCTTTGTGCTACAGTGACTGATCTGCACCGTCTGAGTTTGATCCAACGGTCATGTTGCGTCGAGACATGGACATGCCCATGCAGAGGGTGCCTAAACACCATCGAAGTCCCTGTACTTCTCGAGGCGCACGACGTTGGTGATGCAGGGTGCAACCGCTCGCAGAGCCCGCTCCCGGTCGACGGGAGCCAGCTCGTCAAAGACGGCGTCCAATGGCACGAATGGATTCTGGTGACGGCGCCCTGAAAGGATTCGCCCGGCAACGGCGACGGCAACCCGCAACCCCTCTTTGTCCGGCTCTGCCCCCACCATCGCACGGAGATGGCTCAGCTCCTCGGAGATATAGGTGAAGAAGGAGACCAGGTCAGGAAGCAGCAGCTCGTTGAAGTCGACCGGGTGGTCGAACGGGTTTAGCCCGACGGCCAGCATCATCGCCTGGCACGACGGTAGGCATCCCGCAGCCGCAACACGTGTGTGGCAACTTGGTTCACCATGTGGCTGAGGCGATCCTAGACCTCGTCACGTTCGGCCCGCGCGCGCTTCAGCCGGCTCCCCTGACGGCCTATCATATCTCCCACTTTCTGCAGCAACGTCGCCGACGCCTCAAGCATCTTTGTGGTGGACGCCTGCCGCTTTTGAAGCTCCGTGAACTCCCGCACATAACGGAGGAGCATGACACTCCTCTCCTCCTTGAGCTCACGGAGCTCCACGTCCCTGGCCCTGAGCTCCGCATCCTTGGCATGGAGCTCCTGTGGCAGGCACCTCACCTCGGACTCCGTGATCTGCTGCGCCGCCATGGCACCAGGTAGAAGCAATGGGGAGAGGAAGCAAAGGGGGCAAAACGGCCGAAAGGCAATGCAATCTACGGGAAGGCGGAGGGAGCCATCCGAGGAGTGGGGAATCTTTTGGTTTTCACAACGGTAAAACACCAATCGACGACTTCTCACATCAGGGAGCAGTGGGTTTTTACAGGCGGAGTCATCGTGACTAATTGCTGCCGCGCCTGCTCCCGTCAATCAAAAAATTAAAAATCCTGCCGCGCCTGCTCCCGTCAATCAGAAAATTAAAAATCTTGCCGCACCCAAACACCAGAGCAACGCCGCGGTGGATATTTAAATTTACCTGCTGGCAAGTAGATAAAAAAAGGGGTGAAAAAACAAATGTGGCGGCGGCCTAGCTAATCGGTCGAACTAGCCCAACTAGCTAGCCACCGTGCTTCACTGATGTACTCGGCGGGAAAGGTGGTCTTTCGTGATTTGAAGACTCATTTACTTGCTTCGGTGCTACGACCAAGGAGGACCTAGAAAACGCGCGATAGGGCGTCCCACGTCAGGAAGAATATATGCGTGCACTGCTCGGGAGGACCCCGAAACCACGCGATAGGGTGTGCCATGTCTCGGCACGAGGAAAAATGTGCGTGTAAAAATATACTGTATCAGACGTAGTAACTATGGTTTGACCTTGGGACCCAGCATCGGTCGAAAACACCCCACTAGCCACATACTTCATCATGCAAACGTGGCACGGTTAGCTCCGTCTCGACCAGCTACAACGTCTCTTGCTCTAGGCGATTCTTCTATTTTCCAAGCTTTTTTTTAGTTGTAATAACACCACGGCAAGCTAGCGCCGCTCTTCGTGTGTGCCCGTGAAAAGGTTAGATGATAGAGAGAAGAGAGATTGAGATTGCAGACCTGGGACCCACCAGTAAGTGAGACAACGGTCATGCACGTGTTGACGAGGCACTCCCTCTACTCTACTCAATGCAAGTACTGTATAAAATCAAGTTATGGGACAAAGCCAACAACCGTTTGTTTTTTCAGGCTATCAACTTACGCTTTGTAGTCCAGGTTGCCAGTTCGAATCTCGTCTTTCAGATTTGTTAGTTTTAGGTCCAAATTTGATTAATGACAAGTGGGACCCCCGTGTGTTGTTCCGATATTTCAGTGTAGGATGGTTTTTTTGAACAAACACTTTGCGCGGTTAGACAAGTAACGGCACGAGTTACATGTATTTTGCAAGTTTACGAACAAAAATGACAGCGGCATAGAATATCACATTCACCCTGCAGCTTAGATACTATGGTGATACGAGTTTTTACACCGTTGGAAGTGAGATCCAATGGCTTGGGAGTAGTCTTTGTAATTATGCGCAATTTCCAAACTCTCCAAAGGTTTTTTTGCAAATAAAACATTCAGGCCTTGTGTGTGCCACTGCATCTTCGATCCAACGGCTCCCCGGTGCTCATATTAGGTGCTCCCTGTAGCTTAATTACCCGCTACGGTGATATGAGCATCTAGGTCATATGATCAGTGATCAGATGGCACATGCGTAGTACTTGTACTTTCTGCGCATTTCCCAAACTCTATCAGCCGTATATTGCAAAAACATTCAAACCTCCTACTATGGGCCGTTAGATCTCAGTGAACTCGTATCACCATAGAATCTACAGTGCGGGAGCACCTCATACAATCCCGTGCGAGAAAACATAAGGTGCTATCGCAGCTTGGATGCTACGGTGATATGAGCTTGGAGGTCGTTTGATCGGAGATCCAATGGCATCTGAGCGGTCTTTGTGCTTATAAGCAGTGGCCGAACTCTTTTGGGGCTTTTCTGTAAAAAACCATTCGAACCACCGAGGAGGTGTTGGGTCACAAATCCAATGCCTCTGAAGAGCTTGTATCACCAAAGCATCTAAGGTGTGGTAGCACATGATATTCTTACATACAGGAGAATATGATGTCCTCCTTCATCTTAGATGTTACGGTGATACGAGCTTCGAGGTCGTTGGATATGGGATCAAAGGGCATCTAAGTAGTTTTTGTACATATTGTGTGCAATTCTCAAACTCATCAAGGTTTCCTGCAAAAAATTTAAGATACATCATGTGAGCTGCTATATCTCTGATCTACAAGCTCCAAGCAACTCGTATCGGCATATAGCATCTAAGGTATGGGGGCACATGATATTCTCCCGGGGAGGAGGGGTGGGGGTGCACAACCAATCGGTGGTTGGGAGGGTGGGGACAAATATAATCTAAACAACCCTAAATAGAGCTCCACAATTTTATCTAAGGTCGAGGGGTTGACCCCCGACAATCATAGCTCCGCCTAAACACAACATTTGCATGTACTGTAGTACTAGACTTAATATTCATGTTTCAGTTTCATGTTCATTTTAAATATTGAACTGAGGACCATGGATATCTTACATTTTACTCCCTTCGTTCCTAAATATTAGTCTTTTTAGAGGCTTCAAATGGACTGGCACATACGGATGTATATTGACATATTTTAGAGTCTAGATTCACTCATTTTGCTTTGTATGTAGTCACTTATTGAACTCTCTAAAAGACTAATATTTAGGAATAGAAGGAGTATTTTTGAATTTGTGTCATACATGCATGGTTTGGAAAAATAGATGCACTATACTTATTGGATTGTTGTTGTGTTCGTGCGTGTGTGTATCTGTGTGTGTTTGTGTGTGTGTGTGTGTGTGTGGTCATATGCTTGATACATACAAAGTTTTCTCACCTCCATATTATTCATCTTTTAAATTTGAATTTGCATTGGAAAACTTACTAGGGATACCATGAAATGTGAAATCCATGTTGAGATCACTATATCACAAACTCACTCTAATTCAACAACTCATCATAAATCAATTACCACGTTTAGATTAGTATTTGCAAGGAAAATGCGGTATTGTAATATACATAGATTCGTTTGGCAATTTAAAAGGTTCCTTTCATATTCTCGAATGGTATGATCCAACGGCGTACCAGCCAGACCTTGGCTCGTGTTGATCCTAAAAAAACAGGCTCGTGTCCTTCGTTGGCGTGCATGGTACGCACATTAGGCAACCCCAACCAGTCGAGCCCTAGCGTTTCAAGTCGAAATATCTGGCGGCCAGAATTCCAGCCCTAGGAAATTCCCCTCATGTCCCCGGTCCATAATGACTATCGATGAACAATGAAGGGATGCTTTAGTAACTAGACAACGTTACCTACCGTGCCGAGCACGGTTCAATTCCCTCGGTCTCCGCTGGTCAAGGTCACCCGTCAACTGCATTGCCTAGTACTACTACTACTACACCAGGATGAGCACATAATTGAGCCCGTTTGTTCGTGCCTAGTACTTGAGTTAATATATCAGGCAATGCACTGGTATGGACGGATTGTCCTTTCACTCTGCATATATAACTTGTCTGAAGTCTATCTAAGCAAAATGTTTGACCAAATCCTTTCTTAAGAAATACAACTGGACAGATGTACGGCTTGAAAATTTATTGCATGATGCAGGTTATGATATTGTTTCGAATCATGGATCTTAAATTTCAGAAAATCAAAAAGTGAGCATAAATTCTTGAAACTGAGCTTGGTCACGTGATATGGCACAAATATTACTTCGTAAGTTTTTTCTTCTATTCGAGACAAGCTGCTTATGACAAGTTGCACAAATGAAGAGCCAAGGTATTCTGGAACAAAGACCTGTCACGTTAAGGCGAACGCTTTCACTATTGAAACCATGGGCGTTTACATGCCGCCACGAGTCCCTGCTTCTCATCGGCAGGTCCCGTCCCAGCAAGCGTGTGAGTCGAAGGGAGGCGTGCGAGCAGACTGCTGCGCTGGCTGTCAGGGAGGCGTGCGAGCAGACCACTGTGCAGACTCACCGGGAGGCGAACCCTTTGACCAGGCTCCGCCGCCCACCGTCGTCCCAACTGCTCCAACTTTTAATGTCGCCGGCGCCGCAGTTTAAAATCAACCCCGCACTACCCGGTATCGCTACGATCCTCTCTCTTCCTCTCTGATTCTCCTGTCGTCTACCTCCAACTAGCCTGACCTAAACGTACGCCATGCTGCATCACGATGGTCTGCCCTTAGTGTTCCAGTTTCATGAGGAAGACACCCAACCGGAGTCTCAAGAACAAGGCGCTTTGGGACGAGCTTGAACTGGCCTTGCGGGAAGACGCCGCGCCTGTCCCCGCTCCCGTTCCGGCTCCCGTCACCCTGACTGCGCCAGTGCCCATCCCCGTCGCATTGATGGGCTGGGAGCCGCACATTGTTGCCGAGCTTGATGCCACGGGGTTCCATGAGGTCCCCGCTGACTTTCACACGCCCGTGCACCTGCCAGCGCATGAACCTGCGCGTGCACTGACGTGCACGCCCGTGCCGGTGCCCGTGCACCTGCCAGCGCATGCGCCTGCGCGTGCACTGACGTGTGCGCCCGTGCCGGTGCCCGTGCACTCGAATGTATCCGCCGCGCTGTTGATAGCGCCTGTCCCCGCGCGGGTGCCAATGCCCCCCTCGGCGGCATGGATGGCCGCCGTCGACCGCTTTCTTGCACCAACGCTAGTCGCCTCCTCCCGCCAGTTGACTCGCTCCGAAGTCCAGAACATTTTGGCCTTCCTTGAAGCTAGGCCAACATCCAGGAGTACGCCAACAATGGCGCAAGACACCGCCGTCGCCGTCGGTCAGTGGCCCGACGACAGACAGAGCACGGCAGAGGAGCCGCTTCCCACCGTGAGACGCCCCCGCCGCCGCCGCGTAATCTAAATTTGCCATGAAAAACGTTTGGATTACCATGCTTAAAATCCGAACGTTTATCATTTCCATTTATTTTATATAGATCATCATATAATTTAAAGTTGGAGTCAGACTGAACGAAATGTATGGTTTGATCGATCGAATGTTCTGCTAGAGCCGTATCAAATTAAATATAAAAGGGATAATTGTATTCATGCCACTAGTTGTGTCCCACTCGGCTGATTTGCCCCTAGTTTTCGAAAATTCTCGGTTTTGCCCAAGTCCGTTTGCTCCTCTTATGTTTTTGCCCTTCCATCACGTTTCCGTCTAGTTAGTGCCGTTTGACCATGTGTTGACCGTCTTTGGACTTTTATCTGGACCGTTTTGCCCCTGCTTTCACTCTCTCACCAGACACTTCCAGGTGGGACCCATTACAGAGAAAATCATCCCAACCACTTTTGTTTCTCTCCCGTCGGTCAACCCCCAGTTCCCCTCTCCTCCTCTCTCTCAAATCCCCACCCTCGATGTTCCGCCGCCATGGTTTGGCGCAAGGCCACGGCAACCAGCCACGCGGACGTCCCCATAGGTGGCCAGGCCGGTGCCCGCGTGCGGACAAGGAGTGCCCGCAGCCACAGCGTCCCCATAGGTGGCCAACAGCGCCGCCAACCTCACCTCCCTACCCCGCAGCCACGGGGGAGCCCTGCATCACGCTATGCCACCAAGGTCGCCGTCCAGCTTGGTGGCCGAGGTAGGTGGCCAGAGTGCCCGCGCCTCCCGTAGCCGAAACCACCAGAGCCACCGAGACAAGGCGGATCCAGGAATGACATGGCTGCGGGGGAGACAAGGCGATGCAGGGGAGGCCAGGATTGGCGCGGGGCCTGGGGGCGCGACAGAGACTGCAGATCCGGTTGCGGGAGGCGTCGGCTAGACTGGATCTGGCCGGATGGAGGTCGGGGAGGGACTTGTGGCCGGCGGTGGGGTGTAGGGCGCCATGGGCGGGATGGAGGTCGGGGATGAGCGGGGGAGGAAGAAGAGGGAAGAGGGAAGAGGGATTAGCGCCGCAGCGGTGGTGGCCGGCGCCCGTCATTTGTGGACTAGGCTGTGATGGCCGTGCTCGCATGGATCCGTTGACCCGATGTAAAAAAAACGAACGCTTGGCCCCATGTAACTATATGGACTAATGGTTAATTACTATTGTTTTAATTTGTTTGCATGATCTGTTAGTTATTTGATGTTTACAACACATGGCAATTTTAATTGGAGATATTTGGTCCCGCATGGGTCCCACATGACAGTGAGTACAAAGAGAGATAGTTTTCTCTGTGATGCGTCCCACCTGGAAGTGTCTGATGAGAGAGTGAGAAAGCAGGGGCAAAACGGTCCAGAGAAAAGTCCAAAGACGGTCAACACATGGTCAAACGACACTAACTGGACGGAAACGTGACGGAAGGGCAAAAACAAAAGAGGAGCAAACGGACTTGGGCAAAACAGAGAATTTTCAAAAACTAGGGGAAAATCAGCCGAGTGGGACACAACTAGTGGCACGAATACAATTGTCCCAATATAAAATGTCGTCAAGCCACATGTATTCCTTGTCATCCAATGACCTAGACTGCTTCAATGTCGAGCGCTCAACACGTTTAGCATGCAGTTAATTTCATGTCAAAAATAGTGTTAATCACATGATAACACGCAAATAATATCCTAATAGTTAATATCCGCATGCACTTAATATACTTCCAAATTAACGTGCATTGCACGTACACACTGACTAGTGCTTCTAGTACGTGAAACTGGTGCCGTGACTTGTGAACTCGTCCAGATATGGTCAACGGCAACATCGCCCGTGAGTTCTTCCTGTTTGCCCGTGCGTCTGAACGCAGAAGGGGAGGAGAGAGAGAGAGAGAGAGAGCACACATGGAACCCACCAGTAAGTGAAGGCGAATAGTACTAAAAATAATATTACATGTTATCCATTAATTAGGCTGTGGTAATATAAAAATATTATGTGAACAAAGGGGGTACAACAAACATTGATATTCTACGTATATGTTGCCTATTGACGTGCGGCTTGAAGGCCCGGTCACATGTTCGATCCTCGTCCTTTATTTTTTAATATTTATATGGGCCAAATTTGTTTCATGACATGTGGGCCCCTCGGTGTGTAGTTTGTAGCACTTTAATTTGTGGGTCGAAATTTGTTCCATTCCAAGTGGACTATCGGTGTGTAGTTTTGTAGCTTATTTATAATAATTAAAGAGAACAACATAGTTTTTTCAATAATACCATGGTGCGACGTTGAAGGCGAGAAAGGACGTGCGAGAGAGCAATGACCGAGCCAGAGGGAAATCAACTAGGGGAGTTTCGTGGGTTGCAACGATGTTTGGAGTAGTTGTGGGCCGAATGCTATGAAAATATAATCTAAACCGACCGGAATAAATGCCTACACAAATTAATCCAAGGTTGGAGTGCCCCTCGCAATGTAAATAACTCCGGCTTTGCGAGGGATGGAGAGGTAGTAGCTTCAACGCGTGGAAGATACGGTGTGAGAAAGCGAGGTCAATCGAGAGACATATAGATAGAGAGACAAAGTGAGTGTGGTCCGACATTATTGAACAAATATATATGCTCCGGAGAGATATTGTCCGATTGAGCTTTTGGCAAGGGTGAGGGCTGTAAGATAGAGCTTGAGAGATGATCCAGTCACAGACGTGTAGATATATTTTGTGCGTGGGAGGAAGCAAGGTCAACCGATCACATAGGGTCGTCGTGCGATCGAAAGAGTGAGACGGGTTGGAGAGAGTGACCTAGATAGACGATGTGCGTGAGAGAGTATACAATGTGAATAGGTCGAATTGGGCTCAAACATGGTGATATATCGTTTTTGTCTGAGAAAGAGCGAGTTCAATCAAGACATACGAGAGAGAGAGAGAGAGAGAGAGAGAGAGAGAGAGATAGAGTGAGTGTGGCCCACCATGAGGTCGAAAGAGTGGTGGCGGCTTGGATGGACTGACCTAGATAGACAATCTGCGTGAGAGAGTATAGAGTGTGTAGATCGAGGCCCGAACAGGGAGATATATCATTTGTGTGTGAAAGAAAACGTGGTTAAACGAGACTCGGATAAAGAGAGCGAGATTGAGCGAGTGTGGCCCGCCGTGCGGAAGAAAGAGTGAGACAGTCTCGAGGGAGTGACCTAGATATACAACGTGCATGCATGCGCACGAGAGGTTGGGGGGGGCTAGATAGGCAATGCATGTATTTAGCGCGAGAGGGTGAGAGGGAGAGGGGGGAGAGAGAGAGCTCGGCATGGGGTGCAATGGCGGGTGTGTGAGGTAAATACATTTGGTAACAGGAGTGGAAAAATGGGTTGTTTAGTTGAGAGACTTGGAGATAGAAACATGGAGAGAAAGAATGAACGTGTGTTAGAAACCGATAGCTTCCTAAGGTGGTTAGGAGAGGAAGATTGGCCGATACAGGAAGTATGTAGCATTTGTGTGGGGGGGGGGGGCTAAAACAACATTTGAACGTACATAGTACGAGACTTAGTATCGATGTTTCAATTCGGTTTACATTGTAAGATTTGAACCGAGGACCAGGCATACGGGTAATTATTTCGAATTCGTGCCATACTAAGTGTCGAAAAGTTGACATTGACTCAATTTGTTGTGCTATTTTGTAGGTCATATGTTTGAATCCATCCAAAAGTTTTCTCACTACCATGGTGTTCATCATATACATATGAATTTGTATTAAAAAAGTAGCATGGATACAGTGAAATACGAAATCCACGTTAGAATTGGAGATCACTACGTGACACACACTCATTCAAATAACTAACTACGTGACACACACTCTAATTCAAATAACTAATTATGTGACACACTCTAATCCACGTTAGCGTAGGTAGCATTTCAATTTTTTTCAAATAACTCCTCATTAATTAATTTATAGTACTCCCTCTGTTCACTTTTATAAGACCTTGAGGACATTTCAGACAATGTGCAAAACAGTTCATTTTAAGTTGTCTGAAATGACTTACAAAAGTGAAAGGATGGAGTATCTCGTTTCGAATGACTAATTATTGCAAGGAAAACACGAGCATGGTAATACATACAGATTCGTTTGCAAATGAAAGAATATTCGTTTCATTCTCAAATGGAGGCGCACCAGGCAGACCAGGGTCGTGTCGGGGTGGACGCTGCTTCGGTGCCTTAAAGGCAACTGCCCTTGGGTGACTGACATGTGGGCCAGGCACCTGTTGGGCCCACATGTCATGGACACAAAGGCAGGTGCCTTAAGGCACCAAAGCATAGTCCTATCAGGGTGGTCGCGTGTGTTGGACGGACGCGTAGCACCCAGCCACCCACCCCCTCCCCCCCAAAAAAGGACGACGACAATATAAGTTTGTCTTCCACGTTTCGGATTGAAATATCTGGCAGCCCCAATTCCAGCCCTGCAAAATCTCTCTTCTCCACCGTCCCCTTCCGCGCCTAGATTGCTAAAATCCCTAATTCGCCGTCATCCCTCGAATCGCCCCTCGTCTCATCTCTTTCCCCACTGTTCCCCACCTCCGTGCCGGACGACGACGACGAAGATGACGGTCGCACTTCACCACCGCACCGGAGCTACCTCATCTACGCCCTCGTCCACCGCACTGGGTGGTCCACCAACAACGTCGGCCGCCGCAACCGACGTGCCTCACAGACACCGAGTTCCACCGCATCAGGTGCGCTTCACCGACGCCGTCTCCCAGCTCACCTGGGCTACTTCATCGAGCACATCATTGCACCTCCGCCCCCCGAGGCCGTTGGGGCTTCACCAACGGTCTCGTACACCGCATCATAGCACTCCGCTGCCACTCAAGATCTGCATCCGTGCGCGGCCAGCCAATGCTAGCGCATCACCCTCAACGGCTCTGAAGTGACCCGCACTCTAGCTAGGCGAGCATGCCCAAATGCCGGCCCGAACTAGGTATCCACACATCACTCCCTTGTGCACTGTTCTGACGATGTTTGGATATCCTTTCACTGCTCTCTTAGCTTACACGCCCATGCAACTCTGACTTTAACTCTTATTTCTTCTGGAGATATCATCTGAAACAAGCAAATCCATTTTTTAGCGAAGCATGATGGCGCTACGGGATCTGGTACACATCCTGCACACCCGTATAACCTTGTAAGTATCTGTCCTCTGGTACTACATCAAGGTCGATTCCTCTTATTTGATCAACCATTCGCCATGTCAAAAATGCAGAGGGGGATGCAAGGAGCACAAGGCCTGCACATCCAAGCAAGTGGTAACATGGACTTGTACATGGAACATCCCAAGCGCAAGCAGAGCTGCAGTGAGCCTGTACAATGAGCCAGCGTAAGTGTAAGTGCATCTAGTACCACCCCTAGTTGGTTTTGGAGTATTGATGACAAAGTTGGTTGAGGGACTAATGCGTTTGTGAGAATTGCAGGATAACGCAGGTAGTGTCCCTCATTGATTCGGTTTACCTACCGAAGATGACCCCTAAAAATGTATGAAGACATTGAAGACAATGGTGGTTTGAGAAGATATTCATATTGAAGACTATGACATGATAAGACATTGTGTGAAGACTTTGGAGCGCGAAGACTATGTGGATTCGCTGTTTCATTTTCTTCTTTGTTGAGTCATAGGAACCACCGTACTGTTAAGTGGGGTCCAAGTGAACTTAGTCAGAGTGACTGAAGTGATGCTCAACTCAAATCCTATGTCTTCGAGCGAAGACAATGAGAGCAAATCTTATCCAGAGCTGGATGAGTCAGCTTTGCTTGTAGCCCAAGTAAAGTTGTCGCGTGTGTTTGAAATCTGACCGTTGGAACATGTGTCAGTTCCTTAGTGACCCAGGGTCATTTTGGACAAATCAGGTCGGGTTTCCTAGTGGTTATAAATAGCCCACCCCCTACACCATAAATTGGTGGCTGCTCAGAGTTTGTGCACGGCTTTTGTCGTTTGAGAGCAACCCACCTCGAAGCATTTGAGAGAGAGAAATCCTTGCGAGGACAAAGCCCAAACACCCAGAGCCAAAGAGTGTTAGGCATCACTGAAGTCTTTCTGTCTGTGTGACCTGAAGACTTATTACACTTGAGGACTGTGAATCCTCCAGCCGGTTAGGCGTCGCGTTCTGAGCATCCAAGAGTCATTGTGGATTGCCAGTGAACGAAGTCTGTGAAGGTTTGGAAGTCTCCCTTGAAGACTTACCATAGTAATTGGGCGAGGACTGGGTGTCCTTAGCTCAAGGAGAATAAGGTGAAGACACGGTCTTCTGAGTTAAATCTCAGCCTCCCTAACCAGACGTACAGTTGTCACAGCAACTGGAACTGGTCCAACAAATCATGTGTCTTCAACAAGCAACTGGTTCTATCCCTTCCAACCTTACTTAAGTCTGTCTTCATGAAGTCATTGCTTGTCTGTGTATCTGTTTGACTTCATTGTTTGACTACTATTGTTGATTGGCTTCATACTATCTTCCATCTTGATCCTTACTACCCAATTGCTATTAGTCCTGTACTTTCACTTCATGACATGCTTGACTATGGCTTGTTTAGGGTAGTTTATCTTCTGTTGCATATCGATTAGGTTGTTTCTATTGTTTGTCTTTGAAACTTCCATGTTTTGAAGACTTTCATAAAAATCGCCTTTTCACCCCCCTCTAGTCGATACTAGCACTTTCAATTGGTATCAGAGCAAGGTACTCCCTTGTTCTGTGTGATTCGGTTTAACCACCTGGAGTTTCAGCTATGTCGACTACAGGGATAATCAAGGTCTCCGCTTCTTGCCCCGTGTTCGATGGAACTGAATATCCCTACTGGAAGAATAATATGCGCATGCATCTTGAAGCCATTGATGTCGACCTCTGGTATGTCGTCAAGAATGGCGTTCCCGAAACTGGTGAAGGTGTCACCCCCACTGATGTCAAGAAGTTCATTCAACTGGACTCTACTGCAAAGAACATCATCTGTGGTCATCTGACCAAAGGACAGTATGGCCGTGTGAGTGCTCTGGAAACGTCGAAGTTAGTCTGGGACTGGCTATCCAAGGTCAACGAAGGCGTCTCAACCCAGAGAGATCAAAGAATCAGTGTTCTTCGCAACCTCTTCAATCGCTTCAAGAGAAACGACAATGAGAATGTCCAGCTTACGTTTGATCGCCTCACTGATATCACAAATGAACTTCAAGCTCTTGGCACAACTGAGATTACCAAGCATGAAATCGTCAAGACACTGCTGAGATCACTTGACAGCTCCTTTGACACCCTTGACCTCATGATTCAAGAACGTCCTGACTTCAAGACACTCGATCCGTCTGATATACTTGAGAGGCTCAACATACATGAGTTCCAGCTATCTGAGAAAAGAGATATCTATGGTCCAAGTTATGGCCGAACTCGTGCTTTGAAGGCAAAAGTTGTTTCCTCATCAGAAGAAGAATCTGGCTGCAGTTCTAAAGATCCTGAAGACATTGTAAGGGAACTTGCTATGCTTGTGAAGAATTTCCAAAAATTCACAAAGAAGAAAGGCTTCAGAAAGTCTTCACGATCTAGCTCAAGAAATGATGAAGCTTCCACACATGATCACAAGAAGAGAACCTGCCACAAGTGCAAGAAACCTGGTCACTACATATCTGAGTGTCCATAGTGGGACAATGAGAAGAAGAAGAAGAAAATCAAGGAATATGATTCTGATGACAAGAAGAAGAAGAAATCCTCAAAGTCTTCTAAGTCTTCTTCCAAGTCTCCATCATACAGGAAGAGCTCATCTGGCAAGGCTCGTGCTTTTGTTGGTAAGGAAATGGATTTAGAGGAGGAGTCTGCTTCGGAGGAGGCGGAGGTGGAGTCTGGAGAGGAGTCTGACCCTGGCGTTGCAAGTCTGGCTCTAGCCACTGCTTATGTTGCCAAGTCCATCTTCAACACTGAAGACAATGACTTCCACACCAACGCTGAAGCTAATGACGAAGACGATCCTACTCCCACCTACTGCTTCATGGCACGTGGTGCCAAGGTAAAATCACGCGATGCTTACTTTCAAACTTCAAGTGAAGATGACTCTGATTGTGAATCCAAACCCAGCTACAAAACACTTGCTAAAATTGCAACTGAACAACAAAAGGCTATGGAACATACTCAAAAACTATTAGACAAAAGCGATGACCTGTTGGACACTGAAATGACCCGCTCATAGTCCTTAGTTGATGACATAAAAAATCTTCATGCTAAGTACCAAGAACTTGAAGGTCATCATGAATCGCTCTCAACTACCTATGAAAGGCTCTCCTATGATTATCTTCAAAGGAAACAAGAGCTTGAGAAATTGAGAGCGGCTCATGAAGATCTTCAAAAGGTGAATGAGTCACTTCGCGCCCAACAGATCAGTTCCGCTCAGGAAGGATTTGAACCACCATGTCTAAATTGCATTGAGCGTGATAACGCTACATCTGTTGCTGAATGTTCCACTGCTGCTACTGTTTCATTGTCTTCACCTACTGATGTGGTCACTAACCCCTCTGCGGAGGATATGTAACACCCCGGATGTAACTTTCCATATTTGTAACTCCAACTCTTGCCATTTTCGGATATGTGCTATGATATTCCCTCCGTGGTTGGGTTTTGTTTTCGTTTTGCATTTTGTCCATGTCATGCATCTCATATCATGTCATCATGTGCATCTCATTTGCATACGTGTTCGTCTCATGATTCCGAGCATTTTCCCCGTTGTCCGTTTTGCAATCCGGCACTCCTATGTCCCCCGGTGTCCCCTTTTACATTTTTCCGTGTGCGGGTGTTGAACGTTCTCGGAATGGACCGAGCCTTGCCAAGTGGCCCTAGTATAGCACCGCTAGACCACCTGTCAAGTTTCGGGTCATTTGGAGTTCGTTTGGTACTCCAACGGTTAACCGCACTCTCGCAAAGGCCTCTTTTAAGTTGCAGCCCAACATCCCTCCAAAACAGCCCAATAACCCATCTAAGTCACCTCCATGCTCTCCGTCGTCGGATCACGATCGTGTGGGCAAAAACCGCACCTCATTTGGACTCTCCTAGCTCCCTCTATGCCTATATGTGCACTCCCCCGAATTCCCGGATCCCCAAACCCTAGCCCGCTCCTCCGCCGCCGCCGGACACGTCCGGATCGGGCCGGACGCGTCCGACGCCGCGCCCGCAGCCAATCGGGCGCCGCCACGTGGCGCCGCCGCGCCGCCTCCGCCGCCGGCCCGCGAAGCCCGCCGCGGGCCCTCCCGCGCCCGACCCGGGCCGCGCCCCGTGCCCCGCCGCCGCGCCTGGCCGCGCCGCCCCGCCGCCGGCCGCCCCGCCGTCTGGCCGCGCCGCCGCTGCGCCGCCTGCGCCGCGCCCGGCCCCGCCGTCCGGCCGCGCCGCCGCCCGCGCCACCGCCGGATCCGGCCGCCCTGCCCCCACCGGCGACCTCCTCCCCGGCCCCGAGCTCCAACTCCGGCCGGCCATCCTCGAGCCGCGTGCTCAGATCCGATCTGAGAGTAAGGGTTGACTTTCCCCGACCCCAAAAATCGTCTAAGTCCTTTTTCTGCAAATATTTTTGTTGCATCTTCATCGCATCACATCTCCGCACCCGTGGCTCCGTTTTTGGCGCGTAGCATATCAAATTGTTCGTATCAAAGAGTAGATCATTTCATCTCATTGCACCATTTTCATTTGAGCTTGTCTTGATGCCCAAAATGCTGTTAGAAGAGGGCTATGTTTACATGGGTGCCATCTTTTCTTATGGTCCTTTTTGTCTTATGGTCAGTAAGGGACTTTTGATCTATGCTTTGAGTAGAATCATGTCATGTCTTGTTTTGCTATTATAAGTTCCTATTGCTTGTTGTTTGCTTGCTCTAAACATGCCTTCCTGATGTTAATTTCTGGCACACTAGTATTTTCACTAGTTTGTGAACCTGATATTTTTTGCACTTCCACCATGCTTGTTTGAACCTGTTATGATGTGATTTAGCCGTAGCTCAGTGTTCCTCTTTTGTTAAGCATCTGCTGTAGATCACTGCCATATGATTTGTTTTTATGTTGGGGTGCTGTAGCATAGTTTCTTGTTGCATGCTAAGTAGCATCGTGCTGTTAAACGCAGATTCGCGTCATTCTTGTTTTGCTTGTCATTTGCAAACCGTGCATCCTATTCCGGTGATCTTTATATCGATTTCAACCGAAATCATCTCATCTTTCCAGCGGCATACTTGGATTGCCAAGTTGATTCCTTGTTCCTCATTTTCCTTCCGGAGCACACATATGCATTGCATATCACATCTCGCATAGCATGTCATGTATTGCATCATATTGCTTGCGCATTGCTCCTTGTTTGATTGTTGTTCCATTGCTTGTGTTCTTGCTTTGGGTAGAGCCGGGAGATGAGTACGTGTACGAGGAACCTGTTGAGAACGCCTACGAGGATCAAGCCTTCGACAACTCTGAGAACCTTGCAGGCAAGATGACCATACCTTCGAAATCACTTCTATCTTTGCTTGCTAGATGCTCGCTCTTTTGCTATGCCTATGCTGCAATACCTACCACTTGCTATATCATGCCACCCATGTTGCCATGTCAAACCTCTAACCATCCATGTCCTAGCAAACCGTTGATTGGCTATGTTACCGCTTTGCTCAGCCCCTCTTATAGCGTTGCTAGTTGCAGGTGAAGATGAAGTTTGTTCCTTGTTGGAACACGGATATTTTTGGGATATCACAATATCTATTGTTTTAATTAATGCATCTATATACATGGTAAAGGGTGGAAGGCTCGGCCTTATGCCTGGTGACTTGTTCCACTCTTGCCACCCTAGTTTCCGTCATACCGGTGTTATGTTCCTTGATTTTGCGTTCCTTACGCGGTTGGGTGATTTATGGGACCCCCGTGATAGTTCGCTTTGAATAAAACTTTTCCAGCAAGGCCCAACCTTGGTTTTACCATTTGCCACCTACACCCCTTTTTCCCTTGGGTTTTCGCGAGCCCAAGGGTCATCTTTATTTTAGCCCCCCCGGGCCAGTGCTCCTTCGAGTGTTGGTCCGAACTGAGCTGCCTACGGGGCCACCTCGTGGAAACTCGAGGCCTGGTTTTACTCGTAGCTAGTCTCATCCGGATGTGCCCTGAGAACGAGATATGTGCAGCTCCTATCGGGATTTGTCGGCACAATCGGGCGGCTTTGCTGGTCTTGTTTTACTATTTTGGAAATGTCATGCGAACTGGGATTCCGAGACTGATCGGGTCTTCCCGGGAGAAGGTTTATTCCTTCGTTGACCGTGAGAGCTTGTGATGGGCTAAGTTGGGACACCCCTGCAGGGTATTATCTTTTGAAAGCCGTGCCCGCGGTTATGAGGCAGATGGGAATTTGTTAATGTCCGGTTGTAGAAAACCCGAAGTTGACCTTATTTAAAATACATCAACCGCGTGTGTAACCGTGATGGTCCCTTCTCGGCGGAGTCCGGGAAGTGAACACGGTGTTGGAGTTATGTTTGACGTAGGTTGCTCTAGGATCACTTCTTGATCGCTACTAGCTTCGCGACCGTGCCTTACTTCTCTTCTCGCTCTCTTTTGCGATGTAGCCACCATATATGCTAGTCGCTTGCTGCAGCTCCACCTCATTACACCAGCCTTCCCTTAAGCTTAAATAGTCTTGATCTCGCGGGTGTGAGATTGCTGAGTCCCCGTGACTCACAGATTCTACCAAAACAGATGCAGGTACCGGTGATGCCAGCGCAGATGGCGCAACTGAGCTGAAGTGGGAATTTGATGAGGCCCTTGGTCGCTACTATGTTTCATTTCCAGACGATCAGTAGTGGAGCCCAGTTGGGGCGATCGGGGATCTGTGTTGCATTTGGGGTAGTCTTCTTTTATTTTGGTTCCGTAGTCGGACCTTGAGTGTAAACTGAATGATGGATGTTTATTTATGTATTGTGTGAAGTGGCGACTGTAAGCCAACTATGTATCTCTTTCCCTTATGTTTTACATGGGTTGTGTGAAGATTACCTCACTTGCGACATTGCTTTCAATGCGGTTATGCCTCTAAGTCGTGCTTCGACACGTGGGAGATATAGCCGCATCGAGGGCGTTACAAGTTGGTAATCAGAGCCTTCCCCGACCTTAGGAGCCCCACTGCTTGATCGTTTTTAGCGGCCGAGTTGTGTCTAGAAAAATGTTTTGAGTCATTTAGGATTATATATATATCAGAGAGTTAGGAATTCTTTTTACTACTCAGTCCCTTCGTCGCTCTGGTGAGGTCTCCTGATGTAGAAGTTTTGACTTTCCTCTCCTCAAATTTCACTAAAAAAATTTTTTAGGATCACGCGGGTATCTTGGAATCGTTCCGATGGTTTTATGATGAGAACATTGTCTTGGTGCCTCCTGTCAGGGGTTTAGTGGAAGTGTCCCGGGGAGTTGAGCTCTGAGGTGTTGTCGTCATAATTTTATCGTTGCAGTTCTGGAATACCTGAGTTTAGTACGCCGACATCGAAAATCTCTTTTACGCAGTTGTTGGTGAGATAACCCCGATAACTCAGTACTGAGGTGAGTACGGGAGTATTTCCATGACTCGTATAACGGATGCTTTTCGAAGGTTCAGGTACACGATTTCCGAAGGTTTCTTGGTTATGTATTGACGGATGGATACAGTTGGATGTAGGGATTGTTAGTTTGGGTGAGATATATTGCTTCCCCTGTATCCCCAACACCTGATTGCATAACCGGAAAGTTTCGGGAGTTTATAGGTGGGATTCAAGTAGCTCTAGCATTTCTTCCGCAGATATTTGGTTTGTGATTGGGTAATCCTTACCACTTATTTGTTCCATTCATTCCTTGTTTTTATTTTCATTCATCAATCTCTTATCAAGTGGCTTCTTACCTTAATGGACTTGATGTTTACTTCGGAATTCATTCGTTCATCCCTGTTCGAATGTTTATTGTGAAGACTATATGTTGCAATTTCTATCCGTTGATTCAACTTGTCTATCTGTTAATCAAGATGCTAACGGATGTCACCCTCTTCAGGATGGCTCCGCCAACGCATCAGAATCCGGAACGCAGTGATGGGAGTCAGGCGAACCCTCCACCTCCACCTCCGCCTCCGGAGGCATGGCAAACTTTGATGGCAACCACTAACGCCAACGCTCAGTTGTTGATTCAGCTGATGCAAGAGCGTAACCAAGGCCAAGGCAACCAAGGGAATCAAGGTCAAGGGCAGTTCTACCATCAGCCTCAGTTCCCTACCCTCAACCAGTTCCTTGCAAATTAGCCAAAGTCTTTCAGCTACTGTGCCGAGGCCACAGACGCCGATGATTGGCTCGTGGATATCAACAAGCATTTCGAATGCAGCAATGTCAAACCTGAGGACTATGTCAAGTTCGCGTCTTTTCAGCTCAAGGATCAGGCAGCTGATTGGTTCCAGCAATACAAGGATTCCAGAGGAGGTCGAGTAATTACTTGGACTGATTTCCGTCGGCACTTTAAAGCTCACCACATTCCTACCAGTGTTGTTGAGAGCAAGCGTGAGGAGTTCCGCAATCTCTCAAATTCCAGTCGTTTGTGAGTACCAAGATGTCTTTCCAGAAGAGCTTCCGGGTATGCCTCCGCATCGGCCAGTCGAATTCGTTATCGATCTTGAGCCTGGCACTGAACCTGTTTGCAAGCGTCCTTACAAGCTTGGACCTGAAGAACTAAAGGAATTGAAGAAGCAGCTCGATGAACAAGAGCGTCTGGGTTTGATCAGACCGAGTTCATCTCCATGGGGATGTGGAGTTCTTTTTGTCCAGAAGAAGGATGGCACGGACCGACTTTGCGTCGATTACCGTCCATTGAACAAGAAGACAATCAAGAACAAGTATCCACTTCCCAACATCAATGAGCTATTCGAGCAACTCAAAGGCGCTAAAGTATTCTACAAGCTTGACCTTCGTATGGGTTATCATCAGATTCGCATTCGTGAACAAGATATTCCCAAGACAGCATTCAGAACAAGCTCTGGTTCTTATGAATATACTGTCAAGTCTTTCGGCCTTGTCAATGCTCCTCCAACATTCTCTCGAATGATGAACTTTATCTTCAACCCCTACACCAATGATTTCGTCTTGGTGTATCTCGATGATATTTTGGTCTTCTCCAAGAACAAGCAGGATCATGTCAAACATTTGCGATTGGTGCTCGACAAGCTCAGAGAGCATCAATTCTATGCGAAGTTTTCCAAATGTCAGTTCTGGCTTGATGAAGTTCTTTATCTTGGTCATATCATCTCCGCCAAGGGAATTGCTGTTAATCCGGCGAAGGTTTCTGCGGTTCTGAATTGGGAACCTCCTCAGAATGTCAAGCAGCTCCGCAGTTTTCTTGGTCTTGCAAGCTATTGCCGAAGATTCGTTGAGAATTTCTCTAAGATTGCAAAGCCTCTTTCCAACCTCCTCCAGAAGCATGTCAAGTATGTCTGGACGCCTGAGTGTGACGTCGCTTTCAACACCCTCAAAGAGAAGCTAGTCACAGCTCCTGTCTTGACTCCTCCTGATGAATCCAAACCATTCGAAGTATTCTGTGATGCTTCCTTGCAAGGTCTCGGTGCTGTGTTAATGCAAGAGAAGAAAGTTGTGGCCTATACCTCTCGTCAGTTGAAGCCCAACGAAAAGAACTATCCCACTCACGATCTCGAGTTGGCGGCAGTTGTCCATGCATTGATAACATGGAGACATCTCTTGTTGGGAAGGAAAGTGGACATTTTCACCAATCACAAGAGCCTCAAGTATATCTTCACTCAACCAAACCTCAACCTCAGGCAAACTCGATGGGTCGAAATGATTCAAGAGTACAATCCAAGTATTGAATACACTCCTGGCAAGGCGAATGTAATTGCAGATGCTCTGAGCAGAAAGGCTTATTGCAACAGTCTAATTCTCAAGCCCTTCCAACCGGATCTTTGTGAAGCTTTCCGCAAGCTGAATCTTCAAGTTGTTCCTCAAGGCTTTCTTGCCAACCTCATAGTCTCTCCTACTTTGGAAGATCAAATTCGTGAGGCACAACTCCTGGATACCATGGTGAAGAAGGTGAAACATGGTATTGACAAGGGCATTTCCAAATACAAGTGCTATCGCTTGGATGACAAAGATACTCTTTTCTTTGAGGATCGTATTGTGGTTCCTAAAGGCGATCTGAGAAAAGTCATCATGAATGAGGCACACAATTCCCTCCTATCCATTCATCCTGGAAGTACGAAGATGTACCATGATCTCAAGAAGTCGTATTGGTGGACTCGAATGAAGCGAGAAATTGCTCAATTCGTGAATGAATGTGATGTCTGCAGAAGGGTGAAAGCAGAACACCAAAGACCAGCTGGTCTCCTCCAACCTCTTACTATTCCAGAATGGAAGTTTGATCATATCGAGATGGACTTCGTGATTGGATTTCCCAAGTCCAAGCGTGGAAATGATGCTATCTTCGTTGTCATTGACAAGCTTACTAAAGTGGCTCATTTCCTTCCTATCAAAGAATCTATCACAGTAGCTCAGCTGGCAGAGCTATACACCTCCAGAATTGTCTCCTTGCACGGTATTCCGCAATTGATCTCTTCAGACCGTGGAAGCATCTTCACTTCTAAGTTCTGGGATTCTTTTCAGAAGGCCATGGGCACCAACATTTGTTTCAGCACAGCTTTCCATCCTCAAACAAGTGGCCAAGTCGAGCGAGTCAATCAAATCCTTGAAGATATGCTCAGGGCTTGTGTCATTTCCTTTGGCATGAAGTGGGAAGAGTGTCTTCCATATGCCGAGTTCTCCTACAACAATAGCTTCCAAGCGAGTTCGGGCAAGGCCCCATTCGAAATTCTCTATGGCAGGAAGTGCCGTACTCCTCTCAATTGGTCCGAGACAGGTGAACGCCAACTTCTTTGCAACGACTTGATCACAGAAGCCGAAGAAATGTGCAAAGTCATTCGTGAGAATCTCAAAGCCGCGCAATCGCGCCAGAAGGGCTATTATGATGACAAGCACCGTGATGTGGCTTTTGAAATCGGAGACCATGTCTACCTCCGCGTCTCTCCAATGAAAGGCACTCGTCGCTTTGGTATCAAAGGGAAGCTTGCCCCTAGATATGTGGGTCCTTTCAAGATCATTGGCAAAAGAGGCGATCTCGCCTATCAACTTGAGCTTCCATCCAAGTTTGCAAACGTGCACGATGTGTTTCACGTGTCACAGCTTCGCAAGTGCTTCAAGATTCCTGAACGCACTATCAACTTTGAAGAAATTGACCTCCAAGAAGATCTCTCTTATCATGAGCACCCCGTTGCTATTCTTGAAGAAACCGAGCGCAAGACTCGCAACAAGTCAATCAAATTCCTGAAAGTGAAGTGGTCACACCATTCCGACCGAGAAGCCACCTGGGAGCGCGAGGATCACCTCCGTTCCGAATATCTTGAGTTCTTTCAGTCCTAGATCTCGGGACGAGATCCTCTTGTAGTGGTGGAGTGTTGTAACACCCCGGATGTAACTTTCCATATTTGTAACTCCAACTCTTGCCATTTTTGGATATGTGCTATGATATTCCCTCCGTGGTTGGGTTTTGTTTTCGTTTTTCATTTTGTCCATGTCATGCATCTCATATCATGTCATCATGTGCATCTCATTTGCATACGTGTTCGTCTCATGATTCTGAGCATTTTCCCCGTTGTCCGTTTTGCAATCCGGCACTCCTATGTCCCCCGGCGTCCCCTTTTACATTTTTCCGTGTGCGGGTGTTGAACGTTCTCGGAATGGACCGAGCCTTGCCAAGTGGCCCTGGTATAGCACCGGTAGACCACCTGTCAAGTTTCGGGTCATTTGGAGTTCGTTTGGTACTCCAACGGTTAACCGCACTCTCGCGAAGGCCTCTTTTAAGTTGCAGCCCAACATCCCTCCAAAACAGCCCAATAACCCATCTAAGTCACCTCCATGCTCTCCGTCGTCGGATCACGATCGTGTGGGCGAAAACCGCACCTCATTTGGACTCTCCTAGCTCCCTCTATGCCTATATGTGCACTCCCCCGAATTCCCGGATCCCCAAACCCTAGCCCGCTCCTCCGCCGCCGCCGGACACGTCCGGATCGGGCCGGACGCGTCCGCCGCCGCGCCCGCAGCCAATCGGGCGCCGCCACGTGGCGCTGCCGCGCCGCCCCCGCCGCCGGCCCGCGAAGCTCGCCGCGGGCCCTCCCGCGCCTGACCCGGGCCACGCCTGGCCGCGCCGCCCCGCCGCCGGCCGCCCCGCCGTCCGGCCGCGCCGCCGCCCGCGCCACCGCCGGATCCGGCCGCCCCGCCCCCGCCGGCGACCTCCTCCCCGGCCCCGAGCTCCAACTCTGGCCGGCCATCCTCGAGCCGCGTGCTCAGATCCGATCTGAGAGTAAGGGTTGACTTTCCTCGACCCCGAAAATCGTCTAAGTCCTTTTTCTGCAAATATTTTTGTTTCATCTTCATCGCATCACATCTCCGCACCCGTGGCCCCGTTTTGGGCGCGTAGCATATCAAATTGTTCGTCTCGAAGAGTAGATCATTTCATCTCATTGCACCATTTACATTTGAGCTCGTCTTGATGCCCGAAATGCTGTTAGAAGAGGGCTATGTGATGTTAGTTTCTGTTTCTTAACAGAACTTGTACTTTTGTCATTTTTGCCATGATTAATGTGTGCACCTTATGAACTTGAGCCCTACATGTGTGTTGAACTATGCCATGCCATCTTTCCAGGGGTGTATGCCATGTATTTTTGTGGTCAATGTGGTGACTAGAACAAGCATGGAAACTAGGGATGATAATGTTGCTGATTTCAGGAACTTAGTAGTTTCACTAAGTCATGTCCAGCTGTTATTTTTATGCCATATGTTCATGTTGTTACAGAGAGATCTATGCCCTTTTTGAGCATGATCAGTAAGGGTGTTTTGAACATATGGATGTTCTCTATCCACCCATGCCTTTGTTGGCATTTATGGAGTAGTCTAGAATGTCATTTTCGTGCTCTACTTTTGCTTCAAAATGTTTCCTGGCAGATTGTTTACATGAGTTTCAATTTTCACAAGGTTGTTGTAGTTGATCCGTGTGTGCTATGATGTTGTTCTTGCCATGTATAGCTTCTATGCCATGTCTTCTTCATGGGTGTATGCTTAGTTTATCATGAGATGCTCTGTAGTGAGTGCATCGAGCTCACGAACATGCCTACTTGTTATCTGTTTTCGCCATGTCCAGTTTTTCTGTTAAGTCTGAGATCTGTAATGAAACTTGCTATGTTTACATGGGTGCCATCTTTTCTTATGGTCCTTTTTGGCTTATGGTCAGTAAGGGACTTTTGATCTATGCTTTGAGTAGAATCATTTCATGCCTTGTTTTGCTATTATAAGTTCCTGTAGCTTGTTGTTTGCTTGCTCTAAACATGCCTTCCTGATGTTAATTTCCGGCACACTAGTATTTTCACTAAGTCTGTGAACCTGATATTTTTTGCACTTTCACCATGCTTGTTTGAACCTGTTATGATGTGATTTAGCCGTAGCTCAGTGTTCCTCCTTTGGTAAGCATCTGCTGTAGATCACTGCCATATGATTTGTTTTTATGTTGGGGTGCTGTAGCATAGTTTCTTGTTGCATGCTAAGTAGCATCGTGCTGTTAAACGCAGATTCGCGTCATTCTTGTTTTGCTTGTCATTTGCAAACCGTGCATCCTATTCCGGTGATCTTTATATCGATTTCAACCGAAATCATCTCATCTTTCCAGCGGCATACTTGGATTGCCAAGTTGATGCCTTGTTCCTCATTTTCCTTCCGGAGCACACATATGCATTGCATATCACATCTCGCATAGCATGTCATGTATTGCATCATATTGCTTGTGCATTGCTCCTTGTTTGATTGTTGTTCCATTGCTTGTGTTCTTTCTTTGGGTAGAGCCGGGAGACGAGTACGTGTACGAGGAACCTGTTGAGAACGCCTACGAGGATCAAGCCTTCGACAACTCTGAGAACCTTGCAGGCAAGATGACCATACCTTCGAAATCACTTCTATCTTTGCTTGCTAGATGTTCGCTCCTTTGCTATGTCTATGCTGCGATACCTACCACTTGCTATATCATGCCACCCATGTTGCCATGTCAAACCTCTAACCATCCATGTCCTAGCAAACCGTTGATTGGCTATGTTACCGCTTTGCTCAGCCCCTCTTATAGCGTTGCTAGTTGCAGGTGAAGATGAAGTTTGTTCCTTGTTGGAACACGGATATTTTTGGGATATCACAATATCTATTGTTTTAATTAATGCATCTATATACTTGGTAAAGGGTGGAAGGCTCGGCCTTATGCCTGGTGACTTGTTCCACTCTTGCCACCCTAGTTTCCGTCATACCGGTGTTATGTTCCTTGATTTTGCGTTCCTTACGCGGTTGGGTGATTTATGGGACCCCCGTGACAGTTCGCTTTGAATAAAACTTTTCCAGCAAGGCCCAACCTTGGTTTTACCATTTGCCACCTACACCCCTTTTTCCCTTGGGTTTTCGCGAGCCCAAGGGTCATCTTTATTTTAGCCCCCCCCCCCCCCCCCCCGGGCCAGTGCTCCTTCGAGTGTTGGTCCGAACTGAGCTGCCTGCGGGGCCACCTCGTGGAAACTCGAGGCCTGGTTTTACTCGTAGCTAGTCTCATCCGGATGTGCCCTGAGAACGAGATATGTGCAGCTCCTATCGGGATTTGTCAGCACAATCGGGCGGCTTTGCTGGTCTTGTTTTACCATTGTCGAAATGTCATGCGAACCGGGATTCCGAGACTAATCGGGTCTTCCCGGGAGAAGGTTTATTCCTTCGTTGACCATGAGAGCTTGTGATGGGCTAAGTTGGGACACCCCTGCAGGGTATTATCTTTTGAAAGCCGTGCCCGCGGTTATGAGGCAGATGGGAATTTGTTAATGTCCGGTTGTAGAAAACCCGAAGTTGACCTTATTTAAAATACATCAACCGCGTGTGTAACCGTGATGGTCCCTTCTCGGCGGAGTCCGGGAAGTGAACATGGTGTTGGAGTTATGTTTGACGCAGGTTGCTCTAGGATCACTTCTTGATCGCTACTAGCTTCACGACCGTGCCTTGCTTCTCTTCTCGCTCTCTTTTGCGATGTAGCCACCATATATGCTAGTCGCTTGCTGCAGCTCCACCTCATTACACCAGCCTTCCCTTAAGCTTAAATAGTCTTGATCTCGCGGGTGTGAGATTGCTGAGTCCCCGTGACTCACAGATTCTACCAAAACAGATGCAGGTACCGGTGATGCCAGCGCAGATGGCGCAACTAAGCTGAAGTGGGAGTTTGATGAGGCCCTTGGTCGCTACTATGTTTCATTTCCAGACGATCAGTAGTGGAGCCCAGTTGGGGCGATCGGGGATTTGTGTTGCATTTGGGGTAGTCTTCTTTTATTTTGGTTCCGTAGTCGGACCTTGAGTGTAAACTGAATGATGGATGTTTATTTATGTATTGTGTGAAGTGGCGACTGTAAGCCAACTATGTATCTCTTTCCCTTATGTTTTACATGGGTTGTGTGAAGATTACCTCACTTGCGACATTGCTTTCAATGCGGTTATGCCTCTAAGTCGTGCTTCGACACGTGGGAGATATAGCCGCATCGAGGGCGTAGGATACCACTGCTGTTGCTGATGAAAATGCTATGTTGAAGACATTGCGTGAAACAGGGATGTACAAAAGTTTGAAGGGACATCAGACTCTCTGCAATGTCCTCAAAAAGTAGATTCTGAACCGAAACCCTAGGAAAGAGGGTGTTGGGTTCGAGAGGAAAATGAATGTTTATTGCTTGTACTGGAAGCCTGAGCAGTACCCCAAAACCACATGGGTTGCTGCAAAGGAACCTTCAGTAGATCCATCCACTTTATCTGGCTTTACCTGTGCTAATCCTATTATCATTGATGAATCCTTTGATGCAAACTATAAGCTGTTCAAAAATCAGAATGGTGAAGTGTTTGCCAGGTACATTGGTACTAACTGCAGGAATGGACCACCTATGAAGAAGATCTGGGTACCTAAGCGGTACATTGAGAATCTTCCTGTGAATGTCGTCATGACACCACCAAGGAAGAAGACAAACCCCAGACCTATGGCTTCATATGGCCCAAAGGCTTCATATAGATACAGGACTCACATGAGTCACCCTAACGCCAATGTTTTGCAGGGAAATCATGCTCAGACTTATGAATATGAGCGTGTATCTTCGAACCGCTATGTTCATAGGACTAAGAACTTTTCTGCTTATTCATATGAGTATCATTCATTTCCTGCAAGGCTATTTGCTAGGGCTTCAAAGCCAAAATTCTCAAATGCTGCACTTAGACTCATTGCTTCTAAGCCCCCACTGAAGATGTGGGTGGCAAAGAAGAACTAACTCTCTTTTGCAGAAAAACTGTCTTCAGCCAGCAATCAATGGCGTCCGATACTATTGCTGGGGACCTAAAACTCACTGAGGACGCACGATGAAATGTCATTCTATATGCTTCACATCTGAATTTCTTATCAGTCATACCATGTCCTAACTTTGTTATAAGCTGTGACTGTCCCTATATGTATCAAATGCATATGCTTCACAACACTTTTGTGAAGCCTATCCTCCTAACTGCATTGTAGGGTACATCACCAAAAGCTTCAGAGTGGATTATGGACAGTGGATGCACAAATCATATGACTGGTGATCGAAGTCTTCTCATGGACTCAACCTTACGTCCATCCGACAAGAGTCACATCACATTTGCTGACACTGGTAAAAGCAAAGTATTGGGTCTAGGTAGAGTTGCAATCTCAAAGGATCAACACATGGATAAAGTGATGCTTGTTGAATCCCTTGGTTTCAACTTAATGTCTGTCTCAATGCTTTGTGACTTGAACATGATTGTGATATTTGGCAAATATCGTTGCCTTGTACTAATGGAATCTGACAAATCTCTAGTCTTTGAAGGGTATCGAAAAGATGATCTATACATGGTAGATTTCTCAGCAGGTCCACAGCTTGCCGTTTGTCTTCTCACAAAAGCTTTAGAATGTTGACCCTGGCATCGAAGGCTGGGACATGCTGGCATGAGAAACTTACACTCACTTGTCAAGAAGAAGCATGTCATTGGCATCGAGGATGTCAAGTTCAAGAAGGATCATCTGTGTGGTGCCTGCGAAGCTGGGAAGATGACAAGGGCAAAGCACCCCTCGAAGACAATCATGACAACATCTCAACCCTTCGAGTTGTTACACATGGACTTGTTCAGACCTACTCACTACTCCACCCTCACAACAACTGCCTATCACTATGGCTTCGTCATTGTTGATGACTACTCAAGATACACATGGGTTCATATAATTCTTTACAAGACTGAAGTGCAAGATGTCTTCAGACGCTTTGCAAATCGAGGAATGAACAACTATGGTGTGAAGATCAAGCACATCAGAAGTGACAATGGCACTGAATTCAAGAACACTGGACTTGATCTGTATCTGGATACATGGGAATCACTCATGAGTTCTCTGCTCCATACACACCTCAGCAAAATGGCATTGTTGAGCGCAAGAACAGAACCCTCATTGAGATGGCTCGAACAATGCCAGATGAGTACAAGACGCCAAGAAAGTTCTGGCCTGAAGCTATTGATACAACATGTCATATCATCAACCGTGTGTACGTTCATAAGCTTCTGAACAAAACATCATATGAGCTACTTACTGGCAAGAAGCCAAACGTCAGTTACTTCAGAGTATTTGGAGCAAGATGATGGATCAAGGATCCCCATCACAAGTCAAAATTTGCACCTAAGGCTCACGAAGGCTTCATGCTTGGCTATGGAAAGGATTCACACTCCTACAGAGTCTTCAACCTTTATCTCTACAAGATCGTTGAAACTGTGGATGTGAAATTTGATGAAACCAATGGTTCACAGAGAGAGATCCTGCCAAGTACACTGGATGAAGCTCCTTCAAACGAGGCAATCAAGCTGATGGGAACTGGTGAAATCATGTCCTCTGAAGCAAAGCCTGAAGAGGAACTTATCATCTCTGCACCAAATCAACCTGAAGATAGTGCTCAGACCGAAGACAATCCTCCCAATGACGATAATGATCAGCCAGAGCAAAACCTTCGTCCTGTTCATCCTCGTGTTGCAAATGAAGTTTAAATAGAGAAGATAATTGACAACATCAATGCACCTATTCCGCTCACTCGATCAAGAGCAACACAACTAGCAAACTTCTGTGGGCACTTTTCATTTGTGTCTATATCAGAACCCAAGAAAGTTGCCAAAGCTTTTATGGAACCTAAATGGATTCAAGCCATGCAAGAAGAACTTCAACAGTTCAAACTGAATAATGTCTGGGAACTTGTCAAGCGACCTGATCCTCGCAAGCATAACATTATTGGAACGAAATGGATATATCGAAACAAGCAAGATGAGCATGGTCAAGTCGTCAGAAACAAAGCACGTCTTGTGGCTCAAGGATATACTCAAGTTGAAGGAATTGACTTCGATGAAACATTTGCTCCTGTTGCTAGGCTTGAAGCTATTCGAATACTGCTAGCCTACGCTAATCATCACAATATCTTGCTATATCAAATGAATGTAAAGAGTGCATTTCTCAATGGCAAGATTGAAGAAGAAGTATATGTCGCACAACCACCTGGCTTTGAAGATCCAAAACATCTTGATATGGTGTACAACTAAACAAGGCACTATATGGCCTCAAACAAGCCCCTCGTGCCTGGTATGATACAATCAAAGACTTCCTGAAGAGCTAAGGCTTCAAACCTGGATCCCTCGATCCCACTCTCTTCACGAAGACATATGATGGTGAACTGTTTGTGTGCCAAATATATGTGGATGACATTATCTTCGGGTGCACCAACCAGAAGTACAATGATGAGTTTGGGTACATGATGCAAGAGCAATATCAAATGTCCATGATGGGTGAGCTGAAGTTCTTCCTTGGTCTTCAAATTCGTCAGCAAAGGAATGGCATCTTCATATCTCAAGAGAAATACCTCAAAGATTGTCTGAAGAAGTTTGGAATGGAAGACTGCAAAGGCTACACGACGCCAATGCCAGCCAAACACCATCTTGGTCCCGACGACAATGGTAAAGAGTTCGATCAAAAGGTATACTGCTCCATGATTGGTTCTTTGCTTTATTTAAGTGCATCTAGGCCAGATATTATGCTTAGTGTTTGCATGTGTGCTCGATTCCAAGCGGCACTAAAGGAATCTTATCACTTAGCTGTGAAGCGAATTCTTTGATATTTGGCTTACACCCTAACACTCGGATTATGGTATCCCAAGGGCTCAAAATTCGATTTGGTTGGATTCTCGGATGCTGATTATGCTGGTGACAAGGTGGATCGCAAGTCTACATCTGGCACATGCCATTTTCTTGCTCGATCACTTGTCTGTTGGTCTTCAAAGAAGCAGAACTGTGTATCACTCTCAACTGCTGAATCTGAATACATTGCTGCTGGATCCTGTTGTGCTCAGCTTCTATGGATGAAGCAAACTCTCAAGGATTATGGCATCAACCTGAAACAAGTACCTCTCTTCTGCGACAACGAGAGTGCCATCAAAATAGCCAACAATCCAGTCCAACACTCGAAGACAAAGCACATTGAAATTCGTCATCACTTTCTCAGAGATCATGTTATGAAGAAAGATATCGATATCATTCACGTCAACACTGAAGAGCAACTGGCAGATATCTTCACGAAGTCCTTGGATGAGAAAAGGTTTTGCCAGTTACGGTGTGAGCTAAATATCTTGGAATCCTCTAATGTCCTGTAATCAGGCACACATCCTAACACTTATGCATGCTGATGACTTAGATGTGCAACACACAAAGTAATGTATATCTTCAATCAATGAAGATATACACTCTGAGTGTGAATACATTAACATGGAATTTGACTTCGGAGCGCCACGATAATTGTGCACCGTGTCTGGGTCTAATACTTCCTATACGGTGGGTAACGCCACCACCAACCTTCTTTGTTTGAAGCGTTTCACTCAAGGTGTTATATTTCAATAACTTTGCATTTCGTTTGTCTTCAGTTTCAATTTGTCTTCATGACTTTCTGCACTATGATGATTTGATTGCTTTCTGATGTATATACATACTAGTGTACTGTCCTCTACAGCATTCACTTATGGCTATGTCTTCAATATTGGATCTTTTGAACTAAGTGAATGTGATCGGACCCTAACCTCTCTATGCTTCCCATCACAAAATCTATCTATCCAAATCATATGCATTCTATTGAAACTGTCAAATGTCTTCTCTGCGTCCTAGTCAGCAGAAGGCAAAGAGATAAACATTAAATCTGTTTTAAATGGCTTATCTTTACTGTTGAAATCCGGAGAAGCCGGAACAACTCTCCGACATGCCTGGCGGACGTGGGAACGTGGGACAACCCTGAGTGTGTTGCATGCTTGCCACGTACCCCTCAGATATGAACCGCTAGGGGCACCAGCGTAATTGCGTTGTGTCTCTCACCTACTTATGAATACTTGGCCCCTGCGCTAAAGAAATCCTTCTCCCACCTCTCCACCTCCGTCAAATCCCTAGCTCCACCGCTAGCTCGTGACGACGCCAGCGACGAAGCGCTTAGCTGCCGCGACTTCCCCGACGCCGTCCTCACGCCGGCCGCGGACATCGTCCTCTCCGCCGTCGCCGTAGGTGTTCTCCGTCGCCAAGTTAGGGCACGGTGGGCTGAACTGCTCGGTCTCCTATTCCTCCATCTAGCAGTTCTTCATGCGGTAATTATAACTCTATTTTTACCACCTTTTTGATCTTCAAGATTCATCCTGTTTACCGAAAGTTGTTTCTGTCTGTTCAAGTTAGATCTATTCCGTCTGCATCTCATACTGCTTAGTCGATTCACTTAGATTCCTTCTAGTTTGATTCCTCACTTGTACTTATTCACGGATTGGTACAAATCTGGAACCAACTCACCAATATAAGTGAATGTCTTCGCATCATGAGGTCAATGTCTTCAAACTGATTTATCTTCAAAATCTTCTGAGAATGCATATGACCTCTTCCCCTTCCCTCGCATCTCTAATGCTGTCACAGGTACATGTCCGTGGGAGAATCCCTTGGTTCTCATAGTCTGCATTCGTTTGCAGAATACTTACAGCACCATATAAATTCTCCTGAAGCCAGTTCCTGCTTGACCAGCAAGCGCAAATCTCTGAAGCCTTTGAACGTATCGAAGCCTTTCAGCTTGAAGTTCATGGCAATAGAGAAATCAGCAAGGAAGGGTGGCAGACAGCGCAGAGAAGGCACATCTAAAGATCTGCCTGATGACTTAGCAGAAATGTATAAGACAGATCCCGAAGAGAATTATCATTAGAGGAAGATCTGCCCAATGGATTCGGCGCTATTGGGCTGAGGAGTGGTTCAAGTACAAATTTGTGACAAAGGAATATGCAGAGAAGCATGCCATCAAGAGACCTTGGGGTCATGTCCTCTATCGAGGGCTTCAACCCAAGAGTCGAGCTAAAGCCATTGAACAAGGCTTCTATCCATGCATTGTCCGTGGGCCACAGCCTGCGAACGCAGATCCCACTTCACTACTATGGTGTCGTGACGATTCGCTCTTCAAGCGCAACTATCAGTTTGCTGTGGCTTCGGCCAAGAAGAACAAGAAGTCATTGGGTTTGGACTTCAACCCAGGTCCCTCTGCTCCCCCGGGCTGATGGCTCCCGTGAAGCTAATCCCAATGTCATTGGCCCCTATGCCAACCTTGACGGCCTCATCACTTACATCATGGTCCAAGGCGCCAGAGTAGATCATTCTGACAATGGTGATGACTCTGATGAAGCCCCAGCTCCTCCTCCAAAGCCGCAGAAGCAAAAGAAGTCAAAGGCTTGAACCTCAGCTGCACCTCCGAAGAATTTGCGTGCGAAGCCACTGGCCACTGCACCTCCTGAAGCCAGTGTGCAATCTGAAGATTTGTCTCGTGTCTCCAAGAGAACGGACAAGAAGAAGCAACTCGTTAGACCAACTGATCAAAGAGCCTTGACTCCTGCTACAATTCTGCGTGAAGAACCCATTGATCTATCAAGTGATGAAGATCTTGCTGATGATGCCCTTGAGCAGCTGATCAAGAGCAAAGAAGAAGCAGAAATCTTCAGCAACCTGCCTCTCTTTGATGTGGCCATCATTCACAATTTCATTGATGAATGGTTCGACACCCCCAACGTCAGCTTTGAAGATTTACAACTCCCAATTGGCCTCAGTGTCGCCTTCAATGGCGCCATTGCTTCTGAGCTAGCTCTCGCTCAGCGCATCGTTGAGCTCAAAAACAAGATTGATTTTGAGAAGGCTCAATTCAAGAAGCATGTGGCCAATCTGAGTGTTCAAGACGTCCGCAACTTCAAGGTCATGCTCCATGAGCTTAAAGAAGCTTTTCTAAAGAAACGCCAAGAAGCTCAGGGCTCTCGAGAACGCATGAAGCTTTTGGCTGATAAGTGTGTGCTTGCCTACAATGAGGCTGAGAAGCGCAAGTCCCTTGGCCGTCCTGGCATTGATCCCAGGATGGCTGCAAAGAGGAAGAAGAAGCACCCTGAACAGCCTGAGCCTTCAAGCCAAGAAGCCCCTCGCATTATCTTCCCGAGCAGCATGACTGGCTCGAAGCCAAAGGTCCCAACAACCGCTTCAGAACAGAAGAATACGAGGGCTGCCGAGGCCGACACCAGAAAGAGAAAGAACACTGAAGCCTTTGATGCCGCTCCCTCCAAGAAGAAGCGCAAGACCAAGAAGACTAGGGCTGCTTCCACAGAGCCCTTAGTCGTTGAACCTATTTCTGTGGTCCGCCCAGTGTCCGTACATCAAGAACGAAGAATGGTTGTCCATGAGCCTGCTACCACAGAGGCTCATGAGACTGAAGATAATCCAGCAGCTGAACCCAACGCTGCTGAAGACATTGGTCAATATGACAATGTAAATGATGATGAAGTTCTTCCTCAGATCGAACATCAAGTGGCATCATCGCCTGTTCATACGAACAGCGAACTCATCAGCATTGGTCGTCCATTGACGCCAATTGCTCAGGATGCTTCGTGGGCTGATCACCCACAATAACAACAAGACTCCCCCAGTACTCCCCAACAACAACAACAAGCTACACCCCCAGTGCAAGAAGAGGATGAAGACTTTCAGGCTCAGCCAACTCCATCTCCTAACTTGAAGCCAGCACTTCGCAGGCTTCGCAGAGGACAAAGGCCTGAAGTCCCTCTGTCGAGCGTTCCCGAAGGAGAAGTGCAACGTTCACCTGTTGCACGCCAAGTATTTTCTGAACCAGCTCCAACAGTGAACGTCTCCTCGTCTAAAGCACTTGCTGCTGAAGACATTTCGGCTGCATCAGCCGAAGAAAATGAAGAAGAAGTACGTGTCCCTACACCCCCTGCGATTGAAGAAGAAGCAGTTCCAGATGTGAACGTGCCTGTGCCTGACCCTCCTGCTCGTCAAGAGGAGGTTGAAAATGTTGAGGCTGCCACCACCAATGCCAATGAAGCCAATGACGTGGTCATGGCTGACGCTAATGTGGAGCCTGCACCAACTAGTGTGCCTGAAGCAAGTGTGGGCACAGAACCTGAAACCAATGAGGGTGCTTGAGGGAGTCCTGGACTAGGGGGTGTCCGGATAGCCGGACTATCATCATCGGCCGGACTCCAAGACTGTGAAGATATAAGATTGAAGACTTCGTCCCGTGTCCGGATGGGACTTTCCTTGGCGTGGAAGGCATGCTTGGTGATACGGATATGTAGATCTCCTACCATTGTAACCGACTTTGTGTAACCCTATCCCTCTCCGATGTCTATATAAACTGGAGGGTTTTAGTCCGTAGGACACACAACCATTACAACAATCATACCATAGGCTAGCTTCTAGGGTTTAGCCTCCTTGATCTCGTGGTAGATCCACTCTTGTACTACCCATATCATCAATATCAATCAAGCAGGACTAGGGTTTTACCTCCATCGAGAGGGCCCGAACCTGGGTAAAAACATCGTGTCCCTTGTCTCCTGTTACCATCCGCCTAGATGCATAGTTCGGGACCCCCTACCCGAGATCCACCGGTTTTGACACCGACATTGGTGCTTTCATTCAGATTTCCTCTGTGCCTTCACCGATAGGTAGGATGCCTCTTCCCGTCTTTAAAGATGGTATTTTTGCCAAAGGAGCCTTGGCCGCCGGCCAAACTATCCGGCTGGGCGGTTTTCTCATGACCGCCCGTTCGGCCACCGCCTCGACGATGACCTCCCGGGTCATCGAAAGCAACCTTCACGTCAACTCGGAATTCGTCGAGCAGCTGGATCCAATAGAGCTCTCGTCCGTAAACGAGCTCTTGGACCGCATCGCCGCCCTGGGGGTCGCTACACACTACAATCAGATTGGGCTTAAAACCGATCTGAGAGAGATTAACTCTCCCCAGGTTACCCACCACGTTGCGGTGGTAGAGGAACAACGCGGTGACTCTTCCCCTGTATTGAAAAATAGTCATGTCCAGACTCCCGAACCCTCCATGCCGGATTCCCGCGGAGGGATGGACTCTGATCAAGCACTGAACCTAAAGTCAGACATCGGACCGGACTTGTTGGACAACATCCAGCAATCCAAGCTTCCAAATTCGGAAACTTCTCGGCCCTTGAGCATCGAGATGGGTAGGGTTCCGGACTCAATTCCACCCACCCACCCAGACATATGCGATCTATCTCTAATCTGGCAAGAGCCCACTGAAACAGTACATCATTACTGGGCCAGATTCCACCTGGTTATGGACAGGATAAAGGACTGCCGAGAGGAAAACGCAATTTCAATTTTCTACAATAATTGCACGGACGAGGGAATCTTGAACGCCGTCAGCCGTCGTGAAATTACACGCTTCGCCGACCTGGCGTCCATAGTACGAAAGTATTGTGCGATGGAGAGTTTCCGGCAAACCGAAACTAAGTTTTGGGACAATCCAGCCCCGAATACAACCCTAGTCCGTAACAAAAGGGTGCATTACACTCAAGCACCAGGTACAAAAACCAAAAAGCAAAAACCCCATAAAGGGCACGGAACCGTACTGGAGGGTTGGCTCAGCGGACCCTGTAAAATTCACAGTACAGAAGGCGCCACCCCAACACATAGCCTTCGAGCATGTTGGATATTGCGGCAGGTGGCCAAAAGTGGCGAGGAGCTCTTAGCACCGGAAAACCACTCCAACAGTACCAGTACGGTGTCAATAGTCTTCAAGACTTTTGCATCAAATAATATGCGAAAACAAACAATCCGCAGCCTCACCGAAGTCTACCAAGTAGCAACAACAAATCCATGGAGCGACACGGCCATCACCTTCAACGCCAGCAACGAACCTAAATTACGAACAGCCCGAGCACCAGCCGCATTGGTCCTCAGTCCAATAGTGGACGACTTTCGTCTTACCAAGGTACTCATGGATGGCGGCAGCGGACTAAACCTCATCTACGAGGAAACTCTTCAAAAAATGGAAATAGACTATGCCGCATTGAGCGAAGCAGCACAACCTTTAGAGGAATAATCCCTAGCCGGGAAGCGCGCTGCATAGGAAAAATCACACTTGATGTGGTGTTCGGCTCGCCGGACAATTACAGGTCCGAAGAAGTCACATTCCAAGTGGCCCCGTTCAGCAGCGGATATCACGCTATATTAGGACGAGAGGCATTCACAATTTTTCAAGCCATACCCCATTACGGGTACATGAAACTTAAAATGCCTGGGCCCGGCGGAATAATCACTCTCGTTAGTGATCCGGACATAGCACTCCGCGCCGAAAAAAAGACAGCCGCATTAGCCCTGGAGGCACTATCCGAAGCCCTAGTGGCAGAAGAACTCACTGCGCTGCGCTCTATGGTGAATAGGGACGATGTGATACTCGATAAGAGATCCAAGTCCACCTCCTTTAAACCAGCGGACGAAATAGTCAAATTCCAGGTCCATCCAACGAACCCAACAAAGACGGCCTCCATCGGGGCACAGTTGAACCCTGATGTAGACGCCGCACTGCAAGAATTCCTTCGGGAAAATTGGGACATCTTTGCCTGGCACCCTTCAGATATGCCAGGAATCCCACGCAGATTGGCAGAACACAGCCTAAATATCCTAAAAGGATTCAAGCCAGTCAAACAGGCTCTTCGGCGATTTTCCGAACCCAAAAGACAGGCAATGGGAGAAGAGCTAGCCAAACTATTGGAAGCCGGATTCATCAGAGACATCAAACATCTGGACTGGCTAGCAAACCTGGTAATGGTACCAAAGAAGGACAAATCCTGGCGCCTATGTGTCGATTTTAAAGACCTCAACAAGGCCTGCCCAAAGGATCCCTTCCCCCTTCCCCGCATCGACCAAATAATCGATGCTACCGCAGGGCACGATTCATTGTGCTTCCTTGACGCATACTCCGGCTACCATCAAATCAACATGGCGGAAGCGGATCAAGCCGCAACGACATTCATTACTCCATATGGACCATTCTGCTTCAACACGATGCCCTTCAGACTCAAAAACTCCGGTGCAACATATCAGCGCATGATTCAGACATATCTGGCTACCCAGATCGGCAAAACAGTAGAGGCATACGTAGACGACGTAGTCGTCAAAACCAAACACGTCGAAACTCTAGTAGACGATTTGAGGCTCACATTCGACAACCTCCGAGCATATGACATTAAGCTTAATCCCGAAAAATGCGTTTTCGGCGTACCAGCCAGAAAGCTCCTGGGCTTCATTGTATCCGGTAGAGGAATTGAAGCAAACCCAGCCAAAATCCGAGCTCTGTCACAGCTGGATATTCCAAAAGACCTCAAACAAATACAAAAATTGACTGGATGCGTGGCGGCTCTAAGACGCTTTATCTCCCGTTTGGGAGAAAAGGCATTGCCCCTCTATCGCCTCCTCAGGCGCACCGAACACTTCGAGTGGACGGATGCTGCCACTGCCGGACTCGAAGAAATAAAAGCCATATTGGCAACAAATCCGGTCCTGGCTGCGCCTAACCTAGGCGAACCAATGTTGTTATACATCGCGGCAACACATCAAGTTGTAAGCGCGGTACTCGTCGTCGAACGAGAAACAGAAGGGGACAAATTCCCTCTACAAAAACTAGTGTACTACGTATCCACTGTCTTAACTCCCTGCAAGTCCCATTACCCGCACTATCAAAAGATAGCGTGTGCGGTGTTCATGGCATCCCGGAAGCTCCAACACTACTTTCAAGAGTGTTTGATAACAGTGGCCTCCGAAGTACCCATCAACGACATTATAAACAACCGCGACGCGACGGGCAGGAATGCAAAATGGGCCATTGAGCTCTTACCATTCGATATAACTTACAAACCTCGGCGAGCTATAAAGTCGCAAGTTTTGGCTGACTTTCTCGCTGAGTGGACTGAAGCTGAACTCCCTAAAGAGTACGGCGCATACTCCAATTGGATTATGCACTTCGACGGCTCCAAAATGTTGGCCGGATTGGGGGCTGGTGTCGTATTGACGTCCCCAATCGGGGACACAGTGCAATACGTACTTCAGATAATGTACACGGACTCCAACAATGGAGCCGAATACGCGGCCCTCCTACATTGCCTCCGGATGGCAATCTCCATGGGCATTCAACACCTAGAGGTGCGCGGGGATTCAAACCTTGCAATATCCCAAGTAAATGGAGACTTTGACGCCAAGGATCCGAAAATGGCAGCCTATCGTAACGTTGTCCTAAAAATATCAGCTCGGTTCGAAGGACTCGAATTCCACCACGTAGCCCGGGATAATAACCAAGCAGCCGACGTATTGGCTCGCATTGGCGCAAAACGTGACGCTGTCCCTCCAAACATCTTCCTGGAGCGGCTCTTTAAGCCATCCGTACTATGGGAAGAGGAGTCCGGAAATAACAAACCGGAAGCAGCCGCACCACCCAACACAGAACAATCTGACATAATCGGCGATTCAGCCGATGAAATAACACCTTCAGCCCACGAAATAATGGTAGTAATCGCCCCGTGGACAGAGCCATTCCTAGCCTACTTGCTTAGGCAGGAACTTCCCGAAGACCAAAATGAGGCCCGCTGCATAGTTCGGCGATCTAAAGCCTACAAGGTCCACGAGGGAGAACTCTATAAAAAAAGCACAACCGGAGTCCTTCAAAGGTGTATCTCCGAAGAGGAAGGGCAAAACCTTCTAGCGGAAATTCATGCCGGATTAGGCGGACACCACGCTGCAGCTCGGGCCCTTGTAGGAAAGGCATTCCGTACAGGATTTTATTGGCCGACGGCCCGAGCAGATGCTCAGGACTTAGTCCAAAGATGTGTCGGTTGTCAGCTCTTTGCTAATCAGAGCCATATGCCACCCACCGCCCTCAAAACTATACCCATTACCTGGCCGTTCATGGTCTGGGGGCTTGATATGGTTGGACCCCTTAAAGGGGGAACCCACAAGCAAAAATACCTATTGGTCATGGTGGACAAATTCACCAAATGGATAGAGGCCAAGCTAGTTAAAACGGCAGAGTCCGGACCAGTGATAGACTTCATTTCCGGGGTAGTACACCGTTATGGCGTCCCCCATAGCATCATTACCGATAACGACACGAACTTCACGGCCGACGAGGTTAAATTATGGTGCAAAAATATGGGCATTAAGCTCGATTACGCTTCAGTCTATCATCCTCAAACCAACTGTCAAGTGGAACGAGCAAATGGTCTAATAATGGGCGGCATCAAACCAAGACTAGTGCGGTCCCTTACGAAATTTAACACGCACTGGGTAGAGGAGCTTGACTCCGTACTCTGGGGGCTGCGGACAACGCCCAACCGTACTACCGGATTCACACCATTTTTCATGGTATACGGCGTAGAGGCAGTTTTGCCCTGCGACATTATTCATGACTCACCTCGAGTGCGCATGTATGAAGAAAGAGAAGCCGAGCTGGATCGGCAGGACAGTTTGGATGCATTGGAGGAAGAACGCGACGTCGCAAAGGCTCGTTCCGCATTCTATCAACAGCAGGCTCGAAGATATCAAAGTAGAGAAGTACGGGCTAAAACTTACAATGTTGGCGAACTAGTTCTACGCCTGCCGGACAAGAAAAAGGACAAGCACAAGCCCAAATGGGAATGCCCTTTCATTATCGATCAAGTCCTGACCGGCGGGGCGTACCGCCTGCGAAATGCATCGGACAACCGACTCGAGCCGAACCCATGGAACGCAGCCCGTCTTCGAAGATTCTACGCCTAGCGCCGGACTAAGAGTTCGTCTCCTTCCTCCGTCCAAATTTTTTATATTTCAGCTGTCTTTCGTTTTTCTCTTTTCTCTCAACCTTTTTCATAAAAGCCTCTAAAGGCCTACTTGCGCATTGTTCGCACACGCTTGATGTGCTATCCGCACTCATTATACCTGGGGGCTTCTTTACCAGAAGCTTATTTATACGGGCTTCATGCCCAGCACATGTGTCAAACTTCCACATGTACCTTTTATTCACCATTATATGCATCGATATGACTTAAGTGTTGGCCAAGCTGGGTTGCCTGGCTCCTGTGCTTACCCCTACGTTCCCGATTGTTCGGCTAGGAGGTAAAGGGAGCACCTCTGCAATTGTTACTGCCGGGTCAGCCGGATGTGTACCTCAGACTGGGTGAAGCCGAAAGCTAGCGTTCTTAAGGGAATATTCGGTCGGTGACTTAAAAGATGATTTTTTGCCTACTTATCTATCTGCCCCCAAATGTTTTCCTGCTCTTTTCGCAGTCCGGACATGCACTTTAGGGCATGCCTCCCAGGGAAAGGAACCCTTAACGGAACTATTCTCCCTGGAAGATGTTTCTTACTAACCATGTAATATAACATAACTAGTTGGGCACTTGTCTAATAAAGCACTAATGACCCCTACGCCTGGTCTCCATGCATGCCCCGGTTTTTATTAACCGAGAAGGTATTCGGACACACTCCGGACCCTAGGGTCCCGAGGTTGAAGCGAAAAGGTCGGCAAAGACAAACGATCTACAATCTGGCTAGAAGGCATTTTACATGTCATTTTAAATACATCGTCAAATTGACTGACTGTATTCCTCCTCAATCCCGTCTAACAGGCTATCTAATTTACAGTCCCGTTGGGAATATTTAGCGGCCAACTCTACTTGGCCTTACACTAAGCTCACAGGGATCTCCTTCCCATCGGGCCCCATAGGTCCGACCTCGGCCATGTGGTTGGGATCCGCCTTCTGGTACCGCGTCTTCACCATGGCCCAGGCCTCCCTGGCACCTTGGCGGCAGGCCGATATCTTCCATAAACGGAAGCGCTGCCGCGCTGCTTGAAGCTTCTCCGCAAGCTCTCCAAGGCCCTCGGGTAGGGAGAGGGACGGCCATAAGGCCTGGACGACGCCGCTCATCGCCTGCCGAACTCGTTCGAGCAGTTGCACCAGCTCGGGAAGTTGATCACCCGTTGATACGGGCATCTCCTCTGCAGGGCGACCTGTGAGCACACCTATAGACATATTTCTGTCAATTGACTTCCTCGCCGAACTCTTCTTTTCAAAGGAGTTCGCTCAAGCACTTACTATAGATGCCGCGACGAAGCCGCTGATTCTCCTTCACGGAGCCAGGCAGCTCGGCCCGAACGCCTTTCAGCTCTTCCCCAAGCTGGGCGTGGGTATCCTGGAGTTTGTTCCTTTCCTGTTGCACCCTCGTCAGCACCCTCTCGCCGGCCTTCAGCTGGCGCAGCAGTTCTTGCTTGTCCGGATCCAGTCCGGCAACACCTGTAATATCATTGTCAGACTTACACGAACGCCGCACACCACTTATCTTTTTGAAATAATGTGTTACCAGGAGGGGTCCCTGTGTTTCCTCCTGCGGCAGCAAGTGCAGCCTCAAGTTGGGCCTTACACTCTTGCAGCTCCTGAGACAATTGGGTATTCTTCTCTGTAAGATCCTGCATATCAAATGATCCTTAAATCAGTTACTCTAACTACTTTAAGTCTCGGGGGCTACTGGCATATACAACTATTAAAATCTCTTACCCATATGTCTTTTACATACTGCTCCGTGGCTCTGGTCAAACCATCTTGAGCAGCACGGAGGTGCGCGTCCCCCGCGTTAAAGGCATTCAACGCCTCAGGGGAGAAGCACATGTCACGAAAAACTGTCCGGCGGCGCCTGTGGTTCATGGCGCTCTCCACCTCAGACCTGGTGGCGGACAGTCTGTCAGCATCCTCTGTTGGAGGAGTATCCGGCTCGCGCCTTGCGCTCGCCTCCCCCTCCAGACCAGGCGTTGGAGCCTGGCTGGCAGAGGCTTGGTTGGCAACCTCTACGCCCACAGTCCGGCGGGCACTCTTTCTCCTGCAAAAGTCATGAGCATTCAAACACTTCCTAGGAACTTTGTCCTAAATAACAACCGTGAGCTATACCGTTGCGGCAACGTTTCAATCCGCGCCGCACTCCTCTTCCGCCTGCTGGGCCGGACTGACCCTTGTTGGTCAGCCGCCGCGGGTTCGGCTTCCCGCCTTGAAGGCGCCTCCTGCAAGACACCATCGTATACGGTGGTCACAAATGTGCAAGGAAGAAATAATGGTGTCAGGACTTCGGTCACAATCACCTGGGAAGCCGGAGATAGGCCGGGGTAGTTAGCCGTAATGGCGACTAGAGCATTATCTATGCTGAGTTGGTGGAACACCCCGTCGATTAGCTCCACCTTTATGTCCGGATCCTCTTCGGAGGCCGGATCTAGGGATCTCTCTGGATCCTCGGGTTGTGGAGCCGGACTATGTATGCCCTCCACATCCCGACGCAGCTCCTGCGTCGAAAGCATAATGTAAGAAACTTAAACTTTGAAGGCATGGGTCGGACAAGCAAAGTGTTCGCTTACCCAGCACCGAGGGTTATTCATGGAGAACCCATTCAATGGACTCGTCTGGAGGAAATCCTCCTTCTCCCCCTTGTACAGGCCAGACAGGATCTTCACCAGGTCTTCGGCCGATCCCGGCCCTTTGCGGCCATGACGAGTGGCATCGTCCTCCCCGTTGAAATCCCACATGGGGTGGCCCTTGTATTGCAGCGGCTGCACCCCCCGCATAATGCACGTTGCCATGACTCCAATCATGGTCAATCCGGAATGGGCCAGTAACCTTATCCGGCCCATCAAATAATGGACGCTCTTGTCTTCCTCCAGCTGGGGGCTCCGCGGATGCCAACTCAGCCGTTTCTTCAGAGGAGCATTACTGAACTCCGGGAGGCCGATCCGAACAGGGTCCGGCACCGGAGCGTCTTCTACATAAAACCATTCTGAAGGCCAGTCTTCGGACGCCTTCTTAGGGGTTCCGGATGGATATCCGGTCCCGGCGATGCGCCACATTTTGGCACCGCCCACTTGATATATGGACCCCTCGTGAGAGCGGGGTACAAGATAGAACAACCTCTTCCACAGCGCAAAATGGGGCTCGATGCCCAGAAATAGCTCGCAAAGAGATACGTAACCTGCGATATGCAGAATAGAGGCGGGCGTGAGGTGATGGAGCTGGAGTCCGTAGAACTCCAGAAGCCCGCGGAGGAACGGATGTATAGGAAATCCGAGCCCCTTATCAGGTAGGGGACGAAGCATACCCGCTCCCCTTTATTGGGACTAGGGGTGGCCTCCGCTTGCTTCCCACCATTGTAGGTGGCCAGCCCGGCTCGAACCGGGACCATGAAGGCTGGAGGGAGATATCCCTCCGCTTGGAGCGTCACCAGCTCGCTGTGCGGGACAGAACATCTCCTCCAATCTCTTGGCAGAGGGCTGGGAGCGCGAGAGGAGGAGCCGCATCGACGGTCCATGATGGAATGGATTTTTGGTCAGAAACGTTCCGATGAGTACTCGCGGAAGGAAGATGGTGTGATTTGGATCTGGATTCTTGCCTCTCTTATAGGTAGATTATTTGCGCAGCTAGGGGGTAAAACATAAAAGATACCCTGGCTTTTCGCATTCATGCGACGCATGGAAGAAGGCCATTATTGGGCGTGGAAGCCAAGAAGCGCAACAATTGTAAGGAAGCCGGACACTGTTCGGCAGGTACGTGGAATTTGAAGGAGAACCCACCTTGCAACGCCGAAGACAATACATGCACTGGTCTCGTCGTCATTGAAGCCTGGTTCGGGGGCTACTGAGGGAGTCCTGGACTAGGGGGTGTCCGGATAGCCGGACTATCATCATCGGCCGGACTCCAAGACTGTGAAGATATAAGATTGAAGACTTCGTCCCGTGTCCGTATGGGACTTTCCTTGGCGTGGAAGGCAAGCTTGGCGATACGGATATGTAGATCTCCTACCATTGTAACCGACTCTGTGTAACCCTAGCCCTCTCCGGTGTCTATATAAACCGGAGGGTTTTAGTCCGTAGGACACACAACCATTACAACAATCATACCATAGGCTAGCTTCTAGGGTTTAGCCTCCTTGATCTCGTGGTAGATCCACTCTTGTACTACCCATATCATCAATATCAATCAAGCAGGAGTAGGATTTTACCTCCATTGAGAGGGCCCGAACCTGGGTAAAAACATTGTGTCCCTTGTCTCATGTTACCATCCGCCTAGACGCACAGTTCGCGACCCCCTACCCTAGGTCCGCAGGTTTTGACACCGACAGTGCTGCACCTGAAACCAATGAGGTTGCCGCACCTGAAGCCAATGAAAATGCCGCACCTGAAGCCAATGAGGATGCTGCACCGGAAGCCAATATGACAACTGCTCCTGAAGCACCTGTTGTGCAGCCTGAATCCTCTGATGTTGCCCCTGCTCTTGTTCCGCCACCAAGGCCTCACACTATTGAGCAAGCATACGATCACGGTCAGCTTGTCACTGTCCGATGGCCTGTACTGGTGCCTCCGCCTGCTGCCTCAGGCCCGCAATTTGACTATCATGTTGAGCATAGGCCTCAGGTCCAGAAGCCAAAGCCCAGGTTGCCAAGGTTTCCAGGTACTGCCAACTCACCAGGATCATTCAATGCTAATGGCTTCAAGAGCCACAATACCTTCTTTGACAACGCCAAGAACCCCTACTCCAAGCCAAGGATTTCATCAGATCGGTTCTGGAGCTATCAGCAGAGAAGCTATTACTCATGCGTGCTATATGATCAAGGGCGCATTTTCCCTCATATGCGTCTTGACATTGAAGCTATTGCTGGACTGCCATGCTTAGAAGAAGCACTTGATTGCTTTCGTGATGCTGGTCTGCTCCACTTTGTGACAGATAAAGAACATTAGAATGAAGAGCTATTGCTTCAATTCTATGCCACTCTGCACATTCGCGGCTACTACAAAGACATCAAGACTTGGGTTCTCGAGTGGATGACTGGAAATGTTCATCATGAAGCCAAAGCTATGGATATCATCGAGCTTACTGGGCTAGCCACTCCTGGAGAACTCTATGAGCCTAACTGTCAGCTACACTGCAATGCTGTGGAGAGCATCTTTCATAAGCCAGAACCCAATATGAGCCAGATGCTGAGCATGATGAAGCCTTTGCCATCTGACACTGAGTATCCCACACATTTCTTTGTTGAAGACCTTGAGTATCTACCTCGAACCATATATCATATCATCAGGCAAACTCTATGGCCAGTCAAGGGACACTCATAAGTGGCCAAGCTTGAAGGAGCTATGAAGACTTTGGTCTTCTCTATTCTCAATGGCATCAGCTTCAGCACTCAGGAATTCTTCATCAGGCAACTTGTTGCTTCCGGCTCTGACCTGTTTGGTCTGAAGTTTTATGCTCCATGGGTCATGCGCCTCATCAAGAGACACTCCTCTGTCAATTATCAGCCCTCTACTCGCAATCATATAATCTTTCTGCCAGAGGTTGATATGTCAGTTGATGTTGTATACTCCGACCCTGCCAAGACACCGTTTTGTCTTCAGAACATTGAGCACCAAAGCTTTACTCAGCCTATTGAAGGTGTTCAAGCAGCGAGAAGATACTATCCACTGGCTGGTAACACCCGTCTGCCTCACAGAGCGCCACTGAAGCCACTGAAAGCACCATTGCGCAAAGGCCTCGGAAGCGTTCTCGTGTTCTCAATGACCGAGAGCTTCTTGTGGCTCTTCATCAGAAGTAGGATAAACATCATTTCTGGCTCAAGCGCCAAATGCAAAGCCTCTTGGTGGATGTCAATCGCATTCGCAACCTTGCCACCAAGAATGCCTTTGTTGCTCATGAAACTTGCCGAAGATCATGGAAGAGTTTGACTCTGCTCAGTGCTGAAGCTGATCTTCAAGATGATGGCTTCAATGAAAGATTCCAGTTCAACTCCACCCCTCCAAGGACTGCTACCCTGCGTCGAACTCCATCTCTTGAAGACTCTGAATATTCCTCCTCCGCGGCAACAGTTAATGCCAGAGTGATCGATGATGAAGATGACGCTACTTCACCACCTCGAACTACTACTGCGCGCATCGACACTGCACCAAGTTTATCTGCACCGCCAACCAACGACGACAACCCTGCTGCGTCACCTACTCATGATGACGAGTAGACGCTCTATGTCTTCAAACCTGTTTGGTCATTACTGACAAAAGGGGGAGAAGCGTATGAGTTGATAGTCTTCAAGCGGGTTCATATGGGCGGTTGCATTATATTTTGCTGCGTGCTTACAACTCTTGCGTTTTGAAACATTTGGTTCTTTGACTTGTAACACCTAAACTTGATGGTCGTCTGCTACTTCTGCTATGTATTTGCTTTACTCTGATGCGATGATAAATTCCGCATGTCCGATGATAACTTCCGCACTTAGATCATTGTGCAGACGTCCATTTTTCATTATGCATGTCATTCAACTTGCTATATCATTTCATGCATGATGAATTATCTTCATATGTTGAAGTGGATCTCCACAAGTACAACCTGCCATGTGCATTTGCATTCCAAAAGCAAATTACTTATATGCACATCTTCAGGGGGAGCCCTTGCAACTTATGAAAACAATTATCTATCCTTACAATTTCACATACTTTATCCCCGTTGAAAACTTCAACCAGTTTGTCATCAATCACCAAAAAGGGGGAGATTGTAAGTGCATCTAGTGCCACCCCTAGTTGGTTTTGGAGTATTGACGACAAAGTTGGTTGAGGGACTAATGCGTTTGTGAGAATTGCAGAAATAATGCAGGTAGTGTCCCTCATTGATTCGGTTTACCTACCGGTGATGACCCCTAAAAATGCATGAAGACATTAAAGACAATGGTGGTATGAGAAGATATTCATATTGAATACTATGACATGAGAAGACATTGTGTGAAGACTTTGGAGCGCAAAGACTGTGTGGATTCGCTGTTTCATTTTCTTCTTTGTTGAGTCATATGAACCACCGTACTGTTAAGTGGGGTCCAAGTGAACTAAGTCAGAGTGACTGAAGTGATGCTCAACTCAAATCCTATGTCTTCGAGCGAAGACAATGAGAGCAAATCTTATCCAGAGCTGGATGAGTCAGCTTTGCTTGTAGCCCAAGTAAAGTTGCCGCGTGTGTTTGAAATCTGACCGTTGGAACACGTGTCAGTTCCTTAGTGACCCAGGGTCATTTTGGACAAATCAGGTCGGGTTGCCTAGTGGCTATAAATAGCCCACCCCCTACACCATAAATTGGTGGCTGCTCAGAGTTTGTGCACGACTTTTGTCGTTTGAGAGCAACCCACCTCGAAGCATTTGAGAGAGAGAAATCCTTGCGAGGACAAAGCCCAAACACCCAGAGTCAAAGAGTGTTAGGCATCACTGAAGTCTTTCTGTCTGTGTGACCTGAAGACTTATTACACTTGAGGACTGTGAATCCTCCAGCCGGTTAGGCGTCGCGTTCTGAGCATCCAAGAGTCATTGTGGATTGCCAGTGAACGAAGTCTGTGAAGGTTTGGAAGTCTCCCTTGAAGACTTACCAGAGTAATTGGGCGAGGACTGGGTGTCCTTAGCTCAAGGGGAATAAGGTGAAGACACGGTCTTCTGAGTTAAATCTCAGCCTCCCTAACCAGATGTACAGTTGTCACAACAACTGGAACTGGTCCAACAAATCATGTGTCTTCAACAAGCAACTGGTTCTATCCCTTCCAACCTTACTTAAGTCTGTCTTCATGAAGTCATTGCTTGTCTGTGTATCTGTTTGACTTCATTGTTTGACTACTATTGTTGATTGGCTTCATACTATCTTCCATCTTGATCCTTACTACCCAACTACTATTAGTCCTGTACTTTCACTTCATGACATGCTTGACTATGGCTTGTTTAGGGTAGTTTATCTTCCGCTGCATATCGATTAGGTTGTTTCTATTGTTTGTCTTCGAAACTTCCATGTTTTGAAGACTTTCATAAAAATCGCCTATTCACCCCCCCCCTCTAGTCGATACTAGCACTTTCAGTAAGTCCTGCATTTCATTTAATTTGTACTGGCATTCATGTTTGATTTGTGTGCAGTGGTTGATCCACGAATTCAAGTTACCAGGGGCGAACATTTAACTTAAAAAATACGAAGGCACTTGCACTCCGGAAATCAACATAACTTGAGAAATGTGAAGCTACATGCACTTTGAAAACCAGCTAATGATCCAAAGTAGTTCAGATTATAAACACTAAATGATGCAAGCACCAAAAACACAAAATGCAACATGGTGTACAAGGACTACAAACATGGTATGTACCTGCTTGAATTATTCGTTCTCTGGCTGAAAATATCAAAGTGTAATTGCACGTATAACCAGTGCGCAAACTGCGTATCAATATATCTATCCTGCACAAGTATTCCAATAGTTTCAAACAACAGATTAGAAAAGTATTTATGCTATGTTGTCATGATATGGGGACTTTCTGGTAGATGGCCTCGACGTTTCCTCAAGCTATGAAAATGCACTATAATCTGTTTGTCATCAATGCCTGCAAATCACTGTCTCTCTCAACATAGTAGATCATCATTAGACACTAAATCCTTCAATGAGCTTGCAAAATGCTTGCATTAGATCCCTCATTAGACACTATATGTTCATCACCAGGAGCATGTAAAATGTTTGCATCAAATCCTTCATTAGCAGTTTGTTCATTAGACACTTCAGGCTCAAGAACAGCATGAGCTTGTATGTTTGCATCGGAAACTTGATTAGATACATCAGATTCAGTCAGTTCAGTATTGATTGGGGGAGTTCTAAAATAAGTAGAAATTGGTTTCATTTTCTCATAGATTCCCTACATACAAGCAGTTTTACAACACCTTCAGGTTTAACTATTGGCCAGAAATTGAAGAGTTGAATTAGATATAATCAGGGATGTGATGTACCTGCTCGTTGCGCATGCTACTCTTGCAAGCTGTGTTGTCCATTTGCGCAAGCTCGATGCCATGCCCGTGCTGCCGCCGCTGCCTCCCACGCAGGCTACATCCAGGGTTGGATCTTCATCATCTTGTCCTTCCGTTTGCTTGAAGCCCGGCGACCGCCCTCCAACGAGGGTGCGAGGAAGTGCTGTGTTGGTCTGTCCAGCGGCGGCTAGGTTAGGAGCAAATCAGACTGGAGGCTGGAGCAAATGAATTGGGATTTTTCCTGCTGTCGATCGATATGGGAGGCGCTCATTTGGGCCGCGAGCCTGCTATAGGGCCTGCCTTGCACTTATGTTATTGGCCCATCCAAATTGAAACATTTTTCTTCATTTTTTGCATTGCCTGCTCATGCGATGGGACGACCAAAACTAGCATGGGCCAACCTGGATGACTCAAACTAGGTGCACACTTTCCAGCCACCTGAGGCGGTGATACGTCTCCAGCGTATCTATAATTTTTGATTGCTCCATGCTACTTTATCTACTGTTTTAGGCAATATTGGGCTTTATTATCCACTTTTATATTATTTTTGGGACTAACCTATTAACCGGAGGCCCAGCCCAGATTTGCTGTTTTATGCCTATTTCAGTGTTTTGAGGAAAAGGAATATCAGACGGAGTCAAAACGGAACAAAATCAACTGGAGAAGTTAATTTTGGAAGGAAACCAATCTGTTGGGCTTGGAGTGCACGTCAGGGGATTGCCGGGCTGCCCACGAGGGTCGGCGGCACGCCCCTCCCCCCTGGGCGCGCCCCCCTACCTCGTGAGCACCCCGGAGGTCCACCGACGTACCCCCTGCACCTATATATACCTACGTGCCCTAAAACTTCCAGAACAGAAGATAGATCGGGAGTTCCGCCGCCGCAAGCCTCTGTAGCCACCAAAAACCAATCGGGACCCCGTTCCGGCACCCTGTCGGAGGGGGATCCCATCACCGGAGGCCATCTTCATCATCCCGGTGCTATCCATGACGAGGAGGGAGTAGTTCACCCTCGGGGCTGAGGGTATGTACCAGTAGCTATGTGTTTGATCTCTCTCTCGTGTTCTCTCTCGTGTTCCATCCATGGCACGATCTTGATGTATCCCGAGCTTTGCTATTGTAGTTGGATCTTATGATGTTTCTCCCCCTCTACTCTCTTGTGATGAATTGAGTTTCCCCTTTTGAAGTTATCTTATTGGATTGAGTCTTTTATGAACACTTGATGTATGTCTTGCGTGGGATAATCGTGGTGACAATGGGTTATTCTATTGATCCACTTGATGTATGTTTTGGTGATCAACTTGCGGGTTTCGTGACACTTGGGAACCTATGCATAGTGGTTGGCACACGTTCTTGACTCTCCGATAGAAACTTTAGGGCACTCTTTGAAGTACTTTTATGTTGGTTGGATGAATCTGAGATTGTGTGATGCATATCGTATAATCATGCCCACGGATACTTGAGGTGACAATGGAGTATCTAGGTGACATTAGGGTTTTGGTTGATTTGTATCTTAAGGTGTTATTCTAGTACAAACTCTTTTATAGATCGATCCGAAAGAATAGCTTTGTGGTGGTTTCGTACCCGACCATAATCTCTACGTTTGTTCTCCGCTATTAGTGTCTTTGGAGTGACTCTTTGTTGCATGTTGAGGGCTTTTGATATTATCTATCTATGTTATTATTGTTGAGAGAACTTACACTAGTGAAAGTATGAACCCTAGGCCTTGTTTTCCTATCATTGCAATACCGATTACGCTCACTTTTACCACTTGTTACCTTACTGTTTTTATTATTTCAGATTACAAAAACCTATATCTACTATCTATTTTGCACTTGTATCTTCATCTCTTCGCTGAACTAGTGCACCTATACAATTTACCATTGTATTGGGTGTGTTGGGGACACAAGAGACTTTTTGTTATTTGGTTGCAGGGTTGTTTGAGACAGACCATCTTCATCCTACGCCTCCTACGGATTGATAAACCTTAGGTCATCCACTTGAGGGAAATTCGCTACTGTCCTACAAACATGTGCACTTGCAGGCCCAAGAACGTCTAAAAGAAGAAGGTTGTGTAGTAGACATCAGGCGGCCGCCCATACCAGCCCCTATGGTGGCGTCGCCCCTTTTTGCGTGTATGATTGGATAGTGAAAGATATTCCAGTGGCGCTTTTGACTTACCCACAGAATGGTTGAATTGCTTGTTTCTATGAACTGAGTTCGCCAATAATGTGAAGGATGCTAGTCTTTTCATCCTATTGTAGATTGCTTAGATCTCGATATGCAAAAAGTAATCGCATGAAATATACAGTAAAAGCTAGTGTGATGTGTTTGGCTACAACTAGTCTGACTACACGTCCTCATATAACATATCAAGGACGCACCATCTTATCAGATTAACCATTCGACTTACCCATGCAGTGTGGGAAGAAAGAAGTATTGGGACCGTGTATCCAAGCAATTGATGCCATGGACTCCTTCGTACAACCTTGTAAGCGAAAAAGAAGTTGCAGTGTGACTGTACAAAGAACTAGCGTAAGTTCAGTTACCTGCTTCTCAGAATTTTAGTTAGCCACTTATTGCAAAATTGTTCAATTACGTTGCTTGGCTTAATTTAGTTTGCTACTGATTACATAATGGCACAGCCTGTTACTCATATTGTAGACTGCGCCTATCTATGTGTTTGATACTTACTGTTAAGAATTACCTTTTTGCCTTAACTTAAATATCTACTTGTTTGTTTAACTGCTTTGCTGCTGCAACAGCAGGTTACAATGATGTTAATAACTACTTTTCAGCATCCAATTGAAACTCTTTAATTCCTTGTTTGTTTAACTGGTTTGCTGTTATAACTCCCAGTTGAGATGTTTTGCTAACTTCAACTTTTCTGAATCCAATCGGAACTTTAATGGCAAAACAGGTTAGCCCAAGATCAAAGAGCGAGGTCCCCATGGACGTTGCATCATCCCACAGCAGTGGCACCGGCCCAATCATGCATTATGAATTGCCAACTGCTGATGCTCTAGAGGCTAAACTAGTGGTAGAAAGAGATTCTGCTTCTGCACTTAGAGATGAAGTTGACATGTTGAGGAAGCAAACAACACAATCACAAGCAGTACTCAAGACAACCATTAAATATTTGGTTGATTTCAAAACGAAGCAAGCTAAGACTGACCAGATTGTTAAGGTCCTGAAGGAAAAAAGGAAATTAAATTCCTACTTGGTAAATCATAGGTGAAATGTTCTTTCCATAGTTGAATAACCCTTGTGTTGTCTGTTCATGTAATCAATCAAACCATTTGTTTTAGAGATCATGTAATAACTGTTTTTTTTGTTTTTTGGTTTGTAATTTTATTTGAGCACAAGTCTGTATTAATTGATAAGACTCGGAGACATTTCATTTGGATTGCTATGCCAGACCTACAAATATGCCAATCGGGATGAATGTGCATTCAGCAATAGTAGTAGTATAGATGGACCATAAGTGGCACGCATCGGAAAGGGCCAAGATGCTGGCTAAAAAAAGGATGCTGTTGTAGCCAAAAAAAAGTACAGCGGCCTGGCTTATGTATGTTAGTTGATACTATTGATCCATATACTCTATAAGTGTTTTTATGTCTGTTAGTTCTATACATTCTTGGTTGATTGACTCGTTATTTGAATCTTGATACATCGCTTGTGTACATATCTAAATGGGAGTACACATTATGATGCGTGTGACATTTGAGTTGGACATGAAGTGTTCCAAATATTCGAATTCACCTTAAACTGGATTCTAGTTTCTAAATTTGAGTATCGGCATTTGTAAACTATATTCATATATGACAGTGGAATACATCTTTGTCGTCCTTTTGAAGATATATAAAAACACATAGAATGATTTATAAAGATTCATATAGGAATAAAAAAGATTTAAATTTAGTTGCCAGGGTAAACGTGGATGCTTATTGTCCCAAAATTCGAAAGAAGCAGCAAAATGTCCACTCCCACGTCGGTGCCCGAAGCCAAGTGTTTGGGAGATGGAAATTACTGTCTACCCATTACACGGACAATCCATCGGCCCGATTTCCACTGCTCTAAATAGGGGTAGGTTAGTAACTTCAATTAGACGTGACACGACCGCCTCTGAGCCCATTCCGACTCGGTGGGCGTCAAACATGGGCGGCAAAACACATTTGATTCAAGATCGTCCGAAAAACCTCTGTTTCTCCCTCCATTCCCCATTCATACACGGAGGGTGGCAAAACAAACTCGACTCGGCTGAAATCGATGTAGGCAAATATTTTCAATAGGGGCAGGTTTGTAACTTCACCCAGACGTGACACAACCACCCTACCTATCAGCCCCGTTCATACACCATGGGCGCCAACCATGGGCGCCAACCACCCTCTCCTCGCCCAAAATCGCTCTGGGAAAATATTGGCGAGATGCGAGATTACCGTCCTATCCCCAACCGACGAGACGTCCAAATTTTAAACGAGGGCTAAGTTCGTAACTTTCCCATATTTCAGACAGGCGCGTCCCAAAAACATGGTTCCCCATACCTCTCCCTGCATTTTCCCATTAATACACCGTCCGCGCTAGAACACCCCATCCCCACACCAGCCTCCGTCCGCCACCCCATCCATCGCCGCCATCCTCCACCACATCCATCGCCACCGTCCTCCACCAAGCCGGAGTGCATACCAAGACCACGTCATCCACTACTAGAGATGGACGTTTCTCATCCACGACGACGGACCAATAGCCTTGCATCGCGTCCTCTCGCTTCATCGGCGCTGTCGTCCTCTTTGTCGGGGCTGCTCACACGACCTTTCTTCCACCGCAACGGGACTTATCCCCCGATGCACCCGTCTACTGTCACAGATCTGCTTCAACGCCACCGACAACCATCGCACCCCCGATGCCTACACGGCGCCGCAAGAGAGGTGGTACTTCATATCTCCTCAACTTTTTTATCTCAACCAGAAAATAGATCTTAACTTGGTTACTCTACTTTCTTTTCAGCTCTTAGAATTTAGTTCTTAGTTCGAAGCAAACAATGGATGCTAAATATCATTTCTCTGGTTTGCAGCTTCAAATCTGCCAGGGCACAGCCATAATACGGTTTAATTGATCATGCTTAGGGTTTAATTGATCATGTTGGTTCTGTGGTGGTTTCTTTAATAGAAATCGGAGGGGAAACCCTCTTTTGCTAAAAAAATATATGCTTAGAGTTTCCCCCTTTTATGATCACTATATGATCAGAATACGTGCTTCGTGTCATAATAACACTGCTCCACTCATCAAGCTAAACAAGCTTAGATGTTCAAATACGAATCTGATATTATTAAAATAGAGTTGTTTAATTGGTCAGCTAAATGTTTCTAAATTAGTTTCGAAAATGCATGTTCGCCACTCGGGTGTGTATCTCTACAGGGTGCCCATGGTGGGCCGGCCCACCCTAGGATTTTGGGTCGTCCTAGGCCCCGATTCCCCTCTGTTCTGCTGCACGATTCCAATCTCTACTCGCCCCCAGCCGCCTGCCTCGTCGGCGACTTGCCGTCCCCGGACGGCATGACTCTAGGAGGAGACACCGGACTAACAAGAGGCCAGGAGCCGCTCGCCCAACAGTGTCACCGCTGCCTGGGCGCGCCGCCGTGCCTACCTTCCCAGTCCGTTCAGGGCTCAGGCGTGCAGCACCCACCAAGCCAACCCGATTTATCCTGAGACACGTCCTCAACACTCAGCAGCCACACCTCATCACCCATTTTCTAATTGATTCATTACTCATTAGGCAGGACTGTCATTAGGGTTTGTTGTGTGCTCAGTTCTAGCTACACTTAATGGTTCAGATGTATTTCGGTAATCTTTAGTACCTCTAAAGTTCATAGGGTTTTCAAAATTCCGGCCCTCGGAACAGAAACTAGTCATTTTGGATTGTTGGTCGTAGTGACATTGACCTAGATTACTACTGCAAGCCAGGTTTGTTGACAATTTTACTTGTCTTTCTTACTCATTCGATACAATATCCAATTATTCACGTCGATTAGTTGCAAACAATAAGTGCTAGACAAACTTCTTCATTCAGATTTTCGACGGTCTCTTACTACAGTTACAATTCTGCATACTTGTCCTAATAAGCTCACAAGTAAATGATTGATTCACTACATCTATGCTTGCCTTGTCATATTTGTTGTCAATATTCTTTTATGTTGGACAACCCTGTTTCTAAATACTGGAACCATAGACATGAGTGAATAGTATTTCTCTATGTGATCTCTTCCATCATGTGTGGGTAACGAACACTGCATTGTATAGAAAGAAAGTGTCATTTCCAGCTTTTACATAGGTTTCGATCTTTTACATGGAATACAGTGTGCCTCCTTGCTTTGTGTCGCACTACCAACACTCCACCCTTGAAGCTAAACATTATGCCACTCATAATTGCTTAGTTTATTTGTTCAAATACGAATTTCATATGATTCTAATGTTCCTACTTTAGTTTTGAAATGTGTGCCTGCCTGTTATAGAGACATAAGGGGTTTGTACTTCTGTGTGTGGTCTGGTCAGCACGGTTGGGGAGGTGAACTTTGCATATGCAGGGGTTTATAGGGAGACACTCTCCGAGTTGAACCCGCAATGCATTCCATAGATAATCTGACTACTTTTTATGTTTTCATGAATCTCAGATTCTGAACAGCATCATAATGATTATGAGCTTGCGCACATGAAAAGAATAAAGCAGAATAATGCCATGGCTGTCAAACTTGGCATTAAGGGACTGAAATCAAGTCTGGATGCAATGCAATGCAAACGCTCGCCACCTATAGATTCATGCTCAGAATATGATCCTAACAGTGATTCTGAGCTAGAGGGAGACCTAAGTCAATGTAGCTCCCTAGTGGAGGAGTCAGAGGAAGATGCCCTATCTTATTCACCCATCAAGGTACTTGCTCTAACTTTCCAAGCTTACATTGCTCGCACATATCTTGCAACTGATGCTTTGCATTGCTTCTACTTTGTTGAACTGCCATTAGCGTAGTTTACACATCGTGTATGTGAATACGCCCTACCTATCCATTTCAGTACATATCCATCTGTCATCATACCATATTTGTCCATTCAAATGTTCTTCTTGTGTATCAGACGTTCAAAAGGAAGAGGGCGATTGCTGATCGTGGAGGAGCACAAGCAAAGTATTTGGAAAAGGTAGTGGCACCTGATAAATCAAATAGCCCATTAGATGTAGTTGCAATATCACCTGACCCACAAAATACCCCAACTCTAGCAGACTCTAGCCCTGCTACACTCGTCATTTCTGATGCCCCAACTCAGCAGACCCCAACTACAACAAACAGTATGATTATGCCAGTTGACATAGCACCAGCTGTACGACGCAAAACTCCCATTCCAGCAAAGAGTACACCAAATCCAGTTGCCAAACCTCTTTTCGAACCAGAGAGAGCCCCAATTGCAGCAAATAGGACCCCTGTTCCATTTCTTCCCAGTTTAGAAGACGAAGCTTATGTTGTTGTCAGGCCTCTGAACGAAATTTCTGTAAAGTCTCTGGTGCTACATTTATCCGACGGTGACTGGAATAATCTTGTTACACATTGGTCTCGGCTACAGCGTAAGGTACTGTCTATGATAACACATCACAATTTGAACTACATTTCTGCATTTGCCTTAATGTCTCACTTGTACGAAAACTGTTAGCAGAAGAACGTTCGTTCTCAAGGGCCACAGAATCTCACAACTATACTGCACACTGCATTGCTCTTGTGAGTACCTCTTGCCATGTATGACCATACTTACTTTCATAGCTGTTTGATTATGTAGCATCACTGCACATGTTAGCCTCGTAATCGTCCATTTGGTGGACATTATAAGATCCGTATGGACTCTTACACAAATTTGGAATCAACCCAATGCTTTTGAAGAGGTTTAGCTCTGCAGTCCTCTTGTAAGGACTGAACGTGGTCTATCACTGTACTTACATTAACAGTTACTCCCTCCGTCCCATAATATAAGAACGTTTTTTATAGTACACTAGTGTTCAAAACACTCTTGTATTATGGGAAGAGGGATTGGTTCATTTTGTAGCATTCTGCATCTTATCTCCCTCGCCCACCATTTACTAAAAAAGATCAGATCTATATTTAATCTTACCAACAAGTAGAATACACAGACAATGCCAGTGCAAAACTGTAGCCCATTGCTCTTGTCAGTACATTTTGTCCTGTAACGCTTGTACTTCCAGGGATTGGTAGTTGATTATGTAGCATCAATCTGCATCTTATCTTCACTATCCTCTATCCCTTCCAGTATTATCATATCTATAATTACTCTCTACAAAATGTAGAGTACAGGCAATGCTTATGAAGAAGATTTTGTGCCGAAATTATTGAGTTATCCTTCCCTTGACATGGAGAAGGGCATTATAAAGCCGGTGTTAACTGTTAATGTAACTCAGTCCTTCTAAAGCCTTTATCCTCAATTGCTGCTTAATTTGCTCATACTCCCTATCGTTTACTGCTGTTTAGTTTGCTGTTTCTACCAAAATGCATGTTCGTAAGAACCGTAAGTTCTAAGTTTTACTTGTAAAACCAAATTCCTTATTCATACCATGCACATTACTTAATACTCCCTATATGTTGGGGATATTACCACTAGGCGTAAACCGGCTTACTTGGGCCGGGTTAGCTTCATTAGTGGTATAAACAGATGAAGGCCCAAGGCCTGTAGTTGATTTAGAACCTGTAGCCGTAAACCGGCCTAATGTATAACTTGTATTGTAAGTTAGGAATAGAGAGGTACCAACCGGGATACGAGTATGAACCGGTTGGGACTCTGAGGACCGACAGGCGTCACCTGTGTTTATAAGGGGACGACCCGGTGGCGGTTCAAGACAGACAACCACAACTCGAGCCTAGGCGAAGCTTGTTTGCTCCCTAGCCATCGAGACCACATCAATTCCATCACAACTAGACGTAGGCTTTTACCTTCATCGAAGGGGCCGAACTAGTATAAACCCTCGTGTCTTTGTGTCCACTTTAACCCCTTCAAGTAAACCCGCAGCGATGGCTCCACGACTAAGTCCTTTCACTAGGACATCTGCCGTGACAAATCCACGACAGTTGGCGCCCACCGTGGGGCCATCTCACGATGGTTTGACGATCTTGGAGGGCAAGCTCAAGGGACTCGAAGGCTATGTTGTGGGCCGGATGACCAAGAGTCGTCGTGGCAGGATCTACATCGACGACGCAGGATGGGGTCCCGAGGCCGATTTGATCGAGTACGGGTACCGGGTCCCCTTTGGTGGCATACGCGTTTTCATCGGCAAGATCGGTGAGCCTGGGCCTGAGCCAGACATCTACACCGACCTCGTCGAGACGGCTCAGCATGCGAGATCTACCCAGGCTAAACCGGCCATGAAGCGTGTCTTCGTTGGAGTCATCCACGGAGGAGAGCGTGAGGACGAGTCAGAACACGGTAGCGAGACCGTCGTCTATTCCGGTGACGAGTCCTCGACCGGAGAGACCGAATCGCTATACCAGTTGCAAGACGACCAGGTTAGGGCTGTTTCGATGGCGACAATATTCCGGAAACCCCAGGCCAGGTCAACCGGGTTGGAATATTCATGGTCGGCACACAGGCGGTGAATCACTCTTCGACCGCCGCAGCGATGCTCTCCGGATCAGCAGCGGCAGCGGCAGCAGGGGCAGGAGGCCTTGTGCGCCCACCGGTTCAAGTTCTATCTGATCTGTTTGATGCACTAGCCGCGCTTATGGCAGAGGCCAATCCGGCGGATCAGGAGGCCCATAATGCAGAGATTGCAAAGGTGAGAGAGCAGATCGTGCAAGACAAAGCGGATCTGGCAGCAGAAAAAGACAGGATGGCTGCAGAGCAGGCCGCTTTGGACGCCCAGGCCTATAAGCTCATGCTTGACCAGAACGCATCACAGGAGGTCTTGAAGCGGAAGCACAGATCACGCCTGTCGTTAGGGTTTGACCCCCGAAATCTCTTTCACACTCCAGGAGCTGGACCCAGTAATCCGCCGCAGTACCTGGAGGCAAACCGGATCGAGGCACCAGGGCGAGGGGCGACGGTCCAACCCCGCCTGATGGAACCTCCTCAACAGAACATTGTGGTTCCTCCGCCGGTCCAGATGCCCCCGGGTCATTATTCTAATCCTATGGACAACCTTGTTGCAGCTGCCGCGCGATTAGAGGCTATCCCGGTCGAAGGGGACTCTCCGCAAGCGATAGAGACGCGCCGGGTTAAGGAGCTTCTCCGGACCGGCTGATTCAGCAGGAAGCATATTCGTACAGCCGTGATCGGATTCACTCCACGCCCCGTCCAAGCCGGAGCTATAGCAGGTGCATGGATGAACCGGCCATATCGAGCAATGCGCGAGGCCGTGAAGCGGCCCGTGGCAATAACCCGGCAGGTGGTGTTCGCGATGCTCAGGATGTGGTGGACCGGGCCCAGGCACGAAGGGAGGCCGAGTTAGCAGCACAGAATGATGCGGGTCAACTTACACCGGTTCGTCCTACCACCTCGGCCGGACCAGGGGTCGCATCCGCTTTGGGAGTGCCTTGTTTAGTTCCCGCTTTACGCAATGTGCGCCTGCCCAAAGATTTCATGGGTCCGCGCAAGGTGCCGAATTACACCGCTGATTTATCTCCCAAAGCGTGGGTAGAGAGTTATGAGATGGCCATGGAGATGCTAGATGTGGATGAGACCGCGTGTGCGAAATACTTCACCATGATGCTTGAAGGCACGGCCCGTACTTGGTTGAAGAGCCTGCCGCCCAACTCTATCAGCTCATGGGCCCAGTTACGGGCCCGGTTTATCCAGAATTTCAAGGATACATGTAAGCAGCCCAAGTCCATAGTAGACCTGGCGGCTTGTGTCCAGGAGGACGAAGAATCAACGACCCATTGGGTCCACCGCGTTTCAGAAGTTTTGCACTCGTCTGACAGGATCAATGTTGACTCTGCGATCTTAACCCTGGAAGGCAACTCCCGGTTCAAGCCTTTAAAATTGAAATTGGGACGCATGAAGCGGTTTTGTAATGACATGGGAACTCTCATGGCCGCTTTAGTGAAGTATGCTGATTCGGATAGTACCAAGGATCCCGAGACTGATGATGATGAAGCAGGGAAGGGAAAGAAGAATAGCAACTCCAAGGGGCAATAGTACAAACCGGCGGGTCATGGAAACGGAGGCAAGCGCAAGGCGGATGGGAGCATGGACTTTGTGGCCAACACTAATGCACAGGACAGGGGGCAGCGGCGCAGAGGTAAAGCGGCAAATCGTAATGGGGCTCCCAACCCTAACGCAGACCGTTTGAATTATTTGTTGAATCAGCCTTGCCCAAAGCACGGGACGAAGGAGGCGCCGGCTAACCACCTTTGGAAGGATTGTTATATTATGCAGGAGTTTAAAAACTCTAATGCCTTCCGGTATGACCGCGGGTCAGGTGGCGGTTCAGGATCTGGTTTCCATGGGCCGGGCCACGATGGAGCTTCCGGTTCAGGTCTCAATCAGGGCGGTCACAACAACCAGAATAATCAGAACGGCCAGCAGCAGCAGCAGCAGCAGTCGGGTTATCAGAGCCAGCCAAAACAGTTGAACAATGGGCAATATCATGTTTTCACAACTAGCTTGGATAAACGCGACCGAAAGCTCCACAAGCGAGCGGTGAACTCTGTTGAACCAGCCTTGCCACGTTACTTACGCTGGTCGGAGCAGCCTATCGTGTGGAGCAGGGAGGATCACCAGCCCTGGGTTGATAATCCGGGCCAGCTAGCATTAGTGGTAGACCCTCAGGTGGGGGGTTATAAATTCACCAAGGCACTCATGGATGGAGGGAGCAGTATTAACATACTATACTATGAGACATTCCACCGCATGGGTCTAACAGACAAGGATCTCAGACCGTCTAATACGGTGTTCCATGGTGTGGTGCCTGGCAAATCTGCATATCCTATTGGTAAGATAGCCCTGGATGTGGCTTTTGGGGATGAACACGATTCCCGGTCTGAAAAACTAAGCTTTAAGGTGGTGAAGATCCGGAGCCCGTATCACGCCTTGTTTGGGCGGCCGGCTTATGCCAAGTTCATGGCGCGGCCTTGTTATATCTACTTGCAGCTCAAGATGCCGGGTTACAAGGGGACAATAACGGTTCATGGGAGCTGTAAGGTCGCTTTGGAATGTGAGGAAGGTGATGCGGCTTATGCAGAGTCGGTCTGTGCCACGGAGGAGTTGAAGTACTATAAGGACAATGTTGATCCGGCGGATATGACCCCTTTGAAGAAGCCAACTACAGAGCATGATTCGGATCTGAAGTTCAAATCGGCAGCTGAGACCAAGCTTGTTGACTTTGTGCCCGGCGATTCGTCCAAGCAGTTCACTGTCAGTGCCAACTTGGATCCCAAATAGGAAAGCGCGCTCATCGAGTTCATCCGTGAGAATCGGGACATTTTTGCATGGAAACCGTCTGACATGCCAGGTGTACCGAGGGAACTCGCTGAGCACACTCTTAATGTGGATCCTAAGTATAAACCGGTAAAACAATTCCTCCGGTGGTTTAACGAAGAAAGGCGCAAAGCCATTGGAGAGGAAGTGGCCAGGCTTTTAGCAGCTGGCTTTATCATTGAGGTGTTCCATCCAGAGTGGCTTGCTAATCCGGTGCTGGTTCTTAAGAAAAACGGCACTTGGCGTATGTGTGTGGATTACACGGATCTTAATAGGGCTTGTCCAGTGGATCCTTTTGCCCTCCCTCGCATTGACCAAATCATTGATGCCACGGCGGGTTGTGAGCGTTTGAGCTTTTTTGGATGCATATTCTGGATATCATCAGATCAAAATGGCGGTTAAGGACCAGGAGAAGACAGCGTTTATTACTCCCTTTGGAGCCTTCTGCTATGTATCTATGCCCTTCGGGCTCAAGAGTGCCCAAGCCACCTATCAACGGTGTGTACAGAATTTCCTGCATAAACAGATTGGCTGCAATGTGCACGCCTATGTGGATGATATTGTAGTCAAGTCAAGGCAGAAGGAGACGCTGGTGGATGATTTGAAGGAAACCTTTGACAACTTGCGAGTTTACAAGATGATGCTTAATCCGGCCAAGTGTGTCTTTGGTGTTCCGGCAGGCAAGTTACTGGGTTTCCTGGTGTCCAACAGAGGAATTGAGGCTAATCCGGAGAAGATTACGGCTATTACCTCCTTGGCTAAACCGAAGTGTATCAACGATGTTCAGCATTTGGCGGGCCGGATCGCCGCACTGAGCCGGTTTATCAGCCGCCTCGGAGAGAAGGCTATCCCTTTGTACCAAATGCTGAGGAAGACAGACCATTTCGTCTGGAGTCCGGCTGCTGATGAAGCATTTGAGAACTTGAAGCGGCAATTAGCCAATCCGCCTGTTCTTGCGGCTCCGGTCGACAAGGAGCCATTATTATTATACGTAGCAGCCAATGCTCAGGCAGTTAGCGTGGCTATTGTGGTGGAATGCAAGGAGGCAGGCAAGGAATATCCGGTTCAGCGGCCGGTTTATTATATCAGCGAGGTGCTTATTGAATCCAAGCAAAGGTATCCGCATTGGCAGAAGCTGGTATATGGTGTTTTCATGGCCATCCGGAAGTTGAAGCAGTATTTTCAAGGGCACCCCATCACAGTGGTCAGTTCAACTCCCTTGGGTGATATCATACAGAACCGGGAGGCGACTTGCCGGATTGCCAAGTGGGCTATAGAGCTTGGGCCACACGGATTGAAGTACGTACCTCGGACGGCGGTGAAGTCTCAAGCACTTGTTGATTTCATCAATGACTGGACGGAGTTACAAGCACCAGAGGAGAAGCCGGATCACACATATTGGACTATTCATTTTGATGGATCCACGCAATTGGAAGGCTCGGGGGCTGGAGTCGTATTAACTTCCCCACGAGGTGATAAGTTTTGTTATGTTCTCCGCTTAATGTTCCCTTGTACTAATAATGCAGCTGAGTACGAAGACTTGCTCCATGGTCTCCGGATGGCTAAAGAGATGAATTTAAGCCAGGTTAAGTGCTTCGGTGACTCGGACCTCGTGGCTCAACAGGTTCTGGCACTTGGGATTCTAAGGACCCGCTCATGGCTGCATATCGTCGAGAAGTGGATAATATTGCGGGTTGCTTCAAGGGTTATCAAGTGGATCATGTGGACCCTCGGAAGAATGAAGCGGCGGACGCTTTAAGCCGGTTGGGCCCTCAGCGCAAACCGGTCCCGCCTAATGTCTTTCTGGACGTGTTGCACAACCCGTCAGTCAAGCTCCCAGGTGAAGCGGATTTGGCTATTCCTGATCCGGAGGCTCAATTGGTGGCAGCCCTGCATGTCATTCCAGATTGGACAGTTCCTTATCTTGCATACATGAACCGGGGGGAGTTACCAGAGGATGAGATTCTAGCCAGGCAGATAGTCCGGCGATCCAAGTCTATGACGATTGTCAATGGTGAATTGCATCATTGCAGTGTATCAGGGGCATTTCAACGTTGTGTTTCTCCTGAGGAAGGCTGTGAAATCTTAAGAGAAATCCATGAAGGGGATTGTGGACACCACGCCGGTTCAAAGTCTCTGGTGGCAAAGGCGTTTCGTCACGGGTTCTACTGGTTGACAGCGCATGCTGATGCGGAGGAATTGGTTAAACGGTGTGATGGATGTCAGAAATTTTCAAAGCGTGCTCATGTGCCGGCTCAAGAATTGAGGATGATCCCAATAACTTGACCGTTTGCAACTTGGGGGCTAGATATGGTCGGACCTTTTAAAAGATCCAAGGATAAGAAAACCCACCTTTTGGTGGCAGTTGACAAATTTACCAAGTGGGTTGAAGCGGAGCCTATCAGCAAGTGTGATGCGGCAACAGCGGTGTAGTTCATCAAAAAGGTGATTTTCCGGTTTGGCTTTCCACACAGTATCATTACTGACAATGGTACCAATTTATCCAAGGGTGCTATGAAGGAGTTCTGTGAACGTGAGCACATCCGACTTGACGTGTCGTCAGTGGCACACCCCCAGTCCAATGGACAGGCAGAACGAGCTAATCAAGAGATCTTGCGAGGCATCAAACCCCGGCTTATGGTCCCATTGCAAAGAACACCAGGATGTTGGGTTGAAGAACTACCATCTGTGCTATGGAGTATCAATACTACGCCCAACCGATCCACAGGATACACGCCATTTTTCATGGTCTACGGAGCAGAGGCAGTTCTCCCTAGTGATATCCGGCATGATTCGCCTCGTGTGGCAGCTTATGTTGAAGCGGACAATGAGACAGCATGGCAAGACGCTTTGGACCTATTGGACGAGGAGTGTGATATAGCGGCTGCCCGTTCGGCGATTTACCAACAAGATCTTCGTCGCTATCACAGTCGCCGGGTTAGAACCAGAACATTTCAAGAAGGAGATTTGGTGCTTCGACTCATCCAAGACCAGACAAATATGCACAAGTTATCCCCACCTTGGTAGGGACCTTTTGTGGTCAGCAAGAATCTGCACAACGGGTCGTACTATCTGATTGATATTCGAGAGCATAAAGACTCACGCACATCAGAGGAGGAGACCAACAGGCCGTGGAACATAGCCCATCTTCGGCCTTACTACACTTGAGCCACTGGCTCTATCTATGTACATATTATGATAGTGTATATATTATCTTTGATATAATAAAAACGGAGCCTCAGCTAAAGCGGGGTCTCTGTCTTTCTTATCATGCGTGGTTACATGGAGTGGTTCTGTTTTAAAACGGCCTCCGGTTTACCCCTTGAAATTTGCTTTCTTTTGATATATCACTTGGGGCCTTGGTCGCGTCCGAACCAACGCGACACCTTTTGATAGGCGAAAGCCACCAGATCACTTGGGGCCATGGTCAAGTCTGAACCAGTCACGCCTCTTGATCGGCCTAAGGCCACAAAATCACTTGGGGGCTTGGTCGAACCCGAACCATTGCCACGCCTCTTGATTGGCATATATGCCACAGTTTCATTTGGGGACCTGGCTGACTTGAATCATTGTCAATCCTATTGGGGGCTTGATCCTGTCTGACCATGGTAACACCATCTAATCAGCTCAGTATAGCATATTTTTTTGCAAATGGTCTTTATTATTGCCTTTGCTTCCATGTTATTTTCATGGCCTGTTTTTCTTTGTTTTTGTTGTATTTCCTTTATGTCAACAACACCTTTTTCCGGTTCAGCTGATGGATTTGATTCCCTTTTATTCCGGCGTAGTAGGCCCGGTTTACCCTTCCTGTTAACATCATGGAGTAATAGAGGGGCTTATAATGGCCTAGCACGGTTTATACGGGAGCTGTTTTCTCCCCCCCCCCCTTTTTTTGACGGTAATGGTTTATACAACCTCCGCTTCAAGCCTGGCTAAGCCAGCTTCATGCCCAGATATGGCAGGTACTTTGTATCACCTATTTTTGTTACATTGCTGATACATATATCAAGATCATAAACCGGCTGGCGGTATAACCGCCACCGAAGTTCAATTTTTTTCTGATTGCAGGAAGTATAAATTGAGGTTTTTCCAACAAAAGTATCAGTACTTATGCATGAAGGCATATTCAAGGCAGAAGTATGGACTATCCTATTACAAGGCAACACGGTGCCCAAATAAGATCATTGTTATTTTGGAAGGATGCCAAAGAAAGCTATCTAAACCGGCCTCCGGTTCAAGCCTGCTCATCATCCTCCGCCGCTTTAGCCTCCTCGTCTCTATCCATTGGCTGGAAATCAACAGTGGTCCAGTCGATTCCCATTAAAGCTTGGAAAACAGCCTCTTCATGGATCAGAGAAGACGGTTCAATATCAGGAGCGTAAGTATGCTTACGGATTGGAGGAATCAGATTCTCCGCTTCAAGAGTTGGGGCAGGCACTCGCTTGTTCTGATCGTTGTATTGCGCTTGATAATGCGTCAAGTCTGCCTCTTCAGCTAATTGACAAGCCAGAGGGCGCACTGCACGGTTTATTGCCCTCAAATCATCTTCGTTGAACTCGGAGCCATCTTCCTTCAGGCTGGGATAGCCTTGAGCTGCCTCCACAGGATCGAAATCTGGCACCCATGCCTTTGCCCGGATCAAGGCATTAATGGCTCCGGTTCGCGCTGCAGATTTTTTTAGCTCCTCAATCCGGGCAGGAAGCATTGACAACCTGTTAAGAGTGTCCTGGATTAAAGAGGGTGTCGGGTTGTTATGAGAGGCTGTGGTGATGATCCGCTGGGCTCCGGTATACAGTTGCTCCACTAAGGTGTAGGCAGCCTTCAGCTTCTTCCGCACATCTGACCCTAAGTGCCCGATGCGTGTACCTGCAACAATACAGGGACGGTCTCAAACCGGATTTATACTAAAGCAGGTTCAAGTTATCACAGAAGCTAAAAGGAGCTTACCAAAGATCGCAGCGGTCATGGAGTGTATTTGCCGCTTTACGGCCGTAAGTTCATCTACCACCGGTTTAAGGGCAGCTTCAGCATTTTCAGCTCTTTTGGTTAAAGCGGCCTTCTCAGTGGCCCAATCAGCCCGCTCTTTCTTGAAGCCTTCCTTCAGCTGTTCAGCGATGCTCAAGGCGCTGGTTAATTCTTCCCTTGCCTTATCTGTTTCAGCTTGTTGGGTTTTCAAGGTCTCCTGCAAGTCGGCAATCCGGTCCTCCTTGATTCTCACCTCAGCCTGCATACAGACAGCATTTAGCTTTAAACAAGCGGTCCAAGAAATTGAAGTATCAACCACATAGCAAAGTTATACGCCTGATACTTGGGGGCTAATGCACCTTAAATTTTCATATATTACTAGATTGCAAAGTCCCAGGCTCAATACAGGTATTCAACTTGGCACTTGGGGGCTAATGGCTATTTGATCAAATTATGTTCTAAGGATAGTTTTTTATCGGAGCCCCGGTTTAATTATGCTAAGTTAAACTGGCCCTTGGGGGCTATATTGATGGCTTTCAAAGTGTTGAGGATCATATTCAAGTCCCGGTTTGACGAAGGTTACAAACCGGCCCTTGGGGGCTAGGAGGACTGATACAATGGCAGTAAGTAAAGAAGTAAGTTACCTCAAATTTATCCCTCATCATCTTTACCAGACCAGCTTCACAGTCACGGCTAGTATAAAGCCGGTTTAAATAGCCGGAATGAAGATCTTGGGCACTCAGAGCAGCATATGTCTCCAGTTCAACATCCCATTTTCCTTTGTTCAGAGCGGAAAAATCCTCTTTTATGGTATGCTTGGTTAAAGTGATAGGATTCCCGGGTTCAAAGCGGCCTACACCGGGAATCACAACATCATCATCTTTGGACTCGCCAGTTTGCGTTGGTGCGGTCGGTTTGTCAGCAGGACTGTGGGATTTCTCAATCCGGACGGAGCTGGCAGGCGGGTCAGCAGAGGCTGAAGTGTTAATAGGCCTTTCTTCGGGAATAGCATCGTCTTGCAAAAGAGGATCATTGGGAATATCCTCAGGAGCAAACGCTTCAAGATCTGGCGCTTTGTCATGTTTTGGGGCTACATCTTCTTCAGCCGCTTTATCCAGGCGGGCCTTCTTGCTTGGTTTAGGTTTGGCCCTAAAAGAAAAACAAAGAGTCAAGGAACAGCATAAGCCATTACACAGTATACTAGAAGCATATGTTCAGCTTAGCTTACCCAAGAACCGTTTTCAATGGTGGCAGCTGAGTGGCCGACGATTCACCAGAAGATGAATGAGAAGTAACCTGATAATCGGAGTCGGATGGATTAAGAGGTTGACGGAAGAAACCCGCTTTAGGATTTAAATCAATAAAAAGGTCGGAGACCTCGGAGCGGCGTTTTCGAACCAGACTGTTTGGTAAACCGGCGGAGGTAACTACCTGGACACTGTGCCAGATTGTGCAGCGAGCTTCATGTTGCTGAGTCTTCATAAGAAATTTGGGATCCAAGTAAGCAAGAGGATGAGAAAATTTAACTTTCTGGTTTGCCTGGCGAAATTTTGGCAAAGGCAAGATTTCTGAATCGGAAGAGAGAATAGTTACCTCAGCGACTTCCGCATTGCTGGCTTCGGCGTCGTCCTGACAAGCATCATCATCAATAAGGCGTGTAAAAAGTAAGCCTAGTGAATCAAGTTCTACCTCAAGGTCCGGGTTACCCACATCATCATCAATAGCTGGATCAGATGAAGCGGTGGTTTTTCTCTTGTGAGCTGGCTTCTTGATAACCTTGGTCTTGGGCCGGGTTGACCACCCTGCCTTCTCCGTTTTGTCTTGTGGAGGCTTCTTGCTCCAAAACGGATTATCACCCCGGTTCAGCAGTAATTAATGTCAGACAGATAAAGCAGTAACAGGTTCAACAATAGAGCAATTAAAATCTTACCGCTGGCGGTTTGTTGGTGGTGCAGTAAGGAAGCAGGCCGGTTTGAGCACAGAGGTGCTCCGGTTCATTCAACATCTTCTTTACAGAATCTGTGACTTCATCGTCGGAGAGTTGGATTTTAGTGTGTCGGAGTGGGTCATCGACGCTATCAGTGTACTTGCACATCAAACCGGAGCGCCGGCTCAGAGGCAGTATGCTCCATGATATCCAACAGCGTGCAAGGTCTATTCCCGTTAAACTGTTGGCCATAAAGGCTCGGAGCTTGGACAGTTGCGGAGCATATTTAATTCTCTCCTTGGCGCTTAGTCTTTGTGGAAAAGGGTGAGTGTTGCTGAGCCGTTCCGGACGGAAGCCAGGCAAGGGATTTTCATTGTCAGGGGAGGTATCTTTGCAATAAAACCAAGTTGCATTCCACTCCTTGGGGTGAGTTTGGAGTTTGACATGGGGATAAGTTATCTCTTTCCTCTTTTGAATGGCCATACCGCCCAATTCAGTATTGGGGCCGTCGGTAAATTCAGTGCGACGGTTTAAATGGAAGCAGTCTCTAAACAATTCGACTGAAGGCTCCTCTTGAAGGTATACCTCAGAGAGTACTTGAAAGTGACATAGATTGGTAACGGAATTGGGGCCAATATCCTGTAGACGAAGCTGAAAGTTGGCTAACACATCCCGATAAAATTTAGAACCAGGCGGTTTGAAGCCCCGGGCCAAGTGATCTGCAAAGACCACAACCTCTCCCTCTTGAGGTGTGGGAGGACATTCATTTCCAGGAACCCTCCAGTGGATCGTATCTTTGTTGTCTAAAGCGCCGATCAGGACTAGATCATCCAACTGAGATTCTGTGACGTGAGAGGGAACCCAATTGCACTCATATACTTGTTTGGCCATGGTGAGATCTACAAGAAATAGGTGATCCGGTTCAAGAATATGTTGGATAAAAGAAGGTGTTGGTCTGAACAACGCTAAACCGGAGGCAATACCTATAAACCGGTTTTCTACGATGCGGCATCATATGGATTCTGGCGGTTCAACAAGGGGACTAATGGTATATACCAGTTTAATAACTTTTTTCTATGGTAAGTTAAACCGCCTGACCTAAACATCGGAAGCAATTGAAGTTGTGGACAGCTAGGTATGCAGAAACAGGTTTCACAAGATCCTATTACAGCCCTGGATCTACAGCAAGCTCAGAAAATATTCCGAAGAGTAAGGCAGAACGGAAGTGAACCATTGAGCGGGTATGTGTGTGAGATCTATGGACTTAGATGTGAAATTACAGGCGGATGCTCAAAGATTGCTACTAAGCACAACAGGGGTTCATAGATTCATTCAAGAGTCAGAGTACGAGTATGAGCAAGCGACGAACACAACTCGAACATGAAACCCTAAGAACAGATCTAGATCAAGAAGAGAAGAAAGCTTACTGGAAACGGAGAAGACGCGGAAGGATACCGCAGTACTCTGGTGCGTTCAGGTTGATGCAGCGGCCCAAGATGAGACAGAGGTCGACGGCGGCAGCGGAGCTCCAAGGCTGGCGATGCGAGGAAGACGAAGAAGAAGAGATGAAGGGAAAGAAAAGGAAATGACCCTTCGGTCTTATTTATAAGGCAACAGAGTTAGGTCAAGCGCGCGAATCCAGGAGCTATTGATAAAGGACGGCGTTATAAATGATAAATTTCATGATGACGTCATGCCGGTTTACAGCAACCAGAAATGATGACGACATGGCGGTTTACCAATTACCAGAAGATGTCCAAGACACAAGATTTTTGGAAGGATTGACATGAACCGGTTCAAATCAATCTGGGGCCTAATGTTGGGGATATTACCACTAGGCGTAAACCGGCTTACTTGGGCCGGGTTAGCTTCATTAGTGGTATAAACAGATGAAGGCCCAAGGCCTGTAGTTGATTTAGAACTTGTAGCCGTAAACCGGCCTAATGTATAACTTGTATTGTAAGTTAGGAATAGAGAGGTACCAAACGGGATACGAGTATGAACCGGTTGGGACTCTGAGGACCGACGGGCGTCACCTGTGTTTATAAGGGGACGACCCGGCGGCGGTTCAAGACAGACAACCACAACTCGAGCCTAGACGAAGCTTGTTTGCTCCCTAGCCATCGAGACCACATCAATTCCATCACAACTAGACGTAGGCTTTTACCTTCATCGAAGGGGCCGAACTAGTATAAACCCTCGTGTCTTTGTGTCCGCTTTAACCCCTTCAAGTAAACCCATAGCGATGGCTCCACGACTAAGTCCTTTCACTAGGACATCTGCTGTGACAAATCCACGACACTGTATGTATGCTTGGTTTTGTGGATCTATAATCCAGTGTGTGGTGAAGCAGCCCACGTTTGCACCTTGTCATCTCCTGTTTTATCTTACTGATGTGGCTGATGATATGAACAACATGCCATGCACATTATCCAAAATAGATACAATGATTTTCTTTGCCCTTCATCTATGCTTGTTATGTTGACATGGTAATCCATTAGTGTGGTGAAGCTCCCCATATTATGAACAATGCCAAATTATGCTATTGATATTTTGAACTTACTCTTTATTTTCTAATTTGAAATTGGATAGAATTGAGAGAACAGTTATCATCTTTGTTTATACACGTGCAAAACCTGTCATCTCTCTGCTTTGTTTCAAGGTGATATGCCTGATGGCATGCACAAGTCTGCTGAAGGCTGTGAGACAAACCCAACATATATTGCAGCAAAGAAGGCAAAACATCTTGAAGATAGTGAGACAACCCCAAAGTCTTGTCTTGATGCAGGGTTCAAGTTACTTGAGACTAACAGTCAGACAAGCTCACAGAATTTGTTGTCTGAATCAGTTCGACTTCTTCAGTCCCAAGTTCTAGCAGAAAGGCATTCTGCAACTCAACTTCGACTTGAAGTCCTATCTCTAAGAAAGATTGCGGAGAACACCAATGAGAACCTCATCGCTAAACAGCTACACCTAGAAGCTATGACTGACATGCTAGGCCGGTCTCACAGTCTTGCTCAGCAGCTTGCGCAGCAGTTCTCCCGCAAGGCTAACCTTTCTTGAACTGTCTTGGAAGTGGTCTCGGTTCAGTATTATTTTGTTATGCTACAATGGTGCCCAATTTTTGTAATCTGCTTCTTCGTTGCGCTTTATGATCACCGGTGGCGAACTTCGATGCCCAGTGGATGTAATATACCTTAAATCCTTTATTGTATAGTGTAGGTTTATTCTTACTCACTATGCCATAATTTCTTTATTGTATAGAGTAGGTTTGTTCTTAATTCCTACTAGTTACTGCCATCATTTGCTATCTGAAAAAAAATCAGATGTAGTCGATCGGGCCAAAACATTCGACTCTAACGGGCCAGGTTTTTACGGGCCACAATTGGGCCGGCTGCGTCTTTCTTGGGCCCGAATGATTGGGGCCTTCACACATTGCGCCAGGCCCAAACTTACACCAGCCTATATTTTAGTTGGGCCTTTTGTCGACCCAGCGCTTAGTTTGGCCCAGGTAGCTGTCACACCCTGCATTTTGTAACATTTCCTTTGCATTAATAAAGCATGAAAATTTTGGACCAACAAAAACTTTTGCATTATTTGGCTTTTATTTGGAGTTGGTTTTCTCTCTGTGCTTCTTTTCAAGTGCTCTTTAAAGTCAACTACTCCACCCTCTATATTTCATCTCCTTGCCCCAAACTCCTGCCCACTGACCATGCCATGTGTATAGTGCAATATAGAATTTTCTTACAAAAATAATTTGGCCAGAAAGTATTTTCTAAATTTAGTTTTCCAAAAACCCCTGAATTGAGGTTTGCACTGCAAGTACTTAATTAAGGGCAGTAAAAATCTTTACAAAAATATATTTGACTCCTATTAGATATAGGATACCCAGAAACCACAAAAATATAATTTTAAAAGTTGTTTTACTATTTTATTTAAAAGCTTTTTCTTAAGGCCAGAAATGGTCTTTAATAGGGAAAAATTATTTTATTGTTTTAAAAATATTTGACAAAAATTAGGGAAACTCAGTGGACATATATTTTCCATATATAAGAGTTTCAACACATGGTCATGTTCAAAATATTGGTCAAATCCCTCTAAAACCCCTTCTGGATATTTCAAGCTTTTGAAATATTCACAAAGGAAATATTCCCCAAAAATTCCAAGAAAATTCTATCATCTCACATATGACATACCTGATGATCTTGCCAAGTATCATGCCATGGAGAATAGTATAACCCCATGAAATCCCCTCAAAACCTTTTCTGTCCATTTTGAAGTTTGAGCAACTTTACATTGCCAAACATGTCCAAATGTTCTCAAACTTGGTGAATATGCTCCAATGTTCTAATAATGCATATAGACCAAATGGCACAGGTTGGAGAAGAATATATCTTGGTCAAAGTGTCTCAAAACCTTCTCTGACCAGAATCAAGTTTGAACTACTTTGTACTACCAACTTTTTCTCCATGACCCCAACTTTTGTGAGCCTGATCACATGACCAAATAAGGCCACCACACCAAGTGGTGCATCAAGGAGAAGTGATCTACTCAACTGGATCTACACAAATCCATTTCTGCCAATTTTTAGGGTTTGCCAAAGTTGCATTGGCAACTTTGTCCAAATAAGCTCAAAATGGGTGGAAGGCCCTAATTATATGTGGCATTTCACCCTGTGGAGTCTCATGGCCAGTGGAAGTCATTAACTTATCCAAAACATCATCAAACACCTTCTGGAAGAATTTTAGAATGCTAATTCCAGCCCCTTCCACTAATCTCCTTGAGCCCATCTTTTTACCACAACCCCTCCTCGTTTCCCTCTGCAACTTGGATGCTTTTCGGCCCGAGGAAGCAATGATGAGGAAGGGGGAAACCCCATTTGTCTTCTCTGGACAGCAGCTTCTCCCCTCTCTCACAGCCTCCTTCTCTCCCCTCGGCCCTCCGGAGCATCCAAGGCTCATTCCTAGTTTTTCCCACACGCCCTGCAGCTTCCAGACACTAGTGGACGCACGCGGACGCGCAAAAGCCGCGGATGCCGGCCAAAGACACGCTCTGGAGCACGTCATCGCGCTCCCGACCGTTGACGTCGCGTCCCCCGACCACCTCGAGCTTCCCCCGCGCGCCAGTCGATGCCCCTCGACGTCCACTCCACGCCAGCAGCCGCCCACTTGCTCCTGCGCCCTCCTCTCTCTCCTGCAGCTCGCGCCAGAACGCCGCCCCGCTCGGGCAATGCTCGCGCCACTCTTGTGGCCCGCGTGCAGCTCGCCCCGCTCCTTCTCTCTCTCCCTGGCACCCTACACCACTCCCACGAACACCCCCGAGCTCTCCATACCCTCTCTAACGGCCACCCGAGCCGATCCCGCGGGCACCCGTAGGCCACGCCTACGGTGGACCTCGGCCTGCCCATATAAGGCGACCCCGAGCCCCTCTTTCGCTCCCTATCGCCCCTCCACTCTCCAAATCGACCTCCCGAACCACCCACTCATCTCCAGAACCGCCCGAGCTCGAGCTCCGCCGCCTCGGCTCCACGGCGTTCGCGCGGTACAGGCCTCCTCCGCCTCCGTTTCTTCTCGATCTGGAACCGCGCGGCCACGCTGACCATTTCCCCTCTCTTTCCCCCTCTTTTTGCAGCCGGGAACGGCCAGATTCATCGATGCCCGAAGCACCTCCGCCGCGTGACCTCGTCGCCGGCGAACCAGGCTGCTCCGGCGACCGCCTCCACCACCACCCGAACGGCGACTCCGCCCCGAGTCCAACGGTACCACCCGCGCACCTTCCCGTGCCTGTAGCGCCGCCGGCGAGCTCGTCGTTGCCTCTGGCCGGAGGTAGACGACGACGGCCGTGGGGCCAGCCCGTCAGCCTCACGCCCTGACGGGTGGGCTCCACCCGTCAGGTTTAAAACGCGCGCGCGCGCGCACTGGTTCGCCCGTCGGCTGAAGGCGTATTTCGCCTTTACGCCTTCGACGTGGCGGCCCGCGTGGGCTGGTTTCCCCTCTGGGCCTGCTGCCCGTGGCCTCTCTGGCCCAGTGGCACAGCGCCGCTTTTCTTTTTCTTTTTCTGTCTCATTTCCAAAAATTCCACAGGGCAAAATATTTGTCCAAATGAAATGATTCCAACTCCTAAAATCTCAGAATAATCCCACCTATTTATTGGTATATTTTTCAAGCACATCCATTTCACTTTCCTGTTCTGTTCAAATTTAAATTCAAATTTGAACAATAAAATCTCTGTTTGAAAATCCACAACTCTGTTTCCCTAGCTCCAAATTCAAAACCAAGAATTTTCCCCTTCCTAGTTTTCCTCCTAGTATTTTACAAAAATAAGTTGACACTTTTCTGAGCACTTTGACTTTTCTGTTTTTATTATTGTCTTATTTTCCCGTTATTTTCTTGCAACGTTAGATCCCGTATTTGACGAGGTAGCTGAGGAAGAAGGAGGAGCAGGGCCTGAAGACTTTGAAGACCAAGCCAACCAAGGCAAGCAGCCCTTTGACCATGTCTATGAAACCCTTTTTATGCATGCCACATCTCTCGTTATTATTGTTGCATCGGAATCATGATGAGATGGTAGACCACGTTGGTTGGTTGCCTTTGTTACTTCCTCGTTGATACTTGCATTGTGCATGGCCCTACCTCCTTATGAGGGTTATGCCGGTGGGAATAGATAGGATGCTAAAGTAGATGCTACGCAAAAAGGGACGGGTTTATGCATGGTGAAGGAGACAAAGCTTTTTCAAAAGACTTTTTGAAACCCCCGTCGGGTGCCACTTATGCCCGAGGGAGATGATGAGATGGGTGACCACTTGATGACGAAGTGGTGTGCCAAGGAAAGTGTGTGTTGTTTTCAAAACGGATTGGTCGGAGTTGCGACCGTTATTCCAACCTTACATGCGCAACCACTCTACCCTTATATGGGAAAGGGCATTGTTGAGTACCTAGACCGATACTAGCTTGGAGCCCGCATTACTAGTGACGGGAGAGTTCTTGGTGCACTCTCTCGGGACGGGGTCGTGCCAGGTAGGGCGGCCATGACTGTCTTTATAGCACCGGGCACACCGTTGGTACCCCGCGCTTGTGGTATGTGATGAATACGGGAGCAAGGCTCCACGACTTTATGATGTGAAATGTTGGGCACGGGGATTACTACCAATCGAGTGGACTCCATGTTAGTGTCATCTAGGGAAAGGTAGTGATCGGGTGCTTACCCCGGGTACTTGAGGTACCGCAGGTCGTGGATGACACGGAAGTTCCCCGGATCTAGTGGGTAAAGTGTGCAACCTCTGCAGAGTGTAAAACTATTCGAATAGCCGTGTCCACGGTCAAGGACAGTTGGGTAACCGCTCTTGGGCTACGTCCACTTGTTTACAAACCAATTGTGTGTGTGTGTTGATGAAACTACTTGGGTCAAGTCAAAGGACTTGACATGTTGGAGATGGGTTGGTGCCCACTCTATTTATGTTGGGTTGATGCCCACTCTATTGATGTTGATATCTGTAACCTGTCCTCATGGTTACTTGAATTCTCTTGATGCATGTCTTACAAGTTTTTGAACATGTCATTGCACTGAAAACTAGCTTTCTGCAAAAATTTACCTATATCATGCATTGTTGTACCTTGAACCAAAAACATGGGTTGCTTGCGAGTACATTCAAAGTACTCATTGGCTTGCCACTGGTTATTTAATTGACCAGGCATGGAAGAACCGGAGTTCGAAGAAGAGTTCTTTGGAGACGAACATGCGAACTAGGACGCTTCCCAGTCAGAATGCCTGTAGGGTTAAGGCAGATGGCATGGGTTCTACTTATCAACGACGATTTCCGCTGCTTATGTTTTAGTTGGTGTTTAGCCCATAAGGCTTATCAATGTAAGACTTGACCATAATGGTCGCAATTTGTGTAAGACGGTATGTATGGATGTAAGACTCTTGTTATTCAGCTTCTGTGTGTTTAGTGAGCATTGATCTCTGGGATCACTGTACACATGCATTCGGTGATCTCGACTTATGAGTCGGGGTCCCCACAGAGCTGGTATCAGAGCCAGGTTGACTGTAGGAAGCCTTAGTTAGCATGGACGTTAGTTAGAGTGAGACTATCCACAAGATTACCCGTATACCTATGTTTTATGATAGTATCCCAAACATAGGTCATATTCCCTCTATTGACCCTTCCCCTTCCACTTTTGTAGATGGCCGTCGTACCCGAGGACTTTCTGACCACCGGATTTCCCGTGCTTCTTGAGGATAGCCTCAGGAAGTGCCAGTTCACTCGAGCCCCCACCTTCTCCTATCACGAGCGCTGGATCAACAGCACTAAGAAGGAGTATTACGTGGAGGTAGTCGTGAGGGCGAACGACTCCCCGACAAGCTGGTTCTTTGAAGGACCCCAGATGGCAACACTGCTCCTCGCCGTGGAGACGGCTGCCCTCAAGGCACAGACTCGCCTCCGGGATCTCCTGCCAGAGATGGCAAGTGAGCCAGCCACTCGTTACCTGCCTTATCGTAAGGAAGGTGATGACCAGAGCAGCGTACCAGCCCCACCCTTGGACGAAGGGCTTTCTCTCCGTTTCCAGACCTACTTCAGCTTGTGTGCCGACAGCCTGGCACAACACCTGGCCTCGGAGTCGATGGAGCTTCGGAAGGAACTCCATGAGACCAAGGAACTCCTCCGCGTAGCTCAGATGAAGGCGGACAGGATCAAGAAGGATGGAGCACCCCCTGGACAGCCCGTTGTAGCCTATCGAGGCGGGCGACCCCCACAGGTTGCACATGCCAAGGGATCACCTCAGCCACGCCGTATGACAGCGAAGGAGTACCGCAACCTCTTCACGATGCCACCGGCAAAGCAGCGCCGTGTTCAGCTCCTCCACTCCCCCACTCCCTCAAGTGACGAAGAGACTAAGACAGATGAAGATGAGGAGGAAGACCCAGAGGAGCCAGAATACCCGACCGAGCATTCCACCACTTAGACACTGTTCAGGACTAGGATAGGCCAGTCCGAAACCCTATGGTAGGATAGGTCGTGTACCCCTTTTTGCAAAATCGAGTCCTTGTAATGGTTCATATGAAACCATGTCGTGTTGTGTTTGCTTTCAACTTGCTTTGATGAAGTCGTACTTTCCCTTTGGGAACATGTAAACGGCGACATCCCCCATTTGGTTTTAATGCATGAGTTTGGCCTTCTGGCCCATGTTTAACTTAAATTAGTGTCACACCACCCCCTTACTAGGCGTCCCATCTATATTGCTTTCCCTCATTCTATTTTCCCAATCATGAGACCTTGACAACTCCGACAGGATGCCTGTTGTAACACGTACTGGTACCTCTACCCAGCCGCAAGAAGCCGGAGGTTCTGCTGAGGCAGGAGCCAGCCAGGACCAAGCCCAAGGACAGACTCCACCACCGCCACCTCCTCCAAACATGGACATGGCTCAGCTTCTCCAAGCCTTCCGAGAGGAGCGCCAAGCCAACACTGCAGCCCTCCAGATGATTGCTCAAGCTGTCAATCGCCAGCCGGCGGGACACGGCCATGGACGTTCCACGCTGGTGGAGTTCAAGAAGCATGCACCACCCACCTTCATCGAGACTGCTGAACCCCTGGATGCAGACGACTGGGTCCGCACCATTGAGGATCTGCTGGCACTAGTCGGATGCACTGAGGACCGTGAGAAGGTGGCGTATGCTGCCCACTGTCTCGGGGGGACTGCCAGAGCTTGGTGGGATGGGTTCAAGGCTATGCATGCTGAGCAAGACATCACTTGGGATACCTTCAAGACAGAATTTCGCAAGGCCCACATTCCTTCTGGGATCATGGCCATCAAGAAGCGTGAGTTCCGAGCTCTAAAGCAAGGTAGTAGCACTGTCAAGGAGTACATGCAGAAGTTCAGTGTTCTCTCAAGGTATGCCCCTGAGGATGTCAGCACTGATGCTGCCAAAAGGGAGCGCTTCATGGAAGGCCTTAACCAGACTCTGCAGTACTCGCTTGTTGTGTGTGACTGCCCGACCTTTCCTGATCTGGTGAACAAGGCACTCATGCTTGAGGACAAGCGACGTGCTTTGGATGACACTCGTAAGCGCAAGATGATCGGCAAGGGTAGCTCCAGCAACCAGAAGCCTCGCCCGTGGCAGCCAGCTCCGGTCAAGCCAACCTATCAGCAGCCAAGAGCTCTTGCACCCCGCACCAACTATCCACCTCAGCAGTATGCCAACCCCAGGCCAGCTCACAACAACCCCAATAACAATGCTGGCAAGGGCATCATCCCCAACCAAGTCACTTGCTTTGGATGTGGACAGTCAGGACACTACTCCAAGTATTGCCCCAACAAGAAGCCCGACGCCCCGCGCCCCAATGCGCAGAACCCAGGACAAGGCCGTGGAATGCCACCAAGGAACCTAGCTCCCCGCAACCTGCCCAACAACGGCAGGGGTCGTGTGAATCATGTCACTGCAGAAGAAGCCCAGGAAGACCCGGACGTCGTGCTCGGTACGTTCCTTGTCAATTCAGCACCCGCAACTGTTTTGTTTGATTCTGGAGCCACGCATTCATTTGTCACCCAAAGTTTTGCATTAAAAAGTGGCATGACCCCTACACTTCTGTACAACCCTATGGTGGTACAAACCCCCGGAGCAGAGATGAGAGCCAAGGTAGGATGTAAAGAAGTCGGAATTATCATTAACGGGGTAGACTTCCTAGCAGACCTTATCATCCTAAAATCACAAGGCTTGGATGTGATCTTAGGAATGAATTGGCTCAGCAAGCACCAAGGCATGATAGATTGCGCCAACCGGACTGTCACTATGACCAATGACCAAGGAGTCGAAGTTAAATTTGCCTCCAACTCCTCCTCTACTCAAGCCAACCAGGTCAACTGTCTGACCGAAGTTGGATTGGAGCAAGTGCCGGTAGTATGCGAATACCCCGATGTTTTCCCTGATGAGCTACCAGGAATGCCTCCTGACCGAGACATTGAGTTCATCATCGAGCTCATACCCGGAGCAGGACCCATCTATAAGAAGCCTTATAGAATGGGATCGGAAGAGTTAGCAGAATTGAAGAAGCAGCTGGAAGAGCAGCTGAGGAAGGGATTTATCCGCCCTAGTGCCTCCCCTTGGGGATCACCTGTTCTGTTTGTGGCAAAGAAGGACGGTACCATCCGCTTGTGCATTGACTACCGTTCCCTCAACGAAGTTACAATCAATAGCAAGTACCCACTTCCCAAGATTGAAGATCTGTTTGATCAACTCAATGGGGCCAAGGTGTTCTCCAAGATCGACCTCAGATCTGGGTACTACCAACTGAAAATCAGACCCCAAGATATTCCGAAGACGGCATTTGTAACCAGATATGGCCTGTACGAGTGCACGGTCATGTCCTTTGGATTGACCAATGCCCCGGCTTACTTCATGTATCTCATGAATAAGGTCTTCATGGAATATTTGGACAAGTTTGTCGTTGTCTTCATTGATGACATTCTTGTCTTCTCGAAGTCGGAAGAAGAGCACGAGCAACACTTGAGGATGGTCCTAGACAAGCTTCGAGAGCACCAACTGTATGCCAAATTCAGCAAGTGTGAATTCTGGCTGCGTGAAGTTGGATTCTTGGGTCATGTTTTAACTGAAGAAGGATTGTCAGTCGATCCCGCTACGATTGAAGCCGTGACTGAATGGCAATCCCCAAGCAATGTGAAGGAAGTCAGAAGCTTCCTCAGGCTCGCGGGATATTACCGCAAGTTCGTTGAAGGATTCTCAAGCATTGGCCGACCCATGACTCAGCTCTTGAAGAAGGACAAGAAGTTCGAATGGACGCCGAAGTGCGAAGAGAGCTTCCAGGAGCTAAAGAAGAGACTGACCACCGCCCCAGTTCTGGCCACGCCGGATATACACAAGGAGTTTGTGATATATTGTGATGCGTCAAGAACCGGACTGGGAGGTGTTCTGATGCAAGAAGGCAGAGTCGTAGCTTACCTTTCAAGGCAACTACGACCTCATGAAGAGAACTATGCTACTCATGACCTTGAGCTAGCAGCAGTGGTTCATGCCCTGAGGACATGGCGACACTACCTCTTAGGGAAACGATGTGAGATATACACGGATCACAAAAGTCTGAAGTATATTTTCACTCAAAGGGAATTGAACATAAGGCAGAGAAGATGGCTAGAGTTGATAAAAGATTATGACCTCAGTGTTCAGTACCACCCTGGGAAGGCTAATGTGGTAGCAGATGCATTAAGCAGGAAGGCTTGTTCCTTGAATGCTATGCTTAAGGTTAAGCTACCTGCCTTGTATGAAGAACTTGAAAGCTTCGGGTTGGAACTAGTTGCACCAGGATTCTTGGCCAACCTCGAAGTTAAGCCCACTTTGATGGATGATATTAAGGAAGCTCAGAAGGGACATGAGAGTATTGAAGGAATCAAGAGGAAGATCAAGGCAGGCAAAGCCCCAGGATTCTCAGAGGACGAGGAAGGAATTGTGTGGTTTGGGAATCGCATCTGCGTGCCCAACAAGGTTGAGCTCAAGAACCAAATCTTGCAAGAAGCTCATAACACCCCGTATTCCATCCACCCTGGAGGAACCAAGATGTATCAAGACCTGAAGGAAAGATTTTGGTGGCACGGGATGAAAAGGGAGATTGCCACCTATGTTGCAAAGTGTGATGTGTGCCAAAGAGACAAGGCTGAATATCAGCGACCTGCTCGATTGCTCCAACCACTCAAGGTTCCCGAGTGGAAATGGGATAAAGTTGGGATGGACTTCATCACCGGTTTACCCAGGTCAAGCAAGGGACATGACTCCATCTGGGTCATAGTCGACCATTTGACCAAAGTAGCCCACTTCATTCCTGTTAAGACTACCTATAGTGGTGACCAGCTAGCAACTCTATACATACACAGAATCGTAAGCCTTCATGGTGTTCCCAAGGAGATTGTGTCTGATCGAGGAACCCAGTTTACCTCAAGGTTCTGGAAGAAGTTCCAAGAGGCCATGGGGACCAAGTTGTCCTTCAGCACTGCTTTCCACCCACAGACCGGAGGTCAGACTGAACGAGTAAATCAGATACTCGAAGGCCTGCTCCGAGCCTGTGTCTTAGCTTATGGAGCTAAGTGGGAAGACTGCCTCCCTTTTGTCAAGTTCTCCTACAACAACAGTTATCAGTCAAGCCTTCAGATGGCGCCATTTGAGGTGTTATACGGACGGAAATGCCGCACACCCCTCAATTGGTCGGAAACCGGAGAAGGACTTGTCTTTGGGCCGGATATCCTTCGTGAAGCAGAAGAGCAAGTCCAGCTTGTCAGAGAGCGTCTGAAGTCCGCCAAGTCAAGACAGAAGAGCTATGCTGACGCACGTCGTAGGGACATAAACTTCCGGGTTGGAGACCATGTCTATCTCCGGGTCACCCCTCTCAAAGGAACCCAGCGCTTCCATGTCAAAGGAAAGCTCGCCCCAAGATACATTGGCCCCTTCAAGATCACTGAACAACGAGGAGAAGTGGCTTACCAATTGGAACTGCCACCTGAACTTTCCGATGTGCACAACGTATTCCACGTGTCACAACTCCGGAAGTGTCTCCAAGTTCCAGACAAGCCTGATCTTCACAAGGACGTCAATCACCAAGCTATTGACCTTCAGCCTGATTTGACTTACCGTGAGAGGCCCATCTGTATTCTGGATGAGGCTGAGCAACGCACTCGAAGCCGCACCATCAAGTACTTCAAGGTCCAATGGAGCAACCACACTGAAGCAGAAGCAACTTGGGAGCGTGAAGGCTACCTTAGATCCGAGTTTCCGTATCTCTTTAAAGCCTAGTTTAGGAATCTCGGGGACGAGATTCTTGTAAGGGGGGTAGGTCTGTCACACCCTGCATTTTGTAACATTTCCTTTGCATTAATAAAGCATGAAAATTTTGGACCAACAAAAACTTTTGCATTATTTGGCTTTTATTTGGAGTTGGTTTTCTCTCTGTGCTTCTTTTCAAGTGCTCTTTAAAGTCAACTACTCCACCCTCTATATTTCATCTCCTTGCCCCAAACTCCTGCCCAATGACCATGCCATGTGTATAGTGCAATATAGAATTTTCTTACAAAAATAATTTGGCCAGAAAGTATTTTCTAAATTTAGTTTTCCAAAAACCCCTGAATTGAGGTTTGCACTGCAAGTACTTAATTAAGGGCAGTAAAAATCTTTCCAAAAATATATTTGACTCCTATTAGATATAGGATACCCAGAAACCACAAAAATATAATTTTAAAAGTTGTTTTACTATTTTATTTAAAAGCTTTTTCTTAAGGCCAAAAATGGTCTTTAATAGGGAAAAATTATTTTATTGTTTTAAAAATATTTGACAAAAATTAGGGAAACTCAGTGGACATATATTTTCCATATATAAGAGTTTCAACACATGGTCATGTTCAAAATATTGGCCAAATCCCTCTAAAACCCTTTCTGGATATTTCAAGCTTTTGAAATATTCACAAAGGAAATATTCCCCAAAAATTCCAAGAAAATTCTATCATTTCACATATGACATACTTGATGATCTTGCCAAGTATCATGCCATGGAGAATAGTATAACCCCATGAAATCCCCTCAAAACCTTTTCTGTCCATTTTGAAGTTTGAGCAACTTTACATTGCCAAACATGTCCAAATGTTCTCAAACTTGGTGAACATGCTCCAATGGTCTAATAATGCATCTAGACCAAATGGCACAGGTTGGAGAAGAAGATATCTTGGTCAAAGTGCCTCAAAACCTTCTCTGACCAGAATCAAGTTTGAACTACTTTGTACTACCAACTACCCCAACTTTTGTGAGCCTGATCACATGACCAAATAAGGCCACCACACCAAGTGGTGCATCAAGGAGAAGTGATCTACTCAACTGGATCTACACAAATCCATTGCTGCCAATTTTTAGGGTTTGCCATAGTTGCATTGGCAACTTTGTCCAAATAAGCTCAAAATGGGTGGAAGGCCCTAATTATATGTGGCATTTCACCCTGTGGAGTCTCATGGCTAGTGGAGGTCATTAACTTATCCAAAACATCATCAAACACCTTCTGGAAGAATTTTAGAATGCTAATTCCAGCCCCTTCCACTAATCTCCTTGAGCCCATCTTTTTACCACAACCCCTCCTCGTTTCCCTCTGCAACTTGGATGCTTTTCTGCCCGAGGAAGCAATGATGAGGAAGGGGGAAACCCCATTTGTCTTCTCTGGACAGCAGCTTCTCCCCTCTCTCACAGCCTCCTTCTCTCCCCTCGGCCCTCCGGAGCATCCAAGGCTCATTCCTAGTTTTGCCCACACCCCTTGCAGCTTCCAGACACTAGTGGACGCGCGCGGACGCGCAAAAGCCGCGGATGCCGGCCAAAGACGCGCTCTGGAGCACGTCATCGTGCTCCCGACCGTTGACACCGCGTCCCCCGACCACCTCGAGCTTCCCCCGCGCGCCAGTCGATGCCCCTCGACGTCCGCTCCACGCCAGCAGCCGCCCAATTGCTCCCGCGCCCTCCTCTCTCTCCTGCAGCTCGCGCCAGAACACCGCCCCGCTCGGCCAATGCTCGCACCACTCCTGTGGCCCGCGTGCAGCTCGCCCCGCTCCTTCTCTCTCTCCCTGGCACCCTACACCACTCCCACGAACACCCCCGAGCTCTCCATTCCCTCTCTAACAGCCACCCGAGCCGATCCCGCGGGCACCCGTAGGCCACGCCTACGGTGGACCTCGGCCTGCCCATATAAGGCGACCCCGAGACCCTCTTTCGCTCCCTGTCGCCCCTCCACTCTCCAAATCGACCTCCCGAACCACCCACTCATCTCCAAAACTGCCCGAGCCCGAGATCGAGCTCGAGCTCCGCCGCCTCGGCTCGTCGGCGTTCGCGCGGTACAGGCCTCCTCCGCCTCCGTTTCTTCTCGATCTGGAACCGCGCGGCCACGCTGACCATTTCCCCTCTCTTTCCCCCTCTTTTTGCAGCCGGGAACGGCCAGATTCGTCGATGCCTGAAGCACCTCCGCCGCGTGACCTCGTCGCCGGCGAACCAGGCTGCTCCGGCGACCGCCTCCACCACCACCCGAACGGCAACTCCGCCCCGAGTCCAACGGTACCACCCGCGCACCTTCCCGTGCCCTGTAGCGCCGCCGGCGAGCTCGTCGTTGCCTTTGGCCGGAGGTAGACGACGACGGCCGTGGGGCCAGCCCGTCAGCCTCACGCCCTGACGGGTGGGCTCCACCCGTCAGGTTTAAAATGCGCGCGCGCGCGCACCGGTTCGCCCGTCGGCTGAAGGCGTATTTCGCCTTTACGCCTTCGACGTGGCGGCCCGCGTGGGCTGGTTTCCCCTCTGGGCCTGCTGCCCGTGGCCTCTCTGGCCCAGTGGCACAGCGCCGCTTTTCTTTTTCTTTTTCTGTCTCATTTCCAAAAATTCCACAGGGCAAAATATTTGTCCAAATGAAATGATTCCAACTCCTAAAATCTCAGAATAATCCCACCTATTTATTGGTATATTTTTCATGCACATCCATTTCACTTTCCTGTTCTGTTCAAATTTAAATTCAAATTTGAACAATAAAACCTCTGTTTGAAAATCCACAACTCTGTTTCCCTAGCTCCAAATTCAAAACCAAGAATTTTCCCCTTCCTAGTTTTCCTCCTAGTATTTTACAAAAATAAGTTGACACTTTTCTGAGCACTTTGACTTTTCTGTTTTTTTTTATTGTCTTATTTTCCCGTTATTTTCTTGCAACGTTAGATCCCGTATTTGACGAGGTAGCTGACGAAGAAGGAGGAGCAGGGCCTGAAGACTTTGAAGACCAAGCCAACCAAGGCAAGCAGCCCTTTGACCATGTCTATGAAACCCTTTTTATGCATGCCATATCTCTCGTTATTATTGTTGCATCGGAATCATGATGAGATGGTAGACCACGTTGGTTGGTTGCCTTTGTTACTTCCTCGTTGATACTTGCATTGTGCATGGCCCTACCTCCTTATGAGGGTTATGCCAGTGGGAGTAGATAGGATGCTAAAGTAGATGCTACGCAAAAAGGGACGAGTTTATGCATGGTGAAGGAGACAAAGCTTTTTCAAAAGACTTTTTGAAACCCCCGTCGGGTGCCACTTATGCCCGAGGGAGATGATGAGATGGGCGACCACTTGATGACGAAGTGGTGTGCCAAGGAAAGTGTGTGTTGTTTTCAAAACGGTAGGGCGGCCATGACTGTCTTTACAGCACCGGGCACACCGTTGGTACCCCGCGCTTGTGGTATGTGATGAATACGGGAGCAAGGCTCCACGACTTTATGATGTGAAATGTTGGGCACGGGGATTACTACCAATCGAGTGGACTCCATGTTAGTGTCGTCTAGGGAAAGGTAGTGATCGGGTGCTTACCCCGGGTACTTGAGGTACCGCGGGTCGTGGATGACACAGAAGTTCCCCGGATCTAGTGGGTAAAGTGTGCAACCTCTGCAGAGTGTAAAACTATTCGAATAGCCGTGTCCACGGTCAAGGACAGTTGGGTAACCGCTCTTGGGCTACGTCCACTTGTTTACAAACCCATTGTGTGTGTGTGTTGATGAAACTACTTGGGTCAATTCAAAGGACTTGACATGTCGGAGATGGGTTGGTGCCCACTCTATTTATGTTGGGTTGGTGCCCACTCTATTGATGTTGATATCTGTAACATGTCCTCATGGTTACTTGAATTCTCTTGATGCATGTCTTACAAGTTGTTGAACATGTCATTGCACTCAAAACTAGCTTTCTGCAAAAATTTACCTATATCATGCATTGTTGTACCTTGAACCAAAAACATGGGTTGCTTGCGAGTACATTCAAAGTACTCATTGGCTTGCCACTGGTTATTTAATTGACCAGGCATGGAAGAACCGGAGTTCGAAGAAGAGTTCTTTGGAGACGAACATGCGAACTAGGACGTTTCCCAGTCAGAATGCCTGTAGGGTTAAGGCAGATGGCATGGGTTCTACTTATCAACGACGATTTCCGCTGCTTATGTTTCAGTTGGTGTTCAGCCCATAAGGCTTATCAATGTAAGACTTGACCATAATGGTCGCAATTTGTGTAAGACGGTATGTATGGATGTAAGACTCTTGTTATTCAGCTTCTGTGTGTTCAGTGAGCATTGATCTCTGGGATCACTGTACACGTGCATTCGGTGATCTCGACTTATGAGTCGGGGTCCCCACAATAGCGTTGTGCCATTAACAGGATGAATATTGTACTGGCCTGTTATGGCCGAGATGAAAGCACGGGCCTTTAGCAGGCCAAAATGCATGTTGGGCCTTAATTTTCACTAGTCGTCGACGGGCCTTCAGCAGGCCGAAATGTAGACCGGGCCATTTTGGGCCCAGTTAGCTCACGGGCCGTTACCAGGCCGAAACATATCTCGGGCCTTAGTTGGCCCACTGATATCATGGGCCTTTAAGAGGCCGAAAGCTTAGTACATGCATCAACGGGCCGAATTACGCGACAGGCCTTTAACAGGCCCAAAGTCACGTTGGGCTTAACTGTTGCCACCTTTAGCACGGGCCGTTAGTGGGCCCAATTTCCCGTCGGACCATATATGGCCCATTGTCAGCATGGGCCATTCTTAGGCCGAAAGTTACACCGAGCTGAAATGGGCCCATGTCTACATCAAGCCTCTAACACGCCAAAAGTCACTAGGCTGTAGTTGGGCCCAAATATTCGGCGAACAATTAACGGGCCAGATCTGGCTTCGGGCCGCAAATGGGCCCAAATATTGGGCGAACAATTAATTGGCCAGATATGGCTTCGGGCCATAAATGGGCCCAAATATTGGGCAAAAATAAATGGACCAGATTTGGCTTCGGGCCGTAAATGGGCCTTTCTTAAGCAGGCCGTTATTGGGCTGGCCCACTAGTACCTGATTAAGTTCTACGGGCCTTTGACTGGGCCGGCCTTTTTAACCTATACGGGCCTCTGTTGGGCCCAGCCATGTGTCGACGTATCATAGGCATGTCTCCTCCAATGGACGGGCGACATCTGGCCCACTGACAAGCTGACAGGTGTTCCCTTCGGCCAATCAGAATTTTACACGTGAAAATTTCCCATTGGTCGGGGCTGTTAACGGGTTATCGGATCCAAAATCCGACCCGATAGCTTAACGGCGTTCCGTTACGGTGGATGCCACGTGTCAGTCACCCTTGACGAAAGCACTTCTGTGACGCGCGATTTATCGTCATGGAAGTGGACACTTCCGTGAAGATAATTTTGGTAATGTCATGGAACACTTCTATGACAGCACAGGTATGACTATCTTGATTCTGTCATAAATTTGTCATGGATGTACATGCATGACAAAAAACGCGACCTACTGTGACAAACACGTATCATCACAGAAGTGTATTTTTTTGTAGTGTTGGTCCATGGCAAGAGGGCGAGATGGGGAACAATCCCACTGATCGAAATGCGAGGAGAGTGGCCGAAGACGGAGATCCGGCGAGGTCCTCCGGTGCCGTTCTTGGGCAGGAGAGAGAGACATCGTGGGGAAAATGAGTTGAATGGGTATGGGGGAGTTAGAACTCCCTCTACTCGCTCTTAACCCCCACACACTCACGACTGTGCGGTAGTACCGCGGTTCATTGCGGTAGTACCGCCCGGGCAAAAGTACCGCACTCTGGGTGGTAGTACCGCTCGACCAGCGGTAGTACAAAATTACTGTCGTGCTGGTTGCGGTAGTACCGTGCACATGTACAGCTCCTGTGGTAGTACTCTGGAAGGCCACGGTAGTACCATAGACACAAGAAAATGCAGGTTAGGCAACCAAGAGAGAAAAACAGCCTTTGCACCACAACCTTCACGCAAACGGACACACCAAAAAGCCAGCACGCGAGGCAACAAAAACACAAGCACGGCTCAAAAGAAGGAAAAAGACAACGAAGACCAACACACAAGACAAAACTCTCAAGAATAGAGGGCGGTGGCCGGAGCCACCTATGTATGAGTATATTGTATGGCACCGCGAAGAATTATCCTTGGGCCCATGACCAAAACTTGTATTTGAAGCACAAGTACCATCAAAATGGCTAATGTAAAAGAGTTGATCAATTTGTGCATAATGGGGGGAGGGAGAGTTCATTGAGAGAAAACACTCCCCCTATGTCCATGCCTACACCTAAACAAGATATCAAGTTGAGTGTGGTGGGTGTGCAAGGGTTCAAGCTACATTGCTCAAATCAATGATATTTAGCTCATGCCTTAACCCGCGAAATATTGCTTCATCCAAGGGCTTCATGAAAATATCTGCAAGGTTATCATGAGTGTTGACATACTTGAGCTTGATCTCCCCTCGCCTAATGTGATCCCGGATGAAGTGATACCGAATCTCAATATGCTTCATCTTGAAGTGTTGCACCGGGTTGAGAGAGATCTTGATGGCACTTTCATTGTCACGCCAAAGAGGCACTTCGTCACAAGTGACACCGTAATCCTTCAAAGTTTGCCTCATCCATAGAAGTTGAGCACAACAACTACCGGTAGCCACATACTCCGCTTCGGTGGACGAGAGAGATACACAACTTTGCTCCTTAGAAGACCAACTCACCAAAGAGCAACCAATAAATTGGCACCCTCCAGAGGTGGACTTCCTATCCACTTTGTCTCCCGCCCAATCTGAGTCTGAATAGCCCAAGAGATCGAAGTTGGCTCCTCTTGGGTACCATAAGGCAAAGTGTGGGGTATGAGCCAAATATCGAAAGATTCGCTTGACCACCACAAAGTGGCTTTCCTTAGGTGTGGCTTGAAACCGTGCACACATTCTCACACTCAACATGATATCCAGTCTAGATGCATAAAGGTAAAGCAGGGAGCCAATCATGGAGCGATATACCTTTTGATCCACCGCTTTACCATTGGGATCTATGTAAAGTTGGCATTTGACGGGCATTGCAGTGGAACCGGCTTGACATCACTTAGCTTGAATCACTTGAGCATGTCTTGAGTGTATTTGGCTTGGTTGATGAAGGTTCCTTCTCTTCTTTGCTTGATTTCAAACCTGAGAAAGAACTTCAACTCTCCCATCATAGACATCTTGAACTTTGAGGTCATGAGAGCGGCAAATTCCTCATTGAAAGCTTTGTTAGGGGAACCAAAGATAATATCATCAACATATAGTTGGCATACAAACAACTCCCCTTTGACCTTCTTAGTAAAAAGAGTGGGGTCGATTTTCCCAATTTCGAACCCATGATCTTGCAACAACTCGGTAAGATGCTCATACCACGCACGTGGGGCTTGTTTAAGGCCATAGAGTACCTTGTCGAGTTGGTACACATGATTGGGGAAATAGGGATCCTCGAACCCCGGGGGTTGTTTGACATACACCAACTCATTATAGGACCATTAAGAAAAACACTCTTCACATCCATTTGTTGCAACTTGAAGTTATGATGAGAAGCATAAGCAATCAACAAACGAATAGATTCAAGGCGAGCAACGTGAGCAAAGGTTTCACCGTAGTCTATACCCTTGACTTGGGAGTAGCCTTGTGCCACCAAACGAGCCTTGTTGCGAACAATCCCATGAGCATCTTGCTTGTTCTTGAATATCCACTTGGTTCCAATGACATTATGATTCCCCGTTGGCCTTGGCACCAATCTCCACACTTGGTTGTGCTCGAAGTTGTTGAGTTCTTCATGCATGGCATTGAGCCAATCCGGATCCTCGAGCGCCTCATAGACCTTTTGGGGTTCGACACAAGAAACAAACGCGTGATGTTCACAATAGTTTGCTAATTGTCTACGAGTGCTTACCCCATTTCTTAGGCTTCCAACCACATTCTCCATGAGATGACCATTAGTTGTGAGCTTGGATGCAATCTTAGCGTCGCGACGATCTAATTCCTCCTCGGGTGTGAAAAGAGGAGCGAAAACTTGATCATCTTGAGCGCAGTCATGAGCTTGTTCTTGATCTTGAGCTTGCTCTTGATCTTGAACTTGCTCGGAAGGGAGAACTTGACCTTGGGCATCACGTGGTGGCTCACCACCATCTTGAGGATGATCTTGCCCTTGATCATGTTGACGTGGTCGAGGGCCTTCACTTTGTTCTTCGGAAGCGTGTGGGTCTTGGGTCAGTGATGGCTCCACTTGAGTGGAGCATTGTCCTTCTCCTTCGGCCACAAGGGGTTCCTCAATGGGTAGGATATGACCAACACCCATTATTATTATGGCTTGGGGAGGAATTTCATCACCTACATCACAAGTACCACTTTGCTCCACTTGGGAGCCGTTATTCTCGTCAAACTCCATGTTACATGTCTCCTCAATGAGTCCCGTGGACTTGTTGAGGACACGGTAAGCATGAGAGTTTGTAGCATAACCAACAAATATGCCCTCATAAGCTCTAGCCTGAAATTTAGACAAACGAACACCTTTCTTGAGAATGAAACACTTACAACCGAACACCCAGAAGTACTTGAGGTTGGGCTTGTTACCGATGAGTATTTCATATGGAGTCTTGTTCAAGCCTTTGCAGAGATAGAGCTGATTGGATGCATGACACGCGGTTTTGATGGCTTCGGCCCAAAAGTTGTAAGGAGACTTGAACTCCGCCATCATGATCCTTGCCGCCTCCATCAATGTCCGATTCTTCCTCTCCGCAACACCATTTTGTTGAGGGATGTATGGTGCGGAATATTGATGCTTGATCCCCTCATTGCTAAGAAACTCATCCAAGGTGTAGTTCTTGAACTCGGTGCCATTATCACTTCTTATTGTCAAGATCTTTTCATCGTGTTGACGTTGAGCTTCATTTGCAAAGTCGATGGCAGTTTGTTGAGTTTCACTCTTCCTCTTGAAGAAATATACCCAAGTGTACCTTGAGTAATCATCGACAATCACCAAGAAATACTTTCTACCCCCAAGGCTATCAAAGGATGGAGGCCCAAAGAGATCCATGTGAAGGAGCTCCAAGGGTCTCTTCGAGTAGATGATAGTCGTGTGAGGGTGAGCCTTCTCATGTAACTTTCCTTCGATACAAGCACTGCAAGCACGATCTTTGGCAAAACTAACATTTGTTAGTCCACGGAGATGGTCCCCCTTGAGAAGACTTTGCAAAGATCTCATATTGACATGGGCTAAACGGCGATGCCAAAGCCACCCCACATTAACTTTAGCCATTAGGCATGTCGCGGTCTTAGTGGGTTGCTCTGAAAAGTTAATCACATAAAGACCATTCTCGACATGCCCAACAAAGGCTACTTTAAGAGTCTTGCTCCACAAGAGGGACACGGTATCAATATCAAAGAATGTGGCAAAACCCATGAGTGCAAGTTGACGAACAGGAAGTAAATTGTATGCAAGGGACTCAACAAGCATGACTTTCTCGATCGTGAGATCATGAGAAATGACAACCTTGCCAAGACCCAATACCTTAGAAGACAAGGCATCACCCCACTCGACATTGGTGGGCATAGATGGGATCTTGTGCACGTCCACCACCAAATCCTTGCTTCCGGTCATATGATTTGTGGCTCCACTATCAAGCAACCATGATCCCCCACCGGAAGCAAACACCTACAAGAGATCAATGCTTGGTTTTAGGTACCCATTTTGTAATGGGTCCTTTGATGTTAGAAACAAGGGTCTTAGGAACCCAAATAGACCATTTGATGTACTCATAAGGAGAACCAACAAATTTAGCATAAACATGCCCATCACTAGCACGACACAACACATAAGAAGGGTTAAAGTCGCCGGCTTTGTTGGAAGGGGTGGCATTGTCATTTTTGACATCACCACCCTTCACATTGTTCTTCTTCTCCTTTGAAGCACCCTCTCCCTCCTTCACAATTTTTTTCTTGAGAGGAGGAGGTCATTCGGTCTTGTCATTCTTCTTCTTGTACTTGGACTTGGGTGCGAACCCAACTCCCTCCTTGGCCACAACTTCCTTTTGATTGCTCAAAAGGTCATTGAGATTCTTCTCACCTTGTATGCAAGAGACAAGGCCTTTCTCAAGTTGCTCCTTCAACTTGACATTTTCCTCCACAAGATGCACATGCTCACAACACGGGTTAGTAGCATTTGCGTTATCAATTAAGACCATATGAGGAAAAGTGGCTTTCTCCTTGGTTAGCTTCACGTGGAGTTGGTCATGTGACTCCTTGAGGCTAGCATGAGCACCCTTCAAGGCCTTGTGAGCCTTGTCAAGTATATCAAACTCCTCTTTGAGTCTAGCATGGTCAACCCCAAGTTTAGCCTTCTCAGAATTGAGCACACGAGATACAACAAGAGCATGATCAAGATCTTTCTTTAATTTAGCATGGTCATCGTTTTGTGACTCCTCAAGAGCCAAACGATAAACACGCTCTTCCTCAAGCACATTAGAGAGATCCGATATCTCATCGACATAGTCACGACTATGACCTTCCATCTTAGAGATGGTTTCTTCATGAGCCTCGATCATGTCATTGGCTTCACCAAGTTGTTCCAAGAGAGCAACGAAGTGCTTCTTGGATTTGCCCTTGAGCTTACTCGTAAAAGACTCAAATTCATTTACTTCCTCATTAGACCCCTCACTTTCATCAATTCAATCCGTCAAGGAAGGATTAGTAAGGATGGTAGTTTTGATGTTGGGGGTTACCTTGTTGGTGGCTTTGTCCATGAGGCACTTGGCGGTGATGTTCTCGTTGGGTGAATCGAAGAGAGACACCCGTGGAGTTGTGGCAATGGCAACGGAGGCCATTGCCATGGCTTCACTATCTTCATCATCATAATCATCCTCACGGTATTCTTCTTGAGCCAACAACCCTTTGGTTGGAGTCTTCTTGGTGAATTTGTTCTTGTTTGGGAAGGACTTGGCTTTGTCTTTTCGGATGAGCTTGCCACCATTGTCTTTCCTCTTCTACGGGCACTCCGCAACGAAGTGGCTCACATTGCCACAATTGTAACATGTTGTCACACGTTGCTTGCCCTTGAAGCCACTAGAGTTGTTCTTGTTGAAATTGGGCCTTGTGTTCTTCTTGCTCCAAAATTGCCTTGAAGCAAGAGCCATGTGCTCATGATAATCACATTTCGTATCTTTGGGGTTGCTCTCCCCATCTTCCTATTCCTCCTCTTCTTCCACACTAACCCTAGCCTTCAAGGCAAGGTTGGGCTTCTTTGCTCTTTGAGAACGCAACACCGCATTGTCGGTGGTCTTGTCCAAGATCCTCATTGCCACATACTCATCCAACACTTCACTTGAGGACAAGGTGTGGAAGTCCGGCCGTTGACGGATGACGGAGGAAATGGCCTTGTCGTAAGGCATCATGGCCTTGAGGAACTTGTGCTTGATCCAATTGTCATTCGTATCCTTGCTCCCACGATCTTGGAGTGAGACCGCGAGAGTAGTTAATCTCCGATAAATAAGCTCACGAGGTTCTTCATCTTCATTCATTGCAAACTCATCGGCTTCATCTTGCACCACTTCATAGTTGGAGCGTTGAGCTTGTGCTTCCCTTGTAAAGTGAAACAACATGGTGCCATGCTTCCTTGGCCACGGTGAAGGGCCGGAGATGCACAATATCTTCGGGTGGAATTGCATCTTGGATGATGAAGAGAGCATTCTCATTGAATTGATTATCCGCGGCTTCTCTAGGGGTGAAGTTGCTTCGATCGTGCGGATAGAAACCTTCCTCAATGATTCTCCAAAGGTTAGTATTAACATGGTTTAAATGACATTTAAAGCAATAAACCCAAGAGTCAAAATCCTCATTCTTCACAACCTTGGGAGGAGGACCCGCATGATTTAAATGAGTGGAGGGAACCGGTCCTCCATAAGTAAGAGGTGGTTCAACATGAGCATAGATGCCATTTCCACTTTTACCATTAGGCAAAGGAACTTTATCAGTAGAAGCTTCCCTCTTATCGGAGTTGGCATCCGCCACCTTGTTAGTGGGAGCGGCCACTTCCAAAGGTGCGGTGGATAGTTTAAGACCATCAAGGAACTCTTTGAACATGCCTTTGACCTTGGTCGTCATGGAGGTTTTCAATGTGTCCAAAGCCACATTGAATTCCTCACGTGAGATCGGGGATCCCCCATCGACCATAGACGAAGAAGGATTCAAAACGGGGTGCTCCTCCTCACCGTCTATAGTGTCAACCATACTCTTAGGACGGTAAAGCCCTTAATTAAGAGATGAGTCTCTGATACCAATTGAAAGGATCGATATAGTTGACTAGAGGGGGGTGAATAGGCAACTAACAATTTTTAGCTTTTCTTTACCAAATAAACTTTGCATCAATATAGGTTGTCTAGATATGCAACTACGTGAGCAACATATATGATGCAACAACAATAAGAACACAAGCAAGGAAAGGATATAACACAATATAGCTTGCACATGTAAAGGTAAGAGATAACCAAGAGTGGAACTGATGGAGACGAGAATGTGTTACCGATGTTCCTTCCCTTTGAGGGGAAGTACGTCTCCGTTGGAGCGGTGTGGAGGCACAATGCTCCCCAAGAAGCCACCAGGGCCACTGTATTCTCCTCGAGCCCTCACACAATGCGAGATGCCGTGATTCCACTATTGGTGCCCTTGGAGGTGGTGACCGAACCTTTACAAACAAGGTTGGGGCAATCTCCACAACTTAATTGGAGGCTCCCAACGACACCACGAAGCTTCACCACAATGGACTATGGCTCTGCGGTGTCCTCAATAGTCTAGGGTGCTCAAACACCCAAGAGTAACAAGATCCGCAAGGAATTAGTGGCGGAAATCAAATTTCTCTTGGTGGAAGTGTAGATCGAGGCCTTCTCAACCAATCCCTAGAGAATCAACAAGTTTGATTGGCTAGGGAGAGAGATCGGGTGAAGATGGAGCTTAGAGGTGGAAGTGGTAGTCAACTTGGGGAAGAAGACACCCCTTTTATAGTCAAGGGACAAATCCAACCGTAATCCACCAACTCAGTCTGCAACACACGGTACTATCACATCATACAAGCGGTACTACCGCAAGTGCATGCGGTACTACCGCGGAGCACTGCGGTACTACCGCTGGCACGGCAGGGGCCAAGACTAGTCCTGATACGCTAAGACAGGGAGCGGTAGAACCGCAGGCGCGGTACTACTGCGCCACCTTGTGGTACTACCGCAAGGCAGGAATAGTCTAGGCTGAGAAGGCATGGACATAAAAAATTACATCCGTGACTACGTCCGCTGAGTTTTGATCTATGCAAAAATCTGACACGGTACTACCGCGAGCCCTAAGCGGTACTACCGTGTAGGGCGCGGATGTAAAAAAATACATCCGCCCCTACTTCCGCTCATGCTGCTGTGCCTGCCAGAGCTCACGGTACTACCGCGTAGGGCGCGGATGTAAAAAATTACATCCGCCCCTACTACCGCTCGACCAGCTGCGCCTGGCCTGAGGCCACGGTACTACAGCTCCTATGGAGCGGTACTACCGTGAGCACGTGCAGTACTACCAGGCTGGAGCCCGGTACTACCGCAAGTGCCTGCGGTAGTACCGCTATGGAGAGCAGTACTACCGCCTGCCTCAGTTCAGCAACATTAGGAGTCCTTCATTTTGCAGAGACACGGCAAGATGGAGGATGCTCCAAAGAGCCAAAGGAAAGGGGGAGCAAAAGGGACAGACGTGTACGTGTTGATTCCACCCAAACCTTTCCGACGCGGACCCCCCTCTTTATAGTATGGCTTTTCTACGACTCAAATCCACCGAAAAGAAACGTAGAGAAGAGTTGTCTTCAATAGTCTTCGAGGGGCACCAAATCGTCTTATGTTTAGACATGATATATCTAGAATGCTCAATGCACACGATTAGTCCGCAAAAGCATTGTCATCAATCACCAAAACTACTGAGGGATAAATATGCCCTTACAATGCCGCCACGGTCCCCTCCTCACCTCGCCCTACCTCCTTGCCGCCGCCAGCTGTGGCAGCCGCCGGGCAAGCCCGGGGCGGCAAGCATGGTGGCGGCGGGGCCTCGGCTGCCCTGCCTGCGTGGGGAGTCCTGGATCTGGAGCGATGGCTCCTTTATCGTGGCACGGCGGGCTCCGGCGAGCAGCCGCGCGGGTGGTGGATCTAGCGTTCTAGCCGCGCGGGTGGCAGGATCACGGTGGTTGTTGGCAGCTGGCGGCGGCTTCTGCGGTGGTCGGTGCGTGCGATCTGGCGCCTCCCCTCCTCCCCTATTCAGCATGCGGGCCAGCCTGGTTGGACCGCACCTCCCTTGGTAGCCGGTTCTATAGAGGAGGCGATGCTGGTGGCGCGGATCTAGTTCAGGCGAAATTCCTAGCCGGCCATGACCGGCCGCGCCAACGGCGACGCCTGAGGGCGCCATTCGTGACAAGTAGACCGACTCCTGCCTGCATCTACTACTATTACTCCACACATCGACCGACTCCTGCCTGCATCTAGAGTATTAAGTTCATAAGAACAGAGTAACGCATTAAGAAAGATGACATGATGTAGAGGGATAAACTCAAGCAATATGATATAAACCCCATCTTGTTATCCTCGATGGCAACAATACAATACGTGCCTTCCAACCCTTTCTGTCACTGGGTAAGGACACCGCAAGATTGAACCCAAAGCTAAGCACTTCTCCCATGGCAAGAAAGATCAATCTAGTAGGCCAAACCAAACTGATAATTCGAAGAGACTTGCAAAGATAACTCAATCATACATAAAAGAATTTAGAGAAGATTCAAATAGTATTCATAGATAAACTTGATCACAAACCCACAATTCACTGGATCTCGACAAACACACCGCAAAAAGAGTTTACATCGAATAGATCTCCACAAGAGAGGGGGAGAACATTGTATTGAGATCCAAAAAGAGAGAAGAAGCCATCTAGCTAATAACTATGGACCCGTAGGTCTGCGGTAAACTACTCACAACTCATCGGAGGGGCAAGGATGTTGATGTAGAAGCCCTCCGTGGTCGATTCCCCCTCCGGCAGAATGCCGGCGAAGGCTCCAAGATGGGATCTCGCGGATACAGAAGGTTACGGTGGTGGAAATTGTGTTTCGTCTGCCCGCCGAATGTTTTCGGGGTACGTAGGCTTATATAGGAGGAAGAAGTACGTCAGTGGACGCCCGAGGGGCCCACGAGATAGGGGGCGCCCTCCTATCTCGTGGGAGCCTCGGCTACTTCTTGACTTGCACTCCAAGTCCTCTGGATCACATTCGTTCCAAAAATCACACTCCTGAAGGTTTCATTCCATTTGGACTCCGTTTGATATTCCTTTTCTTCGAAATACTAAAATAGGCAAAAAAACAGCAATATGGGCTGGGCCTCCGTTTAGTAGGTTAGTCCCAAAAATGATATAAATGTGTAAAATAAAGCCCATAAACATCCAAAAGGGGTAATATAATAGCATGGAACGATCAAAAATTATAGATACGTTGGAGACATATCAAGCATCCCCAAGCTTAATTCCTGCTCGTCCTCGAGTAGATAAATGATAAAAAAGAAATTTTTGATGTGGAATGCTACCAAGCATAATTCTCAATGTAATTTTCTTTATTGTGGCATGAATGTTCAGATCCAAAAGATACAAAATAAAAGCTTATAAAACATAAAAATAATAATGCTTCAAAGCATACTAACAAATAATCATGTCCTATCAAAATAGCATAGCAAAGAAAGCTTATCCCTACAAAATCATATAGTTAGGCCATGCTTCATTTTCATTACACAAAATACTCCCATCATGCACAACCCCGATGACGGGCCGAGCAATTGTTTCATACTTTTTAACGCGCTTTAGCTTTTTCAACTCTTACACAATACATGAGCGCAAGCCATGGACATAGCACTATGGTGGTGGTTGTGAGGACAAAAAGGGAGAAGATAGTCTCACATCAACTAGGCGTATTAACGGGCTAAGGAGATGCCCATTAATAGATATCAATGTGAGTGAGTAGGGATTGCCATGCAACGGATGCACTAGAGCTATAAATATATGAAAGCTTAACAAAAGAAACTAAGTGGGTGTGCATCCAACTCGCTTGCTCACGAAGACCTAGGGCATTTTGAGGAAGCCCATCATTGGAATATACAAGCCAAGTTCTATAATGAAAAATTCCCACTAGTATATGAAAGTGACAACATAGGAGACTCTCTATCATGAAGATCATGGTGCTACTTTGAAGCACAAGTGTGGAAAAAGAGATAGTAGCATTGTCCCTTCTCTCTTTTTCTCTCATTTTATTTTATATTTTTTTTTCTTTTTTTTCCTTTTTCTTTTTCTCTTTTTTTCCTTTTTCTTTTTCTCTTTTTTTCTTTGGCCTTTCCTCTCTTTTTTTCTTTGGCCTTTCTTCCTTTTTTTCTTTTTTTTAAAGTCCGAAGTTTCATCCCGACTTGTGGGGGAATCATAGTCTTCATCATCCTTTCCTCACTAAGACAATGCTCTAATAATGAAGATCATCACACTTTTATTGATTTACAACTCAAGAATTACAACTCAATACTTAGAGCAAAATATGACTCTACGTGTCTGCCTCCGGCGGTGTACCGGGATATGCAATGAACCAGGAGTGACATGTATGAAAAATTATGGAGGTGGCCTTGCCACAAATACAATGTCAGCTACATGATCATGCAAAGAGCAATATGACAATGATGGGGCGTGTCATAATAAACGGAACGGTGGAAAGTTGCATGGCAATATATCTCGGAATGGCTATGGAAATGCCATAATAGGTAGGTATGGTGGCTGTTTTGAGGAAGGTAAATAAAGGGTTCATGATACCGGCGAAAGTTGCGCGGTAATAATAAAGGCTAGCAAAGTGGAAGGATGAGTGTGTGTATATCCATGGATTCACATTAGTCAAAAAGAACTCATCTACTTATTGCAAAAGTCTACTTAGCCCTCGAAGCAAAGTACTACTACGCATGCCCCAAGAGGGATAGATTGGTAGGAAAAGACCATCGCTCGTCCCTGACTGCCACTCATAAGGAAGACAATCAAAAGAGCACCTCATGCAACAAATTTGTCACACAACTTTTACCATATGTGCATGCTACGGGACTTGCCAACTTCAACAAAAGTTTTTCTCAATTTCGTAATTACCCACTAGCATGACCCTAACATTACTACCTTTATATCTCAAAACAATTATCAAGCATCAAATTGATCATAGCATCCAATTCTTTTTCTATGATAGTTTTTGTTATACCCAACTTGGATGCTCATCATTCTAGGACCAACTTTGTAACCATAGCAAATACCATGTTGTTCTAAAAGACTCTCAAAATAATATAAGTGAAGCATGAGAGACTAGCAATTTCTTCAAAATTAAGACACCGCCATGCTCTAAAAGATATAAGTGAAGCAATAGAGCAAAAACTATCAAGCTCAAAAGATATAAGTGAAGCACATAGAGTATTCTAGCAAATTCTAATCAAGTAGGCTTCTCCCAAAAGGTGTGTCCAGCAAGGATGATTGTGGTAAACTAAAAATAAAAGACTAATATAATACACGACGCTCCAAGCAAAACACATATCATTTGGCGAATAAAAATATAGCTCCAAGTAAAGTTACCAATGAACGAAGACGAAAGAAGGGATGCCTTCCCGGGGCATCCCCAAGCTTAGGCTTTTGGCTATCCTTGAATATCTTGGGGTGCCTTGGGCATCCCCAAGCTTAGTCTCTTGCCACTCCTTATTCCTTAGTCCATAAAAGCTTTACCCAAAACTTGAAAACTTCACAACACAAAACTCAACAGGAAATCTTATAAGCTCCGTTAGTGAAAGAAAACTAAACCACCACATAAGGTACTGAAATGAACTCATTCTTTATTTATTTTGGTGTTAAACCTACTGTATTCCAACTTCTCTATGGTTTATAAACTATTTTACTAGCCATAGATGCATCAAAATAAGCAAACAACACATGAAAAACAGAATCTGTCAAAAACAGAACAGTCTGTAGCAATCTGTAACTAATGCAAACTTCTAGAACTCTAAAAATCCTACCAAAATAGGAAGTCCTGGAAAATTTGTTTATTGATCAGAAGAAAAAAGAATCAACACAAAATCGAGTTTCTGTGATTTAACAAAACTAAATTCGTGCACCCAAATTTTCTGTTTTTCAGCAGAATTAAATCAACTATCATCATAGGTTATCCTATAGGTTCTACTTGGCACAAACACTAACTAAAAGATAAAAACACATCTAAACAGAAGGTAGATGCAAGATTTATTACTAAACAGGAGCAAAAACAAAAAAACTTAAAGAAAATTGGGTTGCCTCCCAACTAGCGCTATCGTTTAACGCCCCTAGCTAGGCATAAAAGCGAAGATAGATCTAAGTAGTGCCATCTTTGGCACTCAACTTTTTAATGGAGTTGTGCTCAGGTCCGGGAGGCTCTTTGCGTTTCCCTTCATGCTCAAAGATCCTTTGATCTAAGGCATCCAACATCTTATTACAAAGTTATTCATGCGGTTGATACTCCCACCAATATTCTTAAGTGGTTCAACAATTTTTTGCAATTCACAAAGTTTATCTAAAATTTGAGTTCCTTCAAGAGAGAGGGATGATCCCTTTTTTTGGGGAAGTACTCCTACTATCCCTTCTATAATTTCATAAGCGAAACTAGGATCAATTTCAATAAAACATCCTTTTGCGGCAAAATCAAGAAGTTGTCTATGGGTAGAGTTAACCCAACATAAAAATTGCGTATTAAAATCTTGAAATCTACTTCCACGGCACAACTACGATAAGATTCTAACATCCTAAACCAAGCAAATTTTAAATTTTCTCCTTGTCCCTACTTAAAGTGAAGAACTTCAAAGTCGGGAGACGAAGGGATAAAGACCAAGCTAGCCATGACGACAAGGTAAACGAACTAACACACGAGCAAATATAAAAAAGGCAAGCGAAAAAGAGAGGAGGAGATTGGGATAGAGAGGGCGAATAAAACGGCAAGGGTGAAGTGGGGGAGAGGAAAAAGAGACGCAAATGGCAAATAATGTAAATGCGAGGGAGATGGGTTTGCGATGGGTACTTGGTATGTCTTGACTTGAGCGAATAGCTCCCTGGCAACGGCGCCAGAAATCCTTCTTGCTACGTCTTGAGCTTGCGTTGGTTTTCCTCGAAGAGGAGAGGGTGATGCAGCAATAGTAGCGTAAGTATTTCCCTCAGTTTTTGAGAATGAAGGTATCAATCCAGTAGGAGGCTCCTCAAAAGTTCCACGCACCTACACAAACAAACAAAGAACTCACAACCAACGCAATAAAGGGGTTGTCAATCCCTTCACGGCCACTTGCGAAATTAAGATCTAATAAAGATAGTAAGATAAGATAAATATATTTTTGGTATTTTAAAATATAGATGCAAAAAGTAAAGATGCAAATAAAGGTAGAGTGGAAGCAAATACGATAAGAGATAGACCTGGGGGCCATAGGTTTCACTAGTGGTTTCTCCCAAGATAGCATAAGTATTACGGTGGGTGAACAAATTACTGTTGAGCAATTGATAGAAAAGCGAATAATTATGAGATTATCTAGGCATGATCATGTATATAGGCATCACGTCCGTGACAAGTAGACCGACTCCTGTCTGCATCTACTACTATTACTCCACACATCGACCGACTCCTGCCTGCATCTAGAGTATTAAGTTCATAAGAACAGAGTAACGCATTAAGCAAGATGACATGATGTAGAGGGATAAAATCAAGCAATATGATATAAACCCCATCTTGTCATCCTCGATGGCAACAATACAATACGTGCCTTGCAACCCTTTCTGTCACTGGGTAAGGGCACCGCAAGATTGAATCCAAAGCTAAGCACTTCTCCCATGGCGAGAAAGATCAATCTAGTAGGCCAAACCAAACTGATAATTCAAAGAGACTTGCAAAGATAACTCAATCATACATAAAAGAATTCAGAGAAGATTCAAATATTATTCATAGATAAACTTGATCACAAACCCACAATTCATCGGATCTCGACAAACACACCGCAAAAAGAGTTTACATCGAATAGATCTCCACAAGAGAGGGGGAGAACATTGTATTGATATCCAAAAAGAGAGAAGAAGCCATCTAGCTAATAACTATGGGCCCATAGGTTTGTGGTAAACTACTCACAACTCATCAGAGGGGCGAGGATGTTGATGTAGCAGCCCTCCATAGTCGATTGCCCCTCCGTCAGAACGCCAGCAAAGGCTCCAAGATGGGATCTCGCGGATACAGAAGGTTACGGTGGTGGAAATTGTGTTTCGTCTGCCCCCCGGATGTTTTCGGGGTACGTAGGCTTATATAGGAGGAAGAAGTACATCGGTGAACGCCCGAGGGCCTCACGAGATAGGGGGCGCTCCCTATAAGGGGGGGGGGGCCCTCCTATCTCGTGGGAGCCTCGGCTGCTTCTTGACTTGCACTCCAAGTCCTCCGAATCACGTTCGTTCCAAAAATCACGCTCCCGAAGGTTTCATTCCATTTGGACTCCGTTTGATATTCCTTTTCTTTGAAATACTGAAATAGGCAAAAAAACAGCAATATGGGTTGGGCCTCCAGTTAGTAGGTTAGTCCCAAAAATGGTATAAATGTGTAAAATAAAGCCCATAAACATCCAAAAAGGGTAATATAATAGCATGGAACAATCAAAAATTATAGATACGTTGGAGACGTATCACGATTGCGGGTGGTGGGCGATGACAGTCCTATCCTAGCATGGATCTACACTTGTTGCTCGGAGATGGACTCGCGTTCATGGAGGTCGACATTTGGCGTCGATGGCCGAGGACCTGCCAAGGCTTGCTTAGGCGGAGGTCGTCATTTGGCGTGTGGTGGTGTCGATGGCGGAGGACCTGCCAAGGTTGACACCTCAATCTGCTCTGAAGGTGGACCAGTGGAAGATGGCGGCGACGGCATATGTGAGTGCATTGGACCGGTTTGTGCCCCGGACCTAGCACATGGCTCGACCGAGGCCTCTGGCATTAGATGTTAGGCTTAGGTGAGAGGTTGGGTATGTAGCCCAACTTGCATCCCTTCATCATATGGATAGGAGTAGCGGCGGATTGCCAAGATGGTGGATTGAGACATATTGTTATTCTACTTTGTAAGGTCCTCGAGAATAATCAATAAAGTAGCCGCATGCATCTCCCAGATGCAGAGGTTGGGGGTCATCCTTCTTTTCTAAAAAAATGCATTGTACCAGAAATTAGTGCTGCTCTGAACCAGTGCTGATCTGTACCAGGAATTTACTCATTAGGTGACTAAATCTACTTTATTGCAGTTAAACCAAAAAACTCAAAGAAATACCTGCAATTTATTTAATAGTCGTATCGGATTTTTTATTCAGAATGTGTTGAGCTATTTCTTTTGCCGAGCTACATTCTTGTACATTGGATTCTCAAGGAGCATCACTTGCGGGACATGTCTTCACATACTACCATTTCGGAACACCACTCCCTTCCCGAATAGGACATACAGGTTTTACATCCACCCCTCACACTCCTAATTTCAAACCGAGTTGGCAGGCTATTGTAAGGCAGGTAAGCAACCACTGGTAGAAAAAAGCCCTTTAGTCCCGGTTCGCAACAGCCTTTAGTCCCGGCTGTGCAACCGGGACTAAATATGCGCGACTAAAGACCCAGTCGCGCCCCTTACGGACCGCGACTAAAGGCCCGTCCACGTGGGCGCCCGTGGTCCGTCGGGGCGGAGGACCTTTAGTCCCGGTTCTCGTGGCCAACCGGGACTAAAGGCCTCCTCCGCAGGTTTAGGGTTTCAGCCCCCCTAAACCTGGTTTCTTTTTAATTTGTAGTGTTTTATTTGTTTTATATTTTATTTTGTGTTTTATTTTATTTTTGATGAAGTTTCAGTACACATATTCTACGCTACTATATACATGCATATGAAATTTCAAACAAGAAGAATTCAAGAGGAATATATAATATATATTCAATCTCGGGTGACCATATACAACTTCGAACAAGTTTCCATACACAATTAGGATGGATGACCATATACAACTTCGAACAAGTTTCAATCTCGGGTATGCATATAAATTTCTTCGTCCTCGGTATAGTGTTCTCCTTTAGAATTGATGACTTCCCTCATGAAAAATCCTGCTAATTCTTCTTGAATTGGTCGGAAGCGAGCTTCTGGACTAAGCCTCCTCCGCAAGTTATCCATCGCGTTCCGCACGCTATCTGATGCCTTTCGCTCAGTGGTGTGTCTCCGAATGTTCTCACAAACATAGTATCCACATAGATTGGTCCCCGGTGGCTGCTTATCCACATTAACTAACCTTCTGAAATCTAGTTCATGTTTGAATTCACCGACAATTTCTTCTGAGAACCGTCTCCAAACCCTACAGGGCAAAGAAAATTAAATGAATAAGGGAGTTATTAGTTACTTGATATTAGGAAATGAACGAAAGAGACCGATCGATATAGAGCTCAAATGATTGAAAATAATTACTTTTGCAGCATTTTTCTCATGTCGGCCCAACGCTTTGGATCCGAATCCATAGAGTCCATGATTAGAACTCTGGAGGTGTGAAGTTCAATATTTAGCAGAATCCAGTGGAACCTGCGGACACGTTACATGCACAGTCATGCATAACTCATCGATTAGACATACCATGCATGGAGTAAACAAAAGAGAATGGGCACAAGAGAGAAACACTCACCCAAAATGGTAAGGAAATAGAATATGACTTTTGAGTTGATGCTTTCTAAGAAACTTGTACAGGTCTTTCTCCACGTCTTCGGGGTGATGTTGTAACACATGTCCATTAACGATATGTTGGTCAATGAACCCAACATCATGGATGTTTCTTATTTTGCATTCCCAAATCTTCAATCTGCATAATAGCGTACGCAACAATATAGTTAGGACAATATATATATATATAGTGCAGGCAATGAAGAACGAGATGCGGTAGAAATAAATCACTTACAGAACGTAGCAACTCAGCATAGATTTGTCGAGGTCGCGCAGATTGAACAGCTGGAACAATTCACTCATATGAACTTCTACAGAGTACCGTTTGGTGTGATGCTCATCTGTAACATCCGCATAAACATATTCTTTGTCGGCCCATGTTATGAATTGCTTGTACCAACGTAGCAGATTTCGCATTTGTGGTGGTAGACTCTTTTCCTGCGCAGGCTCGACGAGAGGCCCATTCCGCACATATTGTAATGCTATCTCACATACTGGCGCATCCTCAAGGTCTAAGAAGGCACGAAGAGTCAAACCCATCTCGGACGCTTGTTTCATGGCACCCGCTACAGTCAATCCAAGTGCTGCCGCAGCTGCTATGATCTCGGGGTCCTCTTCCGGACCGGCTTTCACTATGAGCGGGGGGATCGATTGTTTCTTCTGCATCCCGAGCTGGTCAACTTGTTTCCCGCTTTTTTTACTTTCTTCTTTCTCCTCCTTCAATATTTTTGCTTGCCTATGAAGTTCATGTCCATAGTCGTCAGGCATATTCAGCTCGGCTTGGGACGGTGTCGTCAAAAAATCCTTAGCCCGCTTCTTTTGCTTCTCAGTGAATACTTGCTTGGGCTCAGGCTCTTTTTTCGCCTTCATATCCGCCTTCCATTTCTCATAATCAGCAGACGCGGCCAATTTGATTTCAGCTTCACTAAGTTCCCCAGGCCTTGGGAGGAGAGGCTTCAGTGATGGCTCCGGTACCCTTGTGGTCTTAGGTACATAAGGGTCCGGGTTAATAGTCCAGGAGCGGGTTTCCTTGCTGTCCGCCTGCTTCTGCTTCTTCGCCGGAGGTGGATTGGGGGGCGTCGTACCCGCCGAAGGAGGATTGGGGGGCGTCGTACCCGCCGGAGGTTGTGGATCGGGGGACGGCGTCGAATGGCGTGAAGGAGGTGTAGGTGAACCACCACGACCACCACCACCGCCACCACCGCCACCACCACCACCACCATCGGAGGGGGGTGGACTTGCTAGCCTTGGCGCCTCGCCTGGAAACACTATGTACTTCTTTTTCCATAGAATGAACTGGCGCTTGACATCTCCAAGTCTTCTCTCCCCTTCGGGTGTAGGTTTGTCAATCTCCAGGTCCTCAAACCCTTGGACTATGTCTTCCACCATGACACGAGCATAGCCATATGCAATGGGGTTGTTATGGTGGAGTGCTCCAGGTGTACAGGGTAAAGCACTGCCGCTAGCTACCTTCGTGGAAACGTTCCCCACGGGATAATGCAGATCACATTCTTTCATCTCCTTTACATCATCCACGGGGTAGTGAGGCTCCGGTGCATGAATCTCGATCATCGGTGCACTAGCACCAGGCGGGGCATCCGTGGAAGCCACACTTCTTCTCCGCTGCTGGCTTCCGCGATCCGCTTCATGATCTTCATGCGGCCCTGCAGCCAATTTTTCTCTCACTAGTTCATGCACGGTCTGCTTCAACTCATGGAGTTCCGATGCTAACTTCGTCATAAGATCTGCATCCCGGTCCGTCTTTCTCTTACGGCTTCTGTAACAGTACGGGTCACTGTCCTGGGAAAACCCTACTTTCCACGGAACTTTTCCTTTGCCTCGTACACGTCCTCCGTGTTCATCATTCCCGAGGGCTATTGTCAGTGCGTCTTTCTCTCTGTTGAACTTGATCAAGCCCTCTTGAGCTTGGGTCATTGCGTCAATAAGGGCTTGGGTGGGAGCAAACTGTCTCTGCTGGTGAACACACACCCCTGTCTCCGGGTCTAGCGATCCCCCATGCCCGTACCACCAGCTTTTGGCCCTTGGGTCCCATCCCTCTGTACCTAGAGGGATTCCTCGCACCCTCAGGTCCTCCTCCATCTTCTGCCACCTAGGCTCCGAAAGGAGGTATCCTCCTGGCCCCATAATATGATGGTACTTTTTCTTACTCGCATTATCCTTATTTTTTTTTTGATATTTCCTTGAAATGCTCCGATTGCTTTTGCCTCACAAATTCTGGCCAATCATCTTTCAGTTTCTCATGTTGTCCATTGAAATCCGGAGTCTTGCCCTTGTTGACATAGTCACGGGTTAAATTTTTCTTGAAGTTCCGGAATGCTTCGCCCATCTTCTGAAGAGCGAACTCTTTAACTAGCCTCCTCCTCTGACGTCCACCCAGAACCTCGTTACCGAATTCATCGACTTTGTTATATTCCGGAGGTAGAATGAAATGTTCCATAAGCTTTCTCCAGCAATCCTTTTTCGTTCTCTTGTCGACAAAACTGAAACCAAGACGTGCCTTCTTTGGCTCCTTCCATTCCTGGACGGTGATCGGGACGTTGTCTCTAACAACGACTCCGCATTGGTTGATAAACTTTGAGGTGTGCTGTAGGGGCTTGCCGGTTTCACTAACAAACTCAATGGCATATGTTTCTCCTGTTTTCATCGCCTTGGATTTGCCACGCTTTGTCGTACTCGATCCGGAGGGCTAAAAAAAGAAAGAGAGTCGCGCGCGTTAATACATATGTATTCACATTTCAGTAAGTTTGTATCACGAGAGGCTCAATATATATATATACCTCGCCGGAGGTGGTTGCTACTTGCAATTCGAGATCGTCGGTTGTTGACGGTTGACCTCCGTCGACAATGTCCGTTCCTTCACCTTCTTGATCATCGACAATCTCTGTTCCACCGTCAAGGTTCAGATAAGAAGAGACTACATCCTCTTGTTGCTCATATTCTGAGCCCGGCACATAAGGAATCTCGTTGTTGATGATGCCCATTAAATAACGTCCAGCCTCCGGATCCCTAAGCGGCTCGGTTCTATCGTCCCCCATATGTCACTCCTGCATGTAGTAAAAATTCTTTAAGTATAAAGGAATTAAAAAATAAGATTAAGGGGACATAGAGGAGGAGGAATTAAAAAATAAGATTCTTTAAGTAAAAATTCTTTTTTTCTTCTTCTTCCTTTCTTCTTCCTCTTTCTTCTTTCTTTCTTCTTCTTCCTTTTTATTTCTTGTTTTTTCTTCTTCCTTTTTCTTTCTTCTTTCTTTCTTCTTTCTTTTTTTCTTCTTCCTTTTTTTTCTTCTTTCTTTTTTTCTTCTGTTGTTTTCTTCCTTTTTCTTTTTTTTCTTCCTTTTTCCTTTTTTCTTCCTTTTTCTTGTTTTTCTTCTGTTTTTCTTTTGTTTTCTTCTTCTTTCTTTCTTCTTCTTCCTTTTTCTTTCTTGTTTTTTCTTCTTCCTTTTTCTTTCTTCTTTCTTTCTTCTTTCTTTTTTTCTTCTTCCTTTTTTTTTCTTCTTTCTTTTTTTCTTCTGTTGTTTTCTTCCTTTTTCTTTTTTTCTTCCTTTTTCTTGTTTTTCTTCTGTTTTTCTTTTGTTTTCTTCTTCCTTCTTTCTTCTTCTTCCTTTTTCCTTTTTCTTTTTTCTTCTTCTTCCATTTTCTTCTTCCTTCTTCTTCTTCTGCCGGCGCGCGGAGGACGGCAGGCAGGGCCAGCGGGCGGCGGGCGGCAGGGCGTCGGGCGGCGGGCAAGGGCAAGGGCGCAAGGCACGGGCGGCGGGCAAGGGCAGGGCACGGGCGGAGGCGGCGCTCACTGGGGACGGGGGCGGCGGCGCGCAGGGCTTCGGCGTCGGCGTCGGCGTCGGGGCAGGGCTTCGGCGTCGGCGTCGGGGCAGGGCTTCGGCGTCGATCGGCGTCGGGGCAGCGCTTCGGCGTCGATCGGCGTCGGGGCAGCGCTTCGGCGTCGAGAGAGAGGAGAATGGTAAGTGCAGTATTTATAGGCGCACCTTTAGTCGCGGTTGGGGAGGCGGACCGCGACTAAAGGTACCCTTTAGTCGCGGTCCGCCTCACCAACCGGGACTAAAGGGTACTCTTTAGTCGCGGTCCGCCTCCCCAACCGGGACTAAAGGGTTTTGGCGCCGCTTTCGTTCCCGCGCAGGAAGACCCTTTAGTCGCGGTTGGGGACAACAACCGTGACTAAAGGGTACCCTTTAGTCGCGGTCCTCCTCCCCAACCGGGACTAAAGGTCTGTGCTAGAACTGGCGCGGTGCGGTGGGATGTTTAGTCCCACCTCGCTAGCCGAGAGGCTTCGACAGTGGTTTATAAGCGTGGCTGCGCTCACCACTTCGAGCTCCTCTCAAATGCAGGCTTATGGGCCTATTCTGTCACTATGTGCCTGTGGGCCTACTCTGCCTTCTGCGGGCCTGAATCCTGGCCCTTTAATGGGTTTCTAGTCGTATTCAGGCCGTGGTGGCCCAGTAGGTGGCATATTTTTTCTTTTTTGCTTTATTTATTTTGTTTTGTTTTTCTTCTTTTTTTCTTCCTTTTTTCCTTTTTCCTTTTTTCTTCTGTTTTTTTCTTATGTTTTCTTCTGTTTGTTTTTTTCTTCTGTTTTTCCTTTTTTCTTCTGTTTTTTTCTTCTGTTTTTTTCTTCCTTTTTCCTTCTTTCTTCTTCTTCCTTTTTCCTTTTAAAATCAGAAAAATAAAACTAATTCATTTTAAAATCTTAAAAATACAATTATATATCAAAAAAATCAGAAAAATAAAACTAATTCATTTTAAAACCCCTTGAAGGTTTGACAAAAGGTTTGATACATCATTCAGTTCATCGACCAAATACAAAGTTTGGTACAATAAATTATTACACATCAATTCTTCCCTTGTGTCCCTGCTTGCTTACGATTGTGCCGTATCCATGGAGCATCCTCATCATTTAACTTAATGCTTGGGTCAGTGTTCACTTTGAAGGGCGGAATTTCACCAAACATATTATAATCTTCTGACATGTCTGTCTTGTCCTCCACTCCCACGATGTTTCTTTTCCCTGAAAGAACAATGTGGCACTTTGGATCATCGCATGATGTACTGATCGTTTTCTTATCTTTCCGTTTCCTCGGTTTGCTACTCATGTCCTTCAAATAAAAAACCTGAGCGACATCTTTGGCAAGGACGAATGGTTCGTCAAGGTAACCAAGATTGTTGAAATCCACCATTGTCATTCCGTATTGCTCGTCCACCTTTACCCCACCTCCTGTTAGCTTGAACCATTTGCACCGGAACAAAGGGACCTTAAAGGAGGGTCCATAGTCAAGTTCCCATATCTCCTCTATGTAACCATAATATGTGACCTTTTGCCCATTCTCGGTTGCTGCATCAAAGCGGACACCACTGTTTTGGTTGGTGCTCTTTTTATCTTGGGCGATGGTGTAAAATGTATTCCCATTTATCTTGTACCCTTGGAAAGTCGTTATAGTCGAAGATGGTTTCTTGGCCAACATGTACAGCTGATCTCCAACATCATTGTCATTCATTAAATGTTTTCGCAACCAACTGCCGAAAGTCTCCATGTGGGCCTTTCTAATCCAGGATTCAGGCTTCCCCGGGTTGTCCGAGCATAAAATATTCTTGTGTTGCTCGAAGTACGGAGCCACCAAGCTGGAATTTTGCAGAACTGTGTGGTGTGCTTCAGTCATAGAATGACCGTCCATACATATCGTGGATTCCCTTCCGATCTTGCCTTTTCCACTTAGTCTCCCCTCGTGCCGCGATTGAGGAATACCAATCGGCTTAAGGTCAGGAACATAGTCAATACAGAACTCAATTACCTCCTCATTTCCATAGCCCTTGACGATGCTTCCTTCTGGCCTAGCACGGTTACGAACATATTTCTTTAATACTCCCATGAACCTCTCAAAGGGGAACATATTGTGTAGAAATACAGGACCGAGAATGGAAATCTCTTCGACTAGGTGGACCAGGAGGTGCGTCATAATATCGAAGAAGGATGGTGGGAACACCAACTCGAAACTGACAAGGCATTGGACCACATCGTTCTGTAACCGTGGTAGATCTTCTGGATTGATTACCTTCTGAGAGATTGCATTGAGGAATGCACATAGCTTCACAATGGCTACTCGAACATTTTCCGGTAGGAGCCCCCTCAAAGCAATCGGAAGCAATTGCGTCATAATCACGTGGCAGTCGTGAGACTTCAGGTTTTGGAACTTTTTCTCCGACATGTTTATTATTCCCTTTATATTCGACGAGAAGCCAGACGGGACCTTCATACTGCTCAGGCATTCAAAAAAAATGACCTTCTCTTCTTTGGTAAGAGCGTAGCTGGCACGACCTTGAAACCATTCCGGATGCCGGTCATCTGGGTCTTTCAAAAGTTGCTGGTCCTGCCGTGCTTCCTTTGTATCATTTGTCTTCCCATACACGCCCTAGAAGCTTAGCAGGTTCACGCAAATATTCTTCGTAACATGCATCACGTCGATTGCAGAGCGGACATCTAGGACTTTCCAATATTCTAGCTCCCAAAATATAGATTTCTTCTTCCACATGGGTGCGTGCCCGTCAACTCCCCGCGGAACTGATTGTCCGCCAGGACCCTTTCCAAAGATGACATTCAAATCCTTGACCATATCAAATATCTCAGCACCAGTACGTTCCGCAGGCTTCGGCCGGTGATCTGCCTTCCCGTTGAAATGCTTGCCTTTCTTTCTTACGTTATGATTTCGGGGAAGAAATCGACGATGACCCAGGTACACGTTCTTCTTACAATTAACCAAACGTACACTTTCAGTCTCATGTAAGCAATGCGTGCATGCATTGTATCCCTTATTTGTCTGTCCCGAAAGGTTACTGAGAGCAGGCCAATCGTTGATGGTTACAAAAAGCAATGCTCGTAGGTCAAATTCCTCTCCTTTGTGCTCATCCCAGACACGTACACCAGGTCTGGCCCACAACTGTAAAAGTTCTTCAACTAATGGCCTTAGGTACACATCGATGTCGTTGCCGGGTTGCTTAGGGCCTTGGATGAGAATTGGCATCATAATGAACTTCCGCTTCATGCACAACCAAGGAGGAAGGTTGTAGATGCATAGAGTCACGGGCCAGGTGCTATGGCTGGAGCTCTGCTCGCCAAAAGGATTAACACCATCAGTATTTAGACCAAATCTTATGTTCCTTGCGTCAGCTGCAAAATCTTTGAAAACTCTGTCGATCTTTCTCCATTGCGTTCCATCAGCGGTGTGTCTCAACTCCCCGTCGGACTTACGGTCCTCTTTGTGCCATCGCAACGACTTGGCATGATTTTTGTTCATGAACAGACGTTTCAACCGTGGTATTATAGGAGCATACCACATCACCTTGGCGGGAACCCTCTTCCTGGGTTTCTCGCCCTCAACATCGTCACCAGGGTCATCGCCTCTGATCTTATAACGCAATGCAGTGCATACAGGGCATTCATTCAAATTCTCGTATTCACCGCGGTAGAGGATGCAGTCATTAATGCATGCATGTATCTTCAGAACCTCTAAACCTAGAGGGCAGACAACCTTCTTTGCTTCGTACGTACTGGCGGGCAACTCGTTATTCTTCGGGAACATATTCTTCAACATTTTCAGCAAATTTTCAAATGATGAGTCACCTACACCTTCCTGTGCCTTCCATTTTAGCAAATCCAGTGTGCAACCCAGCTTTTTCAGACTATTATCGCATCCTGGATACAACGACTTTTTGTGATCCTCTAACATGCGATCCAAATTCTCCCTCTCCTTGTCAGTTTCACAGCGTCTCCGTGCATCAGCAATGGTCCGACCAAGATCATCAGCGGGCTCATCATGTGCCTCTTCTTCACCTTCACCTAACCCTTCCCCACCTTCAGCATCATCCTCCATGAAAGTATCACCGAAATGATCATGATAGTTGTCATCGATATCATCCCCTTCTTCATCTTCTTCCATTCTAACCCCTCTTTCTCCATGCTTGGTCCAACAATTATAGCTTGGCATGAAACCATGCCGAAGCAGGTGCATGTGAACGTCTCTTGAGGAGGAGTAACCCTTCTGATTCTTACAGACAGCACATGGACAGATAATAAAACCTTGCTGCTTGTTCGCATTTGCCACTACGAGGAAATCTTTCAAACCCGTAGTGAACTCGCCGGAGAGTCGGGGACCGTACATCCATTGCCGATTCATCTGCATTATTATTATATAAAGTATATAATTAACCATGATGCATTTGTTAAACTAACTAGCTAGAAATAATACAAATTAAACAATGAACTACACACATGCGTATTTTGTCAATGACACATGAAAGGTTCAAGTTGCTAACCGCGATCGCGGAGGAAAAATAAATGAGAAAGCTCAAGTGTGGCTCGGACACTTCATATCATGTTTGTTTCAGGCTCTCGGGCATTTCATCAAACACCTTGTGTGCATAGGAGAAACCAAAAGCAAACCCACCACCACCTTCTGAAAATTGTGAAGTGAGCTGAGTGAAGTGAAGTGAGCCGAGTCCTATATATAGGGATGGGCCTTTAGTCCCGGTTGGCCTGGCCAACCGGGACTAAAGGCCTTCGGGGACCTTTAGTCCCGGTTGGCTAGGCCAACCGGGACTAAAGCCCCTCCCGTCCGCCAGCTGTCGACCGAGAGCGCTGGGCCCAGATAGTTGGTCGCGGGTCTTCTCCCGAACCGCGACTAAAGACCCCTTTGGTCGCGGTTCGATTGTTTTGGGGACTAATGGGGGCGTATGGAAGCCTCTTTTTCTACCAGTGAACCTTCTAGATGGAATGCTGGATTTTACTCTGGCAAGGTAGGTCTTAAACAGATTATCATCTGGCTATCTATTGTTTGAGCTACCCATGCTGCTAACATCATCATATATTTTTCGCTCCGGACATCTTCATATGCCAATTTGAAATTTTTTTGGCAGACACAGTATCTCACAACATCTAAATTGACTCCTTGCACAGGCCTCTATATTGACACAATCAGAAGGATAAAACAATCGCTAGAGCTCTTATAGGCGGTCACCCATCATTTGACTTAAGACTGAAGAAGGTGTCTATCAGAAAAAAGGTGGAAAAAGTAAGTGCAAAGAAACACATGTAGGGTTGCACATAATTTGTAAGAGATGATCAGGGCATATAGTTGCGGCAAGTAGCAAATGGCATGAATTTATTCATGATCCACTCACATATCAAGGGTGTAAATCTTCTTTAGCTAGGTCCAAATGCAGATAAATACAATACAGGAATGATGTGTGATATGTCATTGTAGGTTTCAGACCTGATGAAAAGTTTATTATAGTACAGGAAAAATATTCATGAAACAGTTATACAGTACAGGAATGATGAGAAATCGGAAATTTCTGTACAGGAATGATGTATAATAAAATTCATGAAAAAGTTAATGTTGAATTTGTGTTTAGAAACGTGTAGCAAGCTGAGAGGAATAAAAAAGATGCAGAATGTCTGAAACTTCTCAAAACCGGAAACAATTATACAAAAGCTACCTAACAGAGTATACGTCTAGGAATCTGCCTAATTCAATATCTCTTATAACCCACCAACGACTACGACGTAATCACCATCACTGCGGCACAACCAAAATTCGATCGAGTAATGAGGCAAATGAAGCAGCTAATATGGCGTAAATGCACACTAACTTGGCAGCAAGAACAGATGGGTCGTAAGCGCCTTCAGTGACCCTACGACCTGCAAATGACAGTATACAGACAGTACGCCATTAGTCTGAATAACCGAGGAGGAGCAGTCTTTATCCTCCAGTGAAGCTAGCTATACTTACAAAGTTAGAGCTGTATAAAGTTTTGAAGCGTAGCGCTGTGAATGGATCACGCGTCCAGTAGCCTCCTGAGTCTTGACACATAAAATAGGCAGAGCGAGCATTACCAGGTCCCATAACTGTGACGTTGTGATGAACCCTGCTTCTTCAAGCCTTTTTGCTAGTTTGCTTGCTGTTTCTACCTTCCCCTCGATGAAGACTTATTTTGTGAATCTGCTTGTAATAGCCTATCGTAGTTCTATGTTCTAGACTGCTATAACTCTGTAATGCTGGTGAGGGAGTCCTGGATTAGGGGGTATTCGGACAGCCGGATTGTGTACAACGTCCGGACTATTGAAGCGTGAAGATACAAGACTCAAGACTTCGGCCCGTGTCCGGATGGGACTTTCCTTGGCGTGGAAGGCAAGCTTAGCGATCCGGATATTATATTTCCTTCCTTGTAACCAACTCCATGTAAACCCTAGCCCTCCCCGGTGTCTATATAAACCGGAAAGGTTGGTCCTTAGAAGGCCGATCACAATTACAATCATACCATCATAGGCTAGCTCCTAGGGTTTAGCCTCTATGATCTCGTGGTAGATCTACTCTTGTACTACACATATCATCAATATTAATCAAGCAGGAAGTAGGGTTTTACCTCCATCGAGAGGGCCCGAACCTAGGTAAACATTTGTGTCCCTTACTTCTTGTCACCATCAGCCTTGACGCACAGATCGGGACCCCCTACCTGAGATCCACCGGTTTTTACACCGACATTGGTGCATTCATTGAGAGTTCCTCTGTGACATCACCACAAGGTTTGATGGCTCCTTCAATCATCATCAGCAATGCTGTCCAGGATGAGGCTTTCCTCCCCGGACAGATCTTCGTGTTCGGCGGCTTCACACCACGGGCCGATCCGCTCGGTCATCTGGAGCAGATCGTCTCAGGATCGCCGGATAGTTATGATGAGCATGGCTTGGACCTGCCGTCAGACGATGCTCGGGATACTATCCCGGCAGAATCCTCGGGTCTAAACCCGGGGCAGGTTGCGTTGCCTAAGGACGGAGGGCTGGTCCCTGTCCCACTAGGTCATACCCTCGTTGGCGATAGAGCCGAACACAGGTCTCGCCTCTGCAGGAACCTATGACTCCGGACCCCCGGATTCATATCCGGATGTAGGTTCCAGTCCGCGCGTCCCCGAGCCCGCCGATCCTAGTTGGGCTCCGGTGATGGAGTTCACCGCGGCGGACATCTTTCAGCATTCGCCCTTTGGCGACATACTAAACTCATTTAAAACCCTCTCTTTGATAGAGAACTTCGGGCCGAACTATGCAAGGCTCGAGTGGGAAGCAGGCGACAAGGAAATCCGTTACCCACCCACCACCCACTTAATAGCCATGGTTGATTATTTAACCGACGTGCTAGACTTTGACTCCGAAGGCATCGACGGTATGGACGACGATGCAGGAGAAGACTCAGAATCTATGGGGTACCGGATTCCCGCCTCGTCACACGACATATACATGGTGGATATGCCCAAGGGAGGCGACGGTGACAATCCGGAAGACAACACCCCTGGGCAAAAACCAAAGCAACGGCGCAGACGCCGTTCAAAATCCGGCAACAGTAACCACATCAGCAAGAGCGCCAGAAGAATGGATACTCCGGTCAACCCTGAAGGCAATAACGACCAAACAGAACCAGCGATGGAGCAGGATGCACCAGGTCACGCCGAACATAGCCCAGAGCATACGCCCGAAGAAAACAATCCAAAGGGACAAGTTCATCAATCCGGCCCAGGACAAGAAGACAGTCCGGACGACGACGCATTCATCATTCCGGAAGAACACGCGGAACGAGAGAACCTCCATAGAAAGCTTACGGCCACAGCAAGAAGTTTGAAGAAGCAGAAGCAATGGCTCAAAGCCACACAGGAAACGCTCAATCGCTGATGGAACAAAGTGCTAGACACTGAAGAAAGATATGGCGACGATCGCCATACAAAGAGCTACCCAAAACGCAAGCTACTGCCAGAATTCGACGACGAGGCTGTTCCACCGAAGAATAACACGATCAGGAGATCAGGAGTACCCCTCCATAACCGCAATAAATCAACTACCGAAGACGCCCACGATCTGCGTGGGCACCTGAAGAAGAAAACTGGCGCAGCTAGGTCCATCTACGAATCTAAAGGACACACCCCGGCAAGGGACTGTGGTCGCCAAAACAATTATGACAACCAAACACCAGTTCGGAATAAACACCGAACACAACAACAGCCGACGGCATGCCATAGCGCGTCCAGATACAGAGGGGCTGCTCACCCTCTGTGCTTTACTGATGAAGTACTGGACCATGAATTCCCACAAGGCTTTAAACCTGTAAACATAGAGGCATACGATGGAACGACAGACCCAGGGGTCTGGATCGAGGACTTTATCCTCCACATACACATGGCTCGTGGGGATGACCTCCACGCCATCACATATCTTCCCCTCAAGCTGAAGGGACCAGCTCGGCACTGGTTGAAAAGCCTCCCCGAAAATTCAATCGGGAGCTGGGAGGAACTAGAGGACGCTTTCAGGGCCAATTTTCAAGGGACCTATGTCCGGCCTCCGGATGCTGACGATTTAAGTCACATAATCCAACAGCCCGGAGAGTCCGTCCGCAAGCTTTGGAACAGATTTCTCACTAAGAAGAATCAAATTATTGACTGTCTGGATGCCGAAGCCTTAGCGGCATTCAAACACTGCATCCGTGACGAGTGGCTCGCCAGACACCTCGGCCAAGAAAAGCCCAGGACAATGGCAGCCCTAACAAGCCTTATGACCCGCTTTTGCGCGGGAGAAGACAGCTGGCTAGCCCGTAAAGGCACCAGCGACCGCAGCACACCCGAAATAAGGGATGGCAACGGGAAGCCACGGCGTAATGAAAATAAACGCCAAAACAAGCAATCTAAAGGCAGTAAAGGAGGACCGTCCGGTCTGAACAGAGTTCTGGACAGACTATGCCAAATTCATGGCACCTCCGACAAACCTGCGAACCACACGCACAGAGAGTGCTGGGTCTTCAAGCGGGCCGGCAAACTAAACGCCGAACACAAGGAAAGGGAAACACCAAGTGAAGACGAGGGTGAACCTCGCCAGCCGAACACTGGGGGTAGAAAAAATTCTCGCCAGAGGTTAAAACAGTGAACATGATCCACATGACTCGCACATCCTTGGGAGGGCACGAACGCGGCCATAAAGACGCGCGCGACATCGATCCCATCGTACCCACACCTAACTACTGGATGTCCTGTTCGATCACTTTCGATCGCCTGGACGGCCGAACTAGTATTTGGCGCGAAGGATCAAACGCCTTGGTGCTTGACCCAATAATCGACGGATACCATCTCACTCATGTCCTCATGGACGGCGGCAGCAGTCTCAATTTAATATATGATGACACAGTCCGCAGGATGCGGATAGACTCATCTAGAATTAGCAAGATTAACACCACCTTTGATGGGGTGATACCAGACGTCGAAGCTTACAGCAGGGGCTCCGTCATACTGGAGGTAACATTCGGCTCTTCAGGCAACTCCACAAGCGAAGAACTAGTCTTCATCATTGCACCCTTCCAAAGCAGCTATCAAGCATTGCTTGGAAGAACGGCCTTTGCCCGCTTCAACGCATTGCCGCACTATGGCTACCTTACACTCAAGATGCCCGGTCCACGCGGCGTCATCACCGTTAGCGGAACAACAGATTGCTTTTCGCGCACAGAGGAATACGACGGCCCTAGCGGCCGGACTATAAGCGGCCTCTAACAAAATTATACCAGGTCGTTAAGACCACGGACACGGTTAGACGAGTCCGGCAGCCCATATTAAACCTGAGCATTGTATATCTAATCCTGTAGTGACACCAGGGGCTAATAATAAAACCCCACACTCGGCTCAACCTTATTGGCAGGCCAGCATCTTACATTTTCTACTATCCATCGCATACTTACGTTGCACTCTTCTATGAGATTCCCTTTTCTGCAGACAACGTTCACGCGATACCCTTCCAGGATGCGGCACAACAGAGACAAAGGCGCAGACGTGCAACAGGGCCCCGTTCAACAGGTTTCTTTTTAGATTAAGCCCCTGTGTAAACCTTTTCTATTGCCTCTTGTTGTTTCATCATCCTATGGGTTCCATACCCACAGAGGATACTGCCGTTTTTGGTATTTCACCACGACAGATTAAACGCACGTACCTGGAAATACAGGATTTATAATGAATGAGCATTGTTGAGCCCATCATCTGCTATAAAGTCCGAATACCTTCGGGAGTGTTCGGCCTCATGAATTTGGCCTTATATGCATTAGCTCCGAATCATGTCTTTGGTCAAATGTTGGGTTTGCCCGGCTCCTGGGTTTGTCGCCTTACATTCCATCATAACCGGCTAAGGTGGCCAAAGGAGAACTACTGCGATTGTGCCCTGGTTATTCCGGATGAGAACCTCAGTAGAGAAAGCCGAAAACTAACCCTCGTGATACAGCGAGAGACTGGTCAACCACTCAACGACTCACTGGAATCTCTAGGATGCCTCCTCATTAACGAAGGGCCATTTCCCGGCCAGGTACATACGCGCCCGTATTCGGATGCACGCGAAGGTACCAGGGGCTACATAGTAGCCCCAACGTTAGAATCTCGGGTCTAAGTGAAAGTGTTACAGCTATATAGTCCGGTTGCCTAGATTGACGTGCGATCACCTCCTTGCCGCACCAAGACATTGGATAAAGAGTGATCAAGCACATTTTTTCGCGAACACCCCCGCATTGTATGCGTGGGGGCTGAAGCCAATGATGGCTATCTTTCGGATTACCCACACATATATACATATATATAAACGGCCGCACAGGGGACACAATCATATTTTCAAACAAAAATTATAAATATAACCTTCTAATCAAAATGTTTTTACAATGATTTGAGTCATCACTCGGAGAAGAGATTCTTCGGGCACTGCGCCTCTATCAGGCGGGCATCCTCCGTGACCTGCGCCAAGTAGTGCCCGGCCGGATACTGGCCCCCCACCGGATCCTGAGACGCTACCATAGGGGCATCCATATCCGTCCAATACGCTTTAACGCGGGCAAGGGCCATCCGCGCACCCTTTATGCATGCTGACCTCCTCATGGCGTCAATCTGAGGCACGGCCCTAAGGAACTGTTACACCAAACCAAAGTAACTATCCGGTTTAGGCCCCTTCGGCCAAAGATGGTCTATAATAGACCACATTGCAAGACCGGACAGCCTGTGAAGCTCCGCTACAGCATCCATCCTATCACTTAACGGCAGCGGGCGAGTGGGAGCATTGAACTACGACCAGAAAAGCTTCTCCACCTCCTTCTCACCCTGGTCTTTGAAGAACTCCACAGCATCAGCCGTACTCTTCCCCAGGTCCGCGTATGCGTTCGGCGAGCTCCAGCGTCCATCCAGGGGAGCATACTTCGGATCGAAGAACTTCGTCTGCAGCAAATAGGAGCCTCTAGCTGCGATCTTACCGGCCTATTGAAGCTCCTCCCGTGCACTTATAAGCTCGGTCCATATTTCCTTGGTGGAATTAAGTGCCTTGCTCAGGTCCGCCGATTTATCCTCATGCTCCTTTTTCAGGAGCTCATACCGGTCAGCAGCATTTTTTAACTTGATAGCCATTTCGGCTACCTTTTCCTCGCTTCGGCGATGAGCAGCCTGTTCGGCTCTCAATTCCTCGGCCGCCTTCAGGGCAGCCGCATGGCTCACCCGAGCCTGTTCCTCTGCTAGAGCAAGTTCCACCCTCAGGGCCTCGACAGCAGCAGCACCATCTGCAGTCCGAACATATTACATTACTATATGCCACCTCAAATATTTTCCTATGCAGGAAAGACAGGACGCATACCTTGGGATTTATCCAGCCGCTCATTCATCAGAGTGATATCGGCATCAACCGAACCAATTTGCCTCGTCAGTTCAGTTACTTCAATGGACGGGCCAGCGACCGAACCCACAGGTACCTGCACATATTTACAACATAAATCTTTGGTTTATGATCCCCTGTTTGCCGCCTAAGGCGGGCAACCAGAGTCTCAGGGGCTACTGTCTATATGGAGCACACCTAGCGCGTGCCTCACAATTAAAGAAACGGTGGATTCTCCATTACATACCTCAAAGCCTCTGAGCAGGCTTGTGAATGCTTCATTCAAACCGCTCGTAGCGGATGAAATCTTCTTAAGCACCGCGCTCATTAATGAGCGGTGCTCCTCCGAGAGTGCAGCACGCTCCAGCAAGCCCGCTAGTACGTCCGGCCGGACATCAAACTGCGCCGGACTCCTCCCATCGCCCCCCGTTGTAGCCAAATGCTCCGGGTGCAGGGCGGCTGACGAATTGACTGCCGGATTCGGCAAATCCGGACTCCTCCGTGACGACACCTTGGTGTCGCCCGCTTCATGAGTCGGAGAAGGGGGTGGGGTCTCGCTCTCCATCATCTCCGGAGGAAGGTCCCCCGAAGACGAACCCTGTTGAGAGGGGTTGCCGACTGGACTGCGGAAATTCGAATCCTGGTTACTGACCGAGGAGAAACGCAGTACCTTCAGATTGTAGATTGACTTACAGCTCGGTGGAGGGCTGGCCCGTTGGAGGGCATGATGCGGTGAGGGTGCCTGTCGGGGCAAGGCCCCCTGGGGATGCCTTTTTCCCCGATTTGGGCATTTCTACCTCCAAATCTTCGGAGGCGGCCCTCTTCTTCCCGCGTGGGGAGGAGGCCTCGACCTCTCCTCCCCGACTATCCTCCTTGGGGGAGCTAGCAACTCCCCCGGTTCGGATGCGTAGCGTGTGGGGTTCGGGTTTTTCATCCCTCCCCTCACCTTTCCCCGAGGGCATCCTGCTAAGTACTCGGTCAAGCATCTTGGCCACGGTGGGAGCAGGTGAGCCTTCGGGAAGTGGCGCCGGACACCTGATTCTCTCCGCCTTGTTGAGCCATTCCTGGAAGCGGATGATTTTCAGAATAAACAATCATGATAAATACGAAACAGGGTGTCCGGTATCAAGGCTACTTACTCGAGTGTCTAGGCGATTGCAGCTTAGGCCCGCATCCTCGGTGGTGTCCGGACACGTTACTTTCCGTCCGAAGAATAATTTGCACATCTCTTCGAGCTTCAGGCCGAAGAAGTGCTTGACGGTCCGCGGACCCTCCGGATTGAACTCCCACATCCGGAGAGGCCGGCGTTGGCACGACAACATCCGCCGGATCAACATCACTTGCATTATGCTGACAAGATTAATGTCCCTTGCAAGAAGCTCCCGGATGCGATTCTGCAGTACTGGTATATCACCAGCGGGTCCCCAATTCCGCCCTACGTCTGTCCAAGATGCCAACTGTGACGAAGGGCCCGAGCGAAACTCAGGGGCAGCCGCCCACTTCGTGCCTCTGGGAGCCGTGACATAAAACCACCTCTGTTGCCATACATTGGATACTTTTGGAAAAGAACCCTCCAGCCATGGGGCATCGGTGTTTCTTCTTATTACGGCACCTCCGCACTCCACATGTCGCTCCCTGATCATCTTCAGCTTCACATTAAAGGTCTTGAGCCACAGGTCGAAGTGCGGGGTGATGTGGAGAAAAGCCTCGCACACGATAATAAACGACGAGATGTGGAGGATAGCGTCCGGAGCCAGGTCATGAAAATCCAACCCATAATAGAACATGAGCCCCCTCACGAAAGGATCGAGGGTGAAACCCAAACTGCGGAGGAAGTGTGGGACAAAAACAACACACTCATTGGGCTCCGGCGCGGGGATGACTTGCCCTGGAGCAAGAAGCCAGCTGTGCTAAATATCTGCGGTTAAGTATCCGACCTCCCTAAGCTTTGCAATGTCCTTCTCCTCAATCGAGGAGGCGACCCACCGGCCTTGAGGATCAGATCCGGACATATTGGAGGATTCTGGAGGGGTGGAGCTTAGGTTTTGGGAGTTAGAACTCGAGGTACGAGAAGGCACGGTGAAGGTGAAAAAAGAGGCGTAGGTCTCGACCCCTTTATAAAGAGGGTGAATATCAAGAGTCCCCGGTGTGACCGTTTGAGGCTTATCTAAAAACACATGGGGTAATACCAACAGCCGTCGTGGGGTCACGCACGCTTATATTGATGGAAAATCTCGTAATAAAAGGGACACGATCTCTGCCTCGACGGGGCGTGCCAATAAAACCGCCTCGTAACATGAGTCGTTGTGGGGTATGAAATGCTGGTTCACGTTGGACTGAGCCCCGATGCAGGGGCACGACTCATGAAGATTGCCAGCAAATCAGATCTGTACCATACGAAGGTCATCTTGCAGATCCGGACACGGTCTACGTGTTCGATAACCACTTTGGAGTATTCGAAGGAGGAACCCGCCTTGCAATGCTGAAGACAATACTGCACGCCAGACTCATCGTCATTGAAGCCTGGTTCAGGGGCTACTGAGGGAGTCCTGGATTAGGGGGTATCCGGACAACCGAACTGTGTACAACATTCGGACTATTGAAGCGTGAAGATACAAGACTCAAGACTTCGGCCCGTGCCCGAATGGGACTTTCCTTGGCGTGGAAGGCAAGCTTGGCGATCCGGATATTATATTTCCTTCCTTGTAACTGACTCCATGTAAACCCTAGCCCTCTCCGGTGTCTATATAAACCGGAGAGGTTGGTCCTTAGAAGGCCGATCACAATTACAATCATACCATCATAGGCTAGCTCCTAGGGTTTAGCCTCTACGATCTCGTGGTAGATCTACTCTTGTACTACCCATATCATCAATATTAATCAAGCAGGAAGTAGGGTTTTACCTCCATCGAGAGGGCCCAAAACTGGGTAAACATCTGTGTCCCTTACTTCTTATTACCATCAGCCTTGATGCACAGATCGGGACCCCCTACCCGAGATCCGCCGGTTTTGACACCGACAGCTGGTGCTGGGACCATTTTGAGAACAGGCCTTAGATCTCCCCCTCGGTAGAAGTCTACCTATTTCGGAGGATTATGGATGGAGGGAGGGATGGCTCCTTACACCCCCTTCGGAAGTAGAGTTGACAAAGAACCAAGGGGGATAGCCTCATTTCTCTCTTTATCTTTCTGTTTTTAGTTTGTAAGACGTGGTGATTTCTATTAATGGAAATCGGAGAGGAAACTCTTTTATCAACAAAAAAACAGGTCCCATAACTCGGGGTCAGACTTCTGGAACACGATGATGCGCACCACCGTGCGCCACGCTGACGCCAGGAAGTAGAGCGCGGGCCTCTCGCACTGGTTGTGCGCCAGGGGATTCGTGTTGAATGCGCGCGCCTTGTAGTCGGCGGGCCAGCACCAATTCATGAACGTCCGCGCCGGCATCTGCATCTCCCGCGCCAGCACGACGTCCTCGCCACCGTCACCACAAACCCCACGCCACTGACACCGACCACCGGTTCGCCGCGATGTAGCATATCTACTGGTGCATCACCCCCGTCGAACAGCCTCCGCAGAGACGCCGGACGCGAACGCACGTTGGGGATAAGCAGCCACACTACGTCGAAGTGGTGCAGCAAGTCAGCGACACCAGCGTTGCCACCTGGTGGGCGGCGAGGAGGCCCAGGAGGTCACCATAAACGCCGTACTCGTGGAAGCCCGAGTGTCGGCACGCCCAGCTCTGCCATGCCCCATGCACGATGTAGTAGGGGACGGCGAGGAGGTTGTCCGGGACTCCAGGAGGAAGACCGTGTTGTCGTCGCTGATGACGAACCAGCGTACACCTGGGAGACCGAGGCGGAAGGTCTCGGAGATGACGGTCGACGTGTGAGATGCATGCGGATGGCAGAGCGATGACCGCGCGTGTAGGAGAAACCGGAGGTATCCGGTAAGATCTTGATGTCCGGCCGCTCCTCCGGCACGCTCGACTCCCGCAGCCATCAGTCCAGCCACACGAACCCGGCGCCACCAAATCTATATGCACTCCTTCCACTTCTCCAAGTGCCAACGCCGCGAAGCCGAACACTGCAGCGTAATCGTCGTTGTCGACACCGTGGCCGTGGCACGTTGTGGTGGTGGTGCCGTACTCGTCGTCGACACCACCGTCACTGTGGCGGGTGGTGGTGGCATCCTCACCGTCGACACCACCGTGAGCGTGGCGGGCGTCGGCGCGGCAACGTGACTAATCAAGAGGATAGCGTTGTGGGCGACTTCTTCTGGGTGGAGGCAGTCGGGCGCTGCCGCGCTGGGCAAGATGCTACTATGTACGAAGAAGAGCTGTTTTATAGGCCAGTACGGCGGTGAATGGGTGGCTGGGTTATGCACCGCACTGGAGCAGAGTTTCGGGAGCGTCTAGAACACACGGCTGAAGCGGTGCCGACTTGAAGTAGCACATAGCACACACGTGCCAACCCACAAACAAAAGGTGCAACTCGTGGATGACGTGGAAATATTTTAATAGTATTTTCTCCATTTTTTAGTGTGCATAGAGATTTGATCAAAATCAAACTTTGTAAAATTTGACTAGCTTTGTAGAAAAAGATATCAACATTCATACTATGAAATCAAAGTTATTAGATGCACTATATGGAATTAATTTTCATAACGTATAACTTTTATATGGTAGATGTTGCTATTTTTTTCTATAAAGTTAGTCAAACTTCACAAAGTTTGACTTTGACCAAATCTTATATGCAGACTAAAAGGAAATGAAGGAAGTACAACACATCCGAATGTGTACATAACACCGAACAACGGCGACTTGCGTCTCAGAGGCTAGTTTTTAAGACATTCTCGTACGCATCAACCTAGCTAGCTACTGCAACGCCACCTCGAGAGAGTTCTCGTTGAGAGTCCCAGCGAGGCCACCTTATCCCGCCCAATCCCCGATCTCCGATGGCGGCGATGCTAGCCGGAAGAGAGGAGGGAGAGGTGCGTGGAGCTTTGTATATAGTCCAGCTAGTTCTTGGTTGAGTCTACCCATAGTGGAGTCTGGCGTTATGCCGTGGCGGAGCACGCCCCGGCGCACGCGAGCTGCTCCGGTGGCTAGCGGTGGCGTTCATCATGGTTGTGGCGGCGAGGTGCTGCGTGCAATCGGCACTAGTGCAGAATCGGGCAATAGCACCGGTTCGTAAGGCCCTTTAGTGCCGGTTACATAACCGGCACTAAATTGTGGTCACTAAAGGCCCCCCCCCTTTAGTACCGGTTCAGCACGAACCGGTGCTAAAGGGCAACCACGTAGCACGAGCCAGCTCCGGGGGCCTGGAGCCCTTTAGTACCGGTTGGTAAGACCAACCGGTACTATAAGGTTTGGGGGGTTTTTAGTTTTATGATTTCTTTTTCATTTAATTTTGTGTTTCCATTTTAATTCTTTTCATTTGCTGGTATTTTACGATACTACACGTTACGCATATATATATATATATATATATATATATATATATATATATATATATATATAGAATTTCTAGTAGAACCAATCATGCATATATATATCATCAATGTCTCACAAACCACCATATTAATTAATTCACACATACACACATGTATAGCTATATACAATTTCTCCTACATATGCATGTTGCCTTCGGAGCCAGTGGCATTAGCCTAATTGATGCCTTCGGAGCACGATGACAATTGGAAGTGGTTTTCATGGGGGCGGTAGCGGGTAATAGAATTCTCCCTTCGGATTTATGACCTGGTCGAGCAAAAATCCCGCTATTTCCTCTTGAAGTGCTTCTACGCGCTCCGTTTCTAGGAGCTTCTCCCGCACCTCTTTGAACTGTTAAGAAGGAGATCAATATGCATGTGTATTAGTTGTGTTACTAGATATCGATAATGGTGTAAAAATTGTGAATAGTGTTCTGACAAGCGTACCCATTCCTGTCTTTGAGATCTGCTCCTTTTGGACGCCATCATGCGAATGTTCTCGCAAACGCAGAATGCACACAGATCATTCCCCTGCGCCTGCTTCAGGGCCTTTACGAGAATGGAATTTGATTAGATAAAAATTAATCAAGCATGATAATTAAAGAGATGGCAGCTAGCTAGCTAGCTAGTACTACTTAATTATTTACCTTGGGTCGAAACCATTTAAGCTTTTTTTTCATTCGCCGGGCGTGACGCTGATGAACCTTGCCCAAGCCCTACCCGCCGACAAAGAAAATGAATAAAGGGGTTATTAAATAGTTCATATCATGAAATGACGAACTAAATAGGCTGAGATATATAGTTAATAATGATTGAAATTACCTGTTGACTATCCCAAACAAGATGTTATAGTTAGTTTTTTCTGAGATTAGTGAGTCCAGTACTTCAACTGTTCCGGCGTCAACTTTAATGATACACAAGACCCAGTGAAATCTGCATGCACACACGTTTGCGTGTCTTAATTAAGCGGGCATATGTAAGCAAAAACATGTAGCTAGCTAGTAGGCAAAAACAGAGAACTTGTAGTACAAGACAGTGTGACTCACTGAAAGTTGTAAGGAAGTAGTATATCTTCACTGTATTTGAGGCGCTTCAAGAACTCTAGCATGTTGTCCTCTACGTTCTTTTGCTGACGTTGATTTATCTTCCATGTGTATTCATTAACTGTGTTTGGGTCAATGAACCCAATGCCAAAGCGTCCACCTTTTCTCATTTCATACATCTTCATCCTGCATAATACCACAGAAAAGAATATAGTGAGGATAATTACAGGTAATGATTGATCAAAAGGATCACTACAGCTAGCTTGAGACTTAAATTACAGAAAGAAATCACTTACAGACAATAGCAACTGACGATAGATTTTTCGAGTGCGTCTTGATTGTATAACTGAAACAGTTCAGTATACTCAACGGACACAGCTTTCTCATGGAAGTAATGCTCCTCCTTGACATTCACCATGAGGGACAATCGATCTGAAATCTTGGTAATGTTCATGTACCATTGATGCAATTCATACATTCTCGTTGGGAGGTTCTTGACCTTGTCTGGCTCGACCAAAGGTTGGCCCCAGACATATTTTCGTTTTATTTCATCCTCTCTAAGCAAAGGCATGGGCTCGATCTCGAGGAGTTGTCCAACAGTGATGTTGAGAACTTCAGCCTGCATTATATGCTCCTCCGTTATTACCACATTGCCCACCTCGGGAATGTGCACTGTTTGCCCACAATAATATTGGGCGCGCGTACTGTCACATGTTGTTGGCACAACAAGCGAGGGGATCGATTGCGCCGCCTGTTCTCCCAGCTGGGGAATGGTTTTCCCGCATTTTTTGGCAGCTGCTTCTTGTTTGCTCGATCCCGATGTAGACGTGCTCGCCTCCCTTTGTAGACATGCTCGATTTAACTTCCTGATGTGGCGCTCATAGTCTGTGTCAACAGGCTTGGGAGCTGGTGGTTGAGCCATACGAATGAAGTGGTCAATCGTTTCCTCAGGCACTTTCTCCCTTGGCGGCGGTGGCGGTTTCGGTGCAAAATGGGCTTCCACCTCGGCCTTCGATATGGCTGTGATTTCCTCCTCGGACCTGTCATAAGACCTCTGCGGAAGAGGCGTGAGGCTTGGACCATATTTATATCACTTGCCTCCGCCTGTACTTCATGTACTACCTCGACTCGTACCGCTACGCACCATAGCTGCGGGGTGTCTCTTCTGCGATTGCTGAGGCGGTGGAGATGGCTGACGGGGCTGAGTTGGACGAGGAGGAGTGGCCTGAGGTTGTGCCGGACTTGGAGGAGTGGACGTCGGACACTGTGGCGGACTTGGAGGAGGAGGAGTGGCCTGACACTTTGCCGGACTTGGAGGAGGAGGAGTGGCCTGACACTTTGCCGGACTTGGTGGACTTGCAGGAGCGGGAGTCTGCTGACTCGGTGGCGGACTTCGACGAGGAGTTGGCTGACGCGGTGTCGGTGGCCTTTGAAAGATGATGCAATCCTTTTTCCATAGGATGATATGATGTTTGGCCTCTCCGAGAAAGCGCTTGCCGTCACCTCCAGCAATGTCAAGCTGTAGCTCCGAATATGGTGGGTCCACCACCTCATCAACCAAGACACGAGCATAGCCCGCTGGAATCGGGTTGCAATGGAAGGTTGCCTTGGGGGGATTTGTAAAAGCAAAGCCGTCCGCCACCTTCATGGATATGTTCTTCATTTTGACGTGTAGCTCGCAGTTAGTGTTCTCCGTGATGTCATCCATGGGGTATCTACCCAGCATTGCGTCGTCCGGGACGGAACCAACGCTGCTTCTCGGCATGGATGGGCCAGTGCTATCCAATGTTGGATCATCCGCTAGCTGTTGCAGCTGCTGAGACCCCCTTTGCTGTGTAAGTGAGTCGATCTGCTCCTGCTGCCGCTGGAATTTGACTACCAATTCCGCTTGACTTGCTTCTAGGCCTTGAAGGCGTTCATAGTCCCGCTTCCTCTGCTCCTCCTCCATCTTCCTCTTCTTCTCCTCCGCAATCTTCTTTCTCGCACGGGTTCTGTAGTCGGTGTTCCATTCTGAAAACCCCTCATACCACAGAATAGCGCTCTTGCCTCGTGTTCTTCCCGGGTGTTCAGGATTTCCCAGGGCACGCGTAAGCTCGTCGTTCTCTCTGTTGGGCTGGAACACCCCCGATCGTGCCTCTTCTATTGCAACAAGTATCGCATCATCGGCTCCCTTCAGACTTGCCCTCGTCGAAACATTGCCTGTCTCTGGGTCCAACCCCCCCCCCCCCCCCCATGCGCATAGAACCAAGTCCTGACCCTGGGGGCCAGATCTTAGTAACCGGAGTGACACCTGCATCCTCCATCTCTTTCTCAGACTTATCCCACTTAGGCATTGCCACCGCATAGCCACCTGGCCCCAGCTTATGGAACTTAACCTTTTTTCGGCATTCTTCTTGTTTATTCTCGACCGTTCCTTAGCTAATTCCGAATCCTTGAATTTCACGAAATCGTCCCAATGAGCACGTTGGTTCTCTAGTGTTCCCTTGAATACTGGAGTCTTCCTTCCTCCCTTGACGTACTTGTTCCATTCACGATTCTTGTGGTTCTTGAATGCAATCGCCATCATCCTAAGAGCAGCCTCCTTGACTTTCTGCACATCTGCTTCTGTGAAATGATCTGGTAGGGTGAAATGTTCCATGAGAGTATCCCAAAGCAGATCTTTTTGATTCTTGTCGACAAAAGTAACATCTGGACGTGGCTTTGCTGGCTCTCTCCATTCTTGAAGTTTGATCGGGAGTTGGTCCTTCGCAAGAACTCCGCACTGACGAACGAACTTGTCCGCAATCTTCTTAGGCGCTAATGGTTTGCCAGTAGGGCTGCATGCCTCGATATTGTACTTTACGCCCTGCTTCAACTTTTTGTTCGGGCCTCATTTCGTCATTTTGCCTGAAGATTTGCTTGATCCGGATGGCTGAAAGAACAAAGATCGATTCGTTAATATATCTTCAAGTCATTTAAAACATGTGATGATCACCAGATGCCTGCTTATATAAATATATATACCTCGCCGGTCTTTTTTGTTTCAGGATCAACATGTTCTTCGTCATCGTCATAATCGTAGTTCATGACTTCATCAATTTGGTCGTCGCGATCGAATATCATATCACCCTCTCCGGTGTTGTTTAGAAATTCGGAGCCGTCATAATCTTCTTCATTCTGATCATCATCTGGCCCGCGTATAATATCGAACATGGTCTGATCTCCCTCTCTGTCGGTATTGTCTGCCATAGCTTTTATTTAACTAATCCAAAAGAAATATAAAACAATTTAGTATTCAAATTACATTGTCTCGAATAATAGATATAATCTCGAATACATCGTCTAGAATAATAGATATAATCTCGAATACATCGTCTCGAATAATATATAATATTGAATAGTACATCACTGGCTATTAGCTAATAAAGATCGAATACTACAGAAGAATCTAGGACACTCGCGGTTCCTCCGGCGCGGGCGGTGGACACCCAAAGAGAAGGAACCCTCACAGGATCATAGCTGAAGTGAGATCCCCGAAGAAACTGCCAGGTATTGGAGAACCTGCCGCCCTCTAACGCAACCATGTAGCGATGGACGTGCTCGTCCTCCTCCCTGACACGGCGACGTACCACCTCCGGTGGGGCCGGGTCCCTCCGCACCGAAACTGGCCCACGCGAACGCCACCAAACGAGATCAGGGTCGACGACGGGACCCGGGGCCGGGTTCCTCATCAAGCGGCGCGCCCCTCCAGGCAGCACCTCCCAGTGCCAGCCCGGCGGAGCCCAGTCCCGGACATGGGTCGGCTGGACGTCGTCGCGGACGGGTCGACGGCGAGGATGCGGGCCGGGCATCGTCGAGAACAAATACTAGCTATATGCCCGCAAAAAGTAACATCTTTTAATGATTGGATTTTGATAACTAAAATTTCTAACATGTCTATATAACACTAATTATGCTAATCTAAATAATCTAAATAACACTAAAATTTCTAACATTTCTAACATTTCTATATAACACTAATTTCTAACATTTCTATATAACACTAATTTCTAACTGATTAAACACTAATTATATCCATCTAACATGCATTCATACATATATAATAGTGAAAAAATAATAATCTAAATAATCTAAACTAATTAAACATACAAAATACGTGTGTGTGTACTAATTAAACACTAATTAACTAAACTAATTAAACATACAAAATAATAATCTAAATAATCTAAACTAATTAAAGACTAATTATATCCATCTAACATGCATGCTTGTGTGTGTGTGTGTACGGGCTCGGGGAGGGGCGGTGCCCATGGTGGCCGTCGGGGGCGAGGGAGAGGGGTTAGAGGGGGAGAGCTCACAGCGGGCGACGGCGACGGCGAGGCGACGGCAAGGCGACGGCCGGGGCGGCGACGGCGGGGACGGTGCGACGGGGACGGGGACGGCGCGACGGGGACGGGGATGGCGCGACGGGGACGGGCCCGGGGCGGCGACGGGGACGAGGGCGGCGACGGGGACGGGGGCGGCGACGGGGACGGGCGGCGATGGAGACGATCGAGGGCGGCGGCGACGGCGATGGAGACGTAAACAGAGGAACGAACAAAGAGGAAAAACGAAATTTTCGCACTCTAGCATATATAGAGGGCACCTTTAGTACCGGTTGGAGCCACCAACCGGAACTAAAGGCCTGTTTTGGCCAGGCCAAGCGGCGGGAAGCGACCCCCTTTAGTATCGGTTTGTGCCACGACCCGGTACTAAAGGGGGTGCGCTGGCGCAGGTGCGGTGCGGCAAGTTTAGTCCCACCTCGCTAGTCGAGGGGCTACCGCACTGGTTTATAAGCCCCAGTGCGGTAGCGCTCTCGAGCTCCTCTCCTAACCAGGCCTACTGGGCCTACCTGTCCTCTTCGCCTAGTGGGCCTACTGGGCCTTCGCGGGCCTGCATCTTGGCCCAACGAAAGGTTGTGTCACTAGTCGTATGCAGGCCGCTTTGGCCCAGTAGGCGGGCTTTTTTTCTTAATTTTTTTCGCTTTATTTATTTTTGTTTTATTTATTTTTGAGTTGTTTTTTGCTGTATTTAGAGTTTCTTTGTGAATATTTTTGCTTTAGGTACAAAAAATTACAAACTTTCTGTTAGTGCCGGTAGATTTCAAATTTGAATAGTTTAAATTTTGAATTATTTGAAATTTGTGTGAATCACTAGTTTGTGAATAACTTAACTTTGAAAAAAGTTTTTCAGTGATTCTTTTTTTTTATGTTTAATATTAGTGTGTTTTATCATTATATTCAATTTAGTAATGCTTAGGTTATTTAAAAAATGAAATGCCTTTGTAACAGTTCAGTTTTCGTCGGAAACCCTGATACTTCGAAAGAGATTGTCCATTTTGTACACGAAGTGCATCCAGTTTTTGCCGTAACCCTCTCTACTTTCTTGCACATGCTATTTGTATGAAATTATGATACCATGCCAACTTTCAACCTTTTCTGAGTTCATTTGAATTGCTTTTCAATTTCAGGGTCATTTAGCTGGAAAAAAATCAGTAAATGCATGAAAAGGATTTGTTTGCACATAAAATTTCTTCGCATTTCAAATGCCAAAACACATAACTACCCTAACTATTACAGACATTCCCTCCTGGGTGTGAAACACAAAAGAAAGTGATGATAGTGAAGCCGATCACATCCCAGATCTTTGGGTGTGAAACTTTTTCTTTGTGTGTGTCCCTTTGCGCCGTAACCATGGAAAATCTTCATCATTTAACGGGATGCTCGGGTCAATATTCACTATGAATGGAGAAATTCCATCAAACTTTCATAATCTTCTGACTTGTCTGTCTTGTCATCCACTCCCACGATGTTTCTCTACCCAGAAAGAACTATGTGCCGCTTTGGCTCATCGTACGATGCATTCGCTTCCTTATATTTTCTTTTTCTTGGCTTGGTAGACATGTCCTTCACATAGAAAACCTGTGCCACATCATTGGCTAGGACGAATGGTTCGTCTGCATACGCAAGATTGTTGAGACCACTGTTGTCATTCCGTACTGCGGGTCTTCCATTACCCCGCCTCGTGTCATATTGACCCATTTGCACCGAAACAAAGGGACCTTTAAACCACGTCGATAGTCAAGTTCCCATATGTCCTGTATATAACCATAATATGTTTCCTTTCCCGTCTTGATTTCTGCATCAAAGCGGACACCACTGTTTTGGTTGGTGCTCTTCTTATCTTGGGCGATCGTGTAAAATATATTACCATTTATCTCGTACCCTTTGAAAGTCATTATATTCGAAGATGGTAACTGGAACAGCAAGTACAGGTCATCTTCAATAGAGGTGTCATGCATGGTACGTGTCTGCAACCAGCTGGCGAAACTCCTGGTTTGTTCACGTGTAATCCAGTCATCAGACCGCTCCGGGTGTTTGGAGCGAAGCAAATTCTTGTGTTCATCCATATACGGAGCCACCAAGGTGGAATTCTGTAGAACTGTGTAGTGTGCTTCAGTGAGAGAATGTCCGTCCATACATATTATTTGTTCCCCTCCTAGCGTGCCTTTTCCATCCAGTCTGCCCTTATGCCGCGATTCAGGAACACCAATCAGCTTAAGGTCAGGAATAAAGTCAATACAAAACTCAATGACCTCCTCATTTTGATGGCCCTTGGAGATGCTTCCTTCTGGCCTAGCACGGTTATGAACATATTTCTTTAAGACTCCCATGAACCTCTCAAAGGGGAACATATTGTGTAGAAATACAGGACCCAAAACGTTAATCTCTTCGCATAGGTGAACTAGGACGTGCGTCATGATGTTGAAGAAGGATGGTGGGAACACCAACTCGAAACTGACAAGACATTGCACCAAATCATTCTGTAACGTTGGTATGATTTCTGGATCGATTACTGAGGGAGTCCTGGACTAGGGGGTGTCCGGACAGCCGGACTATCATCGTCCGCCGGACTCCAAGACTACGAAGATACAAGATTGAAGACTCCGTCCCGTGCCCGGATGGGACTTTCCTTGGCGTGGAAGGCAAGCTTGGCGATACGGATATGTAGATCTCCTACCATTGTAACCGACTCTGTGTAACCCTAGCCTTCTCCGGTGTCTATATAAACCGGAGGGCTTTAGTCCGTAGGACACAACATCCATTACAACAATCATACCATAGGCTAGCTTCTAGGGTTTAGCCTCCTTGATCTCGTGGTAGATCTACTCTTGTACTACCCATATCATCAATATCAATCAAGCAGGAGTAGGGTTTTACCTCCATCGAGAGGGCCCGAACCTGGGTAAAAACATCGTGTCCCTTGTCTCCTGTTACCATCCGCCTAGACGCACAGTTCGGGACCCCCTACCCGAGATCCGCCGGTTTTGACACCGACATTGGTGCTTTCATTGAGAGTTCCTCTGTGCCGTCACCGATAGGCTCGATGGCTTCTTCAATCAACAACAACGCCGTCCAGGATGAGACTTTTCTCCCCGGACAGATCCTCGTATTCGGCGGCTTCGCACTGCGGGCTAATTCACTTGGCCATCTGGAGCAGATCGAAAGCTATGCCCCTGGCCGTCAGGTCAGATTTGGAAGCCTAAACTTCATGGCGGACATCTGAAGAGACTTGATCTTCGATGGATCTGATCCGCAACCGAGCGTGCCGCACTGTCGTGATGGGAACGATCTAGCTCTGCCGCCGGACAGTGCCTTGGAGGCCGCACATGAATCCGCTCCGACCTATAGTTCGGAGCCGATCGCGCAGATCGAGGACGAGTGGCTGGACACCGCCTCGGGAGCTGCAACATCCGCGGCGATGGAGCCGAACACTGACCTTGTCCCCTATAAAACTCATGCCGGACTCACTGCCGGACTCCGAACCTCCTGCGCCCCTGCCAATCGAATCCGATTGGGCGCCGATCATGGAGTTCACCGCTGCGGACATCTTTCAGCACTCACCCTTTGGTGACATCCTAGATTCGCTAAAGCATCTCTCGCTATCCGGAGAGCCCTGGCCGGATTATGGCCAGGATGGTTGGGATGCGGACGACGAAGAAACTCAAAGCCCACCCACCACCCACTTTGTAGCCACTGTCGATGATATAACCGACATGCTAGACTACGACTCCGAAGACATCGACGGTATGGACGGTGATGCCGGAGACGATCAAGAACCAGTGCTCACAGAGCACTGGAAGGCCACCCCAACCCATGATGTATATATGGTGGATACCCCAAAAGGAAGCGATAACGAGGACCAACGGGGCGCGGCAAAAGATAATCCCGCCGATAAACAACCAAAACGGCGACGCAGACGCCGCCCTAAGTCCCGCCTCGACAACAACAGCACTCCTAATGACCCAGCAATAGAGCAGGGCAAACCGGTGGACGACGAACATGCAGCCAAGCAACCGTTCGAACAGGACGAATCGGATAATCAATCAATGCCCGGTGAAACCAACAGTCCAGATGACCTCACGCCGGACACACCACCGGAGAATAAGAGCCTTCGCAAAAGACTCGTCGCCACTGCAAGAAGTCTGAAGAAGGAAAAACGGAAGCTCAAAACAGTGGAAGTCATACTCAGAATGAGGTGGAGCAAAGTGCTCAAAACCGCAGACAAATATGGCAATGGCCATCAATCAAAGAGCTACCCGAAGCGCAAGCTGCTGCCAGAATTCGACGAGGAAGCCATAGAGCCCCCACAGTCAAATAGCAAAGAGGCCGCCTGGCCGGGTAGACGGCCAGATGATAGGACAAAAACTATAAGCGGCGCCGCACACAAGCTGGCCCATGATCCTGGGAAAACAGATGGCCCAGCCAGGTCCATTTACGGGCCAAAAAAGAGGGCCCCAGGAAGCAACACAACATGCCAAGTGTTCGAAGACAGCGGTACACCCAAATACAGGGACGCCGCACACCCACTATGTTTCACCAATGAGGTGCTGGATCATGAATTCCCAGCAGGGTTTAAACCCATAAACATAGAGGCTTACGACGGAACAACAGACCAGGGAGTCTAGATAGAGGATTATATACTACACATACACATGGCTAGAGGAGATGACCTCCACGCCATAAAATATCTACCCCTCAAGCTCAAAGGGCCAGCTCGGCATTGGCTCAAAAGCCTCCCAGAAAACACTGTTGAAAGTTGGGAAGAGCTTGAGGACGCGTTTAGAGCAAATTTTCAAGGGACTTATGTCCGCCCTCCGGATGCAGACGATCTAAGTCATATAACTCAACAGCCCGGAGAGTCAGCGCGCAAATTCTGGAACAGGTTCCTTACTAAAAAGAACCAAATAGTCGACTGTCCGGACGCCGAAGCCTTAGCAGCTTTCAAACACAACGTCCGAGACGAATGGCTCGCCAGACACCTCGGCCAAGAGAAGCCGAGGACAATGTCCGCGCTAACAAGCCTCATGACCCGCTTTTGCGCGGGGGAAGACAGCTGGCTAGCAAGATGCAGCACCAGCGACCCAAGTACATCCGAGATCAGAGATGGAAACGAAAAATCACGGCGCAGAAAAGATCAGCGCTGGAATAAAGAGAAAAGCCCAAAGAACACGGCAGTCAACGCCGGATTCAAAAGCTCGCGGCCAAACAACAAAACACTGCCTCTTAAGGACAACAGTGACGAGCTATCCAACTTAAACAAAATTTTGGATCGGATATGTCAAATCCACAGTACCTCCGGAAGGCCTGCAAACCACACCCACCGAGATGGTTGGGTTTTCAAACAGTCCGCCGACTCAACGCCGAACACAAGGGGCTTGACGCACCAAGCGAGGACGACGGAGAACCCCACCAGCAGGGCACCGGAAAACAAAAGACTTTCCCACAAGAAGTCAAAGCAGTAAACTCAATTCATGTGATAATACGGAAAAACAATGCGGCACCCGCTAAGATGGGCCTCGCACGGTCCACCCCAGCGGAACCTCGAGATTGGATGTCAAAACCAATCACTTTTGACCACCTAGATTATTCCAGAAGTGTTCAAAATGCAGGATGGACTGCTCTGATATTGGATCCCATAATCGACGGACTACAATTTACACAAGTCCTGATGGGCGGCGGCAGCGATTTAAACCTGCTATATCCGAACACAATCCGCAAGTTGGGGATAGACCTTACTACAATTCGACATAGCCGCACTTCCTTTAAAGGAGTGACGCCAGGCCCTTACGCCAAGTGCACAGGCTCCCTATTACTAGAAGTTGTGTTCGGGTCACCGAACAACTTCCGACGCGAAAAACTAATCTTTCATGTTGCCCCATTCAAAAGTAGCCATCAAGCACTATTGGGACGTGAAGCTTTTGTCCGCTTTAACGCCATACCACATTACGCGTCTCTTACACTTAAAATGCCCGGTCCACGTGGCATCATTTCATTAAGAGGGTCATTCAAAGACCCCGGACACGGCTAGACGAGTCCAGCATAAATAAGCTAGGGGCTCCCTAGCCGCACACCCCTTCGCAAGGGGCTATGCGTATAAGCAATAATGAGCTAATATAGACTCCGCTTTATTCATTTATTAATATTTTTTATGCACTTTTTCGCACGATTTCCTTTCAAACTAAGTTCCTCTCTTTTTATAGATGAACAACGTGCATACCCGTCCAGGATAACGGCACAAGGGAGACACAGGCGCAGACGTGCAGTAGGGACCCGTCGCAAGGATTCTTTTCAGATTAAGACCCTGCGTAAACCTTTTTTACTGTCTCTTGTTGCTATACTCCCCTGGCTTTTCATTATAACCAGAGTGGAGACTGACGTTTTGGCATCGGCCGCGTCAGAAGACCTCGCCCGTACCTGGACACTAGGGGTTTAGGGCATTGTTCTGCCCGTTATTATAAAGACCGAACACCTTAGGGAGTGTTCGGCGTCTCGAGTTAGGCCTTATATGCATCAGCTCCAAATCATGTCTTTGGTCAAATGTTGGGTTTGCCCGGCTCCTGTGTTTTGCTGCCTTACATTCCGTATCATCGGCTAACGCGACACCAGGAGAACTACTGCGATTGTGCCCCAGTTCGGCTGGGTGAGCACCTCAGTAGAGAAAGCCGAAAACTGACTGTCATGATACAGCGAGAGACTGGTCAACCGCTCGATCGACCACCGGAATGTTTAGAATTCCTCCGCTTTGACGAAGGACCGTTTCCCGGTCAGGCACACACACGCCCCGAATTCGGAGAGCGTGGTGCCCCCAGGGGCTATATCGTAGTCCCACCCTCGAACTCCAATGGCTAAGTGAAAGTGATAAAGCATCATAGTCCGGTTGCCTCGTTTGCTACACTACCACCTCCTTAACAGGACCGAGATGTCGGATTAAGTGTGAAAATGCGCTATTTTTTGCGAACACCCCCGCACCTTGTGCGTGGGGGCTAAAGCCGAAGACTGCCATCTTTCAGGTTATACACACGTATACATAAACAGCCGCATAGGAGATATTCCAATACTTGAACGCACAAGTATAAAAAGCGATTACATCATAACCGCGGTTTTACAAAATAAAACGTTCATTCGAACGTGACATTTTTCGAGCACTGCGATTCTATTACACGAGCACCACGCATAACTTCCCCAAAATAGTGCTCGGCAGGTAACCGGCTTTCGTCCGAACCCTGGGTTGCAACAGCGGTGGCATCCATCTCTGTCCAATGTGTCTTCACACGGGCAAGGGCCATCCGCGCACCCTCTATGCAGGCCGACCGCTTCATCACCTTGATATGCGGCACCGCCCCAAGAAACTGCTGCAATAAGCCAAAATAGCTCGTCGGCTTGGGCCTCTCCGGCCAGACATGAGTCACGATATCCGTCATGGCAAGTCCGGACAACCTATTCAGCTCAGCCCATTCGGCCAACCGATCGGTCAGCGGAAGTGAACGATCCGGACTATGGAATTGAGACCAAAATAGCTCTTCCGTCTTGTGATCCTTCTGACTTCGGAAGTGCACAACGGCATCCGCCGCACTCGCCGCTAAGTCCATATATGGATCCTCCGAACCCCACAGCTGGCCAAGCTGGGCATACTTTGGATCCGTAAACCTGCGGCGTAGCAGAAAAGGCTTGCCAGCCACAATGTCTCCGGCCTGACGCAGCTCCTCCTTTATAGCCCGCATTGCAGAACGGGCATCCTTGGCTTCGGCGGTGGCCTTCCCCAGGTCTTCTCGCTCCGATAGGCGCTCCTTTTCAAGAGCCTCATTGCGGTCAGTAGCATCCTTCAATTTAACGGCCAATTCGGCCATCTCTTCCCTGCTTCGGCAGTGTGCAGCCCTTTCGGCTTCTAACTCCTCGGCCGCCCTTGAGGCAACCGCATCACTCGTTCTGGCTTGCTCCTTGGCTTGAGCAAGTTCTGCCCAAAGGCTCTCCACAGCAGCAGCACCATCTGCGTCAAGCATAAACATTGTAAGAGGTGGGCTTTTGCTCCCTTAATAAGTGACTGCGAGATACAATTTACCTTGCGACTCGTCAAGTCGCTTGTTGACTAGCGTGATGTCCGCATCCGCAACATTGAGTTGCCGCATTAATTCAGCAACTCCATCAGTCCGGCTAGCCCCCGGACTATTCGCCACCTGAATAGGAATGGCGACACTCAATACCTGCGATTTTGATCCTCGGCACGCTGTCGCTTTCGACAACCTACCGAGTCTCAGGGGCTACTATCTATACAGGGCGCACTTTATGTGTAAAACTGTCAAAAAGGGGTGTCATTTTTACATATCTCAAACCCCGCCAGCAAACTCCTGACGGCATTATGCAATCCGCTTTCGGCGGACGAAATCCTTCTAATCACCATACTCATAAATGCACGGTGATCTTCTAAGATGGATGCCCTCTCAAGCAGATCCTTCAGCTCCCCCGGCTGAACACTAGTCGGCGCCGAACTCTTCGGCTCTGCCGGGCTCGGGGATACCCTTCGTGATGACACTTTAGGCTCGTCTGCCCTATCCGACGGCGCAGCAGACGGGGGCGTCTCGCTCTCCATCATCTTCGGACGAAGATCCCCCTAAGACGAGCTCATCTGAGAAGGTTGCAGATCCGAACTACAAGGTAAAAATTTCGGTTATCCTCAGAAGCACAAATAGGGATGTTTCTTATTAATGAACTCCCCCTTTTCTACTCACGGCTCGCTGGAGGGTTGATTCTTTAGAGAAGACTGTGCGGCCGGGACCTCCCCGGACACAGGACTCTCTGGTGAAGATTTCTTCCCCCGCTTAGGGGCTTTGGCCTCTGGGTCTTTGGAGGCGGTCCTCTTCTCCCCCTGGAGGGAGGGATTCTCGATCCCCCCTTCTTCAAGCGCCCCCTTGGGCGAGGCAGTAGCTCCTCTATTTTCCCCTTCACCTTCTTCTGAAGGCGCAACCTCCAACATCCTGACCAGCACGGGATCCGGCGCGGTCTCTGGGAGGGTGGCCGGACACCGTATCAGCTTTGCTTCCGCTATCCACTCCTGTTGCAGGATAACGGGTTAAAATGCTAATTGTAGAAAAGCAGACAAATGGTACGTCCAAACACTGGGCTACTTACTTGAGTATCCGGGCGATTGCAGCTTAGGCCGGCATCCTCGGTCAATTCCGGACACGCCGCTTGTGGTCCGAAGAACAACTTGTACATATCCACGGGTGTCGTACCCATAAAGTGTTGGAGAATCCGTGGTCCCTCCGGATTGAACTCCCATAGCCGGAGAGGACGGCGTTTGCAGGGCAGGAGACGCCTAATTAGCATAACCTGCATCACCACGACCAGATCGATCTCCCTCGCCTGGAGGTCTCGAATCCGGCCCTGCAATAGGGGCACGTCTTTTGACGGCCCCTAGTTGAGCCCTTGGTTGATCCACGACATCAACCGTCGAGGAGGTCCCGAGCGGAATATGGGCGGCGGCTTCTGCCTGCTGCCCTTCGGAGCGGTGATATAGAACCACTCCTGCTGCCACAAGCCGAGCTCCTCTTGGAAGGAGCCCTCAGGCCACGGGGCATCGACCCTCCTGCTTATGGCCGCCCCGCCGCACTCTGCTTGACGCCCCCAATCGTCTTCGGCTCCACATCGAAGGTCTTCAGCCACAGGCCGAAGTGGGGGGTGACGCGGAGGAAGGCTTCGCAGACGACAATAAATGCGGAAATATGGAGGATGGACTCCGGAGCCTAGTCATGGAAATCCAGCCCGTAGTAGAACATGAGCCCTCTCACGAAAGAATCCGCCGGGAAGCCTAAACCCCGACGGAGGTGGGATACAAAGACGACGTACTTGCCGGGCTCGGGGGTTGGTATGGCCTTCCCTTCGGCGGGCAGCCTGTGCGAAATCTCATAAGACAGGTACTTGGCCTCTCGCAGCTTTAGCACGTCCTCCTCCGTGACGGAGGAGGGCATCCACCGGCCCTGAAGGTCAGAACCGGACATTGTTGAAGCTCCGAAGCACACGAATCTGAGGCTCTGGGTGTTGGAACTTGGAGCGAGGCGAAGATTCTATAGAGGATTGAAGAAAAGAAACGAGCCTTGGTCCTATTATAAAGAGGGAGAATACCAAGAGCCGTCTCCGTGACCGTTCGGGACTTGCCTTCGAGAGAGGGGGCGTGCCGGCGGGCGCGGTTGGGTTACCCACGTCCGTATTGATGAGGATCCCGGAATAAGGGGAACACGATCTCTGCTTCGACAAGACGTGCCAAGGAAACCGCTTCACTAAACGCGCTGAGGTGGTATAATAAAAAATGATTCAAGTAAAGGCTTGGAAGTGGCGTGACGTCACGCTACAAGATACGTCAGCAGATTGAACTTGTGTACATAATATTCTCTCTACGGTGGAGTGTGGAATTTATTTTGCAGAGCCAGACACTATCCTGGTGTTCACAATCTTCTATGGATTATTCGGAGAAGGAACCCGCCTTGCAATGCCGAACATTATGCGCGCCGGACTCATCATCATTGAAGCCAGGTTCAGGGGCTACTGAGGGAGTCCTGGACTAGGGGGTGTCCGGACAGCCGGACTATCATTGTCCGCCGGACTCCAAGACTACGAAGATACAAGTTGAAGACTCCGTCCCGTGTCCGGATGGGACTTTCCTTGGCGTGGAAGGCAAGCTTGGTGATACGGATATGTAGATCTCCTACCATTGTAACCGACTCTGTGTAACCCTAGCCTTCTCCGGTGTCTATATAAACCGGAGGGCTTTAGTCCGTAGGACACAACATCCATTACAACAATCATACCATAGGCTAGCTTCTAGGGTTTAGCCTCCTTGATCTCGTGGTAGATCTACTCTTGCACTACCCATATCATCAATATCAATCAAGCAGGAGTAGGGTTTTACCTCCATCGAGAGGGCCCGAACCTGGGTAAAAACATCGTGTCCCTTGTCTCCTGTTACCATCCGCCTAGACGCACAGTTCGGGACCCCCTACCCGAGATCCGCCGGTTTTGACACCGACAATTACCTTCTGAGAGATTGCATTGAGAAATGCACATAGCTTCACAATGGCTAATCGAACGTTTTTCGGTAGAATCCCCCTCAATGCAACCGGAAGCAGTTGCGTCATAATCACGTGGCAGTCATGAGACTTTAGGTTCTGGAACTTTTTCTCTTCCATGTTTATTATTCCCTTTATATTCGACGAGAAGCCAGACGGTACCTTAATATTGAGTAGGCATTCAAAGAAGATTTCCTTCTCTTCTTTGGTAAGAGCGTAGCTTGCATGACCCTGATGTATGTCGTCTTCTCCGTGCATACGTTGCTGGTCCTCCCGTGCCTCAGGTGTATCTTTTGTCTTCCCATACACGCCCAAGAAGCCAAGCAGCGTCACGCAAAGATTCTTCATCACGTGCATCACGTTGATTGCGGAGCGGACCTCTAGGTCTTTCCAATATGGCAGGTCCCAAAATATAGATTTCTTCTTCCACATGAGTGCGCGTCCGTCAGTGTCCTTCGGAACAGGTTGTCCGCCAGGACCCTTTCCAAATATCACCTTCAAATCCTTGACCATATCATGTACATCAGCACCAGTACGGTGGCGAGGCTTCGTCTGGTGATCCGTCTAACCTTTGAAATGCTTGCCTTTCTTTCTTACGGGATGCCTGCTCGGAAGAAATCGACAATGTCCCAGGTACACATTCTTCTTACAACTATTCAAATATATACTGTCGGTATCATCCAAACAGTGTGTGCATCCGCGGTATCCCTTGTTTGTCTGTCCTGAAAGGTTACTAAGAGCAGGCCAATCATTGATGGTCACGAACAGCAACGCCTTTAGGTCAAATTCTTCTCCCATGTGCTCATCCCACGCACGTACACCTGTTCCATTCCACAGTTGTAAGAGTTCTTCAACTAATGGCCTTAGGTACACATCAATGTCGTTGCCGGGTTGCTTAGGGCCTTGGATGAGCACTGGCATCATAATGAACTTCCGCTTCATGCACAACCAAGGAGGAAGGTTATACAAACATAGAGTCACAGGCCAGGTGCTATGGTTGCTGCTCTGCTCCCCAAAAGGATTAATGCCATCTGCGCTTAGACCAAACCATACGCTCCTTGCTTCATCTGCAAACTCCTTCCCGTACTTTCTTTCGATTTTTCTCCACTGCGACCCGTCAGCGGGTACTCTCAACTTTCCGTCTTTCTTACGGTCTTCTCTGTACCATCGCATCGCCTTGGCATGCTCTTTGTTTTGGAACAAACGTTTCAACCGTGGTATTATAGGAAAATACCACATCACCTTGGCAGGAATCTTCTTCCTGGGGTGCTCGCCCTCGACATCACCAGGCTCATCACGGCTGATCTTATAGCGCAATGCACCACATACCAGGCAAGCGTTCAAATCCTCGTACTCACCGCGGTAGAGGATGCAATCATTAGGGCATGCATGTATCTTCTGCACCTCTAACCCTAGAGGGCAGACAGCCTTCTTTGCTTCGTACGTACTCTCGGGCAATTCGTTGTCCTTTGGAAGCATATCCATTATCATTACCAGCAACTTTCCAAATCCCTTGTCAGATACACCATTCTCTGCCTTCCATTGCAGCAATTCCAGTGTGGTGCCCAGCTTTTTCTTGTCACCTACGCAATTCGGGTACAACAATTTTTTGTGATCCTCTAACATGCGCTGCAACTTCTTCTTCTCCAAATCACTTGCGCAGTTTCTCTTTGCATCGGCAATGGCCCGACCTAGATCATCAATGGGCTCATCTGATGCCTCTTCTTCAGCTTCTTCCCGCATTGCCGGCTCAGCTTCTTCCCGCATTACCGGCTCAGCTTCTTCCCCCATTGTTGTATCATCGTATTCAGGGAACCCATGGCCAGGATAGCTGTCGTCGTCCTCTTCTTCTTCATTGTCTTCCATCATAACCCCTCTTTCTCCGTGCTTGGTCCAAACATTATAGTGGGGCATGAAACCGGACTCAAACAGGTGGACGTGAATGGTTCTTGACGTAGAGTAATTGCGACCATTCTTACAGCCAGCACATGGACAAGGCATAAAACCATCCGCCCGCTTGTTTGCCTCAGCCGCAAGCAGAAAAGTATGCACGCCCTCAACGAACTGGGGAGAGCATCGGTCATCGTACATCCATTGCCGGCTCATCTTCATTACACAACACCGAATAGACCAAATTAATACAAGTTCATACATAAAGTTCATACAACACTTAAATGCAACAAACAAATAACTCTCTAGCTAAAGCATTTAAATGCAACAACAAATGCGATCAAGATCGCAACTAAGGTAACAATTGATCCAACAACATAATGATACCAAGCCTCACTATCGATGGCATATTTTCTAATCTTTCTAATCTTCAAGCGCATTTTCTCCATCTTGATCTTGTGATCATCGACGACATCGGCAACATGCAACTCCAATTCCATCTTCTCCCCCTCAATTCTTTTCATTTTTTCTTTCAAGTACTCATTTTCTCTTTCAACTAAATTTAACTCTCGACAATAGGGTCGGTTGGAATTTCCGGTTCACATACCTCCTAGATAAAAATATCTATGTCAACTTGATGGGCATAATTTGTCATAAACACGAAATGCAACAAATAGTTTTAAAAGAGAATATACCACATCCGAATCATAACAAGGACGAGGGCCGACGGGGACGGATATCAAAACCATGGCACTATGTATAACAAACAACGTACGGGTAAGATAATTATTACACGATTAACTATATATCCAAATCACACAAACATCAATTTTTTATATAAAATTTCATGAACAAGAGGCTCACCACAAGGTGGTGCCGGCGACGGGACGGTGCGGACGATCGACGGTGGTTACAACGGAGATTTAAAAGGCACTAAGTAAACCACACCTACATATGCAAACTAATTGTTATTTTTGACCTCAAATTGCATATAAATCAAATACTAGCACATATATATATTTCCTCCCAAATTACTAAACTCACAAATTAATAACTATATAAAGCATTGCAAGAGCTAACCTAGCAATGAGAGATGAAAGGACAAAGTTGCTAACCTTTGTGATCACTTGAATGGATGGGGGCCTTCAAATCTTGACAAAATTTGGGCAAAATGTGTGATGAGCTCGAGGGGAGAAGAGGAAGAACAGAGAGGAGAGGAGAGGGGAAAGGGGGAAGAACAGAGCGAGCTGGACGAAGGGTTTATATGCAGGAGGACCTATAATACCGGTTCGTGGCACGAACCGGTACTAAAGGTGCTGGAGGGGGCCCAGACTGACAACATCCTGCCACCACCCTCATTAGTACCGGTTCGTGGCACGAACCGGTGCTAAAGGTTAGCCACGAACCGGTACTAATGAGAGCGGTCCGGCTAGCCATTGGAACCGGCACTAATGTATACATTTGTGCCGGCTCTAATACAAACCGGCACTAATGTGCTTCACGTTTGACCCTTTTTCTACTAGTGCGGAGAGAGCGACGCCGGCGACTCCTTCAATAAGCTCGTCGTCTTCCCTGTGTTGGTGGGGGGCCGGCTGCTTGTCTCCTTCCTTTGTTGTCGCCATGGAGACGGATGGAGAGAGGATGAGAAGCAGCGAACTTGATCCCGCAGATTGGGTAAGAGCTCATTCTCAATGGCTAATGTATCAGAGCTTCGACGCCAGCATCAGCGGTCGGCTGCCGGCCCTCATCTCTCCATTAACCTTGTTGTCCGAAGGGCGGCCATCTATCTTCCTCCCGGCCTGGAGCCTTGAAGGGAGGCAGTTCATCTCTGGTCTGGAGTCCCCAGCTTCTTCTGATGGTAGCGGATGGAGCGGCTGTGGAGGTCCCGGCGCACCAAGTGGTAGCGTCCCCGGCGGCGACGGGATTGGTTCTGTTCCAGAGTTGATTAAGACCCGATTGCGTTTCTCTTTTCCTGTTTGTGGTCCTCCATGCAAAAACCAGGGACCTAGTTGTAGTTTTCATTTATGTTTGGGTCCTGTTGTAATATGCTTTGTACTATCACCGTTTAAGAATTAACGCAGGTTCTGGGTCCTTGGGGACCCAACTCTCATTCAAAAAAAAACACCAAACAACAGCTCCCGGAAGCAGTCGGTGTGTGTATATCCATCCAAGAGCAGACAAAACGTCATAGTCAAACTCAAATCAGACACAGATGCCATGCAGAACATGCCGAACAGAAGGGGATGTCTTGTTTATGACGCAGAATTGCTAAATCCATCCCAAAGCGTACCCTTCTAGGTCCCCCAGTAATTATCGTGGCAGCAGCTTATTGGTCTGATTTTTACTGCGAGAAAAAGTCAAAAAAAAAGAAAAAAGAATCCTGGCTAGGTTTAGTATATTAAGAATAATATTATGTGACTGTTAAAATTATGCACACCTACATTATAAAATTTGCATCTTCAGTAAATGTGCATCTAAATTGTAAAATCTTGTAACTCGTAAATTTTTGTTTCCAAATACATAAGTACTGCACTTATACATCATCCTACAGAAATTGACTATTATGTACGAACTTCAGTTGTTAATTAGTAGGAAAATATGCACTAAATTATCAAGTTTAAAAAATATGGACTGAAAACTAATAACTATTGTGACCGCAATTTCAGCTCAGGTACATGTAGAACTGTACACTGTAAATTACAGTTTCAGAAAACAGAGATCGCACCTGGAATTCATTCTGTAAATTATGCACATTGTCACTCTACAAGTGTAAAAACAAGAAACATTGCAATTGAAACAAAAAATAGCTCTGATGTCAGCTTCAATGCTTTCTGACTTTTAATAAAGAAGGCTGGAAAAAAGATTGAGATTTAACAACTACAAGAAGCAACAAGCCTAGTTCACATGCTATGATCCCAATTCTTCTTTATCCAATATTCTCCAGCATTAACAACACCAAACTAGATCTTCATGAATTCTCCAAATTTTGCCCCCCCCCCCCCCCATGTACAAATGCAAAAATATCTAAAAGCACATAAAAAAGGGACAACTAATTGGCTAATTCATCTTACAACGCAAGAACATAACAGAATTACAACGATATTATCACAAGAATTTAGAAGTACATAAAATTGCAACATATACACAACAGACAGTAATTCATGATAACAGAAATTGTAATTACATGAGTTTGGTAGCTTCTGTTTTTATGTTAATATAGAGAATACGAAAGGTAGTGCTAAAGTAGAATTTGAAGAACATAAACTCAAATGAAAGTAGGGAATGTCATTTCAATTCATTGAATGGGTGACTAATTGGCTACTTCATCTTACAAAGCAAGACCTACTGAACAAATCACTAGTGAAGAACCATAGAACCTAAAACCACCCAACTACCAAGCATGTACTTCTGCCTCATTGACGGAGCTAAATCTAGCAGATCTTGGGTAGGGGGTCACGAGCTAGCAATCTTGGCTTGATGGTAATAGGACAGAGAAGGGACACGTTGTTTACCTAGGTTCGAGCCCTCTTCGAAGAGGTAAAACCCTGCGTCGTGCATGTATTGTATTGATTGTGGATGGGGTACAGAGTACATGTTGATCTACCTCGAGATCATATGTGTGAATGACTCTACCTCTATGGTCTAAACCCCTCGGCTTATATAGACACCAGAGGTACCTAGAGTTACACCTAGGTCAGTTACATCGGGGGATAAACATGCTGAGGATTACATCATGGATTGGAGTGTGCGCCAAGTCTTTTAAAGATTCCATCTTGGGTACGTCGTGGGGCCTGACAAACGTGGCCCACTGGTTTGATAGTTTGGGGGTCCTCGCCTAGCCCATGCTTGGATACCGACGTGGTCAGCACCCCCTTATCCAGGATACCATCACTCATGGGATGCAAAGCAAGTCAAAAGAACATAGAAAAGGCTCCCAAATCCCTACTCTATAAGATAACCACAACAAATTCCACAACTCTATAGCGACACTAACCCATGACCATCCATTATAGCCAGGACAGAGCAACCACAGAACTACCTCAAATCAGGGAGGATAAGCTATTCAAATCAACGAAATCGAGATCTAGAAATACACAAGCACCTAAATTTTCTCGAAGTAGAATGAAGGAACTACGGAATGGATCAATCAACCTGTGTGGGCAAAAGCTAAAACGAAACTCAAGAGAAGAAATTCTCAACATGAAGCACAGAGAACAACCAGAAATCACCAGGGAAATGGAAGAAGACCTCGCCTCTCCTTGTAGCTCTCCGTTTGAGTTCCTCTGCCCTTGGGCAGTTGAGCTCTGTGGGCGAGTTGGAAATGGGTTAACGGCGGAATTTTTTTTTTCTTTCAAAAAAGTGAAATAAAACCAGCCAAGCAGGCGGGTCTAACCAAAATATACAAGCGGACAAGGAAATTGGAGCACACATATCAACACAGAATCAGACGAAGCAAAAATTCGAATGAGACGAATTGTTTTCAGTTTAGTTAAAATAGCAAAAATGTAACAATATTCGTATAACGTCATATCATAAGTAACTTTGGTTTGTCTATATTTTAACAAAGATAATAGTACGAATACGCTTGAGTTAGTATTGAGTCTGGTTAGTTCTTGTGGTGTGCGAGTTTTTACGATCTCATGCATATTATTCCCTCCGTTTCCAAATATAAGTCTTTCTAGAGATTCCAACAAGTGACTACATACGGAGCAAAATGAGTGAATCTACGCTCTAAAATATGTCTACATACATCCTTATGTTGTTGTCCATTTGAAATATCTAAAAAGACTTATACTCCCTCCGTCCCAGAATTCTTGTCTTAGATATCTAATCTAAGACAAGAATTCTGAGACGGAGGGAGTATTTAGGAACGGAGGGAGTAAAAGTTAGTGCACATATTACTTGTTGTCCCATATTTTTTTAAGAGCAATTGCCCGGAAAACCCTATTTGCCGCTCGCTGCGGCGAACTCTCGGGCGTTCGCACAGGGGCAAGCATGCGAGCGACACGACATGGGCCAGCCCACTTCCAACTTTACACAGTGCGGTCAACGGTTTTGGGAACCTTCTAGAAGGTTCCCTGGACCAGGTTTTTTCATGTGATGTTTCTTTTCTGGTTATTCCGGGTTTCATTCGGTTTTTGCTTTCGTTTTCTTCTTTTTCCTGCTTCTTTTTTCTGTTTCTCCTTTTCTTTTCTTTTATTTTCACTTCTACTTTTTGTTTTACTTTTTTCACGTTTTTTTATTTTCCGAAAAATGTTCAGAAATAAAAAATGTTCATGTTTTCCAAATATTTTCCAAAAGTTCGAAAATGCTCAATTGTTCAGAATTTTTGTTTTGCTTCTTTCCAAAAAATGATCAAACATTCATAAAACATATAGAATTTTCATATTTTCGAAAATGTTTCTACTTTTATGTATTACAAATTGTTCGCATTTTGATAAAATTGTTTAGAATTTTTGAATTGTTCTTTTACTTCAAATTTTGTTCTCAAAATTAAAAAAATGTTTGGGGCTTTCTTTTTTCTGTCCCCATGTTAAATTTTTTGTCTCGATTTTAAAGGAAAATGTCTAAACTGAAAAATGTTCGGTGTTTTTCATTTTTGTCCCAATGTTTAAATTTTGTTCTCTAAATTCAGAACATATTCGGGATTTTAATAAAAAATTCCATGTTCAAATTTTGTTCTCTAAATTCAAAATATGTTCGGGATTTTCAAATTTTTGTTCCCATGTTAAATTTTTGGTCTTGATTTTAAAAGAAAATGTCTAAACTGAAAAATGTTCGGCGTTTTTCATTTTTTGTCCCCATGTTCAAATTTTTTTCTTGATTGCAAAATTTTGTTCTCTAAATTCAAAAAAATTTGGGATTTTAATAAAAAAATCCCTTGTTCAAATTTTGTTCTCTAAATTTGAAAGATGTTCGGGATTTTCAATTTTTTGTTCAAAATTAAAATGTATTCATACGTTTTGAAAATTTGGTCGTGTCTGTCATGATTGTTCGAAAATATAATTTTTGCTCCATCTCTTAGAAATCTGCTCGTGATTGTTTTTCAAGTGTTATGTTTTGTGGCTGGATTTAGGTCTTTTAGGAGCCGTTCGGAATCCCACCAGCTCCAGAGAGCTGCGGAGCAAGTAAACTGGCACTCCGCAAATTTCAACTATAACTCCACCAGCTCCGGGAGTGGAGCTGTGGAGCGGAGTACCTCCGAACAGGGCCTTAGTATCGTGATGTACATCCATCCGTAAGACTTGATTGGCGCTTTGGCTAGCAGCACTCGCACAATAGCGTGCGGTCGCAGGTTCGAATCCTGGCAACTCACCTTTTTCGCGTTCGTCATTTTTTCCACCTTGCACTGTGTGGGCCGGCCCAGTTAGCGTGCCCTCTCTGCATCGGGTTCCTGTTTGACGCAAAATGCGTCCTATAGGAGGTCTCCAATTGCCCAGCTCCTGCACAAATGGGCTTGGATTACTAGCCCTCGTGATGGAGCCCAACTCGTTTTGTCACTCACCTTACATGCAACTTTGATCCATTTCTTTTTCTTGTTATTTGACTTCTTGAAATGGTAATCTTCTCATGATAGTCACACAAGCGAAGGAGAATAGGATGGGTCCCGAGTGAACTTTTTTGTTCTATTCTGAGTTTTGATTACACTACACGGGCATCATAACAAAATAACAGTGTGTGTCTTAGTGTGATGGTAGCCATGGATGTCTGAGTAGGTTTAGACTCGTCATTTTTTCCACCTTGCACTGTGTGGGCCGGCCCAGTTAGCGTGCCCTCTCTGCATCGGGTTCCTGTTTGACGCAAAATGCGTCCTATATGAGGTCTCCAATTGCCCAGCTCCTGCACAAATGGGCTTGGATTACTAGCCCTCGTGATGGAGCCCAACTCGTTTTGTCACTCACCTTACATGCAACTTTGATCCATTTCTTTTTCTTGTTATTTGACTTCTTGAAATGTAAATCTTCTCATGATAGTCACACAAGCGAAGGAGAATAGGATGGGCCCCGAGTGAACTTTTTTGTTCTATTCTGAGTTTTGATTACACTACACGGGCATCATAACAAAATAACAGTGTGTGTCTTAGTGTGATGGGTAACCATGGATGTCTGAGTAGGGTTTAGACTCGTGATCAAGTTAGCATGTATAACTATTAGAGTAACAAGATATGTGTATTTGCTTGTGGTTGTATGTATATATATGCAACAACTAGTTATGCCTTGTACAATGGTTTTTTAGAGATATAAATAAGCCTGAGGCACATCAAACGACTCTAGCTAAAGACGTTGGACCATATTGTTTCGTTGAGCATATGTGATCGATTTTTTTGGGGCGAAATTCAACATATAACAGCGTAAATCTCGCAAATAATATTTTTTTGAGGATGCAATTAAATATAATTTTTATGACTTAGAAAAACATACACACTCATCAAATATGAGTAGGAAAAATTCAAGAAAGCATGATCGTAATTCATGCTTATGAAGCTAAATATGGTATATGTGCTTTTTAATCAAAATATATATTTTCATTTTTTCCTGTTTTATGATAAATTAATAAATACCAAATCTGTCTTTTTTTGTGTTTAATCAAGTAGTCCATCCGTTTCAAAATGCAGTGCATATTTTGTTTTCTGAAAGTCAATCATGTCCATGTTTGAGCAAGTTTATAAAAAAAAATCAAGATTCAAGTATCATTAGCTTCCTCATGAAGTGTGCTTTCATATTTTATTTATTTAGTATTTCAGAATTCAGATATTCTATAAATTTGATCAAACGCGGTCATGTTTGATTTTGAAAAACGAAATATGCAATACATTTTGGAACAGAGGTAGTATAATGAAGAATTTGTGTCATTTCAGTTACTAGCCCTTTAAAATTTGATATAGCAACTAATTTTCTCCATATTTACTGTCGGGGGTTGGATGCGACATATGCCAACGGGTGGCTTATCATGGTGGGGGCGAGTAGAACGTCGCCGGTGCCTGGAAACGGGATGAGGCGCAAACATGCACGCCGACGAATCTTACCCAGCTTCGGGGCTCTCCGGAGAGATAACACCCCTACTGCTGCTCTGCGGGGTCTCCGCATGATCACTATGGTGTGATAATACAAAGGTGCTCCTTGAGCTGTTTCGGGAGGCAGGAGGGAGCAAGGCTGGCTCTCTCCCCTGCTTTCTATGTGTCTAAATCTATCCAAGGCCGAACCCTTTGCTTGGGTGCCCCGGGGGGTTCATATAGGCCTACCCCCCGGGGGTACAAGGGTAATCTGACTGGGCGTGGCCCCCAGCCGTCTGTCTCTCATGCCGCTGTCCTTCCTGCCGGCTTCTGGGGCCTGCCGTCTGGTGGGCCCCGCGGACATGCAGAACACTGTTCAGCACTCCTGGTGACGCAGGCTTGGTCATGGGGTCGTGGGAACAGTGGCGCCGTCGGTCAGGCGATCACTGTCGCCACTCCCGGTCCAATCTGGTTTATGGCTCGTGGGGCCCAGACGAGGAGGCGGCCGACTCTGGGGAGGCCGACTCCCACAGGGCCGACTCCAGGCGCTCTGGCCGTCTTCTACTCTCCCACTGACAGAGGGCCCGGCGATCTCCGAGCCGTCCAGGCCGCCATCGTGGGCACAGTGCCTCGCGCACTGTAGCTGAGGTCAGGGGAGGCATGGCAACAGTGTCGCGCCTCACCGGAGATCTTCCAGCGATACGGCGCACTGTAGCCATGCCCACCCCTCGTGGGCCGGAGGGGACGGCCACGTCGGGGCCGTACCCTGCATCGGTCTTCGAGAAAGGTCGCGGGCCGACTCCCATAGTCGGCACGCCAAAGGTCGCGAGCCCAGAGTCGCCTTGCTTTCGTGTCGCCGTCTGGGACTCGGCTTCTCCGAAGGTCGCCAGCTGGGACTCGGCCTTCCCGAAGGTCGCCTAGCTGGGACTCGGCCTTCCCGAAGGTCGCCAGCTGGGATGCGATCAGAGGGGCGCGGTCTGCCCCGATGTCTTGAAAGATCCTGGGTCCCGGGTCGGCCTACCCGTGGCCCATTACTCCGACAGTAGTCCCCGAAGCTGGTGAAGCCCGGCGGGCGCCGCCTCGAGGGGCTTCAACAGTTTCAATTTCCCAATGCCAATTCTGAGACTCGGCCGATGTTTCTTCGGGCCGCCTCGCCGAAGTCAGACTCTCTTAGCGAAGGGCCGCTGTTCGCAAGTCGCGGCGAGAAACGGGCGGCGTATCGGTCACGCTTCCCTGCCATTGTTGAGACGGTCCTATCGCGTGGCGCCACATGGAGGCGATAGTCTGCCTGCCCACGCGCGTGATGGGATGGGCCGTCAGGTGGGGGCCCACCATTACCGCGCCTCGGCCCCCGAGCGGATCCGCTGTGGCCGCGGACGGTTGGCATCCCCACGTCGTTACTGCGCGCAGTAACTTCGTGGGGGTTAATCGTGGGCGGCGTGGGGCCTTGGGCGCAGTTAATCCCCATGCCGCCCCCTCGGCTTCTCAGCCCGTAGGGCTATAAGTAGGCGGGGAGGAGCGGGGCGGTACTGCACGTGCACTCTCTCCCCCGCTCTCCCGCCTTTCTCCTTCCTTCGCCGCGAGCCACGGCATTCTTCCTCCGCCGCGAGCCAAGGCATTCCTCCTCGCCGGCGATGAGTTCTTCTTCCGCCGCGCCCCCCACCTCGCGCTCCGGCGTGTGGGACGGCTCGGACGTGGAGGCGGAGGACATCGAGTTCCTTCGCCGGACCCGCCGCCTCCCCATTGCGGACCTGGTGCATGCCCGTCCCGCGCCGGTGAGAGAGATCCGGCCCGCGCCGGAGGAGGGCGAGCGGGTCATCTTCCGCTCGCACCTTATGCGCGGGCTGGGGCTTCCGGCGAGCGGATTCTTCCGCTCGTTTCTCGAGTTCCACAAGCTGCAGCCGCACCACCTCACCCCCAACGCGGTGGTGCTTCTCTCCGCCTTCGCCACTCTGTGCGAAGGCTACATCGGCGTTCTCCCCACCCTCGAGCTGTGGGGGGAGTTCTTCTCTTCAAAACTCGGCACTCAGGCCGCCGGCACGCCGGCTCAGTGCAGCACCTACATCGCGGTGCGGCGCACGACGGCCGACAATCCTTTTCCTCCCATTCCATTGGTGAAGTCGGTGAAGATGTGACAGAAGTCCTACTTCTACGTGAAGAACATCTCCACCGATGGCGACTGGGTCAACCTGCCGCCCTTCGACCCCGAGCCTCTGACTGGCCGGCTTGCCAGCTGGTCCCATCGGTCCAAATCTCTTTCGCCCTCCGGAGCCAGCGCCGTGGCGCGACTCCGAGTCATGCTACAGTCGGAGGGGCTCGTCGCCTCCGATCTTCTGGCCGCCTTCGTGGCGCGCCGAGTTCTTCCGCTCCAAGGCCGGCCTCACCTCATCTGTCAGATGAGCGGCCGCCACGACCCGAGCCGGCTGTGCACCAAGGACATGCCGCGCGGGGAAGTGGCGAACTTGGTGAACCACATCGCCCACTGCGGGTTCACGGAGGACTGGCAGTTCGGCAAAGAGCCGTACTCGCGCGACAACCCCCCTCCAATGGTAAGTCACATCCGTCTGTAGTTCGATCTCTTCCGCATCTGACTTCGATCTCTAATCATCGCTGGCGTCTTCTGAGCAGAACCCCCTCACGGCGCCCGCAGCCGGCGCCACAAGAGAGCCTCGCGACTACCTCCCAGATCGCGAGGCCAGCGACGTTGATGACCCTGACTTGGGGGCTGCGGCGCTGGAGGCCGACGCCGAAGGCGGCGGAGAGGGGGCAGACGGTGGCCTCAGGCCGTCGGCGACCTTTGCTGACTGGCCCGAGGACGACGTCGACGCGGAAGTCGTCCCGCGCCGCCAGCCGAGGGCCGGCCCCTCCGGCCAAGCCGGCGTGAAGAGGCGTCACGCCGGGCCGAGCGCGCCCGGTGGCAAGCCAAAGAAGTTCAAGGTAGCCGCCGCCGCGACCAAGCGGGAGGAGGCGGCTGCGAAGGCCAACCGCTTCCAAAAGGAAGTGAGAAGGCCGCCGCTAGTTTCTTCGTGAGTCTTCTTACTCTGTCACTTCTTTGTTGGATCTCATTGGAGTCTTTTCTGATTTTCCCTCTGATCTTCTCCAGAGCTCCCCTCTCCCTTAAGAGAGCCGCCGTCCCCTCCATCATGGGGTCGGTGGAGACATCCGCCAACACTCGGCGGATTGATCCCGCCGCCAACCTTCGGGAGGCGACAGAACGGAACGCGCGGGAGAAGCGCGAAGAGGAGGAGGCCGACCGCCTGGAGAAGGCGGAGGCCGAGAAGGCGGCCGCCAACACCCAGCGACACCTGGAGGAGGCCGTGAAGCGGCATGCTGAGGAGGTCGCACGTTGCCGATCGGCGATGCTTGTCCCCCCGCTGTCGTCGGCGCCGCCGGCTCCCGAGTTCACGGGGAAGACCGGGGAGGTCGGCACCGCGAACCCTCTCGCGGAGGAGGGCGGCGACGTCTCAGGCTCGGATACTCACGCTCCGCCTCCGCCACCTCCGCCGGCTCCGTCCTCGAGGCCGCATGGCAAACAGCCGGTGGACCCGCAGGATCCTCCGACTGCGCACGACGCCGATGCGCAACTGCTTCTTCAGGTCGCCGCACCGGCGCGCCGCCGGCTTGAGAGGACGAGCTCAGCGCCGCGGGCTCGAGAAACCGGCGCCGCAAGTTCGGCGAACCTGGACGTCGAGGCCACAAGTGCCGCGCCCACCGGCTGGCTGCGTGAAGGCGGCACCGGCCCGCTGAACCAGGCCCTTCTGGACGTCTAGTCGAAGCTGCGCGAAGAGGGCGACGCCCTCCAACTCTGTACCAGGGCGCATCTGGCCTTGCGGACCTCCGTCCGGGTACGTTTCGTTTCTCCTTTTTGATTTCTGTCTTCTTCTGTGGGGGCGCGCCAGCGCACCCACTGGGTGTAGTCCCCGAGTTCGAGGCCGGCTGCTGAGCAGGCGGCTCGGAACTCCTTCTGGTGAGCTCCGAAGACTAACTTTCACTTTGCCGGCTTTGCAGGAATACCACAATCTCCGCGCTACTGCCTTCAACCGCAATGTTGAAGAGCTGAAGAAGCGGACCGCCGATCTGACGGAAAGCCGAGGTGAGCTAATTCTTCCTTCTTCGCAGGGGCACGCTGGCGCACCCGCGGGCTGTAGTCCCCGAGATTCGGGCCGACTGCTGAGCAGCCGGGCCGGATCTCCCCGGCGACCTTCCTTGTTGATGACTTTCTTGTCTCCTTCTTCGATCTCAGGCGCCAATGCCGCCCTCCAGGAGCAGCTGGGCGAGGCCAACACCGCTCGCCGCGCCAAGGAGGAGGAGTGCGACAAGCTCGTCCAAGAGCGCGACCTGCTGGCGACGCAGCTGTCCGAGCAGAAAGAGTTGCTCCGGAAGGCGCAGGACGACGCCAAGTCGCGGGAAGATGCCCTCATAGCCGAGTTCGAGGTCGAGTGCTCTGCCTGGACCGATCGGGAGGCGATGCTGACCTCCGGCTACCACGAGCTCGAGGACATCGTCAATGGTAAGTCTTTTTCTCTTCTTTGGTCTTCCGACTCTGTGTCGGGCTGATTTCTGATTTTTCTGACTGTCTTCTTTTCTGTCTTGGCAGACTTCTTTCCCGGCCACTCGCAAGCCGTCCCTCTGGCCATCGAGGCGGCTCGGGAGGAGCGAAGGGCGAAAGGCGAAGTGATTGCTGCCAATGCCCCCCGAACCATCGACGAGCAGCTTCTGAGCATCGGGGTTCGTCTTCGTCCTGCTCATCGTCTGCTGCGCCGTCTTCAACGTGCCGGCGCCCAAGTGGTTGCCGCCCTGTGGCCGGAAGTGCCGACTCTTCGCACCGCCAGCCGGACGGCCGACTGGCTGGAGGTCGCCGCCGGTCGCTTCGAGGCTTGGAGGGGCTCCTCGGCTCGGGCCGGAGCACGCCGAGCTTTGGAGTTCGTCAAAGGGTGGTACCCAGGGCTGGACCTGGACCGTCTGGCCGCGTTCCGGTCAGAGGCCCAGGTCGAGCTGGAGGTCGTAGAAGGCGCCCTTGTCGAGCGCGCGGCGGCCATCGCCGAGTACAGGACACCAGTGTCTTTGTGCCCGAGCGGACCGAAGGCGGCGAGGAGGTACCACCGGAGTGGTTCGAGATGCACACGGAGTACGAGGAGGATTCGGCGGAGGTGATCGGCTCCAGCGCCGAGGAAGAGGACGAGTCGGAGGACGGAAGCGAGGAGGAGGCGCCAGAGGACGAAGCAGGCGGCCAGACTCAGCCTGATCGCGCCTCCAGCAACGAGCCGCACAAGGACAAGGCGACTGTCGCTGGAGGCGACCAAGCCGAGACCGCCCAACCGACTGCCCCGGCATCCGACACCGCCGTCACCTCCGACCCTCCGGCTCCGGAGGCCGCCTCCTAGAGTGCTTCTGTTTATCTGTCTTTGTTGTTCTTAAAAAACTTGTCAGGTTCGAACAATTCCACCCACTGGGTGTATTCGGCCAAGGGCCTTATGTAAATATTTATCTAATTTCCGCCTTTCCTTGCTTTTTACTCCTTAGACTTTTTCCTTTGCCGCCTTCGTTCAGTTGCCGCCTTGCCGGCTGGACAGCCGCTCTGCGGACTGCCGCCGGGTCAAGTGCTTAGCTACTTTAGGGAGGCAAGTACTTAGTCGTTTAGAATATCTTAGCAAGTTGGCTAGAAACCGACAGGCCGACTATTCGAGAGTCGGCTATCCTTGATGAAAATTGAGACGGCGAGCCAACTGCTCATGAGTCGGCTCGGTAAGGGGAGGCTGGTAGCCGGCTTGGGCTATGCGTAGCTCTTAAGTCCTTAGCCATTTTCATATGTGCGATCGTTCTTGCTTGTCCCCTGCCCACCGACAGTCGCTCTGCGAACTGCGGCTTTCGGCAGGAGATGGCTTTGAGCGCGACACATTACTTGTCTGACCGCAGGGAGCGTTTCATAGCGCAAGACGGCGAGTCCCCAGGCCGACTAGTCGGACCCGGTGCCAGACAGTATGATAAAGGGGAACAGCATATTTGGAAGCGTAACCCTTATCATACAGAGGCATGCTGAGGAGGTCGCACGTCGCCGATCGGCGATGCTTGTCCCCCCGCTGTCGTCGGCGCCGCCGGCTCCCGAGTTCACGGGGCAGACCGGGGAGGTCGGCACCGCGAACCCTCTCGCGGAGGAGGGCGGCGACGTCTCAGGCTCGGATACTCACGCTCCGCCTCCGCCACCTCCGCCGGCTCCGTCCTCGAGGCCGCATGGCAAACAGCCGGTGGACCCGCAGGATCCTCCGACTGCGGACGACGCCGACGCGCAACTGCTTCTTCAGGTCGCCGCACCGGCGCGCCGCCGGCTTGAGAGGACGAGCTCAGCGCCGCGGGCTCGAGAAACCGGCGCCGCAAGTTCGGCGAACCTGGACGTCGAGGCCACAAGTGTCGCGCCCACCGGCTGGCTGCGTGAAGGCGGCACCGGCCCGCTGAACCAGGCCCTTCTGGACGTCCAGTCGAAGCTGCGCGAAGAGGGCGACGCCCTCCAACTCTGTACCAGGGCGCATCTGGCCTTGCGGACCTCCGTCCGGGTACGTTTCGTTTCTCCTTTTTGATTTCTGTCTTCTTCTGTGGGGGCGCGCCAGCGCACCCACTGGGTGTAGTCCCCGAGTTCGGGGCCGGCTGCTGAGCAGGCGGCTCGGAACTCCTTCTGGTGAGCTCCGAAGACTAACTTTCACTTTGCCGGCTTTGCAGGAATACCACAATCTCCGCGCTACTGCCTTCAACCGCAATGTTGAAGAGCTGAAGAAGCGGACCGCCGATCTGACGGAAAGCCGAGGTGAGCTAATTCTTCCTTCTTCACGGGGGCGCGCTGGTGCACCCGCGGGCTGTAGTCCCCGAGATTCGGGCCGACTGCTGAGCAGCCGGGCCGGATCTCCCCGGAGACCTTCCTTATTGATGACTTTCTTGTCTCCTTCTTCGATCTTCAGGCGCCAATGCCGCCCTCCAGGAGCAGCTGGGCGAGGCCAACACCGCTCGCCGCGCCAAGGAGGAGGAGTGCGACAAGCTCGTCCAAGAGCGCGACCTGCTGGCGACGCAGCTGTCCGAGCAGAAAGAGTTGCTCCGGAAGGCGCAGGACGACGCCAAGTCGCGGGAAGATGCCCTCATAGCCGAGTTCGAGGTCGAGCGCTCCGCCTGGACCGATCGGGAGGCGATGCTGACCTCCGGCTACCACGAGCTCGAGGACATCATCGATGGTAAGTCTTTTTCTCTTCTTTGGTCTTCCGACTCTGTGTCGGGCTGATTTCTGATTTTTCTGACTGTCTTCTTTTCTGTCTTGGCAGACTTCTTTCTCGGCCACTCGCAAGCCGTCCCTCTGGCCATCGAGGCGGCTCGGGAGGAGCGAAGGGCGAAAGGCGAAGTGATTGCTGCCAACGCCCCCCGAACCATCGACGAGCAGCTTCTGAGCATCGGGGTTCGTCTTCGTCCTGCTCATCGTCTGCTGTGCCATCTTCAATGTGCCAGCGCCCAAGTGGTTGCCGCCCTGTGGCCGGAAGTGCCGACTCTTCGCACCGCCAGCCGGACGGCCGACTGGCTGGAGGTCGCCGCCGGTCGCTTCGAGGCTTGGAGGGGCTCCTCGGCTCGGGCCGGAGCACGCCGAGCTTTGGAGTTCGTCAAAGGGTGGTACCCAGGGCTGGACCTGGACCGTCTGGCCGCGTTCCGGTCAGAGGCCCAGGCCGAGCTGGAGGCCGTAGAAGGCGCCCTTGTCGAGCGCGCGGCAGCCATCGCCGAGTACAGGACACCAGTGTCTTTGTGCCCGAGCGGACCGAAGGCGGCGAGGAGGTACCACCGAAGTGGTTCGGAATGCACCCGGAGTACGAGGAGGATTCGGCGGAGGTGATCGGCTCCAGCGCCGAGGAAGAGGACAAGTCGGAGGACGGAAGCGAGGAGGAGGCGCCAGAGGACGAAGCAGGCAGCCAGACTCAGCCTGATCGCGCCTCCAGCAACGAGCCGCACAAGGACAAGGCGACTGTCGCTGGAGGCGACCAAGCCGAGACCGCCCAACCGACTGCCCCGGCATCCGACACCGCCGTCACCTCCGACCCTCTGGCTCCGGAGGCCGCCTCCTAGAGTGCTTCTGTTTATCTGTCTTTGTTGTTCTTAAAAAATTTGTCAGGTTCAAACAATTCCACCCACTGGGTGTATTCGGCCAAGGGCCTTATGTAAATATTTATCTAATTTCCGCCTTTCCTTGCTTTTTACTCCTTAGACTTTTTCCTTTGCCGCCTTCGTTCAGTTGCCGCCTTGCCGGCTGGACAGCCGCTCTACGGACTGCCGCCGGGTCAAGTGCTTAGCTACTTTAGGGAGGCAAGTACTTAGTCGTTTAGAATATCTTAGCAAGTTGGCTAGAAACCGACAGGCCGACTATTCGAGAGTCGGCTATCCTTGATGAAAATTGAGACGGCGAGCCGACTGCTCGCGAGTCGGCTCGGTAAGGGGAGGCTGGTAGCCGGCTTGGGCTATGCGTAGCTCTTAAGTCCTTAGCCATTTTCATATGTGCGATCGTTCTTGCTTGTCCCCTGCCCACCGACAGTCGCTCTGCGAACTGCGGCTTTCGGCAGGAGATGGCTTTGAGCGCGACACATTACTTGTCTGACCGCAGGGAGCATTTCATAGCGCAAGACGGCGAGTCCCCAGGCCGACTAGTCGGACCCGGTGCCAGACAGTATGATAAAGGGGAACAACATATTCGAAAGCGTAACCCTTATCATACAGATAATAAAAAAGGCAGTCCCCGAGCTCGTCCCGGGGGGCCTAAGGTCTTAGTACTTTAATACAAAAGAGGGTAGCGCGATACATACTGCGTCAACTGTAAAATCTTCGAAGAAGATTCGTGTTCCATGGGCGCTCTGTTTCTTTGCCGGAGTCGTCCCTCTTGCGTGCTCGAGGCTTCTGAGCGTCGATCAAATAGTAGGCACCTTGTTGATGATGAAGGGACCTTCCCAAGGCGCCGACAACTTGTGCTGGCCGGCTGTTCTCTGAATCAGCCGGAGCACAAGGTCGCCCTCTTGGAACGATCTTGGCTTGACCTTGCGATTGTAGTATCGGCGCAGACTCTGCTGGTAGATGCCGGACCGACTGAGTGCCAACAGTCGGCCCTCTTCCAGCAGATCAATGCCGTCTTGTCGTGCTTCTTCAGCTTCCTCTTCGGTGTACATGGAGACTCGCGGAGAGTCGAACTCTATATCCGTTGGGATGACGGCTTCGGCACCGTAGACGAGGAAGAAAGGCGTGAAGCCGGTTGACTTGTTTGGGGTTGTGCGCAGACTCCAGAGGACGGCAAGCAGCTCTTCGACCCAACAGTCGGCCGAGCGCTCGAGTGGTTCGACCAATCGAGGCTTGATGCCGGACAGGATGAGGCCATTGGTTCGTTCCACCTGGCCGTTTGACTGCGGGTGGGCAACGGACGCTAAGTCCAGTCGGATGCCCTGCGTCGCGCAGAAACGAGCCAGGGCGCCCTTGGCGAAGTTGGTGCCGTTGTCTGTGATGATGCTGTGCGGTATGCCGTATCGCACTATGATGTCGGCAATGAAGGTCACTGCTGTAGGCCCGTTTAATTTCTTGATGGGCTTCGCTTCTACCCACTTGGTGAACTTGTCCACTGCGACAAGCAAATGAGTTAGGCCGCCTCGGGCCGTCTTGAATGGTCCCACCATGTCCAGGCCCCAAACTGCGAAAGGCCAGGCAATGGGGATTGTCTTCAGCGCGGAAGCCGGCTGAAGGGGCTTGGAGCGGAACATCTGGCACCCCTTGCATTTTTTGACTAGTTCTTTAGCTTCTTCCAGGGCAGTCGGCCAAAAGAAACCGTGCCGAAAGGCTTTGGCCACGAGTGCCCTTGAAGCCGCGTGGTGGCCGCACTCGCCCTGGTGGATGTCTCTGAGGATCGCTTGGCCTTGCTCTGACTCTACGCAGCGTTGGTGGACACCAGTGACACTGCGCCTGACTAGCTCTCTGTTGACTATGGTGTAAGCTGCTGCTCGGCGCTGCACTTGCCGAGCCAGGATCTCATCTGCTGGTAATTCTTTGTTCACTAGGAACTTGAGGATGGGTTGTGCCCACGAAGGTGCTGCTATCTCTTCAACTGCTACCACAGCGACTTGGACAAGGGTGGCTGGGCTGGGAGGCGGCGGGTTGGAGTCGGCCGCTGCTTGCTGGATTGAGGGAATCTCTGGGCCGACTGGGGCAGCTCCCGGGCCGACTGGCGCAGTCCCCGGGCCGGGCTCGGAAGTCCCCGGGCCGACTAGCGCAGTCCCCGGGCTAGGCTCTGAAGTCCCCGGGCCGACTGACGCAGTCCCCGGGCCGACTGTGGCTTTCTTGAGGTTGCTCGCTGGGGCCTTGGAGTCGGATCCGACTACTTCTGGCGGAGCCGGCACGAAGATGGAGTCCGATTCTGGTGAAGGCTTGATAGACGGCTTGAGGAGGCGCTGAAGAGCGACGCCGGAAGGTATTGCCTGGCGAGTGGAGCCGACTCGTGCCAAGGCGTCTGCTTGATCATTGTCGTTTCTTGGCACGTGAAGGAATTCGCACCCCTCAAAATATCCGCTGAGTTGCTGCACCAGGAAACGGTAGCTCGCCATGTTTGCGTCTTTGGCGTCCCAGTCGCCGGATGATTGCCGGACCACCAAGTCGGAGTCGCCATAGCACAGGATCCGGCGAATGCCGAGTTCTTTGGCAAGCCGGAGTCCGTGGATGAGCACTTCATATTCGGCGACGTTGTTGGAGGCGGCGAAGTGGATTTGCAGCACGTACTTGAGCTTGTCGCCCTTGGGGGAGGTGAGGACGACGCCGGCTCCAAGGCCGGTGCGCATCTTGGAGCCGTCGAAGTGCAGCCGCCAATGAGTAGAGTCGGGCGCTGGCGGCAGGTACTGGGTCTCGGCCCAGTCGACGAGGAAATCGGCCAGCGCCTGCAACTTGATGGCGGTGCGAGGTTGGTAGTAGATGGTGTAAGGGGCTAGGTCGATAGCCCACTTGGCCACTCGGCCGGAGGCGTCTCGGCTTCCAATGATCTCTGCGAGTGGAGCGGTGCAAACCACAGTGATTGGATGCTCTTGAAAGTAGGGCTTCAGCTTCTTGGCGGCAAAATGCACGCCATAGCACATCTTCTGATAGTGAGGGTAGTTCTGCTTGGAGGTCGACAGTACCTCGCTTAGGTAATACACCGGTCTCTGGACTGGAAGCGCCTTGCCTTCCTCCTTGCGTTCAACTACAATGACTGTGCTGACTACCCGGCTGGTGGCGGTGATGTACAAGAGCATGGGCTCTTTGGGAGTCGGAGCCGCCAGCACAGGGGGAGTCGCCAGCATCGTCTTCAGTTGGAGAAATGCCTCATCTGCCTTGTGGTTCCACTCAAAAAAGGTAGTTTTCTTCATCAGCTGGTACAAGGGCAGAGCTTTCTAGCCCAGCCGACTGATAAATCGGCTGATGGATGCCAGGCAGCCGGTGAACTTCTGCACATCCAACAGCCGGCTGGGTACCTCCATTCTCTCAATGGCCTTGATCCTCACAGGGTTGCACTCTATGCCGCGTTCGGAGACCAAAAAGCCGAGGAGCCGGCCGGCCGAGACTCCGAACACGCACTTCTCAGAGTTGAGCTTGATCTGGAATCGGCGCAAATTTTCAAAGGTCTCTTTGAGGTCTTCCAGTAGCGTCCCACGCTTCTCCGTCTTCACCACCACGTCATCCACATAAACGTGGGCGTTTCTACCGAGCTGCTTGAGGAGGCACTTCTGCATGCAACTCTGAAAGGTGGCGCCGGCATTCCTCAAGCCGAACGTCATTGTCAGGTAGCAGAAGGCTCCAAATGGCATGATGAATGCGGTCTTCAGTCTGTCTGCTGGATTCAGCTTGATCTGGTGATATCCTGAGTATGCGTCTAGGAAACTCAACAGCTCGCATCCGGCTGTGGAGTCTATCACCTGGTCAATCCTTGGTAGAGCAAACGGGTCCTTCGGGCAGGCTTTATTGAGGCTGGTGTAGTCTATGCACATCCGCCACTGCTTATTCTTCTTCAATACCAGTACTGGGTTTGCTAACCACTCCGGAAAAAACACTTCCATGATGAATCCGGCTGCCAGGAGCCGGGCTATCTCTTCTCCAACGACTCTTCTCTTCTCTTCTGACAGGCGGCGCAAGGGCTGCCTGACGGGCTTCACATCCGGCCTGACGTGTAGCTTGTGCTCGGTGAATTCCGTCGGCACACCTGGCATGTCCTTGGGGGACCATGCGAAGATGTCCCGATTCTCACGGAGGAAATCAACGAGCTCGCCTTCCTATTTGCCGTCAAGGCCTGTGCCTATGACAGCATATTTCTCTGGGTGCTCCGGGTCCAAGGGTATCTTCTTGGTTTCTTTAGCCGGCTTGAATGATCCTTCTGCTTCCGACTCCTTGGGGTCGGGCGACATCTCCGGCTGCTTCACAGCCATCGCCACGACACGGTCAAGGAGCCGCTTCTCGGCTGCGATCACCAAAGACTCGGCCAGCCGACTGCTCTCGGCCGCGCAAGCGGATGACTTCTTGTAGTCGCCGGCAATGGTCAGGATCCCCTTGGAACTCGGCATCTTCATCTTGAGGTAGGCGTAGTGGGGAACCGCCATGAACTTGGCCAAGGCAGGCCGGCCAAGCAGGGCGTGGTACGGGCTCTCCAAGTCTACCACCTCGAACCAGACTGGCCCTCGGCGGAAATGGTCTTTGTCTCCGAAGAGCACGTCTATCAGAATCTTGCCGATCGGTGAACAGGAGAGGCCGGGTACAATTCCATGGAACACTGTGCGGCTGCTCTGCAGCTGCCTTCGCCTGATTCCGAGCTTCTCCATCGTATCTTTGTACAGGATGTTTATGCTGCTGCCTCCGTCTATCAGGACCCGCGAGAAACGGGCGGCCGCCTATCAGTGGCCAAGGTCGCGCCTAGGACCAGGGCGTAGGAGCCCGGACTCGGCATCACCTCTGGGTGATCCGCCCGACTCCAGCTGATAGGCTTCTCGGACCAATGCATGAACTCTGGGGCATCCGTTGCTATCGCATTGACTTCTTGCTGTTGTTGGCGCCTGCTGCGCCGGTCATCCGCCATGCTGGTGAACACTACGTAGGCCCCGTGCTCTTCTGGGAACTCATCTTGGACTGCGCTGACTGGACGAGCCGCCGGCTGCTGGGGCGGCGGTGGAGGTGGCGGCCCCGCAGGCGGTGGAGGTGGCGGCCCCGCAGGCGGCGGAGGAGTGAGGCCGTCTCCCTTGGCGATCCTGGCGAGCCAGTGGCACTTTCTCGTGGTGTGATTCGACGGCTTCGCGCCGCTGTGGAACTTGCAAGGACCATCCAAAGTCTGCTCATAGGTGAAAGCTGGCAACCAGTTGGACTTGCCGCCTTTCTGCCGCTTGGCCGGAGGCTGCCCCTCCGGCTGCTGATCTTCTACTGCCGCAACCTGCTGACTATTGGAAGTCGGCTGTGGGGCCTTGCGCTTGTTGTCGCTTTGTTGCTGCCGCCGGCTGGCGTCTCCAGCCGGGGTTCTGGGGGCCTGGGGAGTCACTTTGCCAGCCGCGTTGACCTGAATCTCCGTCTTCATTGAAGAGTCGGCCGTGGCGTACTTGTCTGCTATGACTAGCAGTTCGTCGAGGGTTTCGGGCTCGTCACAGAGGAGCTTGTGCTTGAGGAGGGTGCCCTCTCGGCACCTGGCCGTGAAGTACTCGATGGCCTGCACCTCGTGCACGCCCTCGCAGGAGTTTCGAAGTTCGCCCCAGCGCGTGAGGTAGTCGCGTGTTGATTCTTCAGGGCCTTGCACGCACAAGGAGAGCTGGCGCGGCTTGGGAGGTCGCTTGTACGTGCTGGTGAAGTTACGAATGAAGGCTTCGGTGAAGTCGACCCAGCTATTGATGCTGCGGGGCTTCAGGCTGTTCAGCCACGTCCGGGCCGTGCCCTGGAGCATGAGGGGAACATACTTCACGGCGACTCGCTTGTTGCCGTTCGCTATGTTGACGGCTGTGGAGTAGTCTATCAACCAGTCCTCCGGCTTCACGGAGCAGGTGTACTTGGGCGTGTCTCGGGGGAGCGTGAACCCTTTGGGGAAGGGCTCGTCTCTGATGCGGGCCCGAAGCAGGGCGGACCCAACTCATCTTCTTCTTCTAACGCCAGGGATCGGTGGAGTCGGTCAATCCGATGGCGGGCGTCATTCTCTCCGACTCCCTCTCGGCGGCCAAGGCGACCTCCGAGAGTCGGGTGCTCAACAGGCGGCGGAGAAACTCGCCGCTCTCTTCGGGGTGGGGGAGGCAGATAATCATCTCGTCGTTCCACTGTTCTGGGGCGGCCGTCTTGGTCGCGCTCGATGGTGATGCGAGTCCGGCTGTGACTGGCAGCCGGCTCCTTCTCCTTCCTTCCGCGGACTCCGCCAGTCGGTGTCCGGGAGGTCGCGCCTTGATCTCGGAGAGGGGGTAAGTCGTCGTTTGGCTGCTGCAGCGCGTCTGCGCAGCCGCCCACCGCGTTTTGCGTGGCAACTGCATCGAGGAGCTGCTGGACTCGCTCCGTCATTACACGACGCTCTTCGCCTTCGAAGTTCTTCAGCTCTTCGGTCGCCGCTTGGGCGGCGCGGATGTTCTCCGCTGGGGTGGCGTACACAGGGCGTTTCGCCCCGAGAAGTCGGCGATGGCTGCGCCACGCTCTCGGACCGCACCCAGACGGCTCGGCCCAGTCGGAGCCGGCGAGCCGCCTACAGCGCAATCCACCTCGCGCTGGTATGCTTCTGACAAGCGCCTCATGCTTGCCAACTTCTTGGCGCCTTCGATGATCTGAAGGCGGCGTTCTTCCAGCGTCTCAGCGTCCGCGTCCTCTGGAATGGGCGCGGTCAGGTCTTGCAGGGCCGCTGGCAGCGGGTCCTGGGCGTCTTCGCCGGAGTGCTCGCCATGGCCGATGACGAGCACCTCCGTGACGGCGCTTCCGCCACTCTCCTCGTACGGAAGCGGCTCGTCGTAGACCACCACGTTGGTGGGGAAGATATCGAGCGATACGGCGTCGGAGTCGACCAGCATCGGGCCGGAGGAGCCTACGGACTCCAAATCTACGGCGGGCTCGCCGGCGACGTGGAGTTGGTCGAGGAGGCCCGCGAGAAGGCTCTCGGGGCCACCCGTGCCTGCACTCGGTGCAGGCTCGTCGGAGAGGCGCACCTCGCCGATGAGTTCAGCGAGGCCGCTCGCAGCGCAGGCGGCTTCAGCGCCGCGCAGCGTGTCGATGCAGACTCCATCTGGCGAGCCGGGCTGGCTGCGCTCGCCAGGGAGGAAGAGGGTTCCCGTCCAGAACAGATCTCCGGACGACGGTGCACCTCGCCCCACGGTGGGCGCCAAATGTCGGGGGTTGGATGCGACATATGCCAACGGGTGGCTTATCATGGTGGGGGCGAGTAGAACGTCGCCAGTGCCTGGAAACGGGATGAGGCGCAAACATGCACGCCGGCGAATCTTACCCAGCTTCGGGGCTCTCCGGGGAGATAACACCCCTACTGCTGCTCTGCGGGGTCTCCGCATGATCACTATGGTGTGATAATACAAAGGTGCTCCTTGAGCTGTTTCGGGAGGCAGGAGGGAGCAAGGCTGGCTCTCTCCCCTGCTTTCTATGTGTCTAAATCTATCCAAGGCCGAACCCTTTGCTTGGGTGCCCCGGGGGGTTCATATCGGCCTACCCCCGGGGGTACAAGGGTAATCTGACTGGGCGTGGCCCCCAGCCGTCTGTCTCTCATGCCGCTGTCCTTCCTGCCGGCTTCTGGGGCCCGCCGTCTGGTGGGCCCCGCGGACATGCAGAACACTGTTCAGCACTCCTGGTGACGCAGGCTTGGTCATGGGGTCGTGGGAACAGTGCCACCGTCGGTCAGGCGATCACTGTCGCCACTCCCGGTCCAATCTGGTTTATGGCTCGTGGGGCCCAGACGAGGAGGCGGCCGACTCTGGGGAGGCCGACTCCCACAGGGCCGACTCCAGGCGCTCTGGCCGTCTTCTACTCTCCCGCTGACAGAGGGCCCGGCGATCTCCGGGCCGTACAGGCCGCCATCGTGGGCACAGTGCCTCGCGCACTGTAGCTGAGGTCAGGGGAGGCATGGCAACAGTGCCGCGCCTCACCGGAGATCTTCCAGCGATACGGCGCACTGTAGCCATGCCCACCCCTCGTGGGCCGAAGGGGACGGCCACGTCGGGGCCGTACCCTGCATCGCTCTTCGAGAAAGGTCGCGGGCCGACTCCCATAGTCGGCACGCCAAAGGTCGCGAGCCCAGAGTCGGCTTGCTTTAGTGTCGCCGTCTGGGACTCGGCTTCTCCGAAGGTCGCCTAGCTGGGACTCGGCCTTCCCGAAGGTCGCCAGCTGGGATGCGATCAGAGAGGCGCGGCCTGCCCCGATGTCTTGAAAGATCCTGGGTCCCGGGTCGGCCTACCCGTGGCCCATTACTCCGACATTTACACTGTAAAATTATACAATTTTTTTAGCTGAACTAAAGAAAATGGAAGGCAACGATAACAAAAAAAAGTATTTATAAGTATTTTAACTATGACGTGTCCAAACTGGCTAGATCAATGCAAAATGCGTAGGCGACGCCCAACTATATCTTGAATCCGCATCCACATGTCAGAACGATGAGTCTGTGGTGGAGCATGACCCCTCGCTGGCAGTCATCGCCACCGACGCGGCCGCGCCGCCGTGTTTGGCGAGGTCCTCCTTGAGGAGGGCGATCTCATGGCACACCTCCACCATGGTGGGTCGCAGCAGCGGCGAGTGCTCGGTGCACGCGACCCCGAGGTCCATCAGCTGGACCACGACGTCGTCCCCTTGCACCGTCGAGAACATCGCGTCCGCCAGCCATGGCTGCGCAACGACGGCGGCGATGTCATGCTGGTGGTGCCGCTGCCGCCTGACCCATTCGTGCAGCGTGAGCCCCTCCTGGAAGAGCACATCAGTCGGCCGCTTCCCGGTGATCAGCTCCAGCAGCAGCACGCCGAAGCTGTACACGTCGCCTTCCGTCGAGGGGTGGCCTCCCAGCCCGTACTCTGCAACCAAGCGAGCAAGAAGAACGCCATGAAAATGTTAGAGAAGAACGCCGGCCACATGCATTTGTTTCTGTTAATCTGACTGTAAATTTACCTGGTGCGATGTAGCCCACGGAGCCTTGCAACAATCCGGTGATGGAGTTGCACGGATCGGCGGAGCTGGTGATGTGATCGTCGACGTCACCGTCGGCGTCCTTGACCAGTCGCGCGATGCCGAAGTCGGCCACGACGGCCGTCATGTCGTCGTCGAGGAGCACGTTGCTGGGCTTGAGGTCGCAGTGCACGACGCGGACGGGCGCGTAGTGGTGTAGGTACGCGAGCCCCTCGGCGACGTTGCCGGCGATGGCGATCAGCCGCGCGAGGTCGAGGGTCATCAGCGGGTAGAGGCGGCTCTCGAGGCTGCCGTTGGTCATCAGCGGGAGCACCAGCGCGTGGAAGTCCGGCTGGCTGCACGTGGTGACCACGCGCACCAGGTTCCGATGCCGCGTCCGCCGCAGCACGTCGCACTCGCGCTTGAAGCTCCGGGAGACCTCGCCGCCTCCGGTCTTCGAGTCGAGCACCTTGACGGCGACGCGCGTGCCGTCGCGGAGCGTCCCCTCGTGGACGCGCCCGAACCGCCCGGCGCCGATGAGGCTCGACTGCTCGAACCCGCCCGTCGCTTCGGAGAGCTCCCGGTGCGAGATCCTCGGGTGGTCCCCTCTCTCGATCGGCTCGTCACGGCCGTACGAAAGCAGCGTGGATCGCCGCCCGTCTCGTCCCATGCTCGCGCTCGGCGTCCTCGCCACCGCGCGGCACGCGGCGAGCCCAATGATAGCCACCGTGAAGCTCGCGACCGTGACGGCAACGGGCACCACCACCCGCCGGTTGTGGAGCACTCTGCGCTTCGCGCCGCCGCACCTAGCCAAGCCAGACGCCATCGACGCCGTTCGCGCGCACAGCCCAGCGTCGCCGAGGAACGCGTCCGCCGGGAACCCCGCGAAGGCCCCGCCGCTCGGCACCTCGCCGGAGAAGCCGTTGTAGGAAAAGTTGGCAAGCCGCAGCGACGCCATATTCTCCAAGGACCGAGGCAGGTCCCCCGTGAGGCCATTGCAGGACACGTCGAGGGCCTGCAAGAGCTGGAGCGAGCCGAGGGTCTCCGGCAAGCCGCCTCCGAGCGCGTTGGCGGAGACGTCGAGATACTCGAGCGTGACGCAGCCGCCGAGCTCCGGCGGGATCGTGCCCGAGAGCCGGTTCGACGACAGGTTGAGCACCTGCAGCTTGTCCATCTCGCCGATGGTCGCCGGGATCGCGCCGGACAGCAGGTTGCTAGAGAGGTTGAGGTAGAACAACGCGCTCAGCTCCGACAAGCCCGCTGGGATCACGCCGCGCAGCATGTTGTGTGAGAGATCGAGCTTCAGCAGGTTAACGCACTGCACGATGCTCGGAGGAATGGCGCCGGCGAGCTGGTTCTCCGAAAGGTCGAGGAGCCCGAGCCGTTGGAACGAGCCGAGGGACGGCGGGATGTCGCCGGAGAGCAGGTTGTTTGAGAGGTGCAGGCGCTCGAGCCGCTGCATGCGCGATAAGCCCGGCGGGATGGAGCCGTTGAGGAGGTTATGGGAGAGGTTGAGGGTGGTGAGGTTGGCGAGGTCGGAGAGGTTCGCCGGGATCGGGCCGAAGATACTGTTGAACTCGAGGTGGAGTTGCCTAAGGCCGGGGGAGAGGCGGCCGACGACGGGCGGGATCGTGCCGGGGAGGTCGTTCCCGGCGACGCCGAGCTCCCTCAGGCCGGTGCAGTTGGTAAGCGAGGCGAAGAACGGCTCGAGGTCGGTGTTGTTCCGCGGGCTCCTGAAGTAGTTGAACGACAGGTACAGAAGCTCCAGGCTCCTCATGCCGCCGAACATGCCGTCCGACGGCAGCTCGCCGTTGAGGAAGTTCGACTCCAGCAGCAGCCACCGGAGCTTCGTCGAGTTGGACAGCGATGGCGGGATGCCGCCGACGAGGTTGTTGGACCACAGCACGAGGAACGTCAGGTTGGGGAGAAGGCAATCCGGCCGGATGGGGATCGCGCCGTCGAGATTGTTGGACGACATGTCAATGTACTGCAGGGCGGAGAGGTTGCAGAAGATGGCCGCCGGGATGGGCCCGGAGAGGTTGTTCCCGCCGAGATTGAGGTATTCGAGGCTCCGAACACGCGTAAGCTCCAGCGGAATCGAGCCCTGGAACTGGTTGTCGGCGAGGCTGAGCTGCTTCAGCCGGGAGAGCTTCCCGAGCGCTCGCGGCACCGGCCCGGCGAAGGCGTTCCCGGAGAGATCGAGGGAGCTGAGCCTCGAGAGGTTGCCGAGCTCCGTCGGGACCGTCCCGGCGAGCGTGTTCGACGACACGTCGAGGAACTTGAGGCGGGAGAGGCTGCCGAGCTCCGGCGGCACGGTGCCGGCGAAGAGGTTGCCGGAGAGGTTGAGCACCCTGAGGTGCGAGAGGTTGCCGAGCGCGGAAGAGAGCTCGCCGGAGAGCTTCTGCTCCCTCAGCACCAACTGCACGACACGCCGCGTGACCGGGTCGCAGGCGACACCGGTCCAGTTGCACGCGTCCGGGGAGGCGCCCCAGCCGGCGAGCACTCCCTTGGGGTCGTCGGACACGGCGGACTTGAAAGCCAAAAGCGCGGAGCTGTCGCCCTCCTCCGACGCGGCGCCGACGCTGGCCACGGGAGCGGGGCTTGCGCCGTGGAAGAGGAAGAGGAAGAAGCTGAGGAACGTGGACACGAGGACCTTGGTAGTCGGCGTGGCCGCCATGAGAGCTCGTGCGTCGCGCTGGCAGCTGCACTGCTGGGGATATAGCTAGGTACGTAGCTGGAGCTCAAGCTCACATCGGAGCTAGACAAATGGAGCGGCTTGGTGATAGCAACGTCTGCTGCACAGCGCGGGGTTTTAAAGAAGCAGCATGGATCGATCGCCGGCGTCCTGCCTAACTGCCGTCGAGCGGCGGCCGTCAATCGCACATTGCACTGGCGGCAAGCAAGGCTTTTGACTCCGTGTACGTGACGCTGCGTGCATACCTGGCTGGCTGAAACGTGGGGCCGGGTCTCGCGGTTTGGATACGATCGATCGGATGCGACTAATTAGCGTCTCAAAGGCTAATTAAGGTTTGGATGGAGGAGTAGGGGGAGACACAAAAATTAGCTGGCTTTTACCCGAGCCTCGTGTTTGTGGGAGCCAGATCCTCTAACGTGCTAAGGAAAGGCAGGGAGACCTACAGTCCCCTGACTTTGCTTCGCTGCCGGCGCATGAACAGGAATCTAACCTGCGTTTTATATACAGTAATTTTCTACAGTAACAAGCTGCATTATTTTAGCTACAGTGACTGCTTAGCTTTCTGACTTGCCTCAATGATTTTACACAAGGGAGCACTGTAGCTTCCCTGCCTTCGCTCCAGCATGTCAGAGGAGACCGTTCCGTGTTTGTGGTGTCGACTGTCATCACTCTCGGGAATATGGTCTTTTTGTTCTTCCAAAAAAGAGCTAGGTTGCAGCTATCGGTTCATGCGCACATCCTCTTTTTTATTGTAAAAGATCTTAAATCCATTATAGGCACATCTCTACCCCCCACCCCCCCCCCCCCCCCCCCCCCCTTCCCCTTCCCCTAGAACTTTATTTTTCAGCAAAAAACCCTCTCCCTAAAACTTACTCCCCCTGTGAACTTTTATAAGACAGCTTTAGATCATCTTACAGACGGAGTAACTCATGACTCGGTGAACAAACTTCTTTGCCAATTCTCCCATCCTTTTGCATACATACTCCATTTCAACTCAGATATTAGCAATATGTACTAATTCAAAACTGGATAGTAATTCCAATGCATGCAATTCAACAACATTTCATCTAATGTTTTTAAATTTAAGCATTCAAATTCAAGCACACCATAGGGCCCAACTGAAGTAATGATCCATCTAAAACATGATAAAAGCAGGAGAATCAAATACTAGGAAGTTGCCACAAGTGCTCAACAAGACCATCTTGGAGTTGATGATGAGCTTCTCAGTTCTCGATGTTGTGATGTGATGCGAGGAATCTTTGGATCATGTTTGTGTTATGTTGCGGCTCAACAGATTTCCCACTATAAATGTATGATTGAGGTGAGTTAGACTCATGAGATACCTGAAGATGATAAGCCAGATTGTTTTGCATAACTACAGCTAAATTAGCTTGAACAAGTATAATTAAGATGAGATCATTGGCGCATTACTTGAGTGGTTCACACTCTACTGCCTTTACCTCTCTCAAAAACGAAGAGGGAATCATCTTTTGGACAAAAAAGATCATCACACTTATACCAAATGTGCAGATATGCGCAGTCTGGTACATGTAGATGGAAATTGACGAAGAAGCCACTTGATTAACATTACTTACCATCACATCAACCTTTGCTAATTGCTGCTTTGCCTGCAAAACGACCCCAACAGTATGTTAATATGACGTGTCATGATTGCATGGTCAACATTCCAATGTTCTTATACTACTGACTTTCCAATGGACTAATGACCTTTGGGTCACAAACTAAGTCTGAACATACACATACCCACAAAGATCATACTTTGATACGTTCTGATAAACTTGTACATCTTGTACTAATATCATGAATTCCCTTTTACCTTTATATATTCAAGTCAAAACCTCATAACATTAGTAAAATGTTAGAGGAAACAATCTTTCTTGAGAATAAGTATGTAGTGCATCGATCGCTTTCTGCTATGGAAACACCTAAATAATCTGCCAAAGAGTATGTAGTGGAGGTTCTTATCATATATCGCATGCTTGAGGTACAAATCTTTCTTGGAGTTCCTACTGAATCTACAACAACATTAAACAACAGTAGCGGTGAAAGGCCGCCACACGACTGGCCGATTGAATAGATAGATGCAACGAACAGTACCGACTTTGTATACATGTAACAAATGTTAATTAGCTTGCTTATGTCAACTTGGGCGTGAAAGCACCTGAACAATGACCTAACTTGAGATCTTTTTGTCTTGATGATGATCAGGTGGCCGCCTAATGGAGTTCGACATGCATGTTTGTCAGTACATGGATGGATTAATCATCATCGAGTGTCATCTTCATTGGGGAATTAACAATACAAAGAATTAGCACTACTTGTTAGTAGTAGGCAATCCCCAACCGTCAATAAACTAACGGAGTTTATAGAGGGTGAACATTCGTACTCTATTTCTCTCCCACGACTTGTTACAGATTGTGGATAAATTTGGCTAAGTCCTTCACAACATGGATGCAAAGTAGGATTCTCTTGCTGTTGCATGTTGCAAGCATGTGCATACAAACCAGAATATTTGTTGAGTCCACACCCAAACATGTATACTATGAGAAAAAATAGCGCATTTAGAAGATGAAATTTTCAATTTAATATGATTTTTAACTTAAACTCTTTATCCTACTGTTATCCTTTTCACACCAGCAATTTTGTATCAACGAGGCTTCAAAATATGATCCCATTTGGGGATGTTTCAACAAAAAAATCAGACTCAAAGTTGCCACCCCATGATTGATGAAGTTGCCACTATATTGGTATCAAAGTTGTCATGGGAATTTGGTACCAATACAATTATTTTTGTCAAAGAATACACATGGATAGCTAGTATAGAAGCTTGTGTTAAGATTGTCAAGACAGATTGTAAAGAACTCACAAGCTACACACGACCTTCATGTCAGCATGCTGCGTAAGACTCGGAAGGTGTGTACCCCGAAGAGTGGTCGTGGTGGTGATAGGATTTTACCAAAGCTTTGCCTCGACCAAACCGAAGTTGTCGGGCTTATCAGCTATGGCCTCTACAACATTTTCGTGCTAATCAAGCTACTAGCCGTCAACTTATGTATTTGGATAAAAGAAAATCACTAGTTTACTTGAACATTAACAACACTAACTACACCAATATTGCAAGTAATATACCAATGCAATAGTTTATTTTACTTAATACTTTAAAATGCATGCTTGATAGCGGTCTTGGGTGGAGTATTAGCTATAGATGTAGTTGGGTAACGACCTATAGATGTTTTGACATAATTCTCATATGTAGTGGTGCCATGTATAATCATACTCATAAAGTTGCAGTTTACTCGATGCACAGTTGTAATTTGTTCACCACACCTTTCTATTTTTTGGAGAGAAACCACTAGTGAACCTATGGATTTTGGTTCATTCTTCTTCTTATTTCTTCCAACCTCGATCAATGTTCTTTATATTTTTTTACTCTTAATCCGCAATCAATCTTTCATACACACGTGAGTTTAATCCTTATAACTAGTAAGGCTAGTAAATTGACTAATTGCTAGTTTCGTTGTTGCTAATGCAGTTTTCTATTTGTGTGTGCAAGTACTGATCATTGGCTGCTTAGCAAACTCCTACTTGTTCGATAAACCTCAAGGTCATCCATTTTGAGGGGAAATTGTTGCTTGCTACAAACCCTTGCACTTGGGGGGCCCAAGACCTTCCTACTTGAGGGGAAGCATCTGAGAGGAAATTTCATCAATTTAATGAGCTAAGGGAATTAGTGATGCAAAATGCAATCATAAGCTATAGATAAACGGGTTTACACTTGGTCTACTTCTCGATATTCCTCCATCAATATGTACAACTGGATGAACGCGAAACATGAGGCTCATATCATCTTTAAATGGTTTTGGAAAAGTGCTAGCGTATTCAAACTTAAAACCTTTTTTTGGCTTCTTCTGCATGACAAGGTTAATACCAGAAACTTATTAGAAAGCAAAACTTTCTTCTTGGAGTGTTATGTTTGTGTCTTCTGCAATTTTTTTTAGGAAACCTCTTTGCCCCTATTTTGGGACTGCACTTTTGCCCACGCATGTTGGTTTGATATAGTTCAAAATAAAGGGGGGGGGGGGGGGTGGGAATCTCAATTTATGCCGATATCTTTCTCGGCTCTCTTGAATCGTGATACGCCTCCAATGTATCTATCACTTTTTATTGTTTCATGTTATTATATTATTAATCTTGGATACTTTTTATGCAATTTTATATCATTTTGGGGGACTAACCAATTAACTCAGTGCCTAGTGCTAGTTTGTTGCTTTCTGCTTGTTTTTGGTTTTCTAGGAATCTATACCAAACGGAGTATAAACGCTACGAAATTTTTTGAGGATTTTCTTCTCAACAAAAGATACCCTAGAAGCTTTGGGAGGAGACCATACAAGAAGTGATGAGACGACAAGGCAACAGGGCGCGCCCTGATGCCTTGTGGGCCCCATGTGGCTCCCTCTGACCTAATTCCACTTCTATAAATTCACAAATATTGGGAAACCCCCAGAGAGCCACTCGAAAAAAATCCGCAACCACAAGCTTCTGTTCTTATGCGATCCCATCTGGAGGCCTTTTCCGGTACTCTACCGAAGTGGAATCGATCACGAAGGGCTTCTACGTCAACCTTGTTGCCCTTCCGATGATGTGTGAGTAGTTCACCACAGACCTACGGGTAGATAGATAGCAGCTAGATGACTTCTTCTCTATCTTTGATCTTCAATACAATGTTCTCCTTGATCTTCATGGAGTTCTATTCGATGTAATCTTCTTTTGCGGTGTGTTTGTTGAGATCTGATGAATTGTGTTTATAATCAGATTATTCATTGAAAGTAATTGAGTCTTTTTAACTTTATTATGCATAATTATTATAGCTTTGTACTACTATCCAATCTAGCCTTTGCTTGAAAACGAGCGGGCGCATGTGGACCCTGGCAAATACAGGTCCGGACTTTTGCGGGCTATTTCAGAGTCCGCGTTAGAGATGCCCCAAGCATCTTTTGGACAAAAAGAACCTGAGACAAATAAATGCATCAGATATGCGCAGTCTGGTATACGGGGATGCAACATGAACAATGAAAAGAAGCCACTTAATACGTGTTAATTACAATCACATCAACCTTTGGTTGTTGCTGCTCAGCCTGCAATCAAGCCAAAAAGTATCTTATAGTAGTACAATGTGTGGTGATTGCATGGTCAATATTCCAATGTCGTGTCAGATACTACTGACCTTTCATTAATCAGGCTCAAGCTTTGTTCTTTCATCAGCTAAGTTAATTATGTCTGGGTCACAAATTAAGTCTGAACATACATGCGCACACGCGCAAAGATCATACATACCTTGTCACTTTGACATCTTCAGATAGATTGTCTGTCTGTACACCTTAAACTAAATATCCTCAAGCCCTTTTGCTTTTACAGTATATACTAAGGTCAAAAGTCAAAACCCTAAAACATTAGTAAGTATTAACATGTTTGAGGTAACAATCCATCTTTCCTAAGCAGGAGCAGTGCGTCGATCGCTTTCTGCTGCATACCCTGAATCTGACTAATTAAAGCCAGCAAGCGTGCCGATCGAAAAGCCTAAATAATCTGACAGAGTGTGTATGGAAGTTCTTATCGAATCCTCAACAACATTAATCTACATTGCTGGTGGTGAAAGGCCACATGAGTCACTCGTTTGCAACATCATCGGATAGATGCAGCGAATAGTGCCTGCTTTGTATGTGTGCAGCAAATGTTAATCAACTCGTTTGCTTATGTCAACTTGGTCGTGAGAGCACCTGAATAATGGCCTAACTCAAGCTCCTTTTGTCTTGTAAAATACTGGCGATGATGATCAGGCGTGCATGGCCGGCTAACTAATGGAGTCCGACATGCATGCTTTGCTTCCTACATGGATATTGGATGGATTAATCATCATCGAGTGTCATCTCCATTGCAGAATTATTAACTCAAAGAATTAGCACTACCCGTTAGTACTAGTAGTAGGCGATCCCCAACCATGGATAAACTAACGTTGTTGTACTTGCAGCCTCCACAGAGATGAGAGATCCCTAATGCGCCACGAGGAACTGACACTGGAATGATCGAAGCAGCCGAGCGGCAATGCATTCTTGACGTCAACACACGTACGTGGCAAGTCCGCTAATGCTAAGAGCATTTACAATAGATGATGCAAATTTGGAGACGTAAAATTTACATCACAAAAAAATAATGCATTTTACATCTCAAAAAGAGGCAACTACAATAATTGATGTATATTGGTGTTGGTGATGTAAAAGTTTAACTCCAATAGATTATGTATTTAAAGATGTAAAACTAATCGGCATGAGCGCTGGCGGCCGAGCTCTAAGAGCCGGGAGGAGCGCCGGCAGACAGAGCGACGAGAGCCGCAAGGTTGAATGCGGTGGCGGTAGCCCGAATGGGCGGCGGAGCAAGGGCCATGCGGCACAAGAAGGTCGAGTCTGGTGGCGGAAAAGTGACAACGGCGTGGTGGCGGGTGTGCGGCTCGAATCCGACGGCAGTGGAGCGGCGGGGGGAGCTCATATAATGTGGCGGCGCGGTGGCGATTCGTTGGAGGAGAAGCGGCCAATTCGACTGATTTGGAGGCGGGCGGCGGAGGAGCAGCAGTAGAACCGACAGCGGAGGTGGTTGAGCAGCCGGATCTGGCAACGGGGCGGCGGTGGCGTGGTGCAAAGGGCGAGTGGCGCGACAGTGGAAGTGCATCAGTCCTCGATGGCTAAGAAGGGGCGGTAGCAGGTGCATCAGCGGCAGAGCGACGAGAGCCGCAAGGTTGAATGCGGCGGCGGGGTCTCGAATGGGCGGCGAAGCAACGGCCATGCTGCACAAGAAGGTCGAGTCTGGCGGCAGAAAAGCGACAACAGCGTGGTGGCGGGTGTGCGACTCGAATTCGACGGCAGTGGGGCGGCGTGGGGGGAGGGGGGGCTCTTATCATGTCGCGGCGCGGTGGCGATTCGTTGGAGGAGAAGCGGCCAATTCGACTGATTTGGAGGCGGGCGGCGGAGGAGCAGCAGCAGAACCGACAGCGGAGGTGGTTGAGCGGCCGGATCTGGCAACGGGGCGGCGGCGGTGGCGTGGTGCAGAGGGCGAGTGGCGCGGCAGCGGAAGTGTGGCAGTTCTGAGGGCTAAGACGGCGCGGAGGGCTGCGGGGATGGCCGTTGGGGTCGCGGCAGGGTCTGGATGGACATCGCTGACGGCGGAGGCGGGCGGGCGGGCGGAAGAAAATGAAGGCGGTTGGCGCGCGACCGGTCGTTTTACATCTCACAAAGGTGCAGACGCAAATTTGCATCTTCAAGTGTTGTATTATACATTTTACAGAGATGTAAAAAAAAATTACGTGTACATCATCTATTGAAGAGAGGTTTGGGCCTTGAAGATGTAAAAGTTAGTTATTTTTGTGCATTGGACACGGGTGGCGACCCCAACTCCAGCCCGAGCGGCCGCTCCCTCCTCTCACCACTTCCTCCTCGCCGTTGCCGGTGGCCTTCACTGGGCAAAGTCCGTGCGGAGATGGCGCTGACGGGTCTTGTTCTTCCGGCGGCCGGCTGGCACGCGAGCAAGGGGACTCGCCGCAGTAGGCGCCCGTGCGGTGGTGGCGGCCGGCTGGTGGTGGCGGCCGGCATAGCTACCGAAGGTGCGTCGGGGGCGGATCTGGCCGGCCTCGGCTGGATCCGGCGCGGCGGCGGCTGGACGCGTCGCCCCGTGAGGGTGGCCGACGATCGCGGGGTTCACTGCGGCTTGCTCGCCGGCGATGGAACACTGGGGCGGCGGCCCCAGGACGTGGCGGTGTCAACATGCCCCTTCCCAGCGGAGGACGTCCGGCGGCAGCCCGCGAGGTGGCGGATCCGGGGCCCTCATGCCTGGATCTGGTGGTGAGGCGGGCCGTCGGCCTGTGGCGGCGGTCCGGCAGAGGCGCGCCTGCTCTGGTCCACGAGGGTGGCAGGGAGGTGCATGGGGTCAGGGCAGCGGTCGTGCTGACCTGCGTGCTGGGCGGGCACGGGTGGCCTCGACGGCAGCTGGCGGGCGGGAGGGGGGGGGCCTCTATGGTGGTGAGCTATTGTGCGGCTGGCCCAGATCCGCGGTGCCGCTGTGGAGGGAGGTGGGTTGCAGTTGTTTTTGCAGTCGATGGTGCTTGGTGGCGGCGTGCTGCCTTGCGCGCTTGGTCATGTGGCTTGGACGAGGATGGTCGACATGATGCTGGAGACGGTTTGTTGGGCAGGCTGCGATGAGGATGGGTTTGGTGAGCTCCGGGCGAAAGCCTAGCTCGACCTCTGTCGTTGCCGGCGTCGACGGCGTCCTCGGACGTCATTCCCTCCTTGAAGGCGTCGTCGTGTAGCCCCTTCACCACCATTATCGCCTCGGTCTTGGGCTCTCCAGGTGAAAACCCAAGTTTCGTCCTTTGGTCGGAGCGGGCGTCGACGACATATTTGTCGCTTCCCGTTTGGGGGCGACGCCTTGGAGGCCTGGTCCTTCGTCAGTTCACGGTGGCTCGGGTGGCTTTGCGGGTTCATCATCGGGCAGGCATGTGCGTGGCATCAGGGCTGGTGAGGAAGTCGAAGCGGCGGCTCCGGAAAACAATGTTGTGGAGTGTCTGATCTGGTCGCGTGGACGGCAACGTCGTTAACTCAGGTGGAGCGCGGCCTTGAGGCCGGCGGGGATGTCGGAGCGGCGGCTCAAGAGAGCACCTCTGTGTTGTGGAGTGTCGATTTTGGTCATGTGGACAGGAGAGTCGTCGACTCGTGTGGAGTGCGGCCTCGGGGCCGACGTGTGTGAGTTTAGTGGTTTGTAAGCCGGAGTGGTGGCTCCGGGTCGTGTGGTGGAGTGGTAACTCTGGTCGTTTTGGGCGACAGAGAAGTCGGCTCGTTAAGTACGCGGTCTCGGGGCTGGTGTGTATCGATGTATTTGTTTTCGGCCAGTTTTCCTTATAAACTGGTCAATTCTCTTCTTAATGCAAAGGCAGAGCTCCTGCCGTTTCCTTCGAAAAAAAAGGGTGTTTTTGTACATGTATTGTAGATGCTCTAGTTCTTGTCATCTCGATTGGTTTTCTGGGTGTTGATTAACTTGAGTTGGAGAAGAGCGAGTCCTTGTTCGTGGAGAACGACCGGTCGCCGTCGCCGGCGCCACCGTGCTTGGCGAGGTCGTCCTTGATCACGGTGATCTCCTGGCAGACGTCCGCCATGGTGGGCCGCAGCGGCGGCGAATGCTGCGTGCACGCCAGCCCGAGCTCGATCAGCTCCACGACCGCCATGTCGGCCACCGCGCCGTCCCGCCGCCACGGCGCATGGGCGACGGCGCCGGCGACGTCGTGCGGGTAGTGCCGCCTGACCCAGTCATGCAGCGTGAGCCCCTCGTCGAAGATCACGTCCGTTGGCCGCTTCCCGGTGAGCAGCTCCAGGATCAGCACGCCGAAGCTGTACACGTCGCCCCGCGCCGACGGGTGGCCTCCTAATCCGTACTCTGAACAAAACAAATTAGCCGTTAATCACAGGATTAGTGAAATTTAGTTAATGTCACATCGAGCATGCATGCATGCATGCACAAACTTATGTGCGTGTCAGGTACCAGGTGCGATGTAGCCAACGGAACCCTGCAACAGCCCGGTGGCGATGGAGTTGCACGGAGCGGCGGAGTCGTCGCTGCTCGTGCTGCCGCTGCTGCTGGCTTCGGCGCCGGCGAGGAGCCGCGCGATGCCGAAGTCCGAGATCACGGCCCGCATCCCGTCGTCGAGGAGGACGTTGCTCGGCTTGAGGTCGCAGTGCACGACCCTCACCGGCGCGTAGTGGTGCAGGTAGGCCATTCCCTCGGCCACATCGCTCGCGATGCTCACCAGCTGCCCGAAGCCTAGTCTGCTGCCGCCGCCGCCGCCGCCGCCGTCGTCGTCGTGCGGGTAGAGGTGCGCCTCGAGGCTGCCGTGCGGCATGAGCGGGAGCACCAGCGCGTTGAAGCTGGCCGTGCTGCAGGTGGTGATCACCCGGATGAGGTTCTTGTGCCGTGTCCGCCGGAGCGCCTCGCACTCGCGCTTGAAGCTGACGGACACCTCGCCGCCGCCCTTCGGGTCCGCGAGCACCTTCACGGCGACGCGCGCCCCGCCGCGGAGCGTCCCCTCGTAGACGCGCCCGAACCGCCCGGCGCCGATCAGGCGAGACTCTGCGAAGCCGTCTGTGGCCTCCGAGAGCTCCCTGTAGGATATCCTTGGGTGCTCCCTCTCCGACGCCTGCTCCTCGATGTCCACGCGCCACGTCGACCGCCGCCTCGCTCTCGCCGTCGCCATCGACCGGCACCCGGCCGCGCACAGCATCATGCACACGGCCGCGACGATGCCGAACGCGGCGGGGACCACCGCGCGCCGGTGATCGGCACGTCTCGCGCCGCACGTCGCAATGCCGGGGATATGCCCGGCGCTGCAGAGACTGGGGTTGCCTCGGAACGAAGCCGCGGGCAGGTTCGCTAGCACGCCGGCGCGGGGCACCACGCCGGAGAAGTTGTTGTACGAGAAGTCCGCTTCCCGGAGCGACGTCGTCACCTGCAGGGCCTCTGGCAGGGCACCCGAGAGCACGTTCCTCGACACGTCGATCGCCTCCAGGAACGGCAGCGCTGCGACGGCTTCCGGGAGGGTGCCCCGCAGCGCGTTGCCGGAGAGGTTGAGGTACTCGAGCGCGACGCAGCCGCCGAGCTGTGACGGGATCGTGCCGGCAAGCTCGTTGGACGACAAGTCGAGAGCGAGGATCATGTCCATCTTGCTGATCCCGAGAGGGAGAGAGCCCTCCAGGTGGTTGTTGGACAGGTTCAGGTACAGCTTGAGGTTGCTCATGGCGGCGACGTGCGACGGGATCTCGCCTTGGAGGCCATTGTAGGAGAGGTCGAGGATTTCGAGGTTGTCGCACTCGCCGAGGCTCGGCGGAATGGCACCGGCAAGGCGGTTGTGGTGCAGCATCAGCCTCCTGAGCTGCGTGAGGTTGGAGAACGTGTCCGGGATAGCGCCGGCGAGGCGGTTGCCGGAGAGGTCGAGGAGGCCGAGGTGCGGGAGCTCACCGATGGACCGTGGGATCTCGCCGGAGAGAAGGTTGTTGGAGAGGTACAGCTGCTCGAGCCGCCGCATGCGCGATAAGTCCGGCGGGATGGAGCCGTTGATGAGGTTATTGGAGAGGTTGAGGTACGTGAGGTTGACGAGGCCGGAGATATTGGGCGGGATGGAGCCCGAGATGGCGTTGTCCTCGAGGTGGATCTGCCGGAAGCTGCGCGAGAGCTCGCCGATGAACGGCGGAAGCCTGCCGCCGAGGCCGTTCCCGGCGAGCTCGAGCTCCTGCAGGCGAGTGCAGTTGCGTAGGGAGTGGAAGAATGGGTCGAGGTTGGTGTTGCCGTCGTGGCTGGAGAGGTTGTTGTAGGAGAGGTAGAGGTACTGGAGCCGCGGCAACCTGTCGAACACCTTCGACGGCAGCTCGCCGGCAAGGTAGTTGGACTCGAAGTCGACCCACTCGAGAATGGCGGAGTTGGACAACGCCGGCGGGATCGGGCCGCACAGTTCGTTAGACCAGAGGAGGAGGTACCGGAGGCTAGGGAGACGGCACTCGGCGGCGTAGGGGATGTCGCCGGCGAGCGAGTTGTTGGCGAGGTCCATGTACTGCAGCGCAGAGCAATTGCAGAAGAGAGTGCTTGGGATGCCGCCGGATAGCCGGTTGCCGCTGAGGTCGAGGTAGTAGAGCTCCCGGAGGAGCCCGATGCCGGCGGGGATCGCGCCCTCGAGCAGGTTGTTCGTCAGGCTCAGCTGCGTCATCCTCGACAGCGCGGCAATCTCCTCCGGGATCTCCCCGGCGAACGCGTTGCTGGACAGATCAAGCACCGTGAGAAAAGACAGCCGCCCCAGCGCCGGCGAGACCACGCCGCGGATCCCGCGGCCGCTGAGCACCAGCTGCGTGACGCGCCGCGTGCGGCCACACGCGATGCCGGTCCAGTTGCAGAACCGCGGCGAGCGGCCCCAGTCGGCGAGGGCGCCGCCGGGGTCGGCCGAGATGCCGGAGAGGAAACTGAGGAGCGCGGACCGATCGTCTGCTGCTCCTGGTGCCATGGCGGCGGCGGCGGCGGAGACAGCGATCGGCACGATGAGGCCGACATGGAGGATGACGATGATTGGGATGGCGAGCAACTTGGCCATTGGGGCCGACAGGACGTGGGTGGTGGCCGTGAGGATGAGGTGGACGTGCACAGTGCACCGGCGAGCATCTGATAGCTACGTCTGCTACAATGCCGTGGTTTTATGGGGAGCGGGAGAGGATGGAGGAAGCAGCTCGAGCTGCAGACGAGGCGAGGGAGGAGAAGGTGGCTGCCTAACTTAGCCAGGCCGCGTGCGCCTGGATTTGGCGCCAAAACGCCAAATGTTTGACTTGGGACGGGGGTGTGGACGTACGTGTGCGTGTACAACTTGCTTTGGTGAATGGTGACGGATTGATCTCGGTTGGGGTTGGAGAAGCAAGTCAAACCCATGCTAGTTTTATGTATCCAAGAAATGGTATTAGTCAAAGTACGCGTCAAGTTGTTCGTCAAAGATGAGTTCATATGTGAAACCACACGAGACTAAAACATCTTGCTGGTTTATTAAAATTGGTTATCCATGGCAAGTTGTACTAGTTGAGAACACGTACTGTTGTCGTCAGGTCTAGACTATCTTGAACAAAAAGCACTATAGCAACACCTGAAATGATTTTGGTTCTATTGTTATTTTGTTTTAGGATTTTTTTTCTTTTTTAGACGACAAGAAATAACTATTTTTAAGTTGATGGGATACTACTCCCTTCGTCCCGAATTATAAAATGTTCTACTTTTTTTTGAATCGGATGTATACAGATGCATTTTAGTGTTTTGTCCATTCAATTTAATATGTATATTGGTCATACTGAAATATCCAAGATGACTTATAATCCGGAACAAAGTGATATAAATTATCTAATCTAACTTGAACAAAGATGATACAAATTGTCGATCGGTAGGTGGCATAGGAAGAGGCGAACGGAGACACAAGAAGACGGTATTTCGATGCCTGCTGCTGCTCCTCCGCACCCAGAGACCCTGGATTTGACCCCATACATCCCTAGAAACATCACACCTCGAGGAATCGATCCGCGAAGGAGAAGCCCATGAGAACAAGCCATCATTTCTCGTCGCAGGGTGTCTGCCACAAGAGGCATTGCCAATGCGTCTGCCGCCAAGCTGATTGGAGAGTCAAAAATCTGAAATGGCATTGCCTAGTCAGCAGTCAACACAATCAAAACTGGTCAAAACAAGAAGGGGGGGGGGGGGGGGGGCGGGGGGGTCATTCCTAAACCGAGTGGCGAGTTTAAGGGTGTGGAATAACCGGTTTTGTAGTTGAGGGTTGACTAAACTAAGTGGCAAGTTGAGGGTTGACTAAGCTAAGTGGCAAGTTGAGGGTTGTAATGTGAACTTTTCTCAAATATAAAGAGTGAATAACTATCCTAAATAGACATAGAAATAGTCACTTCATTTTATTCTAACTAGACGGGATACGATCCCCAACTTAAGAGAAATACTTGACAATGCTCCCCTAAGGAGGTGTCTCCAAATGGATAGTGCAACAAGAATATGAGAGGCTTTTGAAGCTCTACGGTAATATTTCGGCGAAACTCATTTCAATCATTACTTCACTCTCTTCCCTAGCTTACTGAACCTACCAGATCCCAGAATAATATGTGGATAAGGGTGAACGCGAGAGTTCCACTTGCCCATGAAGTAATTTAGCACGAATCCTAAATTGCCTTTGGAAAATATATAAGGAGAGTGACCCTTTTCATTTTGAGACAAATAAATGAATGATTCGATGACAAAATCCTTTTAAACATCTTACATGCTCTTAGCCTTTTCAATTTTTTATGCTTAATACCCTCAAAAAAAATTATGCTTAATAATACACTAGAAACATTTATCAAGATATTTGTTAGATTGTACAATCTTCTACAAAGATTTGCAAGGATATTAAAACATACCCATAACACACACATACATGGGTGGGGCACGATCTATACACACTAATGCATACATGTGCCATAAATTAGTCTATGCATTTTTGCGATTTTGTTTCTGTTCAAGTTTCCTCATACTTTTTCATCAATTTTTTATGTGTTAATTTAAAAAATCCTAACAATACTTGGTTTAGTTTTTATGATAGACATTGCAATTGTATGTATTAATATTTCTAATACTATATGTGTAATTATATAACTAAAATAGTGAAGATAATAATTAATATTGTGTGCCAATAAATAAATACTATGCATAGAAGGTTTGTATGTTTAGTATAATATTTTCTGCATCTCTCCAAACCTAAGCTCATGAATTACGGAAAAAACAATCTATAGTTTATTCGAAATAATCTCTCCGAAAGACATCCACATACCATGTGTAATGATTGTATCAAAAAAAATTACACAGCGGAATGAAAAGGTTACACTTGCCCAAGCAATGTAACATGAAAATCGAAACTGGCTAGGGCGATCCCATAAAAGGCTCGGTGAGGTGGGGCAAACAATCTTCATATATGAGGATGTGGTTTGCCCCAACGTGGATGCAGAGTTGGGTGGTTCTCTCACAAGAGGCCGGCATCAGCGAAAGATCAGAGAGATAGATCACTCCTTGTGTTTTCATGCTCATGAGTCGAGAGTTAATTGCGTCCGGGTGAGGCAGGACCTCGAGAGATCGGAGTCGTGTTCATATAAGAGAGAACGGACATTTAGATTTGGGGACAAATGCACAAAGCAACTAAGCCAATGATTCCATAATTTTTCTTATATTTTTTTTCTATTTCTTATACTACTTAATTACAGACTAGAAATCCCTATCAAGATATTTGATATATTCTGACTTACAAAGATTTTTAAGGATATTAAAATATACGCAAAACACATGCGCATAGAACGGTGCCTACGTCCGAATATACACACAATAATGCATATAAGTGCCACAAAATATTTTGTAAAGGCTTGAGGTTTTGTTCTCTCTTTTTTCCTCATATTTTCCCATCAATTTTTGTATGTGTTAGCTAATTTTTTTTAAATAATACATTTTTTTATTAATTTACAAAAATATTACGCTGATATAATATTTTTCGAAAATATTATCCAATCGGCCCACAGCAGGCTGACTGGTCCTAGTCAGCCGGCTGCAGGCCGACAGGGCCTTCTCGGCCAACTGCAGGCCGACAGGGGGGCAATCGGCCACGCGTGGGCCGACTATTGGCCGGGCCACGTCGCCCCGGGAGCTGTCGGCGCGGGCGCACTCACGGGCGCCCCAGTCGGCCAGCTGCCGACCGATCGGCCAGCGCAGCCTCCTTTTTCTTTCCCTTCTCCTTCTCCTTTCCTTCCCCACCTCACGCAGCACAACGTCTCTCTGTTCTTCTTCCTTCCTCCTCTCTTCAACCCGAAATAGCTCCAATTAATACACCAAAATGACTTTTTTTTTGCGGATTTGGCACCGTGAATGGGTTCTACTTAGCTAGAGGAGCCAAAAGACACCTCGATCTACTGATGGGGTAGCTTGTGGTGGTTGTGCTGAAGATTTTGTTGGAGCATTTTTTCAGCTCATTTGTGGAGGTTGTGGAGGCGGAGGTGGAGGTTGTGGCGGTGGTGGAGGTGGAGGTGGTGGTGGAGGTGAAGCTGCAGGAGTTTGGTGGAGTTTCCGGCTCCGGTTCCGGTGATTGAAGGCCGCCGTTCGTCGTTTGCGCGCACGCTTCAAAGGTATATTTGAGCAAACATTTATTTTTCGAAGTTGCGTGCAATTATTGTTATTTGCTCGAGTAGTAAACGTAAATATTTAGGTGGTCGTGATGAGCATTTTATTTCCCGTTTCGGTTAGCATTTTATTTAGATGTCAACTAATTGGTTGCGTAAAAATGTGTAGTTGCTCCGGTAATATTTCGGACTATATGAATATTATTTGCTCGAGTAGTAAACGTAAATATTTAGGTGGTCGTGGTGAGCATTTTATTTTCCCGTTCCGGTTTCGGTGAGCATTTTATTTAGATGTCAACTAATTAGTTGTGTAAAAATGTGTAGTTGCTCCGGTAATATTCCGGACTATATATGGATTTGTACTATTTAGGATTGTCAATATTTGTAGTTGCTCCGGTTAAATCCGTAATATAGGCAGTCAGTGAAATATTAAAATCTTTCGTGGTGAGCATTTTATTTTCCCGTTCCGGTTCTGGTGAGCATTTTATTTAGATGTCAACTATTTAGTGCCTAATATTTGTTAGTGCGGGTATTTTAAGTTGTTGCTTAATAATTGTATTTCGTTGTGAAAAAAAATAGGTGAGCCGAGATGTCTGATGTAGTGAACATCAGATTTTACTACGGTCCTGGTACTGTCCAAACAACTGAGATGGGAGCTGATCTGAGTGAATTTACTCACATAGATGTGCCAATGAGCGCACCTCAAACATGGTCTGTCAGTCAGTTGAAAGAATGGATTGCGGCAAGTTTAGGTCTTGATACTGAAACACACACCGTCGGTGTTCATGCATTGTGGACACGGTCAAGTACAATAATTTACTTTTATTTGAGGCCAATAGAGCGAGACTCCGATTGGGTGCGGTGGTTACAAGGTTGTGAACGAAGGGGATGCAATCCTATTGCTTTAGTGCTCCCCGTCGTGAAGGGGGTCACTGCACATGAAGGCCAAGGTGGCAACGATCCTGGGCAGAGCAGTGTAGGTAGGCGGCTATCTATGTCAAATGCTGGAGATGATGGTTACAAACAAGCACAGAGCAGTCAGGTAGAAGGAGGAAATGCTTATGGTTATGAATCAGGGCAGAATAGTCAGGTAGAAGGGGGAAATGCCGATGGGGAATACAATGGCGAGGTTGACGCTGGCGAGGTAGATGGGCACATGCAGGACCAGATGGAAGAAGAAGACACTGATGTTGAAAGGGGTTATGCCGATGATTCTGGCGAGTCAGATGAAGAAGAAAATGCAGCGGAGGTCCCGAATCCTGCATGGTGGAATCATGACTTCTCATCTGCAATGACCGTGAATGATGGACATGATTCAGCCTGGCAATATCATCAGAACAATATTGCAACGGGTGCTATGTATCCGAACAAGCAAGCCTTGAAGGATGCAATAATTAATTGGGCAATGTCCACGCAAAGGGTTTTAACAACTCAGGTGTCCAGTCAGAAATTCCTGACAATGGTATGCAAGAATGCAGATTGTCCCGCTAGGGTGCACGGTTTTCTCCCCAAGTATGGCACAAGTTGGGTGATAAGTGACTTAGTTAATCACACTTGTCTTATTCCCTGCATCCCTCAAGCTCATGCCAACCTTTCATCCACGCTTATAGCTCGGTTGTTTTACGATGAGATAGTGCAGGGCAAAGCTATGGAAGTGAAGGCAGTCCAGACAAAAGTCTTTGCCAGGTTCAAGTACAGAATTTCTTATGGAAAGGCTTGGAGGGCTAAGCATGCGGCGCTTGAGAGGAGATTTGGTTCTTATTTTGATGCATATGACTCTGTTGTCCAGCTCCTCCACACCCTGCAGCAGCGGAATCCAGGCACCTATATCGATATCCAAGACATGTTCATGCCAGAGTTCCCAACTGTGAGGGTTCTGCATCGCCTATTCTTCTCTTTTGGTGTATGCATCGAAGCTTTCAGGCATTGCCGACCGGTGATATGTGTTGACGGTACTTTTCTCACAGGCAAGTACAAGGGTCAGATCCTGACAGCCATAGGTCAAGACGGCCAAAATCAAGTCGTCCCACTCGCATTTGCTTTTGTGGAGAGTGAGAACATTGAAAGTTGGACATGGTTCTTCAGGCAGTTGAAAATATCAGTTGTGAAGGAGAAGCCCAATGTGTGCATCCTTCATGACAGGCATGCAGGTATACTCAGTGCGATAAGGACACTGACAAACCCAGGCCCTGAGGAACAAGTTCCATGGCAGGACTTGCAGAGCCGTTGGTGCATGCGCCATCTGGGGGCTAATTTCTTCTCGCAGTTCAGAAATAAGAACCTGATGAATCTGTTCAAAAAACTCTGCAAGCAGAACCAGTTATGGAAGTACAATTTAATACGCGACAGACTTAATGTGTGCACGCAGAGACACGTGAGGGACAGGAAAGCTGCAAGAGATGCAGCGGTGAGGGCACATGTTGAAGCAGTAGCTGCACAGTTGGCAACAGGAACAGCGGCCGTGGAGGAGGAGCCTGTTGGGCTATGTGACTTGCCAGGCTTTGACCCACCTGGTACTAGGAGAAGGCTTGGGAGGTCGATTAAAACCTTCAAGCAGTGGATAGAGCATGAGCCTCTGGAGAGGTGGTCTTTGCTACATGACACACATGGAGCAAGGTACGGTGTCATGACAACGAACCTCGCGAAAACATACAATTTTGTCCTCAGAGGAAACCGAGCATTGCCACTTACAGCCATCGTTGAGGGTATTTTCTATGGCACCGTCAAGTATTTCAGAGATAGACGTCAAAAAGCAGAGCAACATATCTTCAACAACCCGAATACACGGTATTGTGAAAGAGTCACAAAGTACATGGACAACAAGATGCAAAAAGCTAGGTCACACAGTGTAGTCGCCATCGGTAATCAAGAAAGAAGGTTTGAGGTCCGCTTAGCCAATAACAAATTTGGATGTGCAAATGAGTTGAGGACGCATGAGGTGAAAATTGGCAATGAAGCCTGGCCAACGTGTGAGTGCACATGCAACAAACCGAAATTGCTTCACCTACCTTGCTCACATGTACTTGCTGCTTGCGGGCAGCTTGGAATGGACGCAATATCGTTTGTGTCTTCATATTTTCTGAAAGAGGCTGTCCTCAATACCTGGACTGGTGAGCTGATGGGTTTTCGATCAATGGGTAATTTCAACACCGTCAACCCCGCTGAAAGGTGTTACATTCCAAACCCAGAGCATATGCGTACAAGTAGAGGCAGACGGTAGTGTCAGCGCATCCGGAATGATATGGACGAATCTGAAGCAGGAGGTCCGACTAGGCAATGCATTCTATGCAATGAATTTGGCCATAGGGACACTAATTGTCCCACTTTCGTCACGGGGCGTGGACGAGGCAACCGGGGATGAAGAGGAGGTAGAGGAAACAGAGGAGTAAGAGGGAGAGGAAGAACCTAAGCTAGCAGTACTATGTTCTGAATTTGTATTAAGTGTGGCACTATGTTCTGAATTTGTATTAAGTGTGGCACTATGTTCTGAATTTGTATTAAGTGTGGCACTATGTTCTGAATTTGTATTAAGTGTGACACTATGTTCTGAATTTGTATTAAGTGTGGCACTATGTTCTGAATTTGTATTAAGTGTGACACTATGTTCTGAATTTGTATTAAGTGTGACACTATGTTCTGAATTTTTTATGTGCAGGAATGTCGGGACTATGGTTGCTGAACGGGGACATTGATAGGGTTCATCGTGCTGCGATATGGTATGAGCGCAAGCTTGAGCCACTGGTCACTCGCTCTCCTAAGGAAAACTGGAGGATACACCCAGGATGGCTACAGCCGTACGTGCTTTATTAATTTGCACACTGACATGCATATTAATGGGAGACACTAACTGAAATGTTCTCTGATGAAGGTTGAAATGGGCCGGCCTTTTACCTTTCGCGCGTCTGGTTGAGTCTATCCCGGGTGAGAAACGCCTCGCCATCGACGGGTCCTTGCTGAGCTGCTTAGTGGACCCTTGGAGGCCAGAGACCCACACGTTTCACTTCCGATGGGGAGAGATGGCTCCTACTCTTGAGGATGTGTCACTTTTGCTCGGACTACCGTTGGCAGGTCATGCCATAGGACCGTTGGAAGCACCGGCTGGTTGGGAGCAAGCTCTTACACAACGTTTTCACGGGGTTTTTCCGGGTGCTCCGGATCCGGTATGGGAGCATCACGGGCCTACGTATGCGTGGTTGCTCAATTTTCGGGTAATTTGCCCTACCTCTTATCTTCAAGTTATCGTGCATACGGTTTTATAAAAAATAACTGCGGCTTACTAAAACTTTCTCTTTGCTTAATGCAGATCCAGAACTTCCAGGCGCCGTTGAATGCAGAACAGATCACTCGGAGCCTGGAGGCCTACTTAATGTCGCTTTTCGAGAAGGTGATGTTCACAGAGAACCATGTCACCACTATTAGCGCGCTCTACATCCCTATGGCACTCGAGATAGCGAGCGCTCAGACGGCGGATCAGATCAGACAGAGGAGTTGGGGTTCGACACTCTTTCAGATCCCGGTGCCAGACAACATCCACAGGTATTAACCAGTTTTTCAATGTTGCATTATCTTTCATAGTACTCCATTCGAAGCTTTAGGTAATTGTTGAACACACACCACAATTTTAGGACAACAAGAAAGGGCGTGACTAGGACAACTGCTGAGTGGCTAGTAAGACTAGAGCCGTATGTTATAGAATGGGAGACAGCAAACACAAATCTATGGAACGAGGATAATAATTTTGAACTCAATGAATTCAATCTCTATTTGCGGCGCTACATGAGCGGAACACGGTTACGCATCGTTGAGCACTCTCACCCAGAGGAGATACCTAATCCTACTCCGTCGGATACGTACCCGAGCTATGATACTTCAGGCTCTAGGCAGTACGCGGTAAGATATATTTTCTTTAAGTAATGTTGTCACATACATTGGCGTGCATACTTAATAATCGTCCTGAAAATTTGCAGGCTACCTTGACAAACGAACTCTACAACGACGTGACCACCTTTGGACGATCACTGTCGTCAGGACCTCTTCTTCATCACCGTCCTGTCATACAACCCTTCTTGGAACGGATGCAGAACAAAATACGGGCTGTCTACGAGGCTATCACGTGCACCTGGAGAAGCGACGTTGTTCAGCACCAACCACAACATCCGCGTCCCTCCATGCACCGACATCAACCACGTCCACGTCTAGCACATCAGCCGACGACCAGGCCACCCCCTCCTGAACAACCTGGCAGTTCATCGTGGCAGCATCCACAGCACTATGGTCCCACGTCGAGCTTAGTGTTTTCTCCACAGCCACAGCACCACGGTCCCTCGTCGAGCTTTGTGTTTGAGCCAGAGCAGCCGTCACAGCCAGCAGATGTGTGTCTTCATATTTATTGTTTTCAATATTAGTTCAGGCGGCATCAGACTTCATGACTTAAAGTTCCGTCGTGCAGGAGCCTATGGACATCATGCTTCTATGTCGGCATCACATGATACGTGGGGGAGTGATCATCATCCCGAGGATCACATACAGGCTCCAATGTCGCAGCACACCCACTGGATGAACATGTTTTCGACTCCTCCACCAGGCCCCACACAGGATACACAGCATGACCAGGAAGAGTCTGAGATTGCACCGCGTCCCATTAGGGCACCTGACAGATGGGGATGGACGCCGATTCCAGATCCGCCTCCCCGCGAGGCCAGACGTCGTCACTGACGCTTCTATCTATCAGTACAGACATTACCATCTATTTATGTGTGAGACTTATGTCTATTCTATGTATGAGACAAATGACTATGTACTTATGCATGAGACATGTGCCTACTCTATTTTAGTACTATGTTATCCGAACTACAACATCATATTTAGATAGAACAGAATGCTCGTACAACCAGACAGTACAAACAACTACATAGAACTACATCTAAATTAAATGGTACGTACGAGTGCACTTACAACATACAACATAAAACTACATGAAGTCATCATCGTCATCCTCCATCGATGCAGACCTCTTGCCCTCTGACGATGAAGAACTCTTGCCCTTCGACGATGAAGAAACCTTGCCATTCGACGATGAAGAACTCTTGCCCTTCAAAGATGCAGAACCCGGAAGCGGTGGCATGAAGATATCATCTTCGTCCTCACTCTCCTCAATCCATAATAATGGATTATTTGCTGAAAGCCTTCTGAAAGATTCACTCTTCGGCACCACCACCTTCTTCCACCTTTCACGTATCCTAAGAAGTTCTTTACGTACCTCTTCATACGTCCTTTCAGGCCACCCAGACCTACGTAATTGGTGAGCCACTCATTCATTATGGTGTCACTACCGGTGAGTTCGTCCCATGGAACTATCCTATTGTCCATCCTGAAATCGGTAGCTAGGCTCAGAAGAGTCCTGCTCATCCCAGGGTGAAAACTACGATCGAAAGGATAATGAGACATCTCAACTAAACTACACTGGAATGCATATCCACCTCGGTCTGAAGGGGGTTTTATAGGTAGAGAGGAGAAAATGGCGGGAAAGAACGACAGCAGTTGGCGGGAAACGAGTGGCGGGAAAGAGTTGGCGGGAACATACGACGGGAAACGAGTGGCGGGAAAGTGTTGGCGGGAACATATGGCGGGAAACGAGTGGCGGGAAAGAGTTGGCGGGAACATATGGCGGGAAACGAGTGGCGGAAACATATGGCGGGAAACAGGTGGATGAGAAATGGGTGGCGAGAAAGAGCTGGCGGGAAAATATGTCATAGTTTTGAAAAAAAAATCGTACGGGTCAAAAAAAAAGTAATGTGGTATGCATGCACCAGTCGGCCTACAGAAGGCCAATTAGTCCCTGTCGGCCCACAACTGGCCAATTAGTTCCTGTCGGCCAACAGCAGGCCAACTGGACCTTATCGGCTGGCAGTTGGCCGACTGGACTTGGATCTGCTGGCCGACAACCCAATCAGCGTGCAGCAAACTGATAGGAACCCAGTCGGCCTGCTGTGGGCCGACTAGGACCAGTCGGCCTGCTGTGGGCCGATTGGATAATATTTTCGAAAAATATTATATCAGCCTAATATTTTTGTAAATTAATAAAAAAATGTATTATTTAAAAAAATTAGCTAAAAATAAACGAGAACATAAGTTGGTTTGAATTTGTTTAAACATTTTTATGATAGACATTCAAATTCTATAAACAAGAACATTGTATATTAATGTTTGGAATATTATTATGTGTACTTATGTTAACTATATGGAGTGAGAGCATATTAATTAAGATTGTGTGTCAATAAAATAATGTATCAAAGTTGTATTGGAGTAGCAACAATTAATATGGATTTGAGGGAGTAAATAGTTTTTAGTGCATTCCAAGTGTGAGCTCGTCAATTGGAAAACCGATCTAAGGTTGGTATGGAAGAAGCTCTCAAACGAGGCGACAATTCATACCTTATACTGATAATTCCAATAAAAAAATTACTATGATATTTTTGAAAACGATAAAAAGAATTGTGGACCTATATCCTGAAGAGGGGCGAGTATTTGATTTAAACTGAAATTTTGAATGTTATGCTTTTTTGTAAGAAAAATATTTCCACTGCCTTGGTTTTCGCGCTATGTTTTTGCCTATGGTTGGCTCTGACTAGGCGATTGGTTCAAGAGTCAGAGCATCAGGAGCACATGAGAATGAGCAGGAGCAAACTATCGAGAGATTTATATAGGAACATGGGTGCCTTTTATCTAGAATTAAAGTCCAAATGTAGAGGCCAAGAGAGGTATTCACTTGTATTATAGAAAATATTTTAAAAGTAGGAGTAGTAGAAAAAAGAGATAAAAGCAATAGATGACATATTCACAATAAATAAATAAAATAATAGGAAATATTAGCGTAAAAAGGGGCCTTACATTTTAAGACAGGGAGAGTATGATATGGCAGCGCAATGCTATATATGCCGTCGCCCATGGTGGGACATAAATCCCCACTGCCGGCTTCAACTTGTTGCTGCCATTCGTCGTTGCCAGCTGCGCGTTGCCGATCCGTTCGGTGCAACATCGACCAAGAAAACATTGTCATGGCCTGCATTTGCCGCACGTGGAGGCCAAGCACGCAGGCTCGGTCAGCAATCTGTGGGATTAAGCCGAGCTAGTTCCTAGCACGCGTACCATCAGCGGAGATAAACAACTGCCACATATGCAGTGCTCCGCATCAGCTTGCACAATTAGTTGTACTCTGCTAATCCACGGCACGTCGGCCAGCACACTTCCATCATATCATCCCCCATTGTATATTGCCAGTTTGTACTACTATGTAGAAGTGTATGCTCTAGCCAATGCAACCAAAAGACCGATCTGATGGAAGAGACTAGGCAGCACATTATACGTCAACACTCCCCCTCACGTGTGGCTCCCTCAGGCCTAAACGTGGACCGAAAGTGGGCTGCAATTTTAATTGCGCCAGCCGGGTCTTGAACTCAAGACCTCTTGGCTCTGATACCATGTAGAAGTGCATGCTCTAGCCAATGCAACCAAAAGACCGATCTAATGAAAGAGACTAGGCAGCACATTATACGTCAACATACTACATTGTCTCTCCCTCACACACACACGGCACGGAGGCGGCGCGTGCGTTGTGTTGCGGTGTGATGTGGCGAACCGCGGCCGCGGCGGTGGGTGCGGTTGGGGAGCCCTGTCCCGTTGTCCGCTGCGATGGCGATATGCACGGGAGAAACCGAAAGGCGCACAGCACGGAAGAAGAGTCAGTGGCGTGACGTGATCTCGTGGGAATGGAAAGTAAAGCAACGACACATTGGCGGCTACAGGTAGACGACTGGCTAGCTATCGCGTGTGGGCCTCGGCACGTGTCGGCCGTCTGATCAGTTCACGGCCAGCAGCCTAGCACGCCAGCACGGCACGCGCGGTGAAAATCAAGGAGAGGCGGCCTAATCGCCTACTTAGAAGCTAGAGTGGTAGGTGAAAGTACATTTGCATGACATGACAAGGGATAACATAGATCATCAGGTGAGTAGCTGAACTTCTCTTCAACTAGAGTAGCTAGCTAGAAGGCTACGTAGATGACACGAAGGCACACGACAGGTGTAGGGAGCTAGCTACAAGTACTTTGTAGTACTACTAAAGATCTAAGAGAAGAAGAAAAAAATGAAGGTAGGTGAAAGTACATTCGCGTGACACTAGGATGGATATGTAATGAGAGTAGACGTGTATTCATGATAACAAAATGGTACTAGCTGAACTTACCAGATGATTGGTGATGGGATAAAAATCTTTGCTCACAGCAACTACTTTTGTTGTCCCTAGATAGCTAACTAGTAGTCACTTCCGTGAGCTATCCACGAACCTAACACTAGCACGTAAGTGTTTTATCTTTGACATCGACAATAACACCCACACTAATATATTATTATGTCATGTCTCGTCTCATATCAACAAAGTATGTCATCTCTCCTCTCATATCAACAAAGTATGTCATCACTCGTCTCATATCCGTAAAGTAGACATGACCACATAGTTTTGGAAGAATTCAAGAAAATCAGCACTGCAAAGTTTCTCAAATCATTCTCACCAAATAATTTCAAAAACGTAATACTTCTGCGGCAAAAACTGGAAACGGAAACGGCACGCAAGAGAGTTTCATTAGGGCAAGCGTTGACAAAGCAGGCTGGATGACATTTACATTTCACAGAAGCCAGCAAACACGTTGACGTACAAAAAGTTACACGAGTGGAAGGTGAACCCGTCGTGGGAGGTGTGAAGGTCAGCGTGTAACCTGAAGCTCAAACTATACGATAGGTACTTGATTGCAACATGCACTGTGAAATGTCTTAACATAGCAGCAGGTGCATGCAGAACTGCTGAACAAAATCAAGAAACTTGTTGTCACAGCTCAGTGCTGTCAATTTCAAGAAACAGGTTTGTGTCCTTACACGCAAGTACTTATAAGTTTGATATGATTGAGCAACCAGGTCAGAAAGAATTCAGATTTGTATGTTGAATTGACATCTTTTGATATACCTTGCCATTTTGTTGAGAAGTATGGGGACAGGAAAAACGAAGAAGAATTCCATGTTGAGCACAGAAGGTGTCGAGACGAGTATTGAGAAACTCTCCACCATTATCGCATTGGATAGCTAAGATGGGTAGGTTAAATTGTGTATGAACATAGGCATGAAAAGCGATGAGTGTCGCATAAACATCAGATTTCTTACGAAGCGAGAAACTCCAGAAGTAGTGAGAGAAATCATCCACAACAATGAGATAGTAGCAAAAACCAGATGTACTAGGAACAGGGGATGTCCACAGGTTACAATGTAAGAGTTGAAACGGACGAATTGTATATGTTTGAGAATCATAAAACGGAAGCCTAACATGTTTTCCTAACTGACAAGCATGACAGAGTGGCGGCCCATCTTTATTGTATAAAATACACTTGGAGTGTTGAAGACGTGACATGGTGTGACGACCAGGATGGCCGAGGCGGCGATGCCAGAGTGATGACGAAGTGGTTGTGATGAGAGCTTCATCTTGTCGGGGACGGCAGACGGGATACAGGGGCCCGGGACTATTGCAGCGAAGGATCACGGCCCTGGAAGGAAACGCCTTCACCGAGAATCCAAAAGGATCAAATTCAACGGAACAAAAATTGTCAGTAGTGAGTTGGCGAACAGAGATAAGATTTTTAATAATGTGAGGAACGACAAGAATATTATGAAGAGAGAGGGATTGGGCTGAAGATGGAAGTGTAGATTGACCAACATGAGTAGCAGGAACGGTTTGTCCATTACCTACTGTGACAGTTTGAGTGGAAGGCTTTAGAGAGGAGATAGTACCGTGATTAGATGCCATGTGGGAGGAAGCTCCTGTGTCCATGTACCACTCCTGGTTTCCGGGAAGATGCATGTTGTTGAGTTCGTTCAGAAGTGCTGGGTCGAGTTGTTGCTGATGCCCGTTGTAGGTGGGAGTTGTCGGAGCTGGGCCGTATGCTGCGTACGCCTGCGGGGAAGCAGCCGCAGGTCGTGGACCAAGGACGCCAGGAGCACGCCATGGCTGTGATTGCCACGGTGCTGGAGCAGGGTGTTGATAAAGCTGTGCACGCGTTGGAAGGCCAGTCCAAGGATTGTACATCCAGGGCTCGGAGCGGCCCCTTCCTCGGCCGCCGCGGCCGCGGCTGCGATTGTTGCTGAAGGTGCCGCGGCCGCCGCTGTTGGATGAGCTGGAAGAGGGACCGACAGGACGCTGAGCACCGTAGCTGTGTCCGCCCCCGGACAATGGAGCACGTTCGCCGCCCGCGCTTGGCAATATACTGTTGCCGCTGGCCCAGAGCGCAGTAGCAGCAGTGTTCTTTGCATCCGTCTTCTTCTGTGCTTCTTCAAGAACGAGGGCCGAGCGCGTCTGGAGGAAAGATGGAAACGGCACCTGAAACGGAAGGAAGGACCGCAGGTGGCTGAATTGCTCGTTGAGGCCGCGGAGCACCGTTAGGACGAGCGTCTCATCAGAGATGGTTATGCCGACATCGCCGAGAGCGTCGGAGAGAGACTTGAGCTTCGCGCAGTAGTCATGGATGGACATGTCTCCTTGCGGTGTGTTGCGGAACTCGGCGTCGAGGGCGAGGGCGCGGCTTTTCTTGTTGTCGTGGAAGAGGTTGGCGATGGAGTCCCACACCTGCCGCGCCGTGGAGCCCGGAGCCATGATGATGCCGAACAGCTCGATGGAAATCGAGCCGTAAATCCAGGAGAGCACCGTATAGTCATCACGTCCCCAATCGGAGGTGGGCGATGTGTCGGAGGGGGTGGCGGCGGCGTCGCCGATGACGTGGCTGGAGAGGCCATAGCGTCCAAGAGCTACGAGAAAAAGCTCGCGCCACTTGGAGTAGTTAGAGTCCTGAAGATCGAGGGTGATGGGCACATAGGTTTTGATTGAAGCAACGTAGGAGGAGGGTGCAGGGATGGTGGCAGGAGAGGGTGCGACGGCAGCCTTGCCTTGCTCCGCGGCAAGGCGCTTGAGTTCTTCTTCGCGCGTCCTGATGATGGACTCGCGGTTCTTGAGCTCCTCTTCGAGCTTCTGCAACTCGTCGGCGTTCATGGTGGTGGGGAAGAAAGAGGTGGTGTTGGGCGTTGGTGTTTAGAGAGAGAGGATCGATCTGCTCGATACCATGTAAAGTCTGATATGAATTGGGGCTGCTATCTTGCACGCCTCCTCTCTTCATTATGTCATATATATATACACAAGTACAGGGCAATCAACTTGAGTTACAAGTTTAGGTCGGATACAAACCGACGTGATCTATATTAGGAACTCTAGCTATAGCAGCCGGACTAGGACTCTCCAACAAAATACACTTAAGTTGGATACGAAATGCTTATTGGCTAACAGAAAGGATAACGATCTTTTTCAACTTAGATTAAACATTTTGAAGCACTTTGAACATAAGACAGCCGGTGATTTGTGACACAGTAATTTCCATTCTGTCGAAGTGCTTATCTTGGTCGCAGTAGGAGGGGCAAATGGGCTGGGGGGGCAACCAACATCAGGTTTAGGCTAGATTTCTATGAATCTATGGGCAGTTTACTCATGATAATATGAACAAATCTCCTGGGCAGGGGGGGCGATGGCCCAGGTTGATCTCCACTAAGCTCCGCCACTGCTTGGTCGGAAAGAAATCAACAACATCAAACAGACCTTCTTCCCTCAAAGGTGAGACCAATATGAAAAGTGAATAAAAAAAGAGGCGCTGCTAGCTTTCCTTGTTAGTGGAGGATGATGCGGTTTCAATAAAGTAGTAACACTAAAACATACACAGATGAGAAAACAATAAGATAATTAAAATTGCAAACCTTACTAAGCCACAGTAGGTAAGTTCTTCTGGAAAGCCCTAGAGGAAATGGAGGTGTGCATCTGTAAAAGCCTTAGCAAGTGTCTGGATTTAGCTGCTGATGCTAGTAAGCATTTGAGAAATGAGAAACCAAATCTAGAGTGGAGAACAGAAAGGTTGCACAAGCTGAAGATTGATCTAAATAGTATTAATTAAAGGTAGGCAAATTGGCGGTGCTCATCTGATTTTTTGCGGTGTTCATCGGATTTTTCGGTAACAAGGTTCCTCTAGGTGCCTCGGAGGTGTTCGTCTGATTTTTGGTACCAAGGTTCCTCTAGGTGCCTCTTGCCATCATCAATGTACCTCGATGTCTGCTTGGCCTCTTATAGACGGCAGTCTGCTCGGTATGCGAGGTCATCCCAGGACCAGGGGGTTACTAGGATCAATGTCATGCGGGTAGGCTGCCGGTGGTACTCTTTAGTCAAGGAGCATTCGTGTGGTTGTCGATTGACAGTGATGCTCTCTAGGGTTGGTTGGCGGGGCACCAGCAAATGTCATGCTTGACATTATCAGGCCGCCGCCGCCGCCGACGTCCGCGGATGCCAGTTTTCTCCTTGGAGGCGTTGTCTATGTAGCCCTTTCTCCGTCAAACTGACGGTAGCTTATTTCTCCTAGCCCATTGGAGTGTGCCTTGAGCGGTGGCCTATTTGGTGAGGTGTGTTGAGGAGTTTCAAGAAGACTTGAGCTTATTGCCTGAAACTAGTTAATTTCCTTAGTTTAGGGCTTAGGTTGGCTTGTTTAGTCGTTATTTTTGGGTTAAATTCCTTAGTTTAGGGGTTAGGTTGGCTTGTTTAGTCGTTATTTTTGGGCCCTTGTTTTAGCTCTTTGAGCTTCTATTGTGAAGTTGGCATCCCCAGTATGGTTGGTGTGTGTTTATATCTCCATTTGTATTGGTTGTGCCTTTATTTATAAAGCGGGGCGAAAGCATTTTTCGATGAATGCAGGCAAATCATTCCCCTCTGAATCTATATCTATATCTTACCTACTAATAAAGCAAAGTGCGTTTCTTCTAAAAATTTCATTCGTTCACCACTGAAAAGTTTTTTGTTCTATCCAAGGTGGTACTAATTTTTTTGCGTCCATCTGTTAGAAAAGAAAAACAGTTTTGTCTCGAATTTTGTAAGTTGGCTGCGCATGATGCGGCCCAGCAAATCAATCCCATTGGTTTCCTGTCCATGCATCTGAGAATCATTATTTACCGCATAGGGCAGCAAATAGTCAGAATTTCGCACATGGCGCCAAAGATTGGGTTGGCCCGTTTTCATTTGTTTCTCTATTCTGTTTCTACTATTCTTTTCCATCTTTTTATTTTTTCTTTCCAATTTTATTTTTATTTTTTCCTTTTTCATAAATTATATTTTTCATTATTTTCAGAATTCTATTTTTTGTTTAAATTTTCATAAAATCAGCAGAATTCCAAAATTTTGATAATATTTGGAAATATGTTTTAAACTTTACATTTTTTCTTCTCGTTCCTAATTTTTTGAAAACTAAAAATATGTTCGCATTTTAAAAAATGTTTACATTTTCCAAAATTGTTTGAGGTTTTCAAAATAATTTGTATTTTATAAAATGATACAAATGCGAAAAATATTCATGTTTATTGAAATTTTCACAAATTTAAATTATTGTTTGTGTTTGAAAAACACGTTTTAAAGAATTGTTTTCAATGTCAAAACATGTTTCCTTTTTCACAAATTGTTCAAAAGTTCATAAAAAAGTTTTCTTAAAAAGAGGTTCATGTTTTAAAAAAAATTGTGAATTTCAAAAAAAACATTTAATGTTTGTTCATCTTTTTCCAATTTAAATGAAATTTTTAGAAAAAATGCTCCCATTTTTTAGAAAAAAAATCAGGATTTCAAAAATTGTTCACATTTCAAAGAATATTAAAAAATTCATAATTATTACTTTTTATTTGAAAAGCTCAAAAAATATCAGAAAAAGGAAAAAAAAATGTTTCAAATGTTACGCTACATTATGTTCTTAAGCACTCGTGTACTCGTGTTGCCCATTTTTTAGCACAAACTGTTTGTTCGAATGGCTATCAGCATGTGGTCGAGATATTCAGGTCATGAGTCTAATCCTTCAACTCAGCGTTGTTTTGAATTTTTATTCGTGTCTTACAAACACACGTCGTTTTGGCAACTGCCAGTGGCCTAAACCAGACGCGAACTGTTGTGCATCCCACATGCCATTGACGATAAAAGAGAATATGTTGGTTGGCTATAATTAAAAAAATTGTAGACACATGTCAATAAAAGAGGATATGCTGATTTGGCTCTGATTAAAAAAATGTAGGCAAGTAAGCGCCAAAATAATTAAAGAGAATAAACCCTGGTAAAGCAGGGACTACCTGGTTATGCGCTGATTATGGCAATGAAATGAGATTCACTGAATTAGTAATCCATCTGATTACGCCATCGTAGGAGAGAGTGGTCGAAGCAACTATGCCCCGAAGGTCAACGTGCATCCACAAAATGAGGAGGCAACCATAACCTAGACACGGAGGGAAAAAAAGGCACGAGTTGAGTGGTGGCCACCACACCGACCAACCCCACCACTATCAAGATCTCGCGGGCCAAACATGACCCGTGAGAACACCGCAACTCCTCGCTCTGTCACCCAACGATCACTGCGGAGACCGTTTTAATGGACACATCAATTACATCTCCCGATGCTTTTCGCAAGAAAAATAATATCTCATTGTATCACACGGACATATGTTAATACGGGATGCTGTATTCTTTCGTAATATAATGGAATCTTGGTTTAACCCCGTTTGAGAGGGGGGAAATCAATGTATTCAGGAGTCTGATCATAACTTGAACCACAGAAGCAAGAAATCAAAATGACAAACACAAGTGAGAAATAACATAGAATATCATAATATGGAGGCAAGAATTTACAGAGATAAGTACCGGAATGGATTATATTCCGGCTTCTTCAGAGCTAAGATCAATCAAGGTTCAGAAGCATGGAAAGTGTACCTATATAAGCGAAATATCTTACCATGATAAATTAATAATTCACCTCTTAGGCTCTTAATTACGTAGTGCTCATATATAGATGAGCATCAGTCGGCAACTCAAATAATTTAGTATCACTAGATCGATGATCAGGACATGTGAAGTACCTAACGGCTACAAAAAGGGTTTGCATTTGGAACACTTCCATTTGAAGTTATTTTCACCTTCTGCTCCATGCAATTATTCCACTAAGCATTTTTGCCATGTTACACTCTGGATAAACTGAACCCGTACAAGGAATTTGCAGTTTGGATAACCATGGATCATTTAACGCAGTTCATCCCTGGAACATGAATACTACTGCTATCCGAGTCTAGCCATCATATCAGCAACCACATCATATGAAATGAAACGAAAGTGTTTGCTGCGTCAGCCACGACCGCGCGTGAAGTGCCATAGATCTCCTCCGTCAAAGTGTTTGCTGAATAAGTCAAGCACCGTGATGAAGGACAGCCGGCCCAGCGCCGGCGAGGCCAAACTGCGGATCCCACGGCCGCTGAGCACCAGCTGCGTGACGATGAGGTGGACGTGCACAGCGCACCAGTGATCATCTGAGAGCCACTCCCTCCGTCCGAAAATAGTCGTCATCAAAAGGGATGAAAATAGATGTATCTAGAACTAAAATACGTCTAGATAAATCTCTTTTTTCTGACAAGTATTTTCGAGGGAGGGAGTACCTGTGCTACAATGCCATAGATTTAGAGGGAGAAGTACCTAAACTAGTTAATTTTTTAATTTTTGCAAACGACACCCTGTAGAAATTAGATCAAGCACGAGTGGTCTAAGGTACACTGATGTGGCACCCATGTGGATGGGTTTTTCTCTTTTGAATCAGTATTGGCCTTAACTGATCAAATATATGAGTTTATGGACTAAAATTGATCATTTTTCTTGAGTTTTTAGCCTAAAGCATGCAATCACTTTGAGTTAATGGACTAATGGTGCATTTCAGTCATGGGATATTGTTGTCCTTCTAACCATCCAATCAAAAGTTGGTTTGCAACACTTAATGTTGTCGTTAGGTCTTATTAGCTTGAACAAAAAAGCACTATATATAGCAACTTCTGAATGGAGTTGTGGTTCTATTGTTGTTTGGCATTGCAGTTTTGTCTTCTTCTTTTTTCAAACGACCAAGGCATAACAGTTTTCAAGTTTTTATTGAAAACACGCAGACGCTCACATATGCAATACACTCAAACAATGAACACACACATGCACACCTTAATCCTATGAGCACAGATAATTGTTTTCAAGTTGATACTATACACTTATCTAAACACTGCGATTCGTGTAAAATACAAAGGGTGATAATATATATCACCATCTAACAACTATGATTGTCGACCGAATGTAACTATTTTAAAATCGACTCAAAAATACTTGCTTCATTTTATTCTTCCAAGGTATGATACAATCTCTAATTTAAGACTTGGGTGAGATATAAACGTGTCCCGAAGGACGAGCCTTTAAATGAACAATGAAATGTAATTGGTATATATCCCTTCGCTCTCCTCCAAGCGAACAAAAGAGTTGACTAGGGTTTCTGCCTCCGTCGGCGTCGCCGCTGATCTGCCTCGTCTCCTATGGCCTTAAGGCCATGGAGGAGCGGTGTATCCCGGCCCTTGCCAGCGGGAGGGCTCCGTTTTTATATGTTTCTTTAAGTTTTGCTAGGGTTTATGTCCTTCTCAGGAAGACGAGACAATGACGGCTCCCTGAAGATGAAATAAGGTTTTCCCCGTCTAGCCCCGTCCCGGTGGTGTGTCTAGCATCATCGGAGGGCGTGTGGAGGTGTGTCTCCGGCAGATCTCGTGGGATTCGGTCGGTGGTTGTCTTTGATGGATCCGCTTAGATTCTTCTTCGTTCGTATGTGTCAGTGTGTCTTTAAGTTAGATCCTTCTGATCTACCCTTCTATTCATCGGCCGCAGTTATTGTTTTGGTGCGCTGGTCCTATGTGACCATAGCACGATGACTTCCCAACTGTGTACTATAATAATTTTTACCTGGCTCTGATGAGGGAGGGTGATGCCGGCCTTGCGCCTTCGGCTTGCTTCAGTGCTTGTAGTCGTGCCTAGGAGGCCTACGGATCTGGATGTAATTTTATTGATGTTCGTACTAGCATAATTAATGCTGAATAGATAGGAAGTTTTCCCCTAAAAAATGAACAGTGCAACGAGAATACGAGATGCTATTGAAGTTCTACAGGAAGGTTTGGGCGAAACTCGTTTCAGTCAGCACTTCACCCTCTTCTCTAACTTACCCTCAGCTACTAAATCTCAGAAGAATATGCAGAGAAGTAATACAAGAAAGTTCCACCTGCCCCTTAAGTAATCTAGCACAAAACCCAAAACGCAGTAGGCAAATATGTAGAGATGGCAACCTTTTCATTTCAGGGCAAATATATAAACATAAAAAAAAATTCTCGAATATGCACGAGTGTGCATATTATATATTAAAGAAGAAAGGCAAAGAGTGCCTCCACCATGAGTTTACATAGATTTCAATACAAAACTACTCCTCACTACTCATCCACCGCTGTAATCTAAGGAAGAAAGGGTCCATGTTGCCTTTAAACTTGCCCGCAATGGACCAAACCCTTCCTTCCGACAAGATTCTACCGAGGAGCTCACTCATCGAGGGCGAGGCCCCATCAAAAACAATAGCGTTTCGGTGCTTCCACAACTCCCACATAGTTAGTACCCAGATCGTGTGGAGATCCTTCATGCGCAAGTTACTTGGTGCTCGCTTGCCGACAAGCCACTCGCGGATGGAATCATGCGCCGTTGGCGACCACTCCGGCTTGCCCAAGGCCTTGCAAATCACTGCCCATGTCGATCTAGCAAACACACACGTTAGTAGGACATGATTTATAGTTTTATCCTCCTGGTCATATAGGGGGCACGCGTCTTGGTGCGGCAGCCCTCTTCGTGCAAGACGATCCGACGTCCAACAGCTATCCTTGAGCGCGAGCCATGTGAAGAATTTGCATGTATTTGGTGTCTGACACTTTCACGTTAACTCCGACATAGGTTCCACCGTCCGTCCCCAGAACTTAGCCGCATAGGCCGACCGCACCGAGTAGTGGCCATTGGTCTCCCATGCCCAAGAGATCGAGTCCGGCATGTCCGCAACTGGCTCCCACGTGCTGACTCTAATCCATAGTTTGAGAAACTCCTGCAGTGCTTCGATCCCAAGATAGGGACCAACATCCGCGGCCCAAGACCCATCTTCGATGGCCGGTCCAACCTTCCGGGATGATCTTATCCGTGCTGGAATCCTGTCATATATCTTGGGCGCGATCTCTTGCACCCTCATTCTGTCAATCCACCTATCCTCCCAGAACAGAGTGTTGAGGCCACAGTATTGTAGGACCTTGAGAAGAGGTGTCTAGAGGGGGGGGGGGGGGGTGATTAGACACTCAGTACCAAAGTTGCAGTTTTTAAGGTTCTTTAAGTTTAAGTGGAGTTTAGGCACACTTTCAACATTCACAATACATATCAAGCAAGCATGCAAAGAGTATATGAGCAGCGGAAAGTAAAGCATGCAACTTGCAAGAAAGTAAAGGGAAGGGTTTGGAGGATTCAAACGCAATTGGAGACACGGATGTTTTTGGCGTGGTTCCGATAGGTGGTGCTATCGTACATCCACGTTGATGGAGACTTCAACCCATGAAGGGTAACGACTGCGCGAGTCCACGGAGGGCTCCACCCACGAAGGGTCCACGAAGAAGAAACCTTGTCTATCCCACCATGGCCATCACCCACGAAGGACTTGCCTCACTAGCGGTAGATCTTCACGAAGTAGGCGATCTCCTTGCCCTTACAAACTCCTTGGTTCAACTCCACAATCTTGTTGGAGGCTCCCAAGTGACACCTAGCCAATCTAGGAGACACCACTCTCCAAGAAGTAACAAATGGTGCGTTGATGATGAACTCCTTGCTCTTGTGCTTCAAATGATAGTCTCCCCAACACTCAACTCTCTCTCATAGGTTTTGGATCTGGTGGAAAGAAGATTTGAGTGGAAAGCAACTTGGGGAAGGCTAGAGATCAAGATTCATATGGTAGGAATGGAATATCTTGGTCTCAACACATGAGTAGGTAGTTCTCTCTTAGAAAATGTATGCTGGAAGTGTAGGTTCGTTCTGATGGCTCTCTCCACGAATGAAGAGGAGGTGGAGGGTATATACAGCCTCCACACAAAATCTAACCATTACACACAATTTACCAAACTCGGTGGGACCGAATTGTTAAACTCGGTCGGACCGATTTAGTAAACCTAGTGACCGTGATTTTCGGTGGGACCGACATGCATCTCGGTGAGACCGATTCGGTTAGGGTTAGGGCATAACGTAATCTCGGTAAGACCGATTACACAAACTCGGTGAGACCGATTTGGTAATAAGCTTTCCAGAGAGTTGGTCGGGCAAATTCGATGGGACCGAATACTCAAACTCGGTAGGACCGATTTTGGTAATAAGTTTCCAGACAGTTTGCATTGTAATCTCGGTAGTACCGATTGCTCAAACTCGGTGAGACCGATTTGATAATGGACATACACAGAGAGATTACAATCCCATCTCGGTGAGACCGAGATCCCTATCGGTAAGACCAATTTGCTTAGGGTTTGTGGCAGTGGCTATGACTTTTGGAATCGGTGGCGCCGGATAGGAAGTTTCGGTGTGACCGATTTTGGCTTTGGGTTTAGGTCATTTGTGGAAGTGGGAAAGTAGTTGAGGGTTTTGGAGCATATCACTAAGCACATGAAGCAAGAGGCTCATTAAGCAACACCTCATCCCTCCTTGATAGTATTGGCTTTTCCTATAGACTCAATGTGATCTTGGACCACTAAAATGTAAAAAGAAGAGTCTTGAGCTTGAAGCTTGAGCCAATCCTTTGTCCTTAGCATCTTGAAGGAGTTCCCACATCCTTTAGTCCATGCCACTCCATTGTTGAACTTATCTGAAATATACTAGATAAAAGTGTTAGTCCAACAAGAGATATGTTGAAATTAATTACCAAAACCACCTAGGGAGCACCTGTGCTTTCAATCTCCCCCTTTTTGGTAATTGATGACAACATACATCAAAGCTTTAGATAAAGATATAAGGAGTAGCAAGTAAAGCTTTGGAAAGACATGTAACAAACATAGGCTCCCCCTACATGTATGCAATCATGTGAATATGGAATGTAGAAGCATGTGAGAGCATAAACATGATAGAGTAGGCAATGTGTTACATGTATCTTGGCCATATGCATCAGAGCAAAGAATGTTGAAGAAAATACCTTCATGCTCTTGAGTCCTTCTTGCAAACAATATGTACATCAGCAAGAATTCCTCATACACATGATTGTGATGCATATACTTACCTTGTAGTCTTGAGTTGTCTTAGGATGAAATGAACCTGTGTAAACAAGGTTAGATAACACAGATACATCTACTGGCCAGAGCAAACAGAAGAAACTACAAGAATACCAAGACTGGGATGACATGTAGAGAGTGAGTACTAAGTACCACATTGGATTTGACATGTCCCCAAGAGTAAAGATATGCAATGAATTTAAATGATCTCTTTCCCTTAGATGTCTTGCTCCCCCCTGAATCTAACATGGGATACTGGGAGAAGATAGGGAACAGAAGATCAGAGCTGAAAGAAAACAGAGCTGAAAGATATGAATGATGATCAGAACTGATGCATGCTAATGCAAATAAGCACAATAGATCATACGAACATGTCTCTCCCCTCAAAAAGACATGTGGACATCTCTCCTCTTGAACACCAAGCATCTGGGATCCTTGAGAAATACTTTCTACTTAAGTATCCTCTCCCCCTGGAGATCTCTCTCTTCTTTTGAGGGTCTCTCCTCCTAGAAGGTCTCTCTCTCCCCCTTAAGAAGGAAGGTGATAAGTTTTGATGCTCTCTCTCTTTAGATGATAAGCTTTGATGTTCTCTCTCTCCCCCTTTGACATCAATTTCCAAGAAGGATCTTCTGGAATCTGTCAAATGGGTTTGGTCCTTGAGACACAGAACAAAGCAATGATAAAAATGTGATGCTTGTAGAGGACAAGATCCATTGAGTGGAGCTGGACCAGAAGAAACACAGAATTATATGGCAAACTGTTTTTCCTGTTATGAAGTCGGTGGCACCGAGTGAGTTGCTTCGGTTGGACCGAAGGATTCGGTTGGGCCGAAAATAACAAATCAGTGAAACCGAGTTCATCACAAAGAAAACACTTATCACCTCAGCTCACTGACTAGTAAGATCTCACAAAGATTTGCAACGAATTCACTGAAAGATGTGCAATGAATTGGAATGCAGAAAATGCAGAACAAATAGAAAGAAAGAAATCTAGATGAAGTTTTTTTTGAAAGGGGAAACGAATATGCATGAGACAAATGCAAAAACACAGAAAAGAACACAAAAGAACTTCATCTAGAGATGGTCGGCGACGAAGTCACCTATGTTAGAGTATATTGACTTAGGAGTCAAGTGAGATCACTTGATCATAGGTCATACACATCGTTTAAGATCAAAATGGGGTTGCCATTTTTCGTTTAAGCATCTTGATGTATTCACATCTTGTCGAGTTGCTTTAGCTCATGACTTGGAGTAAAGCTTCTCTAAGATGGAATAACATACCTTGGTTGGTGGTGTAGTCCATGTAGTTGAACTTGTGCGGGTTGCTCAAGGTTGATGTATCTCATCAAGAATTTGGAGCACCACTTGGAATTTTAGTCCATCTACCTACAAGGGTTAGTTCTTGCAAGAAGAGCACTTGTGTATCCAAAAATGACAATCATGAAGCTCAACATAGAATTTGTCAAAGGATATATTTAAGAGGTTCCATGCTTCCTTGTCCTCAACCACCATAGTGTAGAAACTTGGTGATGTAGAGATTGTTCAAGATGTGAGTAGATTACAATCTCATGGAATTTTATTCAACCAAGTACCTACATGGGTTAGATAACATGCAAGATGCAAATGTATCCAAGACATAAGATTTTCATCATAAGAGAAATATCAAGGATTAGTCATAAGCTCATGTCTTGCATGTATCCACTGGAGTTTCTACTCCAAGTTTGAAGCATCAATGATGTTCAATTCTCCTCTTAACCTGAAAAACACTTTCTCATCAAGAGGTTTAGTGAAAATATCCGCTAATTTCTTTTCGGTGTGAACATGCTTAAGATCAATGTCACCCTTAGCAACATGATCTCGAATGAAATGATGACGAACTTCAATATGCTTAGTTCGAGAATGTTGCACATGATTATGACCAATTTTAATAGCACTTTCATTGTCACAAAGCAATGGAACATGTCTCACATATATCCCATAATCCTTAAGAGTTTGGGTCATCCAAAGTAATTGAGCACAACATGAACCAGCGGCAATATATTTAGCTTCGGCAGTGGACAAGGATACCGAGTTTTGTTTCTTGGAGGACCAAGACACAAGAGATCTACCAAGAAATTGACAAGTACCCGAAGTGGACTTTCTATCAACCTTGTCTCCGGCATAGTCCGAGTCGGAATAGCCAACAAGATCGAAAGAGGCCCTCTTAGGATACCAAATGCCAAAGTTTGGTGTATGGATTAAGTATCTCACTATCCTTTTCACGGCCTTAAGATGACATTCCTTAGGAGCAGCTTGATATCGTGCACACATGCACACACTTAGCATGATATCAGGACGTGAAGCACATAGATATAACAATGAACCGATCATAGAGCGATAAACCTTTTGATCAACCGGTTCACCATCTTTGGTCAAGTCATTATGTCCACTAGTAGGCATGGGTGTAGACATACCTTTGCATTCTTGCATATTGAACTTCTTGAACAAGTCCTTGGTGTACTTCGTTTGAGAAACAAAGGTACCTTCCTTAGTTTGCTTGATTTGCAGCCCAAGGAAGAATTTGAGTTCACTCATCATGGACATCTCAAACTTCTGCGACATTAGCTTCCCAAACTTTTCACTAAAATGAGGGTTAGTTGAACCAAATATGATATCATCAACATAAATTTGGCATACAAATAGTTCTCCATTAACCCTTTTAGTAAAAAGAGTAGAACCAATTTTCCCAATTTCAAAGCCTTTTTCAATAAGGAACTTGGTCGAGCATTTATACCAAGCTCTAGGAGCTTGTTTAAGACCATAAAGAGCTTTGTGAAGTTTGTAAACATGATTGGGTTTCTTAGGATTGACAAAGCCGGGAGGTTGCTTAACATAAACTTCCTCCTCTATTTCACCATTTAGAAAAGCACTTTTAATGTCCATTTGGTACAAGGTGATATTATGATGATTAGCATAGGCAAGTAAGATGCGAATGGACTCAAGTCTAGCAACGGGGGCGTAAGTCTCACCATAGTCCATACCTTCGACTTGTGTGTAGCCTTGGGCGACGAGACGTGCTTTGTTGCGAACTACTTGTCCATCTTCATCTTGCTTGTTGCGAAACACCCATTTGGTACCGATGATGTTGTGGTTGTTGTCGGGCTTCTCAACCAATGTCCAAACTTGATTCCTCTCAAAGTTATGTAGCTATTCATGCATAGCATTTATCCAATCTGGATCTTCCAATGCTTCTTCGACCTTCATAGGTTCAATGCTAGAGATGAAATAATAGTTTTCACAGAAGTTAGCTAAACGAGTTTTAGAGCGAGTGATTCTCCCGGTTTGAATGTCATTGTAGATTTGCTCGACGGGATGATCTTTAACAACTCTTGCTTGAACTCGTGAAAGCTTTTGCTTGGGTCTTCGTTGAACATCTTCTTCATCTTGTTCTTCTTTTTCTTGGCCTTCTTAATTGTTGGCATTGTCGTTCTCTTGTCGTGGTGGAGAAGGAGGTTGTTGACATTCGTCTTGATGCACTTCCTCGTTTTCTTCATCTTGGTGTGTCCCGCTTGTGGATGCTTCCGTATCAACTCTTGGTTCACCTTGCCGTGAAGTTGAAGCTTCCACTTGGACGGACGAGGTACTCTCCTTCACCTCCGTTGGACGAACCTTGCCAATAGCCAAGTCTTGAATTGCTTCCGAAGGATCTTTGTCACCTACATCAATTGGCAATTGCTCTACTTGCGAGCCGTTAGATTCATCAAACTTCACATCTACCGTCTCTTCAACCTTTCGGGTGAAATTGTTGTAGACACGGTAAGTGTGAGAGTTTGAGCCATAACCTAGTAGGAAACCTTCATGAGACTTAGGAGCAAATTTAGAGCGACGATGCTTATCAAGAACGTAGCACTTTGAGCCGAATAGTCGAAAGTATCCAACTTGGGGTTTGTTACCAGTGAGGAGCTCGTATGCCGTCTTGTCGAGTAGCTTGTGAATATACAAGCGATTTGTTGCATGACAAGCTGTTTCAACCGCTTCCGCCCAAAAGTGCTTCGGCGTCTTGTACTCATCAAGCATCGTTCTCGCCATTTCGATGAGCGTCCGGTTCTTCCTCTCAACAACTCCGTTTTGTTGAGGTGTGTACGTAGCTGAGAACTCGTGTGAAATCCCTTCTTCGCCAAGAAAGGTGTCCACATTTGCGTTCTTGAACTCCGTTCCATTGTCCCTGCAAACCTTCTTGATCTTCACTTCAAATCGATTTTGGGCCTTCCTAGCGAAGTTTTTGAAGATCTCTTTGGACCTGCGATTTATCATCGAGAAAAAACACCCACGTAAATCTTGAAAAATCATCAACTATAACTAGACCAAAAGAATTTCCACCGAGACTCTTATAAGAGTTGGGACCAAAGAGATCCATGTGAAGTAGCTCGAGTGGCCTCCTTGTAGTCATGATGTTCTTCACGGGATGCCTTCCTCCAACCTGTTTACCTGCCTGACAAGCGCTGCAAAGTCTATCCTTATCAAATATGACATCGTTAACTCCAAGGATATGATTTCCTTTAATAAGCTTGTCAAGGTTTCACATACCAGCATGACCTAACCTTCTATGCCATAACCAACCTTTTGAGGATTTAGCAATGAAGCAAGTTTTAGGTTGAGCCTTTTTAGTGAAATCAACAATGTATAGATCACCTCTACGCACACCGGTAAAGACCATTTTATGATTGTCTCGATGAAACACTTGGCAATCTACTTCAGTAAATAAGACATTGAAACCGAAATCAGCAAGTCTAGATACAGTAAGTAAGTTGTAACCAAGAGATTCAACGAGCATGACATTTTGTATGGAGCTATCATGTGATATGGCCACCTTACCGAGGCCAACCACCTTACCCTTTGAGTTGTCACCGAAAGTGACATACATTCGAGGACTATCATTATCAGCAAGCTCACGGAACATGTCTTTATCTCCGGTCATGTGATCGGTACATCCACTATCAAGAACCCATTCCTTTCCTCCTGACATATATCCCCAAAGATTTGCCATAAGACCAAAGTGTCTCATTGCATCATCAAGATCAAAGTCACTCTCATCATCCTCATCATAGTATCCATGTTCAACATCGTCATGTGGTGGATCAAGTCCTAGATAGGGTGATTCATTAGAATGAGTTTAATAATCTTGCTTATGAATTTTTATAGCTTCGGAAATAATGTCACTAATGATACCAACATTTCCTTTGGCACGCATAAGGTTTGTAAGGTCAAATAGACGATCACCAAACATAGGATCACTAGTGTTCATCTTACTCGAGGCAATAGACTTATGGAGAATTTCATCAAGATTTTTCAAGGAATAATTGGGAAATCGTTCCTCAAGAAATTTCCATATAGTGTAGGCACACTTAAAAGTAGGCAAACATCCAAGCAAGTTTCTAGGCAATCCTCTAATGATAAGATCGGCAGTTCTAAGATTCCTAATCATGTCGATTGACTCATCATGGGTAGGATGCATAGGATCAACATAAGGTGCACAAGGTCTAGCAATGTACTTGTTAAAATGATATTGATTGAAAATAATAAGCATCTCATTTTTCCACTCATGAAAATACTCCCCATCAAGAATAGGCACTCTATGTCTAATACTCCCAATAATAGACTCATCCATCTTCCTCCAATGGTGATTAAACCAAAGCAATGGAGACCAATGCTCTGATACCATTTGTAGGACCTTGAGAAGAGGTGTCTAGAGGGGGGGGGGGGGGTGATTAGACACTCAGTACCAAAGTTGCAGTTTTTAAGGTTCTTTAAGTTTAAGTGGAGTTTAGGCACAATTTCAACATTCACAATACATATCAAGCAAGCATGCAAAGAGTATATGAGCAGCAGAAAGTAAAGCATGCAACTTGCAAGAAAGTAAAGGGAAGGGTTTGGAGGATTCAAACGCAATTGGAGACACGGATGTTTTTGGCGTGGTTCCGATAGGTGGTGCTATCGTACATCCACGTTGATGGAGACTTCAACCCACGAAGGGTAAGGGCTGCGCGAGTCCAAGGAGGGCTCCACCCACGAAGGGTCCATGAAGAAGCAACCTTGTCTACCCCACCCTGGCCATCGCCCACGAAGGACTTGCCTCACTAGAGGTAGATCTTCATGAAGTAGGCGATCTCCTTGCCCTGACAAACTCCTTGGTTCAACTCCACAATCTTGTTGGAGGCTCCCAAGTGACACCTAGCCAATCTAGGAGACACCACTCTCCAAGAAGTAACAAATGGTGCGTTGATGATGAACTCCTTGCTCTTGTGCTTCAAATGATAGTCTCCCCAACACTCAACTCTCTCTCATAGGTTTTGGATCTGGTGGAAAGAAGATTTGAGTGGAAAGCAACTTGGGGAAGGCTAGAGATCAAGATTCATATGGTAGGAATGGAATATCTTGGTCTCAACACATGAGTAGGTAGTTCTCTCTCAGAAAATGTATGCTGGAAGTGTAGGTTCGTTCTGATGGCTCTCTCCACGAATGAAGAGGAGGTAGAGGGGTATATATAGCCTCCACACAAAATCTAACCGTTACACACAATTTACCAAACTCGGTGGGACGGAATTGTTAAACTCGGTCAGACCGATTTAGTAAACCTAGTGACCGTTAGTGATTTTCGGTGGGACCGACATGCATCTCGGTGAGACCGATTCGGTTAGGGTTAGGGCATAACGTAATCTCGGTAAGACCGATTACACAAACTCGGTGATACCGATTTGGTAATAAGCTTTCCAGAGAGTTGGTCAGGCAAACTCGGTGGGACCGATTACTCAAACTCGGTAGGACCGATTTTGGTAATAAGTTTCCAGAGAGTTTGCATTGTAATCTCAGTAGTACCGATTGCTCAAACTCGGTGAGACCGATTTGATAATGGACATACACAGAGAGATTACAATCCCATCTCGGTGAGACCGAGATCCCTATCGGTAAGACTGATTTGCTTAGGTTTTGTGGCAGTGGCTATGACTTTTGGAATCGGTGGCGCCGGATAGGAAGTTTCGGTGTGACCGATTTTGGCTTTGGGTTTAGGTCATTTGTGGAAGTGGGAAAGTAGTTGAGGGTGTTGGAGCATATCACTAAGCACATGAAGCAAGAGGCTCATTAAGCAACACCTCATCCCTCCTTGATAGTATTGGCTTTTCCTATAGACTCAATGTGATCTTGGACCACTAAAATGTCAAAAGAAGAGTCTTGAGCTTGAAGCTTGAGCCAATCCTTTGTCCTTAGCATCTTGAAGGAGTTCCCACATCCTTTAGTCCATGCCACTCCATTGTTGAACTTATCTGAAATATACTAGATAAAAGTGTTAGTCCAACAAGAGATATGTTGACATACCGAAACCACCTAGGGAGCACTTGTGCTTTCAAGTATGCATCGGACGTTGTTGCAGCCAAAAAGAACAGCTTGACTTCCTTAGGGACGCTTATCTTGAATTCACTCCATGGTCTAGTCGTGTCCACCCTTTGGAGCCATGGCCATCTAGCTTGCATTGCCACGTTAAGCCATTTGAGGTTCGGTATCCATAGGCCACCAGCCCACTTTGGTGCACACACGGAATCCCAGGCAACCGCACAGTTGCCGCCGTTTGCAGCCGCCCTTCTACACCATAGAAAACCTCTACACACCTTGTTCATCGTAGCTATAGTCTTCATCGGTAGATCTAGCTCCATCATGGCATGAATGGGCATGGCGCAGAACACTGATTGAACCAAGGTAAGCCGGCCACTCTTCGGCATTAATGCTACTTTCTACTTGGGTAGGCAGTTCTTCATATGATCAACTAGGTACTGCAACTGCGCTGCGGATTGCTTTCTCAAGGTCAATGGCAGCCCAAGGTACTTGATTGAAAACGATCCTCTCGGGCAACCCACACTAGTAGAAAACCCCCCATTCGTCCCGATTCATGAGGGCCATTTGTCCCGGTTCCCGAACCGGGACTAAAGGGTCGTTACTAAAGCCCTGTCCCTTTAGTCCCGGTTCGCCCAGGAACAGGGACAGATGGGGCTCCACGTGGCCGCTGCCGCTTGCCCAGGCAGGGGGGCCTTTTGTCCCGGTTGGTGCCACCAACCGGGACCAAAGGCTTCCACGCGTCAGCATTTCAGGGGCTGAGTTTTTTGTTTTTTTTGAAGGGGGGTGAGGGAGTCCTGGACTAGGGGGTGTCCGGACAGCCGGACTATCATCGTCAGCCGGACTCCAAGACTATGAAGATACAAGATTGAAGACTTCGTCCCGTGTCCGGATGGGACTTTCCTTGGCGTGGAAGGCAAGCTGGGCGATACGGATATGTAGATCTCCTACCATTGTAACCGACTCTGTGTAGCCCTAGCCCTCTCCGGTGTCTATATAAACCGGAGGGTTTTAGTCCGTAGGACAACATAACCATTACAATAATCATACCATAGGCTAGCTTCTAGGGTTTAGCCTCCTTGATCTCGTGGTAGATCCACTCTTGTACTACCCATATCATCAATATCAATCAAGCAGGAGTAGGGTTTTACCTCCATCAAGAGGGCCCGAACCTGGGTAAAAACATCGTGTCCCTTGTCTCCTGTTACCATCCGCCTAGACGCACAGTTCGGGACACCCTACCCGAGATCCGCCGGTTTTGACACCGACATTGGTGCTTTCATTGAGAGTTCCTCTGTGTCGTCGCTGATAGGCTTGATGGCTTCTTCAATCAACAACAACGCAGTCCTGGGTGAGACTTTTCTCCCCGGACAGATCTTCGTATTCGGCGGCTTCGCACTGCGGGCCAATTCACTTGGCCATCTGGAGCAGATCGAAAGCTACGCCCCTGGCCATCAAGTCAGATTTGGAAGCCTAAACTTCACGGCGGATATCCGCGGAGACTTGATCTTCGATGGATCCAAGCCGCAGCCGAGCGTGCCGCACTGTCATGATGGGCATGGCCTAACTCTGCCGCCGGACAGTACCTTGGAGGCCGCACACAGATCCGCTCTGACCTATAGTCCGGAGATCGCGCAGATCGAGGACGGGTGGCTGGACACCACCTCGGGAGCTGCAACCACTACGGCGATGGAGCCGAATACTGACTTTGTCCCTTATAAAGCTCATTACTCCAAGGTGCCGGACTCCTTGCCGGAACCCGAACCTCCTGCGCCCCGGCCAACCGAATCCGATTGGGCGCCGATCATGGAGTTCACTGCCGTGGACATCTTTCAGCACTCACCCTTTGGCGACATCCTAAATTCGCTAAAGCATCTCTCGCTATCCGGAGAGCCCTGGCCGGACTACGGCCAGGATGGTTGGGATACGGATGACGAAGAAATTCAAAGCCCACCCACCACCCACTTTGTAGCCACTGTCGATGACTTAACCGACATGCTAGACTACGACTCCAAAGACATCGACGGTATGGACGACGATGCCGGAGACGATCAAGAACCAGCGCCCACAGGGCACTGGAAGACCACCTCGTCATACGACATATACATGGTGGACACCCCAAAAGAAGGGGACGTCGAAGAAGCAGCGGAGGCAGATTCCCTAAAGAAACAGCCCAAGCGCCGATGCCAGCGGCGCTGCTCTAAATCCCGCCATAGAAAGAATGGAGATTCCGGCACAGGAGATAATAACACCCCAGAAAGTGCCGAAGACAACCCCCTCCAGCAAGATTCCGCGCAGGAGGATGCAGAAGCAAGCCCTCACGAGAGAGCGGCAAACGAAGAGGTCGAGGATGATAATTACATACCCCCCTCCAGAGACGAGGCAAGCCTCGACGACGACGAATTCGTCGTGCCCGAGGATCCCGTCGAACAAGAGCATTTCAAACGCAGGCTAATGGCCACAACAAATAGCTTAAAGAAAAAGCAGCAGCAGCTTCAAGCTGATCAAGACCTGCTGGCCGACAGATGGACCGAGGTCCTCGCGGCCGAAGAGTATGAACTCGAACGCCCCTCCAAGAGTTACCCAAAACGCAAGTTGCTCCCCTGATTAGAGGAGGAAGTATACATACCTTCATCACCAGCGCACAATACGGCCGACCGACCACCCCGTGGTCGCGACAGAGAGGCATCCAGGCCCTCCATCAAGACCGTACCCCGACATCGCTCGAAAAATACGAAGCCACGAGGGAACGCACCGGAGTTGCGGGACATATTGGAGGACAAGGCAAGACAATCCAGATCTATCTATGGATGACGTGGGCGCCCCACGACCCATGACAAATACCGTCGCGCCGGATACAACAACTCCGGCCAGGCCGAACACAGCAGACAACGCTCTCTTGAGCTACGTCGTGATATTGCTCAATATAGAGGCTTCGCACACCCACTATGCTTCACAGACGAAGTAACGGATCATCAAATCCCTGAAGGGTTCAAACCCGTCAACATTGAATCCTACGATGGCACAACAGACCCCGCGGTTTGGATCGAGGATTATCTCCTTCATATCCATATGGCCCGCGGCGATGATCTCCACGCCATCAAATATCTCCCGCTCAAGCTTAAAGGACCAGCTCGGCATTGGCTTAACAGCCTGCCCGCATAGTCAATTGGGTGTTGGGAGGACCTGGAAGCTGCATTCCTTGACAACTTCCAGGGCACATATGTGCGACCACCAGACGCCGATGACCCAAGCCACATAATTCAGCAGCCAGACGAATCGGCCAGACAATTCTGGACACGGTTCTTAACAAAGAAAAATCAAATCGTCGACTGTCCGGATGCAGAGGCCCTCGCGGCCTTCAAAAATAACATCCGCGACGAGTGGTTGGCCCGGCACCTCGGACAGGAAAAGCCGAAATCCATGGCAGCCCTCACATCACTCATGACCCGCTTCAGCACGGGAGAGGACAGCTGGCTAGCTTGCAGCAACAACCTTAGCAAAAATGCTGGCAGTCCGGACACTAAGGACCACAATTGCAGGTCGCGTCGAAACAAAAACAAACGCCGCATTAACGGCGACAACAATGAGGATACGACAGTCAACGCCGGATTCCGAGGCTCTAAACCCGGTTAGCGGAAGAAGCCATTCAAAAGAACCACTCTGGGTCCGTCCAATTTGGACCGAATACTTGACCGCTCTTGCCAGATACATGGCACCCCCAAAAAGCCAGCTAACCACACCAACAGAGATTGTTGGGTATTCAAGCACGCAGGCAAGTTAATTGCGAAAACAATGACAAGGGGCTACACAGTGATGATGAGGAAGAGACCCGTCCGCCGAATAGTAGAGGACAGAAGGGCTTCCCCCCACAAGTGCGGACGGTAAACATGATATACGCAACCCATATACCCAAGAGGGAATGGAAGCGTGCACTGAGGGACGTATATGCGATGGAGCCAGTCGCCCCGAAGTTCAATCCATGGTCCTCTTGCCCGATCACTTTCGATCGAAGAGACCATCTGACCAGTATCCGCCATGGCGGATTCGCTGCATTGGTTTTAGACCCAATCGTCGATGGATTTCACCTCACGAGAGTCCTGATGGATGGCGGCAGTAGCCTGAACCTGCTTTATCAGGATACAGTGCGCAAAGATGGGCATAGACGCCTGAAGGATTAAACCTACAAAGACGACCTTCAAAGGCGTCATACCAGGTGTCGAGGCCAATTGTACAGGCTCAGTCACACTGGAAGTGGTCTTCGGATCCCCGGATAATTTCCAAAGCGAGGAGTTAATCTTTGACATAGTCCCGTTCCGCAGCGGCTATCACGCTCTGCTCGGACGAACCGCGTTCACAAAGTTCAACGCGGTGCCGCATTATGCATACCTCAAGCTCAAGATGCCAGGCCCTCGTGGAGTCATCACGGTCAACGGAAATACGAAACGCTCCCTCCGAACGGAGGAACATACAGCGGCTCTCGCGGCAGAAGTACAGAGCAGCCTTCTAAGGCAATTTTTGAGTCCGGCCGTTAAACGACCGGACACGGCCAAACGCGCCCGGAGCAACATCAACCAAGACCACCTGGCACGTTCCGAGCACGCGTAGCAATGCGGCCCCAACCCCAACCCTCGCATGATTGCGAGACCAGCTCTCCGCGTACATCATTACGCTCTAGAGATACCATGGGCATAGGGGGAGGGGCACGACCACAGCAGACCCAGAGTGCGGCTCAACCACACCAGGGGCTCCCAAGTGCGTTGCTCTTTTTTTTCTCTTCTTTTTATACACAGGACTTTGTGCACCAGAGGCCCTATCCGGCGGCGAACCCACCGAACTCACGATGCAACAGCCAGGGAGGGACGAAGGCTGTGATGAACACTCAGGTGGTCTCCATTACGAGCATTAAATTTGTTAAATCCACGATTCCGCAGCCTACCCCTGGAGGGAGACACGTCTAATTAATCCAATCCTTTGCTTAACGCACTATTTGTATCATTCCGCACTCATAGCAGAATTCCTTGAATAAATAATGCAGCATTTTTCGCCTGTAATTGCATTACTTTACATATATGTTCATTAATGACATCTTGCACCCGTATATTTTGGTACGGCCGAATACACCAGGGGCTTATGTTTCCCGCATTATGGCGTGATAAGTCCGAACACTTTCACAAGTGCGGCACCCCGAACTTATAGCATTATATGAATCGGCTCCGAATCATGTCTTGGGTCAATAGTTGGTTTGCCCGGCTCCCATGTTTTGGTACCTTACGTTCCGTTCTGTCAGCTAAGGTAGCACTGGGAGAACCACTGCGATTGCGCCCCGGTTGAGCTGGGCGAGCGCCTCAGTGGAGAAAGCTAAAACTGACTGTCATGATAAGGCGAGAGACTGGTCACTGTTCGAGAGGTCTTTTCGAGTCCCTAAAGACTTATGCCGCTTCGAGCGAAGAACCGGATAATGTCCGGCCAAGGCGTAGATAGTGAAGGAAATATGCCCTAGAGGCAATAATAAAGTTATTATTTATTTCCTTATTTCTTGATAATTGTTTATTATTCATGCTAGAATTGTATTAATCGGAAACATGATACATGTGTGAATACATAGACAAACAGAGTGTCACTAGTATGCCTCTACTTGACTAGCTCGTTAATCGAAGATGGTTATGTTTCCTAACCATAGACATGAGTTGTCATTTGATTAACGGGATCACATCATTAGGAGAATGATGTGATTGACATGACCCATTCCATTAGCATAGCACCCGATCGTTTAGTATGTTGCTATTGCTTTCTTCATGACTTATATATGTTCCTATGACTATGAGATTATGCAACTCCCGTTTACCGGAGGAACACTTTGTGTGCTACCAAACGTCACAACGTAACTGGGTGATTATAAAGGTGCTCTACAGGTGTCTCCAAAGGTACTTGTTGGGTTGGCGTATTTCGAGATTAGGATTTGTCACTCCGAATGTCGGAGAGTTATCTCTGGGCCCTCTCGGTAATGCACATCACTTAAGCCTTGCAAGCATTGCAACTAATGAGTTAGTTGCGAGATGATGTATTACGGAACGAGTAAAAAGACTTGCCGGTAACGAGATTGAACTAGATATTGGATACCGACGATCGAATCTCGGGCAAGTAACATACCGATGACAAAGGGAACAACGTATGTTGTTATGTGGTCTGACCGATAAAGATCTTCGTAGAATATGTAGGAACCAATATGGGCATCCAGGTCCCGCTATTGGTTATTGACCGGAGACGTCTCTCGGTCATGTCTACATTGTTCTCGAACCGTAGGGTCCGCACGCTTAAGGTTTCAATGACATTTTTATTATGAGTTTATGAGTTTTGATGTACCGAAGGAGCTCGGAGTCCCGGATGAGATCGGGGACATGACGAGGAGTCTCGAAATGGTCGAGATGTAAAGATTGATATATTGGACGACCATATTCGGAGTTCGGAAAGGTTCCGAGTGATTCGGGTATTTATTGGAGTACCGGAGACTTACGGGAATTCACCGGGGAGAAGTATTGGGCCTTATTGGGCCATACGGGAAAGAGAGAGGGGCTGCCTAGGGCAGGCCGCGTGCGCCCCCCCATGGCCTAGTCCGAATTGGACTAGGGGGAGGGGCCGCACCCCCTCCTTCCTTCCCTTCTCTCTTCCCCTTCCTTGTCTCCTACTCCTACTACTTGGAAGGTCTCCTAGTTGGACTAGGAAAGGGGGAATCCTACTCCCGATGGGAGTGGGACTCCCTAGGGCGCGCCATAGAGAGGGCCGGCCCTCCCCTCCTCCACTCTTTTATATACGGGGGCAGGGGGCACCCCATAGACACACAAGTTGATCATCGTGATCATTCCTTAGCCGTGTGCGGTGCCCCCCTCCACGATATTACACCTCGGTCATATTGTAGCGGTGCTTAGGCGAAGCCCTGCGACAGTTGAACATCAAGATCGTCACCACGCCGTCGTGCTGACGAAACTCCTCCCTGAAGCTCTGCTGGATCGGAGCCCGGGGTGCGTCATCGAGCTGTACGTGTGTCAAGAACTCGGAGGTGCCAGAGTAACGGTGCTTGGATCGGTTGGACCGGGAAGACGTACGACTACTTCCTCTATGTTGCGTCAACGCTTCCGCTTCGGTCTACGAGGGTACGTAGACAACACTCTCCCCTCTCGTTGCTATGCATCACCATGATCTTGCGTGTGCGTAGGATTTTTTTTGAAATTACTACGTTCCCCAACAGTGGCATCCGAGCCTAGGTTTTATGGTTTGATGTTATATGCACGAGTAGAACACAAGTGAGTTGTGGGCGATATAAGTCATATTGCTTACCAGCATGTCATACTTTGGTTCGGCGGTATTGTTGGATGAAGCGGCCCGGACCGACATTACGCGTACGCTTACGCAAGACTGGTTCTACCGCCGTGCTTTGCACACAGGTGGCTAGCAGGTGTCAGTTTCTCCAACTTTAGTTGAACTGAGTGTGGCTACGCCCGGTCCTTGCGAAGGTTAAAACAGCACCAACTTGACAAACTATCGTTGTGGTTTTGATGCGTAGGTGAGATTGGTTCTTGCTTAAGCCCGTAGCAGCCACGTAAAACTTGCAACAACAAAGTAGAGGACGTCTAACTTGTTTTTGCAGGGCATGTTGTGATGTGATATGGTCAAGACGTGATAAGATATAAGTTGTTGTATGAGATGATCATGTTTTGTTGAAGTTATCGGCAACTGGCAGAAGCCCTATGGATGTCTCTTTGTTGCATAAGATGCAAGTGCCAAATAATTGCTTTACTTTATCGCTATACGATAGCAATAGTTGCAAGAGCAATAGTTGGTGAGACAACCATGTGATGACACATTGATATAGATCAAGATGATGAAGATCATGGTGTCGTGCCGGTGACGATAGAGATCATGACAGTACTTTGGAGATGGAGATCAAAGGTGCAAGATGATCATGGCCATATCATGTCACATATTTTGATTGCATATGATGATTATCTATTATACATCTTATTCTTGCTTTGATTGACGGTAGCATTTTAAGATGATCTCTCACTAATTATCAAGAAGCGTTCTCCCTGAGTATGCACCGTTGCCAAAGTTCGTCGTGCCCAGACACCACGTGATGATCGGGTGTGATAAGCTCTACGTCCATATACAACGGGTGCAAGCCAGTTTTGCACACGCGGAATACTCAGGTTAAACTTGACGAGCCTAGCATATGCAGATATGGCCTCGGAGCACGGAGACCGAAAGGTCGAGTGTGAATCATATAGTAGATATGATCAACATAGTGATGTTCACCATTGAAAACTACTCCATCTCACGTGATGATCGGTTATGGTTTAGTTGATTTGGATCACGTGATCACTTAGATGACTAGAGAGATGTCTGTCTAAGTGGGAGTTCTTAAGTAATATGATTAATTGAACTTAAATTTATCATGAACTTAGTCCTGGTAGTATTTTGCAAATTATGTTGTAAGATCAATAGCTTGTGTTGTGGCTTTCATATGTTTATTTTGATATGTTCCTTGAGAAAATTGTGTTGAAAAATGTTAGTAGCAATGATGCGGATTGGATCCGCGATCTGAGGTTTATCCTCATTGCTGCACAGAAGAATTATGTCCTTAATGCACCGCTAGGTGACAGACCTATTGCAGGAGCAGATGCAGACGTTATGAACGTTTGGCTAGCTCAATATGATGACTACTTGATAGTTTAGTGCACCATGCTTAACGACTTAGAATCGGGACTTCAAAGACGTTTTGAATGTCATGGGCCACATGAGATGTTCCAGGAATTGAAGTTAATATTACAAGCAAATACCCGAGTTGAGAGATATGAAGTCTCCAACAAGTTCTATAGCTAAAAGATGGAGGAGAATAGCTCGACTAGTGAGCAAGTGCTAAGATTGTCTGGGTACCACAATCGCTTGAATCAAGTGGGAGTTAATCTTCCAGATAAGATAGTGATTGACAGAGTTCTCTAGTCACCATCACCAAGTTAGTAGAACTTTGTGATGAACTATAGTATGCAAGGGATGACGAAAATGATTCCTGAGCTCTTCGTGATGTTGAAATCGACGAAGGTAGAAATCAAGAAAGAGCATCAAGTGTTGATGGTTGACAAGATCACTAGTTTCAAGAAAAGGGCAAAGGGAAAGAAAGGGGAACTTCAAGTAGATTGACAAGCAAGTTGTCACTCCCACGAAGAAGCCCAAAGCTGAACCAAAGCCTGAAACTGAGTGCTTACACTGCAAAGGAAATGGTCACTGGAAGCAGAAATGCCCTAAATATTTGGTGGATAAGAAGGATGGCAAAGTGAACAAGGGTATATTTGATATACATGTTATTGATGTGTACTTTACTAGTGTTTGTAGCAACCCCTCGGTATTTGGTACTGGTTCAGTTGCTAAGAGTAGTAACTCGAAACGGGAGTTGCAGAATAAACAGAAACTAGTTAAGGGTGAAGTGAAGATGTGTGTTGAAAGTAGTTTCAAGATTGATATGATCATCATCGCACACTCCCTATACTTTCGGGATTAGTGTTGAACCTAAATAAATGTTATTTGGTGTTTGCGTTGAGCATGAATATGATTTGATCATGTTTATTGCAATACGGTTATTCATTTAAGTAAGAGAATAAACTGTTGTTCTGTTTACATGAATAAAACCTTATATGGTTACACACCCAATGAAAATGGTTCATTGGATCTCGATCGTAGTGATACACATATTCCTAATATTGAAACCAAAAGATGCAAAGTTAATAATGATAGTGCAACTTATTTGTGGCACTGCCCTTTAGGTCATATTGGTGTAAAGCGCATGAAGAAACTCCATGCTGATGGGATTTTGGAATCACTTGATTATGAATCACTTGATGCTTGCGAACCATGCCTCATGGGCAAGATGACTAAGACTCCGTTCTCCGGAACAGTGGAGCGAGCAACTAACTTATTGGAAATAATACATACTGATGTATGCGATCCGACGAGTGTTAAGGCTCGCGGCGGGTATCGTTATTTTCTGACCTTCACAGATGATTTGAGCAGATATGGGTATATCTACTTGATGAAACATAAGTCTGAAACATTTGAAAAGTTCAAAGAATTTCAGAGTGAAGTGGAACATCATCGTGACAAGAAAATAAGGTTTCTACAATCTGATCGCGGAGACAAATATTTACGAGTTTGGTCTTCAATTAAAACAATGTGGAATAGTTTCACAAATTCATGCCACCTGGAACACCACATCATAATGGTGTGTCCGAACGTCATAACCGTACTTTATTGGATATAGTACAATCTATGATGTTTCTTACCGATTTACCAATATTGTTTTGGGGTTATGCATTAGAGACAACTGCATTCACGTTAAAAGGGCACCATCTAAATCCGTTGAGACGACACTATATGAACTGTGGTTTAGCAAGAAACCCAAGTTGTTGTTTCTTAAAGTTTGGGGCTACGATGCTTATGTGAAGAAACTTCAACCAGATAAGCTCGAACCCAAATCGGATAAATGTGTCTTCATAGGATACCCAAAAGAGACTGTTGGGTACACCTTCTGTCACAGATCCGAAGGCAAGACATTCGTTGCTAAGAATGGATCCTTTCTAGAGAAGGAGTTTCTCTTGAAAGAAGTGAGTGGGAGGAAAGTAGAACTTGATAAGGTAATTGTACCTTCTCCCTTATTGGAAAGTAGTTTATCACAGAAATCTGTTCCTGTGACTACTACACCAATTAGTGAGGAAGCTAATGATGATGATCATGAAACTTCAGATCAAGTTACTACAGAACCTCGTAGGTCTTCCAGAGTACGGTCCGCACCAGAGTGGTTCGGTAATCCTGTTCTGGAAGTCATGTTACTAGACCATGATGAACCTACGAACTATGAGGAAGCGATGATGAGCCCAGATTCCGCAAAATGGTTTGAGGCCATGAAATCTAAGATATGATCCATGTATGAGAACAAAGTATGGACTTTGATGGATTTGCCCGATGATCGGCAAACCATAGAAAATAAATTGATCTTCAAGAGGAAGACGGACGTTGATAGTAGTGTTACTATCTACAAAGCTAGACTTGTCGAAAAGGTTTTTGACAAAGTTCAAGGTGTTGACTACGATGAAATTTTCTCACTCGTAGCGATGCTTAAGTCTGTCCAAATCATGTTAGCAATTGCCGCATTTTTATGAAATCTGGCAAATGGATAAACAAAAACTACATTCCTTAATGGATTTAAAGAAGAGTTGTATATGATGCAACCAAAAGGTTTTGTCAATCCTAAAGGTGCTGACAAAATACGCAAGCTCCAGCGATCCATCTATGGACTGGTGCAAGCATCTCGGAGTTGGAATATACGCTTTGATAAGTTGATCAAAGCATATAGTTTTATACAGACTTGCGGTGAAGCCTGTATTTACAAGAAAGTGAGTGGGAACACTACAACATTTCTGATAAGTATATGTGAATGACATATTGTAGATCAGAAATAATGTAGAATTATTCTGCAAAGCATAAAGGAGTGTTTGAAAGGAGTTTTTTCAAAGAAAGACCTCGGTGAAGCTGCTTACATATTGAGCATCAAGATCTATAGAGATAGATCAAGACGCTTGATAAGTTTTTTCAATGAGTACATACCTTGACAAGATTTTGAAGTAGTTCAAATTGGAACAGTCAAAGAAAGAGTTTTTGCCTGTGTTACAAGGTGTGAAATTGAGTAAGACTCAAAACCCGACCACGACAGAAGATAGAAAGAGAATGAAAGTCATTCCCTATGCCTTGGCCATAGGTTCTATAAAGTATGCCATGTTGTGTACCAGATCTATTGTATACCCTACACTGAGTTTGGCAAGGGAATACAATAGTGATCTAGGAGTAGATCACTGGACAGCGGTCAAAATTATCCTTAGTGGAATAAGGATATGTTTCTCGATTATGGAAGTGACAAAAGGTTCGTCGTAAAGGGTTACGTCGATGCAAGTTTTGACACCGATCTGGATGACTCTAAGTCTCGATCTAGATACATATTGAAAGTGGGAGCAATTAGCTAGAGTAGCTCCGTGCAGAGCATTGTAGACATAGAAAATTGCAAAATACATAACGGATCTGAATGTGAAAGACCCGTTGACTAAGATTCTCTCACAAGCAAAACATGATCACAGCTTAGTACTCTTTGGGTGTTAATCACATAGCGATGTGAACTAGATTACTGACTCTAGTAAACCCTTTGGCTGTTGGTCACATGGCGATGTGAACTATGGGTGTTAATCACATGATGATGTGAACTATCGATGTTAATCACATTGTGATGTGATCTAGATTATTGACTCTAGTGCAAGTGGGAGACTGAAGGAAATATGCCCTAGAGGCAATAATAAAGTTATTATTTATTTCCTTATTTCATGATAATTGTTTATTATTCATGCTAGAATTGTATTAATCGGAAACATGATACATGTGTGAATACATAGACAAACAGAGTGTCACTAGTATGCCTCTACTTGACTAGCTCGTTAATCAAAGATGGTTATGTTTCCTAACCATAGTCATGAGTTGTCATTTGATTAACGGGATCACATCATTAGGAGAATGATGTGATTGACATGACCCATTCAATTAGCATAGCACCCGATCGTTTAGTATGTTGCTATTGCTTTCTTCATGACTTATATATGTTCCTATGACTATGAGATTATGCAACTCCCGTTTACCGGAGGAACACTTTGTGTGCTACCAAACGTCACAACGTAACTGGGTGATTATAAAGGTGCTCTACAGGTGTCTCCAAAGGTACTTGTTGGGTTGTCATATTTCGAGATTAGGATTTGTCACTCCGAATGTCGGAGAGGTATCTCTGGGCCCTCTCGGTAATGCACATCACTTAAGCCTTGCAAGCATTGCAACTAATGAGTTAGTTGCGAGATGATGTATTACAGAACGAGTAAAAAGACTTGCCGGTAACGAGATTGAACTAGATATTGGATACCGACGATCGAATCTCGGGCAAGTAACATACCGATGACAAAGGAGTCTCGAAATGGTCGAGACGTAAAGATCGATATATTGGACGACCATATTCGGAGTCCGGTAAGGTTCTGAGTGATTCGGGTATTTATCGGAGTACCGGCGAGTTACGGGAATTCGCCGGGGAGAAGTATTGGGCCTTATTGGGCCATACGGGAAAGAGAGAGGAGCTTCCTAGGGCAGGCCACGTGCCCCCCCCCCATGGCCTAGTCCGAATTGGACTAGGGGGAGGGGCCGCACCCCCTCCTTCCTTCCCTTCTCTCTTCCCCTTCCTTGTCTCCTACTCCTACTACTTGGAAGGTCTCCTAGTTGGACTAGGAAAGGGGGAATCCTACTCCCGGTGGGAGTGGGACTCCCTAGGGCGCGCCATAGAGAGGGCCGGCCCACCCCTCCTCCACTCTTTTATATACGGGGGCAGGGGGCACCCCATAGACACACAAGTTGATCATCGTGATCGTTCCTTAGCCGTGTGCGGTGCCCCCCTCCACGATATTACACCTCGGTCATATTGTAGCGGTGCTTAGGCGAAGCCCTGCGACAGTTGAACATCAAGATCGTCACCACGCCGTCGTGCTAACGGAACTCCTCCCTGAAGCTCTGCTGGATCGGAGCCCGGGGTGCGTCATCGAGCTGTATGTGTGTCAAGAACTCGGAGGTGCCGGAGTAACGGTGCTTGGATCGGTTGGACCAGGAAGACGTATGACTACTTCCTCTACGTTGCGTCAACGCTTCCGCTTCGGTCTACGAGGGTACGTAGACAACACTCTCCCCTCTCGTTGCTATGCATCACCATGATCTTGCGTGTGCGTAGGAATTTTTTTGAAATTACTACGTTCCCCAACAGATAGCGCCCCGAACTCGGTCTTCCGAATACTAGGGGCTTCGCCGAAATTTAAAATTATAGAATTCTATGGCTAAGTGAGAGTGTTCCAGCATTATAAGTCCGGTTGCCTTGTTCGTTGTGTTGAGCGCCTCCCTAGATGGACCCAAAAATGGGAACAAGAGCGCTCAAGTTTATCCCGAACACCCCAGCACTCGTGGCATGGGGGCTGAAGCCGACGACTTGCCATCTCTTAGATTTAATAAACGGCTGCACAGAAGGTAATATTTTAAATTAATAAGCGTTGCTTAGCGCATATGAACAAAGTTTTCAGCGCATAGGATAACACATAGCGAGTTTACTCAAAAATTACATCTCTCGGGCACTCATTCGCAATCTTGCGGGCACCCTTCAGGACAGTCTTATAGTACATCTCGGGCGTGCGATACTCCTTGCCCGCTGGCGGCGCGTTAGTGATAAGCCTCTCCGCATCCAGCCTGCCCCAATGCACCTTTGCGCGGGCAAGGGCCCGACGAGCACCTTCAATACAGGCGGAGCACTTGATGACCTCAACCCAGGGGCACGCATCCACCAGCCGCCGCACGAGGCCGAAGTAGCTCCCAGGCATAGCCTCTCCAGGCCACAGCCGGACTATGAGGCCCTTCATGGCCTGCTCGGCTACCTTGTGGAGCTCGACCAGCTGCTTCAGCTGGTCGCTAGGGGGCACCGGATGGCCGGCCTCAGCGTACTGAGACCAGAAGACCTTCTCCATTGAGCTCCCCTCCTCGGCTCGGTAAAACGCGGCGGCATCGGATACACTACGAGGAAGATCTGCAAACGCCCCTGGAGAGCTCCGAATTCGGGTAAGTAATAGGTAATTTACATTAACATGCTTGCTTCCGCCGCTATCTTCTTCACCGCCTCAATCTCCTGGAGGGCCTTATGGGCCTCGGCCTTAGCGGCTTTGGCACTTTCAAGAGCTGAGGCAAGCTCGGACTCTCGAATCTTCGAGTCAGGCTCCAAACTCTCATGTTTTTCCATGAGAGCCTGGAGCTCTTGCCGCACCTCCGCCACCCGCGCCTCCTGTTTCTCTCGCTCCGTCCGTTTCGCGGCTGCATTGTGCTCGGCCGCGGATACGGCCTCCTTCAGGGTCGCCACCTCGTTCGTGGCCCCTGCAATACCCACGTTATCCTTGTTATTTTCATTGCAACCAAAATCCTTTTCTGTAAGGTACAAATTCAAAGATGGTATTACTCACCTTCTTTGTCCCCGAGCTGCTTCTTGGCAAGGCCGAGCTCTTGCTCGGACCGCTCGAGGTCCTGCTTCAACGCACCGACCTCCGCAGTCAGTGCGGCAGAGGTCAGCAGCGCAGCCTGCACACCCATATTGACACAATTTTTAGCATTCCTGCGTATATCTTTTTTTAGATCCTCAATCCGGTTTTTCTTTCCGAACACCGAACCGAGCATCAGGGGCTACTGTCTATGCGGTATTACATTACATATTTTTTCTTACCTCAAAGCCTGTTAGAAGGCTACTGCAGGCTTCGGTCAGCCCGCTCTTGGCAAGCTGAACCTTCTGAATCACCGCACTCATGATTGTGCGGTGTTCTTCCTCAATGGAAGCGCCTTTGAGCGCCTCCAACAAGTTGTCCGGCGCCTCCGGTTGGACGGAGGCCGCCGGTGTCACGGTCCTGCCCTTCTTGCGAAGGGGCCGCCTGCCGGACTCCGGAACCACTGCGGGTTCCGGCGTGGAGTTCGGCGCAAAGTCCGGGAGGCTGCCTTGTGGCGCCTCCGGAGCCTCCTCCTGATGGGTCCCTTCCCGGGATCCCACCTCGGCGTCCTCAGCGTCGCGAGGGGTGGAGGCAGTCGGGATGGAATCTACATCCGACGGAGCCAACGACCCGCTCGACGAAGCGGGAAGATCATCATCGGCCGCACTACAGGCAGTGTGCGGCATTAGAAAGACACTATGTGACACAAAAGAGAAATTATAAATCATTCAGGAATCCGGATACTTACGATCTTGCCGGAGGCCTGGCCCTTGAGGGCCACTCTTCGTTGCCAACGTTGGCGTTGGCGGAGCTGTCCGAGGGAATAGGCCTTCCCCTCTTGGACCCTTCGGCCTCCCCTGTCGGGGAAGCCTTCCTCTTCCTCTCCCCTTCCTCTGGGGGAGAGTCCTCTTTCTCCTCCTCGTCTTTGGGGGAGGAGTCCGCCTCGGAGCCATCGGACGATGAGTCCGATAGCACCTGGCGCCGGGAACTTCTTCGAGTCCCCGTGGCCTTCTTCTTGGCCTTCTTCTCCGGCACCACATAGAGTGCCGGAACCAGCAGCCCCGTTAAGCGGGCGTCCGCTGGGCCTTCGGGAAGGGGAGCCGGACAGTCTACTTGTCCGGACGTCCTCTGCCATTCCTGTCAAAGGCATTGGGAGTTTTAGATCCCACATAGAGTCAAACTATGAAAGAAAACAACTGTCCCGTAAAGGATAACGAAGCTTACCTCACCAGCCGGGCGCTTGGTGCTGAATCCGCGATCTTCATTCGCGGACGCGGGGGCTTCTCCGCCCTTGAACAGCACCCTCCAGACGGCTTCATATGTCGTGTCGAAGAGCCCGTTTAGAGTCCGGTTCTGTGCCGGATCGAACTCCCACAGGTTGAAGGCCCGTTGTTGGCAGGGGAGAATCCGGCGGATGAGCATGACCTGGATCACATTGAAAAGCCTGAGCTTCTTGTTCACCAGGGTCTGGAGACAGGAATGGAGTCGTGTCAGCTCCTCCGAACTGCCCCATAGCAAGCCCTTCTCTTTCCAAGACGTGAGCTGCATCGGGGTACCAGATCTAAACTCGGGGGCCGCCGCCCATTTTGGGTCACGCGACTCGGTGATGTAGAACCACCCCGATTTCCATCGCTTGATGGACTCCACGAAGGCCCCTTCGAGCCAGATGACGTTGTGCATCTTGCGCAACATGGCGCCTCCGCACTCCGCTTGGACGCCCTTCACTACCTTCGGCTTGACATTGAAGGTCTTGAGCCACAAGCCGAAGTGGGGCTGGATGTAGAGGAAGGCCTCGCACACGATGATAAACGCCAAGATGTTGAGGATGAAGTTTGGCGCCAGATCGTGGAAATCCAAGCCGTAATAGTACATGAGCCCCCGGACGAAGGGATGAAACGGGAAGCCCAGTCCACGGAGGAAGTGGGGAAGGAATACGACCCTCTCATGGGGCCTGGGAGTGGGGATGAGCTGCCCCTTGTCGGGCAGCCGGTGCACGATGTCGCCAGAAAGGTATCTGGCGCTGCGCAGTTTTGCGATGTGCTCCTCCGTAATGGAGGAGGCCAACCATTTGCTTCCCGCTCCGGACATGGTCGGAGAAGGTCGAGACGAGATGCACGGACTTGGGCGCTGGAGCTCGAGAGTGCGCGGAGATGGATAAGCAAAGGAGGAAGAAGGCGTAGGTAAAAAGGGTGGATCCTTACCCCCTTATATATGGGCGGACGAAAACTATGTGTCCCCACCGGCCTGGTAAAACTCGCTTATCTCCCAAGCGCCACCATCAATGGCGCGGTTGGGTTACCCACGTCCGTATTGATGAGAATCCCGGAATAAGGGGAACACGATCTCTGCTTCGACAAGACGTGCCAAGGAAACCGCTTCGCTAAACGCGCTGAGGTGGTATAATAAAAAACGATTCCAGTAAAGGCTTGGTGGTGGTGTGACGTCATACCACAGAATGCGTTAGCAGATTGACCTTGTGTACGTAATATTCTCTCTACGGTGGTATGTGGAATTTATTTTGCAGAGTCAGACACTATCCTGGTGTTCACAATCTTCTATGAGTTATTCGGAGGAGGAACCCGCCTTGCAATGCCGAACAATATGCGCGCCGGACTCATCGTCATTGAAGCCTGGTTCAGGGGCTACTGAGGGAGTCCTGGACTAGGGGGTGTCCGGACAGCCGGACTATCATCGTCAGCCGGACTCCAAGACTATGAAGATACAAGATTGAAGACTTCGTCCCGTGTCCGGATGGGACTTTCCTTGGCGTGGAAGGCAAGCTGGGCGATACGGATATGTAGATCTCCTACCATTGTAACTGACTCTGTGTAACCCTAGCCCTCTCCGGTGTCTATATAAACCGGAGGGTTTTAGTCCGTAGGACAACATAACCATTACAACAATCATACCATAGGCTAGCTTCTAGGGTTTAGTCTCCTTGATCTCGTGGTAGATCCACTCTTGTACTACCCATATCATCAATATCAATCAAGCAGGAGTAGGGTTTTACCTCCATCGAGAGGGCCCGAACCTGTGTAAAAACATCATGTCCCTTGTCTCCTGTTACCATCCGCCTAGACGCACAGTTCGGGACCCCCTACCCGAGATCCGCCGGTTTTGACACCGACAGGGGGGGGGGGGTGGTTGGGGGGTTTTGTAGGGTTAATTTAGGGGTTTCATATATTGTGTTAGCTAGCTAATAGAGAGAAGTGTCCTCTCTTATCTCCATGCTTGGTCGACGTTATGTATAGAGAGGACTCGACACACTAGCTAGCTAGTAAGCAAATGAAGGAAATATGAAGTACGAAGAGCGTCATGAACATATACAGAGAGAAGTGATCGACCTCTCCTTCTCTGAGAGATTGGTCGAACAACAAGTTTTCGTATATCTTACCGATGGTACTGGCTACATATATATATATATGTATGTATATATATATATATATATATATATATATATATATATGTAATGTGTAAGATCTCTTACAATACCCTAACATATGAACTCAACTTCCACATGCATGGTGGTATTCTCCGGCTTTATTGATGACGTGGTCAAGAAAGAATCCAGCCAATTCCTCTTGAATTGCTCGCATGTGATGTTGTGGTAGGAGCTCATTCCGCATCTCCCACATCTAATTTGAATAAGGGGTTGAATATATATATATATATATATATATATATATATATATATATATATATATATATGAATGAAACTCAACATAAATGATGGTAATAAAATAAACTTGTGAATATTTTTACTTACGCACTTCATATTGTCTTTTAGATTAGCCCCACCTATTCTTGGCCGTCGCGTTGTAGATGAACTTGCAGACGTAGTATCCACAGTAATTATTTCCGGGTTCCTGCCACAAGCACTTGACGAGAAATAGGGGTCAATCAAACTGATAATGAAGCATTATAAATGTCATTGATGAAAGTAGCTAGAATCAACGGGAAATGCGCAGAACTAGCTAGCTAGTAGTACTTACTTTCGGTATTTCCATCACAGATCCCGCGGCAGTCTCGAAACTTGTGCGGTGAATACTTTCCAAATCCCGCGAGACAAAGAAAACAATTACTTGATATCATGAAATGAACAAAGTTGCTGATATGGTGCGATAATGATTGATTCAACTTACTTCTCGAGCATTTTAGACATGTCTGCATAGTCCTTGGGATCTTTTCGTCTCGAGTCTAAGACATTTACTAGTCCCTGCTCAAGCTTAATCTCTAGGAGAATATAGTGGAAACTGCGCACGCATGCATAACTCATCAATTAAATTAATTACTATAACCTCGAGTAATAATTAAGGGAAACCGAATATGCACAAGACAGTAACACTCACTTGAAGTTGTAAGGAAAGAGTATTGTATCTTTGTTTTGATTTATTACCAACAATTAGCAAGTTGTCCTCGGTTTCTTTGGCATGAAATTTAACCGTAAATTCATCTACAAGAATTGTGTTAATGAACCCAATATCATACATTTCAGCTTTTCTGTATTTGAGATCTTCAATCTGCATAATATAGTGAGGATAATTATATATACATGCAATGAAAGAGCTGAGCTATATATAGAGACTTAATGACAGAAGTAGTACTTACAGACAGTAGCAAGTGACTGTTAATTTATCGAGGGCCTTTAGATTGAAAAACTGGAAGAACTCCTCAAATGGAACATACAACTCCTCAATTCCAACGAGGTCGTGTTGATCCTCTTTAACTTTCAGCATCAAAGTATCGATTTTCTTCCTAGCTGACTGCTTTCTGCAGGTTTCCATGTACCAATCATGGAATCTTCGCATCATCGTTGTTAGAGTATTTCCATCTTTGACGAGAGGCTTCCCGTACTCGTATTTGAATTCGTCCACCTCCATTATATCAAAATGTGCATCATCGTAATCTCCAGGATTGGTACCGGGCAAGATCCACGGATGATTAGCGACGATATCGCTAGACACCTTGAGCGGGGGGCACAATTGGTTCACTTGTTCGCCGAGCTGGGGATTTTTTTCCCAGTTCTTCGTTCTTGTAACCTTTTGTCACTCCAAGTACTTCCCGACCATTTCGCTTCCTGATATGTTTCCGTCGTATCTACTTTTCCAAACACTTTTGCCCTTGTTTTGGACTCTAACTTGTATGATTTGAATGGAACTAACCCGGACTGACGCTGTTTTCAGCAGAATTGCCATGGTGTTGTTTTATGTGCAGAAATTAAAAGTTCTCGGAATGACCTGAAACTCCACGGAACACCTTAGAAAAAATAAAGAAAAATTGTCGCCAAAGATGAAGGCTAGGGGGCCCACACCCTGTCCACGAGGGTGGGGGGCGCCCCCTGGGCGCGCCCCCCTACCTCGTGGGCCCCCTGGTGGCCCTCCGACACCAACTCCAACTCCATATATTGGCTTTTGGGGAGAAAAAAACCAGAGAGAAGAAATAATCGCGTTTTATGATACGGAGCCTCCGCCAAGCCCTAATCTCTTTCGGGAGGGCTGATCTGGAGTCCGTTCGGGGTTCCGGAGAGGGGGATTCGTCGCCGTCGTCATCATCAACTATCCTGCATCACCAATTTCATGATGCTCACCGCCGTGCATGAGTAATTGCATCATAGGCTTGCTGGACGGTGATGGGTTGGATGAGATTTATCATATAATTGAGTTAGTTTTGTTAGGGTTTGATCCCTAGTATCCATTATGTTCTGAGATTGATGTTGCTATGACTTTGCTATGCTTAATGCTTGTCACTACGGCCCGAGTGCCATGGTTTCAGATCTGAACCTATTATGATTTCATGAATATATGTGTGTTCTTGATCCTATCTTGCAAGTCTATAGTCACCTACTATGTGTTATGATCCGGCAACCCCGAAGTGACAATAATCGGGACCACTCCCGGTGATGACCATAGTTTGAGGAGTTCATGTATTCACTATGTGCTAATGCTTTGTTCCGGTTCTCTATTAAAAGGAGGCCTTAATATCCCTTAGTTTCCAATAGGACCCCGCTGCCACGGGAGGGTAGGACAAAATATGTCATGCAAGTTCTTTTCCATAAGCACGTATGACTATATACGGAATACATGCCTACATTACATTGATGAACTGGAGCTAGTTCTGTGTCACCCTATGTTATAACTGTTACATGACGAACCACATCCGACATAATTATCCATCGCTAATCCGGTGCCTACGAGTTTTTCATATACTGGTTCTCGCTTATTTACTTTTCCGTTGCTACTGTTACAATCACTACAAAATACCAAAAACATTACTTTTGCTGTCTTTACTTTTGTTACCGTTACCACCACTATCATATTACTTTGCTACTAAACACTTTTCTGCAGATACTAAGTTTCCAGGTGTGGTTGAATTGACAACTCAGCTGCTAATACTTGAGAATATTCTTTGGCTCCCCTTGTGTCGAATCAACAAATTTGGGTTGAATACTCTACCCTCGAAAACTGTTGTGATCCCCTATACTTGTGGGTTATCAAGACCTTTTTCTGGCGCTGTTGCCGGGGAGCATAGCTCTATTCTTTGAGTCACTTGGGATTTATATCTGCTGGACACTATGAAGAACTTGAAAGACGTTCGAACTACTATTTTGCCCTCAACTACGAGGGGAGGTAAGGGACTGCCATCTAGCCTTGCACTAGATTCTCCTTCTGTTATGAGTAAGTTTGCGACACCTAAACCTACTACTGCTATGAATTCTGATATGTCGCATGTTATTGATGATGCCACTTCTGCTATACTTATGATGAAACTACTTCTATGCTTGATACTACTGTGCCCCTTGGTGAATTTCTTGATGAGCAAATTGCTAAGTCTAGAGAAAGAGAAATTATTGAACCTGAATACGATGATGTTAGTGATGATGAAAATATGCCTGCTATTCCTGAAGGTTATCTTTTTGATGCTGAATCTTCTGCAACTATTCTTGCTTGCCAGGATAGACATGAACTTAAGGAGTTTGCTAGTTAAATGGAGTAAAGAATCTTATAGAGATAGGATGAGACCCGACCCTGCTTTTGCTACTTCACCTATCTGTGTTCCTAATCAGGATTATTATGATTTTTCTGTTGATCTAGATATAATTACTTAGGTTGAATCTGATCCTTTTTATGGCTATGAATCTGAAACTGTTGTGGCACATCTTACTAAGTTAAATGATATAGCTGCCCTGTTTACTAATAATGAGAGATCGCGCTACCTTTATTTACTCAAAATATTTCCATTCTCATTAAAGGGTGATGCTAAGATATGGTTTAATTCTCTTGATCCTGGTTGTATGCAAAGTCCCCAGGATATGATTTATTACTTCTCTGCTAAATATTTCCCTGCTCATAAGAAACAAGCTGCCTTGAGGGAAATATACAACTTTTTGCAAATTGAAGAAGAGAGTCTCCCACAAGCTTGGGGGAGGTTTCTCAAGTTACTTAATGCTTTGCCTGATCATCCTCTTAAGAAACCTGAAATATTTGATATCTTTTATAATGGACTAACTGATGCTTCCAGAGATTACCTGGATAGTTGTGCTGGTTCTCTTTTTAGGGAAAGAACACCGGATGACGCTGAAATTCTATTGAATAATATGTTGGCAAATGAAAATAATTGGGCACCTCCCGAGCCACCTCCTGAGCCAGTTCCAGAGCCAATTACTGAGCCTATTCCTAAACCAACTCCGAAGAAGAGAGGTGTTCTATTTCTTAGTCCCGAAGATATGCAAGAGGCAAAGAAATCTATGAAAGAAAAAGGTATTAAAACTGAAGATGTTAAGAATTTACCTCCTATTGAAGAAATACATGGTCTTAATTTACAGCCTGTTGAAGGAGTATATGATCTCAATTACTTATTTACTGAAAACCTCCCGATATCCCGACACAGGTAGTAAAGGTAAATTATCTCCATAGATATGATAAAGCTGAAGTCCCTCCTACTAAAATTGCTAGTCAGTGCTTGGATGAGTTTGATGACTTTATGTTTAAGCAAGATGACTTTAATGCTTATTTTGGTAGACAATTAAAACAGAATACCTTTATGATTAAACTCTTGGGTGATTATATGGCTAATATTAGAGGTGAACTTAAACTTGTTAGCAAACATGCTTCTATGGTCACCACTCAAGTAGAACAAGTACTTAAAGCCCAAAAAGAAGTGCTTGATGAAATGAATAGTAAGAAAAATGATTTGCTATTAGAGTGGCTACTAGAACTGGTAGAATGACTCAGGAACCTTTGTATCCTGAAGGCCACCCTAAGAGAATCGAGCAAGATTCTCAGAGAAATAATATTGATGTACCTAGTTCTTCTAAGAGGAAGAAAAAGAAAATGATAGGACTTTGCAAACTTCTAGTGAACCTATTGCTGAACCACCTGAGAATCCAAATGATATCTCCATTTCTGATGCTGAAACACAATCAGCTGATGAACATGAACCTAGTGATAATGTTAATGATAATGTTCATGTTGATTCTCACCCTAGTAATGATAATGATGTAGAAGTTGAACCTGCTGTTGATCTTGATAACCCACAATCAAAGAATCAACATTATGATAAAAGAGACTTCGTTGCTAGGAAACATGGTAAAGAAAGGGAACCATGGGTCCAGAAACCCATGCATTTTCCTCCGAAACCATCCAAGAAAAATGATGATGAGGATTTCGAGCGCTTTGCTGAAATGATTAGACCCATCTTTTTGCGTATGCAATTAACCGATGTGCTCAAAACAAATCCTTATGCTAAGTATATGAAGGATATCATTACTAATAAAACAAAGACACCTGAAGCTGAAATTTCCACCATGCTTGCTAATTACACTTTTAAGGGTGGAATACCAAAGAAACTTGGAGAAACAGGAGTACCTACTATACCATGCTCCATTAAAAGAAATTATGTTAAAACTGCTTTATGTGATCTTGGAGCGGTGTCAGTGTTATGCCTCTCTCTTTATATCGTAGACTTGATTTGAATAAGTTGACACCTACTGAAATATCTTTGCGAATGGCTGATAAATCAACTGCTATACCTGTCGGTATTTGTGAGGATGTGCCTGTTGTGGTTGCAAACGTTACTATTTTAACGAACTTTGTTATTCTTGATATTCCTGAGGATGATAGTATGTCTATTATTCTTGGAAGACCTTTCCTTAATACTGCAGGGGCTGTCATTGATTGCACCAAAGGCAATGTCACTTTTCATGTTAATGGCAATGAGCACACGGTACATTTTCTGAGGAAACAACCTCAAGTTTATAGTATCAACTCTATTGGAAAAATTCCATCGATTATATTTGGAAGTTTTGAATTTCCTCTCCCTACTGTCAAGAAAAAGTATGATATTCTTATTGTTGGGGATTTTCATATCCCCGTTGAGGTAACTTAGTGTTATTCGAAATTTCTCCGGTTCCGTGATTATTCGGAATGATTTTGTTAACAAGACTTGATCAACCTTGTTAGTGGGTTCATTTTGATGATCACGAGATGGATGAAACTAGAAGCACAACCTTCTATACCCTTTTTATATTTTGTGTTATTTAGTAGAAATAAAGTAAAATAGTATTTTTCTGTCTGTTTCCTGACTTATCCGTGCAATATAAAAATATCCCGAAAATAAAAGTCCTCAGAATGCCATGCCAATTTAATATGATTTTTCAGGAATATTTGAAGATTTACTGTGCAAAAATTACCACGGGGGGAGCTGCCACCTGGCCACGAGGGTGGAGGGCGCGCCCTACCCCCCTGGGCGCGCCCCCTGCCTCGTGGGTCCATGGTGGCCCTCCTCCACTTATCCCTGCACCCATCTTCTTGCTCTGCCTCACACAAACACGAAAAACCAACTCAAGCACGAGTTCCAGCCCCCGTTGCTGTGATTTTCGATCTCCTTGCTCAAAGCACCTCTCGCAAAACTGCTTGGGGAGATTGTTCCTTGGTATGTGACTCCTCCATTGGTCGAATTAGTTTTTGTTCTAGTGCTTTATTCATTGCAAATTTGTGCTGCATAGGTGACCATGTTCTTGAGCTTGCATGTCAAATTTATATGGTTCCAAGTAGTTCCAATGCTTTATATAGGCTCTAGTCACTTGTGGGAGTTGTTGCTATCAATTTTATTAAAGTTGGTTCACTCTTATTTGAAGTCACTAAAAATTTCAGAAATTTTTCAGACGAAATAATATGATTAGGAGGATGTTCCAAGGTGGTCCTTCAAGGAAGCAAGGTCCCAGACTTGCAATACGTGATGCTGACGAGGAACCACCAAGAGACGCTCCTGTGAGGCCCTGTGAATGGCCTTCGGAAAATTTTATGAATCAAGTGGGAATCAAAGAAGAATTTAGCACATATTTGAGTAACGTCGGTCTTGAGGACTTTGAAGCTGACAAATGCCCCCAATATCATGATCTCGCAAGTCCATTTGTGAGGAGGTTTGAGTTTTCATCTTCGCGTAATTCTCCTTCAGTCATGTTTGACCTTTATGACAAATCTTATACCATGGACTTAGAGGATTTTACTTCTGCTTGCAAACTTCCATCTTGGGGTAATGTCAGGGATCCCCCTAAATCTGAATATAGAGACTTTCTTGCTAGAATAACTGTGGGGGAATCTAGAGATATAACACAAGCTACTATAGGGAGCGTTCACTTTCCTGCTATACATTATTTTGCTCTCTTCATAGGTAGATGCATAAATGCTAAGGATGAAGCATGCCACATGTGTGTCCCTGATCTCAGTATTCTCAGGAGTGCTGTGTTAGGAGACCAATCTTATCATATGGGAGCCATTGTAGCTCGCAGGTTGCATCAGAATAGACATAGCGGAGATTTCTTTGGAGGAATTTATGCAACCCGCTTAGCTAATTTTCATGAGATAGACATTCGTCAGGGTGATATGGAGTTACCCCTTCTTATTTAGATTTTGATTCTATGGTTTCCCACCAGTCTGTTGAGAGGACTGAACCACCTCTCCAGTATTGACTAATCTTTAACAAACGTCATGTAGTCCATATTGCTCTTCCTGCTCCTGCCTTCTTTGATTTTCAGAAAAAAGGAAGATATATTATTACCAGAGAGGAGGCAAATGAGTACGAGAGGAGAGCTGAGGCTGCTCAACGCCACGCTGCAGCTCAGGCGGCGGTATTCCCGTTCTTATTTTACTTGTTGGGAGCTTTTTCCCGTGTAAATAGTTTTTATTTTATTTTCCTTTCTTTAGGGGTCGAGAAGACCATATTGAAAATGCTTAGTGGCTCTCATATGCATGATTGTTTATTTAACTTAGAGCCCATATTACTTGTCTTCTCTCTTGAGTTGAATGCTTGCAGATTCCAGCTTAGTCCAATGCACGTGCACTCTTATTATTATACACACCGTTCGGTCGTGCAAGTGAAAGGCAATAATGACGATATATGATGGACTTATTGGGATGAGAAAAGCTGGTATGAACTCGACCTCTCTTGTTTTCGTAAATATGATGATTCATCGTTCCTGATTCAGCTATTATGAAGTAAACATATTTGCAATGACATTTAGAGTTTATAGTTTCTTGTGCCATGCTTGATTAGCTATGAGTTATAGTGGTTTACCTTGCGTGCCAACATGCTATTAGAATGATTATGATGTGATATGATGGGATGGTATCCTCCTTTAAATGTATTGAGTGACTAGACTTGGCACATGTTCACGCATGTAGTTGAATCAAATCAACATAGCCTTCATGATATTTATGTTCATGGTGGATTATATCCTACTCATGCTTGTATTCAGTGTAAATTAGTTTTAATGCATGTTTACGACTGTTGTCGCTCTCTCAGTTGGTCGCTTACCAGTCTTTTGCTAGCCTTCACCTGTACTAAGCGGGAATACTGCTTGTGCATCCAAACTCCTTAAACCCCAAAGTTATTCCATATGAGTCCACTATACCTACCTATATGCGGTATTTACCTGCCGTTCCAAGTAAATTTGTATGTGCCAAACTCTAAACCTTCAAATAAACATTCTGTTTTGCATGCTCGAATAGCTCATATGTCAACTAGAGCTGCCCTTATCTTCCGTGTTGTCGGATTTCGGGTTCCGCCAGACCCTTGAGGTTCGAACACTGGGGTGCGCGCGGAGATTCAACCCTCTACCGGCTCGCTCCTCGCCGAATCGCTAGGACCTAAACTACCAAACTGAACAGCACAAGAGACACAAGATTTATACTGGTTCAGGCCACCATTGTGGTGTAATACCCTACTCTAGTGTGTGGTGTGGTGGATTGCCTCTTGGGCTTGATGATGAACAATACAAAGGGAGAACAGCTTCGCGAGGGTCTGTTCTTGGCTGGCACGATGAACTGCTAGGGGGAGTTCAGTCGCCTCTCTCTCTCTCTCTCTCTCTCTCTCTCTTTCTCTCTCTCTCTTTGTGTGTGTGTGTGTCTTCCTATCCTTGTTCTCTCGATCTCCTACCTTGCGGGTGGCTAGTCCTATTTATAGGCAAAGGCCCTGGGCCTGTTCCCAAAATTGAGTGGGAAGGGCGCCAACAATTGGCCATCTTGAAGGGGAATAGCGGGTACACTTATCCTGACTAAAGTTGGTCCTCGCCTGTCAAAGGCTCTGGTGATGACGCCGGCTTGGGCCCCACAATGACTTCCTTCCGGCCGTTGGGCTGGTCTTGGTCTTGTTGCACCGAAATGGACACCTTTGCTTGATGCTCTCGCCTGCGCTTGCTCCCTTTGCACCAAAGAGGAAAGGAGGACACTGCGCGGGCTGGCGCCCGACTAGCACCCTTGGTCGTCATGGCTTGCGTCATGGGCACCTCGCGAGGTACCCTGCCTTGAACTCTCCGCCTCCTCATGAGCCAGACTGACGAGGCCGTGCTTGAGGGAGCTCCTTGTCGTCCGCCCCGCGAGGCTTGGCCCCTCGCGAGGGTCTTGAGCTTGCGGAGATGAAGATGGGCTGTGATGGGCCTCCTTTGAGCCACGCTGCAGTCCGCAGGCAGGCAAGTCTGGGGACCCCCGTTCCCAGAACGCTGACAGTAGCCCCCGGGCCCACGGCGCGCCCGAACTTGGCTGAGCAGAGAGGCGAAAGGGCAAGTGCGAAGCGCCGCGGGCCCTAACAGCCTGCGGCCTTGGGCGCCGCGTGGCAGTTGATTGGACGTGGGCGGCACTGCTTTCCCATGATGCCTCGGTAACCGCTCGGATTCGACAAGTCCCTGCATGCAAAGCGGGTCATGATTACCTGTGATCGTGGAGGCCGATGGTTGGCCTTCGCCGGCTATAAGTACAGAACGGCGCGCACCCTTCCAGCCTATCCTTCTGCTTCTCCTCCTTCCTGGGCCTTGCTCCGTCTTGCTGCAATGGCTCCGATCCACAGGTTCTCCACAGAAGAGAAGGGAAAGGCTCCCCAAGAGGATCCTGATCCGCTTCCCCCGAAGAAGTGGCTTGCCCTCTGGTGTCCGGGCGAGGGCACTCGCCAGGAAGCGTCAAGACCTTGGTGTGAGCGGCCGCCACCAGGGTTCCCTCTTCCCTTGTACACGCACATTGGTGGCTCTGAAGGAGTCAACACCGAACGCCACGAGCGGCGCCGCCGCCGACGCCGGCGGGTCATGAAGGTGTGCATCTTCCCCCCTGGAGTCCACGCCGAGGGCTCCTACCGAGCATTCGTGCTTCACGCCGCCACGCCTCCTAAGTCTTGGATTCGTCTCCCCTCTTTCTTCGCCTCCGTCGTCCGGCAGGGGGAACCCCTGGGGCTCTAGCTGCAGCTCGCCGGCTGTGGCACCCTCGCGACCGGGGCAGAGGTCGCGGTCGTTGCCCCGGGCGAGGTCTTCATGACTCGAGGCTGGGGCGAGGTCGCCCGGGTCTGCAGGATGAGGGGCGCCCTCACAATCCATCTGGAGTACGACAGTGCTTCGGTGATGTCCTTCAAGGTCTTCGATGCGGAGGGTCGTCGGCTGGAGTGCTGCCCCGGGAGGGGCGGTCGGGACCCTGCTGCGGCGAGACAGAGGCCGGCCGTCCGCTCCCTTGGACGCTCCTCAGGAGACGGAGACGCCGGAGGATCCAGTGACTCCAACGAGCTCTTCGTGACGTCGGAGACGAGCGACGACAGCTAAGAGCCCCCGAGCCTGCGCCCTTCCCGGAGCAGGGAGGGCCCGTCAAGTCGTCGCCGCCCCTGATCTAGATGGGGTTGGCGTCGGTGCTGGGCGGCCCACTGTTGATGATGGTGTCTGCCGCAATGCCCCCTGTAGTTAGGACTCCTTAGTATTCGCGCCTTTTGTTCCTGCGAGGGGCCAAGAATATACCCCACGGGGGCTTGTAAGATGTTTGTAGCTCCGTCTGTCAATATGATCCCTATTATGGAGCGGTGCGAGATGCTTATTCCGTTTTAGCTTAGTTCCCTCCTTTCAGACCTCGTGAGGGCTTGATGCTCTGCGCCGACAGGTCCCAGTCCCAAGGTGGCTTCAGCCGTCGCTGGTATGCCAGGTCGCGATGCCGTGGTCAAGGCCAGGAGGTGAGCGGCCCGAGGTCCGGTAAGAGCCCTGAGTCGCGATGCTCAGGGGGTCCCCCTTAGCGCTCAAGCAGCCATCATTCAGTGAGAAAGGAGAGTGACGTTGCTAACACGGGATTGCATTGAGTGCGGGGATGGTGCTGCGGTAACTAGTGTGTCCGGAGGGTGACTTATCTCGAGGGTCAGAAAAATGCTTCCTGGTGCGGCGCTAGCCTTGGCCGTCGCGAGGTTGCTTGGCGATGCTCCTTGGGGGGACCCTGCAGGCTCACCACAGAAGGAACGAGGGTTTGTCGTGACAATCGACAGATAGCCGTTAGTTGCTCTGGGGGAGCATGAAAGGCCTGGCGAGGTGTATCTGGGCACCCGTGAGCCAGCGCGGGACTCACAGGGCCCTACCTCAAGGCGGGTTGCGCCTGGCTCTTGGCCTTATCTTGGGGTGTGTTCCTGCAAATTTGGCCAGATGCCGGTGCTCTACGTCTTCGGGTCCCGGCTTTCGGGCTGGTCTCAGTCGTCGCTGGCATGCCAGGTCACGATGCCATGGACAAGACCAGAGAGTGAGGACCGGAGAGCCGGTAGGAGCCCTGAGTCGCGATGCTCAGGCACCCCCCTTTTAACGCGCAAGCTGGGTTAGATGACGCAACTCTACGTCCTCGGGTCCCGGCTCTCGGGCTGGTCTCAGCCATCGCTGGCTTGCTAGGTCGCGATGCCATGGACAAGACTAGAGGGTGAGGGCCGGAGAGCCGGTAGGAGCCCTGAGTCGTGATGCTCAGGCACCCCCCCTTTAACGCGCAAGCTGGGTTAGATGACGAAACTCTACGTCCTCGGGTCCCGGCTCTCGGGCTGGTCTCAGCCGTCGCTGGCTTGCCAGGTCACGATGCCATGGATAAGACCAGAGGGTGAGGGCCGGAGAGCCTGTAGGAGCCCTGAGTCGTGATGCTCAGGCACCCCCTTTAACGCGCAAGCTGGGTTGGATGATGAAACTCTACGTCCTCGGGTCCCGGCTCTCGGGCTGGTCCCAGCCGTCGCTGGCTTGCCAGGTCGCGATGCCATGGACAAGACCAGAGGGTGAGGGCCGGAGAGCCGGTAGGAGCCTTGAGTCGCGATGCTCAGGCACCCCCCCTTTAACGTGCAAGATTCCGACACCCAGGAGAAAAAGGCACCAAATAACAAGTGAGGGAGTCCTGGACTAGGGGGTGTCCGGACAGCCGGACTATCATCGTCCGCCGGACTCCAAGACTACGAAGATACAAGATTGAAGACTCCGTCCCGTGTCCGGATGGGACTTTCCTTGGCGTGGAAGGCAAGCTTGGTGATACGGATATGTAGATCTCCTACCATTGTAACCGACTCTGTGTAACCCTAGCCTCCTCCGGTGTCTATATAAACCGGAGGGCTTTAGTCCGTAGGACACAACATACATTACAACAATCATACCATAGGCTAGCTTCTAGGGTTTAGCCTCCTTGATCTCATGGTAGATCCACTCTTGTACTACCCATATCATCAATATTAATCAAGCAGGACGTAGGGTTTTACCTCCATCAAGAGGGCCCGAACCTGGGTAAAACATCGTGTCCCTCGTCTCCTGTTACCATCCGCCTAGACGCACAGTTCGGGATCCCCTACCCGAGATCCGCCGGTTTTGACACCGACATTGGTGCTTTCATTGAGAGTTCCTCTGTGTCATCACCGATAGGCTTGATGGCATCTTCAACCAACAACGCTGTCCAGGGTGAGACTTTTCTCCCCGGACAGATCTTCGTATTCGGCGGCTTCGCACTGCGGGCTAATTCGCTTGGCCATCCGGAGCAGATCGAAAGCTACGCCCCTGGCCGTTAGGTCAGATTCAGAAGCCTAAACTTCACGGCCGATGTCCGCGGAGACTTGATCCTCGACGGACTCAAGCCGCAGCCGAGCATGCCGCACCGTGACGATGGGCATGATCTAGCTCTGCCGCCGAACAGTGCCTTGGTGGCCGCAGATGAATCCGCTTCGGCCATCAGTCCGGAGCCGATCACCCAGATCGAGGATCGGTGGATAGACGCCGCCTCGGGGGCTTCGACTTCCACGGCGATGGAGCCAAACATTAATCTTGTTCCCCGCGAAACTCGTGATTCCGAGGTGCCAGACTCCTTGCCGGACTCCGAACCTCCCACGCCCCTACCAATCGATTCGGATCGGGCGCCGGTTATAGAATTCACCGCCGCGGACATCTTCCAACACTCGCCCCTTGGCGACATCCTAAATTCTCTAAAGCACCTCTCGTTATCGGGAGAGTCCTGGCCGGACTATGGCCAGGTTGGTTGGGGTGCGGACGACGAAGAAATTCAGAGCCCACCCACCACCCACTTTGTAGCCACTGTCGACGATCTAACCGACATGCTAGACCATGACTCCGAAGACATCGACGGAATAGACGACGATGCCGGAGACGAACAAGAAACAGAGCCTATAAGGCACGGGAGGACCACCTCGTCATATGACATATACATGGTGGATACCCCAAAGGAGAGCGATGACGAGGACCAACGGGCCGCGGCAGAAGATAACCCTGCGGATAAACAACCAAAACGGCGACGCAGACGCCGCCCTAAGTCCCGCCTTGACGACAACAACGCTCCCAAGGAGCCCGTAATACAGCAGGGCTCACAAGTGGACGACGAACATGCAGATAAGCAACCGTCCGAACATGACGAGTCGGATAATCAGTCCAGGCCCGGCGAAAATGACAGTCCGGACGACCTTATGCCGGACACGCCGCCGGAGAGCAAAAACCTTCGGAAAAGACTCGTCAACACTGCAAGAATCCTGAAGAAGGAAAAGCGGAAGCTCAAAACAGCGGAAGACACACTCAGAATGAGATGGAGCAAAGTTCTCAAAACCGCAGATAAATACGGCAATGGCCACCAATCAAAGAGCTACCCGAAGCGTAAGCTGCTACCAGAATTCGACGAGGAGGCCATAGAGCCTCCACCGTCAAAAAGTAAAGAGGATTCCTGGTTGGATAGACGGCCAGATGATAGGCCAAATTCTCAAAGCGGCGCCGCACATAAACCAACTAATGAACCTGAAAAGACAGATGGCCCAGCCAGGTCCATCTACGGGCCAAAGAAGAAGGCCCCAGGAAGCAAGGCAACACGTCAAGTGTCCGAAAATAGCGGCACACCCAAATACAGGGGCGCCGCACACCCACTATGTTTCACCAATGAGGTGCTGGACCATGAATTCCCAGCAGGATTTAAACCCATAAACATAGAGGCTACGATGGAAGAACAGACCCTGGAGTCTGGATAGAAGATTACATACTACATATACACATGGCCAGAGGAGATGATCTCCACGCCATAAAATACCTACCCCTCAAGCTCAAAGGGCCAGCCCGTCATTGGCTTAAAAGCCTCCAAGAAAACACTGTTGGAAGTTGGGAAGAGCTCGACGACGCGTTTAGAGCAAATTTTCAAGGGACTTATGTCCGCCCTCCGGATGCAGATGATCTAAGTCATATAACTCAACAGCCCGGAGAGTCAACGCGGAAATTCTGGAACAGGTTCCTCACCAAAAAGAACCAAATAGTCGACTGTCCGGACGCCGAAGCCTTAGCAGCTTTTAAACACAATGTCCGAGACGAATGGCTTGCTAGACACCTCGGCCAAGAAAAACCGAGGACAATGACCGCGCTAACAAGCCTCATGACCCGCTTCTGTGCGGGAGAGGACAGCTGGCTAGCAAGATGCAGCACCAGTGACCCAAGTACATCCGAGATAAGAGATGGAAACGAAAAATCACGACGCAGAAAAGAGCAGCGCCGGAACAAAGAGAAAAGCCCAAAGAGCACGGCGGTCAATGCCGGATTCAAAAGCTCGCGGCCAAACAACAAAACATCGCCTCTTAAGGATGACGGCGATGAGCTGTCTAACTTAAACAAGATTTTGGGTCGGATATGCCAAATCCACAGCACCCCCAGAAGGCCTGCAAACCACACCCATCGCGATTGTTGGGTTTTTAAACAGTCTGGCTGACTAAACGCCGAACACAAGGGGCTCGACACGTCAAGCGAAGACGATAAACCCCACCAGCAGAGCACCGGAAAACAAAAGACTTTCCCACAAGAGGTCAAAGCAGTAAACTCACTTCATGTGATAATACGGAAAAATAGTGCGGCACTTCCTAAAAAGAGCCTCGCACGGTCCAACCCAGCAGACCATAGAGATTGGATATCAAAACCAATCACTTTCGACCACCTGGACTATTCCAGAAGCGTTCGAAGCGCGGGACGGACTGCCCTGATATTGAATCCCATAATCGACGGATTACAATTTACTAAAGTCCTAATGGACGGAGGCAGCGACTTAAACCTGCTGTATTCAAACACAATCCGCAAGACGGGGACAGACCCTACCAAAATTCGACACAGCCGCACTTCCTTCAAAGGAGTGACGCCAGGACCTTACGCCAAGTGCACAGGCTCCATATTACTAGAAGTCGTGTTCGGATCACCGAACAATTTTCGGCGCGAAAAACTAATTTTTCACATCGTCCCATTTAAAAGTGGATAACAAGCATTATTGGGACGAAAGGCTTTTGTCCGTTTCAACGCCATACCACATTACACGTCTCTTACACTCAAGATGCCCGGTCCGCGTGGCATCATTTCAGTGCGAGGGTCACTCAAAGACCCCGGACTCGGATAGACGAGTCCGGCTTCAGCAGGCTAGGGGTTCCCTAGCCGCACACCTCTTCACAGGGGGCTGCGCGCACAAACAACCGCGGGTTCATACAAACCCCGCTTTACTTATTTATATTTCTTCTTTTACACATATATTTTTCGCACAAATTGTTTTCAAACTGAGCGTTCCTCTCTTTTTACAGATGAACAATGTGCATACCCATCCAGGATAACGGCACAACGGAGACACAGGCGCAGACGTGCAGTAGGGACCCGTTGTGAGGATTCTTTTCAGATTAAGACCCTGCGTAGACCTTTTTTACTGTCTCTTGTTGTTATTATCCCTTGGTTTCTTCCTATAGCCAAAGCGGAGCCTGACGTTTTGGCATCGGCCGCGTCAGAAGACCATGCCTGTACCTGGACACCAGGGGCTTAGGGCATTGTTCTGCCCATTATTATAAAGACCGAACACCTCAGGGAGTGTTCGACGTCTCGAGTTAGGCATTATATGCATCAGCTCCGAATCATGTCTTTGGTCAAATGTTGGGTTTGCCCGGCTCCAGTGTTTTGCTACCTTATGTTCCGTATCATCGGCTAACGCGGCACCAGGAGAACTACTGCGATTGTGCCCCAGTTCGGCTGGGCGAGCACCTCAGTAGAGAAAGCCGAAAACTGACTTTCATGATATAGCGAGAGACTGGTCAACCACTCGATCGACCACCGGAATGTTTAGAATTCCCCGCTTTGATGAAGGACCGTTTCCCGGTCAGGCACACACGCGCCCCGAACTCGGAGAAGTGCGGTGCCCCAAGGGGCTATATCGTAGCCCCACCCTCGAACTCCACTGGCTAAGTGAAAGTGATAAAGCATTATAGTCCGGATTGCCTCGTTTGCTACGCTACCACCTCCTTAACAGGACCGAGACGTCGGATTAAGTGTGAAAATGCACTATTTTTGCGAACACCCCCGCAAATTGTGCGTGGGGGCTGAAGCCGAAGACTGCAATCTTTCAGGTTATACAAGTGTATACGTAAACGGCCGCATAGGAGAAGTTTTACTACTTGGGACGCACAAGTATAAAAAGCAGTTATAGCATAATCATCATTTTACAAGCTAAAACGTTCATTTGAATGTGACATTTTTTTAGCACTGCGACTCTATTACACAAGCGCCACGCATAACTTCCCCGAAATAGTGCTCGGCGGGGAGCCGGTCTTCATCCGAGCCCTGGGCGGCAACAACGGTGGCATCCATCTCCGTCCAATGCGCCTTCACGCGGGCAAGAGCCATCCGCGCACCCTCGATGCAGGCCGACCGCTTCATCTCCTTGATATGCGGCACCGCTCCAAGGAATTGCTGTAGTAAGCCGAAGTAGCTCGTCGCCTTGGGCCTCTCTGGCCAGACATGAGCCACGATGTCAGTCATGACAAGTCAATGGAAGTGAGCGATCCGGACTATGGAATTGAGACCAAAATAGCTCTTCCGTCTTGTGATCCTTCTGGCTCCGGAAGTGCTCAACGGCATCAGCCGCACTTGCCGCTAAGTCCATATACGGATCCTCCGGACTCCACAGCCGATCAAATTGAGCATACTTTTGATCCATAAACCGGCGACGCAGCAGATAAGGCTTGCCAACCACGATATCTCCGGCCTGGCGCAGCTCCTGCCTCATGGCCCGCATTGCAGAACGGGCATCCTTGGCCTCGGCGGTGGCCTTCTTTAGGTCTTCCCGCTCTGATAAGCGCTCCTTTTCAAGAGCCTCATTGTGGTCGGCAGCATCTTTCACTTTTACGGCCAATTCGGCCACCTCTTCCCTGCTTAGGCAGTGAGCAGCCTTTTCGGCTTTCAACTCCTCAGCCGCCCTCGAGGCAGCCGCGTCACTCCTTCGGGCTTGCTCCTTAGCTTGAGCAAGTTCGGCCCGAAGGCTCTCCACAGCAGCAGCTCTGTCTGTATAACAGCATATAATTTATCAGAGGAGGGCTTTGACCCCATTAATAAAGCAACCGTGCAGAACTCATTTACCTTGCGACTCGTCAAGTCGCCGGTTGACAAGTGCGATGTCCGCATCCGTCGCGTCAAGTTGCTGCATTAACTCGGCAACCCCACTAGTCCGGCTAGCCCTCGGACTATCCGCCACCTGTATAGGAACGGTGACATTCATTACTCGCGATTTCGATCCTCGGCACGCTGTCGTCTTCGACAACCTACCGAGTCTCAGGGGCTACTATCTATACAGGGCACACTTTTATGTGCAAAACTGTCAAAAATGAAAGGTGCGTCATTTTCGCTTACCTCAAATCCCTCCAGCAAACTCATAGCGGCATTACGCAATCCGCTCTCGGCGGACGAAATCCTTCCAATCACCATGTGCATCAGCGCACGATGATCTTCTGAGATGGATGCCCTCTCAAGCAGATTCTTTAGTCCTCCCGGCCGGATACTAGCGGGCGCCGAACTCTCCGGCCCCTCCGGACTTGGGGATACCCTCCGTGACGATACTTCAGGCTCGTCTGCCTTATCTGATGGCGCAGCAGACAGGGGCGTTTCGCTCTCCATCATCTCCGGAAGAAGGTCCCCCGAAGACGAACTCATCTGCGAAGGCTGCAAATCCGAACTGCAAAATAAAAATTTCGGTCACCCACAGAAGCACAAATGGAGGTATTTTCTTATTGATGAAATTCCCTTTTCATACTCACGGCTCGCTGGAGGGCTGATTCTTTGGCGATGGTTGTGCGTCCGGATTCTCGTCGGACGCCGGATCCCCCGGGGAAGATCTCTTCCCCCGTTTAGGGGCTTTGGCCTCCGGATCCTCGGAGGCGGTCCTCTTCTCCCCCTGGAAGGAGGGGTTCTTGATTCCCCCCTCTTCAGACGCCCCTTTGGGCGAAATATTAGCTCCTCTATTTTCCCCATCGCTCCCTTCTGTGGGCACGACCACCAACATTCTGACCAGCACGGGCTCCAGTGCGGTCTCTAGGAGGGGGGCCGGACACCTTATCAGCCTTGATCGTGCCATCCACTCCTGTGAAGAGTAATGGGTCAGGAGGCGAACTCTAGAAAAGCAGATAAACAGAACGTCAGGACTCTGAGCTATTTACCTGAGTATCCGGGCGATTGCGGCTTAGGCCTGCGTCCTCGGCCAATTCCGGACACGCTACATGTGGTCCGAAGAATAACTTGTACATCTCCACGGGTGTCGCACCCATGAAGTGTTGGAGAATCCGAAGTCCCTCCGGGTCGAACTCCCATAGACGGAGAGGACGACGCTTGCAGGGCAGGAGATGCTTGATTAGCATAACCTGCATCACCACAATCAGATTGATCTCCCTTGCATGGAGGTCTCGGATCCGGCCCTGCAATAAGGGTACGTCTTCGGAAGGCCCCCAATTGAGCCCTTGGTTGACCCATGACTTCAGTCGGCATGGAGGTCCCGGGCGGAATGAAGGCGGCGGCTTTTGCTTGCTGCCCTTCAGAGCAGTGATATAGAACCACTCCTGCTGCCACAGTCCGAGTTCCTCTTGGAAGGAACCCTCGGGCCACAGGGCATCGGCCTTTTTGCTTATGGCCGCCCCGCCGCACTCCTCTTGACGCCCCCCGATCATCTTCGGCTCCACATTGAAGGTCTTCAGCCACATGCCGAAGTGGGGAGTGACGCAGAGGAAGGCTTCGCAGGCGATAATGAATGCGGAGATGTGGAGGATGGACTCCGGAGCCAAGTCGTGAAAGTCCAGCCCATAGTAGAAAATGAGTCCTCTCACGAAGGGGTCCGTCGGGAAGCCTAAACCCCGACGGAGGTGGGATACGAAGACAACGAACTCACCGGGCTCAGGACGGGCACGGCCTGCCCTTGGGTGGGCAACCTGTGCGAAACCTCGTAGGCCAGGTACTTGGCCTCACGTAACTTCGATATGTCCTCCTCCGTGACGGAGGAGGGCATCCACCAGCCCTGGAGGTCGGAGCCGGACATGGTTGAGGATCCAAAGCGCTCGAATCTGAGGCTCTGGGTGTTGGAACTGGGAGCGAAGAGGAGATTCAATGCGAGATTAAAGAACAAGAACGAGCCTTGGTCCTCTTATAAAGGGGAAAAATACCAAGAGCCGTCTCCGTGACTGTTTGGGATTCACCTTCGATAGAGGAGGCGTGGCGACGGGAACGGTTGGGTTACCCACGCACGTATTGATGAGAATCCCGGAATAAGGGGAACACGATCTCTGCTTCGACAAGACGCGCCAAGGAAACCCCTTCGCTAAATGTGCTGAGGTGGTATAGTAAAAAATGATTCAAACAGTGGCTTGGTAGCGGTGTGATGTCACGCCGCATAATACGTCAGCAGATTGAACTAGTGTACATTTTATTCTCTCTACGGTGGAATGTGGAATTTATTTTGCAGAGCCGGACACTATCCTGGTGTTCATGATCTTCTCTGGATTATTGAAGGGAGGAACCCGCCTTGCAATGCCGAACATTATTTTCGCCGGACTTATCGTCATTGAAGCCTGGTTCAGGGGCTACTGAGGGAGTCCTGGACTAGGGGGTGTCCGGACAGCTGGACTATCATCGTCCGCCAGACTCCAAGACTACGAAGATACAAGATTGAAGACTCCGTCCCGTGTCCGGATGGGACTTTCCTTGGCGTGGAAGGCAAGCTTGGCGATACGGATATGTAGATCTCCTACCATTGTAACCGACTCTGTGTAACCCTAGCCTCCTCCGGTGTCTATATAAACCGGAGGGCTTTAGTCCGTAGGACACAACATACATTACAACAATCATACCATAGGCTAGCTTCTAGGGTTTAGCCTCCTTGATCTCGTGGTAGATACACTCTTGTACTACCCATATCATCAATATTAATCAAGCAGGACGTAGGGTTTTACCTCCATCGAGAGGGCCCGAACCTGGGTAAAACATCGTGTCCCTCGTCTCCTGTTACCATCCGCCTAGACGCACAGTGCGGGACCCCCTACCCAAGATCCGCCGGTTTTGACACCGACAACAAGCATGGTGGATCGAAAGCATAGTCCTAAGATAAACGCAAGAAGGATATATGCCGCTGGGACAGGCCCGAGCGGCTTGGGGATGATGCAGCCCGAGGGGCGCCCGCAATAAGATAAGCTAAGGACATGAAATAAAGGGATACATGCCGCAGGGACGGACCCATGCGGCCTGGGAATAATATGGCCCTGAAGGCGCTCCCAGCCAGAAACGAAACTTAAAAGATGTCACCTGATGATGTTGGGGACGAAGGGGTGTTGGTGTAGCAGACTCGGTGGGCTGCGGGAGCCGATCCTCACGAGCCCCCAGGCCCAGGGGCCTCTGCAGGCTCCGGAGGCGCTGGCAGCTCCTCGCGAGCCATCTCCATCTCCGCCAGGGCTGCGGCACACCTGACCTCTTGAGCCTCCAAGATGGCCCTCATGAGACGCTGGTGCACAGCAGCCGCCTTCGGCAGGCCGTAAGGCATGCACACGTAGCTGTGGGGCGGACCCTTGCAATGTCCCACTCTCGAGGGCCAGAGGCGCTCTTAAGATGCGGCTCGGTTGAGCCCTGATATGTCGATGCAGATGCACAACCCACCATCCTCGCCTAGATGGGGCGCCACAGCGGGTAGGCAGAGGCTGCCTCTCCTGACCCTTGACTCCTGTAACTCCTGAATGGCCTTGCTTGCGAACTCCTGAGGGTTTGGCCCTTCTTGCCTTGCTCCTTCTTGAGGGAAACGTGCTTCGAAGCACGCCTCCACGTGGTGCCCAAGCGCCTCCCTCGTGACCTTGGCGAGGTCGGCGGCCCTCCAAGGGAGAGCCCCGAGCCCTGCCTGAGGAGGGCGCCGGGCGCGCTTCCCTATGCGACGGAAGGAGGCTCCTCCTGGCCAGCCGCGGGCCCTGAGGGGCCTGCCTCCTGAGGGGCCGGGCCGGTTGATGTCTTCTTGGGTGTGGCCTCGGGAAGCCTCCTGCCTCCGCGGTCCGAGTCTTCCAGTGATGCGGCCTGAAAGGCTCGCTCCAGGGAGCACACTCCGTCTCTCTCTTCGCAGGGCACCGTGATGACCCCGCCGCTTCCTGGCATCTTGAGGATGTTGTAGCCGTGGTGGGTTACGGCCATGAACTTGGCCAGCGCCGGGTACCCGAGGATGGCGTTGTATGGCTAGCGAATGTGGGCGACATCGAAGTCGATGAGCTCGGTGCGGTAGTTGTCGCGAGCCCCGAAGGTGACAGGAAGGCGGACCTGCCCTATCGGGACCGTGGAGCCGTCGGTGACTCCGTAGAAGGGCTTGGTTGGCTGAAGCTGACTGTAAGACACTTGAAGATTGTTAAATGTTTCCACGGACATGACGTTGAGCCCTGCCCCGCCGTCGATGAGGGTCCCGGTGACTAGCACGTTGTTGATGATTGGGGAACAAAGCATCGGGAGCACTCCGGCTGTGGCCGCGCACTTGAGCTGATCCGCTGAGCTGAACGTGATGGCGCACGCCGACCACCTGAGAGGGCGCATGGCCTCGAGCTTGGGGAGGACTGCATTCACTTCATGGGCGAACTGCTTGAAGATGCGCTGAGAGGCTGGGGCTTGAGCTCCTCCCAGGATGCAGGCAATTGCACGCGGTTCCTGGAAGCCCCCAGCCCCCTCGTCCTGATGACGGTCTTCATTTCTCCTTGGCTGAGGCGGCAGCGGAGGGAGTCCTGCGTTCCCTTGTGGGCGATCCTCGCGAGGCTGATCCCTCCAGCCTCCCTCGCGAGGCGGGTCCTGCTAGCGGTCCTCGCGAGGTTGGTCGCGCCACCCTTGGCGCGGGCCGCGGTCTTCCCATCGTCCTGCATTCCTTCCTCCTCCTCGGCCGTAGCCCCGGTCGCTGCGGTCGGGACGTCTGCCGACCCTTCCTTCACGCACGGCCCGGAGCTCTTGGGATTCATTTGTGTTGTGAGTGTGGAGGTCGTGGTACACGCAGTACCGACTGCCCTTGGAGGATTCGGGCTGATCTCTGCCCCACTTGGTGTCTGGCTCGGCCGCAAGCACGGCAGCCCCCTTGCGCTTCACGTCCTTAGCCTTGGGCTTCTTCTCTTCTGGGTCTGCGGTAGGCAGCTCGAGGAGGGAGAGGCGTCCTTCCTCAGCCCTGGCACACTTGGTCGCGAAGTTGAACAACTCCAAGGAGGTGCACAGGTCTTCATGCATCGCCAGCTCCTTCTTCATCTTGATGTCGCGCACACCGTCGGAGAAGGCAGAGATGATGGCCTCCTCAGTTACCCTGGGGATCTTGAGGCGCGCGTTGTTGAAGTGCTGGATGTACTTCTGCAGTGTTTCCCCTGGCTGCTGCTTGATACGGCGCATGTCGCTCATGGCGGGTGGCCGGTCGCGAGTACCCTGGAAGTTGGCGATGAAGCGAGTGCGCATCTCGTCCCAGGAAGATATCGTGCCTGGGGCTAGATTCAGGAGCCAGGTGCGGGCTCCGTCCTTGAGCGCCATGGGAAACCACTTCGCCATGACCTTTTCGTCTTCGTTGGCAGCCTCGATGCCCAACTCGTAGAGTTGGAGGAATTCCGCAGGGTCAGCCATGCCGTCGTAGCGAGGGGGCAGGTATGGCTTGAACTTGTCGGGCCACGCGACGCTGAACAGCTCAGAGGTGAAGGCGCGACAGCCCGCCGTGGCCACGGGGGGCCTTGGGCGACGGAGAGCTTGGTCCTGCGGGTCTCCATGCGCCATGGCTGGGGGCAGCGCAGGGTATTGACTTGCTGGAGCAGGGAGCCACTACTAGGGAAAACCTTATACACAGAATGTTACCAGTAGCGCTTGTCAAAATGAGGCACTACTGCTACTTAGCAGTAGCGCGTCCGGCAGAACCGCGCTGCTGTTAGCCGCTTAGCAGTAGCGCGACAGGTACAGAAAGTGCTACTACTATAATTGCCACACCGTTCCCGACGTGCTAGGTATAGTAGTAGCGCCCTTCTATGAACAGCGCTACTACTATGGATTTTAGCAGCAGTGCGTTTTTCTTCCCCACGCTACAGTTAAAGCTATTTTCACCTAACCCCCCGCGCGGCCTAATTCCCTCTCCTCTGCTTCCTCCCCCAATTCTCCTCTACTATTCCTCGTCGCCTCCGCCTCGCCGCCGTCTCCCCCGACCCCGCCTCGCCGTCATCTCCCCCGACCCCGCCTCACCGCCGTCTCCCCCGACCCCGCCTCGCCGTCGTCTCCCTTGACCCCGCCTCGCCGCCGTCTCTCCCGACCCCGCCTCGCCGCCGTCTCCCTCGAGCTGCCTCGCCGCCGTCTCCCCCGACCCCGCCTCGCCGCGCCTCGGTGCCGCCGTCTCCCCCGACCCCATCTCTGTCCCCGCCCTCTGTAAGCACTCTCCCCTTCCGATCCCTCTTCTCTGCTTAGTATGAACCCTAGCTATTTAGTGCTAGTTAGTATGAACCCTAGGCTATTTTTAGTGCTAGTTAGTTAATTACTTAGATGGTAATTAGGGCAGTAGTTCCTAGGTACTTATTTTTAGTAAGAACTAGTTGAATTAATAGAACTAGTTAGTAAGAACTTGTTTCTATTTTTTAGTTAAAGCAATTTTTCCCGCCTCGACGTGGACGATGCCTATCCCGCATCCTCGTCATCGAGTCGGTGGAGGACGACACCTGCTTGACCAGATCGGCCATGTCCGGGACTGGGCTCCGCCGGGGTGGTACTGGGAGGCGCTACCTACCGGGGGGCGCAGGTTGGTGAGGAGCCAGCCTGTCGTTGACCCGAACCTTCTTTGGTGGCGGTCGCGTGGGCCAGTGATGATCCAGAGGCTCGAGGACTCCGCGGAGGTGGTGCGTCACCGTGTTAGTGAGGAGGACGCGCATGTCCGTCGCTACTTGTTTGCATTGGAGCACAGGCCGTTCTCCAATACCTGGCAGGTTCTCCAGGGATCTCACTGGAGCTATGATCCCGTGATGGTGCCTTCTCTGTGGGTGTCCACCGCCCGCGCCGATACCCGTCGTGTGCTAGAGTTTTAGTTGTATTAGTGATGTTATATGTATGACACTATTCGTGATGTATTAGTGATAATATTCGACGATGTACTGACGCATGAGATGATCTACTTTTGCTTATTGAATGCATGCTAATTTGAAATGTATATCTTGTGTTGCTCAATATCCAAGTGGCCGGTCATGTTTGCAGGTTACACCTTTGAGTGGCCTATGTTTTGCCGGAGTGTTGATTCATTTCCGTTCCGGCAAATTTCAGGCGCTCGATATGTCCTATTTTAGCAAAGGTCATGCCGGATTTTTCCATGAATTTTGGCATGACTTGTGCTAGAATATGTAGGAAATATCGAGTGCCCCGGATTTGTGTGTTGAGTATCTTGGTAGTTGTCTTCGATCGATTTTCAATTAATGTTTTAACTTTGAACATAGGAAATGTCTGACGACGAGAAGGATTTCGGTATTTGCAAATACTGCGAAGACGAGCGCGGCCTGTGCAACGGAATCTTCCTAGATGATGATAGGCGCTTCAGCATCAAGCTGGACGAGAACTTCGAAGTGGATACAGTAAGTCACAACGACAAGTCTTTTTTCATAATTAAGCATGACATCTGCTTCATTTGCTTCAACTTATATTTTTTTTACTATTCTACTAGCATATCCCCTGCCATGCAAGAGTTTTTGTATTGGATAAGATAGGTTTCAGTCATAGTATGGAGGAAAAGAAAGTTTACTTGAAGACCGAGCATGGTTATATTTTCCATGCGAAGTTATACAATTTAGACGACTACACCTATTTTGGATGCAAAACATGGCGAGCACTATGCAAGACTTATGCATTTGAGCCTGATATGGTTATCACCTTTGATATTCGTCCGGAAGATGATATTGAAGGTAATACCGACATCTGGGTCAATGTGCAAATGCCTCCAGTTATACCATTATGCATGTTTCTCAACCATATTTATGTCTTTGATATTGTTTATTCAAAAATAGTTGACAACTAATTTGTATTGTCAGCTTATTTCCGTGCAAGCAAACATGTCCAACGCTTGGTAGACAGGACCGTATACTGTCCTGGGGCTGAACTCAACTCCGAGGAGCTCAGTCATTATGTTTCATGGCTTGAGGATCTTGATACTGTCAAGACAAATTTTCTTCCTGCATTTAGAAATGTTAGTACTGAAAATGTGCGACCAATAGTGTTCGTAATGAACTACGGTCACATCCATTTAGGAAGGATGGTAAGATTTTTACTTTTTGTCCTCATTGCATCTTTTCCATACATTATTTTTGAAGCTAAACTTCATTGCTAAGTATGTTACCATACGATGTTCTTCAACAGGGACTCCCGATGAATGTTGTGCCTTATGGGATCGAGACTAAAGGTATCATGAGTATTATCAGCTTACGGCCAAGATATCCTATAGATTACTTTAGTGCATTCAAGATTAGCGACGGATGCTTAATAGTGCAAGACTGGACCAAATATGTGTTGGGGGAGCGCAGAGAAGTACTAGGGAGCAGCAAACAGAGGCGCCTTCCACGATTAGGAGACAGGTTCATCTGCATGCTCCAACTTGATCAAGGAGGAGAGCTACACATGTTTTATGTTCTTTTACCTAAGAGAGAGTAGCAGGAGTGAGTAGCTGGCTAGAAATGAGTTTCAGGATGATGATGTGCTACACCATTACTATGATGATAAAATAGCTAGTGTTGGTGGTAATGACTATGATGATTATTATTAGCTAGTGTTAGTGGTGATTAAATAAATACTGTTGGTGGTAATGACCATGATGATGATTAACTATCTTGTGCTGGCGGATTAGATTCAAGTGGAGGCAACATGTGGTGCACATCGAAAGTACTACTAGTCCAAACTAGATCAAGTTTGGATTAGTAGTATACTTTTGACATGCACAACATATTGCCTCCACTTGAACCTAATCCACCTTCATTTAATACACTGTTATGGACATAATGATGTAAACCTCATAACAGCTGGTATTGTACCCATATTTGTATGATGGCGCATAAATACACTAAAAATAAAAAAAATAAAAAAATACTAGTAGCGATGGAAAGAAAACACGCTGCAAGTAGATACCTTAGCAGTAGCGCAGTAGTGAACAAGCGCTCCAGCTATTTGTCCTAGCAGTAGCGCGTGATGGCACGCGTTACTGCTAAGCAATAGCTGTAGCGCCTTATTAGTAGCGCGGCCACCCGCGCTACTAGTGGGCACAAAACACGCGCTACTGCTAGGGTTTTCCCTAGTAGTGAGCGCTCGGGCAGCTTCTCGTGGGCGAGGGACTTCTTGGCAGCTCTGCTCTTGCCGCGCTGGCGCCTGGCGGAGCGGGTTCCGCCCAGGGGCCGTGTGCCTTGGGGCCAGGGCGCCTTCTTGAGGAGGAGGCGGCTGAGGCGCCCCAGGAGCTTCATCGCCCGCGCAGGGCGGGGTGCGGTGCAGCGAGAAGGACAGCGCGGGGGCGCCTCCGGCGGCGCGGACGAGCTCAGCGACTCGATCGAGCCATTCTTCGTAGACGTCGTCGATGGGGAGGTAGCGCAGGAGCTCGTTTGCCGCGATGAGCGCAGCTTGGGCCTCCATGGCCGCGCGGGGCGCGCGTGACGAAGAACCAGCGGGGGTGAGCGAGGGCGTGGCGGTGCGGCCGTCCCTCCTCATGGACGGATGCTGGGACGATGCTTGCTGCTTGTTCCCCGCCGGGCCGGTGGCGGCGTTGACAGCAGGTGACAGGGAACGACGAGGGCGCCCGCCGACGGGAGCCGTCTGGGCGACATGGGAGGCGAGGGCGGCTCGGCGCTCAGTGCGAGCCCGACGAGTGTCGGACATGGTTGCGGTGGTCGGGGAAGAACAAGACGGCGGAAGGCAAATTCTGGCGCACCCCCAACCTGGCGCGCCAAATGTCGGATTTCGGGTTCTGGCAGACCCTTGAGGTTCGAACACTGGGGTGCACGCGGAGATTCAACCCTCTACCGGCTCGCTCCTCGCCGAATTGCTAGGACCTAAACTACCAAACTGAACAGCACAAGAGACACAAGATTTATACTGGTTCAGGTCACCATTGTGGTGTAATACCCTACGTCGGTGTCAAAACCGGCGGATCTCGGGTAGGGGGTCCTGAACTACGCGTCTAGGCGGATGGTAACAGGAGACAAGGGACACGATGTTTTTACCCAGGGTTCGGGCCCTCTCGATGGAGGTAAAACCCTACTCCTGCTTGATTGATATTGATGATATGGGTAGTACAAGAGTGGATCTACCACGAGATCAAGGAGGCTAAACCCTAGAAGCTAGCCTATGGTATGATTGTTGTAATGGTTGTTTGACCTACGGACTAAAACCCTCCAGTTTATATAGACACCGAAGAGGGCTAGGGTTACACAGAGTCGGTTACAATGGTAGGAGATCTACTTATCCGTATTGCCAAGCTTGCCTTCCACGCCAAGGAAAGTCCCATCCGGACACGGGACGAAGTCTTCAATCTTGTATGTTCATAGTCTTGGAGTCCGGCCGATGATGATAGTTCGGCTATCCGGACACCCCCTAGTCCGGCACTCCCTCAGTAGCCCCTAAACCAGGCTTCAATGACGACGAGTCCGGCGTGCATGTTGTCTTCGTCATTGCAAGGCGGGTTCCTCCTCCGAATAATTCATAGAAGATTGTGAACACCAGGATAGTGTCCGGCTCTGTAAAATAAATTCCACATACCACCATAGAGAGAATAATATGTACACAAGTTCAATCTGCTGACGTATTTTGTGGCGTGACGTCACACCACTACCAAGCCTTTACTTGAATCGTTTTTATTTATACCACCTCAGCGCGTTTAGCGAAGCGGTTTCCTTGGCACGTCTTGTCGAAGCACAGATCGTGTTCCCCTTATTCCGGGATTCCCATCAATACGGACGTGGGTAACCCAACCGCGCCATTGATTGTGGCGCTTGTGAGATAAGCGAGTTTTACCAGGCCGGTGGGGACACATAGTCTTCGTCTGCCCATATATAAGGGGATAAGGATCCACCCTTTTTTAGCTGCGCCTTCTTCCTCCTTTGCCTATCCATCTCCGCGCACTCGAGCCCCAGCGCCCAAGTCCGCACATCTCGCCTCAACCTTCTCCAGCCATGTCCGGAGCGGGAGGCAAGTGGATGGCCTCCTCCGTTACGGAGGGGCACATCGAGAAGCTGCGCGGCGCCGGATACCTGTCCAGCGACATCGCGCACCGGCTGCCCGACGAGGGGCAGCTCATCCCCACCCCCAGGCCCCATGAGAGGGTCGTATTCCTTCCCCACTTCCTCTGCGGACTGGGCTTCCCACTTCACCCCTTCCTCCGGGGGCTCATGTATTACTATGGCCTGGACCTCCATGATCTGTCACCAAACTTCGTCCTCAACATCTCGGCGTTTATCGTCGTGTGCGAGGCCTTCCTCTGCATCCAGCCCCACTTCGGCTTGTGGTTAAAGACCTTCAATGTCAAGCCGAAGGTGGTGAAGGGCGTCCAAGCGGAGTGCGGAGGCGCCATGGTGGGAAAAATGCCCAACGTCATTTGGCTCGAGGGTGCCTTTGTGGAGTCCATCAACGGGTGGCAATCGGGGTGGTTCTACATCACTGAGCCGCGTGACCCTAAATGGGCAGCGGCCCCCGAGTTCAGATCTGGTACCCCCATGCAGCTCACCTCCTGGAAAGAGAAGGGCTTGCTATGGGGTAGTTCGGAGGAGCTGACCGGACTCCAGTCCTGTCTCCAGACCCTGGTGAACAAGAAGCTTAAGCTTGTTAATGTGATCCAGGTCATGCTCGTCCGTCGGATTCTCCCCTGCCAGCAACGGGCTTTCAATTTGTGGGAGTTTGATCCGGCACAACACCGGACTTTCAGCGGGCTCTTCGACACGATGTACGAAGCTGCCTGGAGGGTGCTGTTAGAGGGCGGAGAAGACCCCGCATCCGCAACCGAAGATCGCGGATTCAGCATGCAGCGCCCGGCCGGCGAGGTTAGCTATGTTATCCTTTATGGGGCACTCATTTCTTTCATAGTTTGACTCTATGTGGGATCTAAAACTCCCAATGCCTTTAACATGACTGGCAGAAGGTGTCCGGACAGGTTAAGTGTCCGGCTCCCCTTCCCGAACACCCAGCGGACACCCGTTTGATGGGGCTGCTAGTTCGGGCCCTTTACGTGGTGCCGGAGAAGAAGGCCAAGAAGAAGGCCACGGGAACCCGAAGGAGTTCCCGGTGTCAAGTGGTATCGGACTCATCATCTGATGACTCCGAGGCAGACTCTTCCCCTGAGGACGAGGAGGAGAAGAAGGAAGACTCCCCCCCAGCGGGGGGAGAGAAGAAGAGGAAGGCTTCCCCAGCGAGGGAGGCCGAAGGGTCCAAGAAGGGAAGGACCCTTCCTCCGGACTGCTCCGCCAACGCCGGCGACGGCAACGAGGAGTGGCCCTCAAGGGCCAAGCCCCTAGCAAGATCGTAAGTATCCGGATTCCTAAGTGATTTATAATTTTTCTTTCACCCATGCGATGTCTTTCTAATGCCGCATACAACCTGTAGTCCGGCCAAGGATGATCTTCCCACTTCGTCAAGCGGGTCCTTGGGCACGTCGAATATGGATTCCCTTCCGGCTGCCTCCACTCCTCGCGACGCTGACGACGCCGAGGTGGGATCCCAGGAGGGGACCCATCAGGAGGAGGAGGCTCCGGAGGTGCCACAAGGCAACCTCCCGGACTTCGCACCGGACTCCGCACCGGAACCAGCAGTGGTTCCGAAGTCCGGCAGGCGGCCCCTTCGTAAGAAGGGCAAGACCGTGACACCGGCGGCCTCCGTCCAACCGGGGGCGCCGGATAACTTGTTGGAGGCGCTCAACGGCGCTTCCATCGAAGAAGAACACCGCACTGTCATGAGTGCGGTGATTCAGAAGGTTCAGCTTGCCAAGAGCGGGCTGACCGAAGCCTGCAGCAGCCTTCTAACAGGCTTTGAGGTAAGAATTTTAAGACATGTAATATAATACCGCATAGACAGTAGCCCCTGATGCTCGGTTCGGTGTTCGGAAAGAAAAGCCGGACTGAGGATCTTACAAAGATATACGCAGGAGGTCTAAAAATATGTCAATATGGGATTGCAGGCTGCGCTGCTGACCTCTGCCGCATTGACTGCGGAGGTCGATGCTTTGAAGCAGAACCTCGAGCGGTCCGAGAGCGAGCTCGGCCGTGCCAAGAAGCAGCTCGAGGACAAGGAAGGTGAGTGACACCGTATCAAATTTTTACCTTACAGAAAAGGATTTTGGTTGCAAGAGAAATAACAAGGATAACGTGGGTACTCCAGGGGCCACGAACGAGGTGGCGACCCTGAAGGAGGCCGTGTCCGCGGCCGAACGTAATGCGGCCGCGGAACAAGCTGAGCGAGAGAAGCAGGAGGCGCGGGTGGCAGAGGTGCAGCAAGAGCTCCAGGCTCTCATGGAAAAGCATGAGAGTTTGGAGCGCGACTCAAAGACTCGAGAGTCTGAGCTTGCCTTGGCTCTTGAGAGTGCCAAAGCCGCTAAGGCCGAAGCCCATAAGGCCCTCCAAGAGATTGAGGCGGTGAAGAAAATAGCGGCGGGTAAGGCATTTTTCATGCAAAGCAAGGATGTGAATGTGAATTACCTGTTACTTACCCGAATTCGGAGCTCTCCAGGAGCGTTTGCAGATCTGCCTCGCAGTGTGTCCGATGCTGCCGCATTCTACCGGGCCGAGGAGGGGAGCTCGACGGAGAAGGTCTTCTGGTCTCAGTATGCTGAGGCCGGATATCCGGTGCCCCTTAGTGACTAGCTGAAGCAGCTGGTCGAGCTCCACAAGGTAGCCGAACAGGCCATGAAGGGCCTCATAGTTTGGCTGTGGCCCAAGGAGGCCATGCCTGGGAGCTACTTCGGCCTGGTGCGGCGGCTGGTGGATGCGTGTCCCTGGGTGGAAGTCGTCAAGCGCTCCGCCTGCATTGAAGGTGCCCGTCGGGCCCTTGCCCGTGCAAAAGTGCACTGGGGCAGGATGGACGCTGAGAAACTTCTCACGGACGCGCCACCGGCAGGCAAGGAGTATTGCACGCCAGAAATGTATTATTAGAGTGTCCTGAAGGGAGCCCGCATGATTGCGGATGAGTGCTCCAAGGATGTAATATTTAAGTAGAATCGCATTATGTTATCCTGTGCGCTGAAAACTGTGTTCATATGCGCTAAGCAATGCTTATTAATTTAAAATATTACCTTCTGTGCGGCCGTTTATCAAATCTGAGAGATGGCAAGTCGTCGGCTTCAGCCCCCATGCCACTAGTGCTGGGGTGTTCGGGATAAACTTGAGCACTGTTGTTCCCATGTTTGGGTCCATCTAGGGAGGCGCTCAACACAACGAACAAGGCAACCGGACTTATAATGCTTGAACACTCTCACTTAGCCATAGAATTCTATAATTTTAAATTTCGGCGAAGCCCCTAGTGTTCGGAAGACCGAGTTCGGGGCGCTATCCACGCCTGGGCCGGACAAAGCCGGTTCCTCGCTCTAAGCGGCATAGGTCTTTAGGGACTCGAAAAAACCTCTCGAACAGCGACCAGCTCTCGCCCTATCATGACAGTCAGTTTTAGCTTTCTCCACTGAGGCGCTCGCCCAGCTCAACCGGGGCGCAATCACAGTGGTTCTCCCAGTGCTAGCTTAGCCGATAAAACGGAACGTAAGGTACCAAAACATGGGAGCCGGGCAAACCCAACTATTGACCCAAGACATGATTCGGAGCCGATGCATATAATGCTATAAGTTCGGGGTGCCGCACTTGTGAAAGTGTTCGGACTTATCACACCATAATGCGGGGAACTTAAGCCCCTGGTGTATTCGGCCGTACCAAAGTGTACGGATGCAAGATGTCATAAATGAACATATATAAGAAAGAAATGCAATTATAAGCAAAAAGGTGATGCATTGTTTATTCCAGAAATACTGCCATGAATGCAGAACGATACAAATAGTGCGGTAAGCAAGGGATTGGACTATTAAACATGTCCCCCTCCAGGGGTAGGCTGCGGAATGGTGTATTAAACAGATTTAATGCTCATAATGGAGACCACCTGAGTGTTCGTCGTAGCCTTTCTCCTTCACTGGCTGTTGCATCGTGAGTTCGGCAGGTCTGCTGCCGGACAGGGCCTCTGGTGAACGGAGTCCTGTGGGTAAGAAAAAAAGGAAAAAAGAAAAGAGCGACACACTTGGGAGCCCCTGGTGTGGTTGAGCCACACTCTGGGCCTGTCGTGGTCGTGCCCCTCCCCCTATGCCCATGGTATCTCCAAAGCGTAATGATGTACGCGAAGGACTGGTCTTGCAGTTATGCAAGGGCTGGGGTTAGGGCCGCATTGCTACGCGTGCTCGGAACGTGCCAGGTGGTCTTGTTGTATGTTACTCCGGGCGCGTTTGGCCGTGTCCGGTCGCTTAACGGCCGGACTCGAAAATTGCCTTAAGAGGCTGCTCTGTACTTCTGTCGTGAGAGCCGCTGTGTGTTCCTCCGGTCGGAGGGAGTGTTCAGTGTTTCTGTTGACCGTGATGACTCCTCGAGGGCTTGGCATCTTGAGCTTGAGGTATGCGTAATGCGGCACCGCGTTGAACTTTGCAAACGCGGTCCGTCCGAGCAAAGCATGATAGCCGCTGCGGAACGGGACTATATCGAAGATTAACTCCTCGCTTCGGAAGTTATCCGGGGATCCTAAGACCACTTCCAGTGTAACCGAGCCTGTACAATTGGCATCTACACCTGGTATGACGCCTTTGAAGGTCGTCTTTGTATGTTTAATCCTTGAGGGTTCTATGCCCATCTTGCGCACTGTGTCCTGATAAAGCAGGTTCAGGCTGCTGCCGCCGTCCATCAGGACTCTGGTGAGGTGAAATCCATCGACGATTGGGTCTAAAACCAATGCGGCGAATCCGTCATGACGGATACTGGTGGGGTGGTCCCTTCGATCAAAAGTGATCGGGCAAGAGGACCATGGATTGAACTTTGGGGCGACTGGCTCCATCGAATATACGTCCCTAAGTGCTCGCTTCCGCTCCCTCTTGGGTATGTGGGTTGCGTATATCATGTTTACCATCCGCACCTGTGGGGGGAAACCCTTCTGTCCTCTATTGTTCGGAGGCCGGGTCTCTTCCTCGTCATCGCTATGCAGCCCCTTGTCATTGTTCTCGGCGATTAACTTGCCTGCCTGCTTGAATACCCAACAATCCCTGTTGGTGTGATTGGCTGGCTTTTCGGGGGTGCCGTGTATCTGGCACGAGCGGTCGAGTATTCGGTCCAAATTGGACGGACCCGGAGTAGTTCTTTTGAATGGCTTTTTCCGCTGACCGGGTTTAGAGCCTCTGAATCCGGCGTTGACTGCCGTATCCTCAGTGTTATCGCCGTTAATGCGGCGTTTGTTTTTGTTTCGACGCGACCTGCCAATGCGGTCCTTGGTATCCGGACTGCCAGAATTTTTGCTGAGGTTGTTACTGCGGGCTAGCCAGCTGTCCTCTCCCGCACAGAAGCGGGTCATGAGTGATGTGAGGGCTGCCATGGATTTCGGCTTTTCCTGTCCTAGGTGCCGGGCCAGCCACTCGTCGCGGATGTTATGTTTGAAGGCTGCGAGGGCCTCTGCATCCGGACAGTCGACGATTTGATTTTTCTTTGTTAAGAACCATGTCCAGAACTGTCTGGCCGATTCATCTGGCTGCTGAATTATGTGGCTTAGGTCATCAGCGTCTGGTGGTCGCACATATGTGACCTGCAAGTTGTCAAGGAATGTGGCTTCCAGGTCCTCCCAACATCCAATTGACTCTGCTGGCAAGCTGTTAAGCCAATGCCGAGCTGGTCCTTTAAGCTTGAGTGGGAGATATTTGATGGCGTGGAGATCGTCACCGCGGGCCATGTGAATATGGAGGAGATAGTCTTTGATCCAAACCGCGGGGTCTGTTGTGCTATCGTAGGATTCAATGTTCACCGGTTTAAACCCTTCAGGGATTTGATGATCCATTACTTCATCTGTGAAGCATAGTGGGTGTATGGCGCCTCTATATTGGGCAATATCACGACGTAGCTCAAGAGAGCTTTGTCTACTATGTTCGGCCCGGCCGGAGTTGCTGTATCCGGCGCGACGGTAGTCGTCGCGCATCATGGGGCGCCCACGTGATCCGTAGATCGATCTTGATTGTCTTGCCTTGTCTTCCAATATGTCTCGCAAGTCCAGCGCGTTCCCCCTTGCCTTCGTACTTTTCGAGCGGTGCCGGGGTACGGTCCTGATGGAGGGCCTAGAGGCCTCTCTGTCGTGGCCACGAGGTGGTCTGTCTGCCGTATTGTGCGCTGGTGATGAAGGTTTATATGCCTCCTCCTCTAATCGGGGGAGCAACTTGCGTTTTGGGTAGATTTTGGAGGGGCGTTCGAGTTCGTACTCTTCGGCCGCCAGGACTTCAGTCCATCTGTAGCAGGTCTTGATCAGCTCGGAGCTGTTGCTGCTTTTTCTTTAGGCTGTTTACCGTGGCCATAAGCCTGCATTTAAAACGCTTTTGTTCGACGGGATCCTCGGGCACGACGAATTCGTCGTCGTTGAGGCTTGCCTCGTCTCTGGAGGGAGGCATGTAATTATTGTCTCTACCTCTTCGTCTGCCGCTCTCTTGTGAGGGCTGGCTTCTCCGTCCTCCTGTGCTGAATCTTGTTGGAGGGGGTTATCTTTGTTACTCTCTGGGTTGTTATTATCTCCGGTGCCGGAATCTCCATTCTTGCTGTGGCGGGATTTAGAGCGGCGCCGCTGACGCCGGTGCTTGGGCTGTTTCTTAGAGGAATCTGCCTCCGCTGCTTCTTCGCCATTCCCATCCTTTGGGATGTCCACCATATATATGTCGTATGACGAGGTGGTCTTCCAGTGCCCCGTAGGCGCTGGTTCTTGGTCGTCTCCGGCATCGTCGTCCATACAGTCGATGTCTTCGGAGTCGTAGTCTAGCATGTCGGTTAGATCATCGACAGTGGCTACAAAGTGGGTGGTGGGTGGGGTTTGAATTTCTTCGTCGTCCGCATCCCAACCGTCCTGACCGCAGTCCGGCCAGGGCTCTCCTGATAACAAGAGATACTTTAGCGAATTCAGGATGTCGCCAAAGGGTGACTGCTGGAAGATGTCCGCAGCGGTGAACTCCATGATCGGTGCCCAATCGGATTCGATTGGTAGGGGCGCAGGAGGTTCGAAGTTCGGCGACAAATCCGGCACCTCGGAGTCACGGGCTTTACTAGGGACAAGGTTAGTATTCGGCTCCATCGCAGTAGAGCTTGCAGCCCCCGAGGCGGTGTCTAACCACCCATCCTCGATCTGCGTGGTCGGCTCTGAATTAAGGATTGGAGCGTACTCATGTGCGGCCTCCAGGGCACTGTTCGGCAGCAGAGCTAAATCATGCCCATCGTGACAGTGCGGCGCGCTCGGCTGTGGCTCGAATCCATCGAAGATCAAGTCTCAGCGCATGTCAGCCGTGAAGTTTAGGCTTCCAAATCTGACCTGATGGCCAGGGGCGTAGCTTTCGATCTGCTCCAGACGGCCAAGCGAATTGGCCCGCAGTGCAAAGCCGCCGAACACGAAGATCTGTCCGGGGAGAAAAGTCTCACCCTGGACTGCGTCGTTGTTGATGATCGAAGGAGCCATCAAGCCTATCGGTGACGACACAGAGGAACTCTCAATGAAAGCACCAATGTCGGTGTCAAAACCGGCGGATCTCGGGTAGGGGGTCCCGAACTGTGCGTCTAGGCGGATGGTAACATGAGACAAGGGACACGATGTTTTTACCCAGGTTCGGGCCCTCTCGATGGAGGTAAAACCCTACTCCTTCTTGATTGATATTGATGATATGGGTAGTACAAGAGTGGATCTACCACGAGATCAAGGAGGCTAAACCCTAGAAACTAGCCTATGGTATGATTGTTGTAATGGTTGTTCGTCCTACGGACTAAAACCCTCCGGTTTATATAGACACCAGAGAGGGCTAGGGTTACACAGAGTCGGTTACAATCGTAGGAGATCTACATATCCGTATTGCCAAGCTTGCCTTCCACGCCAAGGAAAGTCCCATCCGGACACGGGACGAAGTCTTCAATCTTGTATCTTCATAGTCTTGGAGTCCGGCCGATGATGATAGTCCGGCTATCCGGACACCCCCTAGTCCGGGACTCCCTCACCCTACTCCAGTGTGTGGTGTGGTGGATTGCCTCTTGGGCTTGATGATGAACAATACAAAGGGAGAACAGCCTCGCGAGGGTCTGTTCTTGGCTGGCGCGATGAACTGCTAGGGGGAGTTCAGTCGCCTCTCTCTCTCTCTCTCTCTCTGTGTGTGTGTCTTCCTATCCTTGTTCTCTCGATCTCCTACCTTGCGGGTGGCTAGTCCTATTTATAGGCAAAGGCCCTGGGCCTCTTCCCAAATATTGAGTGGGAAGGGCGCCAACAATTGGCCATTTTGAAGGGGAACAGCGGGTAAACTTATCCTGACTAAAGTTGGTCCCCGCCTGTCAAAGGCTCTGGTGATGACGCCGGCTTGGGCCCCACAATGACTTCCTTTCGGCCGTTGGGCTGGTCTTGGTCTTGTTGCACCGAAATGGACGCCTTTGCTTGATGCTCTCGCCTGCACTTGCTCCCTTTGCACCAAAGAGGAAAGGAGGATACTGCGCGGGCTGGCGCCCGACTGGCACCCTTGGCCGTCATGGCTTGCATCATGGGCACCTCGCGAGGTACCCTGCCTTGAACTCTCCGCCTCCTCATGAGCCAGCCTGACGAGACCGTGCCTGAGGAAGCTCCTTGTCGTCCGCCCCGCGAGGCTTGGCCCCTCGCGAGGGTCTTGAGCTTGCGGAGATGAAGATGGGCTATGTTGGGCCTCCTTTGAGCCACACCGCAGGCTGCAGGCAGGCAAGTCTGGGGACCCCCGTTCCCAGAACGCCAACACGTGTTAGGCGGGTTATTCTCAAGAGGAGTGGATTCCGCTCCTCATTCACGAGAAAATGGCTGGTAAGCGGGATGCCCAGTCCCACGCTTTATGCAAACTAAATCAAAATAACTGCAAACAAAACTCCCCTTGGGACCCGTTGAATGTTGGAGGCACTCGTAGTTTTGAGAAAGCCATGGATTGATGCTTGTGGAGGAAGGGGAGTATAAACTTTACCCTTCTGTTTGGGAACCGCCTATAATTTGTTTAGCATGGGAGATATCGTCGTCTTTTAGTTGTTATGTTGACAATGAGAGTATGCCGCTCAAATATAATTTATCTTTATTTCAAAACCGAGCTCTGGCACCTCTACAAGTCCCTGCTTCCCTCTGTGAAGGGCCTGTCTATTTACTTTTATGTTGAGTCATCATCCTTCTCATTAAAAAGCACCTGCTGGAGAGCACACTGTCGTTTGCATTCATTATTATTGGTTTATATTGGGTATGACTTGACTGGATCTCTTTTACCATGAATTACAATGTTTAGTCAGTCCTTGATCTTTAAAGGTGCTCTGCATTTATGTTTTGCGGTCTTAGAAAGGGCTAGCGAGATACCATTTTGTTATATCATGTTATGATTATTTTGAGAAAGTGTTGTCATCCGAGTTTTATTATTATGGCTCGCTAGCTGATTATGCTATTGATATGAGTAATTGTGAGACCTACGTGTTATTGTGAGTATGGTTAGTTCATAATAATTGCTGAAACATGAATGCTGGCTTTTCATGTTTACAAGAAAAAGAGCAAACAGAGTTTGTAAAAGTTTTTCTTTTTCTCTTTCAGTTTGTCAACTGAATTGCTTGAGGACAAGCAAGGTTTAAGCTTGGGGGAGTTGATACGTCTCCATCGTATCTACTTTTCCAAACACTTTTGCCCTTGTTTTGGACTCTAACTTGTATGATTTGAATGGAACTAACCCGGACTAACGCTGTTTTCAGCAGAATTGCCATGGTGTTGTTTTATGTGCAGAAAATAAAAGTTCTCGGAATGACCTGAAACTCCACAGAACACCATAGAAAAAATAAAGAAAAATCGTCGCCCAAGATGAAGGCCAGGGGGCCCACACCCTGTCCACGAGGGTGGGGGGCGCCCCCCTGGGCGCGCCCCCTACCTCGTGGGCCCCCTGGTGGCCCTCTGACGCCAACTCCAACTCCATATATTGGCTTTCGGGGAGAAAAAAATCAGAATCGCGTTTTACGATATGGAGCCGCCGCCAAGCCCTAATCTCTCCCGGGAGGGCTGATCTAGAGTCCGTTCGGGGCTCCGGAGAGGGGGATTCATCGCCATCGTCATCATCAACCATCCTCCATCACCAATTTCATGATGCTCACCGCCATGCGTGAGTAATTGCATCGTAGGCTTGCTAGACGGTGATGGGTTGGATGAGATTTATCATGTAATCGAGTTAGTTTTGTTAGGGTTTGATCCCTATGTTCTGAGATTGATGTTGCTATGACTTTGCTATGCTTAATGCTTGTCACTAGGGCCCGAGTGCCATGATTTCAGATCTGAACCTATTATGTTTTCATCAATATATGTGTGTTCTTGATCCTATCTTGCAAGTCTATAGTCACCTACTATGTGTTATGATCCGGCAACCCCGAAGTGACAATAATCAGGACCACTCCCGGTGATGACCATAGTTTGAGGAGTTCATGTATTCACTATGTGCTAATGCTTTGTTCCGGTTCTCTATTAAAAGGAGGCCTTAATATCCCTTAGTTTCCAATAGGACCCCGTTACCACGGGAGGGTAGGACAAAATATGTCATGCAAGTTCTTTTCCATAAGCACGTATGACTATATACGGAATACATGCCTACATTACATTGATGAACTGGAGCTAGTTCTGTGTCACCCTATGTTATAACTGTTACATGACGAACCGCATCCGGCATAATTATCCATCGCTAATCCGGTGCCTATGAATTTTCCATATACTGGTTCTCGCTTATTTACTTTTCCATTGCTACTGTTACAATCACTAAAAATACCAAAAACATTACTTTTGCTGTCTTTACTTTTGTTACCGTTACCACCACTATCACATTACTTTGCTACTAAACACTTTGCTGCAGATACTAAGTTTCCATGTGTGGTTGAATTGACAACTCAGCTGCTAATACTTGAGAATATTCTTTGGCTCCCCTTGTGTCGAATCAACAAATTTGGGTTGAATACTCTACCCTCGAAAACTGTTGCGATCCCCTATACTTATGGGTTATCACTTCCTTATATGTATTTTTAGTAATGCGCTCATAGCTGGTTTACGGTGGAGACGGTGCTGGTCGCTGCAGGGCATCCAAAGTACGCTTCTCTTTCACCGGATCTATCTTCTCCCCCGGAGGTGGATGTCTCTTAGCTCTTTGCGTTGCGAAGTAGTCCTTCACTTGGGCTTGACAGATCTCCTCGTTTTCCTGTTCGGTCATCTCGTATGGTAACTTCTCTGGAGTCTTGAGAGATGGACCGAATCTATATTGCCCCCCGCATGTATTGCTAGACGCCGGAGCAGGCTGAGCGGTTGCGGCTTTCTTCTTTAGTTTCTTACAAGGCGGAGGAGAAGGACTGCGACGCGCCAGAGCAGCCGGAGCAGCGGTGGGTCTCTTCCGCCCTTGCTAATGAAGCGGAGAAGGAGGAGGCTGGCTGGTCGGGCGCCGAAGCAGGCGGAGAAGGAGGCGGAGTGCTGCCACGTGCTGGAGAAGTAGGCGGAGTGCCCTGATCACTCGCCGGAGGAGCAGGCGGAGGAGGAGGTGGAGTGCCCTGACTCGTCGTCGGAGGAGGAGGAGGTGGAGGCGTCCAGTTCGGAAGGTTGATGAGCTCCTTCCGCCATAGGCATGGAGTCTTCAAAGCAGAACACAGCCGAGTCTCCCCTTCACCGGTAGGGTGGTCAAGCACGAGCTCCTCAAATCCCTCTGTTATTTCTTCCACCATCACCCTAGCATATGCTTCTGGAATTGGACGACAGTGAAAAGTTGCATCGGGTTCAGGAGGTCGAACAGAGCCGACAGCCGCCTTGACTTTGTAGTTCTGCCATTGCGTCATAAGGTGGCAATGTTGAGACTCCGTGATAACATCCACATGGTAGCTAGCAGGATCCATGAAGACATGCTCTAGCTGAAGCAGCTCAGTGGAAGCCACGCTGCTTCTCCGCTGAGATGGCGGGTAGCTTAGGGGGTAGCTTCGGCAGGTCGCTTGCTTCAAACTGCATCTCGTTCCTCTAGATTCTGTACCCTTTGCGTGCAGCTCCTGCAGTTCGCTCTGCTCCACTTCCCTCCTCCTCTCTTGGCATCTTTAACCGCCTACGTCCGGAAACGTAGCCTTCCACGAAACGGAGCCTGGCGTGCCTCATGTCCGTCCAGGGTGCTCAGGATTCCTGAGGGCCATTGTGAGCTCGTCCTTCCCTCTGTCTGGAATGAACGTCCCTTCCTGCACTGTGTTAATATAGTGGTGAAGCTTCATGAGGGGTATTCGCAGTTGCTCGCTCGTCCAAATGCACTTCCCTGTTACAGGGTTCAAGGTTTCGCCAACCCCGAAGAACCAAGTCCAGCAACGGTCTGGCCAGTTCAATGTCTCTGGTTCGACCCCTTTATCAAGCAGGTCGTTCTTAGCCTTGGCCCACAACGGTCGGGCTTTGAGGTAGCCACCTGACCCCGTGCGATGGTGATGCTCCTTCTTCACAGCATTTATCTTGTTTATCGCTGACATCTTCTTACTCCTCTCTGATATCTTGTTGGTCACAAATGCGTCCCATTGATCTCTGAGCTTCTCAAATCGGCCGACGAATTCTAGTGTCTTTTTTTTCCGACTAACTTTGCTTTCAGCTCATTCTTCCACCTCCTGAATAGATCTGCCATCTTCTTGAATGCAAAGGACTTGATCATTGGCTCCATAACTGGATTCTCCGGATCCTCCTCTTCCGGTAGGGTGAAATTTACCTTCAGCGCTTCCCAAAGATCCCCTTTCTGTTTATCTTTGACAAAATAAACTTGAAGCTCTTCATCCTTAGGTTGATTCCATAGCTCGATGTTGATCGGGATCATTTCCCTAACAAGAACCCCGAACTGAGCAGTAAATGCGTCCTTGGTCCAGATGGGTTCAATCGGTTGGCCATCGCGTGATTGCTGTGATCGTGAACCTTTCATCTAAGCGCAACTTTTTCTTCGGGCCTTGTCTCTTTACCGAAGTTGTGCTTGTTGGGGAACGTAGTAATTTCAAAAAAATTACTACACACACACAAGATCATGGTGATGCATAGCAACAAGAGGGGAGAGTGTTGTCCACATACCCTCGTAGACCGAAAGCGGAAGCGTTAGAACAACGCGGTTGATGTAGTCGTACGTCTTCACGGCCCGACGGATCAAGCACCAAAACTACGGCACCTCCGAGTTCTAGCACACGTTCAGCTCGATGACGTCCCTCAAACTCCGATCCAGCCGAGTGTCGAGGGAGAGTTCCGTCAGCATGACGCCGTGGTGACGATCTTGATGTTCTACCGTCGCAGGGCTTCGCCTAAGCACCACTACAATATTATCGAGGAGGACTATGGTGGAGGGGGGCACCGCACACGGCTAAGAGATCAAGAGATCAATTGTTGTGTCTACGAGGTGCCCCCTCCTCCGTATATAAAGGGGGGAGGAGGAGAGGGCCGGCCTAGGGGAGGAGGCGCGCCCAAGGGGGGCAATCCTACTCCAAGTAGGATTCCCCCCTCTTTCCTACTCCAAGTAGGAGAGGGGAAGGAAGGGAAGGAGAAGGAGAAGGAGGGAGAGGGAGGAAAAAGAGGAAGGGGGGCCGACCCCTAGTCCAATTCGGTTTGGGCTAGGGGGGCCGCGCGCCCTACCTCCTCTCTTCCACCACTTGGCCCATGAGGGTAACTCCCCTGTACCCTCGAAAATACCCGAATCACTCGGAACCTTTACGATGTCCGAATATAGTCGTCCAATATACCAATCTTTACGTCTCGACCATTTCGAGACTCCTCGTCATGTCCCCGATCTCATCCGGGACTCCGAACTACCTTAGGTACATTAAATCTCATAAACTCATAATATAACTGTCATCGAAACCTTAAGCGTGCGGACCCTACGGGTTCGAGAACTATGTAGACATGAACGAGACACGTTTCCGGTCAATAACCAATAGCGGAACCTGGATGCTCATATTGGCTCCTACATATTCTACGAAGATCTTTATCGGTCAAACCGCATAACTACATACGTTGTTCCCTTTGTCATCGGTATGTTACTTGCCCGAGATTCGATCGTCGGTATCTCAATACCTAGTTCAATCTCGTTACCGGCAAGTCTCTTTACTCGTTACGTAATGCATCATTCCGTAAATAACTCATTAGTCACATTGCTTGCAAGGCTTATAGTGATGTGCATTACCGAGAGGGCCCAGAGATACCTCTCCGACAATCGGAGTGACAAATCCTAATCTCGAAATACGCCAACCCAACATGTACCTTCGGAGACACCTGTAGAGCTCCTTTATAATCACCCAGTTACTTGTGACATTTGGTAGCACACAGAGTGTTCCTCCGGTAAATGGGAGTTACATAATCTCATAGTTGTAGGAACATGTATAAGTCATGAAGAAAGAAATAGCAACATATTAAACGATCAAGTGCTAAGCTAACAGAATGGGTCAAGTCAATCACATCATTCTCCTAATGATGTGATCCTGTTAATCAAATGACAACTCATGTCTATGACAACTCATCTTTGATTAACGAGCTAGTCAAGTAGAGGCATACTAGTGACACTATGTTTGTCTATGTATTCACACATGTATTATGTTTCCGGTTAATACAATTCTAGCATGAATAATAAACATTAATCATGAAATAAGGAAATAAATAATAACTTTATTATTGCCTCTAGGGCATATTTCCTTCAGTCTCCCACTTGCACTAGAGTCAATAATCTAGTTCACATCACCATGTGATTTAACTCCAATATTCACATCTGTATGTGATTAATACCCATAGTACACATCGTCATGTGATCAACACCCAAAGGGTTACTAGAGTTAATAATCTAGTTCACATCATTATGTGATTAACAACCAAAGAGTACTAAGGTATGATCATGTTTTGCTCGTGAGAGAAGTTTAGTCAACGGGTCTGTCACATTCAGAGCCATATGTATTTTGCAAATATTCTATGTCTACAATGCTCTGCACTGAGCTACTCTAGCCAATTGCTCCCACTTTCAATATGTATCCAGATTGAGACTTAGAGTCATTTGGATCGGTGTAAAAGCTTGCACCGATGTAACTCTTTACAACGGGCTCTTTTATCACCTCCATAATCGAGAATATTTCCTTAGTCCTCACTAAGGGTATTCTTGACCACTGTCCAGTGATCTACTCCTAGATCAAAATTGTATTCCCTTACCAAACTGGTACATAGCATACTTTATAGAACCTATGACTAAGACATAGGGAATGACTTTTCATTCTTTTCTATTTTCTGCCATGGTCATGTTTTTGAGTCTTACTCAACTTCATACCTTGTAACATAGGCAAGAACTCCTTCTTTGACTGTTCCATTTTTGAACTACTTCAAAATCTTATCAAGGTATGTACTCATTGAAATTTTTTATCAAGCGTCTTGATCTATCTCTATGGATCTTGATGCTGAATGTGTAAGCAGCTTCACCGAGGTCTTTCTTTGAAAAACATTTTTTCAAATACTACTTTATGCTTTCCAGAAAAATTCTACATTATTTCCGATTAATAATATGTCATTCACATATACTTATCAGAAATGTTGTAGTGCTCCGACTCACTTTCTTGTAAATACAGACTTTAACGCAAGTCTGTATAAAACTATATGCTTTGATCAACTTATTAAAGCGTATATTCCAACTCTGAGATGCTTGCACCAGTCCATAGATGGATCGCTGGAGCTTGCACATTTTGTTAGCACCTTTAGGATTGAAAAAACCTTCTGGTTGCATCATATACAACTCTTCATTAATAAATCCATTAAGGAATGTAGTTTTGACATCCATATTCTAGATTTCATAAAATGTGGCAATTGCTAACATGATTCGGACAGACTTAAGCATCGATATGAGTGAGAAAATCTCATCGTATTGAACACCTTGAACTTGTCAAAAAACTTTTTGCGACAAGTCGAGCTTTGTAGATAGTAACACTACTATCAGCGTCCGTCTTCCTCTTGAAGATCCATTTATTTTCTATGGCTTGCCGATCATCGGGAAAGTCCACAAAAGTCCACACTTTGTTCTCATACATGGATCCAATCTCAGATTTCATGGCCTCAAGCCATTCCGCAGAATCTGGGCTCATCATCGCTTCCTCATAGTTCATAGGTTTATGATGGTCTAGTAACATGACTTCCAGAACAGGATTACCATACCACTCTGATGCGTACTGTACTCTGGAAGACCTACGAGGTTCTGTAGTAACTTGCTCTGAAGTTTCATGATCATCATCATTAGCTTCCTCACTAATTGGTGTAGGAATCACTGGAACTAATTTCTGTGATGAACTACTTTCCAATTCGGGAGAAGGTACATTTACCTTATCAAACTCTAGTTTCCTCCCACTCACTTCTTTCGAGAGAAACTCCTTCTCTAGAAAGGATCCATCTTAGCAATGAATACCTTGCTTTCGGATCTGTGATAGAAGGTGTACCAGTAGTTTCCTTTGGGTATTCTATGAAGACGCACTTCTCCGATTTGGGTTCGAGCTTATCAGGTTGAAATTTTTCACATAAGCATCACAGCCCCAAACTTTAAGAAACGACAACTTTGGTTTCTTGCCAAACCACAGTTAATAAGGCGTCATCTCAACGGATTTTGATGGTGCCCTATTTAAAGTGAATGTAGCTGTCTCTAATGCATAACACCAAAACGATTCTGGTAAATTGATAAGATACATCATAGATCGCACCATATCCAATAAAGTGCGGTTATGACGTTCGTACACACCATAACGCTGTGGTGTTCTAGGTGGTGTGAGCTTGTGAAAGTATTCCACATTGTTTTAATTGAAGACCAAACTCGTAACTCAAATATTCGTCTCCGCTGTCAAATCATAGAAAACTTTATTTTCTTGTTATGATGATTTTCCACTTCACTCCGAAATTCTTTGAACTTTTTCAAATGTTTCAGACTTATGCTTCATCAAGTAGATATACCCATATCTGCTCAAATCATCTGTGAAGGTCAGAAAATAACGATACCCGCCACGAGCCTTAATACTCATTGGTCTGCATACATCAGTATGTACTATTTCCAACAAGTCAGTAGCTCGTTCCATTGTTCCGAAGAATGGAGTTTTAGTCATCTTGCCCAAAAGGCACGGTGCGCAAGCATCAAATGATTCATAGCCAAGTGATTCCGAAAATCCATCTTTATGTAGTTTCTTCATGCGCTTTACACTGATATGACCCAAACGGCAGTGCCACAAATAAGTTGCACTATCATTATCAACTTTGCATCTTTTGGCATCAATATTATGAATATGTGTATCACTACGATCGAGATCCAACAAACTATTTTCATTGGGTGTATGACCATTGAAGGTTTTATTCATGTAAACAGAACAACAATTATCTTTGAGTTTAAATGAATAACCGTTTTGAAATAAACATGATCAAATCATATTCATGTTCAACGCAAACGCCAAATAACATTTATTTAGGTTTAACACTAATCCCGAAAGTATAGGGAGTGTGCGATGATGATCATATCAATCTTGGAACCACTTCCAACACACATCGTCATTTCACCCTCAACTAGTCTTTGTTTATTCTGTAACTCCTATTTCGACTTACTAATTTTTAGCAACCGAACAAGTATCAAATACTCAGGGGCTACTATAAACACTAGTAAGTTACACATCAATAACCTGTATATCAAAATATACCCTTGTTCACTTTGCCATCCTTCTTATCCACCAAATATTGAGGGTATTTCCGCTTCCAGTGACCATTTCCTTTGCAGTGTAAGCACTCAGTTTCAGGCTTTCGTCCAGCTTTGGGCTTCTTCGCGGGAGTGACAACTTGCTTGTCATTCTACTTGAAGTTCCCTTTCTTTCCCTTTGCCCTTTTCTTGAAACTAGTGGTCTTGTCAATCATCAACAGTTGATGCTCTTTTCTTGATTTCTACCTTCATCGATTTCAACATCATGAAGAGCTCGGGAATCGTTTCTGTCATCCCTTGCATACTATAGTTCATCTAGAAGTTCTAGTAACTTGGTGATGGTGACTAGAGAGCTCTGTCAATCACTATCTTATCTGGGATATTAACTCCCACTTGATTCAAGCGATTGTAGTACCCAGACAATCTGAGCACATGCTCACTAGTTGAGCGATTCTCCTCCATCTTTTAGCTATAGAACTTGTTCGAGACTTCATATCTCTCAACTCGGGTATTTTCTTGAAATATTAACTTCAACTCCTGGAACATCTCATATGCTCCATGACGTTCAAAATGTCTTTGAAGTCTCGATTCTAAGCCGTTAAGCATGGTGCACTAAACTATTAAGTAGTCATCATATTGAGCTTGTCAAACGTTCATAACGTCTACATCTGCTCCTGCAATAGGTCTGTCACCTAGCGGTGCATCAAGGACATAATTCTTCTATGCAGCAATGAGGATAAACTCAGATCGCCTAGCGGTTCATTGCTACCAATATCTTTCAACATAGTTTTTCTCTAGGAACATATCAAAAATAAACATAGGGAATCAACAACGCGAGCTATTGATCTACAACATAATTTGCAAAATACTATCAGGACTAAGTTCATGATAAATTAAAGTTCAATTAATCATATTACTTAAGAACTCCCACTTAGACAGACATCTCTCTAGTCATCTAAGTGATCACGTGATCCAAATCAACTAAACCATGTCCGATCATCACGTGAGATGGAGTAGTTTTCAATGGTGAACATCACTATGTTGATCATATCTACTATATGATTCATGTTCGACCTTTCGGTCTCCGTGTTCCGAGGACATATCTGTATATGCTAGGCTCGTCAAGTTTAACCTGAGTATTCCGCGTGTGCAACTGTTTTGCACCCGTTGTATTTGAACGTAGAGCCTATCACACCCGATCATCACGTGGTGTCTCAGCACGAAGAACTTTCGCACTGGTGCATACTAAGGGAGAACACTTCTTGATAATTAGTGAGAGATCATCTTGTAATGCTACCGTCAATCAAAGCTAAATAAGATGCATAAAGGATAAACATCACATGCAATCAATATAAGTGATATGATATGGCCATCATCATCTTGTGCTTGTGATCTCCATCTCCAAAGCACCGTCGTGATCACCATCGTCACCGGTGCGACACCTTGATCTCCATCGTAGCATCGTTGTCGTTTCACCATCTATTGCTTCTACGACTATCGCTACTGCTTAGTGATAAAGTAAAACAAATTACAGGGCGCTTGCATTTCATATAATAAAGCGACAACCATATGGCTCCTGCCAGTTGCCGATAACTCGGTTACAAAACATGATCATCTCATACATTAAAATATAGCATCATGTCTTGACCATATCACATCACAATATGCTCTGCAAAAACAAGTTAGACGTCCTCTACTTTGTTGTTGCAAATTTTACGTGGCTGCTACGGGCTGAGCAAGAACCGTTCTTACCTACGCATCAAAACCACAATGATAGTTCGTCAAGTTAGTGCTGTTTTATCCTTCGCAAGGACCGGGCGTAGCCACACTCGGTTTGACTAAAGTTGGAGAAACTGACACCCGCCAGCCACCTGTGTGCAAAGCACATCGATAGAACCAGTCTCGCGTAAGCGTACGCATAATGTCGGTCCGGGCCGTTTCATCCAACAATACCGCCGAACCAAAGTATGACATGCTGGTAAGCAGTATGACTTGTATCACCCACAACTCACTTGTGTTCTACTCGTGGATATAACATCTACGCATAAAACCAGGCTCAGATGCCACTGTTGGGGAACGTAGTAATTTCAAAAAAATTCCTACGCACACGCAAGATCATGGTGATGCATAGCAACGAGAGGGAGAGTGTTGTCCATGTACCCTCATAGACCGAAAGCGGAAGCGTTAGAACAACGCGGTTGATGTAGTCGTACGTCTTCACGGCCCGACCGATCAAGCACCGAAACTACGGCACCTCCGAGTTCTAGCACACGTTCAGCTCGATGACGTCCCTCGAACTCCGATCCAGCCGAGTGTCGAGGGAGAGTTCCGTCAGCACGACGGCGTGGTGACGATCTTGACGTTCTACCATCGCAGGGCTTCGCCTAAGCACCGCTACAATATTATCGAGGAGGACTATGGTGGAGGGGGTCACCGCACACGGCTAAGAGATCAAGAGATCAATTGTTGTGTCTATGGGGTGCCCCCTCCTACGTATATAAAGGGGGGAGGAGGAGAGGGCTGGCCTAGGGGAGGAGGCGCGCCCAAGGGGGGCAATCCTACTCCAAGTAGAATTCCCCCCTCTTTCCTACTCCAAGTAGGAGAGGGGAAGGAAGGGAAGGAGAAGGAGAAGGAAGGAGAGGGAGGAAAAAGAGGAAGGGGCCCGGCCCCCTAGTCCAATTCGGTTTGGGCTAGGGGGTCCGCACGCCCTGCCTCCTCTCTTCCACCACTTGGCCCATGAGGCCCATTGCTTCTTCATCGTATTCCCCTAACTCCCCGGTACCCCCGAAAATACCCGAATCACTCGGAACATTTCCGATGTCTGAATATAGTCGTCCAATATATCAATCTTTAAGTCTCAACCATTTCGAGACACCTCTTCATGTCCCCGTTCTTATCCGGGACTCCGAACTACCTTCAGTACATTAAATCACATAAACTCATAATATAACTGTCATCGATACCTTAAGCGTGCGGACCCTACGGGTTCGATAACTATGTAGACATGACCGAGACACGTTTCTGGTCAATGACCAATAGCGGAACCTTGATGCTCATATTGGCTCCTACATATTCGACGAAGATCTTTATTGGTCAAACCGCATAACAACATACGTTGTTCCCTTTGTCATCGGTATGTTACTTGCCCGAGATTCGATCATCGGTATCTCAATACCTAGTTCAATCTCGTTACCGACAAGTCTCTTTACTCGTTACGTAATGCATCATTCCGTAGCTAACTCACTAGTCACATTGCTTGCAAGGCTTATAGTGATGTGCATTACCGAGAGGGCCCAGAGATACCTCTCCGACAATCGGAGTGACAAATCCTAATCTCAAAATACGCCAACCCAACATATACCTTCGGAGAACCTGTAGAGCTCCTTTATAATCACCTAGTTACGTTGTGACGTTTGGTAGCACACAAAGTGTTCCTCCGGTAAACGGGAGTTGCATAATCTCATAGTTGTAGGAACATGTATAAGTCATGAAGAAAGCAATAGCAACATACTAAACGATCAAGTGTTAAGCGAACAGAATGGGTCAAGTCAATCACATCATTCTCCTAAAGATGTGATCCCGTTAATCAAATGACAACTCATGTCTATGGTTAGAAAACTTAACCATCTTTGATTAACAAGCTAGTCATGTAGAGGCATACTAGTGACACTATGTTTGTCTATGTATTCACACATGTATTATGTTTCCGGTTAATACAATTCTAGCATTAATAATAAACATTTATCATGAAATAAGGAAATAAATAATAACTTTATTATTGCCTCTAGGGCATATTTCCTTCAGTGCTCGATCCGGAGTGCTAGAAATAAGAAGAAAGACGAGAGTTAATATGTGTAGATACCAAAATAGTGAATGCATCAATTAGCTAGTCAGCACAAGCTTAATTAATATATATACCTGGCCGGACTCTGTTTGCTCACCAGAGCCGTCATCACGGTCTCCTTCTTGCACTGGCATTCAGTCACCGGAGCCATCATAATCATGTCCTTCCTCCTCCGTTGTTTGATAACTGTAGCCTGCTTCTTCACCCTCTCCTTCCAGACCATCGGTTTCGTTGAGATACGACATGACATCAGCTCCGGCTGCGATTATGTCCCCCAACACCCGTTGTGCTTCCTCGTCTCGGCCGTGCTCCATAGTTTCTGCAAATATTACAACATGGCAATTGTTATACAAACATGACAGATGGATATATTAGTGGCAAACGTAGACCTAGCTATAGCTATTCACAACAAGGAATTATTTTAATTAATGGCCTCGACGCTTCTCTAGGGTTTGGGGTGGCCTCGGCAACGCTTAAAGGGTTCGGGATGGCCTCGACGACAACACTCTTTTAACTTGGTAAAGGAGGGGGTATATCGACAACGACGACATACATACATCGACCCTCGCTCCTCGAACCCTCGGTGACCCCCCCCTCTCATGTCGAAGTTATCGGGGAGGGGGTATATGGACCCCCCCCCCCTCATGTAAGAAGAGGAAAAAAGATCGAAGAAGAAAAAAGAGGAGAAGAAAGGAATAGAGAAGTTAGAAGAAAAAAGAAGAAGAGAAAAAAGAGGAGGAGAAGAAAGGAATAGAGGAGAAGAAGAAAAATAGAATTATTCTATTTTTCTTCTTCTCCTCTATTCCTTTCTTCTCCTCCTCTTTTTTATTCTTATTTTTTCCCTTCTTATTTATTTCTCCTCTTCTTCTCCTTCTTCCTCTTCTTATTTTCCTTTTTCCACTCCTTCTTTTTCTTCTTCTTATTCTTCCTTCTTCCTTCTTCCTATTTTCTTCCTTTTCCTTATTTTACTTTTTCCTCTACACTAACCTTCTTTTTCCACTCCTTTTTTTCTTCTAATTATGAACATATACATAAATTGACAAAAAATATGCACAAAAACATATATATACATAAACTTTCCTATACATACACAATTGTTTTCAAATATGCACATATATATGAACATATACATAAATTGACAAAAAAATACATTTATGGAAAAAAATGCTATGAACATGTACACACATATATACACATACACACACATATAAAAAAATACATTTATGAAAAAAATGCTATGAAATAAAAATGCAGGTCAGGGGCGGCGGCACGGCGGCCGCGCAGGGCAGGGGCGGCGGCAACGAAGGGCAGGGGCGGCGGCGACAGCGGCCAGTACAGGGAGGAGGAGCAAGGGATCGGGACGACGCTCACAGCAAGGTGGCGTCAGCGACGGCGGACGGCGAAGGCACGCTCGGGGGCGGGGGCAGGGGCGCGCGGGCTGGGGGACGACCTCGGCGACAGCAACGGAGACGTCGACGACGAGGCATGGGCGACGGTGTCGGCGCGGTCGGGGGCGACGTCAGGGGCGGCGGACGTCGTCAGGGCAACCTGGCGGCGTCGATGAGCTCGGCTTTGTCAGGAGGCAATTGGCGATGAAACTGCCAAATTTTCTAAGTGTGGGCTTATATAGTAGAACCTTTGGTCCCGGTTGGTGGCATCAACCGGGATGTATACTCCCCTTTGGTCCCCGTTCGTGTCACCAACCGGGACCAAATGTCTCTTTTCAACAGCCCAAAAGGCGGGAAGTAGAGGCCTTTGGTCCCGGTTGCTGGCACCAACCGGGACTAAATGGGGGGCATTGGTACCGGTTCGTGGCACCAACCGGGACCAATGTCACCCTTTAGTCCCGACTGATGCCACCAACCGGGACCAAAGGACCTGTGCTTCCCGCATCGCGGCCAAAGTATAGTCCCACCTTGCTAGTTGAGAGAGCTCGAGAGTGCTTTATAAGCGCTGCTGCGCCAACCCTCTCGAGCTCCTCTCAACTGGAGGCTTTCGGGCCTAATCTGTCACTGTCTGCCTGTGGGCCTGCTGCGGGCCTGAATCCTGGCCCATTGTTGTTGGGTTTCTAGTCGTATTCAGGCCGTGGTGGCCCTTTAGGTGGCACTTTTTTTGTTTTCTTTTTTGCTTTGTTTATTTTATTTTGCTTCTACTTACAGCAAAATACTTACTAGTTTTTAGTGATTCTTTTTGCTTTTAAGTAATAAAAATTATAAACTTTCTCTTAGTGCCATTTGTTTTCTAATTTGAATAGTTTAAATTCGAATTTTTGGAAAATTGTGTGAATCACTAGTTTTTGAATAGCTTCACTATAAAAATCGATTTTTGAGTGATTCTTTTTCCTGCTATTTAATGTTACTGTGTTTTATCATTATATTCAAAAACATATTTTGTTATTTTAGTTTCTAACAAAAAATTTCTTTATGAAAATTCTTTTTGCTATTAAAGTTTCTAACAAAAAAATTCTTTCTGAATTTTTTCTTTTAATGTTTTCAACAGAAAATACTTTGATAATTTTAGTTGCATAAATTTTATATAATTTTAGTTTAAATAATAGTAGAGGTTTTTATAAAGTTTATTTTGTTTTACTTATTTATTAAAGTTTATTTTGTTTCTACTTATTTATTTTCTTTTCTTTTTTGCTTTTTCTATTGATTCTATGAAAATTCTTTCTTTTTTGCTTTATTTATTTTATTTTGTTTCTACTTACTGTTGCTATTTTTATTTTTTTTATTTTTTTATTTATTTTAGTTTATTTTGTTTCTACTTATTCATTAAAGTTTTTTCCGTTTCTACTTATTTATTTTATTTTGTTTCTACTTATTTATTTTCTTTTCTTTTTTGCTTTTTTTATTTATTTTATGAAAATTCCTTTTGCTTTTAATGTTTTGCACACAAAAGCCCTCTCCCCTTGCTGGTTCATTGGTCCCGGTTCATGGCTTGACCCGGTACTAAAGACCATCCTTTGGTCCCGGCTCAGGCCACCAATCAGGACCAATGGTAGTGGGCCAGGAGCGAGGCCCATTGGTCCCGGTTTGTCCCACCAACCGGGACCAAAGGGGCCAGACGAACCGGGACCAATGCCCCCACGAGGCCCGGCAGGCCCCTGGCCTCACGAACCGTGACCAATGGGCCCATGGGTCCCAGTTCGTGACTGAACCGGGACTAATGGGCTTACCTGGCCCGAATGAAAGCCCTGTTTTCTACTAGTGCGAGCTGCCCACAGGCCATGTCAATTTCTTGAGCACTACATCTGATAGGAAGGGCCGCCGATTTCTGCACGTTAATTCGTAAGCCTGACGCCCCCCCAAACATCTCCAATATGCTATTGCACACCTGAAGTTCCACCGTCCTGGGCTTGATGAAAACGACCACATCATCCGCAAAGATGGACAGACGCTGCCTCATGCCTGACCTTGCCAAGGGTTCCAAAACTCCTCTTTTTGTAGCCCGCTCAAACAACCGATGCAGTGGCTCCATAGTAAGGATAAAAATCATTGGTGAAATCGGGTCCCCTTGCCTCAGCCCCTTGCAATTGTAAATCATGTCTCCGGGGTCTCCATTCACCAATACCTTGGTGGTGGACGTTGATAGGATACCACAAATCCATGACCTCCACCTAGGCCCAAAACCCTTTTGCAACATCACTTCTAGCAGGAAGGGCCACTGGAAAGAGTCAAACGCTTTGGATATGTCCAGCTTAAGTAGCACCGCTGGTATCCTGAGAGCGTTCAGCCTGCGTGACGTACTCTGAACCAGCATGAAGTTGTCATGGAGCGCTCGGCCTTTCACAAAAGCACTTTGATGGTTTCCCACAAGCTTTGGCAGTTGCACCACAAGTCTACATGCCAACACCTTCTCAAAGATTTTGATGGCCCCATGCACAAGGTTAACTGGCCTAAAATCTCCCACCTCCAAGGCTCCATCGATCTTTGGCAAGAGAGTGACTAGAGATTTGTTGATGGCTCCCATGCCCCTCACGTCACCATTGTATAAACAGTTCATGGCTTTCATGAAGTCCACCTTAATTATATTCCAGCACACGGCGTAGAACCGGCTCGTAAATCCGTCTGGCCCTGGTGCCTTGTCCGGAGGCATGTCTTTGATCACACCCTCCACTTCCTCCAAGGTAAAAGGTTCCTATAGCATCACAAGATCCTGATGCGGCAGATCAAGCTCATGGAGATTTAACGTGTAACTTCTCTGATCAGTAGTGCCAAAGGTCGCGCCATAAAAGGCATCCACCGCGGACTCCACCTCATCCTGGCCAAAGTAGATGTTCCCATTGTGTTTTACCGATCGGAGTACATTCTTCCTCTGCCTGTGGCTTGCTTGATGATGGAAAAGTCTCGTGTTCCCATCTCCTTCTCGCAGCTGTAGCAGCCTCAATGCTGCCTTGCAATCGTTCTCTCGAGAGAACACAACCCAAGAAGCTTCCTCTTCAAGGTTCTCCGCAGCTCCCGTTCTCCCTCCGAGAGCGTCCTAGAGTCCATGGCAATATCCAGCCTCTTAATCACTTCCAGGTCAATGAATATTTGAAGTTTAACGGTTCCAATCCAACGAGCACTCCATTTTTGCAAGCTGACCGCCGTGGCTCTTAACTTATTGTGGAGCGTGAGATAGTCATTTGTAGCTGTCGGCGTCGAGTCCCAAGCCGAAGGCACCACCTCCATAAAACCCTTCGCTTTAATCCAGAATGCTTCAAACCTGAACCGTTTCTTCGTGTTGACCTCCAAGTTCATGTCCAGCATGAGCGGGCAGTGATCCGACACCGCGGTCCCAAGAGCGGAGAGAAAACAAGATGGAAAAGCCTCGTCCCACTCATTCGACAGGAACACGTGATCAATCTTCTCCAATGTTGCATTCTGCCTCTCATTGGGCCACGTATATCTCCTCCCATTCAAGTAGAGCTCCTTTAGTTCCAAGAAGTTCAACTTAGCTCTAAACCGCCTAAGCATCCTTCGGTTGATCAAGTCATTGTTCTTGTCCTCCTACCTTGCGAGGAGATTAAAATCCCCTACTACCAAGAATGGACCCAAGTGCAGATCACGAATATCCACCAAGTCCTGCAAAAATTCCATCTTGTCGGCCTCCTCTTGTGGTCCATACACACAAGTTCGCCACCATGCTCGTTCGTCCTTCGGACACTTTACAAGGGCTGCCAAAGTGTGGTTTGTGTAGTGTGGGCTTGATAGTTGGGTGATAGTGTCATCCCAAGCTATCAAGATCCCACCCCTCGTGCCAACCGCCGGTAAGTAGAAAAACTTCTCATATTTATTTTCGAGGCATTGCCTAACAGTGCTCACCGATACATGTTGCAACTTAGTTTCTTGCAAACACACGATCGCCGGATTGGCCGTAGTCACCACCTGGAAAACCGCATTACGACGTGCCCTAGCGTTGAGCCCACGCACGTTCCACACTATCACTTTTAGAGGTTGAGCATTCATTTTCATAGCCCACAACACCTGCCCTACCCAAAGAACGAAGCTAGGCCACCATGGGGTCCTCCATCCCGGCTCCGGAGGCGACTCCCAACCAAACAAGGCAAGCACCGCCGCGATATGCATGTCGGAGAGCGGGAGAGAAAAAAGATCTACGTACATCCGTAGTGCTTCCTCTGAAATGACCTCCCCCTCATGCGCAAGACATAGTTTCCTAATGAGCACTTGTTGTTGCTTGCTGGCCGCATGTTTGGCAATTCTAGCACTCCGCCTTGGCGTGACTTCCAGCCTTTGTTTCTTCCTTGCTTGGCGACTCGGGTTGCTAAGTCTAGCAATCCGTAAATAACTTACATGCTCTTGGACTTTTCTATTTTTAAAACTTAATCATACACTAGAAACCTCTATCAAGATATTTGTTAGATTGTACAAACTTCTACAAAGACCTTTAAGGATTTTAAAATATATGCGCACGGCACTGATATATACACACTAATGCATACAACCACAAAATTAGTCTTTGAAGGCTTGCCTTTTGTTTATGTTTGATATTCCTCATGTTTTTTTTTCAGTAATCTTTTATGTGTTAATGTCTCATAATATAAAATCTGACATAACTTAAATTTACTTAAAGCAGCCCATGATAGACATTAAAATTATGTAATAAACACTATATGTTAATATTTGTAATATTGTGTGCAGTCACACTAAGTAAAAATAGAGAACATACTAATTAAGATTGTGCGTTAATATATAAAAATATACACATATAAAGTATACATGTTTAGTATAAATACTTTTTGCACCAGTCAACGCGCGAGCTTGTCAAATAAGAATATCCGGCTGAATTGATTTTGAAATAAGCTATCCAACGAGGCATCAATAAACCATACCTTAGCCTAATAATTTAAAAAAAACAAATTAATACAATATTATAAATAAAGCAAATAAATAAAAATTACAACTTTAAATGTTGAATATAAAATACAGAAAAATGTCAATAACAATGTTAGTTGGTGCATTTGTAATTTTGTATAGGAGATTTTGTCTGATTTTTAAGACTATAATAGACAACATTGGAAGGTATAGTTGTCACTAAAGTTGAAAATATTTATTTATATATTTACATGGCTCTCATTAATCTAGGTCCAAAGAATTTAAATTGTTATAAACTTTTTAATTTTTAATTAAGAGTTGAGATATTAAATATATTTTTATTGATTGTCTCTTCAACATATTTTGTGTGTGTGGACATGGTAGCTTTTAACCATACTTCTAATCATTCAATATCACATGTGTTTGGTAATTGGCTTTTTTCATTGTAAAAATGTTACTGTTTTTATAAGCAAAAACAATCCACTCCTTCGTAGGCTTTATTGTTTGTTTATCAGATGGAAGGGTCTAAGAAGCAAGAGCACATGAGACTAGGCAACATCTGGTTGGATCAAGCTACGCGGGATTTATATATATCCAGACGTTGGTGCCGTATAGAATTAAGGATCAACACGTGAGTTCTCAATCTGCTGCACACAAAAAAACACGTGAGTTCTCAATGTATGAGTTGCACCTTTGTAAATGCAGAGGACCAAGAGAATTAGTTTCATGTCCTATGCAGATTATTTATTCATGTATGGGATGGCTCCATACTTGATCTATCCCGTAGAGGCCGAATGACGGATACATTTTTGTGATGACATCTACCTAACTGGAGCATACCATGAGAGAGGCTTCTCCCATATATATGGTAGTGTAATCTTTGTGCTGGATCTTTCGCATCTTAGGCTAGCCCCTTTTTTTCTGCTGTAAAACGATATTTTTGTTATTGGTTTGTGTATGTCATGTTGGCTGTTTTCATTGCATTATGCAGAGGGCAAACATTCGATCAGTGCTGTGTATTCTCTTGATATATTGATCCAGTGAAAACATCATTTATAAAATAAATAAATAAATAAGAGACAAAAACAATACGGCATGAAACAAATATATGGTATTACAAAGCATATTGCTAAACTGCCACCCGTGCGTGTTGGGACATAAATCTTGCTCCAACTTATTGCTGCTGCGAGCAGTGGCGATTCCACTAGGGAGGCTTCAATAGGCTTAAGCCTACCCTTCAAAATCCTATTTAAGCTAAAACATACTACTTGAGCAGTATATACTGGTTGTTTACATGCAATAATTGCAATGCATTTGCTAATTAGACTGTTTTAAGCCTACCCTTCAATGTCCTGCTAGATTCGCCACTGGTTCCGAGCCATTGTCTTTTGCGATGCGTTAGAAAATACTCCCTCCGTCCATAATGTAAGACATACTTTGATACTACACTAGTGCTAAAAAAGTCCTATATTATGAGACAGAGGAAGTAGTTTTTTCGGGGCGCTTTACGTACTTCGGTATTTCGCATCGACTTTGCACACAAGTCGTACGCCGCTAATCCACGGAACGTCGATCAGTTCAGTACACACCTCCATCGTCCTCTTCCAATTGTATATATTGCCAGTTTGCTATTCGAGTGAGAAAGCAGGGCAAAGCAATAGCAAAATCGGCTAGCTGTCCAATTGTGTACAGACAGCCAACACGTGCCGAGCCCCAATCCTTTCCCACGTAGCTTCCACTTGCGCAGGGTTCGGGAAAAGGTCCGACCACTTTATGACTATAGTACGCATCATTTTTCTACATTTCTACAAGAGGTTGTTTTCATTACTCGAACCCGTGACCTCGTGGTCACAAGGCAACAGTTTTACTGCTGCGCCAAGGCTCCCCTCTTCTAAAGGATTATAATACTTCAAAAATTCAAAAAAAAATCCTTTGAATAAAAGAGGCCTTAAATTCCTTCTTTTTTCCTGTGAAATTCTCCAACGGAAAATTTCTTCAAATTTTCCGATGGTACGTTCCTTTGAATCAAATGGACGAATAGTATGATTCTATAGTTTCCCTCTACTTTTTATATGAATCAGAGAGGCTCTAAGAGAAGAAAAAATGAAGACGCGGGAGGTAGGTGAAAGTACATTTGCATGACAGAAGGACGGACAAGTAACTTGAGTAGACGTACATGATAACAAAATTGTAGCCGAACTTACTAGATGATTGATGATTGAATAAAAATTATTGCTCGTGGGTGGCTCAAGTCTTAGAGGAAAAGCGAAGGTGCTGGAGCGGAGCAACTACTTTTGTTGTCCCTAGGCTCTAGCTTGGCTTTTTTTTAGAGTAAATAGCATAAAACTAACTACTACTTTACAGGCTAAGGTTCCAAAAAACTACCGATTTTTAATTTTTCTCAGATAACTACCAAATGCGTGGTCGGCTGTTTCAAAAACCCAAAATCTTCGTTGTTAAAAAATTAAACAGGTTTATGACAGGTCGGACCCGCACCTAAACGATCCGTCTGTTTGACCGTTTATTTGACCGTTAACTGACATGTCTGTCCCCCATGTTAGTGTCTGCAAACTTTTCAAAATGCCATCAGGTCCTTGCAAACTTTTCAAAAACGCAATCAGGTCCCTGCAAACTTTTGAAAAAAGCAATCGTGTCCCTCCCGCAGCAGCCGCCGTGAGGCTGGCGACCCTGCCGCGCGCGCCGGCTGGAGTCTCCTCCGCACGCCATGGGGCTCCGGCACAGGTCGCCGCGCCGCCACGCGCCATCTAGAGCTGCGCTGAGGGCCCCCGCCCGTCATGGGACTCCGTTCGAGTCACCGCTCCGCCGCCCGCCATCGGGACCGGCCGGGGGTCGCCGCCCACCATGGATGCCGCGCGCGCCGGATGGATTCTTCTCTACGTGCCATGGGGCTCCGACACAGGTAGCCGCGCCGCCGCGCGCCATCTAGAGCTGCTGAGGGCCGCCGCTGGCACGGCATGGCATGCAGCACGGGTCGGTGGCAAGGGTAGAGTCGCAGGGAGAGAAGGAGTGAGTGGGAGGAGTGGCCGGGGTTGAGCCCTGGTGATCGCCGGCGGCGGGCGGCGGGCGGCTCGCCGGCCGGAGGAGGCGTCGCGAGGTTTGGTTGGTTAGGAGATCTCGGGAGCGAGAGAAGCAGCGCCATGGCTGCCCTGATCTGGAGCAGGGACCGGATTGCTTTTTGCCAAAAAATGTAGGGACCCGATTGCTTTTTAAAATTTGTGTTTAGGCCCACCCCTAACGGTCAAACAAACGGTCAAACAATGACAGCTCTTACACGTGGGGCCCAACTGTCATAATCGCGATCAAACGATAAATACTCAGCGTTTTGGGTTTTTTGAAACAGTCGACCACGCATTTGGTAGCTATCTGAGAAAAAATAAAAATCGGTAGTTTTTTGGAACCCTAGCCTGTAAAGTAGTAGTTTTATGCTATTTACTCCTTTTTGTATGAGCCACGGCCTAACACTAGCATGCGAGTGTATCATCTTTCACATTTCGACAATAACACCCGCACTGATCCATCACTAATGTATCATCTCGCTCTAGTCTCATATCAACAAAGTATACCTCACGGCAGTTAATTCCTCCTCTCTTCAGGTCATCTCGCACTCACACAAATATTTCTCCTCCACCGTCATCCTAAGATCAACTGCATGTGCCCTCGACATCGCCATCACTAGCATCTACGCCCCCTCTACCCATGTCCCCAAACAGGCATTCTTCGATGAGCTCCTCTCCATCACACAACCAGACGATACTCCTTGGCTCATTCCTGGCGACTTCAACCTCCTAAGCTTCCCCTCAGACAAAAACACCTCCACCTTCCGACTGTCAGAAGCAAACGCTTTCAACCACATTATCAACACTCTGGCCCTCATTGAACTGCCACTCCTTGACCGACAATTTACGTGGTCCAACAACCGATCCTCGCCCACTTTGGAAAGAATCGATAGTGCCTTCTTTAATCTCGCGTGGGCAGATGCTTTCCCTAATACCTCCCTGTCCTCTCTCACAGATTCACCTCTAACCACGTTCCACTGCTCGTACATGTCACCACTAAGATTCCACGTTCCAACTTCTTCAAATTCGAGCCCGGTTGGTCCAATTTTCGCCCATGCAATGTTATCATCTCTAGGTGCTGCTCACCCTTGCCCTCCACTTCAACCAACTCGGCTGCTATCCTCGCCGCAGCCCTCAAAAAATCAAGATCCAAACTAAAATCTTGGGCTCGCTCCCGCATTCCCACCCCTTTCCGCGAATCACGCTGCAAAGCAGCCATCTCGGCCCTGGATCATGCAGAAGAACGCATGCCCCTCTCGCAAATCGAGCTCCTCACTCGCACCATCCAACAGAAGATAATGTACTGGCGTTGGCGTGCCAAGGTTTCCCGGGCTATCGATGGTGGAGAAAACACAAAATTCTTTCACGTATCCGCCTCACAACGCCTTAGAAAAAACAAGATCTTTACTCTCACTCACAATGGGAACGATTTCTCCTCTCGTCACCAGAAGGCCAAAATCCTCCGTGATATCTTCGTATCCCTCATTGGTACGCCTATCAATACGTCATGGGCGTTTGACCTCTCTCAGATCTACCCTAACCCCACCCCTGGCCTACATGTCTTGCATGATAACTTTTCGGAATCAGAAATAAAAATAGTCTTCTTTCAAATGAACCCACAGGCCAGTCCTGGCCCAGATGGTTTTGGGCCTGCATTTTACCGTAACTATTGGCCCACTGTTAAAAGCCTCGTTCTCCCTTTCTTCTCCCAATTTCATCAAGGCACTGCCGACACGAAACGTGTAAACCGGGCTCACATTGTTCATTCTTCCTAAAAAGGATCTGCCCACCTCCCCTAACGCTTTTCGGTCCATCTCGCTCCAAAATTGCCCAATCAAAGCAGTTTCCAAAGTGTCGACCACTCATCTCAAGCCCTTCATCCCCTCGCTAGTTCATTCCAATCAGACAGGGTTCATACCAGTGAGGAATATCGCTGAGAATCACATATTCACTGCCGACCTTATCAGCTCATGGCATACTAAGAAAAAGCCTACTATGGTTTTCAAGCTAGATTTCCGGAAAGCCTTCGACTCCGTCACTTGGCCTGCACTTGACAAGATCCTCCTAGCCCAGGGTTTCTCCCACATCTTCCACGGCTAGATCCAGAACATCCTCGTTACAGGCAAAACTGCCATTCTTTTGAACGGTGTCCCAGGCAACTAGATAGACTGCAAAAATGGCCTACGGCAGGGCGACCCCATCTCCCCTACCTCTTTCTCATCGTAGCAGACCAGCTCCAACAACTTATCGTCAGGAACACACATACCTCGCTCCACCACCCCATCTTCTCTCATCTCCCCCCACCATCCTCCAGTACGCAGACGATACTCTGATCGTTGCCGCCGCCTCGCCTGATGCCGCTGCAACCCTAAAAGAAATCCTAACTAACTTCGCTAAAGCCACTGGGTTAACCATCAACTTCTCCAAAACCACGCTTGCAACCCTACACACAGATTGTCGGAGTAATGGGCCACGGGTAGCCACACCCGAGTCCCTGGATTTATCAAGACTTTGGGCCAGCTCCGCCTTGCTGCGCCCATGCTGAAGCTCCGCCCTCTGGGGGCCGGCTAGCTCAACGGCCGGCCACCAGAGGGCGGCCAACCACCAGCAGACGGCATCACGAGCGGCCGGCTCCAGCTGGCCGACCTCTAGGGAAGATGGCATCGGGCAGAAGGCCACCGCGCACCCTCAGAGTTTGTGCCCCCATCAAAAGGACAAGATGGGGCGTGGCTACAGTGAAGCCCTCACCTCTGAATCTTGGGATTGGCATGGCCACAGTGTCCCGTACGGGCCGAGATCTCCGCACGGTGTGGCACTATTGCCACCCTCCCTTGACGTCACTCTGGGCAGGCGGAGCCCTGCTCCCCATCGACGGCCTGTCGGTACGGCCCGCAGGCTGTGGGCCCTACCGGGCAGTGGCATCCCAGAAGACGGCGCACACCGAACCAATCGGGCCGGGAGAGGGCCGGCCTCCAGCAGGAGGCTGTCCCCTCCCTCGAAGCAAGCGCACCATTAACCTGACGAGACCAGGTGTGGCTACAGTGATCTCCCACCAGGCGGCGGGACTGTAGCCACACTGAGCTGACAAGGCCAGCGTCATTAGTAGCACGGCTACAGTGAGCAACCACCGACCAGACCCGCCAGCGGCGGAGCGGCCTGTCGGCTCCGTACCGGACCAGTCGGCAGTGCCCACCAGGCGGCGGGCCCCAGTAGTCGGCGGAGAAGCCGGAGGCCGGAGACGCTGACAGCCCGGCCCAGCAGCCGGCCAGATTACCATTGTACCCCTGGGGGGGGTGTAGGACAATATAAACCCCCCAGGGCACCCATACAAAGGGTTCCGACCCCATTAGACCTAGCCACATTCCTAGAGCAGGAGAGAGCTAGCCTTGCCTCCCCCTACCTCTAGCATACAGTTCAAGGAGCAACTCTGTATCACTTGTGCCTTTAGTGATCATGCGGAGACCTCGTAGAGCAGGACTAGGGGTGTTATCTCCTAGGAGAGCCCCGAACCTGGGTAAAGTACGCCGGCGTCCGTGTCTACGCCTCATCCCGCTTCCGGGCACCGGGGACGTTCTACTTGCTCCCACCATGATAAGCCATCCTTTGGCATATGTCGCACCCAACCCCCGACATTTGGCGCCCACCGTGGGGCGAGGTGCACCGTCTCCTGGAGATCTGCTTTGGACGGGAACACTGTTCCTTCCTGACGAGCGAAGTCAGCCCAGCACGCCCGACGGCGTCAGCCTCGACGCCCTGCATGGCGCGGAGATCGCCTGCGCAGAGAGCTGCCTCGCCGAACTCGTTGGTGAGGTTCACCTCTCCGACGAGCCGACCTCCGACGCGGGCACCGGCTGCCCCGAGAGCCGCCTTGTCAGCCTCCTCGACCAGCTTCATGTCACCAGCGAGCCTGCTGTGGACCTGGAGTCTGTTGGCTCCACCGACCCGATGATCGTCGATTCCGACACGGCGTCGCTTGACGCATTCCCCACCAACGTGGTGATCTACGACGAGCCACCTCCTCGCGAGCACAGCGCGGCGGGAGCACCGTCACGGAGGTGCTCATCATCAACAGTGGCAAGCGCTCGGCTGGAGATGCTCGAGACCCAGTCGATGCGGCGCTGCGCGACCTGACGGCGCCCATCCCAGAAGACGTGGATGCTGAGACGCTGGAGGCACGCCGCGTCCAGCTCCTCGAGAGCGCTGGCTGACTGGCCAGCATGCTACACCTCTCGGACGCCTATCGGCGCGAGATGGACCGAGCCGTCGGCGGCACGCCGGCACCTGGAGGGCCTAGCCGCATTGGCCCTATCCGGCAGCGTGGCGGGACCATCGCTAGCATGTTCGGGGCACAGCACCCCGTCTACGCCATGCCTATAGAGAACATCCGGGCCGCCCAGGCGGTGACGGACGAACTGGACAAGTACGAGGGCGACAAGCGTCGCCACATGATGGAGCGAGTCCAGCAGCTCCTAGACGTGGCTGCCGTTTTGCACGAAGCCGGCTGCTGCACCGAAGAGGCCGCCTCGTGGAATGGAAGAGCCGCCCCCTCGCCAAGATCACGACGCGAGATCCCGGACACCGACTGGCGGCTCCCGCTGAAGACGAGGCAACGAGCCGGCGGCTAGCCGAAGCTGGACTCGCCTTTCCATCGAGCGTGACAAATACGGCCGCCCTCGAGCGGTGGAGCGCTGGGGCGATCCTCCGCCTCGTCCGCCTCACGGAGCAAGACATCCAACTCCGCCGCCTATCACGCACCAGACACTCGGCGACCGCCTTGGCTGCCGAGAGCGAGTCGGAGAGAACGACGCCCGCCATCGGATCGACCACCTCAACCGATCCCTAGTACTAGAAGAAGAAGACGCGCTGGGTCCGCCCTGTTTCAGCCCATGAATCTGGGATGAACCCTTCCCCAAAGGGTTCAACGTCCCGCGAGATACGCCCAAGTACACCGGCTCCGTGAAGCCGGATGATTGGCTAGTCGACTACTCGACAGCCGTCACCATCGCAAACGGCAACAAGCGTGTTACCGTGAAGTACGTCCCACTCATGCTTCAGGGTACAACCCGAACATGGCTCAACAGCCCGAAGCCCCACAGCATCAACAGCTGGGTTGATTTCACCGAGGCCTTCATCCGCAACTTCACTAGCACCTACAAGCGGCCTCCCAAGCCCCGACAGCTCTCCTTGTGCGTCCAAGGGCCCACAGAATCGACTCGCGACTACCTCACGCGCTGGGCCGAGCTGCGCAACTCCTGCGAAGGTGTGCACGAGGTGCCGACAATTGAGTACCTCACCGCCGGGTGCCGAGAGGGCACCCTCCTCAAGCATCGACTCCTCTGCAACAAGCCTGCCACGCTCGACGACCTGCTGATCATCGCCGACAAGCACGCCACGGCCGACTCCTCTATGAAGGCGGAAATCCTAGTGGATGCATCCGGCAAGGTGGCACCTCAGGCCCATCGGACTCTAGCTGGTGAGACCAGTCGGCGACAGCAACCAAGTGACGACAAGCAGAAGGCCACTCAGCCAGCTTCCACCAGCCGGCAAGTGGCGACAATCGAGGATCAACAGCCGGAGGGCAGCCGGCACCCAAGCGGCAGAAGGGCGGCAAGTCCAATTGGTTGCCCGCCTTCTCTTATGAGCAGACCTTAGATGCACCCTGCAAGTTCCATAGCGGCGCAAAGCCGTCCAACCACACCACTCGGAAGTGTCACTGGCTCACTAGAATCACGAAGGGAGATGGACTCCTGCCTCCACCACCTGCCGAACTGTCGCCTCCTCAGCCCCAGCAGCCGGCCGCCCAGCCAGTCGGCGCCATACAAGACGAGTATCCAGAGGAACACAGAGCTTATGTTGTTTTCACCAGCATGGCCCATGACAGACGCAGCAGATGGCAGCAACAACAAGAAGTGTAAGCGGTAGCCACAAGTACTCCAGAATTCATGCACTGGTCTGAGAAGCCTATTAGTTGGAGCAGGGCCGACCACCCGGAAGTGATGCCTTCCCCAGATTCATACGCCCTGGTCCTAGAAGCTACCTTTGCGACGGAGGGGCGGGCAACACGTTTCTCCAGAGTCCTGATAGATGGTGGCAGCAGCATCAATATCTTGTACCGTGACACAATGGAGAAGTTGGGAATCAAGCAGAAGCAGCTCACCCCCAGTCGGACTGTATTCCATGGCATAGTCCCTGGCCTTTCCTGCTCACCAATCGGCAAGACCCAGATTGATGTTCTCTTCGGAGACAAGAAACATTTCCGCCGTGAGCCAGTTTGGTTTGAAGTGGTGGACCACGAAAGCCCCTACCATGCACTACTTGGCCGACCAGCTCTGGCCAAGTTCATGGCAGTCCCCCACTATGCTTACCTCAAGATGAAGATGTCGAGTACCAAGGGGATCCTGACCGTAGTCAGAGACTACAAGAAGTCGGTCGCTTGCGCCGCAGATAGCAGCCGGCTGGCCGAGTCCCTCGTGATCGCAGCTAAGAAGCGACTCCTTGACTGGGTGGTGGCGTTGGCAGGCAAGAAGCCGGAAATGTCACCCATCCCTAAGGAGTCAGAGGTTGAGGGCTCGTTCAAGCCGGCCAAGGAAACAAAGAAGATACCGTTGGACCCGAAGCACCCGGAGAGGCACGCTGTCATAGGTGTGAACCTGGACAGCAAATAGGAAAGCGAGCTCGTCGATTTCCTCCGTGAGAATCGGGACATCTTTGCATGGTCTCCCAAAGACATGCCGGGTGTTCCGACGGATTTCGCGGAGCACAAGTTACATGTCCCACCTGACGCCAAGCCGGTCAGCAGCCCTTGCGCCACCTGTCAGAAGAGAAGAGAAGAGTTGTCAGAGAAGAGATAGCCGACTTTTAGCAGCCGGATTCATCATGGAAGTGTTTTTCCAGAGTGGCTGGCCAACCCAGTCCTAGTGTTTAAGAAGAACAAACAGTGGCGCATGTGCGTTGACTATACTAGCCTCAACAAAGCCTGCCCAAAGATCCCTTTGCTCTGCCAAGAATTGATCAAGGGATAGACTCCACATCCGGATGCGAGCTGTTGAGTTTCTTGGATGCATACTCAGGATACCATCAGATAAAGCTGAACCCGGCCGACAGGCTGAAGACCGCTTTCATCACGCCATTTGGAGCCTTCTACTACCTGACCATGACATTCGGCTTGAGAAACGCCGGCGCCACGTTTCAGCGTTGCATGCAGAAGTGTCTCCTCAAGCAACTTGGCAGAAATGCCCATGTCTATGTGGATGATGTGGGGGTGAAGATGGATAAGCGTGGCATGCTGCTAGAAGACCTCAAGGAAACTTTTGAGAACTTGCGCCGATTCCAGATCAAGCTCAACCCGGAGAAATGTGTCTTTGGAGTACCAGCCGGCCAGCTTCTCGACTTTCTGGTTTCAGAGCGCGGCATAGAGTGCAACCCGGTGAAGATCAAGGCCATTGAGAAGATGGAGGTGCCCACCCGGCTGCTGGACATGCAGAAATTCACTGGCTGCCTGACATCAGTTAGCCGTTTCATCAGTCGGCTGGGCAAGATAGCTCTTCCTCTGTACCAACTTATGAAGAAGACCACTTTTTTTGAGTGGAACGACAAGGCGGACGAAGCCTTTTCCCAGCTCAAGAAGATGTTGGCAACCCCGCCTATCCTGGTAGCTCCGACTGAGAAGGAGCCCATGCTCCTCTACATCGCTGCCACCAGTCGGGTTGTCAGCACAGTCATTGTGGTAGAGCGCAAGGAGGAGGGCAGAGCATTGCCGGTCTAGAGACCCGTATATTACTTGAGTGAAGTGCTGTCCGCCTCCAAGCAAAACTACCCACATTATCAGAAGATGCGTTATGGTGTGCACTTTGCCGCCAAGAAGCTGAAGCCTTACTTTCAAGAACACCCAATAACCGTCGTCTGCACGGCTCCGCTTGCTGAGATCATTGGAAGCCGGGATGCTTCTGGCTGAGTGGCCAAGTGGGCCATTGATCTGGCCCCTTACACCATCTACTACCAGCCTCGCACCGCCATCAAGTCACAAGTGTTGGCCGACTTCCTCGTTGACTGGGCCGAGACCCAATACCTACTGCCAGCACCAGACTCCACCCATTGGCGGATGCATTTTGATGGTTCCAAAATGTGCACTGGTCTGGGAGCCGGCATCATCCTCACCTCCCCCAAAGGCGACAAGCTCAAATATGTGTTGCAAGTCCATTTTGCCGCCTCCAACAACATAGCAGAATATGAGGCACTCATACACGGACTCCGGCTTGCCAAGGAACTCGGCATTCGCTGGATCCTGTGCTATGGTGACTCCGACTTGGTGGTCCAGCAGTCGTCCGGGGACTGGGATGCCAAGGACGCGAATATGGCAAGCTACCGCTTCCTCGTGCAGCAACTCAGTGGATACTTTGACGGGTGCGAGTTCCTTCATGTGCCAAGAAATTATAATGAGCAAGCAGATGCCTTGGCATGGATCGGCTCCACCCGACAGGCGATACCAGCCGACGTCGCCTTGCAGTGCCTCCTCAAGCCGTCTGTCAAGCCATCTCCAGAGTCTGACTCCATCTTCGTGCCGGCCCCTCCTGAAGCAGTCGGATCCGACTTGAGGACACCATAAGAAGGCGCGGGGACTTTGGCAGGCGACCCGGGGACTGCAGCCATCGCACCCGGCACGGGAATTCCAGAGCCCGGCCCGGGGACTGCAGCAGTCGGCCCGAGGACTTCTTCAAGACAGCAGGCGGCAGCCAACTCCAAACCGCCGCCTCCCAGCCCAACCGCCCTCGTAGAAGTTGCTGTTGTAGCAGTTGGAGAGATAGCAGCACCATCATGGTCTCAACCCATCCTCAAATTCCTGGGAAACAAAGAGCCGACAGCTGACGAAACCCTGGCCCGACAAGTGCAATGGCGGGTGGCGGCATACACCATAGTCGACAAAGAGCTGGTTCGGCGCAGTGTCATTGACGTGTACCAGTGCTGTGTGGAGCCAGACCAGGGCCAGGCAATCCTCAGAGATATTCACCAGGGCGAATGCGGTCACCACGCGGCCTCAAGAGCACTTGTGGCCAAAGCTTTTCGCCATGGCTTCTTCTGGCCGGCTGCTCTTGAAGAGGCCAAAGAGTTGGTCCAGAAGTGTCAGGGGTGCCAGAGATTCCGCTCCAAGCCACACTTGCCAGCCTCTGCACTCAAGACTATTCCCATTGCTTGGCCCTTTGCTGTTTGGGGTCTGGATATGGTGGGGCCATTCAAGACAGCCCGTGGCGGCATGACTCATCTGCTTGTCGCTGTGGACAAGTTCACCAAGTGGATAGAGGCCAAGCCAATCAAGAAACTGAATGGGCCGATTGCCGTGACTTTCATCGCCGACATCACCACTCGGTACGGCATACCGAATAGCATCATCACCGATAATGGCACAAACTTTATCAAAGGAGCCTTGGCTCGTTTCTGCGCGGCGCAGGGCATCCGACTGGACTTAGCGTCCGTTGCCAACCCGCAGTCAAACGGCCAGGTTGAGCGAGCAAACGGCCTCATCTTGTCAGGAATCAAGCCCCGACTGGTCGAGCCTCTTGAGAGTTCGGCCGGCTGCTGGCTCGACGAGCTGCCGGCCGTCCTCTGGAGCCTGTGCACAACTTCGAACAAGTCGACCGGCTTCACGCCCTTCTTCCTCGTCTACGGTGCTGAAGCCGTCATCCCGACGGACATAGAGTTTGACTCCCCGCGCGTCACCATGTACACCAAGGCGGATGCCAAGGAGGCACGAGAAGACGGTGTCGACCTGCTGGAAGAGGGCCGGCTGTTGGCGCTCAGCCGGTGCGCCATCTACCAGCAGAGTCTGCGCCGATACTACAACCGCAAGGTGAAGCCAAGATCCTTCCAAGAGGGAGACCTTGTGGTCTGGCTGATACAGCGAACAGCCGGCCAGCACAAGCTCTCGGCGCCTTGGGAAGGCCCCTTCATCATCAGCAAGGTGCTGGGCAACGACTCCTACTATCTGATCGACGCTCAAAAGCCCAGAGCACGCAAAAGAGATGATTCAGGAAAGGAGACGGAGAGGCCGTGGAATGCAAACCTCCTCCTGAGATCTTACAGTTGAAAGCAGTATGTATCACACTACCTTTTGTATTATGTACAAAGATTCCAGGCCCCCCAAGACGAACTCGGGGACTGCCCTTCCTCTATCTATATGATAAGTGTTATGCCCATATGTGTGCCTTGTTATTATTTCTGCCTGGCACCGGGTCGACCAGCCGGCCCGGAGGTTTGTCGCCTTCTACTATATGCCGCCTCCTGTAGCCGGACAAGTAATGTGTTGGCACCTAAAACTTCTTCTGTCAGAAGCCACAGCTCGCAGAGCGACTGCATGCCGGGCAGAGGCGGCAAGACAGTGCCCCCATGAAAAATGGTTAAGGAAAAAGCGCATATAGCCGAGGTCGGCACCATACCTGCCCGGCCAGCTGCCGAGCAGACGGCCGGCCAGCCTCTACCTCCCTTGCCGAAACCTCCAAACAGCTAAGTACTTGCCCTCCCGCAAAAAACTAAGTACTCAAACCAGCCGCAGTCTGCAGAGCGGCTGCTTGGCTGGCAAGAGGATAGCTAAGGGAGGGCGGCAAAGGAAAAAAGCAAGGAGTACAGGCAAGGAAAGTTAGAGATTGGCAGAACAAAGCATAAAGTCACGATAGAATATTTACATAGATAAAGGCCCATCGGCCGGCATTTAGCAAAGTTTGATATACACCCCCCGGGTGGAATTGTGCGAATTTAACAAAAATGTCCAGACCAGCAAGCAGGAAAAGGAAAAGATAAACGCCCTAGGGAGCAGCGGAGGATTCCGACTGGGCGCTAGGGTCGACGGCATCAGTTGGTGCGACAGACGGCTCCGTCTGGACGCTGGGGTTGGCGGTGCCAGTTGGTGCAGCAAGCGGATCTGTCTGGATGATGGAGTCAGCTGCGCCGATTGGCGCGGCAGGCGGCTCCGGCTGGACGCTGGAGTCAGCGGCGCTAGTCGAGACGGCGGAGGGCTGGATGACGGAGTCGGTGGCGTCTGTTGGAGGAACGGGCGGCTGGTTAGTCACCACCTAGCCGCCCCCAGCAGTAGTCGGCGCTTTGGAGCGCGGGTCGTTGCTGGAAGCCCGGTCGGGGTGGGGCTGATCATCCGCACCAGCCTCTGGCATGTCGACGTCGCTATCCTTATCCTCCTCCACCTCCCCTTCATCACTGGAGTCGATGACTTCGGCCGAGTCCTCGCTGTCCTCCGGGTTCAGCCCGAGCCACTCCTGCGGCGTTTCGGCGCCTTCCTCAACCACCTCCGGAACGAAGATACTGGTGTCGGTGAAGTCGGCGATCGCCCCCGCCCTGTTGATAAGCTCGGCCTCCACCGCCGCCAGTTCCTCCTGCGCTTCCAGCCGGAACATAGCCAACTGGGCTAAGTCTAGCCCAGGATACCACGCCTTGACGAACTCAAGGGCGCGGCGCGCTCCTGCCCGGGCTGCAGAGCCCTTCCAAGCCTCCAGGCGGCCGGCCGCCACCTCCAGCCAGTCAGCGGTCCGGCTTGGAGTGCGCGGTGCCGGCAGGCCTGGCCAGAGGGCGGCAATCGCCTGGGCCCCGACGCGCTGAAGATGGCGCAGCACTTGATGGGCGGGCCGAAGACGGGCCTGGATGCTAAGGATCTTCTCATTAAGGGTCTGAGGGGCGTCAGCAGCAATCTGCGCGCCTTCCGTCCTCCGCTCTTCGCGCTGGGCCTTGATGGCTTGGCTCGCGGTGACGGAGTGATCCGGGAAGAAATCTGCTCGGGCAGAAGGCAAGGAAAAAACAAAGTCAGAAACAAGCAGTCGGCTTAGACAAAGGCCGGTAGCTCAAGACAATGAACAAAAAGAATAAAACTCACCATCGACCAAGTCCTCAATGCTGCTGAAGCAGGCCATCGTCTGCGCCTCTTTGTCAGCCCAGGCGGCGCGCTCGGTTTTAAACTCGGCGAGGAGATTGGCCTCCATCGCCTTTGCCTCCCGCTGGGCCGTCTTGAGGGCCTCCGTCTGCTCAGCGAGCTTGGGGACCAGCCGGTCTCGCTCCTCGGTCAGCTTGCTGCACTCCGCCTCCTTGCCGCGTAGAGCGGTGTTGGCTTCGCCCAGCTGCTGCTGCAAGGCGGCGTTGGCCTCTGAAAAAAGGGAAAAGAAGAAAGAGAATTAGTCAAAAAAGACAAAGAGGGATGCAGTTTCCGGGGAGATCCGGCCTGACTGCTCAACAGTCGGCCAAAATCTCGGGGACTACAGCCCGCGGGTGCACCATCGCGCCCGCAGAGAAGAAGTAATTAACAAAGGAAGAACCACGGGGACTACAGCCCGCGGGTGCGCCAGCGCGCCCCCACGAAGAAAGGAAGTCAGGGCTTACTCCGGCTCTCGGTCAGATGGGCGGTTTGCGTCTCCAGCTCCCGGACCCTGGAGTTGAAGGTGACCGCGCGAAGATTGTGGTAATCCTGCAGAGGGGATATCAGACAAAGTCAGCATTTGATACATACAAGTTAAAGTTCCGGACCGCCTTCTCAGCAGCCGGCCCGAAACTTAGGGACTACACCCAGTGGGTGCGCTAGCGCGCCCCCACGAAGAAAGCAAGAAGATCAAGGAAAAAAGAAAAGCGAAGGAAACTTATGCGGATGGCTGCCCGCGACTCCAGGAAGGCTTCGTTGCAGCGCTTAAGGGCTTCGGCCTCAGCCGGGAGTTTGGCCTGGACGTCGAGGGACGCCTGGTTCAGGGCGCCCGTCCCACCCCCGTGTATCCAGCCAGCAGGTGCGGCGCTGGTCGCCTTGGTGTCGGGGACCGATGAGCTTGTAGCACCGGCCTCCTGCGGCCGTGGTGCTGAGGCCGCCTTCTCAAGGCGGCGGCACGCGGGTGAACGGACCTCAGGAATCAGGTTCGTGACCATCGCGTCCCCGACTGGTGGCACCGGCGGCTCGGCCGGCTGCTCGTCCTGCATCCCGCTAGCCGGAAGCGGCGGCGGCACAATGACATCCGGCATGGCCACGTCGCCGCCCTCCCGCTCCCAGATCAGATGCTCGTCGCCGGCTCCTCCGGTTGTCGCCTCAAAATCAGGAGGAGGTGGCACGGTGTTCAGGGGCGTCACGAGCAGCGGCTCTTGGCGGCGTGCGGCCTCCACGAGCCACTCCCTCTCTGCGGCTTCGGCCTCCACCTGCGCCAGCCTCCTCTTCGCGAATGTTGCGGCCCTGTCCGCCTCCACCTTCGCCAGAAGGTCAGCTTCTTCCTCACGCGCCTCCCGCGCGTTCCGCTCTGTCGCCTCCCGGAGGTCGGCGGCTGGGTCGATTCGCCGGCTGGAGGAGGAAGTCGCTGCCAACCTGATGACCGAGGCGGCGCCCGACTTCTCGAGAGTCAGCGGGGCCCTGAGATAAGAAGACAAGTCAGAAAAGTTTTTAGGCTGGATTGGCGAAAAGACGGAAAACATGAAAGAATCCTTATGCCGACACCATGACTGGCACCCTCGGCTGCCTCTGATACTTGGCCACCTTGGCCGCGGCTTCTTTCTGCCTGGTCGCCACGGCCGAGTTCTTGGGATTCTTCGGGGCACTGCCAAACAGGGCAGCGCCATGCCTCCGCTTGCGTTTTCCGCCACGAGCGGGCGGCCCAGTAGAGGGGCCTGCGCCGGTGTTGGCAGTGCTCCGGGCGGGGCGTGGCTCGTCTTCATCGTCGTCGTCGTCGGGCCAAGTCTCCATGCCGCCGCCCTCCTTGGAGGCGCCTGCTCCGCCGCCGCCGCCTGTTGCATCGTCAGCCAGGGCGGCCGCCCCCAAGTCGGGGTCGTCCAAGTCGCTCACCGCCCTGTCCGGCAGGTAGTCACCACCCGGCCCCATGATGGCGGCCGTCGCCTCAGACATGTAAATCTGCACTCTAGAAGGGAGTCGCATCACAACAAGAACAAGACTGAAAAAACAGAGCGGAAGGAAGAGATGAAGAAACTTACGGCAGGCGGCGGATCGTCGCGCGAGTACGGCCGCTTCCCGTACCGCCACTCTGCCTCCGACACCTTGAGATCGGAGATCTCATTCACCATCCGCGCGACCTCAGCAGTCGGCATCTCCTTCGTGCACAGCCGGCTGGGGTCGCGGTGCCCGCTCGTCCGAATGATTGGATGAGGGCGGCCCTGGAGCGGGAGAACTCGGCGCTCGACGAAGGCCACGAGGAGGTCGGAGGCCACGAGGCCCTCCGACTCTTGGAGCACCCAGAGTCGGCCGATGGTGGCCGCTGCGTCTGGCGAGACCGGCTTCGGCTTGTAGCCCCAGTTAGGCTGGACCCCGGTGGGAGGGCCGGCCTCGTAGGCCGGCAGGTTGAGGAAGTCGGCAGCCGGATTGACGTTCTCGACGTAGAAGTAGGACTGCTGCCACATCTTCACAGACTGTGCCAGCTTGATGACGGGGAAGGCATTCCGTTTCGCCAGCCAGCCCACACCGACGAACCCATCGCACTCGGCCGCCGTATCCTTGGCGGAGGTGCCAAGTTTCCCGTAGAAGAACACTCCCCACAGCTCGAGTGTGGGGAGGATGCCGATGTAGCCCTCCCACGCCGTGACGGAGGCGGAGAGCAAGGTCACGACATTGGGCGTAAGATGATGAGGCTGGAGGTTATTGAAGTCGAGGAAGGAGCGGAGGAAGCCGCTAACCGGAAGGCCGAAGCCGCGGAGGAAGTGCGAGTGGAAGACAACCCGCTCGTTCCCCCTCGGCACCGGCGAGATCTCCTCCTCCGGCGGCACCCGCGCCTTGACAAATGCTGCGTTGGGCATCCGGCGCGTGTCGCGGAGGAAGGAGATGTGATCCCCAATCACTATTGACCCCTCCCAATCGCCGCCCTTCTCGCGCGCCATGGCTTCGGGGGGGGGGGGGGTGAGGAGGAGGGGTGCGTCGGCGAGGAACGGCGGTAGCACCACGGTAGTACGGAGCAGCAGCGGCAGCTATGGAGGAGAGAGCAGAGGAAGAAGAAAGAGTGGGAGGGGCGCGCAAGCTTTTCCGCACCCCTCCCTCCCCCCTACTTATATCCCTCGGGCTATGAAGCCGAGGGGCGGGGTGTGGGTCGTAGGATTTGTTGGGGAGTGTAGTAATTTCAAAAAATTTCCTACGCACACGCAAGATCATGGTGATGCATAGCAACGAGACGGGAGAGTGTTGTCCACGTACCCTCGTAGACCGTAAGCGGAAGTGTTATGACAACGCGGTTGATGTAGTCGTACGTCTTCACGATCCGACCGATCCAAGTACCGAATGTATGGCACCTCCGAGTTCAGCACACGTTCAGCTCGATGACGATCCCCGGACTCCGATCCAGCAAAGTGTCGGGGATGAGTTCCGTCAGCACAACGGCATGGTGACGATGATGATGTTCTACCGACGCAGGGCTTCGCCTAAGCACCGCAATGATATGACCGAGGTGGAATATGGTGGAGGGGGGCTCCGCACACGGCTAAGGAACGATCACGAATATCAACTTGTGTGTTCTAGGGTGCCCCCTGCCCCCGTATATAAAGGAGCCAAGGGGGAGGGGGCGGCTGGCCAAGGAGGGCGCGCCAAGGGGGAGTCCTACTCCCACCAGGAGTAGGACTCCCTTCTTTCCTAGTTGGAGTAGGAGAAGGGGGAAGGAGGAGGAAGAGGGGAAGGAAAGGGGGGGGGGGTGCCGCCCCCCTCTTCTTGTCCTATTCGGACTAGGGAGGGGAGGGGGCGCAACCCACCTCTTGCCTCCTCTCCTCTTCTCCCTTAGGGCCCATGACGGCCCAATAACCCCCGGGAGGGTTCCGGTAATCCCCCGGTACTCAGGTAAAATGCCGATTTCACCCGGAACACTTCCGATGTCCAAACATATGCATCCAATATATCAATCTTTATGTCTCGACCATTTCGAGACTCCTCGTCATGTCCGTGATCACATCCGGGACTCCGAACAAACTTCGGTACATCAAAACTTATAAACTCATAATAAAACTGTCATCGTAACGTTAAGCGTGCGGACCCTACGGGTTCAAGAACAATGTAGACATGACCTAGAACTATTCTCGGTAAATAACCAATAGCGGAACCTGGATGCTCATATTGGCTCCTAATATTCTACGAAGATCTTTATTGGTCAAACCGCATAACAACATACGTTGTTCCCTTTGTCATCGGTATGTTACTTACCCGAGATTCGATCATCGGTATCTCAATACCTAGTTCAATCTCGTTACCGGCAAGTCTCTTTACTCGTTACGTAATGCATCATTCCGTAACTAACTCATTAGCTACATTGCTTGCAAGGCTTATAGTGATGCGCATTACCGAGAGGGCCCAGAGATACCTCTCCGACAATCGAAGTGACAAAACCTAATCTCGAAATACGCCAACCCAACATGTACCTTTGGAGACACCTGTAGTACTCCTTTATAATCACCCAGTTACGTTGTGACGTTTGGTAGCACCCAAAGTGTTCCTCCGGTAAACGGGAGTTGCATAATCTCATAGTTACAGGAACATGTATAAGTCATGAAGAAAGCAATAGCAACATACTAAGCGATCAAGTGCTAGGCTAACAGAATGGGTCAAGTCAATCACATCATTCTCCTAATGATGTGATCCCATTAATCAAATGACAACTCTTTTGTCCATGGCTAGGAAACATAACCATCTTTGATAAACGAGCTAGTCAAGTAGAGGCATACTAGTGACACTATGTTTGTCTATGTATTCACACATGTATTATGTTTCCGGTTAATACAATTCTAGCATGAATAATAAACATTTATCATGATATAAGGAAATAAATAATAACTTTATTATTGCCTCTAGGGCATATTTCCTTCAGGATTAACTGCGCCCACAACCCCACGACCCCTCATTTACCGCGCACATTTACCACGCTTCGAGCGGTCGTGGGAATTGCAACCACCCCCCTCGGCATAGCAGATCTGCCCGAGTGCCGAGGCGCGGTAGTGGTGGGCCCGGCCCACTGTCACGTCCCATCAGGGGCGTTGGATGGCAGGCTGGCCGGGCTGGCGTGCGGCACGTGGCGTGTCTGTGGCGGGCGGCGACCACGAAGCATAGCAGGCACGCCACCTGTTTTCCCGCCTTGGAGTTCAAAATCGACCAACAGCCCCGCCTAGACAAAGCCGGCTTCAGTAGTCGGCCAACCGCAAGACGAATCGACGCTCTCCCGGAGCTCGGTGAGGGGGGAAGCCACTGAGACTTCGCGGCCCCTCGACCACAACGCCTCACCGGCTTCGGGGACTACTATCGGAGTAATGGGCCACGGGTAGCCACACCCGAGTCCCTGGATTTATCAAGACTTTGGGCCAGCTCCGCCTTGCTGCGCCCCAAGCTGAAGCTCCGCCCTCTGGGGGCCGGCTAGCTCAACGGCCGGTCACCAGAGGGCGTCCAACCACCAGCAGACGGCATCACGAGCAGCCGGCTCCAACCGGCCGGCGTCTAGGGAAGACGGCATCGGGCAAGTGGCCATCGCGCACCCTCAGAGGTTGTGCCCCCATCAAAAGGACAAGATGGGGCGTGGCTACAGTGAAGCCCTCACACCCGAATCTTGGGATTGGCGTGGCCACAGTGTCCCGTACGGGCGGAGATCTCCAGACGGCGTGGCACTGTTGCCACCCTCCCACGACGTCACTCTAGGCAGGCGGAGCCATGCTGCGGGCCCTACCAGGCAGTGACGTCCCAGAAGATGCCGCACGCCGAACCAATCGGACCGGAAGAGGGCCGGCCTCCAGCAGGCGGCCGTCCCCTCCCTCGAAGCAAGCGCACCATTAACCTGATGAGACCAGGTGTGGCTACAGTGATCTCCCACCAGGCGGCGGGACTGTAGCCACACTGAGCTGACAAGGCCAGCGTCATTAGTAGCACGGCTACAGTGAGCAGCCACCGACCAGACCCGCCAGCGGCGGAGCGGCCTGTCGGCTCCGTACCGGACCAGTCGGCAGGGCCCACCAGGCGGCGGGCCCCAGTAGTCGGCGGAGAAGCCGGAGGCCGGAGACGCTGACAGCCCGGCCCAGCAGCCGGCCAGATTACCATTGTACCCCTGGGGGGGGGGGTAGGCCAATATAAACCCCCCAGGGCACCCATACAAAGGGTTCCGACCCCATTAGACCTAGCCACATTCCTAGAGCAGGAGAGAGCTAACCTTGCCTCCCCCTACCTCTAGCATACAGTTCAAGGAGCAACTCTGTATCACTTGTGCCTTTAGTGATCATGCGGAGACCTCGTACAGCAGGACTAGGGGTGTTATCTCCTAGGAGAGCCCCGAACCTGGGTAAAGTACGCCGGCGTCCGTGTCTACGCCTCATCCCGCTTCCGGGCACCGGGGACATTCTACTTGCTCCCACCATGATAAGCCATCCTTTGGCATATGTCGCACCCAATCCCCGACATTTGGCGCCCACCGTGGGGCGAGGTGCACCGTCTCCTGGAGATCTTCTTTGGACGGGAACACTGCTCAATTTAATATCTAATCTCTAATCACCCCTCATCATTCCAAATCATCTAACTTCCCGGACAGTCACCCATCCTCTCACTACTCTAGCCTGAACACGCTTAACTTTCGGGTTCTATTCTCCCTCGTTTCCAAGTCTGCACTTGTTGCTTTCCTGACAAATGTAAGCTGTCAATCCTATTTACCCTCAGCAGTTTAGCTTGAGCATTAGGTCACACGTTTCACCGTTTGAGTTTGGAACTATTATTCTAAAAAACATTTAGTCACACTAATATTTCTTGAATAAGTTTGACCACAGTTTGTCCACAGTTTGACCATAGTTTGACCAGATTTGACCAAAATTCAAAAAATTGAAATAATTATTTAGTACTAATATTCTTCAATAATTATGTAGCAACATTAATACTTCTTGAATAAGTAGTTTGACCATAGTTTGACCAGATTTAACCAAAATTAAAAAAACTAAAATTATGTAGCAACATTAATACTTCTTGAATAAGTAACACTAATATTATTGCGTAATTATTTAGTAACACTCTATATTTCTTGAATCAGTTGTTTGACCGGTTTGACAAGATTTAACCAAAATTTTAAAAAACATAAATTAGAGCATATCTTTTTTTCCTTTTACAATTTTGTCATTTCAAAAATTGTCCTAAACCCTAACCCGGGACTTAAAACGTCGGTAACTCTATGCTAAACAGTAAAAACTAAGGGTTTAAACCATAAAACCTAACCCTAAACTCTGAAATCTAAACCCTAGCACTAAAGGCACAAAACGTCTAAAAAACGTCTAAAACGTCCAAAAACTCTATTTTCCCTTTGGAATTTTGAGATTTTAAAAAATTGTCAAAACGGAAAACTTGTGTTTCAGCGGATCTATCTTTTTGTTCTGCAAATTTTGATATATTATATGTATTTTTCTAAATTAGGATGATTTAGTTATGATTTTTCCAAGTTTGAAAATTGCCATATAGTCCCGTTTTGTGTCTCCTACCGGGGCTATAGGTTAGACCCCTTTAGTGCCGGTTCGTGGCACGAACCGGTACTAAAGGTTGGCCCTTTAGTACCGGTTTGTGCCACAAACCAGGACTAAAGGGGCTCGTGGGGCCCCGGCCTGACGCCAGCCTGCCACCACCCCATTAATACCGGTTCGTGGCACGAACCAGTACTAATGGTTCAACACAAACCGACACTAATGCATAGCCGTTCAAACCGGTACTAATGGTACCATTAGTACCGGGCCAAAATCAAACCGGGACTAATGTGTCTCATATAAGGTCCTTTTTCTACTAGTGGCCTCATCCCTCTTCCGGGCACCGGGGACGTTCTACTCGCTCCCACCATGATAAGTCATCCTTTGGCATATGTCGCACCCAACCCCCGACACAGATGATGCTGCTGCTAACGACATCGCCCTTGCCATGGCCTGCTCACGCGCCTCCTTCCCCCAAACTTACCTTGGCCTCCCCCTCTCCCCTACTAAACCTCCATCAAATGCCTTCAATCCCATCCTAGAACGCTCCCGCAAGCTGCTGGCTGGCTGGCGCGCTAAGTTGCTTGACAAAGGCGATCACCTTATTCTTATCTCCATAGTCCTAGACTCCCTACTTACCTACTTCATGTCAGTCTTCCGTTTCCCCAAAAAAGTTTTAAAAACCCTAGACTCCATTCGTAGAGCTTTCTTCTGGGCAGGTGACGAGTCAGTTTCAGGTGCTCAATGCCTTATTGCATGGAAAATCGTTTGCATTCAAAAAAATACGGTGGTTTAGGACTCAAAAACTTGCATCTTCAGAATAATTGCGTGCTCATGAAATTTGCTGCCAAGGCCCTCACTTCCTCCTCCACCCCCTGGCTAGATTGGTTGGATCTTCAACACCCAAATGCTCTAGTCTCACCCCCACCCCAAAACTCCTTCCTCTGTCGTACCATTGCACAACAAATACCCACCCTACAGTGCATCTCCTTTGTCCTAACAAACAGTGGGACACACGCTTATTGGCACAACACTTGGCTCACCCCAACACCTCTAGCCCACACCTTCCCTCACTTACTCTCACACTCCACTCTTCAGCTGGTTAAGGTGGCTAATGTGCTGCGATACGATTTAGAAGCTAACCTCCGTAACCGTCTCTCCCTCCTGGCAGAGCAAGAGCTTGTTGCGTTGTTGGCTGTTTTGCAGGATTTCGTCCCTTCGGCTGAGGAAAACCAAAGGTTTCTTCTACAGGGTCTTGCCTTCTCCACCAAGCATGCGTACAGCACACTCATGGCACGCCCGGACTGTGATCCTCTCGCCCCCCTCATTTGGCGCTCTAAGGTTCCACACAAGATAATTTTTTTACCTGGCTCCTCTTCAAGGATCGACTCAACACCAGGGCCAACCTTGCCCACAAGCAGATCATCTCCACGGACATATGTCCTTGCTGTGCTATGCTACCCGAGGACTCCATGCACCTCTTCCTCACCTGTCCCCTTGCCAACCGAGTCTGGCAACGGCTGGGCATTCTACCTCAAGTGGAGAGCATCATCGACCACTAGGACGCTCCGATACCTCACCACCTGCCACACGAGACTTGGCATTTTATACTCATGTCTCTCCTCTGGAATATATGGGCTGCGTGCAATGACATGCTGTTTAGAAACATTGATCAACGTTCTGTAATAACCCTTAGAGCTCTCATCTCTGACTTAGACCTTTGGTCACACCGTCTCATGGCAACATGTGACAAGGAGGACGTCTACTCGTGGCGTTCCTACCTCTCTACACGCTGCGCCGTGCCTTTGTAATCCTGTGCATGCTGCCTCGGCGACTTTTGAGTAATATATTCAGGGAGCCCCCCCCCCCCCCCCCCCCCCCCCGCGGTGATTCTCAAAAAAAAAACAAAGTATGCCATCTCGCATCTTATTATCCACAAAGTGTACATGACCACATTGCCCTTGAGTTTTAAAAGGACTAGATAATACCCCGCGCCTTGATATGGGAATAAGTCTCTTCCACATCCTCACCATATATCAGCAGTAGCAGAGCTAGCCGTAAATGGGGGCTGACTGCACGTTAAAATGGCTCGTGACATTCAGTGGACTGATTTTTTTATGAAAAAAATTGATGAAGTGAAGGACTTACATGTGCTTGAGGGTTTGCATGTGTTGAAAAATGGAATGCGAAGGGCTTGCATCTGCTTGATGATGCAGAGGAATTGCATGTGCTAGGAAAATAGGTAGTGGGTTGCAATTATTTAATAACAAATGATTCAAAAGGTGAGACGTTCAGTGACGCAATACTTGTTGAAACTGGATCAAGAAAACCAAATCCGGTGAGAAAGAAACACAAGGAAACATACCTGCAGCTTTATGCGGCCAAAACTGCAAACGGCACGCTAGAGAGTTTGGCCAACTTATCAAATGTACGCTGCAATCGCATGTCAAAACCACTGGTTGTTCCCACACTGGATGCAAGTTTCATGCATGAGGCCGGGCGTTGACAAGGCAGGCTGAATGACATTAACATTTCACACAAGGCAGGAAACTCTGAGAAAAAATTGCACTAGTGGAAGGTGAATCGGCCATCGTGAAGTCTGAAGGTCAAACTATGCGACAGCAAAAGAAACTTGTGAAATATCTCAACATAGCAGCATATGCATGCAGGACTCCTCAACAAAATCAAGAAACATGTTGTCACAGGATGGAGCTGCGTATTTCAAGAAACAGGGTTTGTGCCTTGTACGCAACTACTTGCAAGTTTGATATGATTGAACAATGGTCATGTTTAGATTGTGTGTAATTTGTATGTGCTCCTAACAGGCCACCAATGATTTGTAATACAGTAATTTCCATTCTTTGAAGTGCCTACCTTGGTCGGAAAGAACTCGGCAACGTCAAACCGACTTTTTTGTCGAAAGGTGAGACCAATATGAAAAGATAAGTAAAATAATGTAAAAGAGGCTAGGTTTTTTTTCTTGGTGGAGGATGATGTGTGTTTCATTAAAGCTCTAACACTAATTCCTCACTAATGAGAAAACTATAAGATAATCAAAATTGTAAACCTTACTGTGCCACAGTAGCAAAGTTCCTCTGGAAAGTCCTGGTGGAAACTGAGGTGTTCATCTGTGAAAAGCCTTAAGTGTGTGGATTTAGCGCTGGTGCTACAGAAAGTATTTGAGCGAAAGAGAAACCAAAAGTATACTGGACAACACATGGTTGCACAAGCTGAAGAATTGATCTTAAAATGATTAAATTATCACAAAAAAGGCAAGCAAATCGTTCCTCTCTGAAAAATATGTTGACCATGGGATTTTGCAGTCCTATGACAATGGAACCTCGGTTTAGGCTCTGTTTGGATCGTCGTTTCGTTTTCAGATACGCGTGCAAAAAATACAGACCTCGGGCGGTCGTTTCGTTTCCAGCCGGAAATTGTGCAGCGGCCAGTAAAATACAAGTATTGGAATACAACCATCCCAAGCGCGGGCCTGTTTTGGACGGGGGGGCGGGGGGATTCAATATACTCAGGAGTCCGGTCATAAATGAAATCACAGAAGTTTGCCCATAGCTGAGACCGGTCATGGTTCAGCCATGGTAAGTGTATCTATCTATTTTTGATAAAGGATGGATTTATTAGCTCATAAAGGAGCATCAAGAAGATACAAACCAAAAGAGCACACACCCGGTCTCTCCATAGTTAAGATGCACACAGCCAACACAAACGCACACACATAAAAAACACAGCGGCAAATAGCAAAGTCATATAAGACCAAAGCTATGCGTAGCCGAGGAAAAAGGAAAAACCCAAAGTGATCAAAGCCACAATCGGCAAACTACAGTAAACACCCGCACCAATTATCTAATGACACCACACAGACAACGAGGTTCTTCAACAGCAACTCCTTCAGGAAGGGAGCGACACTCAAGCGTCGCCGTTACCGAATTCAACCATCAAGGGCGGAATCTAGGTTTTCACATTAAAGAATCAGTCGGGGCATATCCGGACAATGCCTTCAACAAGGTAACGACATAAAAAAACATTGCCATTGCCAAGTATAACCAGTTCGGTTTAGACCTAGGCTTTCACCCCGGACCTCGTGACCGGGTGCTCGAGTAGCACCACCATCGAAGTCATGCAAGTGTTGTCGCCGCCACTTTTCCATGATCCAAGCAGTTACATGCGATGTGACCGCCGCCACTGCACAACCATTCCTCTGCGTCAAGTGGTCGCTCATAATTTGCATCCCGCTATCGAAGTCAACCACTGGATCGTGAGATGGACCGAAGATCTTGCAATGACCACCGCTGTTGTGGAGCCGTAGGAGGCAGCTGCAGCACAATGTGCAGTCACCCTCACTCGGTCGACCGAATCTAAATCACCACCACCAAGCCGTGGATCATAGCGCCGCGGGTGGTTACCACCAGATCCATGGTTGCCGGCCACGAACCTTCATGGGATCGCGATGTCTTGTAACCATTCCCATGTAATATGTAATCGTAGATGACAACGCATCCGTACGCGAGCCATGGCGCCAACTGTAGCAAGGAGTCACCGCACTTCAGGATCACCTCTTACCTTGTGCTCATAGACGAGCATCATTCTACAACTCCAACCATTTGGTATTAGACCGATGATCATCACTGGTGACGATATCTAATGGCTAAAAACGGGATCAGCTTCTGGAACCTATTGAAATTATTTTTACCAGCTGCTCCATGTGCAGTTATTTCAGTGAGTAGTGTGGCCATTTTACACTCTGGATAGAATGGACTGTGTAAGGAGTTTGGTGTTTGAATAGCCATGGATCATTTAACACACCCTGAAATATGAAGAGTAATTGCAATGGATGGAGCCATGCTATCCGAGTCTAGACATCAGCAGCAACCACATCTTATGGAAAAAGAAGGAAGACTGTATGCTACTTACTAGTTGCTATAAATGGCGTATAAGACAGATGCTAAAATTCGATCATCTTTATCCTTAATTTAACAAGCAGTGTCGCAGTGCCAATTAATGGCAGGAAAACTATTCCCCAGTTCTGTTCCATGTCTTAGGAGATTGGTGCCAATAGCACTTACAAATGACAATAGCTATGGCCATCCTTATATTGTGAAAGTTATGTGTGGAGTCAGATACTGAACTGAAATCATGAGATGGAATCATGTGATGTTGGTCGTGTCTGAAACCAATTGTGGCCCAACATATTACATATCGCTGCGTAGATCAGACAACAAAGGCATTGGGCTCCCGGCCAAGAATGATTTTATGAGTGTAAGCGCCTGTTTGGGACGATTGAGAGGAACCTCATGACCCGCACCCCTTACAGTCACAAAGTTGAGCCTCTTGTACCCTTGGCTCCAGCTACCAACCTGTTTAAACATGGAAGAGTTTAGAAGCTAGGAACAGAATGGAGGACGGATATCCCAATTAAACTAACATACTGGAACGAGTAACAAAAAATAAAGGAGAATACAAATATTGCCTTATAACGGCGCATAGAATACAACCTATCCTAGTTGAAAAGGGAACATATTATTCATGCAATCTAGCCATAGTAAGTTAGAAAGCTAAATGAATGTGTATCATCACTACTGCAGGAATGCCTAGTAGTGGCGGGCGCCAAATGGCCAGCAGTGGCGAGCGAGGCTCTTTGGGCCGCCCGCCACTGACTTCCTGCCACTGCTAAGGGATCATCAGTGGCGGGCGCCCGCCTGCCACTGGTAGGGCCCTAGCAGTGGCGAGCGGCGCTATATGCCCGTCTGTGTTATACCTCTCGTAGCAGTGGCGGGCAGCATACCTATGGCGGGCAAAGCTGCCCGCCCGCCAGTACTCTGTTTTGTTTGAGCGGCAGGCTCTTGTTAGTGCCCGCCACTGATTAATTCACCAGGCTAAAGTAAAAAATCACTGTCGTTGCAACATATATTATGCTGCCACAGCAGCGTTAGATGATGCAAATAGGGGAAAGTTATCAATTAAATGTGAGCAAATCAGGAATAAAACTAGTGGTAAACACTTAAAATAAAGAACGAGAAGTACATTAAGAATAAACTAGTTACACAAAATACATGGTCATCAACTACATAGTGCATGATGCCAAATATGTTTAGTCACGGATTCAGTCTTGCCCGCTGCAATGCACTACGTAAGGTTCTTTTGTTGGTTGGACGCATCTTCTTCGGAGTTATTGTAGAATAGGCCAGACAACAAGCGGACCTCCTTATTTATGATAGCCGCGAACTTGACTTTTAGTTCTTCGAGCACTAAGCCAGCTTCGGGCTGATTTTTTTGTACTTCTTGACGCCATTTGAAGATTTTATCATGATGGTTTAACATTTGCGCAGACCTATGAATTCTTCCATGCGAATGCGGGTGTAGAAGCCACATGTTAGACTAGTTGGCGGTTGTTGCATACAAGATAGAGTGTTCCCCTCTGAAGGTAATCATTTTCTTTCCACTTCCTTTGTAGTTTTTCTCAACCGTGTCGCCTCCTGTAGTATTCCAATCAAAAAGACAATCATCGAGAAGGTCCTTCAGGAGGGACCAGTCTTTTCCCGGGCTCTTCGTGAAATCCAGCACGTAACAATTGCACCTTTGCGGTCTTAGCACTAGGAGAACCCAATGGTTGCCGCGCAAAAGAGAGTAAGCATACCCCGCAATCATGGCAAAGTTATAAAATTTGAGACGTGAAAAATATATGAAGGAAAGGTACAAATGCGAAAGCATAAGCCAAAGAAGGACGTACATGGGTCGGTACGGCACGAGGAGGAAGTTCTTAACCTTGTTCTGTTGCATGAAATCCAGAGGTGGCTCTTCATGCATCGCCTCCCTTCCTTATATTTTAGGTTTTCCTCGTTCATGAGATAAGGGTCGGCTATCGCAACATCGGAAATTTTCTTGCTTATTACCTCGGTGGCTTGAAAAAGCGCCCATAGCCTCATTAGGCAAGTTCCGATACTACAGAATCTGAACATATAGAAGATCTCTTTGAAATCTATGTATATTTTGTCCCCGCTGAATTTTCAAAAGAAAGTATATCCCTTTGGCACCTTCGCAGTGTAGTGTGTTGGGTTAACAATGGATCCCTGCTTATTAATGGCAAGCTCTGGTTCCACAATTTTGTCATGTAGAATCTTCATCTCAAGCCTCAGGTGCTCGTACGCTTTGTCTCGTAGTATTCTCTGACCTGGGATATAGACAGGTGCTTTTGGGTTGTCAGCGCATTATTCATATGCCAAGGACTTCTTCAGTGCCTTCTTTACTGGTGGTCTACCATTTGCACGTGTGGCGGCAGAAGTTTTTGCCTTAGTATTCATTTTCGCAACCTTTAGATGCGTGTTTCTTTTTTTCACCGGTTGGATGGAAACGGGCGGACAGAACATCGCTTCTTGGTCCACCAGATTCTTCAGTGTTGTTGGAGTAAACTTTGGTTGTTTGCAAGGTTGCGTCTCGGGATGGGCTGGCGGCGTCTCCTCATCTGCAGCATAATTAGGATTTTGTGATTCTTCAAGCACATGTGCTCTTCCTGCACATCCTTAGCTGATACGGGGTTGCAAAGACCTAGAGGAGATCGTCTAGGTGGCGGTCCAACGCCGTGGATGTTGGGAGATGGTGATGGTGCTGCAATGTCGGGGATGGTCGAAGATGGTGTTCTGTTTGGGGATGGCTTTTTGTTGTAGGGTCAAACCCTAGGTGGGATCTTTCAACACTTGGAGGGGGAAAAGGAGGAAAAACACTCAAGAACACAAGAACAAAACTCTCAAACAAACCCAAATATCACATCCACTAGAGTAGCATACATGAGATCCACATGATTACATGAACAATTCAAGGAGAATAGCACTAGGTAAGTTCTTCCCACTAGGTGAGGTCTTGATATTGATCTTCTCCAAGAGGAGGCCTTGACAATCCAAAGGATTCTTCCCTAGGTGGGGTCTTGATCTGCAAAGAGGAGGGGATACAAGGAGCAAAGCTCACAATGTTTAATCTAATACTTTGCTAACCTTCCAAATGGCCTAGGAGAAAAGTATATAAAGGCTAGGGACGAAACTTAGGGAAAGGGGGGGGGGTACAAAGGACTAAAATGTCCCTGAAACGCGTAGCCACGGTGGAAGGGTCCGGGCACCCGGGGAGGAACCGGCCGGGCACCCAGATCGGTCAGGGAGCAGCGCCCAGGAGGGACCGGGCACCCGGAGGCGAAGTGGCCGGGCACCCGGCCAGGTCAGGGGCTAGCGGGGCGAGTGGCCGGGCACCCGGGGTTGCTCCCAGCGGCTGGTGGTGCATGGGCCGGGCACCCGGGGTGGGCTGGGCGAAGCCCAGGTGGAGGGCCTGGCACCCGGGGCGGGCTGGGGCGCAGCCCAGGCAGAGGCCGGGCACCCGGGGCTGCCATGGCCGGGCACCCGGGGTGTCCAGGGGGGATGGGCCTCCCCATGTCTTTGCGTCTGGGCACCCGGGGTCCTTCCGACCGGGCACCCGGGGTGTCCAGGAGATTCTCTCCTTCGTTCTTCTTGTCCTCCTCTCCCTTCCCTTACTCCATGGACGCTCGAGTCTCCATCATCTCCTTCTCACGATCGTCTTGTTGGTGCCTAAGAATACATAGCGAGTCTCTTTGAGGTAGAATCCAATTCTCATGTGAAACCGAGCGAAACCCGAAGAGGAGAGAGTCAACCTCGTTCTTGATGGCGCGTGCACGTGCTCTTGTCATTGGTCCACTTGGTGCTTGCGGTGGTGATGGAGTGTTGGTGCGAGTAGTCGAGGAATGCTCCGCATCATCTTCCCCCCTTGGGAAAGATCCGTCCATGGATCGTGCTCTTCATAACCATGATACTTGGCCAAGTCTTTGACGTTGAATATGTCGCTAACGTTGTACTTGTCGTATGGGATGTCGACCTTGTAGGCATTGTCGTTGTAGCGTGCGATCACCTTGAATGGTCCGTCGGCTCTTGGGAGTATCTTGGACTTGCGTTCCTTGGGGAAACGGTCTTTGCGGAGGTGTATCCATACTTGATCACCAGGTTGGAACACCATAGGAGACTTGTTGAGGTTGAGCTTGGAAGCGAGTCGTTGTACTTGGGGCTCGATCGTGGAACGTGTTTCTTCATGCATCTTCTTCAGGTAGGCGGCTCTTGCACTTGCGTCCATGTTTGCTCATTCTTGAAGCGGTAGAGGAAGGATGTCCAATGGCGACAAAGGGTTGAAAGCGTAGACGACCTCGAAGGGGGACTTGCCGGTTGTATTGTGTCTTGCGCGGTTGTAGGCATACTCGGCGATGGGTAGGCACTCCTCCCACTCCTTGATGTTCTTCTTGATCAACAGACATAGCAGAGTTGCAAGCGTCCGGTTGGTGGCTTCCGTTTGGCCATCGGTTTGAGGATGATATGCCGTGGAGAATAGTAGCTTGATCCCAAGCTTGGCGCATAGCGTCTTCCAAAAGTAGCTTAAGAACTTGACGTCTCGATCCGACGCAATTGTCTTTGGTACACCGTGCAACCGCAAGATTTCCCTACAAAAAAGATTGGCAACATGTGAAGCGTCGTCTATCTTATTGCATGGGATAAAATGAGCCATTTTAGAGAATCAGTCCACAACAACAAAAACAGAGTCCTTGCCATTTTGAGTCCTAGGTAATCCAAGCACAAAATCCATGCTAATGTCTTCCCAAGGTTGATGTAGAAGGTAAAGGCATATGTAAACCATGGGATTGAGAGTGTGACTTAGCTTTGCAACATGTAGAGCACCGGTTGGTGAAATGGGCGACACTGCAAAACATCTGGGGCCAATAATAGTTCTTGGAGAGCATGGCAAAAGTCTTGTCGCGTCCAAAGTGTCCCATGAGTCCACCTCCATGAGCCTCTTGCAAAAGGAGCAAACGAAGAGAAGACTCGGGAATGCATAGTTTGTTAGCTCTCATAAGATAACCATCCTTGATGTAATATTGTTCCCAAGATGTATGCGTCAAACATTTAGCATAATGAGTAGCAAAAGATGGTTCATTAGCATACAAGTCTTTTATGTGCTCAAAGCCAATAACATTCAACTCAAGTTTAGTGACAAGCGTGCATATGCGTGAAAGTGCATCCGCAACTACATTTTCCTTACCCTTAATGTACTTGACCACATAGGGGAAAGATTCAATAAATTCACTCCATTTGGCATGACGCTTGTTCAACTTAGTTTGACCTTTGAGGTACTTAAGCATTTCATGATCGGTATGTATGACAAACTCATGAGGTCTAAGATAATGTTCCCAAACATGTAGCACACGCACTAAAGCATACAATTCTTTGTCATATATGGGATAGTTAAGTTGAGCACCGAAGAGGTTTTTTACTAAAGTATGCAATTGCTCGTTGTTCTTGCACAAAACTCCTCCAATTCCGGTACCACTAGCATCACAATGAACCTCAAAAGTTTTATCAAAGTTGGGCAAAGCAAGAATCGGTGCATGAGTAAGCAAAGACTTGAGCTCATCAAAAGCGGTTGATTACAAAGGTCCCCAAACAAAGGAGCATTCTTCTTACTCAAAGCATGCAAAGGAGCGGCAATAGTGCTAAAGCTTTTCACAAAACCACGATAAAAACCTACAAGACCAAGAAAACAACGCACTTGTTGCAAATTGGTGGGTTGAGGCCAAGTTTTAATTGCTTCAATTTTAGACTCATCAACATGGACACCCTTGTAAGAGACAACAAAACCCAAGAAAACTAGCTTGTCAACACCAAACGTTCACTTTTCCATGTTGGCATAAAGACGTTCCTTGTGAAGGGTTTGCAAAACGGCCCTAACATGATTAATATGCTCTTTCATGGTTTTGCTAAACACAAGAATGTCGTCAAAGTAAACCACAACAAAGACTCCAATGTAAGGTCGAAGCACAAAATGCATAAGACGCACGAAAGTACCGGGAGCCTCCGATAAACCCATAGGCATAACTAACCACTCATATAAGCCAAATTTGGTTTTGAAAGCAGTTTTCCATTCATTACCCTCTTGTATGCGGATTTGATAATAGCCACTTTTAAGATCAATTTTTGAGAAAAAGTTGGCTCCGCTAAGTTCATCAAGCATATCATCTAAGCGAGGAATGGGATGCATATAGCGAACGGTAATAGCATTTATAGGTCTACAATCTGAACACAAGCGAAAACTTCCATCTGGCTTAGGCACAAGTATAACGGGAATGACACAAGGGCTTAAACTTTCACGTACATGACCGTTGTCGATGAGTTGTTGTACTTGCCGTTGAATCTCCTTAGTTTCTTCTGGGTTGACACGGTATGGAGCTTTGTTTGGAAGTGGCACTCTGGGGATGAGATCGATTCGATGCTCAATGCCTCGAAGAGGAGGGAGACCCGGGGGTAGCTCATCGGGGAAAACATCTTGAAATTCCTGCAAAAGAGATTGAAACACCAAAGGTAGCTCGTGAGAGGTGTTAGTTTTTGGTTCTCCATCCTTGCACAGAAGTGCATCACACTCGATGGGTTCTCACACACTTCTCTCATCTCACTTTTTGTGGCAAATAGTATGAGGTTTTTCTCTCTAGGCGAGGAGGCGCTCAAGTTTGGCTTGTGGCTCTCACTCACTTTTGGGTGGATCACTTTCTCACTCTTCTCTTCATGATGGGTGGCTTGCTTGTCGGCTATCACTTGACTAGGAGACATAGGTTGTAGCACATACTCCTTCCCTTTCATCTTGAAGCTATAGTGATTGGTACGCCCATTGTGGATGACACCACGGTCGAATTGCCATGGTCGACTGAGAAGGAGGTGGCAAACGGTCATTGGGACCACATCACATTCCAAAGTGTCCTCATATGCACCAATTTTGAAGGAGACTTGGACTGTATGCTGAACTCGGATAGTGCCGGAGTCACTTAGACATTGAACCTTGTAAGGGTGCGTATGCTTCCTCTTGACCAATTGAAGCTTGGAGCATAGTTCTTCACTTGCCAAATTGTGGCAACTACCTCTGTCGATGATGACCTTGACGGACCTTCCATTGATGCCGGCCTTGGTGTGGAAGATGTGGCACCGTTGATCTTCGTCTTGGTGGTGTTGGAGCATCAAGGCTTTTGAGACCACGAGAGAGGGACTTGAATTGTTGTCACAAAAGACTTGGTCATCTTCATCTTCGTTCACGCGCCGGTGCATAGCCACATGCTCAATGGCTTCCATTTCTTCTTCACTCATCGAGTCGTATGTGCCGTCATCATTGAAGATCATTGTTCGCTTGTTGGTGCATTGGAAGGACTTGTGTCCTCGGCCGCCACATGTGAAGCATTTGAATGAACTTGTCTTGACGGGATCATCGGGTGGCGCCGAAGATGAATGAGTCTTTGATTTGTAGGTTCTTCCGGAGGACGAGTCGAGGAAGGTGCCACTTGCTTGGAACTTGACTTGTCGCTGGTACTTGGTGATGCTCGAGTTGATGTAGGAGGTGCCGAAGTCGCCGGAGCTTGAGAGTATGAGCCGTAGGTCTTGGACGAGTACTTGGCGTATTTGAAGTCGTCTTGTACTTGTCGCTCAGCCTTGGTCGCTTGATGAACTAGCTCAAGAAGGTTGGAATATGGTTGGAAGTCGGCGATCCGCTTGATTGGGTGGTTGAGGCCGTTCAAGAAGCATGCCATTGTTTGCTCGTCATCTTCCTTGACATTGGCTCGTATCATGGCAATCTCCATTTTTGTAGTATTCTTCCACCGTCTTTGTGCCTTGCTTGAGGAGTTGCAACTTCTTGAAGAGATCTCGAGTGTAGTGTGTAGGCACAAAGCAGGCTCTCATGACTTCCTTCATTGATTCCCAAGTTGTGATTGGTGGTTCGCCTCTTGTATATGTCGTCGCTCGATCACTTGTTCCCACCAAATGAGGACGTAGTCTTGGAACTCGAGGGAGGCCATGGAGATCTTCTTTTCTTCATCGTAGTTGTGGAGGCGAAAAATCTTGTCCACCGTCAATGCCCAAGAGAGGTATTCTTCGGGATCATTGCTTCTGGAGAACTTTGGCATGGTGAACTTGAGTTTGCCATAGCAGAGTTCTTCATCTTGATAGCGGTTGTGATATCGCTCTTGCCTTGGAAAGTCCTCAAATGCTCGTTTGTCGTGATGTCGCTCTTGGCGTGGAGGAGGGTCTTGAAGCACTTGTTCCACTTGGTGTCGCTCTTGTCTTGGAGGAGGGCGAGGAATGTGCGCTTGATTGCGCCTTTCTTGTTGCTCTTCGCATCAGGCTGCTTCTTCTTGTATCTCGCGACGAAGAGCTTCTTCTTGTTCTCGCACTTGGCAGTTGCAGTCTTCAACAGCTCTAGTGGCCTCACTTAGAGCTTGTTGTGCTTCAAGTGCTTGAACTTCACGTTCGAGGGCTTGTGCTTCACGGCGCTCTTATGCTTGTCGAAGTGCATCACCGTCTTGAGGGACTTGAAGTGGTACTTGTGGAGGTATTTGCTCTTGCTCCATTGCTCCTTGAGGGACTTGGTGTCGCATCCGCTCACGTGCTCGAACTCGGTCTTGTAAGCCATTGCCATGGAATGGATTTTCTTGAGCGTGGTGATCTTGAGGATGATCACGTCGAGGAAGGAGAGCTCGTGGAGGACTTGCATCATAAGAGGAGTAGTCCGAAGATTGCCAACTTGTACGGTGACTTGAGTGGCGCCGTCTTGAAGAAGCGGATGAGGAAGACGGGCGTCGCACGATCATGTTGCGGAGCTCTTCCATCTGTGTGTTGAATCTGTCATCGATGTTTTGATGAAGGTCGGAGGCGAGTTGCTCCAAGCGTTCACCCAATGCGACGTTTTCTTGATGAAGCGCTCGTTGCGCGATGAAGAAGTGGTTCTTGGAGACGAAGCCGGAATCATCACCTTGCTCCTCGAAAAGTGGGTTCAACGACGAGTTTGGTCTATCCATCATAACCAAGTGGGGTGAGTAGGAAAATGAGAGAACAATACCAAAGTTACCTTCTCCGAGGATTGAGGATGTAACAAGTGTCACTCAATGTAATGCCACAATAGGAGAATTGGAACCGGGTTTGTTTCTCACACCTACAAGTAAGAGGCTTATGGAGTAGCTCGGTTAGGATGGTGGCAAAAATTTCAAGCAAACGTTAGTCTAGATATCGATAAGGTTGAGAAGGTTCACAAAAATGAAAGTAAAGCAAATAGATCAAACCCAAAGGTATCAGTAGGTACACATGCACGGAAGATAGATGGGATCCGCACAACCAAGGAGTGAGCTCAAAATGTGCAACCATGGAAAATGCTCTTTCTGTGCAAATGATCGAGAGACACTAGCTCGATTGCTCAAATGGTCAAGATACGCTTGTGCACCTACCTATGAGAGAACCGTGCCGTCTTCAATCCCGACTATGGTATATATGCGATGACCAAGATGATATAACTATGCAAATGGCTCAACTCTATTGCTTAAAAGCTTTTCTTCTCCTTTTTTCTATGCTTGATACTCGAGCCGAGTATGATATGAGACAAGTATGTATGATGTGCACGGGAGAGACTTATGGCACAAGGATGATAACACGATCACTACGGTGCACAATAGCGTCGCCCGGCAATTCTCAACTTGCTAGTCTCAATGGGTAAGCAACGCAAAGTGGCTTGGGCTATCAATGCAAAAAGCAAGGTAAGAAGTAAGTGTCGTCGAGGTTACCGTCCTTCCTCACGGTTAGCGGTGAAGATGTCTCCAAGTCGATGATGGTGATGACGATGTCACACGCTCCTAAGTAGCCGAAACACCTTAGGAAACGGAAGTGGCAACACAAAATCGGTCAAGTGTGGAAGGTGGGTGTTTTTGTGATGATTTTTTGGGATGGGGCTAATGGTGGTGGTAGTGGGATGAGTGGATGGGGGATGTCAAGAGCTTCTAAATGAGCTAAAGAACACGAAAAACAGACTTGGGAGGTGGAAGTTATGGCCAAAATGGTGTTGGTAGTGGGCTGATTTTGGGGGGGGGGTGCGGGCACCCGGGGGTGTGAGGTGCGGGTGCCCGGGGGTGGCTGGGAGAAATGTCCCGAGGGTGCGGGTGCCCGGGGGTTCGAGGTGCGGGCACCCGGTGGTCTTCGGGATGGGCGGAAAATTTGGGGGAAATGCAAAAGTCCGCGAATTTCGTGGTGGGAAGGGTGGGGATTGTTGGGGAGGGGCTAGATCCACTTGCCAAACATCAAATCCATGGACCAAAACAACCAAATCTCACAAGATCCAACAAATTGCAAGAAAAATTTTTGGGGCTATTTTTGTGGGGATTTTTGAATTTGGATGAAAAACAACAAAATCAAGCTAGCAAATGGGGGGATGGGACTCCAGGATGTGAATAAACCTTGCTCATGTTACCAAGATGTTGTAGGGTCAAACCCTAGGTGGGATCTTTTCACACTTGGAGGGGGAAAAGGAGGAAAAACACTCAAGAACACAAGAACACAACTCTCAAACAAACCCAGATATCACATCCACTAGAGTAGCATACATGAGATCCACATGATTACATGAACAATTCAAGGAGAATAGCACTAGGTAAGTTCTTCCCACTAGGTGAGGTCTTGATGTTGATCTTCTCCAAGAGGTGTCCTTGACAATCCAAAGGATTCTTCCCTAGGTGGGGGCTTGATCTCCAAAGAGGAGGGGATACAAGGAGCAAAGCTCACAATGTTTAATCTAATACTTTGCTAACCTTCCAAATGGCCTAGGAGATAAGTATATAAAGGCTAGGGACGGAACTTAGGGAAAGGGGGGTACAAAGGACTAAAATGTCCCTAAAACGCGTATCCACGGTGGAAGGGTTCGGGCACCCGGGGAGGAACCGGCCGGGCACTCGGACCGGTCAGGGAGGAGCGCCCAGGAGGGACCGGGCACCCAGAGGCGAAGTGGCCGGGCACCCGGCCAGGTCAGGGGCTGGCGGGCGAGTGGCTGGGCACCCGGGGTTCCAAGCCCACGCACCCGGGGCCGGCTGGGGCGCAGCCCAGGCAGAGGCCGGACACTCGGGGCTGCCATGGCCGGGCACCCGGGGTGTCCAGGGGGGTCGGGCCTCCCCATGTCTTCGCGTCCGGGCTACCGGGGTCCTTCCGACCGGGCACCCGGGGTGTCCAAGAGCTTCTCTCCTTCGTTCTTCTTGTTCTCCTCTCCCTTCCCTTGCTCCATGGACGCTCGAGTCTCCATCATCTCCTTCTCATGATCGTCTTCTTGGTGCGTAAGAATGCACAACGAGTCTCTTTGAGGTAGAATCCAATTCTCCTGTGAAACCAAACGAAATTCGAAGAGGAGAGAGTCAACCTCGTTCTCGATGGCGCGTGCACGTGCTCTTGTCATTGGTCCACTTGGTGCTTGCGATGGTGATGGAGTGTCGGTGCGAGTAGTCGAGGGATGCTCGGCATCACTTTTCCATTATGATATGCTTTGCAGGCCACTCAAGGTAACCAGCAAAGCATTCCAAAAGGGGTTGCGGCTCGTCACCCTCTTCTATAATGTTGTGGCAGAATCAAATTGTGGTATTCTCAGAACACTCTAAGCAAAGAAACCTTCCGCACGTTCTCATTTAATTTGTTGTTGTGCATGACATTTCCTGTAAAGACCCTACCTTTTGCAACCTCCAACAAGTCGCCACTAGTACTCACTCTAGTTAGGAGAGTGCAAGGAATTTCTTCCTCCAACGAATGTGGTGCCACCATGAACATGAATGACATTAATGATCAAGGGGCTTCTGATGATCTTTGTGGGAGAAAGGGCCGGTGGCGTATCCACCATTTCTGGCATATTTGTCGACCCTTTCGACTGAATATGCTTCTGAAACCTCTACCGGAAAATCAGGTAAGACTTCCTTTAACCTTGCATTGACTGACTTAACTATTTAGTCTCTGTCCCTTCTTTCTTTTTCTGACTTAGTTATCCTTTTCTTGGGGGGATGGGAGGCATCCCAGAAAGTACTGCAGGCGCCGAGCTTACGGCCTCGTGTGGGCTCTCTCTCTCTCTCTTCCTGTCGAGGCCGTACAGAATTGTGTCAGATGACTCCTTGGGGCATCCGTCGACTCTTCAAAGCTTGGTGTGTTTTGGGTAAAATTTGCCTGCATGAACAAACTAATATCGTTTAGAAACTGGTCCTAAACGTATATATGATGGAAATGTGGTTGTATATATAGGCTATTTACGTACCGCTCTTTCGGACGCCTTCGCCACCGGAAGGTCTTCGATGTAGTAGAGTCTGGTTTCTTTATGAAGCACGGCTAGGGATCAAAAATATTTCTTGGCACATGGATCCAGGATATTACTCAAGGGTGTTGGCTGACCTTGTGAAGAAAACATAACATCATGCCTATTGATGCGGCTTGAACAACTACTGTAGGTATTTCCCTCAGTGATGAGATCAAGATTATCGAACCAGTAGGAGAACCACACAACACCACGTAAACAGCTCCTGCACACAAAGAACAAATACTTGCAACCCAACGCAAGAGAGGAGTTGTCAATCCCTCCCGGGTAAAAAGATAGATAAATTGTAGTAGTTTGGATAAATAGATCTCACGGGAACGCGAGATAAAATAAATAACAATAAATTGCAGCAAGGTATTTTTGTATTTTTGGATTAATAGATCTGAAAATAAAAGCAAATAAAAATAGATCGCTAAGGCAAATATAATAAAGAAGAGACCCGGGGGCCGTAGATTTCACTATTGGCTTCTCTCAAGAAAAATAGCATACGGTGGGTAAACAAATTACTGTTAGGCAATTGATAGAACTTCAAATAATCATGACGATATCCAGGCAATGATCATTATATAGGCATCACGTCCAAGATTAGTAGACCGACGCCTGCATGCATCTACTACTATTACTCCATACATCGACCGCTATCCAACATGCATCTAATGTATTAAGTTTATGGAGAAACAGAGGAATGTAATGAGAATGATGACATGATGTAGACAAGATCTATTTAAAAATATACCTCATCTGGTTAACCTTAATAGCAACGATACATACATGTCGGTTCCCCTTCTGTCACTGGGATCAAGCACTGTAAGATCGAACCCATCACAAAGCACCTCTTCCCATGGCAAGAAAAAATGATCTAGTTGGCCTAACTGAACCAAAGATTCAAAGAAAAAATATGAGGCTATAAGTAATCATGCATATAAGAGATCAAAAGACTCAAAACTTTCATGGATAAAAACATAGATCTGATTATAAAATCAAAGTTCATCGGATCCCAACAAACACACCGCAAAAAGAGTTACATCAAATAGATCCCCAAAAAACAATTGTATTGAGAATCAAGAGAGAGAGAGAGAGAGAGAGAGAGAGAGAGAGAGGAAGCCAATTAGATACTAACTACGGACCCATAGGTCTACAATGAACTACTCACGCATCATCGAAGAGGCACCAATGAGGATGATGAACCCCTCCGTGATGGTGTCTAGATTCGATCTAGTGGTTTTGTAACTTGCGGTGGCTGGAATTGATTTTTGTCGACTCGCCTAAGGTTTCTAGAATATTGGGGTATTTATCGAGCAAAGAGATGGTGCGGGAGGCCACCGAGGTGGGCACGCCTGGGGGCCCAGGCACGCCCTGGTGGGTTGTGCCCCCCTCGGGGCACCCCCAAGTGCTTTCTTGTCCCACTTGTTCTCTTCTCGTCCAGAAAAAATCCACAAAAATTTCACTGCATTTGAACTCCGTTTGGTATTGATTTCCTGCGAAGTAAAAAACAACAACTGGCAGCGGACACTATGTCAATAGGTTAGTCCCAAAAAATGATATAAAGTTGCTATAAAATGATTGTAAAACATCCAAGAATGATAATATAACAACATGGAACAATCAAAAATTATAGATACGTTGGAGACGTATCAGCATCCCCAAGCTTAATTCCTGCTCGTCCTCGAGTAGGTAAATGATAAACAGAATTTTTGATGTGGAATGTTGCCTAATATGTTCATCACATATTCTTTTCTTTGTAGCATAGACATTTGGACTTTTATATGGTTCAAAGCAATAGTCTAGTTTTGACATAAGGACTTTAATACTTAAGCATATCAACAAGCAACTATGTCTTTCAAAATATCAACACTAAAGCAAGTTATCCCTAGCCCATTATGCTCAATCATTGATCCATTCATGAAGCGGACTCACATATTAGCTATACCCAATGCTCAAGTACGATCATGGTGCCCCTTAGTTGGTGCTTTATAAGAGAAGATGGAGACTCAAGTAAAAATAAAAATTGCATAAAATAGATAGAAAGTCCCTTTGTGGAGGAAAGTGTGGATTTGTAGAGCTGCGAGAGCTCAAAGCGAAAAAGATAGAGATAAAACATTTTGGGTGGCATGTTTTTCCTGTCAACGAAAATGATTGAATAGTTCCCAATACTTTCCATGCTAGATATATTATAGGCGGTTCCCAAATAGAAAATAAATTTTATTCCTTTTTCAACCATATTTTCACTTTCCATGGCTAACCGTATCCACGGGTGCCTTCCATACCAACACTTTCCAAGAAATTTATTATTTGTATACATAAAGTAAATTCTTTTTTTCATTTTGGGACTGGGCATCCCTAATACCTTTGACGTACTCTCATACAATGATAAGTGAATAAACACTCATCTTGAGAATAACACATCTAGCATCGAAATATATTAGCCACTCCCTACCGTTTTATGAGTGGTATGAGCACACAAAGGAGAAATTATTTTGAAAATTAGAGATGGCACATACAAATTTTCTTAGAACGGCAAAATAATACCGCATACAGATAGGTATAGTGGACTCATATGGAAAAAACTTGTTTAGATGATTTTGGATGCACAAGTAGTGATCATACTTAGTGCAAATGAAGGCTAGCAAAAGATTGAAAAGCATCCAACCAAGAAACGAAAAATCTCATAAGCGAGCATTAAGCATAAATAACACCGAATAATGCAACACAAGTAGGATGTAATTTCATTGCATAACTATTGACTTTCGTGCTTGCATAGGGAACACAAACCTTAACACCAATATTCTTACTAAACCATAATTACTATCAATATGACTCACATATTATATCATCATAACTCAAAACTATTACAAAGAATCAAGTTTATTTTGTCTAATGATCTTCAGGAAAGTTTTTATTATATCCTCCTTGGATATCTATCACTTTGGGACTAGTTTCATATGTTGCTTTTAATAAGCTCAAACAAATATAAGTGAAGAACATGAGCATCATATTTCTTTCTCTCAAAATAATTTAAGTGAAGCAAGAGAGAATTTCTTAAAAAAATACTAACTCTCAAATAAATCTAAGTGAAGCATGAGAGCATTTCTTCAAAAATACTAAAGCACACCGTGCTCAAAAAGATATAAGTGAAGCATTAGAGCAATTCCATAACTCATAAAGATTTAAGTGTAGCATATAGAGCTATTCTAACAAGTCATAAAATAATTTTGGCTCTCTCAAATAGGTGTGTCCAGCAAGGGTTCATGACTTAAAATAAGAAGCAAAACAAACAAAGACTCATATCTATACTACTATTAAAATAGCAAACATCAGTTCCCCTATAGCCACACCAAAAATTGTACACTGGATTACCAGAGACGTCCGATCAATCCAATTAAATCACATCTGAAAGTCCATATTACATCAATAGTCTGCCACACAAATTAACGGCCCGGATTAAATGTTCTGCCGGAGCAAACCACCTCGCACACCTCTTCATCCTCAATTAGCGGGGATAGTAATGACCTCGCAAGTCTTAGGCCTCAATTAGTGGGATAGTAATCCCGTATTTTTCTCTCTGGCCTCAGATGCCTCACGATGCCTTGTCTCAACTGTTGTAAAAAATGCCTTCTCGCTCCTGCTCTGATGCCCAAATGATGTGAGCGCGGATCGACGCTGTTACTCCCCGCTCCTCCTCTGCCGCCCCATGGGAACGAGCGCGGATCGCCGCCGTCTGCCGCTACTCCTCTGCTGCCCCATGGGTGGAAGCGTGGATCGCCATCGCCGCCGTCCGCTTCTCTTCTGCTACCCATGGGCGAGAAGCACTTCCACAAAGGTGTTGTGCAAATCACAAAGATCAAGAACTTGATCTCTGAATTAATAAATTTTTTGTCTGCAGGCATGCATTGTTGTCATAATGGTTCTTGTGTCTTGCGTTGGAGCAGCGGGAGCAAGTCCTCCCTCTTCGGATGCTGGCACACGCTCGACCATGTGCATGCATCCATATTCAGCGGCTCCTTTTTCTTCTCCATGTGCTCTCGAAGTCGGTCGGTTCTCAAATTATAAAGAAAGGAACTGCTCGCATCCACAGCATCCGGACATGAGCTATATAGCCGAAACTTGATGACTGGATGTCCGATGATCCGCTGGTCGAAAGGAAACGTATGGAGGAGCGGCTCATGATCCACCCCTGTGATCGGCAAGATAGCTGGAGGTTATCGTCGCAGCGACCAAGCGCGGGCCTTCCACGCTGAGATCTAATCACTGCCATCATCAACGTGCGTCGCCACACTTCTGGAGTAGTATTGTTGAAATCTCACGTCCAGGATTAATCAATATATTTATATATGCACTTCTATATCTATCAGTACAGGCACCACAACCACATGGATCACCATATTCGAGTACCTCTATAGTTTTGTTTCATCAATTAGATGGACTTGGCTATCACATAAGAACATAATTCACATGTGTATTTTATTTTTTGGTGGATTATATTGGAGGTTTCATTTTTATACCACACTGGATTGAGGTGTTGGATTAGTAAGCCTTATTTATCCCAGCAATGGATCAAATACTTCTAAACGCAGTTAAAGAGTCGTGCATATTTTTGTTCGTTTAGTTTCTTCTTTCATATTATAAGATATCAAGTTTCAGACATAATTGTATGATTTGCTCTTCTAGGTTGTAGTGTGGATACAAAGAATCATAATAGGAACTTAATGAATATTGTGCCTTACAATCAAGATGAATAATATTGACCGACTCAAATATTGTTTGAGTATGTTTCTCCTAAGCTAACTCGCCAAAATCTGAATGACTCTGATTGTTGCGTACAAGTATACCTATAAGAATCCAAACACCATGTGGAATTCTGAAAGGTCTTTTCCTACATTGTGAGACCCTGTTTAGAATATGATGGTTTCGTGAATCAACAGCTAAATTTTTTTCCAAAAAAGTTTGGATTTTTTACGATGGATTAATCAGCTATGTTTTCTTCACAAGGTCAGCCGACACCCTTGAGTAATATCCTGGATCCATGTGCCAAGAAATATTTTTGATCCCTAGCCGTGCTTCATAAAGAAACCAGACTCTACTACATCGAAGACCTTCCGGTGGCGAAGGCGTCCGAAAGAGCGGTACGTAAATAGCCTATATAGACAACCACATTTCCATCATATATATGTTTAGGACCAGTTTCTAAACGATATTAGTTTGTTCATGCAGGAAAATTTTACCCAAAACACACCAAGCTCTGAAGAGTCACCGGATGCCCCAAGGAGTCATCTGACACAATTCTGTACGGCCTCGACAGGAAGAGAGAGAGAGCCCACACGAGGCCGTAAGCTCGGCGCCTGCAGTACTTTCTGGGATGCCTCCTATCCCCCCAAGAAAAGGATAACTAAGTCAGAAAAATAAAGAAGGGACAAAGACTAAATAGTTAAGTTAGTCAATGCAAGGTTAAAGGAAGTCTTACCTGATTTCCCGGCAGAGGTTCAGAAGCATATTCAGTCGAAAGGGTCGGCAAATATGCCAGAAATGGTGGATACGCCACCGGCCCTTGCTCCCACAAATATCATCAGAAGCCCCTTGGTCATTAATGTCATTCATGGTCATGGTGGCACCACATTCGTTGGAGGAAGAAATACCTTGCACTCTCCTGGCTAGAGTGAGTACTAGTGGCGACTTGTTGGAGGTTGCAAAAGGTAGGGTCTTTACAGGAAATGTCATGCACAACAACAAATTAAATGAGAACGTGCGGAAGGTTTCTTTGCTTAGAGTGTTCTTAGAATACCACAATTTGATTCTGCCACAACATTATAGAAGAGGGTGACGAGCTGCAACCCCTTTTGGAATGCTTTGCTGGTTACCTCGAGTGGCCTGCAAAGCATATCATAATGGAAAAGTGATGCGGAGCATCCCTCGACTACTCGCACCGACACTCCATCACCATCGCAAGCACCAAGTGGACCAATGACAAGAGCACGTGCACGCGCCGTCGAGAACGAGGTTGACTCTCTCCTCTTCGAATTTCGTTTGGTTTAACAGGAGAATTGGATTCTACCTCAAAGAGACTCGCTGTGCATTCTTAGGCACCAAGAAGACGATCATGAGAAGGAGATGATGGAGACTCGAGCGTCCATGGAGCAAGGGAAGGGAGAGGAGAACAAGAAGAACGAAGGAGAGAAGCTCCTGGACACCCCGGGTGCCCGATCGGAAGGACCCCGGGTGCCCGGACGCGAAGACATGGGGAGGCCCGACTCCCCTGGACACCCTGGGTGCCTGGCCATGGCAGCCCCGGGTGCCCGGCCTCTGCCTGGACTGTTCCCCAGCCGGCCCCGGGTGCGTGGGCTTGGAACCCCGGGTGCCCAGCCACTCGCCCGCCAGCCCCTGACCTGGCTGGGTGCCCGGTCCCTCCTGGGCGCTCCTCCCTGACCGGTCCGGGTGCCCGGCCGGTTCGTCCCCGGGTGCCCGAACCCTTCCACCGTGGATACGCGTTTTAGGGACATTTTAGTCCTTTGTACCCCCCTTTCCCTAAGTTTCGTCCCTAGCCTTTATATACTTATCTCCTAGGCCATTTGGAAGGTTAGCAAAGTATTAGATTAAACATTGTGAGCTTTGCTCCTTGTATCCCCTCCTCTTTGGAGATCAAGCCCCCATCTAGGGAAGAATCCTTTGGATTGTCAAGGCCACCTCTTGGAGAAGATCAACATCAAGACCTCACCTAGTGGGAAGAACTTACCTAGTGCTATTCTCCTTGAATTGTTCATGTAATCATGTGGATCTCATGTATGCTACTCTAGTGGATGTGATATCTGGGTTTGTTTGAGAGTTGTGTTCTTGTGTTCTTGAGTGTTTTTCCTCCTTTTCCCCCTCCAAGTGTGAAAAGATCCCACCTAGGGTTTGACCCTACAACATCTTGGTAACATGAGGAAGGTTTATTCACATCTTGGAGTCCCATCCCCCGATTTGCTAGCTTGATTTTGTTGTTTTTCGTCCAAATTCGAAAATCCCCACAAAAATAGCCCCCAAAATTTTTCTTGCAATTTGTTGGATCTTGTGAGATTTGGTTGTTTTGGTCCATGGATTTGATGTTTGGCAAGTGGATCTAGCCCCTCCCCAACAATCCCCACCCTTCCCACCACGAAATTCGCGGACTTTTGCATTTCCCCCCAATTTTCCGCCCATCCCGAAGACCACCGGGTGCCCGCACCTCGAACCCCCGGGCACCTGCACCCTCGGGCCATTTCTCCCAGCCACCCCCGGGCACCCGCACCTCACACCCCCGGGTGCCCGCACCCCCCCCCCCAAATCAGCCCACTACCAACACCATTTTGGCCATAACTTCCACCTCCCAAGTCCATTTTTCGTGTTCTTTAGCTCGTTTAGAAGCTCTTGGCATCCCCCATCCACTCATACCGTTACCACCACCATTAGCCCCATCCAAAAAAATCATCACAAAAACACCCACCTTCCGCACTTGACCGATTTTGTGTTGCCACTTCCGTTTCCTAAGGTGTTTCGGCTACTTAGGAGCGTGTGACATCGTCATCACCATCATCGACTTGGAGACAGCTTCACCGCTAACCGTGAGGAAGGGCGGTAACCTCGACAACACATACTTCTTACCTTGCTTTTTGCATTGATAGCCCGAGCCACTTTGCGTTGCTTACCCATTGAGACTAGCAAGTTGAGAATTGCCGGGCGACGCTATTGTGCACCGTAGTGATCGTGTTATCATCCTTGTGCCATAAGTCTCTCCCATGCAGATCATACATACTTGTCTCATATCATACTCGGCTCGAGTATCAAGCATATAAAAAAGGAGAAGAAAAGCTTTTAAGCAATAGAGTTGAGCCATTTGCATAGTTATATCATCTTGGTCATCGCATATATACCATAGTCGGGATTGAAGACGGCACGGTTCTCTCATAGGTAGGTGCACAAGCGTATCTTGACCATTTGAGCAATCGAGCTAGTGTCTCTCGAGCATATGCACAATAAGAGCATTTTCCATGGTTGCACATTTTGAGCTCACTCCTTGGTTGTGCGGATCCCATCTATCTTCTGTGCGTGTGTACCTACTGATACCTTTGGGTTTGATCTATTTGCTTTACTTGCATTTTTGTGAAGCTTCTCAACCTTATCGATATCTTGACTAACATTTGCTTGAAATTTTTGCCACCATCCTAACCGAGCTACTCCATAAGCCTCTTACTTGTAGGTGTGAGAAACAAACCCGGTTCCAATTCTCCTATTATGGCATTACATTGAGTGACACTTGTTACATCCTCAATCCTCGGAGAAGGTAACTTTGGTATTGTTCTCTCATTTTCCTACTCACCCCACTTGGTTATGATGGATAGGCCAAACTCGTCGTTGAACCCACTTTTCGAGGAGCAAGGTGATGATTCCGGCTTCGTCTCCAAGAACCACTTCTTCATCGCGCAACGAGCGCTTCATCAAGAAAACGTCGCATTGGGTGAACGCTTGGAGAAACTCGCCTCCGACCTTCGTCAAAACATCGATGACAGATTCAACACACAGATGGAAGAGCTCCGCAACATGATCTTGTGACACCCGTCTTCCTCATCCGCTTCTTCAAGACGGCGCCACTCAAGTCACCGTACAAGTTGGCAATCTTCGGACTACTCCTCTTATGATGCAAGTACGCCACGAGCTCGCCTTCCTCGACGTGATCATCCTCAAGATCACCACGCTCAAGAAAATCCATTCCATGGCAATGGCTTACAAGACCGAGTTCGAGCACATGAGCGGATGCGACACCAAGTCCCTCAAGGAGCAATGGAGCAAGAGCAAATACCTCCACAAGTACCACTTCAAGTCCCTCAAGACGGTGATGCACTTCGACAAGCACAAGAGCGCCGTGAAGCACAAGCCCTCGAACGTGAAGTTCAAGCACTTGAAGCACAACAAGCTCTACGTGTGGCCCCTAGAGCTGTTGAAGACTGCAACCGACAAGTGCGACAACAAGAAGAAGCTCTTCGTCGCGAGATACAAGAAGAAGAAGCCTGACGCTAAGAGCAACAAGAAAGGCGCAATCTAGCGCACATTCCTCGCCCTCCTCCAAGACAAGAGCAACACCAAGTGGAACAAGTGCTTCAAGACCCTCCTCCACGCCAAGAACGAGCATTTGAGGACTTTCCAAGGCAAGAGCGATATCACAACCGCTATCAAGATGAAGAACTCTGCTATGGCAAACTCAAGTTCACCATGCCAAAGTTCTCCAGAAGCAATGATCCCAAAGAATACCTCTCTTGGGCATTGAAGGTGGACAAGATTTTTTGCCTCCACAACTACGATGAAGAAAAGAAGATCTCCATGGCCTCCCTCGAGTTCCAAGACTACGTCCTCATTTGGTGGGAACAAGTGATCGAGCGACGACATATACAAGAGGCGAACCACCAATCACAACTTGGGAAGCAATGAAGGAAGTCATGAGAGCCCGCTTTGTGCCTACACACTACACTCGAGATCTCTTCAAGAAGTTGCAACTCCTCAAGCAAGGCACAAAGACGGTGGAAGAATACTACAAAAATGGAGATTGCCATGATACGAGCCAATGTCAAGGAAGACGACGAGCAAACAATGGCATGCTTCTTGAACGGCCTCAACCACCCAATCAAGCGGATCGCCGACTTCCAACCATATTCCAACCTTCTTGAGCTACTTCATCAAGCGACCAAGGCCGAGCGACAAGTGCAAGACGACTTCAAATACGCCAAGTACTCGTCCAAGACCTATGGCTCCTACTCTCAAGCTCCGGCGACTTCGGCACCTCCTACATCAACTCGAGCATCACCAAGTACCAGCGACAAGTCAAGTTCCAAGCAAGTGGCACCTTCCTCGACTCGTCCTCCGGAAGCACCTACAAATCAAAGACTCATTCATCTTCGGCGCCACCCGATGATCCCGTCAAGACAAGTTCATTCAAATGCTTCACATGTGGCGGCCGAGGACACAAGTCCTTCCAATGCACCAACAAGCGAACAATGATCTTCAACGATGACGGCACATACGACTCGATGAGTGAAGAAGAAATGGAAGCCATTGAGCACGTGGCTATGCACCGGCGCATGAACGAAGATGAAGATGACCAAGTCTTTTGTGACAACAATTCAAGTCCCTCTCTCGTGGTCTCCAAGGCCTTGATGCTCCAACACCACCAAGACGAAGATCAACGGTGCCACATCTTCCACACCAAGGCTGGCATCAATGGAAGGTCCGTCAAGGTCATCATCGACGGAGGTAGTTGCCACAATTTGGCAAGTGAAGAACTATGCTCCAAGCTTCAATTGGTCAAGAGGAAGCATACGCACCCTTACAAGGTTCAATGTCTAAGTGACCCCGGCACTATCCGAGTTGAGCATACGGTCCAAGTATCCTTCAAAATTGGTGCATATGAGGACACTTTGGAATGTGATGTGGTCCCAATGACCGTTTGCCACCTCCTTCTTGGTCGACCATGGCAATTCGACCATGGTGTCATCCACAATGGGCGTACCAATCACTATAGCTTCAAGATGAAAGGGAAGGAGTATGTGCTACAACCTATGTCTCCTAGTCAAGTGATAGCCGACAAGCAAGCCACCCATCATGAAGAGAAGAGTGAGAAAGTGATCCACCCAAAAGTGAGTGAGAGCCACAAGCCAAACTTGAGCACCTCTTCGCCTAGAGAGAAAAACCTCATACTATTTGCCACAAAAAGTGAGATGAGAGAAGTGTGTGAGAACCCATCGAGTGTGATGCACTTCTGTGCAAGGATGGAGAACCAAAAACTAACACCTCTCACGAGGTACCTTTGGTGTTTCAATCTCTTTTGCAGGAATTTCAAGATGTTTTCCCCGATGAGCTACCCCCGGGTCTCCCTCCTCTTCGAGGCATTGAGCATCGAATCAATCTCATCCCCGGAGTGCCACTTCCAAACAAAGCTCCATACCATGTCAACCCAGAAGAAACTACGGAGATTCAACGGCAAGTACAACAACTCATCGACAACGGTCATGTACGTGAAAGTTTAAGCCCTTGTGTCATTCCCGTTATACTTGTGCCTAAGCCAGATGGAAGTTTTCGCTTGTGTTCAGATTGTAGACCTATAAATGCTATTACGGTTCGCTATAGGCATCCCATTCCTCGCTTAGATGATATGCTTGATGAGCTTAGCAGAGCCAACTTTTTCTCAAAAATTGATCTTAAAAGTGGCTATTATCAAATCCGCATACAAGAGGGTAATGAATAGAAAACTGCTTTCAAAACCAAATTTGGCTTATATGAGTGGTTAGTTATGCCTATGGGTTTATCGGAGGCTCCCGGTACTTTCGTGCGTCTTATGCATTTTGTGCTTCGACCTTACATTGGAGTCTTTGTTGTGGTTTAGTTTGACGACATTCTTGTGTTTAGCAAAACCATGAAAGAGCATATTAATCATGTTAGGGCCGTTTTGCAAACCCTTCACAAGGAACGTCTTTACGCCAACATGAAAAAGTGAACGTTTGGTGTTGACAAGCTAGTTTTCTTGGGTTTTGTTGTCTCTTACAAGGGTGTCCATGTTGATGAGTCCAAAATTGAAGCAATTAAAACTTGGCTCCAACCCACCAATTTGCAACAAGTGCGTAGTTTTCTTGGTCTTGCAGGTTTTTATTGTCGTTTTGTGAAAAGCTTTAGCACTATTGCCGCTCCTTTCCATGCTTTGAGTAAGAAGAATGCTCCTTTTGTTTGGGGACCTTTGTAATCAACCGCTTTTGATGAGCTCAAGTCTTTGCTTACTCATGAACCGATTCTTGCTTTGCCCAACTTTGATAAAACTTTTGAGGTTCATTGTGATGCTAGTGGTACCGGAATTGGAGGAGTTTTGATGCAAGAACAACGAGCAATTGCATACTTTAGTAAAAAACTCTTCGGTGCTCAACTTAACTATCCCATATATGACAAAGAATTGTATACTTTAGTGCGTGTGCTACATGTTTGGGAACATTATCTTAGACCTCATGAGTTTGTCATACATACCGATCATGAAACGCTTAAGTACCTCAAAGGTCAAACTAAGTTGAACAAGCGTCATGCCAAATGGAGTGAATTTATTGAATCTTTCCCCTATGTGGTCAAGTACATTAAGGGTAAGGAAAATGTAGTTGCGGATGCACTTTCACGCATATGCACGCTTGTCACTAAACTTGAGTTGAATGTTATTGGCTTTGAGGACATAAAAGACTTGTATGCTAATGATCCATCTTTTGCTACTCATTATGCTAAATGTTTGATGCATACATCTTGGGAACAATATTACATCAAGGATGGTTATCTTATGAGAGCTAACAAACTATGCATTCCCGAGTCTTCTCTTCGTTTGCTCCTTTTGCAAGAGGCTCATGGAGGCGGACTCATGGGACACTTTAGACGCGACAAGACTTTCGCCATGCTCTCCAAGAACTATTATTGGCCCAAGATGTTTTGCAATGTCGCCCATTTAACCAACCGGTGCTCTACATGTTGCAAAGCTAAGTCACACTCTCAATCCCATGGTTTACATATGCCTTTACCTATTCCACATCAACCTTGGGAAGACATTAGCATGGATTTTGTGCTTGGATTACCTAGGACTCAAAATGGCAAGGACTCTGTTTTTGTTGTTGTGGACCGATTCTCTAAATGGCTCATTTTATCCCATGCAATAAGATAGACGACGCTTCACATGTTGCCAATCTTTTTTGTAGGGAAATCTTGCGGTTGCACGGTGTACCAAAGACAATTGTGTCGGATCGAGACGTCAAGTTCTTAAGCTACTTTTGGAAGATGCTATGCACCAAGCTCGGGATCAAGCTACTATTCTCCACGGCATATCATCCTCAAACCGATGGCCAAACGGAAGCCACCAGCCGGACGCTTGCAACTCTGCTACGTGTGTTGATCAAGAAGAACATCAAGGAGTGGGAGGAGTCACTAGTAGCAAGAGGGGCTTTAGTCCCGGTTGGTAAGGCCCTTTAGTCCCGGTTTTTGAACCGGGACTAAAGGGTCGTTACTAATGCCTCTCCCCTTTAGTCCCAGTTCTTACACGAACCGGGACTAAAGGCCGCGACCACGTGGAGCTCCACCTTTAGTCCCGGTTGGTAACACCAACCGGGACTAAAGGAAATTTTATGATTTTTTTTGAATTTTTTTATTTTCAAATTTCTAAATTATTTTAACCTCTAATCTCTAATCATCACCCCTCATCACTGCTCAATTTATCCTCTAATCTCTAGTCACCCCTCATCATTCCAAATCATCTAACTTCCCGAACGGTCACCCATCCTCCCACTCCCCCAGCCTGAGCACGCTTAACTTCCGGGTTCTATTATCCCTCGTTTCCAAGTCAGCACTTGTTGTTTTCCTCACAATAGTAAGATGTCAATCCTATTTACCCTCAGGAATTTTGCTTGAGCATGAAGTGACAAATTTCACTGTTTGAGTTTGAAACTATTGTTTTAAAAAACAATAATTATTTAGTAACACTAATATTTCTTCGACCATTGTTTGACCATTGTTTGACCACAGTTTGAACATAGTTTGACCAGATTTGACCAAAATTCAAAAACTGAAATAATTATTTAGTAACACTAATATTCTTGAATAATTATTTAGTTAACACTAATACCTCTTGAATAAGTAGTTTGACCATAATACTTCTTGTTTTTTTGAATTTTTTTGCCTCCAGATCTTAAAAGCCCCATAACTTTTTTTCTGTTAGGTTTTTGAGGATTTTGAAAATGTTTAACGGGGTTTCCCCGATTAAATTCGGATGTAACTTTTCGAGGAGATGATTTTTCATATAAAAAACTTTTTCATCCGAGTTCGTATGCAAAAGTTATGCCCATTTTACTAAATTCTAGAGAGATTTTGCAAATAAAGTCGAAATTCATATTTGTAAATTTTCCCAACAACTAGACCACATATCACATGGGAAACTTATTTTCTTTTATTTTTTTTTTGATATTTTCATCATTTTCTTTTATTTTTTTTAAACTGAAAAGGCGATCCACAGGGGGGGGGGGGGTAGAGTTTGAAAATGGGAGGGACCTTTAGTACCGGTTCGTGCCATGAACCGGTACTAATGCCTCAAACCCCATTAGTACCGGTTCGTGGCTCAAACCGGGACTAAAGGTCTAACCTTTAATGGGCATCGCAACCTTTAGTCCCGGTTCATGGCACGAACCGGGACTAAAAGGTCCAGACGAACCGGAACAAATGGCCCACGTGGCCCGGCTGGCCCCCTGGGCTCACGAACCGGGACTAATGCCCCCATTAGTACCGGTTCTGGATTGAACCGGGACTAATGGGCTAACCCGGCCTGGACCAACGCCCCCTTTTCTACTAGTGAGTGCCTACCTATCGCCGTGTACGCCTACAACCGCGCAAGACACTCTACAACCGGCAAGTCCCCCTTCGAGGTCGTCTACGCTTTCAACCCTTTGTCGCCATTGGACATCCTTCCTCTACCGCTTCAAGAATGAGCAAACATGGACGCAAGTGCAAGAGCCGCCTACCTGAAGAAGATGCATGAAGAAACACGTTCCACGATCGAGCACCTAGTACAACGACTCGCTTCCAAGCTCAACCTCAACAGGTCTCCTATGGTGTTCCAACCTGGTGATCAAGTATGGATACACCTCCGCAAAGACCGCTTCCCCAAGAAACGCAAGTCCAAGCTACTCCAAGAGTCGACGGACCATTCAAGGTGATCGCACGCTACAACGACAACACCTACAAGGTCGACATCCCACGCGACAAGTACAACGTTAGCGACATCTTCAACGTCAAAGACTTGGCCAAGTATCATGGTTATGAAGAGCACGATCCGTGGACGGATCTTTCCCAAGGGAGGGAAGATGATGCGGAGCATTCCTCGACTACTCGCACCGACACTCCATCACCGCCGCAAGCACCAAGTGGACCAATGACAAGAGCACATGCACGCGCCATCAAGAACGAGGTTGACTCTCTCCTCTTCGAGTTTCGTTCGGTTTCACATGAGAATTGGATTCTACCTCAAAGAGACTCGCTATGTATTCTTAGGCACCAAGAAGATGATCGTGAGAAGGAGATGATGGAGACTCGAGCGTCCATGGAGTAAGGGAAGGGAGAGGAGAACAAGAAGAACGAAGGAGAGAATCTCCTGGACACCCCGGGTGCCCGGTCGGAAGGACCCCGGGTGCCCGGACGCAAAGACATGGGGAGGCCCGACCCCCCTGGACACCCCGGGTGCCCGGCCATGGCAGCCCCGGGTGCCCGGCCTCTGCCTGGGCTGCGCCCCAGCCGGCCCCGGGTGCCCGGCCCCAAGGCCCCGGGTGCCAGGCCCTCCACCTGGGCTTCGCCCAGCCTGCCCCGGGTGCCCGGCCCATGCACCGCCAGCCGCTGGGAGCCACCCCGGGTGCCCGGCCACTCGCGCCGCTAGCCCCTGACCTGGCCGGGTGCCCGGCCACTTCGCCTCCGGGTGCCCGGTCCCTCCTGGGCGCTGCTCCTTGACCAGTCTGGGTGCCCAGCCGGTTCCTCCCCGGGTGCCCGGACCCTTCCACCGTGGTTACGCATTTTAGGGACATTTTAGTCCTTTGTACCCCCCTTTCCCTAAGTTTCGTCCCTAGCCTTTATATACTTATCTCCTAGGCCATTTGGAAGGTTATCAAAGTATTAGATTAAAAATTGTGAGCTTTGCTCCTTGTATCCCCTCCTCTTTGGAGATCAAGAATCCACCTAGGGAAGAATCCTTTGGATTGTCAAGGCCTCCTCTTGGAGAAGATCAATATCAAGACCTCACCTAGTGGGAAGAACTTACCTAGTGCTATTCTCCTTGAATTGTTCATGTAATCATGTGGATCTCATGTATGCTACTCTAGTGGATGTGATATTTGGGTTTGTTTGAGAGTTTTGTTCTTGTGTTCTTGAGTGTTTTTCCTCCTTTTCCCCCTCCAAGTGTGAAAAGATCCCACCTAGGGTTTGACCCTACAACAAAAAGCCATCCCCAAACAGAACACCATCTCCGACCACCCCCGACATTGCAGCACCATCACCATCTCCCAACATCCACGGCGTTGGACCGCCACCTAGACGATCTCCTCTAGGTCTTTGCAACCCCGTATCAGCTAAGGATGTGCAGGAAGAGCACATGTGCTTGAAGAATCACAAAATCCTAATTATGCTGCAGATGAGGAGACGCCGCCAGCCCTTCCCGAGACGCAACCTTGCAAACAACCAAAGTTTACTCCAACAACACTGAAGAATCTGGTGGACCAAGAAGCGATGTCCTGTCCGCCCGTTTTCGTCCAACCGGTGAAAAAAAAACACGCATCTAAAGGTTGCGAAAATGAATACTAAGGCAAAAACTTCTGCCGCCACACGTGCAAATGGTAGACCACCAATAAAGAAGGCACTGAAGAAGTCCTTGGCATATGAATAATGCGCTGACAACCCAAAAGCACCTGTCTATATCCCAGGCCAGAGAATACTACGAGACAAAGCGTACGAGCACCTGAGGCTTGAGATGAAGATTCTACATGACAAAGTTGTGGAACCAGAGCTTGCCATTAATAAGCAGGGATCCATCGTTAACCCAACACACTACATTGCGAAGGTGCCAAAGGGATATACTTTCTTTTGAAAATTCAGCGGGGACAAAATATACATAGATTTCAAAGAGATCTTCTATATGTTCAGATTCTGTAGTATCGGAACTTGCCTAATGAGGCTATGGGCGCTTTTTCAAGCCACCGAGGTAAGAAGCAAGAAAATTTCCGATGTCGCGATAGCCGACCCTTATCTCATGAATGAGGAAAACATAAAATATAAGGAAAGGAGGATGCATGAAGAGCCACATTATGGATTTCATGCAACAGAACAAGGTCAAGAACTTCCTCCTCGTGCCGTACCGACCCATGTACGTCCTTCTTTGGCTTATGCTTTCGCATTTGTACCTTTCCTTCATATATTTTTCACGTCTCAAATTTTATAACTTTGCCATGATTGCGGGGTATGTTTACTCTCTTTTGCGCAGCAACCATTGGGTTCTCCTAGTGCTAAGACCGCAAAGGTGCAATTGTTACGTGCTGGATTTCACGAAGAGCCCGGGAAAAGACTGGTCCCTCCTGAAGGACCTTCTCGATGATTGTCTTTTTGATTGGAATACTACAGGAGGCCACACGGTTGAGAAAAACTACAAAGGAAGTGGAAAGAAAATGATTACCTTCAGAGGGGAACACTCTATCTTGTATGCAACAACCGCCGATTAGTCTAACATGTGGCTTCTACACCTGCATTCGCATGGAAGAATTCATAGGTCTGCGCAAATGTTAAACCATCATGATAAAATCTTCAAATGGCGTCAAGAAGTACAAAACAATCAGCCCGAAGCTGGCTTAGTGCTCGAAGAACTAAAAGTCAAGTTCGCGGCTATCATAAACAAGGAGGTCCGCTTGTTGTCTGGCCTATTCTACAATAACTCCGAAGAAGATGCGTCCAACCAACAAAAGAACCTTACGTAGTGCATTGCAGCGGGCAAAACTGAATCCGTGACTAAACATATTTGGCATCATGCACTATGTAGTTGATGACCATGTATTTTGTGTAACTAGTTTATTCTTAATGTACTTCTCGTTCTTTATTTTAAGTGTTTACCACTAGTTTTATTCCTGATTTGCTCACATTTAATTGATAACTTTCCCCTATTTGCATCATCTAACGCTGCTGTGGCAGCATAATATATGTTGCAACGACAGTGATTTTTTACTTTAGCCTGGTGAATTAATCAGTGGCGGGCACTAACAAGAGCCTGCCGCTCAAACAAAACAGAGTACTGGCGGGCGGGCAGCTTTGCCCGCCATAGGTATGCTGCCCGCCACTGCTACGAGAGGGATAACACAGACGGGCATATAGCGCCGCTCGCCACTGCTAGGGCCCTACCAGTGGCAGGCGGGCACCCGCCACTGATGATCCCTTAGCAGTGGCAGGAAGTCAGTGGCGGGCGGCCCAAAGAGCCTCGCTCGCCACTGCTGGCCATTTGCCGCCCGCCACTACTAGGCATTCCTGCAGTAGTGATGATACACATTCATTTAGCTTTCTAACTTACTATGGCTAAATTGCATGAATAATATGTTCCCTTTTCAACTAGGATAGGTTGTATTCTATGCGCCGTTATAAGGCAATATTTGTATTCTCCTTTATTTTTTGTTACTCGTTCCAGTATGTTAGTTTAATTGGGATATCCGTCCTCCATTCTGTTCCTAGCTTCTGAACTCTTCCATGTTTAAACAGGTTGGTAGCTGGAGCCAAGGGTACAAGAGGCTCAACTTTGTGACTGTAAGGGGTGCGGGTCATGAGGTTCCTCTCAATCGTCCCAAACAGGCGCTTACACTCATAAAATCATTCTTGGCCGGGAGCCCAATGCCTTTGTTGTCTGATCTACGCAGCGATATGTAATATGTTGGGCCACAATTGGTTTCAGACACGACCAACATCACATGATTCCATCTCATGATTTCAGTTCAGTATCTGACTCCACACATAACTTTCACAATATAAGGATGGCCATAGCTATTGTCATTTGTAAGTGCTATTGGCACCAATCTCCTAAGACATGGAACAGAACTGGGGAATAGTTTTCCTGCCATTAATTGGCACTGCGACACTGCTTGTTAAATTAAGGATAAAGATGATCGAATTTTAGCATCTGTCTTATACGCCATTTATAGCAAGTTAGCAACTAGTAAGTAGCATACAGTCTTCCTTCTTTTTCGATAAAATGTGGTTGCTGCTGATGTCTAGACTCGGATAGCATGGCTCCATCCATTGCAATTACTCTTCATATTTCAGGGTGTGTTAAATGATCCATGGCTATTCAAACACCAAACTCCTTACACAGTCCATTCTATCCAGAGTGTAAAATGGCCACACTACTCACTGAAATAACTGCACATGGAGCAGCTGGTGAAAATAATTTCAATAGGTTCCAGAAGCTGATCCCGTTTTTAGGAGTGAATTGCAGAAAACCACCACATTGAAGCATAGGTTTGCAGAAAAGATTGGTTTACGAATTTCTGCCAGAAACCACTGATTCTTGGCCTAATCCTTTGCAAAAACCACTAGTTGACGGTTTTGTCCGTTTTAATGATGATTATAACAAATAGAGCCCACTTTGTGCTGACGTGGCATAACGGCTCGTGATAAACGGCATTAAACGGGTCTTTTTGTCAAAAAGTCCTCCCCTTTCTGAGAAAACACCTCTCTTCCTACCCAATCCAGATCGGGATCTAGCTCTCCAACACACCACGCCATCCCCTCCTGCTAGTTCCTTGGCCGGAGCTCCTTCCTACCTCTCTCGTACTCCAGGTCGATTCCCTGCTCGTGGAACCAGCCCGGCGTGCTTGCTGGTCTTGAGGGCCCTGGGCCTCAGCCGCCGCGAGGAACGCCGCCGGTGCTCCGTCCAGTGTGAGCCGTGAAGAACCACCTTGGCCCCGCCGCCGCGAAGAACCACCCTGTCCCCGCCGCCGGTGCCCCTTCCAGCGTGAGCCGTGCGCGCCACCGCGAGCTGCGTGGTCGCCGGGACGGAGGACGGAAGGCCGCGCCGGTCCAGCCACATCCTCCGCCGTGATCAAGAGTAAAAGCGGCGCGGCGTCGCAGTGCGTCGAGAGCATGCTCGAGCCGGTTGGTGCCCATCCGCAAGGCCGTCGTCGGCCTCTTCCGAGCCGGTGCAGCCGTATATTTTGATTTCATCTTTGAACGTGCAATGTATGCCATGGCTAACTATTTATCTATGTGTAAAAATTTGCAGGAAGATGTGGATGTTGACAATGTGGAAAATAGTTTACAGGAATCATTCGCGGATAACTTGAGCCAGGTTCGTAGATGGATGTTGTACATGAATGAATATTGTGAATTAAATGATAGTAATTAACATATACATTTCATATGAATTTTGTAGGAGGAGTCAGATGGTATTAGCGGTGATCACGATGAGGGAGAGATGGACATTGAGGAGGCTCGAAGGCAGCAGCAAATGGTGGATACACATTGGAAGGTGATGGCTATGACCTTTTGGTCGCAAGGTGATGCATACATATTCTATAACAATCACGCCAAAGAGAACGGGTTTAGTATCAGAAAACAGAAGGTCAAACGAGGTGCTTCAGGAATGATACGGTACCGGAGATTTCTTTGCTCCAGGGCAGGTAGAAGGCAGAGCAAGTTTATAACCATGGAGGGCCGCAAGTGCAGGCTTAGATCGGAGACTCGTTGCGATTGCGGTGCACATATGGTGGTGAAGCTGGACAGAGAACGTGGTGTTTGGTTCGTCGCGTCATTCGTGGATGATCACAACCACGCGATGGCTAGGCCCGACGAGGTTTGTTTTCTGTGGTCACACAGACGGATTGGAGAAGGCACGAGGGCAGAGATATTGGCGTTGGAAGCTGCCGGTATAAGAAAACATATAATAATGGACAACTTTATCAGCAGATACGGTTCGTACGATAAGTGCGGGCTTTTCAGGAGGGATATTTACAATCTTTGTTGTAGAGAAAAAATGAAGCTCATTGCAAAAGGTGACGCAAAGACGGAAGTTGGCATCATGAGGAGCAGGAAGGAGAAGGACCCTGAGTTTTTTTTTTTTGAGTATGTGCGTGACAAGGAAGGGCGACTGAAGAGTATGTTTTGGTGTGATGCACAGTCGCGAAGGGACTATCAGGACTACGGAGATGTGGTTGTGTTTGATAGCACGTATAAGATGAACAGGTATGGTATGCCGTTCGTCCCCTTTGTCGGAGTTAACAACCACCGTTGCACCACAGTGTTTGGATGTGCCATAATTGCTGACGAGACGGAAGCGACATATGTGTGGCTGTTGCAGACATTTATGAAGGCAAACTGTCAGGTGAAGCCAAAGTCAATAATCACAGATGGTGACGCTGCAATGATCCGGGCTATTCGTACTGTGCTTTCAGATGTTTTTCATCGTCTTTGCTCCTGGCATATCGAGAAAAATATGCAGAGGCACCTGCATTACAAGTCACTGGATGAGTTCAGATCGCTCCTATACTATGCCACCTCTCAAGCGAACTTTGAGCAGAGATGGACCGCTTTCTATAATAAGTGGAAGACAGATAGAACTAAAGAGTGGCTTGACAGGATGTATAGGAAGAAGAGACTTTGGGCAGCTTCATATCTTTTCTGATGGTTTTTTCCTTGGTATGCGAAGTAACCAGAGAAGCGAAAGCCTCAACTCCTGCCTTCACCTACACCTGAACTACGGTATGACAATAGTTGATTTGGTTGTGCATTATGAGAACTGTATAGTTCGCCTGCGTGAGAATGAGGCGCACGATGATTGTGAGGCTCACCAAAAAGAACCACTGTTGGTTACTGAATATAAGGCACTTGAGGAGCATGCCGCCAAAGTATTCACACCTGCTAATTTTTACATCCTGCAAGATGATTTGCACAAGATGGGTTAGCTGGAGATATTTGAGACGCTCGTGGGAATTGAGCGTCAGACATATATGGTGACATGGAAGGATAACCACAAGTTCATGTACAATGTTGTTTATGAACCAGGTAACTCAGAAGAAACAATAACATGCAGTTGTCTTAGGATGGTTCAGAAAGGCCTGCCATGCAAACACATTCTTTTTGTTCTCCATCATCTGAGCATAACTGAAATACCAAAGTGTTGTGTCCTTCATCGGTTGTCAAAAAATGCGAGAGATGGTTTGCCTGTGCAGCGGAAGAGTGATATGTTTGGGTGGGGTTGGTCAGGGCCATTAGAGAGAGACCGATATAGTCAAGTAAGCATTAAAACCGCAGAGGCAGCTCATGTTGCAGCAAATGATCCCTTCTTGTTTGACGAGTTGATGAAGTGTCTGGACAACATAATAGCGCAGAAAAAGATACCAGAGGAGGAACTTATAGGAAGTAGAAGGTATGCTAAGCTTAAGAAGGAGGCAAGTCAAGCGCAACAAGTTGAGCCTGGTATTGGTGATCCTGAGAAAGTTTCGACGAAGGGTGCATCTAAGAAGGGGCGGTCAAAGGGGGGCTCTGATGTTACGAAGAATGGTAGGCCAAAAGATTTTACAGAGAAAAAAAGTGGTCCTTTGTGCAGTCTGTGTAGTCAACCAGGTCATAACAAGGCTACATGCAAAAAAAACGAGAAGTAAGATGCTATTTTTTTATTTTTTGTTATGTTGGTACTTAGGTTTTGCAAACAATATTTTCTCACGCATTTTTGTATGTTATGTTCAGGAATTGGGCGTAGAGAAGCATCTTGCTATGTCGGAAGAATAAAAATGGTTGCACGAGTCTAGTCCGAATAAACTATGGTGTTTCTTGTTCGTACTTGTGTGACAGCAAACTCTGTGTCTCGTTTTGTTTATGTGGGATGAAAATATTTATGTGTACATATGTGATATGACACATCATATTTATTTACAGAATTGTCATGTTATTTGTACTGCTATGTGAAAGAGTTCACAGTTCTAATATACTGCGTTTTAGTTACTGTTTCTGTTGCAAAAATATACCCGACCGTCGTTCTGCGCAAAAACAAAGCCGTCCGTCCTTGTGCAAAAAAATGCCCGACCGGCAGCTGGACCGCAAGTTGGGATATATGACCAGGCAACTCGGGAGGTCCATATAAAGCCCAACAAGGGCCTAGCAGCCTGGTCCAACGGGGCGTCGACATCAAGCAGTAGTAGCACAGGAGTTCGACCTGTGTACCACGGCGGCATATTTAAGCTGGTCCTCACCCCCGTCAGCTTCCGAGGTGGGACTAAACTCCTACGTCGGGCGCGCGAGGCGACGGTGCATGGGCCAGGGAGAGGCGACGCTGGGCCTGTCGTATTGGGCCGACTTGGGCTGGCCGGCGACTTCGTAGAAATGGAGGATCGTCAGCGTTCACTCGACCGCATCACTTGTTTAGTCCCACCTCGGAAGCAGAAAGGCGCACCGACCGGCTTAAATAGCCGCGTCGGCCGTGTGTTTCGAACTCCTCTGTTACAAGCTCCTTCTCAGCCCCATTGGACCTCCTTGTGGGGTCCGACCGACCGCCTGAGTCGCCTGTCGGGCTAGATTTGGGTTGGTTTAGTCCCTGGGTCCACAAGGCAAGGTTGGGCTGTTTTTTTTTCATAAACATAATTTCTGTAACAAAGGAGGAGGCGTCCGCCTGCATTTATATCATCACAAATTTATATTGCACGTAGCAGCTGAACATATATAGCATATAGCACATAGCAAAAAAATTAAAATACGCATATAGCAGACGGCGGCATCATCATGACATAAGCATATTGTAGCTAGTACATAACCATATATAGCAGATGGCGGCATCATCATCACATAAGCACATAGCAGCTGAACATATATAGTTGGAAAATAAGCAAATAAATATTGTAGCTAGTACCGACGACGGCACATTTATTTAGATGCGGACGTGCGTAGTCATGCCCATTACAATAAAAAATGTCATAATATATAAATCGTTCCTAGTGCCGTCAACGGCACGTTTATTTAGTTGCGATCAAAAACCCATCAACGCACTAATTTCTTCTCCATGATCTTCAAAATCTTCTCTTTCACAGTTTCCATCGTGTTGCACTCTGAAAAAAGTATTTCAGCTAGAATGCGTCCCTTGAAGCATTCACCTCAGCTTGATCAAAGTCAAATATCCATTCATCTCCATTCCAGTTTTGAATGCATTTCACCACAAACAGAGCACACGAAACTCTGCAACCAAACGCGAGTCAGCCATCGTTGTGTAAGAGAAGTACTTAGAACTTAAACAGTTGCACATACCCATCCTTTTGTAACGGCATATCGTACTCATTTATTGGCCAGGAAGATACGTCTGGATGTCCCATTTCTAGAAGGGAGTTCACCTCCAACGTATCTTTAGCTATTTCTGCCCTCTGAAATAAAAATGTGAAGTTCATATGAAATACATAACTAATTACTACTATCTATCTTGTTTAATGTAAAGAAAGAAACTTACCAGCTGCCTTATTTTTTTAAGAACTCCCTTGCTGCATTTACCAGTAGAATTTAAAACTTGAAACTCTTTTTTCTTGTTGTGCATGAGAATTGTTATCCAGTGATTTTCTTCCACATGAAAAGGAAAGTACGCCTACAACAAAGTTTATTCAAGTTCTTGGACACACAAATAGTTATGTACTACGAAGGATCATACAAAAGTGAAGTACCTTATCTGTAATGAAATACTCATCATTAACTCTAGACACCTTTTTAGATTGGTTTGTGAAATGCTCGATAAAATGGTGCTTGGAGTTCTTAACCTTTCCTTCACCACGAAGAAGAAGCCAGTGTGACACCCAAGATGATAAAATGTGACGGTCAGCACGACGATTATGGGTCTGCATATGCTTGCAATAACTATTGATGACCTGAAAATAACATAATAACAATACTCTTAGAAACAAATTAAAAATGACATGTAGAACTGCATATAATTGTTCTACTACTTACACCGCCATGCAACCATTTTTTCGCAATGATGGCTTGAAGCATATCAGGTGTACATGTTTCCCCAACAATTCCTGTCATGTGCACGACAGTTTTCCTACTAAGCTTCTCCGAGTCTGATAGTGTCTGGATATAAACTTTCGCGGCCTCTATGTGATCCTCGGTAATGTAATCGGTATTAATCAGAACGTCTCGTATACCAAACAAACCTAAAATATAATGAAACAATGAGTAAATACAGTATGCATGCAAGGACTGAAATATCTTCAAATCAAAATACATAACACTTACTTTTCTTTGGACGTTTACGTCCACCGATCTGCTGAAATGGTGAAAGAACGTACTTTGACTTTTTTCTCTTGCGTTTCCCATCATTCTCCTCAGTGCCACTTTCTATCGCATTTTTTATACGTGTGTTCAGACTATCCAAACTAATCTCCTCAGATTTATCGGCGCTAGACCCGTCTGACGGTGCATTTATATTCTTGGGGGTTGAAGTAACTGCTGGAAAGTCATTCGTGTCTACCGTTGCAAAAGATGGGTCGATTGATTTACCATTCTCGTCAATAACGAAGGGGTCCCCTTCATCTCCTGTACCGGGTGTGTTGAGATGCATACCTTTCTCACGTGTGGAGTTTTTCCTGTTCCCATTGGTGAACGATGCCTCCACCCCGTTGTCCATATCGTCCTTTTGCAGGAGTTGATTTTACATCTGGAAAATATTTTGACGGACCATACCTCCTCATCCAGTTCTCACTATGCTCCACAAACTCAACGTCAGGAAACTCTCTGTTTGTCTTGAAGACAAGACCTTTGTTCTCCAGCTCCTCCAGTACTATCTGCAATAACACATGGGAAGCATTAAGTACATGCAAAGAATGTCATGTAATTTGAAGAACACATCACTAATTACCTCAGCACATTTTTTAGGGACAAGGCGAATTTCTTTCTGCATATCTTTGATGCTTTTCATAATTTGATCTAAGGTTGTGTCCTTGCTCGATGAAGCCTCATCTCTATTATCCTTCCTTTTCCGCGAACGACCTGTTCCATCAACTGGCTCAGATTCTTCCTCCACGAATTTCCTCTCTTGAGCGATTATCATATGTCTGTGCTTCTCACTTATTATATCATCAACCTGTCCCATGTTATATCATGTTAAAATACTCACCATGAAAAACGTTCCATAAGTCCATGCACGCAAACAGTAAATACTTACCCTCCCATTCCCGCGGCCGTACGATGTGTCGTACGCATCACGCTTCATAGCCTCGACTTCTGGCCAGTTAAGCATCAGCGGATACTCATGCGATAGTGGATCAAATGTGTCGTCATCAAGTGGCTGCACTTTCTCCCAAAACATGTACTGCATGAACATGAAATATATTAGCAATCTTAATACTCCAGCCTATAGTTCGAAATAAATTATATAACATACAATTTACCTGTATGAGGGCAAGGTTTCCCACCGGCCATGTAAATTTCGTCAGATCTGATACAGTCTTCATGATGCCATCGACGCAAACGCGTAAAGTAAACGCGTTCCAGTTATATGATTTAATGCTCTCCACATCGTGCACTAGCTTGTAAAAAGAATTAGGAACTTCTACCGTTGAGTGTGGTGCAAGAACTGTGCCTAGAAGAACCAACACAATTCGACGCAGAAAATCATCATCATACAATCCACTAGTAGTGATGTCCTGTATGAGCTGGTCTATCATTATTAGATTCGTACTCGAATCTACGAAACGACTCGGCACTTCCACTTTTTCCTTTAGCCACCCTTTACCTAAAGCTTTCATCGCATCTCTGCCCTTGTTCACTAGGCCAAAAATATCATACACATCTTCGGCGCGCAATGATATCGCACCGTTTCGTGATGGCATAATGAACCTTTTTCTGTCCAATGCATAAGATTTGATAATAAACTTTAGCAGACACTTGCGCATGAGCACACTAGGAATCATCAACATTTGTCCTAGTCTAGTGCTTGCAAATCGTTTTTTTTGCCTAGAGGTCAGTTTGCTCACGAGGAGACACCACTTCTCAACAGAACAGAAAATCTCTCCGTACTCCTCCATCACTACGAATAGGAACAAATAATATATTAGCTACTTTTCATGTCTAGATGATGAACATGATGAATGAACCGTTCAAAAAACATTAAATTTACCTCCCACCAGTACGGGCGTCGGTGGCGGGGGGGTGGGGGTGTTGGTGGTGATGACGACACCGGGTACGTGCTATGTGGAACCCCGGCTGCCTTCGTCAGAAACTGCAGGGGGCCCTAACGTTGGATGGCGTGCTGTAGATCGGCGGACGGCGGATGAGGTGATGTCCAACTGAGGCGGACGGACAGCGGAGCGGCGTCACGGGCCAGAGGGGTGGATCGACGGCGGCGTGCTGAAGAGGACGGCGGCATGCTGAAGAGGTCAGGGGATCGGGGGCAGATGGCGGCGTGGGTTAGGGCTTGGGGCAGGGCGTCGTGGGTGACGAGGGCATACGGCGGCGGGCGTGCCAGGTGCTAATAACGATAGATTCGGTCGGGCCCGCGTCTCCTGTGTCTCTACTCCGTCCGCAATGATTGGGCCGGGCCCCAGACGACAGGGCGATTCGCGTCGGCGTGCTGCACTTCAAATTTAGTCCTAGTGCAACCAGCTACTTGTCGGTCTGCCGGGGAGGGGGTTCCCAACTACGGTTTTTTTCTACTCCGTCAAACGTCGCGACACTTTTTCCACAAGTTGGCATCACCATCCACAGCACCCACGCCAACTTGCGTATTTTTCCGACGCTCCACGCATTTTCTAGGGTTTTCCAGGTCCAAAATCGCAAAAATACTGCCCGGACGTGACGCAACGTCCGTTTTGTGTCCGTTTTCGTTCCAACCTTGCGTGGGGGCCTACGTTGGCCGTGCCCACACGTACGCACACTTTGGTGCAGTTGCATGCATGCGATCACATAGCCCCAGTGCAACCAGCTACTTGTCGGTCTGCCGGGGAGGGGGTTCCCAACTACGGTTTTTTTTGTACTCCGTCAAACGTTGCGACACTTTTTCCATAAGTTGGCATCACCATCCACAGCACCCACGCCAAGTCGCGTATTTTTCCGACGCTCCACGCATTTTTTAGGGTTTTCCAGGTCCAAAATTGCAAAAACACTGCCCGGACGTGACGCAACGTCCGTTTTGTGTCCGTTTTCGTTCCAACCTTGCGTGGGGGCCTACGTTGGCCGTGCCCACACGTACGCACACTTTGGTGCAGTTGCATGCATGCGATCACGTAGCCCCAGTGCAACCAGCTTCTTGTTGGTCTGCCGGTGAGGGGGTTCCCAACTACGGTTTTTTTTGTACTCCGTCAAACGTCGCGACACTTTTTTCACAAGTTGCCATCACCATCCACAGCACCCACGCCAACTCGCGTATTTTTCCGACGCTCCACGCATTTTCTAGGGTTTTCCAGGTCCAAAATCGCAAAAACACTGCCCGGACGTGACGCAACGTCCGTTTTGTGTCCGTTTTCATTCCAACCTTGCGTGGGGGCCTACGTTGGTCGTGCCCACACGTACGCACACTTTGGTGCAGTTGCATGCATGCGATCACGTAGCCCCAGTGCAACCAGCTACTTGTCGGTCTGCCGGGGAGGGGGTTCCCAACTACGGTTTTTTTTCTACTCCGTCAAACGTCGCGACACTTTTTCCACAAGTTGCCATCACCATCCACAGCACCCACGCTAACTCGCGTATTTTTCGGACGCTCCACGCATTTTCTAGGGTTTTTAAGGAAAAAGTACCCTACACCGATGTCCGAACGTGAGGCGACATGTGTTTCCTCTTTGTTTTTGTCCATATCGTGCGTGCAGGACGTACTCTCACACTAAGCGTTTTTAGCAAGTATTTATGTACAAACGCATCATCAAATCAAAACTCTCGAATGAAATGCACAAAATTAATTTCACTCAAATTTCATTCAACATAGATAAAATATTTTACATACTCGGGCTAACTCAACGATTAAAAGTGCACCGCATAAAGTCTACTACTTAGGCTTACAACGACATAACCAAATTAAATAAAAAAAAACTACTCGTTGTCGCTATCAACGAGGTCAATGACGGCCGGGCCGTCGCCGCCGTCGTCATCGCTGCTGGACCGGTTCGCGAGGTCGTCCCAGTCTATCGGATCGTCGTCGGAATCCTCCTCCGCTGCCGCCGGCGCTTGCTGCCACTCCTGCTGCCACTCCGGCGGCACCTGGTGCCACTCCGGCGGCACCTGCTGCCACTCCGGCGCCACCATCGCCGCCTGCTGCGCCGCCATCACCGCCTGTTGTGCCGCCTCGGCCGCCTGCTGCGCTGCCTCGGCCGCCTGGATTGCGGCCGCAATCTCGGCGGCCTCCATCGCCTCCGCCGCCGCCGCTGCAGCCTCCGACGCCCGTAGGGCGACGTGGTACCCCGGCGTGTCATCCGGATCGCCGTCCTCGCGGAGGATGACCTGCTCCGGCGGCAACTTGATCCCCGGCGGCGAGGGAGGGGCGGCCGGCGCGGGCGCCCGTGCCGGGTACAGACCGTGGCCGCCGCCACGTCTGCGGCGATCGTGCGGTGGAGGCGGTGCGCGAAGACGGCCGCTGCGGCCCGTCAGATCGGGGGTCTCGCCGGCCGCGGCAAGGCGGAAGGCCGCCATCACCTCCCAATAGTCCTTCCCGCGCCAAAACCGCTTTCGGCCTTCGATGTTGTGCCGGCCGCCGCTGTGGTTGCGGAGCTCCTCCTCCGTCGCGCCGGGACCCAGCGTCGCAAAGCCCTCCGCGTCGATCTTCCTGTTGCGCGGGAGACGGCAGCCCGGCGGCACGGGGAGGCAGTAGTGGTGGAGCTCCTGTGTCTCCGGCCCTCCGATGCTCGTCGGCCATGCGCCGGGGGCGTCGTCAGCGGCGCCGCCCCCGGTGCTGCTACTGCCGCCGAAGAAAGCCATCGGGTGCGGGAGGTGGCGTGGAGGTGGAGGGTGCGGGAAGTGCGGGAGGTGGCGGAAGAAAGCCATCGGGCCGGTGCCGTTTTATAGCCGGGGGAGGGAGGGAGGCAGGCAGGCGGCGCCGTGGTTATTAACGCCGGCGCGTTAATGCGCGCGGCAAGCGAGGCGGCGTTTGACCGTCGTGCGAAGCGAACGGCGCGTCGGGAGGGGGCAGGCCAGGCGGGGGGCCGGTCGGGTGGCAGCAACGGCGCGGCAGGCGAGGAGGCGGCAGCGGTGGCGTCCGGCAGGTGGCGCGGCAGGCGAGGAGGCGGCAGCGGTGGCGTCCGGCAGGCGCGGCGGCAGGCGGCAGCGGCGGCGCGGCACGCGAGGAGGCACGCGCGTGGAACCGCCTGCGTGCATGCGCGCCTCGGGCGCCGTGATTGGCGGCCGACACGCCACACGACGGGCGTGGGATTGCGTGGGGCCGGCGGTCGTGGGGGTGGGGCCGGCGCGGCGCCACCGACAACGCGTTGACTGCGAGCGGCCGGTTTAATTTTTTTCCCTCCCGGGCGGGCGGCCGGCCTGTATTCGTATACGTATACCTCCATCTGTTTTTTTTTTGCGGGCGGGCGGGCCGGCGGGGCAATCTTATGCCCATCCTACCCTTTGTTATGAAGGGGTATTGGGCAATCTCAGCCCTCCTTGTGTTTACAGGGGGTCTACCGAAGCGAAAGTGTAATGTCATTCAGCCTGCCTTGTCAACGCCCGGCCTCATGCATGAAACTTGCATCCAGTGTGGGAACAACCAGTGGTTTTGACATGCGATTGCAGCGTACATTTGATAAGTTGGCCAAACTCTCTAGCGTGCCGTTTGCAGTTTTGGCCGCATAAAGCTGCAGGTATGTTTCCTTGTGTTTCTTTCTCACCGGATTAGGTTTTCTTGATCCAGTTTCAACAAGTATTGCGTCACTGGACGTCTCACCTTTTGAATCATTTGTTATTCAATAATTGCAACCCACTACCTATTTTCCTAGCACATGCAATTCCTCTGCATCATCAAGCAGATGCAAGCCCTTCGCATTCCATTTTTCAACACATGCAAACCCTCAAGCACATGTAAGTCCTTCACTTCATCAATTTTTTTCATAAAAAAATCAGTCCACTGAATGTCACGAGCCATTTTAACGTGCAGTCAGCCCCCATTTACGGCTAGCTCTGCTACTGCTGATATATGGTGAGGATGTGGAAGAGACTTATTCCCATATCAAGGCGCGGGGTATTATCTAGTCCTTTTAAAACTCAAGGGCAATGTGGTCATGTACACTTTGTGGATAATAAGATGAGAGATGGCATACTTTATTTTTTTTTTGAGAATCACCGCGGGGGGGGGGGGGGGGGGGGGGGGGGCTCCCTGAATATATTACTCAAAAGTCGCCGAGGCAGCATGCACAGGATTACAAAGGCACGGCGCAGCGTGTAGATAGGTAGGAACGCCACGAGTAGACGTCCTCCTTGTCACATGTTGCCATGAGACGGTGTGACCAAAGGTCTAAGTCAGAGATGAGAGCTCTAAGGGTTATTACAGAAAGTTGATCAATGTTTCTAAACAGCATGTCATTGCACGCAGCCCATATATTCCAGAGGAGAGACATGAGTATAAAATGCCAAGTCTCGTGTGGCAGGTGGTGAGGTATCGGAGCGTCCTAGTGGTCGATGATGCTCTCCACTTGAGGTAGAATGCCCAGCCGTTGCCAGACTCGGTTGGCAAGGGGACAGGTGAGGAAGAGGTGCATGGAGTCCTCGGGTAGCATAGCACAGCGAGGACATATGTCCGTGGAGATGATCTGCTTGTGGGCAAGGTTGGCCCTGGTGTTGATTCGATCCTTGAAGAGGAGCCAGGTAAAAAAAAAATCTTGTGTGGAACCTTAGAGCGCCAAATGAGGGGGGCGAGAGGATCACAGTCCGGGCGTGCCATGAGTGTGCTGTACGCATGCTTGGTGGAGAAGGCAAGACCCTGTAGAAGAAACATTTGGTCTTCCTCAGCCGAAGGGACGAAATCCTCAAAACAGCCAACAACGCAACAAGCTCTTGCTCTGCCAGGAGGGAGAGACGGTTACGGAGGTTAGCTTTTAAATCGTATCGCAACACATTAGCCACCTTAACTAGCTGAAGACTGGAGTGTGAGAATAAGTGAGGGAAGGTGTGGGCTAGAGGTGTTGGGGTGAGCCAAGTGTCGTGCCAGAAATAAGCGTGTGTCCCACTGTTTGTTAGGACAAAGGAGATGGACTATAGGGTGGGTATTTGTTGTGCAATGGTACGATAGAGGAAGGAGTTTTGGGGTGGGGGTGAGACTAGAGCATTTGGGTGTTGAAGATCCAACCAATCCAGCCAGGGGGTGGAGGAGGAAGTGAGGGCCTTGGCAGCAAATTTCATGAGCACGCATTTATTCTGAAGATGCAAGTTTTTGAGTCCTAAACCACCGTATTTTTTGGAATGCAAACGTTTTTCCATGCAATAAGGCATTGAGCACCTGAAACTGACTCGTCACCTGCCCAGAAGAAAGCTCTACGAATGGAGTCTAGGGTTTTTAAAACTTTTTTAGGGAAACGGAAGACTGACATGAAGTAGGTAAGTAGGGAGTCTAGGACTATGGAGATAAGAATGAGGCGATCGCCTTTGTCAAGCAACTTAGCACGCCAGCCAGCCAGCAGCTTGCGGGAGCGTTCTAGGATGGGATTGAAGGCATTTGATGGAGGTTTAGTAGGGGAGAGGGGGAGGCCAAGGTAAGTTTGGGGGAAGGAGGCGCGTGAGCAGGCCATGGCAAGGGCGATATCGTTAGCAGCAGCGTCATCTGTGTCGAGGGTTGGGTGCGACATATGCCAAAGGATGGCTTATCATGGTGGGAGCGAGTAGAACGTCCCCGGTGCCCGGAAGAGGGATGAGGCCACTAGTAGAAAAAGGACCTTATATGAGACACATTAGTCCCGGTTCGATTTTGGCCCGGTACTAATGGTACCATTAGTACCGGTTCGAACGGCTATGCATTAGTGCCGGTTCGTGTTGAACCATTAGTACCGGTTCGTGCCACGAACCGGTATTAAAGGGGTGGTGGCAGGCTGGCGTCAGGCCGGGGCCCCACGAGCCCCTTTAGTCCCGGTTTGTGGCACAAACCGGTACTAAAGGGCCAACCTTTAGTACCGGTTCGTGCCATGAACCGGCACTAAAGGGGTCTAACCTATAGCCCCGGTTGGAGACACAAAACGGGACTATATGGCAATTTTCAAACTTGGAAAAAAATCATAACTAAATCATCCTAATTTAGAAAAATACATATAATATATCAAAATTTGCAGAACAAAAAGATTGATCCGCTGAAACACAAGTTTTCCATTTCGACAATTTTTTAAAATCTCAAAATTCCAAAGGGAAAATAGAGTTTTTGGATGTTTTAGACGTTTTTTAGACACTTTGTGCCTTTAGTGCTAGGGTTTAGATTTCAGAGTTTAGGGTTAGGTTTTATGGTTTAAACCCTTAGTTTTTACTGTTTAGCATAGAGTTTCCGACGTTTTAAGTCCCGGGTTTAGGGTTTAGGACAATTTTTGAAATGGCAAAATTGTAAAAGGAAAAAAAGATACACTCTAATTTATGTTTTTAAATTTTTTGGTTAAATCTTGTCAAACTGGTCAAACAACTGATTCAAGAAATATAGAGTGTTACTAAATAATTACGCAATAATATTAGTGTTACTTATTCAAGAAGTATTAATGTTGCTACATAATTTCTGTTTTTTTAATTTTGGTTAAATCTGGTCAAACTATGGTCAAACTACTTATTCAAGAAGTATTAATGTTGCTACATAATTATTAAAAAATATTAGTGTTACTAAATAATTATTTCAATTTTTTGAATTTTGGTCAAATCTGGTCAAACTGTGGTCAAACTGTGGTCAAACTGTGGTCAAACTATGGTCAAACTGTGGTCAAACTTATTCAAGAAATATTAGTGTTACTAAATGTTTTTTAGAATAATAGTTCCCAACTCAAACGGTGAAACGTGTGACCTAATGCTCAAGCTAAACTGCTGAGGGTTAATAGGATTGACAACTTACATTTGTCAGGAAAACAACAAGTGCAGACTTGGAAACGAGGGAGAATAGAACTCGAAAGTTAAGCGTGCTCAGGCTAGAGTAATGAGAGGATGGGTGACCGTCCGGGAAGTTAGATGATTTGGAATGATGAGGGGTGATTAGAGATTAGATATTAAATTGAGCAGTGGTGAGGGGTGATTAGAGATTAGAGGTTAAAATAATTCAAAAAAATGAAAATCGAAAAAAATCAAATATTTTTTACAAAATTTTCAAAAAGAAAATTCAAAAAAAAATACCACGGCACGAGCTCACGCCACGTGGTGGGCCTTTAGTGGCGGTTCGTGCCGAACCGGTACTAAAGGGGGGGGGGCCTTTAGTCTCCACCCTTTAGTGCCGGTTGCAGAACCGGCACTAAAGGCCCTTATGAACCGGTTTTAAAGCTCCGGTTTCTACTAGTGGGCGTAGACACGAACGCCGGCGTACTTTACCCAGGTTCGGGGCTCTCCTAGGAGATAACACCCCTAGTCCTGCTCTGCGGGGTCTCCGCATGACCACTAAAGGCACAAGTGATACAGTGTTGCTCCTTGAGCTGTATGCCAGAGGTAGGGGGAGGCAAGGCTAGCTCTCTCCTGCTCTAGGAATGTGGCAAGGTCTAATGGGGTCGGAACCCTTTGCATGGGTGCTTTGGGGGGTTTATATAGGCCTACCCCCCAGGGGTACAATGGTAATCTGGCCGACTGCTGGGCCTGGCTGTCAGCGTCTCCGGCCTCCGGCTTCTCCGGCGACTACTAGGGCCCGCTGCCTGGTGGGCCCCGCCGACTGGTCCGGTACGGAGCCGACGGGCCGCTCCCGCCACTGGCGGGTCTGGTCGGTGGCTGCTCACTGTAGCCGTGCTGCTAATGACGCTGGCCTGGTCAGCTCAGTGTGGCTACAGTCCCGCCGCCTGGTGGGAGATCACTGTAGCCACACCTGGTCTCATCAGGTTAATGGGGCGCTTGCTTTGAGGGAGGGGACGGCCGCCTGCTGGAGGACGGCCCTCTTCCGGTCTGATTGGTTTGGCGTGCGCCATCTTCTGGGACGTCACTGCCTGGTAGGGCCCGCAGCCTGCGGGACGTACCTATAGGCCGTCGTGGGGAGCAGGGCTCCGCCTGCCTAGAGTGACGTCAAGGGAGGGTGGCAACAGTGCCACGCCGTGTGGAGATCTCCACCCGTACGGGACACTGTGGCCATGCCAATCCCAAGATTCGGGTGTGAGGGATTCGCTGTAGCCACGCCCCATCTTGTCCTTTTGATGGGTGCGCGATGGCCGCCTGCCCGATGCCGTCTTTCCTAGACGTCGGCCGGCTGGAGCCGGCCGCTCGTGATGCCGTCTGCTGGTGGTTGGCCGCCCTTTGGTGACCGGCCGTTGAGCTAGCCGGCCCCCAGAGGGCGGAGCTTTAGCTTGGGGCGTAGCAAGGCGGAGCTGGCCCAAAGTCTTGATAAATCCAGGGACTCGGGTGTGGCTAACCATGGCCCATTACTCCGACAGTAGTCCCCGAAGCCGGTGAGGCGTTGTGGTCGAGGGGCCGCGAAGTCTTAGTGGATTCCCCCCTCACCGAGCTCCGGGAGAGCGTCGATCCGTCTTGCGGTTGGCCGACTACTGAAGCCGGCTTCGTCTAGGCGGGGCTGTTGGTCGATTTTGAACTCCAAGGCGGGAAAACATGTGGCGTGCCTGCTAAGCTTCCTGGTCGCCGCCCGCCGTAGACATGCCACATGCCGCACGCCAGCCCGGCCAGCCTGCCATCCGACGCCCCTGATGGGACGTGATAGTGGGTCGGGCCCACCACTACCGCGCCTCAGCACTCGGGCGGATCTGCTGTGCCGAGGGGGGTTGTTGCAATTCCCACGACCGCTCGAAGCGTGGTAAATGCGCGCGGTAAATGAGGGGTCGTGGGGTTGTGGGCGCAGTTAATCCTGAAGGAAATATGCCCTAGAGGCAATAATAAAGTTATTATTTATTTCCTTATATCATGATAAATGTTTATTATTCATGCTAGAATTGTATTAACTGGAAACATAATACATGTGTGAATACATAGACAAACATAGTGTCACTAGTATGCCTCTACTTGATTAGCTCGTTTATCAAAGATGGTTATGTTTCCTAGCCATGGACAAAAGAGTTGTCATTTGATTAACTGGGATCACATCATTAGGAGAATGATGTGATTGACTTGACCCATTCTGTTAGCCTAGCACTTGATCGTTTAGTATGTTGCTATTGCTTTCTTCATGACTTATACATGTTCCTGTAACTATGAGATTATGCAACTCCCGTTTATCGGAGGAACACTTTGGGTGCTACCAAACGTCACAACGTAACTGGGTGATTATAAAGGAGTACTACAGGTGTCTCCAAAGGTACATGTTGGGTTGGTGTATTTCGAATTAGGTTTTGTCACTCCGATTGTCGGAGAGGTATCTCTGGGCCCTCTCGGTAATGCACATCACTATAAGCCTTGCAAGCAATGTAGCTAATGAGTTAGTTAAGGAATGATGCATTACGTAACGAGTAAGGAGACTTACCGGTAACGAGATTGAACTAGGTATTGAGATACCGACGATCGAATCTCGGGCAAGCTAGTAACATACCGATGACAAAGGGAACAACGTACTTTGTTATGCAGTTTGAACGATAAGGATCTTCGTAGAATATGTAGGAGCCAATATGAGCATCCAGGTTCCGCTATTGGTTATTGACCGAGAATAGTTCTAGGTCATGTCTACATTGTTCTCGAACCCGTAGGGTCCGCACGCTTAACGTTACGATGACAGTTTTATTATGAGTTTATAAGTTTTGATGTACCGAAGTTTGTTCAGAGTCCCAGATGTGATCACAGACATGACGAGGAGTCTCGAAATGGTTGAGACATAAAGATTGATATATTGGACGCCTATGTTTGGACATCGGGAGTGTTCCGGGTGAAATCGGCATTTTACCTGAGGACCGGGGGGTTACCGGAACCCTCCCGGGGGCTATTGGGCCTTTATGGGCCCTAAGGGAGAAGAGGAGAGGAGGCAAGAGGTGGGCTGCACCCCCTCCCCTCCCTAGTCCGAATAGGACAAGAAGAGGGGGGCGGTGGCCCCCCTTTCCTTCCCCTCTTCCTGCTCCTTCCCCCTTCTCCTACTCCAACTAGGAAAGAAGGGAGTCCTACTCCCGGTGGGAGTAGGACTCCCCCTTGGCGCACCCTCCTTGGCCGGCCGCCCCCTCCCCATTGGCTCCTTTATATACGGGGCAGGGGGGCACCCTAGAACACACAAGTTGATCTTCGTGATCGTTCCTTAGCCGTGTGCGGTGCCCCCCTCCACCATATTCCACCTCGGTCATATCGTTGCGGTGCTTAGGCGAAGCCCTTCGTCGGTAGAACATCATCATCGTCACCACGCCGTCGTGTTAACGGAACTCATCCCCGACACTTTGCTGGATCGGAGTCCGGGGATCGTCATCGAGCTGAACGTGTGCTGAACTCGGAGGTGCCGTACGTTCGGTACTTGGATCGGTCGGATCGTGAAGACGTACGACTACATCAACCACGTTGTCATAACGCTTCCGCTTATGATCTACGAGGGTACGTGGACAACACTCTCCCCTCTCGTTGCTATGCATCACCATGATCTTGCGTGTGCGTAGGAAATTTTTTGAAATTACTACGTTCCCCAATAGTGGCATCCGAGCCAGGTTCTATGCGTAGATGTTATATGCATGAGTAGAACACAAGTGAGTTGTGGGCGATAGAAGTCATACTGCTTACCAGCATGTCATACTTTGGTTCAGCGGTATTGTTGGATGAAGCAGCCCGGACCGACATTACGCGTACGCTTACGCGAAACTGGTTTTACCGCCGTTCTTTGCACACAGTTGACTAGCGGGTGTCTGTTTCTCCAACTTTAGTTGAACCGAGTGTGGCTACGCCCGGTCCTTGCGAAGGTTAAAACAGCACCAACTTGACGAACTATCGTTGTGGTTTTGATGCGTAGGTAAGAACGGTTCTTGCTCAACCCGTAGCAGCCACGTAAAACTTGCAACAACAAAGTAGAGGACGTCTAACTTGTTTTTGCAGGGCATGTTGTGATGTGATATGGTCAAGAAGTGATGAGATATAAGTTGTTGTATGAGATGATCATGTTTTGTTGAAGTTATTGGAAACTAGCAGAAGCCCTATGGTTGTCTCTTTGTTGCATAAGATGCAAGTGCCAAATAATTGCTTTACGTTATCGCTATGCGATAGCAATAGTTGCAAGAGCAATAGTTGGCGAGACGACCATGTGACGACACATTGATATAGATCAAGATGATGAAGATCATGGTGTCATGCCGGTGACAATAGAGATCATGATAGTACTTTGGAGATGGAGATCAAAGGCGCAAGATGATCATGGCCATATCATGTCACATATTTTGATTGCATATGATGTTTATCTGTTATACATCTTATTCTGTTTTGTTTGACGGTAGCATTTTAAGATGACCTCTCACTAATTATCAAGAAGTGTTCTCCCTGAGTATGCACCGTTGCGAAAGTTCTTCCTGCTGAAACACCACGTGATGATCGGGTGTGATAGGCTCTACGTTCAAATACAACGGGTGCAAAACAGTTGCACATGCGGAATACTCAGGTTAAACTTGATGAGCCTAGCATATACATATATGGCCTCGGAACACGGAGACCGAAAGGTCGAACGTGAATCATATAGTAGATATGATCAACATAGAGATGTTCACCATTGAAACTACTCCATCTCACGTGATGATCGAACATGGTTTAGTTGATTTAGATCACGTGATCACTTAGATGACTAGAGAGATGTCTGTCTAAGTGGGAGTTCTTAAGTAATATGATTAATTGAACTTAAATTTATCATGAACTTAGTCCTGGTAGTATTTTGCAAATTATATTGTAGATCAATAGCTCACGTTGTTGCTTTCATATGTTTATTTTGATACGTTCCTAGAGAAAATTCTGTTGAAAAATGTTAATAGCAATGATGCGGATTGGATCCATGATTTGAGGTTTATCCTCATTGCTGCACAGAAGAATTATGTCCTTAATGCACCGCTAGGTGACAGACCTATTGCAGGAGCAGATACAGACGTTATGAACGTCTGGCTAGCTCAATATGATGACTACTTGATAGTTTAGTGCACCATGCTTAACGGCTTAGAATCGGGACTTCAAAGACGTTTTGAACATCATGGACCATATGAGATGTTCCAGGAATTGAAGTTAATATTTCAAGCAAATACCCGAGTTGAGAGATATGAAGTCTCCAACAAGTTCTATAGCTAAAAGATGGAGGAGAATCGCTCAACTAGTGAGTATGTGCTCAGATTGTCTGGGTACTTCAATCGCTTGAATCAAGTGGGAGTTAATCTTCCAGATAAGATAGTGGTAGACAGAATTCTCTAGTCACCATCACTAAGTTACTAGAACTTCGTGATGAACTATAGTATGCAAGGGATGACGAAAACGATTCCCGAGCTCTTCGTGATGTTGAAATTGACGAAGGTAGAAATCAAGAAAGAGCATCAAGTGTTGATGATTGACAAAACCACTAGTTTCAAGAAAAGGGCAAAGGGAAAGAAATGGAAACTTCAAGTAGAATGGCAAACAAGTTGTCACTCCCGTGAAGAAGACCAAAGCTGCACCAAATCCTGAAACTGAGTGCTTACACTGCAAAGGAAATGGTCACTAGAAGCGGAAATGCCCTAAATATTTGGTGGATAAAAAGATGGCAAAGTGAACAAGGGTATATTTGATATACCGGTTATTGATGTGTGCCTTACTAGTGTTTATAGTAGCCCCTGAGTATTTGATACTTGTTCGGTTGCTAAGATTAGTAACTCGAAACAGGAGTTACAGAATAAACAGAGACTAGTTGAAGGGGAAGTGACGATGAGTGTTGGAAGTAGTTCCAAGATTGATATGATCATCATCACACACTCCCTATATTTTCGAGATTAGTGTTAAAACTAAATAAATGTTATTTAGTGTTTGCGTTGAGCATGAATATGATTTGATCATGTTTATTGCGATATGTTTTTTCATTTGAAGTTAAAGAATAATTGTTATTCTGTTTACATGAATAAGACCTTTGATGGTTATACACCCAATGAAAATAGTTTGTTGCATCCCGATCGTAGTGATACACATATTCATAATATTGATGCCAAAAGATGCAAAGTTAATAATGATAGTGCAACTTATTTGTGGCACTGCCGTTTGGGTCATATCGGTGTAAAGCGCATGAAGAAACTGCATAAAGATGGATTTTCGGAATCACTTGGTTATGAATCATTTGATGCTTGCGAACCGTGCCTTTTGGGCAAGATGACTAAAACTCCATTCTCCGGAACAATGGAACGAGCTATTGACTTGTTGGAAAGAATACATGCTGATGTATGCGATCCAATGAGTGTTGATGCTCGTGGCAAGTATCGTTATTTTCTGACCTTCACAAGATGATTTGAGCAGATATGGGTATATCTACTTGATGAAACATAAGACTGAAATAGTTGAAAGGTTCAAAGAATTTCAGAGTGAAGTGGAAAATCATCATAACAAGAAAATAAAATTTCTACGATCTGATCGCGGAGACGGATATTTGAGTTACGAGTTTGGTCTTCAACTAAAACAATGTGGAATAGTTTCACAGCTCACGCCACCTGGAACACCACAACGTTATGGTGTGTCCGAACGTCGTAATCGTACTTTACTAGATATGGTGCGATCTATGATATCTCTTATCAGTTTACCACTATCGTTTTGGGGTTATGCATTAGAGACAGCTGCATTCACGTTTAATAGGGCACCATCTAAATCCATTGAGACGACACCGTATGAACTATGGTTTAGCAGTAAACCTGAGCTGTCGTTTCTTAAAGTTTGGAGTTGCGATGCTTATATGAAAAAGGTTTTCAACCTGATAAGCTCGAACCCAAATCGGAGAAGTGCGTCTTCATAGAATACCCAAAGGAAACTGTTGGGTACACCTTCTATCACAGATATGAAGGCAAAACATCCGTTGCTAAAAATGGATCCTTTCTAGAGAAGGAGTTTCTCTCGAAAGAAGTGAGTGGGAGGAAAGTAGAGCTTGATAAGGTAATTTGTACCTTCTCCCGAATTGGAAAGTAGTTCATCACAGAAATCAGTTCCAGTGACCACTACACCAATTAGTGAGGAAGCTAATGATATTGATCATGAAACTTCAGATCAAGTTACTACCAAACCTCGTAGGTCAACCATAATAAGATCCACGCCAGAGTGGTACGGTAATCCTATTCTGAAAGTCATGTAACTAGACCATGATGAACCTACAAACTATGAGGAAGCGATGATGAGCCCAGATTCTACAAAATGGCTGGAGGCCATGAAATCTGAGATGGGATCCATGTATGAAAACAAAGTATGGACTTTGATTGACTTGCCCGATGATCGGCAGGCCATAGAAAATAAATGGATCTTCAAGAGGAAGACGGACACTGATAGTAGTGTTACTATCTACAAAGCTCGACTTGTTGTGAAAGGTTTTTCGACAAGTTCAAGGTGTTGAATACAATGAGATTTTCTCACTTGTATCGATGCTTAAGTCTGTCCGAATCATGTTAGCAATTGCCACATTTTATGAAATCTGGCAAAAGGATGTCAAAACTACATTCCTTAATGAATTTATTAAAGAAGAGTTGTATATGATGCAACCAGAAGGTTTTGTCAATCCTAAAGGTGCTAACAAAGTGTGCAAGCTCCAGCGATCCATTTATGGACTGGTGCAAGCCTCTTGGAGTTGGAATATAAGCTTTGATGAGTTGATCAAAGCATATGGTTTTATACAGACTTTTTGAGAAGCCTGTATCTACAAGAAAGTGAGTGGGAGCTCTGTAGCATTTCTAATATTATATGTGGGTGACATATTGTTGATTGGAAATGATATAGAAATTCCGGATAGCATGAAAGGATACTTGAAAAAGAGTTTTTTCAAAGCAAGACCTCGGTGAAGCTGCTTACACATTGAGCATCAAGATCTATATAGATAGATCAAGACGCTTGATAAGATTTTTCAATAAGTACATACCTTGATAAATTTTTGAATAGTTCAAAATGGAACAGTCAAAGAAGGAGTTCTTTCCTGTGATGCAAAGGTGTGAAGTTGAGTAAGACTCAAGACCCGACCATGGCAGAATATAGAAAGAGAATGAAAAGTCATTCCCTATGCCTCAGTCATAGGTTCTATAAAGTATGCTATGCTGTGAACCAGACCTATTGTATACCTTGCTCTGAGTTCGACAAAGGAATACAATTTTGATCTAAGAGTAGATCACTGGACAGCGGTCAAGAATATCCTTAGTGAGAACTAAGGAGATCTTTCGCGATTATGGAGGTGATAAAAGAGCCCGTCGTAAAAAGTTACAATGATGCAAGCTTTTACACCAATCCAGATGACTCTAAGTCTCAATGTGGATACATATTGAAAGTGGGAGCAATTAGCTAGAGTAGCTCCGTGCAGAGCATTGTGGACATAGAATATTTGCAAAATACATACGGCTCTGAATATGACAGACCCGTTGACTAAACTTCTCTCACAAGAAAAACATGATCATACCTTAGTACTCTTTGGGTGTTAATCACATAGCAATGTGAACTAGATTATTGACTCTAGTAAACCCTTTGGGTGTTGATCACATGATAATGTGAACTATGGGTATTAATCACATACAGATGTGAATATTGGTGTTAAATCACATGGCGATTTGAACTAGATTATTGACTCTAGTGCAAGTGGGAGACTGAAGGAAATATGCCCTAGAGGCAATAATAAAGTTATTATTTATTTCCTTATATCATGATAAATGTTTATTATTCATGCTAGAATTGTATTAACCGGAAACATAATACATGTGTGAATACATAGACAAACATAGTGTCACTAGTATGCCTCTACTTGACTAGCTCATTTATCAAAGATGGTTATGTTTCCTAGCCATGGACAAAAGAGTTGTCATTTGATTAACGGGATCAAATCATTAGGAGAATGATGTGATTGACTTGACCCATTCTGTTAGCCTAGCACTTGATCGTTTAGTATGTTGCTATTGCTTTCTTCATGACTTATACATGTTCCTATAACTATGAGATTATGCAACTCCCGTTTACCGGAGGAACACTTTGGGTGCTACCAAACGTCACAACGTAACTGGGTGATTATAAAGGAGTACTACAGGTGTCTCCAAAGGTACATGTTGGGTTTTCGTATTTCGAGATTAGGTTTTGTCACTCCGATTGTCGGAGAGGTATCTCTGGGCCCTCTCGGTAATGCACATCACTATAAGCCTTGCAAGCAATGTAGCTAATGAGTTATTTACGGAATGATGCATTATGTAACGAGTAAAGAGACTTGCCAGTAACGAGATTGAACTAGGTATTGAGATACCGATGATCGAATCTCGGGCAAGTACGTATGTTGTTATGCGGTTTGACCGATAAAGATCTTCGTAGAATATGTAGGAGCCAATATGAGCATCCTGGTTCCGCTATTGGTTATTGACCGAGAATAGTTCTAGGTCATGTCTACATTGTTCTTGAACCCGTAGGGTCCGCACGCTTAACGTTACAATGACAGTTTTATTATGAGTTTATAAGTTTTGATGTACCGAAGTTTGTTCGGAGTCCCGAATGTGATCACGGACATGACGAGGAGTCTCAAAATGGTCGAGACATAAAGATTGATATATTGGACGCCTATGTTTGGACATCGGAAGTGTTCCGGGTGAAATCGGCATTTTACCTGAGTACCGGGGGATTACCGGAACCCTCCCGGGGGTTATTGGGCCTTCATGGTCCCTAAGGGAGAAGAGGAGAGGAGGCAAGAGGTGGGCTGCGCCCCCTCCCCTCCCTAGTCCGAATAGGACAAGAAGAGGGGGGCGGCGCCCCCCCCCTTTCCTTCCACTCTTCCTCCTCCTTCCCCCTTCTCCTACTCCAACTAGGAAAGAAGGGAGTCCTACTCCCGGTGGGAGTAGGACTCCCCCTTGGCGCGCCCTCCTTGGCTGGCCGCCCCTCCCTTGGCTCCTTTATATACGGGGGCAGGGGGCACCCTAGAACACACAAGTTGATCTTCGTGATCGTTCCTTAGCCGTGTGCGGTGCCCCCATCCACCATATTCCACCTTGGTCATATCGTTGCGGTGCTTAGGCGAAGCCCTGCAACGGTAGAACATCATCATCGTCACCACGCCGTCGTGCTGACGGAACTCATCCTCGACACTTTGCTGGATCGGAGTCCGGGGATCGTCATCGAGCTGAACGTGTGCTGAACTCGGAGGTGCCGTACGTTCGGTACTTGAATCGGTCGGATCGTGAAGACGTACGACTACATCAACCGCGTTGTCATAACGCTTCCTCTTACTGTCTACGAGGGTACGTGGACAACACTCTCCCCTCTCGTTGCTATGCATCACCATGATCTTGCGTGTGCGTAGGAATTTTTTTGAAATTACTACGTTCCCCAACAAATCCCACGACCCACGCCCTGCCCCCTCGGCTTCATAGCCCGAGGGCTATAAGTAGGGGGAGGGAGGGGTGCGGCAAAGCTTGCGCGCCCCTCCCACTCTTTCTTCTTCCTCTGCTCTCTCCTCCATAGCTGCCGCTGCTGCTCCGTACTGCCGTGGTGCTGTCGCCGTTTGTCGCCGACGCACCCTTCCTCCTCACGCCCCCTCCCCCCCCCCCCCCCCCGAAGCCATGGCGCACAAGAAGGGCGGCTATTGGGAGGGGTCGACAGTGATCTAGGATCACATCTCCTTCCTCCGCGACACGCGCCGGATGCCCAACGCAGCATTTGTCAAGGCGCGGGTGCCGCCGGAGGAGGAGATCTCGCGGGCGTCGAGGGGGAACGAGCGGGTCGTCTTCCGCTCGCACTTCCTCCGCGGCTTCGGCCTTCCGGTTAGCGGCTTCCTCCGCTCGTTCCTCGACTTCAATAACCTCCAGCCTCATCATCTTACGCCCAACATCGTGACCTTGCTCTCCGCCTTCGTCACGGCGTGGGAGGGCTACATCGGCATCCTCCCCACACTCGAGCTGTGGGGAGCGTTCTTCTACGGGAAACTTGGCACCTCCGCCAAGGATACGGCGGCCGAGTGCGACGGGTTCGTCGTCGTGGGCCGGCCGGCGAAACGGAACGCCTTCCCCGTCATCAAGCTGGCACAGTCTGTGAAGATGTGGCAGCAGTCCTACTTCTACGTCGAGAACGTCGATCCGGCTGCCGACTTCCTCAACCTGCCGGCATACGAGGCCGGCCCTCCCACCGGGGTCCAGCCTAACTGGGGCTACAAGCCGAAGCCGGTGTCGCCAGACGCAGCGGCCGCCATCGGCCGACTCCGGGTGCTCCAAGAGTCGGAGGGCCTCGTGGCCTCCGACCTCCTCGTTGCCTTCGTCGAGCGCCGAGTTCTCCCGCTCCAGGGCCGCCCTCATCCAATCTTTCGGACGAGCGGCCACCGCGACCCCAGCCGGCTATGCACGAAGGAGATGCCGACTGCTGAGGTCGCGCGGATGGTGAATGAGATCTCCGATCTCAAGGTGTCGGAGGCAGAGTGGCGGTACGGGAAGCGGACGTACTCGCATGACAATCCACCGCCTGCCGTAAGTTTCTTCATCTCTTCCTTCCGCTCTGTTTTTTCAGTCTTGTTCTTGTTGTGATGCGACTCCCTTCTAGAGTGCAGATTTACATGTCCGAGGCGACGGCCGCCATCATGGGGCCGGGTGGTGACTACCTGCCGGACAGGGCGGTGAGCGACTTGGACGACCCCGACTTGGGGGCGGCCGCCCTGGCGGACGACGCAACAGGCGGCGGCGGCGGAGCAGGCGCCTCCAAGGAGGGCGGCGGCATGGAGACTTGGCTCGACGACGACGACGATGAAGATGAGCCGCGCCCCGGCCGGAGCACTGCCAACACCGGCGCAGGCCCCTCTACTGGGCCGCCCGCTCGTGGCAGAAAACGCAAGCGGAGGCATGGCACTGCTCTGTTTGGTAGTGCCCCAAAGAAGCCCAAGAACCCGGCCGCGGCGACCAGGCGGAAAGAAGCCGCGACCAAGTTGGCCAAGTATCAAAGGCAGCCAAGGGTGCCAGTCATGGTGTCGGCATATGTATTCTTTCATGTTTTCCGTCTTTTCGCCAATCCGGCCTAAAAAACTTTTCTGACTTGTCTTCTTATCTCAGGGCCCCGCTGACTCTCGAGAAGTCGAGCGCCGCCTCGGTCATCAGGTTTCCAGCGACTTCCTCCTCCAGCCGGCGAATCGACCCAGCCGCCGACCTCCAGGAGGCGACAGAGCGGAACGCGCGTGAGGAAGAAGCTGACCGTCTGGCGAAGGCGGAGGCGGACAGGGCCGCAACATCCGCGGAGAGGAGGCTGGCGCAGGCGGAGGCCGAAGCCGCGGAGAGGGAGCGGCTCGCGGAGGCCGCACGCCGCCAAGAGCAGCTGCACGTGACGCCCCTGAACACCGCGCCACCTTCGCCTGATTTTGACGCGACAATCGGAGGAGCCGGCGACGAGCATCCGATCCGGGAGTGGGAGGGCGGCGACGTGGCCATGCCGGATGTCATTGTGCCGCCGCTGCCTCCGGCTAGCGGGATGCAGGACGAGCAGCCGGCCGAGCCGCCGGTGCCACCAGTCGGGGACGCGGTGGTCACAGACCTGATTCCTGAGGTCCGTTTACCCGCGTGCCGCCGCCTTGAGAAGGCGGCCTCAGCACCACGGCCGCAGGAGGCCGGTGCTACAAGCTCATCGGTCCCCAACAGCAAGGCGACCAGCGCCGCGCCTGCTGGCTGGATACACAGGGGTGGGACGGGCGCCCTAAACCAGGCGTCCCTCGACGTCTAGGACAAACTCCCGGCTGAAGCCAAAGCCCTTAAGCTCTGCAACGAAGCCTTCCTGGAGTCGCGGGCAGCCATCCGCGTAAGTTTCCTTCGCTTTTCTTTTTTCCTTGATCTTCTTGCTTTCTTCGTGGGGGCACACTAGTGCACCCACTGGGTGTAGTCCCCATGTTTCGGGCCGGCTGCTGAGAAGGCGGTCCGGAACTTCAAATTGTATGTATCAAATGCTGACTTTGTCTGATATCCCCTCTGCAGGATTGCCACAATCTTCGCGCGGTCACCTTCAACTCCAGGGTCCGGGAGCTGGAGACGCAGACCGCCCATTTGACCGAGAGCCGGAGTAAGCCCTGACTTCCTTTCTTCGTGGGGGCGCGCTGGCGCACCCGCGGGCTGTAGTCCCCGAGGTTCAGGCCGACTGCTGAGCAGTCAGGCCGAATCTCCTCAGTGGTTCTTCCTTTGTTAATTACTTCTTCTCTGCGGGCGCGATGATGCACCCGCGGGCTGTAGTCCCCGAGATTTTGGCCGACTGCCGAGCAGTCGGGCCGGATCTCCCCGGAAACTGCATCCCTCTTTGTCTTTTTTGACTAATTCTCTTTCTTCTTTTCCCTTTTTTCAGAGGCCAACGCCGCCTTGCAGCAGCAGCTGGGCAAAGCCAACACTGCTCTGCGCGGCAAGGAGGCGGAGTGCAGCAAGCTGACCGAGGAGCGAGACCGGCTAGTCGCCAAGCTCGCTGAGCAGACGGAGGCCCTCAAGACGGCCTAGCGGGAGGCAAAGGCAATGGAGGCCGATCTCCTCGCCGAGTTTAAAACTGAGTGCGCCGCCTGGGCCGACAAGGAGGCGCAGACGACGGCCTGCTTCAGCAGCATCGAGGACTTGGTCGATGGTGAGTTTTATTCTTTTTGTTCATTGTCTTGAGCTACCGGCCTTTGTCTAAGTCGACTGCTTGTTTCTAACTTTGTTTTTTCCTTGCCTTCTGCCCAAGCAGATTTCTTCCCTGGTCACTCCGTCGCCGCGAGCCAAGCCATCGCGGCCCAACGCAAAGAGTGGAGGACGGAAGGCGCGTAGATTGCTGCTGACGCCCCTCGGACCCTTAATGAGCAGATCCTTAGCATCCAGGCCCGTCTTCGGCCCGCCCATCAAGTGCTGCGCCGTCTTCAGCGCGTCGGGGCCCAGGCGATTTCCACCCTCTGGCCAGGCCTGCCGGCTCCGCGCAATCCAAGCCGGACCACCGACTGGCTGGAGGTGGCGGTCGGCCGCCTGGAGGCCTGGAAGGGCTCTGCAGCCCGGGCAGGAGCGCGCCGCGCCCTTGAGTTCGTCAAGGCGTGGTATCCTGGGCTAGACTTAGCCCAGTTGGCCACGTTCCGGCTGGAAGCACAGGAGGAGCTGGCGGCGGTGGAGGCCGAGCTTATCAACAGGGCAGCGGTGATCGCCGACTTCACCGACACCAGTATCTTCGTTCCGGAGGTGGTTGAGGAATGCGCCGAAACGCCGCAGGGGTGGCTCAGGATGAACCCGGAGGATAGCGAGGACTCGGCCAAAGTCATCAACTCCAGCGATGAAGGGGAGGAGGAGGAGGAGAAGGATAGCGACGTCGACATGCCGGAGGGTGGTGCGGATGATCAGCCCCACCCCGACCGGGCCTCCAGCAACGATCCGCGCTCCAAAGCACCGACTGCTGCTGGGGGCGGCCAGGTGGTGACCAACCAGCCGCCCGTTCCTCCAACAGACGCCACCGACTCCGTCATCCAGTCCTCCGCCGTCCCGACTAGCGCCGCTCACTCTAGCGTCCAGTCGGAGCCGCCTGCCGCGCCAATCGGCGCAGCTGACTCCGTCATCCAGCCAGTGCCGCATGCTGCACCAACTGGCACCGCCAACCCCAGCGTCCAGACGGAGCCGTCTGTCGCACCAACTGGTGCCGTCGACCCTAGCGCCCAGCCGGAATCCTCCGCTGCTCCCTAGGGCGTTTATCTTTTCCTTTTCCTACTTGCTGGTCTGGACATTTTTGTTAAATTTGCACAATTCCACCCGGGGGGGTGTATATCAAACTTTGCTAAATGCCGGCCGATGGGCCTTTATCTATGTAAATATTCTATCGCGACTTTATGCTTTGTTCTGCCAATCTCTAACTTTCCTTGCCTGTACTCCTTGCTTTTTTCCTTTGCCGACCTCCCTTAGCTATCCTCTTGCCAGCCAAGCAGCCGCTCTGCAGACTGCGGCTGGTTTGAGTACTTAGTTTTTTGCGGGAGGGCAAGTACTTAGCCGTTTGGAGGTTTTGGCAAGGGAGGTAGAGGCCGGCAGGCCGGCTGCTCGGCAGCTGGCCGGGCAGGTATGGTGCCGACCTCGGCTATATGCGCTTTTTCCTTAACCATTTTTCATGGGGGCACTGTCTTGCCACCTCTGCCCGGCATGCAGTCGCTCTGCGAGCTGTGGCTTCTGACAGAAGAAGTTTTAGGTGCCAACACATTACTTGTCCGGCTACAGGAGGCGGCATATAGTAGAAGGCGACAAACCTCCGGGCCGACTGGTTGACCCGGTGCCAGGCAGAAATAATAACAAGGCACACATATGGGAATAACACTTATCATATAGACAGAGGAAGGGCAGTCCCCGAGTTCGTCTTGGGGGGCCTGGAATCTTTGTACATAATACAAAAGGTAGCGTGATACATACTGCTTTCAACTGTAAGATCTCTGGAGGAGGTTTGCATTCCACGGCCTCTCCGTCTCCTTGCCTGAATCATCTCTTTTGCGTGCTCTTTGCTTCTGAACGTCGATCAGATAGTAGGAGTCGTTGCCCAGCACCTTGCTGATGATGAAGGGGCCTTCCCAAGGCGCCGAGAGCTTGTGCTGGTCGGCTGTTCGCTGGATCAGCCATACCACAAGGTCTCCCTCTTGGAAGGATCTTGGCTTCACCTTGCGGTTGTAGTATCGGCGCAGACTCTGCTGGTAGATGGCGCACCGGCTGAGCGCCAACAGCCGGCCCTCTTCCAGCAGGTCGACACCGTCTTCTCGTGCCTCCTTGGCGTCCGCCTCGGTGTACATGGTGACGCGCGGGGAGTCAAACTCTATGTCCGTCAGGATGACGGCTTCAGCACCGTAGATGAGGAAGAAAGGCATGAAGCCGGTCGACTTGTTCAGAGTTGTGCACAGGCTCCAGAGGACGGCCGGCAGCTCGTCGAGCCGGCAGCTCGTCGAGCCAGCAGCCGGCCGAACTCTCAAGAGGCTCGACCAGTCGGGGCTTGATGCCGGACAAGATGAGGCCGTTTGCTCGCTCAACCTGGCCGTTTGACTGCGGGTGGGCAACTGACGCTAAGTCCAGTCGGATGCCCTGCGTCGCGCAGAAACGAGCCAAGGCTCCTTTGGTAAAGTTTGTGCCATTATCGGTGATGATGCTATTCGGTATGCCGTATCGAGTGGTGATGTCAGCGATTAAAGTCACGGCAATTGGCCCATTCAGTTTCTTGATTGGCTTGGCCTCTATCCACTTGGTGAACTTGTCCACAGCGACAAGCAGATGAGTCATGCCGCCACGGGCTGTCTTGAATGGCCCCACCATATCCAGACCCCAAACAGCAAAGGGCCAAGCAATGGTAATAGTCTTGAGTGCAGAGGCTGGCAAGTGTGGCTTGGAGCGGAATCTCTGGCACCCCTGACACTTCTGGACCAACTCTTTGGCCTCTTCAAGAGCAGTCGGCCAGAAGAAGCCATGGCGAAAAGTTTTGGCCACAAGTGCTCTTGAGGCCGCGTGGTGACCGCATTCGCCCTGGTGAATATCTTTGAGGATTGCCTGGCCCTGGTCTGGCTCCACACAACACTGGTACACGCCAGTGACACTGCGCCGAACCAGCTCTTTGTCGACTATGGTGTATGCCGCCGCCCGCCGTTGCACTTGTCGGGCCAGGGTCTCGTCAGCTGCCGGCTCTTTGTATACCAGGAATTTGAGGATGGGTTGAGACCATGATGGTGCTGCTATCTCTCCGACTGCTACGACAACAAGTTGTACGAGGGCGGTTGGGCTGGGAGGAGGCGGGTTGGAGTCGGCTGCCACCTGCTGTCCTGAAGAAGTCCCCGGGCCGACTGCTGCAGCCCCCGGGCCGGGCTCTGGAATTCCCAGGCCGGGTGCGATGGCTGCAGTCCCCGGGCCGCCTGCCAAAGTCCCCGCGCCTTCTTCTGGTGTCCTCAAGTCGGATCAGACTGCTTCAGGAGGGGCCGGCACGAAGATGGAGTCCGACTCTGGAGATGGCTTGACAGACGGCTTGAGGAGGCACTGCAAGGCGACGCCGGCTGGTATCACCTGTCGGGTGGAGCCGATCCATGCCAAGGCATCTGCTTGCTCATTATCATTTCTTGGCACATGAAGGAACTCGCACCAGTCAAAGTATCCACTGAGTTGCTGCACGAGGAAGCGGTAGCTTGCCATATTCGCGTCCTTAGCATCCCAGTCGCCAGACGACTGCTGGACCACCAAGTCGGAGTCACCATAGCACAGGATCCGGCGAATGCCGAGTTCCTTGGCAAGCCGGAGTCCGTGTATGAGTGCCTCATATTCCGCTACGTTGTTGGAGGCGGCAAAATGGACTTGCAACACATATTTGAGCTTGTCGCCTTTGGGAGAGGTGAGGATGATGTCGGCTCCCAGACCAGTGCGCATTTTGGAACCATCAAAATGCATCCGCCAGTGGGTGGAGTCTGGTGCTGGCGGTAGGTACTGGGTCTCGGCCCAGTCGACGAGGAAGTCGACCAACACTTGTGACTTGATGGCGGTGCGAGGCTGGTAGTAGATGATGTAAGGGGCCAGATCAATGGCCCACTTGGCCACTCGGCCAGAAGCATCCCGACTTCCAATGATCTGAGCAAGCGGAGCCGTGCAGACGACGGTTATTGGGTGTTCTTGAAAGTAAGGCTTCAGCTTCTTGGCGGCAAAGTGCACACCATAACACATCTTCTGATAATGTGGGTAGTTTTGCTTGGAGGCGGACATCACTTCACTCAAGTAATATACCGGTCTCTGGACCGGCAATGCTCTGCCCTCCTCCTTGCGCTCTACCACAATGACTGTGCTAACAACCCGATTGGTGGCAGCGATGTAGAGGAGCATGGGCTCCTTCTCAGTTGGAGCTGCCAGGATAGGCGGGGTTGCCAACATCTTCTTGAGCTGGGAAAAGGCTTCGTTCGCCTTGTCGTTCCACTCAAAAAAAGTGGTCTTCTTCATAAGTTGGTACAGAGGAAGAGCTATCTCGCCCAGCCGACTGATGAAACGGCTAACTAATGCCAGGCAGCCAGTGAATTTCTGCACGTCCAGCAGTCGGGTGGGCACCTCCATCTTCTCAATGGCCTTGATCTTCACCGGGTTGCACTCTATGCTGCGCTCTGAAACCAGAAAGCCGAGAAGCTGGCTGGCTGGTACTCCAAAGACACATTTCTCCGGGTTGAGCTTGATCTGGAATCGACGCAAGTTCTCAAAAGTTGGAGAGAGGGGGAGAGTGGAGGAGGACGGAGTGCATGTGTGTGTGTGAGAGAGGGAGAGTGGAGGAGGACGGAGTGCATGTGTGACAAAGACACAAGGAATGTGTGTGCGATAGGTATCAGCTTAAAATGAGGAGATAGTGTGTGTGTGTGTGCACGATCGAGAGGGTGTGTCTCAAGAAGGGAAGAAAAATCTACATAGATACAAGGAGCGGGAGAGAGACATGTATGCGATAGTGGAAGCACGAGTGTGCGGGTGTATAAACCTATCTAGAGGCTAGCTAGTCGATAAATGTTTGTGAGAGAAATACGAGTCGGGGTGCGAAAGCGAGAGTTTTGTGTGTGTGAGAGAGAGACGGTAGTCGGCCAGGGGAGTGGAAGCAGGAGTTGTGTGTGTGTGTCTGTGAGAGAGAGAGGAGACGGTAGTCGGGGTTGTCTGATCGGTAAACAAATAAATAATGTCAGTCTGGGATAGAGACAAAAAGGAGACCGCAACAAATGTTGTGTCTACGGGAGAGAGAGAGAGAGAGAGAGAGAGAGAGTAATTTTAGTGGTATGAGTCATATGTAGAGACATATAGGTTGTGTGAGAGAATCCCATAGAGAGAAAGACAAAGTGAAAGATGAGTGGAGACTGTGTGTGTGGTGATGAAAAAGAAAGCTTAGGTACCGAGTGATACCAGAGAACAGTAGAGACGTGAGAGATAATGAAACCGTGTAATGTATAATGATAGGGAGAGTGTGACACTTCTCAAGGGAGATGTCGAGAGACCATGTTTGCGAGAATAGGAGAAACATGAAGTGAGTGTGCGGGTGAGCTGGAGAAAAGAGAGTGATAGCTACCTTAAGGAGCATGCATGCGAGAGAGATAGGCATGAAAGGAGTGAAGAAAAAAGGGATTCAAATATTTGAATTCGAGATGATGATACATGTAATCCATACTCGAACCAAAATTGATCTATCAAACATGCATACTCATATGAATTCACGCACATCTATGTTATGTAATATGTAGATATTACTGATCCATACATTTTGGTAGAACATAATTTGGTTAATTTTTTTCGAATTCAACCTTAAGATTTTGAGATCGTTGTATTTGTAAATCATATCATACATATAAAGGAGCAGAATTCTTTGTTGTGCTTTTGAAAGTATATATAAAAAAATGATGTATATACAATGTAATTCCAATTGAAAATGGACCCCGCCCGAAAAAATAGAGTACAAACGGGATTCGAATTGAGTTGGCATGGTAAACGTGCACTCTGCAAAATTTGAACGAAGCGGGGAAAGTCGCAGTAACCGCCCGAAACCAAAATCTGCGAGATGGAAATTACTACTGCCTATCCCTGCCACGCAAAGCCTATCTGCTGGATTTCTATAGGTTTCGATAGGGGTAGGTTTGTAATTTCACCCAAACGTGACGTAACCGCCTCTCACCCGGATTCATACACGGTGGGCGCCAAAACACAGTGTGTGCTCGGGCGAAATTGACTCCCTCCCCGATTCATATTCATACACGGTGGGCGCCAAAAACAAACTCTCGTCGGCAAATATTTGGTGTATGCGAGATTACCGTCCTATCCCTAACCGACTAATATTGCTGTGATGTAGTAGAAATTTCAAACGGGGGCTAAGTTTGTAAATGTCCTCGCATTTGAGACAAGCGCGCCCTGAATACATGGATCCCCCTTCATCTCTACCTCCCTTTTCCCCATTCGTACTCCGTGGGCGCCAAAACACCCTCTCCACCCCACCCTCCTCCGTCCGCCGCCGTCCGCCACCCCATCCACCGCGGTCCTCCTCCACCATGCCGGAGCTGATACCTCGACGCCGCCGTCCATTACAAGAGATCGACCTCTCTCATCCACGGCTTCGGACCGGGATCCTTGCATCCCGTCCTCTCGCTTCATCCCCGCTGTCGTCCACCTTGCTGGCGCCGCTCCTACGACTGTCTCGTCCACTGCGCCCCCGTCGCCACCGTCTACCCTCCTAGATCCGCTTCCACGCCGCCAACAGCCATAGCTACCGCAGCACCGTCAAATTCTCAGCAGATGCATACACGGTGCCGCACCAGAGGTGGTACTCTTTCTTATCTGCTCAACTTATTTATCGCAGCAAGAAAATAGATCGCCACTGCATTACTCTGATTTCTTGTCTTAGTTGCGAAGTTGCCTTTGTCTGTTTTGCACCTTCAGATCCGCCATGGCACGCTCAACACTATACTCCCAATGCTTATGGTTTTCCCCTTTTATATTTCACACTAGTTAAATCATAGTAGACTAAATTTCAAAATTGGGTCAATCAATTTTTTAGTGCTCGCCGGAGTTCGCCGGTGCGAACGAAGGGGCTCGGGTGGTTGTGGGGCCTCACCGAACGAAGAAAACTCGATGCGGGTGGGGGTTGGGGCGGGGGTGGGGGTGGGGGTGGCGGAGGAACACAGGCGGTGGGGGTCGATGGTCCGGCCGGTGGCCGTGCGGTGTTCTGTATGGGAAGAATCAGAGATGAGGAAGAAGAAGGGTGAGGAGACGTAGGATCTTCATCCAGCCACCTGAAATGGTCGAGAGACAGCTGGGAGTTGCATTCTTAATGCGCTCTGGTTCATCATGTGTGGGCACTGTGCAACCAACATTTTATTATCCAAAATCTGCTTGCTCTTCTTTACCATGTTCCTCTTCCGTTCTTCTTTAATATGTACTTTCTCCGTTCCTAAATACAAGCCTTTGTATAGATTCCACCATGGACTAGATATGGATCAAAATGAGTGAATCTACACTCTAAAATGTATCTGGATACATCTGTATGTGATCCCTAGTGGAAATCTCTACCAAGACTTATATTTTGGAACGGAGGGAGTATGATAGTAGTACAGTATGTTCCTTGTACTGAAGATGAGCAGGGACATTTGCAGTGTAGAGGTCTATACGGTCAGTTGTGATGGAGATTTTGAGCCTCTTTGATTCGTAGGATTTTCTAAACATAGGAATAGGATTTGTAGCGACCTGACACTTGAATCCTATAAGAATAGCAAGGAAATGCGGGGAGCTGTGTCGCCTTTGAGAGTTACACTGATATTAACAGTACCGCACCTTCAGTTGAAGAGAACTGGTATCCAAAGCCTTTCTAGCCGTACCGGCAGTACTAGCACATATATTCCAGCAAGTTCCACTTTGCTGATTTTACTCTGATGCTTACTGTTTTCCCTGTTATATCTACACTATGATCTGTGTAGCTACTTTGTGTCGCACTAGCATCAGTCCACTCTTGAAGCTAAACACTGCAATGACTTGCAAAATTGGCACCAAGGCATTGAGTGCCATTCTGGATTCAATGAAACTCATACGCTCCCCACTTGTTGATTCTTGTTCAGAATATGATCCTAATGACTATTGTAACCTCGAGGAGTCAAAGGCAGATGGCCTGTCCTGTTCACCCATCAAGGTGTCTGTTCTAACTTGGCAAGGTTTTATTGATTGCGGGTATCTTGCATATGTTGTCTTGCATTTCTACTACTTTGTTGCACCGCCATCTGCTTAGTTTACTCATCATATATGTCGAGATGCCATGCCCATCCATTATCAATACATATTCCATCTATCATCATACCATGTTTTTTCACTCAAATGTTGTTCTTGTGCATCAGACATCAAAAAGGAAGAGGGTGATTGCCGAACCCGAAGGAGCACCAGCAAAGTCCTTGAAAAACGTGGTGGTGCCGGAGAAATCAGACAGCACCCCACTTATATTGTCTGTATAACCAGTGACACAAAACGTAGGACCGACTCCTGCAGACTGTACCCATACTTCACTGGCCACACCACTAGCCCCACCACACAGAACCTGCACTCTAGCAAAAGGTATACCGATTTCATTTGCCATAGCACCAGCCGTACCACAGAAAAATCCCACTCCAGCAAAAATTACAGCAAGTCCACCGGCCGAAGGCCTATCCCAACTGCAGAGATGGCCAATTCCTGCAGATTGGAACCCCATTCCATTTATTCCCAGTTTAAAATACAATGCTTTCAGTGTTGCTAGGGACTACGTGCATCATGGGAAGATTATAGTGAAGACAAACACCATTTTCACATCTTCCTATCCAACTTACGTGTAAGTGCTATTATTCATGGTTATTATTTTCCTGTTTTCTGCTGATTGAACACATCAATGATTTACATTACATTGCTGTAACTAGGCGAGGGTCAATCTGGATGGTCATGACGAGTAAAGCTTGCTTATGCTTTTCAAGGAAGCATTGCAGCAGTATTGGTGTTACCTGAGGAAATCACACTTTGATGGCAAGTCTGTAAACGAATTTCCGATGAAGTCTCCTATGCAAAATTTAGAAGACATTGAATGGAAAAAGCTTGTTATGCACTAGTCTCGTTCCCAGGATGAGGTACTGTCTATGAAATCACATGACAATTTGAACTTCTAATTTTCCGCATGTGCCTTACGGATCTTTTTTGCAGGAAATCTGCTCGAAGAAGAATTCCGGTTTGAAAATAACTATAGGATATCGCAAATATGATGCCCGCTGCTTTGCTCTTGTTAGTACATGTTGTCCTGTATCACTGTACTTGCATACATACCTGGTTCATTATGTGACAGCAGTATGCATGATAGCTTGCTTATCAATTTTCTGCTCCAAATTATCTGATCTGTATGAATGGTTACATTAGTGTAGAATATATCCAATGCCAATGATTTTTTAGCTCTGCATTGTTCTTGTAAGTACATGTTGTCCTTTATCAGTGTACTTATAATGACAGGTAGTTGTTCATGTACCATCACTCTGCAGCTTATTTTCCTTTGCCCTCCATTTTCTACACACCAGATCTATATTTACTCTTACCATAAGGTTGGTACTGAAGAAGTTTAGTTGTGCATTGCTCTTGGCTGTACCTTTTGCCTGTATCGCTGCACTTAAATTTATGGCTACTTGGTTATGTAGCATCACTCTTCATCTTATCTTAAATATTGTCCATTTTTTCGTATATTATCACATCTATATTTACTCTTAACAAAATGTAGAATAAAGGCAATGCTTATGAAGAAGATTATGTGGTGAACTTCTTGAATTGCCCCCCCCCCCCCCATCAGCATGGACAAGGCCTTTATAGAGCCTGTCTTCACCAATAATGTAAGTTTGTCCTTCTCAAGCCTTCAAACTTTGTTGTATATATTTGGTTAGGCATGACTGCAACAGCTGTTTATTTTTGGTGTTTGCATCAAATTGCATGTTTAAAGTTTATTATGTAGTTCATAAACAAAAGTTTGTCCTTCTCAATTTAAGTTTTCAGTTGTACAACCAAGTTCCTTCTTCATACCATGTAAATTAAACTATACAGAGCAAGTGATCTTCTTTTGCACTGCATGCATGCTTTTATTCTTCATCCGTAATCCAGTGGTGTGGTGAACCTACCTACTACAGCACAATGTCATATTCTGCAATGTCTTAACTATGAACAATGTCATATCATTCTACTATTATTTAAATCGTCTCTTTATTTGCCAATCTGAAATGGGATAAATTGACAGCACACTAACCATTGATACTTATGAGTTCTTGATCTGTAATCCAATGGTGTCGTGAAGCTGCCAACTCCTTCACAATGTCATTTCCTGCCATGTCTTGACTTGAACGATACCATATTGTGTTAATGCAATTTTAAACTGTGTCACTTTATTCGTCAGTAAGAAATGTGATGAATTGTCAGCACTGATACTTTTATGTGAAAAACCTGTCATCTGTCTGCTTGTTTATCTTTCAGAGTGAGGAAGATATAAGTGTTGAACAAGCGCAGTCTCATCATCTTGCTCAGCTGCTTGCGCTACAGCTCCCCAGCAGGGCTAACCTTTCTTGAACTCTATTGAAGTGCTGTCGGTTTTGTATATTATTTTGTCGGCGTGTTTATTTGCACTGGTGGCGATCTTTGATGCCCAGTATATGTAATCTGCTGTCTGCTGGTGCTTTATTATCATAGTGGCGAACTTTGAAGCCCAGTGGATGTAATATGCCGTAATTTCTTTATTGTATAGTCTAGGTTTTTTCTTATTCACGATGCTGCAGTTATTTTACTATATATATATATATATATATATATATATATATATATATATATATATATATATATATCCTATCTTCGCAGTAAACCGGTTAAACCGTAAAATTACGGTACATAATCGGGCCGTCATGCAATCACGATGTAGGTTGGGCCTGAAACGCGCCAAACAGCTCACGGACCGGCAGCAACCCGAAATGGACCCCGGCCCATGATTGTGCGAATCAAATCATAGGCTTTTAACAGGCCAAAACTGTCTCAGTCCTTGTTTGGCCCAATCAGATATCGGCTGCGAGCAGGCCGGATGCAAACCGGGTCGTAGTTAGGCCCAACTATATGACGGGCTTTTAACAGGCTGAAATTAATATAGGGCCGAAATGTTAAACGGCCCCTTAACAGGCCGAAACTAATATCAGGCCGAATTACCAAATGGGCCTTTAGCAAGTGGGCCCAAAAGCACAGCGTCCAGTTGACGGACAGAATCTGATATGGGCCATAATTGAGCCCAAAGCCTCTTAAAGGGCCGGACCTGATCTGGGCCGTAATTTGGCCCAGAACGTGGTAGGCTTTTAACGGGCCGAATCTCATATGGGCCATTATTAGGCCCGGAACGTGGCAGGCCATTAATGGACCGGATCAAATATGGGCCGACATTTGGCCCAAAACATGACAGCCAGTTAATAGGCCGGCCTACTAGGGTCCTCAAAATCTTGTGGGCCTACAGCTGGGCCGGCCCATTAATGTCGGCGAAATCTGGTGGGCCTTTAGCTGGGCCGACCCATTATGATCAGCAAGAAACTTGTGGGCCTTTACCTGGGCTGGCCCATTATGGGACACAAAAATCATGTGGGCCTTTACCTGGGCCGGCCCATTATGGCCCACAAAATCTTGTGGGCCTTTAGCTGGGTCGGCCCATTTTGGTCCGCAAAATCTTGTGGGCCTTTAGTTGGGTCGGCCCATTTAAAATTGATGGGCCGGTCCATGTGTCAACATATAATAGGCGCGTCTCGCCCATTGGATGAGTGACACCTGTGCCAACGTGGACCTGACACGTGTCTCCTCCAGCCAATGATGATTTTACACATGGAAAATCCCCATTGGTCGGGGCTGTTAACGGGTTATCGGATCCAAAACCCGACCCGATAGCTTAACGGCGTTCCGTTACGGTGGATGTCACGTGTCGGTCACCCTTGACGAAAGCACTTCTGTGATGCGCGATTTATCGTCATGGAAGTGGACACTTCCGTGATGATAATTTTGGTAATGTCATGGAACAGTTCTACGATAGCACAGGTATGACTATCTTGATTCTATCATAAATTTGTCATGGATGTACATGCATGACAATAAACGCGACCTACTGTGACAAACACGTATCATCACGGAAGTGTATTTTTTTGTAGTGGCAGACGGCGTAGGACATGGGGGCGGCGGCCGGAGCGGGGCATTGAGGGGCGCGTGAGTGTGAGCGTGTGAGTGTGAGAGTGAGTGAGAGAGAGGGGCACGCGCGGGCCGGAGGGAGGAAGCAGAGGTGGGCTTAGCAGCAGCGTGGGGGAGGAGGCCCAGCACTATAGCTAAAGCTGCAACAGGGGGCCGAGTGCATGGCCCACTAACAGAAGCGCTGGCCTGGAAAATATGCAGTATTGCTAACGTGTGCTTGCGGCGCTGGTATTGGCCGGTGCTACTGCTAAGTAGCAATAGCGTGGGGTATATAACCAATGCTACTGCTAAATGTCTACCTATAAGCATTTTCCTATTAGTGCACCCAGTGGGTGATTGGAGTCAAAATGCAGACTCATGATAGATGCACATAAAAGGTTCCAAAACACTCATCCAGGGACATCTTATGGACAATGAAGCAGCAGTTACAACTACCACATCGTAGCAAGGCAAAAATCAAATTGAGAGATCGGTCGGAAATCAACTGACCTTGACATTGACATGCAGAGCAGAGCTGGCATTGTAGGCAGCCTGGCTGGCCTCGTGCACCACCTTCATCTGTTCCATCATAAGGTTTGCTTGGAGTATGGCTTCCTTGGCGGCACCCGCCGGGTCATCTGGAGTGAGATGTGCAACAAAGAGCAACGATGGCAGTACAGTCGCAGCAATCAGAGGATCTGGAGCATGAAGCTGTGCAAGAGAAGCAGAGACTTGAGCAATCGACGCCGAGGGACGGTCAGTCGACACCGGATTGGCATAATAAACATTGGCCCGAGCCGGATCTCCGGATCGCTAGACCACCATCTCCTACGCTGATGTCGACTGAGGCTCCTGGCCTACGGCCGTCCTCCTGCTCGAAGCCCTGCCCCTCCTTCCCGTACTTTTCAGAGGCACTTCTTAATCATTGTCTGGAAGCTCAATGACGTCCCGCGGAGTTACAACAAAATGCAACCATAGGGGCTCAATCGACCAACGATCCAATCGACAAAACAAGTTGAAGATTGCAAGATCATACCAGCTTTGGAAGTAGCCACATCGTCAGTCTCTTCATCATCTTGAGCCGTGTCAATATCCATGGAGGTGCTGGAAGTTGCAGCGCGGAAAAGTTCATAATCCACTCGGTCAGAGCAGAAGTATGAGTCAGTAGGAAAACATAGAAAGACAGAACACTCACAGAGAAGCAACAGGAACGTGCATCTTGATCTCGGGCAAGGTCTTCCAAGACTTTGAAGGGGCAACCTTAGTCTGCTTGGCGACCTTCTCTGACGGCTCCGGAGTCGAAGTCCGAGTGCACTTATGCACTTGCGTGCTCGGAGCCATAGCTTTGTTACGCCCGCCCGCTGGATCATGAAACTGCTTGGATCGGCGCTCTATGCAAGGTGGTGAGTCGACCTCCTCTTCGTCGTCATCGAGCTCATCACTCTCTTCCTCATTTTCATCGCCAGGAGATTGCAAGTCGGTGCTCTCTTCTGCGCTATCCGCTCCCTCCTGGACTTGCTCCTGGACTTGTTCCCCGTTCAACATCGAATACATCTCAGTATAAACCTGCAAGGAAAGAAGTTAATCAAATATCAGTCGGATTCATAGATAGTTGCAAGACAGAATGAAGTACACTCGGTAACAAGGATCGGACCTTGTCCGGCTGGTTGTCAGCGCCGAATCGATCGACTCTCCTGGCCCCCTTGGGTTATCCTTGTTTCAGGTAATGCTCTTCAGCCACAGGGCCATCGTCTCATCGCGAACCTCCTTTGGGTGGACCCGAGCAGTGTCATTGAGGCCCGAGTACATCCACATTGAGTGATCACAGGCTTGGAGTAGGCGGATGTGTCGACTGAGAAACACCTCCAATAAATCCATGCTAGTTACACCCTGATGGACCAACTAGACTACCCTCTCGACCAACATGTTCATCTCTACTTCCTCCGTTGCGGTCACAATCAGTGAAGAAGGTTGCTGGACTCGATCTAGGGTAAAGGGAGGAAGACCAGTCGATTGACCAGGGGTCGCAATGTCCTGACAGTAGAACCAGGTCGACTGCCGGCCCCTAACCGACTGTGACGCCCGGATAATTAAGCTACAGTGATCCCCCGCTAATGATGCCACGTCACCTCGGTTACTGTTGATAAACCCTAGATAATTCAAAACCGAAACAAATTCAAAATTTAATTACAGGAAAACAATAAAAGTTTTCAAACATTAAAATAAAAATGTTCGGTTTGTACTAAATATTACGTAGATAATTATGGTGAAGTAAACACATTTTTAGAAAATGCATAAATATTTTAAATTGAATAAAACAGAAGGGAAAATAATAAAAAACACAAGTGAAAGGAAAACAAAATAAAACAAAAACAACAGACACCCCCCCCTGGGCCAAGTGGCCCAGCTGGCCTCCGCCGCCGGCCAACCCCACTCCTCTCCTTATCCCCCCCGCAACCCTAGCCGCCACCCCACTCGACCACTTCCCCCCCACTCCCCTCCGTCCCGGTCTGGACGCCGCCGCCCCAGCGCCCGTTGCCATCGCCACTGCACCGCGACCAGGGCGCCCGGCGCCAACGCCATGCTTGACGCCCTCGTCCCTGTCGCCCACGTCGGAGCCTTCCAGCCTCGTCCCTCTCCTCTCCCGCAAGCCCGAGCGTCGCCATGGCTGTGCCACCGTGAAGCTCGCGGCTACCGTGCCCCGTTCGTCTCCCCGACGTGTCCCCGAGCTTCTCTGGCGACTGCTGCTTCACCTGCACCGACTGGACCGAGCCGAGAACCCCTGCATCGTCCCCAACGCCGTCGTCATCAACCTGCGGCCGCCTGCATCGCCGCCATCGATTCGCTCCGGCAAGCCCTCCTCGAGCCCGCTCTCGCACACCTGCAGGCTCACTGTGAGCCCCACATACTTTCCCCTTTCATCCTAGCTCGAACTCGCACCGTAGCCACCTCCCCTGCTCGAGTCCGGCGCCGCAGTCCGCCATGGCCTATTCGTCGCTAGCGCCCGAGCTCCTCTGCTCCGTCCGAGCGCTCCAGCACGCTCCGGGTGAGCTATAGGTCCGATTTAGCTAGTTAGGTAGCCCATTCGCGTTGCGTTTGACGGTTTTTCATTTGAGCCGAGCTCCGCCGCCACCGTATCCTCCCGTGGCCGCGCCTGGAGCACTGCTCCCGCGTGCGCCCACGCGAGCCCCTTGCCGTCCCTGGCCTTGCCCCCGTGCTGCTATCGCCACTACGCCCGCGAGCCCCCCTGGCCGCGCCCGCCTACTCTCTGCCGCTCTCACCTCCTACCTACAGCGCTGCTGCACTCCGCCCTGTGCCTCCAGCGCCTCGCGCTCGCCGGCGCTGACCGCGCCCTCCCCGGACGCACCAGGGCTTTGCCCTCCTCATGCCGCGCCTCGCCAGGCCCTCCCACTGACCGGTGGCCGCTGGCCCCCCCGCCTCACAGCGCCTCCCTTGCCGCTTGCGCCCTCCGCCGTGGCCTCTGGCCACCGGGCGTCTAACCGCCGGCCTAAATGGCCATTAAGGCACTAACCCCCCCTCTAACCCAATGATGTGTGGGCTCCTTCCGCCTAACTTTTTGGTTAAAAAACATATATAATCTAAGTGGTGCCTATGACAGTGGGCCCCCAGCCCTAATTAGTTTAATTTAAACACTTTGTTAAAGTTATGAGGCACTGACCGTGGGACCCCCTGGTCCCCGTTGACCAGTCAACGTTGACTGCTGGCTGGGCAGTCAACGGGGCCCACTGTCAGCCCTTGTACATTGCTGGGTGCACTGGACCGGGTGCTCCTAGCCTTTTCCTTTTATTTTTCGAAATTAAATAAATTCTAAAATATTTGTAAAACTTTGAAAAATCATATAAAATAATCCGTAACTCGGATGAAAATACTTTGTACATGAAAGTTGCTCAGAACTACGAGACGAATCCGGATACGCAGCCCGTTCGTCCGCCACGCGTCCCTAGCATAGAGAACCTGCAAAATTTCACCTCCGGTTCATTTGTCTGAAAACACGAAACACCGGGGATACTTTCCCGGATGTTTCCCCTCTTCACCGGTATCACCTCATACCGCGTTAGAACACGTCTAGCTCTGCTTGTTGTCCTGTTATGCACTTGCTTGCTATGTATTTACTTTTTCTCCCCCTCTTCTCTCCGGTAGACCCCGTGACGATGCTGATGCCCCTGTGGTCGACTACATCACCGACGATCCCTCCTTGTCTGAGCAACCAGGCAAGCCCCCCCCCCCCCCTTGATCACCAGATATCGCCTATTCTCCTCTATACTGCTTGCATTAGAGTAGTGTAGCATGTTACTGCTTTCCGTTGATCCTATTTTGATGCATAGCCTGACATTGTTACTACATCTGTTGATACCTTACCTGCAATCCTAAATGCTTAGTATAGGATGCTAGTTTGTCATCATTTGCCCTAGATTCTTGTCAGTCTGCCTTGTTATACTATCGGGCCGTGATCACTTGGGAGGTGATCACGGGTATATACTATACATACATACATACTATACAGATGGTGACTAAAGTCGGGTCAGCTCGAGGAGTACCCGCAAGTGATTCTGATGAGGGGGCTGAAAGGACAGGTGGCTCCATCCCGGTAGAGGTGGGCCTGGGTTCCCGACGGCCCCCGACTGTTACTTTGTGGCGGAGCGACAGGGCAGGTTGAGACCACCTAGGAGACAGGTGGGCCTGGCCCTGTTCGGCGTTTGTGGATACTTAACACGCTTAACGAGATCTGGGTATTTGATCTGAGTCTGGCCATTTGGTCTATACGCACTAACCATCTATGCGGGAGTAGTTATGGGTATCCCGACGTCGTGGTATCAACCGAAGCCTTCTTGACGTCAGCGACTGAGTGGCGCGCGCTGGATTGGAACGTAAGCCTGCACTTGTATTAAGGGGGCTAGTTCTGCTTCCGGCCGCGTTCGCAACGTGCAGGTGTGCAAAGGGCGATGGGCCCAGACCCCTGCGCCATAGGAGTTAGACCGGCGTGCTGACCTCTGTGTTGTGCCTAGGTGGGGCGGCGACGTGTTGATCTTCTGAGGCCGGGCATAATGTCCGGCCAAATGGGATCGAGCGTGTTGGGTTATGTGGTGCACCCCTGCAGGGAAGTTAATCTATTCGAATAGCCGTGTCCCTTGGTAAAAGGACGACCCGGAGTTGTACCTTGACCTTATGACAACTAGAACGGATACTTAATAAAAACACACCCTTCCAAGTGCCAGATACAACCCGGTGATCGCTCTCTAACAGGGCGACGAGGAGAGGATCGCCGGGTAGGATTATGCTATGCGATGCTACTGGAGATGCTACTTGGAGATGCTACTTGGAGATGCTACTTGGCGATGCTACTTGGAGGACTTCAGTCTACTCTCTTCTACATGCTGCAAGACGGAGGCTGCCAGAAGCGTAGTCTTCGACAGGATTAGCTATCCCCCTCTTATTCTGGCATTCTGCAGTTCAGTCCACCGATATGGCCCTTTACACATATACCCATGCATATGTAGTGTAGATCCTTGCTTGCAAGTACTTTGGATGAGTACTCACGGTTGCTTTCTCCCCCCTTTTCCCCCCTTTCCTTTCTTTCTGGTTGTCGCAACCAGATGCTGGAGCCCAGGAGCCAGACGCCACCGTCGATGACGACTACTACACTGGAGGTGCCTACTACTACGTGCAGCCCGCTGACGACGACCAGGAGTAGTTTAGGAGGATCCCAGGGAGGTGGCCTGCGCCTCTTTCGATCTGTATCCCAGTTTGTGCTAGCCTTCTTAAGGCAAACTTGCTTAACTTATGTCTGTACTCAGATATTCTTGCTTCCGCTGACTCGTCTATGATCGAGCACTTGTATTCGAGCCCTCGAGGCCCCTGGCTTGTATTATGATGCTTGTATGACTTATTTATGTTTTAGAGTTGTGTTGTGATATGTTCCCGTGAGTCCCTGATCTTGATCGTACACATTTGCGTGCATGATTAGTGTACGATTGAATCGGGGGCGTCACACCGACTCAGGAAGTGTCATAGGGGGAAAGTGCTCCTCTTCCTCATCTAAATCCCCAAACCCCCGCACATCTCAATCATGTGCGTCCTCTCGTCATTTGGATTTGCCTTCTTCATGGTTTGGGAATGGACTGTGAAAATATGTTTGAAGAGACCCCAGTGCGGTTGAAAATCCAAGAAGTTTTCGCACATAGACATGAATGCAGCAAGATACATGATGGTATTGGGAGAGAAGTGGTGAAGCTGAGCACCGAAAAAATTCATAAAACCCCGGAATACACGTTGCAGGGGAAGGGAGAAACCATGGTCGACATGGGTGGCAAGGAGGACACACTCACCCGCCTGCGGCTGAGGCTCTATCTCGTCCCCCGGCAGCCTCAAAGTCCCGGCGGCGATCAAGCCCGTGGCAGCCAGATATTCCAGATCCCCTGGCCGGAGCGTGGATTGGATCCAGTCTCCCTAGATCCAACCAGGCGGCAGCCCGGACCTCGATGATGATCCCCGATTCATTTTCTTGCCCTTCGACATTGCCATCGCTTTTTTCGCGTGCTGCGGCGCCGCCGTATTATCCTTCACCATGGTGGCGGGCTGCACACTAGCGGAGCGGCAACGTCGAGGGTGAAAGAGGACACGGTAGAGAAGCAGAGGAAGAACAACGGGAATTGGAGTGCATTGTGCAGACGCATTGGCCTCGATGCCTTTTAAGGCCCTACTTCTGAGTGGCTGACGTGTGGGCCCGAGCGATCCTGTCAAATCCCGCAAAAGTCACGCACCAGATATGTGTCGAAAAAGGTGACGTGGAAATCAAGATGCCCTTGTCTATCCGTCCCATTTACTGCAGCACGCTCTGCCTCGCGCGCTTCCCCAAATTTTCGAATCCCGTGAGATCCGGGAACCACAATAACCAATCACGCCGAAGATTTCGTGTCATAGCAACACTCAGAGAGTGCCAGCATAAGTTCACTCGATGACCTCTGAATCGATCCAGGCGACTGAAATGAAGCCGAAGTTTCAGCATGGACCTCGAACTCAGTATGAATGCTTGTGAAGCACAAGAGTCAAGGCAGGGCCAACATCAGGTTTCTTTTCACTCAGACCTCAATCCATTCGGGGGCTAATGACGATGACATAGACCTGGGGGTAGGGTCATATACCTGAGCTATACGCCCTACCCAAGGTCACTACCCTAGAAGCAAGGACATTCAAAGCACAATAGGAAGTATTGACTGAAGCCATCGAGTGCAATCCACTCGACTAGTCACCTCACTCGGATACCCCCAATTTCACTCGACCTGGATGGAGTCATTCGACAATATAGGAAACCACTCGGAGTACAGAAGACCTAGAGTCCCTCAGGATGGCAACGGTCAGGCGTTCACTCCGAAGTCTTAAAGATCATTGATGGCACTTTATAGCTGATGCTACCCGTAATGCCCTATATTAATGTACATTGAACCCCTATAACGGTGGAAGGCTGGGGTCCTGGCGTACTCTATATAACCCACCCTGTCCTCCGGGACAAGGGTTCGCACCCCTTGTAATACACATCCATATTCCAGTCGACCGCCCCAGGGCATCGAGACATAGGGCTTTTACCTCCTCTGAGAGGGGCTTGAACTCGTAAACTCGTGTGTACAACCTCTCCATAGCTAGGGCCTCGCCTCCTCATATGTACCCCGTACTCTTACTATCAGACATAGTACCACGACACCTGGCTCGGACGCGTCGGGCGCGTGTGTGGGCATGCACTGGGCATGTCGGACCAGCCGGGCCCGTGGCTTAGGTGTGCGCGTGTGTGCGTGTGTGTGTGTGGTGCACAGGGGTGACCGCGTAGGAGCACACCGTCCGCATGCATGTAGGTGCATTCTGTTGGCGTGATAGGGGTTGCATGGAGTTGGTCCAAGGCGGGCTCGCCATGACCCAGACATGTGCGTGCATGTCGCGGGCACCACTAGAGCGGGCCGGACCAAGCGCTTGACATGGAATGGGACATGGGGTACGTGCCCTGACGTGGCCCTGGGTATAAGAACCCTCCCATATGCGTTTTAATAGGTGTGGGTTGAGTTCGTGCTCAAGTAAAAGAGAAAAACGCCGTTCAGGCAGTGGTGGCGTTCGTGCGCCGGCAAACCTCGTCGTGTCCACTGGTGTGCTCTGTGTTTGCTTCTTCTTCCTCCTCCTTTTGGTTCTAGCTAGAGCAAGGTTATAGAGGAGAGAGAGAGAGAGAGAGGTAGAGCTAGGGTTCCAACAATTGGTATCAGAGCCACCTTGCGGGAGGTGATCACCGGTGGTGTCGATCGTGTCGTATGCTGGCAGGTCGGGGAGCTCACTGTCGATGTCTGTCCTGATGCTCATTGGTGAGAACTACACCACATGGGCGATCAAGGTGGAGGCTAACCTGGACGCGGCCGGGCTGTGCGAGGCGGTCGTCCCAGCTGAAGAGGCGACGACGGCGGCCGTCATGAAGAAGGACAAGCCGGCGCAAGCCTACCTACTCGGGGCGCTCTCTGAGGACCTGCTCATGCAGGTGTCGATGAAGAAGATGGCGAGAGAGGTCTGGACCAGCTTGAAGATGAGGTTCGTCGGCGCGAATCGGGTCCGAGCGGCACGGCTGGCCACTCTCCGTGGAGAGTTTGAGCAGCTGCACATGGCAGAGGTTGAAACGCTAGATGTGTTCGCCGGCAAGATCAGCGGCATGGCTGGCGTGCTTCGCGGGGCTCGGGTCAACGCAGGACGATGTCGCGATGGTGAAAAATCTCCTTGACTCCGTGCCAGACCGCTTGTATGCGGTAGTGGACGGAATTGAACAGTTTTGCGATGTCAGCACCATGGCGTTCGAGGAAGCGCTCGCGCGGCTCAAGACCTTCGAGGAGAGGACGAGGCGGCGCGCATAGTCCGGCGGGGAGCAGGCGGACAAGCAACTCATGATGACGGCTACACAGTGGGAAGCTCGGCATCGACGGCACGACAGAGGCGGCCTCGACCACGGCGACGACCTCGAGCCTACACTCCTCTTAACCACGGCTTAGGGGGTGAGTGTTGGGTGCTACCTCTTGAGCACTGCGTTGGTTTTCCATTGAAGAGGAAAGGGTGATGCTGCAAAGTAGCGTAAGTATTTCCCTCAGTTTTTGAGAACCAAGGTAGCAATCCAGTAGGAGGCTCCTCAAAAGTCCCACGCACCTACACAAACAAACAAGAACCTCGCAACCAACGCAATAAAGGGGTTGTCAATCCCTTCACGGGAATTTGCAAAAGTGAGATCTGATAGAGATAATAAGATAAGATAAATATTTTTGGTATTTTTATGATATAGATTGGAAAGTAAAAGATGCAAATAAAAGTAGATGGAAAACTTATATGATAAAAGATAGACCCAGGGGCCATAGGTTTCACTAGTGGCTTCTCTCAAGTTAGCATAAGTATTACGGTGGGCGACCAAATTACTGTCGAGCAATTGATAGAAATGTGCATAGTTATGAGATTATCTAGGCATGATCATGTATATAGGCATCACGTCCGCAACAAGTAGATCAAAACAATTCTGCATCTACTACTATTACTCCACACATGGACTGACTCCTGCCTGCATCTAGAGTATTAAGTTCATAAGAACAGAGTAACGCATTAAGCAAGATGACATAATGTAGAGGGATAAACTCATGCAATATGATATAAACCCCATCTTTTTATCCTCGATAGCAACAATACAATATGTGCCTTGCTGCCCCTGCTGTCATTGGGAAAGGAGACCGCAAGATTGAACCCAAAGCTAAGCACTTCTCCCATTGCAAGAAAGATCAATCTAGTAGGCCAAACCAAACTATTTCTCATAAATAAACTTGATCATAAACCACAATTCATCGGATCTCGACAAACACACCGCAAAAAGAGTTACATCGAATAGATCTCTAAGAAGATCCAGGAGAACTTTGTATTGAGATTCAAAGAGAGAGAAGAAGCCATCTAGCTAATAACTATGGACCCGAAGATTTGTGGTAAACTACTCACAACTCATCGGAGAGGCCTTGGAGATGATGTAGAGGCCCTCCATGGTCGATTCCCTTTCCGGCGGAGCACCGACGAAGGTTCCAAGATGGGATCTCGCGGATATAGAAGGTTGCGGCGGTCAAAATAGTTTTTCGTGGTGCTCCTGGATGTTTTCAGGGTACGTGGATATATATAGGCGAAGGAGGTAGGTCAGGGGAGCCACGAGGGGCCCATGAGGGTGGGGGGCGCGCCCTCCTGCCTCGTGGCTGCCTCGGCTGCTTCTTGACGTCCACTCCAAGTCTCCTCGATTGCGTTTGTTCCAAAAACATCGCTCCCAAAGGTTTCATTCCATTTGGACTCCGTTTGATATCCCTTTTCTTCGAAACACTGAAATAGGCAAAACAACAGCAATTCGGGCTGGGCGTCCGGTTAGTAGGTTAGTCCCAAAATGATATAAAAGTGTAAAGTAAAGCCCATAAACATCCAAAACAGGTAATATAATAGCATGGAATAAACCAAAATTATAGATACGTTGGAGACGTATCAAGCATCCCCACGCTTAATTCCTGCTTGTCCTCGAGTAGGTAAATGATAAAAATACAATTTCTCATGTGGAATGCTACCTAGCATAATTCTCAATGTATTTTCTTTATTGTGGCATGATTGTTCAGATCCAAATGATTCAAGATAAAATTTCATAAAACATAAAAATTGTAATACTTCAGGCATACTAACAAGTAATCATGTCTTATCAAAATAGCATAGCCAAAGAAAGCTCATCCCTACAAAATCATATAGTTAGGCCATGCTTCATTTTCATTACACAAAATACTCCCATCATGCACAACCCCGGTTTCGGCCAAGCAATTGGTTCATACTTTTTAACGCGCTTCAACTTTTTCAACTCTTGCACAATACATGAGCGCAAGCCATGGATATAGCAATATACGTGGCATAGGGTGGTGGTTGTGAAGACAAAAAGGGAGAATGTAGTCTCACATCAACTAGGCGTATCAACGGGCTATGGAGATGCACATTAATAGATATCAATGTGAGTGAGTAGGGATTGCCAAGCAACGGATGCACTAGAGCTATAAATGTATGAAAGCTCAACAAAAGAAACTAAGTGGGTGTGCATCCAACTTGCTTGCTCACAAAGACCTAGGGCATTTTGAGGAAGCCCATCATTGGAATATACAATCCAAGTCCTATAATGAAAATTTCCCAGTAGTATTTGAAAGTGACAACATAGGAGACTCTCTATCATGAATATCATGGTGCTACTTTGAAGCACAAGTGTGGAAAAGGATAGTAGCATTGTCTCTTCTCTCTTTTCTCTCATTTTCATTTTTTTTCTTTTTTTTCTTTTTTTTCTTTTTTCTTTTTCTTTTATTTTGGTGGGCTTCTTTGGCCTCTTTTTATTTATAAAGTCCGAAGTCTCATCCCGACTTGTGGGGGAATCATAGTCTTCATCATCCTTTCCTCACTTGGGACAATGCTCTAATAATGGAGATCATCACACTTTTATTGATTTACAACTCAAGAATTACAACACAATACTTAGAACTAAATATGACTCTACGTGAATGCCTCTGACGGTGTACCGGGATATGCAATGAATCAAGAGTGACATGTATGAAAAAATTATGAAGGTGGCCCTGCCACAAATACGATGTCAACTACATGATCATGCAAAGAGCAATATGACAATGATGAAGCGTGTCATAATAAACTGAATGGTGGAAATTTGCATGGAAATATATCTCGGAATGGCTATGGAAATGCCATAATAGGTAGGTATGGTGGCTGCTTTGAGGAAGGTAAATGGTGGGTGCATGATACCGGCGAAAGTTGCGCGGTATAATATAGGCTAGCAATGGTGGAAGGGTGAGAGTGTGTATAATCCATGGACTCACATTAGTCATAAAGAACTCACATACTTATCGCAAAAGTCTACTTGTCCTCGAAGCAAAGTACTACTACGCATGCTCCTAGGGTAAGGGTTGGTAGGAGTTAACCATCGCGCGATCCCGACCTCCACTCATAAGGAAGACCATTAAAAGAGTACCCCATGCAAAAAATTTGTCACACAACTTTTACCATAAGTGCATGCTACGGGACTTGCCAACCTTCACACAACTATTTCTCAATTTCATAATTACCCAACTAGCATGACTCTAACATTAGCACCTTTATATCTCAAAACAATTATCAAGCATCAAATTGATCATAGTGTTTAATGCACTTTGTATGATAGTTTTTATTATACCCAACTTGGATGCTCATCATTCTAGGACCAAATTTATAACCATAGCAAATACCATGCTGTTCTACAAGACTCTCAAAATGATATAAGTGAAGCATGAGAGATCAACAATTTCTACAAAATAAAGCCACCGCCGTGCTCTTAAAGATATAAGTGAAGCACTAGAGCAAAACTATCTAGCTCAAAGGATATAAGTGAAGCACATAGAGTATCCTAATAAATTCCAAATCAAGTGTGTCTCTCCCAAAAGGTGTGTACAGCAAGGATGATTGTGGTAAACTAAAAAGAAAAGACTGATATCATACAAGACGCTCCAAGCAAAACACATATCATGTGGCGAATAAAAATATAGCTCCAAGTAAAGTTACCGATAGACGAAGACGAAAGAGGGGATGCCTTCCGGGGCATCCCCAAGCTTAAGCTTTTGGTTATCCTTGAATATCTTGGGGTGCCATGGGCATCCCCAAGCTTAGGCTCTTGCCACTCCTTATTCCATAGTCCATCAAATCTTTACCCAAAACTTGAAAACTTCACAACATGAAACTCAACAGGAAATCTCATAAGCTCCATTAGTGCAAGAAACAAAAACCACCACATAGGGTACTGTAATGAAATCATTATTTATTGGTGTTAAACCTACTGTATTCCAACTTCTCTATGGTTCATACCCCCCGATTCTAGCCATAGATGCATCAAAATAAGCAAACAACACATGAAAAACAGAATCTGTCAAAAAACAAAACAGTCTATAGCAATCTGTAACTTTCGAATACTTCTTGAACTCTAAAAATCCGAAAAAATAGGAAGTCCTGGGAAATTGGTCTATTGATCTAGTGAAAAAAGAATCAACGCAAAAGCACATTTCCGTGATTTATTAAAATTATTCTCATGCGCAGAAGTTTCTGTTTTTCAAAAGAATCAAATTAACTATCATCGTAGGTTATCCTATAGGTTCTACTTGGCACAAACACTAATTAAAACATAAAACCACATCTAAACTGAAGCTATATGAAATATTTATTACCAAACAGAAGCAAAAACCAAGAAACAAAAATAAAATTGGGTTGCCTCCCAACAAGCGCTATCGTTTAACGCACCTAGCTAGGCATAAAAGCGAGAATAGATCCAAGTATTGCCATCTTTGGCATTCAACTCATTAGTGGCTCGCATGATAGATTCATAAGGTAATTTGACTTTCTTTCTTGGAAAGTGTTCCATGCCTTTCCTTAATGGAAATTGTAATGTAATATTCCCTTCCTTCATATCAACAATTGCACCAATCGTTCTAAGGAAAGGTCTACCAAGAATAATAGGACATGAAAGATTGCAATCTATATCAAGAACGATAAAATCCATGGGCACATAATTCCTATTTGCAACAATAGTAAAATCATTGATCCTTCCCAAATGTTTCTTAATGGTGGAATCCGTAAGATGCAAGTTTAAAGAGCAATCGTCAAAATCGTGGAAACCTAGCATATCACATAAAGTTTTCAGAATCGTGGAAACACTAGCACCCAAATCACACAAAGCATAGCATTCATGATCTTTAATTTTAATTTTTATAGTAGGTTCCTACTCATCATAAAGTTTTCTAGGTATTGAAACATCCAACTCAAGTTTTTCTTCATAAGATTGCATCAAAGCATCAACAATATGTTTGGTAAAAGCTTTATTTTAACTATAAGCATGTGGAGAATTCAACACCGATTGCAACAAGGAAATACAATCTATTAAAGAACAATTATCATAATTAAATTCCTTGAAATCCATAATGGTGGGTTCATTGCTATGTAAAGTTTTGACCTCTCCAATCCCGCTTTTACCAAATTTAGCATCAAGATCTTAAAACTCCGAATCATTGGGACGCCTTTTAACTAAAGTTGACTCATCTCCAGTCCCATCATTATCATGATTCATATTGCAAAACAAATATTTAATAGGGGACACATCTATAACTTTTAGATCTTCATCATTATTTTCATGGAAACTAAAAGAACACGCTTTTACAAAGCAATCTTTCTTAGCACGCATCCTAGCGGTTCTTTCTTTGCACTAATCAATGGAAATTCTCATGGCTTTGAGAGACTCATTGATATCATGCTTAGGTGGAATAAATCTAAATTTCAAAGAATCAACATCAAGCGAAAGTCTATCAACGTTCCTAGCCAATTCATCAACTTTAAGCAATTTTTCTTCAAGCAAAGCATTGAAATTCTTTTGGGAGATCATAAACTCTTTAACACTATTCTCAAAATCAGAGGGCATCTTATTAAAATTTCCATAAGAGTTGTTGTAGGAATTATCATAATTATTAGAGGGATTACTAGGAAACAACCTAGGATTAAAGTTTCCTCTATACGCGTTGTTACCAAAATTATTCCTACCAACAAAATTCACATCCATAGGTTCATTATTATTCTCAATCAAAGTAGACAAAGGCATATCATTAGGATCAATAGGAGCACTCTTAGTAGCAAACAATTTCATAAGTTCATCCATCTTTCCACTCAAAACATTAATTTCTTCTATAGCATGCACTTTTCTAGTAGATCTTTCGGTGTGCCATTGAGAATAATTAACCATAATGTTATCAAGGAGTTTAGTAGCTTCTCCTAACGTGATTTCCATAAAAATGCCTCCCGCGGCCGAATCTAAAAGATTTCTAGAAGCAAAATTCAATCCAGCATAAAAATTTTGTATGATCATCCATAAGTTCAAACCATGAGTAGGGCAATTGCGAATCATTAATTTCATTCTTTCCCAAGATTTGGCAACATGCTAATGATCAAGTTGTTTAAAATTCTTTATGTCGTTTCTAAGAGAGATTATCTTATCGGGAGGAAAATACTTAGAGATAAAAGCATCTTTGCACTTATTCCATGAATCAATACTATTCTTAGGCAAAGACGAAAACCAAGTTTTAGCACGATCTCTAAGTGGAAACGGAAATAACTTCAATTTAACAATATCATTATCCGTATCTTTCTTCTTTTGCATGTCACACAAATCAACAAAGTTGTTTAGATGAGTAGAGACATCTTCACTAGGAAGGCCGGAGAATTGATCTTTCATAACAAGATTCAACAAAGCAACATTGATTTCACAAGATTCAGCATCATTAAGAGGAGCAATCAGAGTGCTAAGGAAATCATTATTATTGGTATTGGAAAAGTCACACAATTTGGTATTATCTTGAGCCATCGTGACAAACAATCCAACACACAAGCACAGAAGAAGGAAAGCAAAAGAGAGAGGAGATTGGGAAAGAGAGGGCGAATAAAATGGCAACGGTGAAGTGGGGGAGAGCAAAACGAGAGGCAAATGGCAAATAATGTAATGCGAGGGAGATGAGTTTGTGATGGATACTTGGTATGTCTTGACTTGAGTGAAGACCTCCCCGGCAATGGTGCCAGAAATCCTTCTTGCTACCTCTTGAGCACTAAATTGGTTTTCCCTTGAAGAGGAAAGGGTAATGAAGCAAAGTAGCGTAAGTATTTCCCTTAGTTTTTTAGAACCAAGGTATCAATCCAGTAGGAGGCTCCTCAAAAGTCCCACGCACCTACACAAACAAACAAGAACCTCGCAACCAACGCGATAAAGGGGTTGTCAATCCCTTCACGGAAACTTGCAAAAGTGAGATCTGATAGAGATAAATATTTTTGGTATTTTTATGATATAGATTGGAAAGTAAAAGATGCAAATAAAAGTAGATGGAAAACTTATATGATAAAAGATAGACCCGGGGGCCATAGGTTTCACTAGTGGCTTCTCTCAAGATAGCATAAGTATTATGGTGGGTGAACAAATTACTGTGGAGCAATTGATAGAAAAGTCCACAGTTATGAGATTATCTGGGCATGATCATGTATATAGGCATCACGTCCGCAACAAGTACATCGAAACGATTCTACATCTACTACTATTACTCTACACATTGGCCGACTCCTGCCTGCATCTAGAGTAATAAGTTCATAAGAACAGAGTAACGCATTAAGCAAGATGACATGATGTAGAGGGATAAACTCATGCAATATGGTATGAACCCCATCTTTTTATCCTTGATGGCAACAATAGAATATGTGCCTTGTTGCCCCTGCTATCACTGGGAAAGGACACCGCAAGATTGAACCCAAAGCTAAGCACTTCTCCCATTACAAGAAAGATCAATCTAGTAGGCCAAACCAAACTGATAATTCGAAGAGACATGCAAAGATAACCAATCACACATAAAATTATTCAGAGAAGATTCAGTTATTTCTCATTGGTAAACTTGATCATAAACCCACAATTCATCGGATCTCGACAAACACACCGCAAAAAGAGTTACATCGAATAGATCTCCAAGAAGATCAAGCAGAACTTTGTATTGAGATTCAAAGAGAGAGAAGAAGCCATCTAGCTAATAACTATGGACCCGAAGGTCTGTGGTAAACTACTCACAACTCATAGGAGAGGCCTTGGAGATGATGTAGAGGCCCTCCGTGGTCGATTCCCCTTCCGACGAAGCGTCGACGAAGGCTCCAAGATGGGATCTCGTGGATACAGAAGGTTGCGGCGGTGGAAATAGTTTTCCGTGGTGCTCCTAGATGTTTTCAGGGTACAAGGATATATATAGGCGAAGGAGGTAGGTCAAGGCAGCCACAGGGGCCCACGAGGGTGGGGGCGCGCCCTCCTGCCTCGTGGCTGCCTCAGCTGCTTCTTGACGTCCACTCCAAGTCTCCTGGATTGCGTTTGTTCCAAAAAGATCGCTCCCGAAGGTTTCATTCTGCTTGGACTCCGTTTGATATTCCTTTTCTTCGAAACACTGAAATAGGCAAAAAAAAACAACAATTCGGGTTGGGCCTCCGGTTAGTAGGTTAGTCCCAAAAATGATATAAAAGTGTAAAGTAAAGCCCATAAACATCTAAAACAGGTAATATAATAGCATGGAACAACCAAAAATTATAGATACATTAGAGACATATCATTGGGCAAATAAGTCGTGGCCCTGGCTCGGACGCGTTGAGTGCGTGTGTGGGCGCGCGCTGGGCGTGTCGGATGTGTCAGGTCCGTGGTGTAGGTGTGCTTGTGCGCGTGTGTGTGGTGCACGGGGGTGACCGTGTAGGAGTACACCGTGTGCATGCATGTAGTTGCATTCTGTTGGCGAGCTTAGGGGTGCGAGGAGTTGTTCCAAGGTGGGCTCGCCATGACCCAGACGTGTGCGTGCATGACGCGAGCGTGGCCAGAGCGGGCCGGACCAAGCGCTCGGCGTGGACTGGGACGTGGGGTACGAGCACTGACGTGGCCCAGGGTATAAGAACCCTCACATATGCATTGTAACAGGTGCGGGCTGAGTTCGTGCTCAAGTAAAAGAGAAAAATGCCGTTCGGGCGACGGTGGCGTTCGTGTGCCGGGAAACCTTGTTGTGTCCACTGTGTGCTTTGTGTTTGCTTCGTCGTCCTCCTTCTTCTAGTTCGAGCTAGAGCAAGGTTATAGAGTAGAGAGACAGAGGTAGAGCTAGGGGAGGATCTAGGGTTCCAACACCACCGCTTGCCATAAAGTTGCTGCTGACGTCAAGCACGCGCAAGCCTCGATGGCCCCGTGGTACACATCGGTGCGGGTCCCATTATAAAATAGTCAGCGCAACTGAAACATCATAGAGTTTTGAAATAACAGTCTAGGGTTTATCACGACCTTAATAAATAGACATAATACCAACAACAACACAAGGAGTCAACCTCCGGAATGTAAAATAGCTATCAACAAGGTACCAACACAATTAGGTTTCTCAACAAGTCTTATTCAAAGTTGTAATGACTAAACAACTGGTTCCAGCCACCCGCAGATTCCCGGCTTCAGGAGTTTAACAAGGTGATTTTGCATCAGGTACCCTACTCTTCTTGCTCTTTCGCCTTCTTGTGAAGCTCCAGTATCATATTGGCAGCTGCCGAGCACTTCGCCTCATATGGGGTAGGACGAAGACCACCAGTGAGGCTTATCTCAAAATATGGGCATCTCAAACGTACACTGGCGTGGTACATTCCTGAAAAGATAGGAAAAGGACCGTTGAAGAAGTGCTCAAAAGTCAAAACACACACACACATACATACAAAGATGATAGTCAATCAAACATCAATTCTGGTTATTGCTAAGTGGGGACCTAATTAGTCTGATCTAAGATAACCACTGATCGAATGTTAAACAAACCTAACACTTGAACAGACATAACATGTGAAAAATAAGCAAGCAGCTTATTTGGATTGCTACTTTGACATCAAGAGAGCAAACCCTACCTATTGATCTGACACCTTGAAAACTCTTTTCGTCTAAGCATGGTTAGCGTAGCACACTATGTATGTTATCAATTCACAAAACGAACCAGGACCTATAGGGATTGAATTCGATAAATGAGAAACAGGAAGTACATGGCATAGGATACATTCATATGATATTCCTAATTGTTATGCCTACATGGTCCAAGGACCTAATACTTACCTATCTAGGATATCTAGGAGATAAAAGTAAACATTTGTACATACCATCTGAAACTGAAGGTAATACTGTGTATCTTGGGAGTATCCAATGGGCCCCATGACAAATCAGATCAAGCTCCTGCATAGACAAGTGTCAGGGTACCAGTGACATTTAAAATTGTGATACATAGATTCAGCTTGAGGTTTGTCGAAGGAGTGCCTTCCTCAACTTCTCCCTATTAGTGATCGATTGGCCACGATCTCCAAAGCAAAATGAATTGGTAACTTCTATCATATTTGAGCAAGTTTCCTTGTATTTGCTTATTATTGATACAGCTTTAGGTGTCATCTTTCCTTCTGCATAAGTTTTAAAACATGATGAGTACAAGAAATATGGAACTAATATAGAAGCAATTTCTTGACAAAACATTTAAAAAAATCCAAAAAAAAAACATCTTGCCAAAATTGGCCACAGTTCCGACAGACAATTTGTACATCACAAAGTGCGGTGGACGATTTGTCCACAATGAAAAGTGTGATACAACACAGTTTAGCGCAGAACTTTTGAAAACATATGGCTCAGAGGAAAACTTGCCGACAGAGTTGACCGCAAAATTGTAACAGTTCTACAGTGTGATTGTAAATGTAACCATGTTTAAAATGTGACATGGATAGAATACCACTCAAGAGCGTCTGGATGTCCATATCACACCGAGCACTTCGTTCTTGAAGTATGCTTTCCTTATGAAGCTGAAATGAAGAGAGAATAGGAGAGTTCACATCAGATTCTCAACTAGAAGAAATTATAGAAAGCAAGCATAATTTTTTCCTGAAATAAGAGAAAAGACATATAACATACAATTTCATCTCGTATTTTCTGAATTGATTTCAGCGAATCATCTATCTGGCCATCATCGTTGTACTTACTTGTGGCACCTTCAAAGAAAATTTTGGAACACATAGAGTAAGAACTTGGGAAGATCAGTTACCAATATATGAAAAATAAGCAGGCTTGGATAGGTTTATCTGCACCTGACTCTTCAGACATTTCAATATTTTTGCATTCCAAAGCACGGTTCTTAAGTGAAGGATTACCACGCGTCGCCTGAACAACAACGAGTTCTTGAAGTTAAAGCAGAGTGAATGGATCACATGAAAACCTTGGCCTAAACACCACCTACGCATCTGAAACTGATTTATGGAAAGGATGAATATTTCTTTTGATTGATTGAGCACATATGGTGTGGCTCCTCTCTTAATATGAACACCATCAGCCAATAAGATTTCAAAAAATAGCAAGGGGGAGGGGATCGTTGGGTCAGAGCAATTTCCGGCTATACAAGGATGGCCTGGCGATGCGAGGAAGATGGTCTGGTGATTACGACGGCGAGCTTCTCCGGGTTGAGCAATTGCAGGAGCGACCCCTCGCTCTTCTCGGCGATGGTACGGACAAGATCGACACAGGAGGGGGGAGGGGCAGCGGCTATGGTGAGAAGCCAGAGCTGCAGGTGAAGAGAGGGAGCGGCAGCGAGGAAGGAGGAAGGAGTCGAAGAGGCGGCGTGGGCTGGAAAGAGCGAGCGCGGGGAGGGGATTTCTGCGGAAGAACCTGACCTGTGGCTTGACGGTGAGGAGGGGCGCACCGATATACCTTGATAGTGGCGACGTGTGAGAGGAGGGGATGGTGGCCGGCGATGCAAGGCTCGGCGGCGGAGGTGCGCAGCGAACCAGCCCCAGTCACCGTGTTCCCTTCCTCTAGACGGGCACGCGGCGGATCTGGTCGATTCCCCCATGATCGTCGCCTCACAGGCTTGTTCTTCTCCTCCCGACGCTCACCAGATCTGCCGATGCTGAGATCGGCTGTGTTGGCGTGCGGAAAGAGACGAGGTTACGTGCATGGGGATAACACTGAGCGGCTGTCCAATCAGGAAGGACAAAACACGTGAATTCTCTCTCTCTCTCTCTCTCTCTCTATCTCACACACACACACACACACGTAGACACACACACACACACACACACAAAGACACATGTTCACTGCACACACAATGTACCTCTCTCGCCATTCGCTGCACCGCATAATGCGCCTCTGCCAATGTGAACATATGAGCGGGTGCCCTTGCATTCGGCCATATTGTGTTTGATACTAGTATAGCTAGCTGACTCAAACATGCCTAATAAATTGACCGAACACAACTTTCTCTTTGGGTTGCAAAACCTGCCTTCTATATCTTGACATTTCTTTCCTAGTCCTAGTATTTATCAATTTGATTGGTCGTACGTCTCCTCTGGTGGGCCCTATCCAATCTCCTGCAGAGACATGCTTTTTCTTTCTTTTTTGCGAGGGAGAGACATGCTTGTCCAGGTTGAAAACTTGTCCCACTTGCGTGTCCACTAATCTGGTGGTCGTTGCCGGCTAAAGTTGCAGCTTTAGCACCATAGCCTCCTTGATGATGTTCCTTTAAATTAAAACACACGATCGTATTATCTCTGCAGTACTTGTTTGAGCATGCAACATCCTTATTCGATTGGTCAACCACCCATGCATATGATGTGCAATGCATCAAGATGCATGCGTGTAACATGAACTAGTGTCATTTTGCTAATATGTTTGACGCATAATTTTTCTGGGAAGTATACATCACTATATCTTGATCCTGACTCACTTGTACATCGTCATTGGGATCGATGTATCTTGATGACCCTGACCCACAAGGAGCCACAATATCTTGATCCTAACTCACGTCTTGTACATGTTGAGCATATGAGCGGATTTTTTATTAAATTAATCCACGTATAAATGATGAGCATAGTACTGATTTCTAACCAGATAATCATGTACTAGGTAGATAGTAGAAATATTTACGCAAATAGCTAGTACTGCACCCACACGAAAATAAATAGGATCGGGATAAACGTGTTACTCCAGTGGGCCTACCAGAAGCCGCGGCGGCAGCGGTCTCCTCGGCGGTCTTCTTGGCAGCAGCGGCCTTCTCGTCAGCGAATCAATCGACTTCGGTGGTGGTGCACATGGTGATGACGAAGGTGACGCGGACGTAGACGAAGTAGAGGAACGGTGGTGAGCACTCCCGCCTCCCCTCCCTCCGTCGCCGCCGGGCTACACCCGGGGGCCGACGGCAATGGCAGGGGACTACCCAAGTCTCAGGGGTGTTGCAAGGCCCCTACACATGTGGAGGTGCATCCGATCCTGCAGAGTGTGGCGATAGGTGAGGCGGCGATGGTGGTGGCTGGCCCTGCCTCGGGCGATGGCGGCTGCAGGCACGTCGGGCAGCCTGGTCACGGGCGGTGGCATGCGGCGGCTGTACTGGTTCGGGCGGTGGCGTGAGGCGGCGGCGCGCCATCTGGCTTTTGATCGACGACGGCATGGAGGGCCTAGTGGAGTGCTCGGCGGCACATCCGATTAGATCTGTTCAAGTCGGCGCAACCGGCGGTGGGGGTCATCTCCTCCACTGATCGACGGTGGCGTGGAGGGCCTGGTAGACTTCTCGGCACCTCCGGTCAGATCTGTTCTAGCAGATACAACCAGCAGTGGTGGCCATCTCCTTCGGCGGAGGTGGTCGGCATGAGGCTGGGTGGTCGGATCTTGAGATCCGTCATCTAGTCCCAGCTGCGAGTCAGGGAGACATTGTTGCCGATGAATACTGAGCCGAAGGAAGGCGATGGCGGTATTCTGCGACGTTACCTTGATGAAGACATTGTTGTGTAAATACTATTGACCCACTCGTGCTGCTCCGGGAGAAACCCTAGGATCTGGTTTTCTATATCGGACAATGGTGGCACACCTGTGTCGTTTCTCTCTTGGGAGCATCATTTGTGGAGCAGCGCTGGAAGACAGAGGTAGGAGATGGAGCGTCTTCATCTTGAACAGAGCTTCGGTGGAGATGTCAAGTCATGCCTAGCCGATAGGTGCTACGTTGTGTCATGCCTGTTCGACAGGTGCTACGCACGACCGATCTTCTAGAGTCTCCGCGTCGGGATGGACGATCGCAGGGCGGCCGCGTAGTTGGCGGCCGTGGCGGCCTTAACGGATGGCCGGACTGACAAGGATGATGCAGATCTCTCTTCTGAAGATGGGACAACGGTTTGATGATGATGGATGCTTCTAAAACGTGTGCATGTGGTGTACGCTCTAGGTCTTCTGCACTGGTTGTTGGTTTTGATATGTTATATGGATGGATTGGCGACGACATCGGTTTTAGATATAGGGAGTGAGAGCACTCCACATTATCAAGTTTGTAAGTGTGAGTGCGGTGGCTTCGGGTGACTTGATGTATGTTCTTGTCAGACCTTCGTGAAAAAATTAATAAAGATGGTTGTATGCATCGATTGATGCAGGGTAGGAGGTTTAACCTCCTTTCCTAAAAAGGGGAAAGCAGCTTAATATTATTGAGAGGCCAAAGCCATCATATACAAGTATAAGGGAAAGTCGAAAGGCTAGAATATAGAAGGCCAAAAGCTACTATCAATTAACTGTTCGCACACGAACACGTCACTGTGTACCCTCGACGCCGGGGGTGATGCACCACAGCTCACATCGAAGGATACCCGGCCGGAAGCGCAGTATGCAGGCAATCCGGCAGGTGCTTTTGTAGACCCGAAACCCCACACGCCCGGGAGGAACCCCGTCAGGGCGCGCGGCGGCTATGGGCTGCCCTAGGTCGGCCTGACCGGTTCTAGGGCCTCGAGGTTCGCCGCCCTGCAATAAAAACAACGAACGAAGAACGAGCTAGGAAGAAGAAGAACAAGGGAGAGAGATAAAAGTAAAGGTAAAAAGTGGTAGATGATTTGTTCGATTGTGTGTTGCTCAATTGGCAATCACCTCTCATCTATTTATGAGACGGCTGGACTTGCCGTACAAGAAAAGGACTCAAAATTCCATCCAAAACATCAAAAACCCTAACCTAACTCGGACAGGAATCTTTGGTAATTTCCCGGATGAACTCGGTCCCACCGATTGGTTCGTTTTGGTCCCACCGAGTGAACATTGCGAAATCTCTGGTAATTTTCTAGACCAACTCGGTCTCACCGATCAAATCAACTCGGTCGGTCCGAAATGACTCTGCAACTTCTATTTATGACCTTGTTTTGCTCTCACAGGTTGCATACGACCTCGAATTAAGATGATTTTTATATCAAAATCAACCGTTTCGACGAGATGCATAACTTTTGTGTTGATACATTTTCCGTCCGAGGCCACATTAATTGAGTTTCTGTCCATTTCATAATCTGATGTCAATATGAGCATCTCTAAACTTGTCATAACTTTTGCAGCCGAGCTCCGTTTTAGACCATCTTCATATCCATCTTGATCTTCACGAAGAGAGACATTCCAAGGTGACTTCTAATCATAAGTTTGAATTAGTCTTGATATAACCTAAGCTAATTTTATGACTGTGCCAATTTTGAGCGTCAACAATAACTCTAGCAGGAAGTGGCAAATCTCCTGGGCAGGCTTAAACAGGCTCGAGCCTGCCCTCCAGCGATGCCAATTTTTTTAGTACTAGTTTCAAACTTCAAGGCCCAGCCCAGCCACTCAATAGACCTTTCCAGCCCATCAATTCCCAGAGTAGAGAAACAGGCTCGAGCCTGCCCTCCAGCGATGCCAATTTTTTTAGTACTAGTTTCAAACTTCAAGGCCCAGCCCAGCCACTCAATAGCCCTTTCCAGCCCATCAATTCCCAGAGCAGAGACACGTGCGCATGCTCCTTCCACCATCTGCAGTCGCTCGCTTGTCCCACTCGAGCCGCCCCTGTGCAGGTGCCCTAGCCGCCACCGGTCGCTGGACCCCTCCTTCGCACCACCACTGGTTGTCGGACCTGTCCTTCGCGCCGCCGCTCCCGGCCCACCTCCCTAAATCAGTGACTGGCTGCTCTCCCCTAATCTGGTCACTTTCCCCTCCCCAAAACGGCGCCAGACTGCATCTCCATCTGACTCGTGCGCTCCCCAGCGTGGCCATGGAATAGAGGAGGGGGGCTTAGTTGATTGCTGGGCGCCTAGGCCATCCGAGCTGCTGCGCCATCTGGCTGTTGCTCGCTGCTCTACTCGAATAGCTCCTGAACGGCTGAACCTGAAGGTTGTATTATGTACTTCTGTAGTCTGTAGTTCTGTACTCTGTAGCTATTTGTAGCTAGCTATTTGGGTTCCTATTTGGCTACTAATTCATGCTAATGAACTAATGGTAGCTAGCTGTTAACAGTGGTTAGTTAGACTGTTCAAGTACTAGAGAAGAGGACCAATATAGCTAGTTGTATATATAAGATTAACCCAGTACTAAGCATCATTCTTGTTTGTAGAAATGAAGAGAAAAAGAACTTTGCACAACTGGTTTGCAAGAAATTCAAATGCTCCCCTTGTTGTTTCCAAACCCAATGCTCCTCCAGATGACGTTGTTGTTCAACCAGCCCCTATTGAGAACATAATTCATCCTACTCCAACAAATGAGAGCACTAATCCCTCAACCAATGTCGATGAGAGCACTATTCCCCATGCAAATGAGAGTACCAATCGCCCAACTAATGAGAGCACAAACCAACCACCAAAGCATCATATACTGGAATTCCATCCAAGTCAGACTTTTGGTGATCCAGCTGATCGAATACCAATAGAAGATTATGCCCCTAAAATTCAAAGTGAAGTGAGAAGAGCTTATTTGTTGAAACAAAGAAACTTAGCTATCGGGCATAAATTTGAAGTGGGATTGGATGGTAAAATTTGGAGATCCTTTCAACCACAATGGCTAGATAAGTTTGATTGGTTGGAATATAGTGTGAAAAAGGAGGCTGCCTTTTGTTTCCCTTATTTTCTCTTCAAGAATCCATCACAAGCAGCTAGATTTGGCAATGGTGTATTTACAATAGATGGTTACAAGCGTTGGAAAACTGCTTTGGGAAATTTTAAGAAACATGTTGGTGGTCCATCTAGTTACCACAACATTGTTGTGGGATTATGTGTTGATTTCAACAATCAAAGGGCCAATGTGACTACCAAAATGCGAGTTTACAATAAAGAGGATGATATAAAATATAAAATCCGCTTGACTGCATCATTGGATTGTGCAAGGTATCTCATAGCTCAAGGGGAAGCTTTTCGTGGACATGATGAATCTTCCAATTCCATCAACAAAGGCAATTTCAGGGAGTTCTTGGCCTGGTATAAGGACAAGAATAAGGATGTGAAAGATGCATTTGATAAGGGGCAAGGGAATGCACTTATGATATGTCCAGATATTCAAAAGGACCTTGCACATGTTGTGCATTGGAGGTAACCAAAGTCATCAAGGATGAGCTTGGAGATAAGAATTTCTCGATACTTATTGATGAGGCTAGAGATTGCTCAATAAAGGAGCAAATGGCAATAATTTTGAGGTAATGCATATGAATTTCTGTCTTTAACTTGTAGCTTCCCAAACTTGCATAGTCCTTGTTCATTTATATCTTTTAACTTGTATCTTCCCAAATTTGCAAATTTTTAGATGATCACAGAGAGATTCAAGAGAGATTTCTTGCTATTAAGCACATCACAGATTGTACATCTGCTGGAGTTAAAGAACCACTAGTTCATGTGTTGGAGTACCATAGCCTTCCTATTAATAGGCTACGTGCACAGGGTTACGACGGGGCTTCAAATATGAGAGGAGAATTCAACGAGTTGCAAAACCTAATTCTTGATGAGAGTCCATATGCTTTCTTTGTTCACTGCTTTGCCAATCAGTTGCAGTTAGTGGTTGTCACAGTGGCTCAGTGTTGTCCAGTTATTGCTGATTTTTTCAACTACCTTCCCTTGATAGTTACTCAGGTGGGTTCCTCTTGCAAAAGGAAGGATGCATTGCTTGCAAAGCATCAAGACAACTTGATAGAAATGATGGAAAATTGTAAGATATCATCTGGAACTGGGTTACATCAAGGAACTAACCTAGCTAGACCAGGAGCTACTCGTTGGGGCTCACATCTTAGAACCTTGCTTCGTATGTACACAATGTGGAATGCAGTGGTGGATGTGCTTGCAATTGTGGTCGATGATGCCCGGGAACACACTTCTCAAGGTGGAGCTTCAGGTTTGATCATACAGATGGAATGCTTCCAGTTTGTGTTCATCATGCTATTCTTAATAAACTTGTTGAGCATCGCTAATTTGCTATCACAAGCTTTGCAAAGAAAGAAACAAGATGTTGTTGAAGCCATGCATTTGATCTTGGATGTGAAAGAAGCTTTGCAAAATATGAGGGACAATGGGTATGAGTCATTATGTGACCAAGCAAACAACTTCTGTGAGGAGCATGGCATTGAGGTGCCAAATATGGATGATCTTGTTGGAGCTATGGGGCAATCTGTTCGCAACAAGGATAAGGTGACTTGACATCATTATTTCAAGGTTAGCATATTCAATGTTGCTCTTGATGCAACTCTCACCAAGATGAATCACCGATTCAATGAAGTTTTTTTTTTGACTATTTACTGCAAGGCAATAGCCTCACAGTCCTTTATTAAATAATGAAAAGAGTATTAGTGACAACTATACAAATTTACAAGAAAGGAGAAAAGGAAACTTACTAAAGAGAACCTATGTAAGGTCAGCTATCCAAGAAAGAAAACTATCCTTATATTTACATTTAATCCTATGAGACAGAAGAGAGATGTCATGTATAAAGCTCCTCCTCCAAGCTCTAAAAGAAGGTTGCTCATTCCTGAAAATTTTGCCATTCCTTTGTGTCCAAATATTCCAAGTGGCAGTGAAAACTACCTCTGAAAAGAAAGGGTGCCCAAAATCCTTCCTAGCTGCTTGAGCCATATTATATGTGGTTTGGTTTGGTTGCACGGTCCAAGAAATCCCAAGATAGTTCCAAACCCTTTGGCTATAATTGCAAGCAAAGAAAAGGTGAGCCCAATCCTCATGTTGAGCAAGATTGCAAAGCACACAGGTATAATCCTGGATGATCCATTGCCTTTGTTGCATCATATCTCTGGTGTTCAAATGATCCATTAACAGAAGCCAACCAAAAAATTTTATCTTTAGCGTGCATGCACTCCTCCAGATCCACTTGAAAATAGGATCTACCACCAGATTTGAAAAGCAAAAATCATAATATATCTTTGCCATGTAATCACCAGATTTGGAAGGCCACTTCCAAACGTCCTTGAACTCACCATTCAAATTGATCGATGGCAGGAGGGCTTGTAATTGTGCAAGCTCAGAAAAAGCCTCCTGCAATAGAGGCAGATGAAAGTGATCCAAGATGTCAGGCCGCAACAGGAACTCTTTTACTGTGATTGCACTGTCCACAGCAAAGGAGTGAAGCCTTGGGAAAGAGTCCTACATTAAGACAGCATGATTTCCCAGCTGCCAACGATTGAGCCAAAATAGAACCATATCACCAGCATGAACTTGAGGAACCGCTAGACTGGAGAATTTTGGGAATAACCGCATAATATCACGCCACCAAAATGGACCACAGACTCTGGTGCTTTGGGGTGGTGATGATGCATAATAGGTGTCCCAGATTAGGGATACCCAAGGCACGTCCATTTTGTTGAAAAACTTGAAAAGATGCTTAATAAGCAAAGCTTCATTTTGGATTGTCAAGTTGAGGATACCCAAACCTCCAAAATTCTTAGGACGACAGACAAGGTCCCAAGCAGCCAAAGATTGACGTGGGTTATCCGTGTTACCCCTCCACAGGCACTGCCTCATGATCCTCTGAAGCTGCTGAACAATGCCCTTTGGTAGAGATAAAGTGCACAGAAAATATATTGGCATGGAGCATAACACGGACTGAACAAGTTGCAGCCGGCATCCTTGGTTAAGCAAGCACGAAGAGGCAGATAAACGGTGTTCGATGCGATCCACCGGAGGCATCAGCTCATAGATAGAGGGTCTAGAGGTTCCCATGGGCAAACCAAGGTATGTGAAAGGCATCGTGCTGACGTCACAACCCAGCAAAGAGGCCACTCTAGCACCTTCTTCATCACTCATGTTGATGGGAATGAGTGAAGATTTGCTAAAATTGACTCGCAAACCCGTTGACTCCGCGAAAGTTGCAAGCATTTCCTTAAAAGCAATGAGCTGATCATCAACCGTAGGTAGTACAATTAAAGTGTCGTCGGCGTATTGCACTATAGGGTAATCACTGGAGTTGGTTGGTATTGGCAGTGAAAGGATGTTTCTAGCGCACATCTCATTGACAACAGACTGCAATAAATCCACTGCAATCACAAAGAGCAACAGTGATAGAGGGTCACCTTGGCGCACTCCCGTTCTACAAACAAAATGTTTCCCTGGCACGCCGTTGAGAAGCACCGAAGAAGATCCCGTTGACAAAATAGAATTGATCCACCCAGTCCACCTGGAGTCAAAGCCCTTGCATTGCAAAATTTTGAGAATTAGATCATGCTCAATTGTATCAAAGGCTTTAGTGAAATCCAGCTTGAGTAGAACGATGGGACGCTTGGAGGCTTTGCATTGATGTATATAATCGAAACACCAGGCTAAGCAGTCTTGGATGGAACGACACCGAAGAAAACCATATTGATTACGGTGAATGCATCGCAGAATGACTTTCTGGAGACGGTTAGCAAGCAGCTTAGTCAAGAACTTCAGGCAAGTGTTGGTCAAAGAGAATGGACGGAAGTCACCGACAACCTCAGGACTTAACTTCTTTGGTATAAGAGTAATTAATGAGGTATTTAGACATTCCAAATTGCATTTTCCCTCATAGAACTCCTTGACAAGTTGCATGAAATCCTCCTTGAGGATTGACCAACACCAATTTAAAAACAACCCTGAAAAGCCGTCGGGACCGGGAGCACGGTCAGGTGGCATGTTCTTAATGACAGCCTCAACCTCGGAATCAGTGAAGGGCTGAGACATATCCTGAAGACCATCAATTCTTGCAATTAATGTGTCCAAATCAAAACCCATGTGGATTCCTTTTGCATTACCCATTCTTTGGTTAAATTCTGACCAAAACATGCTGGCAAGTTGTTGGTGATCTGAAACCACAACACCAATAGAATTCCTGAGTGATGATATAGTGTTTCTCCTATACCTTTCCGATTCAATGAAGTTAATTAACACCGTGGATTGCATGTATTGTCTTACGCCAACGAACAACTTCTCAAAGTTTAATGTTCAAAAACTTATTCGACTTGCTGAAATTTATGCTGAGGATTTTACACAAGCTGAACGGTTGTTGCTAAGAACTCAACTTCCTACATTCCTTACAAATATTAGCAGAAGTGATGAATTCAATGGATGTTCGGATGTTTCTACCCTTGCTTGGTTGATGGTTCAAACAACAAAACACAGAACTTTCCAATTGGTATATCGCCTCATCGAGTTGACATTGATTCTTCCAGTGGCAACTTCTTCGGTTGAGCGAATATTTTCAGCAATGAAGAACATTAAAACTGATTTGCGCAATAAGATATCAGATGATTGGCTCAATGATTTAATGGTGTGCTCTTGCGAGAAAAGGATATTCAAAAGTATCCCCGATGATCAAATTATGATACGATTCCAGAAAATGAAAGATCGCAATGGACACTTGCCTCGTGAGTACAATGTGATTTCTTAGAGGTATATCTCAGTTTTACTAGTGTTAGTAGTCACTTATTGATGCTTTATATTGGTGTACCTTTATATTGTTAATACTTATGCGAATTTGGACAGATGGCTTGCAGTTGGATAATTGGGCATCTATTTCTATATATTGGTTTCTAGTTGTTCTGCAATACCATTAGTAAGCAAGATTACTATCATTGTTGTTGCTTCTCTAGTTCTTTTGTATTGGTGTGTAAATTGTATTGCTTTCGAATATGAATCTTTGTGGTATGGTCGAACATGTTACTAAATTAGTTCGAACTGATTGCTATTTTGCTAGAAAAGTCTAATATTTGATATTTTTAAATAATTCAAAAAAAATCAGTAAATACTATATATTCCCAGCAGTATTCTGGAAAATTCTGAGCTAATATGGGATACAAGGTTTTGAGATATTGGCTATTTTGCTATACATAACAAAATTTTGGTTCAAGATTTCATATTTCAAAAAGTTCTGGCAAATTTTACCTTCTTTGGGCAAAAGAATTAGGAGTTAGTGGCTTTTTTCCACACCGTTAACTTTGAGCCCGCCCTCGATTTTCTTCCAAGATTCGCCACTGCTAGCAGGTACTATTGACATTCTTTGCAGTGAAGTTATTAACACCAACTGGAAGGACTAAAAAAAATCTATACTACATATCTATCACGAACTTATTCAATATGGGGTTCGTATATGGATGTTCATGTTACTCCTAACTCTCCGAAGTCTTTACCCACTCAGGCACACAAAGATGGCTATATACTAAACTATGCTCCATGCTGTAGATTTGGGATTTAGTTAGTTTCTTTCCCCAAAACTGTTAATATATTGTCACCGTAGAGAAGTGGGTTTATCAGATGGTTGTGTACAACCTAGTTCACCTAGTTTGATGTCAATTAATTTTTGTTAGTCTCTCTTCACATTTAACATGGTTGTGTGATATTGACCTTCCAAAAGGTGCTGGTAAAACCTTAGCAACTTTTCCCACTGTGTACTTTAAACATCATGGCTTTGACCTTCCGAAAGGTGCTGTTAAAACCTTAGCTACTTTCCCCACTGTGTAGTTTAAACATCATGGCTTTGTACAAATGTTGGGGTAAACATATACATATCTTTTGTTTTGATCTTTTCTTTACTTTATACAGTGGAGATACAGATGCAACGATTCCAGTAACATCAACTAGATACAACATTGATGCTCTCAAGCTTCCAACAGTGACCCCGTGGCATGCTTGGTATGATGATGATGATGATGATGGCGAGGTGAAGACTTGTTCTTGATCAAAACGCCCATGATTCCATGAATGTTCATTACCCTGAAGCTTTGTGGTTTGCTTCGTGCATAATTTGTACATCCTCGAACCATTTATATTTTGTCCTTGGTTGTGTCTCTACGTCGAACCTCTGTCATAGTAGTTTAGTCACGTATTACAACAAGTATAGAAAAGTCTTGCCATCAGTATGTGTGATAACCCATGGCTGTTGCACGCATGCACTACTGGAAAAAGACTTATAGGTGAACACTAATCAGTGGTGGGCAAGGTGGGGCACCCGCCATAGCTATCTTTGAAAATGAGCAGTGGCAGGTAATAAAATCTACCTGCAACAGTTAATTAGGAGGTTAACTGTGGCAGGCATAGCCCGCCGCTCACCACAGGTATGCGCCCCCCCAAGGGGGGCTCGCTTTTGTAACTTAGCTGTGACGGGTGCTAATAGGCGCCCGCCGTAGGTAGAGGACCAAGCAGTGGAGGGAGGGCCTTAGTAGCCGCCACTAGTTAACCTTGCCTGGTGCCCGCTTTTAGCAGAACATAGCTGTGGCGGGTGGTTCACTGCGCTGGCCATTCGACTCACCCGCCATAGCTGCTAATTTTTCAAATTTTCAAGGCGGGACTCGACGAAAATTATGTCTACGCGGTCGGCCAGGAAAGATACCCAACCATGCCCGCCCAATTTCAAAGCTCGCCCACCGCACCCAATCCCCCCCCCCCCCCCCGAACGCCACTGCGCTCCGCTAGTCCCCGCAAGCACCGGAAACGCGTGCCACCGCAGGCTCCGCCACTCCCTCTTTCCCCCCTTCACCCACCCGCGTGCCATCGGCCGCCCACCACCACTCTTCTCGGCCCCTACCGAGCCCCTCCGTCCGTGCGCCTCTGCTCGCACCAACAACCCCTGCTCTTCTCGGACCTCACCGACCCCATCTATCGGTGCGCCTCCGCTCGCACCAACGGACGACATCGTTGGCCATCTCCACAAACCCTTCCGCCGGCGCACGCGCCTCCCGCACCAACAACTGCTCGGCCATCTTTACACAGTGCTGCTCTCTGTTTGTTGCTTGAATTCATTGTTTTTGGCTATACATATTCATTGATTTCAAATGGTTTCTATTATTCATTGCATGTGCTATATATGTTCGTGTTCACGGGTTGTTCTGCTATGATGGATGAATATGATACAATTGATTGTGATGTATATCGATGCTCACGCGCGGTTTGATTTACATGGAATAGAAAAGAGTGTCCAAGTTTTGATGAAATGTTGATTCACTTCCATTTCATCGAATTTATGGCATTCTATATGTCCAATTTTTAGCAAAGGTCAATGCCAATTTTTCTTCGATAAATGGCGATGGCTTGTGGTGAATTTGATTGCGGTTTTGTTGTCTTCTTTTACAGCGAATATGAATGAAAGTTTTGATGAAATGTTGATTCACTTCCATTTCGTCGAATTCCTAGCATTCTATACGTCCAATTTTTAGCAAAGGTCGTGCCAATTTTTTTTACTCATTATGGATGCAATCTTCATTTTGCAGATAAATGATGGTGAGACATACACGGTCTCAGGCTGAGGCTTTGACTCCTCAATAGGATGAGCAAGGTTATGCTTACGAGTTGCACGAGGCGATCGATCATGCTGAAGATGGAGGGGTAGATGGGGAAGAAGATTCAGATGCCATTGAAGAGGAAATGCAAGATAGGGAAGGATATTCCGATGCTGCTACTGATGAGGAAGAGTTGGATGGTGCTGAAGAGGAAGGAGACCTCAATGGTGCACAAGATGATTTGGAAATTCAGCCGTGAAAGCGTAGGTCACGGAATAAGGTTCCTATAGTTACTTACATAATAAAACAGATTAACAAAGAGGGGAGACCCGTTAGTCTGATCAAGAATGCAACAAAATGGAGATTGCCAGTCGACGCTCTCTTCTGCGCTATCCGCTCCCTCCTGGACTTGCTCCTGGGCTTGTTCCCCATTCAACATCGAATACATCTCAGTATAAACCTGCAAGGAAAGAAGTTAATCAAATATCAGTCGGATTCATAGACAGTTGCAAGACAGAATGAAGTACACTCGGTAACAAGGATCGGACCTTTTCCGGCTGGTTGTCAGCGCCGAATCGATCGACTCTCCTAGCCCCCCTGGGGTTATCCTTGTTTCAGGTAATGCTCTTCAGCCATAGGGCCATCGTCTCATCGTGAACCTCCTTTTGGTGGACCTGAGCAGTATCACTGAAGCCCGAGTACATCCACATCGAGTGATCACAGGCTTGGAGCAGGCGGATGTGTCGACTGAGAAACACCTCCAATAAATCCATGCTAGTTACACCCTGACGGACCAACTGGACTACCCTCTCGACCAACATGTTCATTTCTAGTTTCTCCGTTGCGGTCACAATTAGTGAAGAAGGTTGCTGGACTCGATCTAGGGTAAAGGGAGGAAGACCAGTCGATTGACCAGGGGTTGCAATGTCCTGGCTGTAGAACCAGGTCGACTTCCGGCCCCTAACCGACTCAGGAAGTGTCATAGGGGGAAAGTGCTCCTCTTCCTCATCTAAATCCCCAAACCCCCGCACATATCAATCATGTGCGTCGTCTCGTCATTCGGATTTGCCTTCTTCACGGTTTGGGAACGGACTGTGAAAATATGTTTGAAGAGACCCCAGTGCGGTTGACAATCCAAGAAGTTTTCGCACATAGACATGAATGCAGCAAGATACATGATGGTATTGGGAGAGAAGTGGTCAAGCTGAGCACCAAAAAAGTTCATAAAACCCCGGAATACAGGTTGTGGGGGAAGGGAGAAACCATGGTCGACATGGGTGGCAAGGAGGACACACTCACCTGCCTGCGGCTGAGGCTCTATCTCGTCCCCCGGCAGCCTCAAAGTCCCGGCGGCGATCAAGCCCGTGGCAGCCAGATCTTCTAGATCCTCTGGCCGGAGCGTGGATTGGATCCAGTCTCCCTGGATCAAACCAGGCGGCAGCCCGGACCTCGGTGATGATCCCCGATTCATTTTCTTGCCCTTCGACGTTGCCATCGCTTTTTCGCATGCTCCGGCGCCGTCGTATTATCCTTCACCATGGTGGCGGGCTGCACACTGGCGGAGCGGCAACATCGAGGGTGAAAGAGGACACGGTGGACAAGCAGGGGAAGAACAACAGGAATGGGAGTGCATTGTGCAGACGCATTGGCCTCGATGCCTTTTAAGGCCCTACTTCCAAGTGGCTGACGTGTGGGCCCGAGCGATCCTGTCAAATCCCGCAAAAGTCACGCACCAGATACGTGTCAAAAAAGGTGACGTGGAAATCGAGGTGCCCTTGTCTATCCGTCCCATTTACTGCGGCGCGCTCTGCCTCGCGTGCTTCCCCAAATTTTCGAATCCCGTGAGATCTGGGAACCGCAGTAACCAATCACGCCGAAGATTTCGTGTCATAGCAACACTCAAAGAGTGCCAGCATAAGTTCACTCGACGACCTCTGAATCGATCAAGGCGACTGAAATGAAGCCGAAGTTTCAGCATGGACCTCGAACTCAGTATGAATGCTTGTGAAGCACAAGAGTCAAGGCAGGGCCAACTTCAACTTTCTTTTCACTCAGACCTCAATCCATTCGGGGGCTAATGACGATGACATAGACCTGGGGGTAGGGTCATAGAACTGACCTATACGCCCTACCCAAGGTCACTACCCTAGAAACAAGGACATTCAAAGCACACCAGGAAGTATTGACTGAAGCCATCGAGTGCAATCCACTCGACTAGTCACCTCACTCCCACTACTAGGAAAAGGCCTACTAATGGCGCACCGGTTTTTGCCTACTAATGGCGCATTACCGGTGCGCCATTAGTATCACGCCACTAGTATTTTTTACTAATGGCGCACCACTGGTGCGCCATAAGTATCTGGTATGCGCCATTAGTATCCGGTATACTAATGGCGCACCACGCGGTGCGCCATTAGTATCTGGTATACCCATGGCGCACCACATAGAAGTGCGCCATTAGTAACATTTTTTTTTCAATTTTTTTTCAGATTTAAAAAAACAATTTTTTTAAAAAAAAAATTTCGTTTTTTCTTTATCTCAGGTCAATATGGCTTAATCTCGGGTCAATATGCTTAATCTCAGGTCAAATCGCACACCGTGGTCAAACTTCCCGAAAGGTCACTAAGGGAGTCCTGGACTAGGGGGTGTCCGGACAGCCGGACTATCATCGTCCGCCGGACTCCAAGACTACGAAGGTACAAGATTGAAGACTCCGTCCCGTGTCCGGATGGGACTATCCTTGGCGTGGAAGGCAAGCTTGGCGATACGGATATGTAGATCTCCGACCATTGTAACCGACTCTGTGTAACCCTAGCCTCCTCCGGTGTCTATATAAACCGGAGGGCATTAGTCCGTAGGACACAACATACATTACAACAATCATACCATAGGCTAGCTTCTAGGGTTTAGCCTCCTTGATCTCGTGGTAGATCCACTCTTGTACTACCCATATCATCAATATTAATCAAGCAGGACGTAGGGTTTTAGCTCCATCGAGAGGGCCCGAACCTGGGTAAAACATCGTGTCCCTCGTCTCCTGTTACCATCCGCCTAGACGCACAGTTCGGGACCCCCTACCCAGATCCGCCGGTTTTGACACCGACATTGGTGCTTTCATTGAGAGTTCCTCTGTGTCATCACCAATAGGCTTGATGGCATCTTCAACCAACAACGCTGTCCAGGGTGAGACTTTTCTCCCGGGATAGATCTTCGTATTCGGCGGCTTCGCACTGCGGGCTAATTCGCTTGGCCATCTGGAGCAGATCAAAAGCTACGCCCCTGGCCGTCAGGTCAGATTCGGAAGCCTAAACTTCACGGCCGATGTCCACGGAGACTTGATCTTCGACGGACCCGAGCCACAGCCAAGCGCGCTGCACTGTTGCGATGGGCATGATTTAGCTCTGCCGCCGAACAGTGCCTTGGTGGCCGCACACGAATCCGCTCCGGCCATTGGTCCGGAGCAGACTGCCTAGATAGAGGGGCGGTGGATGGACGCCGCCTCGGGGGCTTCAACCGCTACGGCGATGGAGCCGAACACTAATCTCGTCCCTCGCAAAACTCGTGATTCCAAGGTGTCGGACTCCTTGCCGGACTCCGAACCTCCCACGCCCCTACCAATCAAATCGGATTGGGCGCCGGTTATGGAATTCACCGCCGCGGACATCTTCCAATACTCGCCTTTTGGCGATATCCTGAATTCACTAAAGCATCTCTCGTTATCAGGAGAGCCCTGGCCGGACTATGGCCAGGATGGTTGGGATGCGGACGACGAAGAAATTCAAAGCCCACCCACCACCCACTTTGTAGCCACTGTTGACGATCTAACCGACATGCTAGACTACGACTCCGAAGACATCGACGCCATGGACGATGATGCCGGAGACGAACAGGAACCAACGCCTACAGGGCACTGGAAGACCACCTCGTCATACGACATATACATGGTGGATACCCCAAAAGATGGGGACGGCGAAGAAACAGCGGAGGCAGATCCTTTAAAGAAACAGCCCAAGCGCCGGCGTCAGCGGCGCCGCTCTAAATCCCGCCACAGCAAGAATGGAGATTCCGGCAGAGGAGATAATAATACCCCAGAGAGTGCCGAAGACAATCCCCTCCAGCAAGACTCAGCGCAGGAGGATGCAGAAGCAAGCCCTCACGAGAGGGCGGCAGACGAAGAGGTTGAGGATCATAACTATATGCCTCCCTCCAAAGACGAAGCAAGCCTCAACGATGACGAAATTGTCGTACCTGAGGATCCCGTCGAACAAGAGCGTTTCAAGCGCAGGCTTATTGCCACAGCAAACAACCTAAAGAAAAAGCAGCAATAGCTTCAAGCTGATCAGGACCTGCTGGTCGATCGATGGACCGAGGTTCTCGCGGCCGAAGAGTATAAACTCGAACGCCCCTCCAAAAGCTACCCAAGACGCAAGCTGCTCCCCCGATTAGAGGAGGAAGCATACATACCTTCATCACCAGCGCACGATATGGCTGACCGACCACCCCGTGGTCGTGACAGAGAGGCATCCACGCCCCCAGCCAAGACCGTACCCCGGCATCGCTCCAAAAGTACGAAGCCAAGAGGGAACGCGCCGGACTTGCAGGATATATTGGAGGACAAAGCAAGGCAATCCAGATCCATCTACGGATCACGTGGGCGCCCCACGACCCATGACGAATACCATCGTACCGGATATAATAACCCCGGCCGGGCCGAACACGGCAGACAGCGCTCTCTCGAGCTGCGTCGTGATATTGCTCAATACAGAGGCGCCACACACCCACTATGCTTCACTAACGAAGTAATGGATCATCAAATCCCTGAAGGGTTTAAACCCATAAACATTGAATCCTACGATGGCACCACAGACCCCGCGGTTTGGATAGAAGATTATCTTCTCCACATCCATATGGCCCGCGGCGACGATCTCCACGCCATCAAGTATCTCCCACTCAAGCTTAAAGGACCAGCTCGGCATTGGCTTAACAGCTTGCCCGCAGAGTCAATTGGGTGTTGGGAAGACCTGGAGGCCGCATTCCTTGACAACTTCCAGGGCACGTATGTGCGACCACCAGACGCCGATGACCTAAGCCACATTATTCAGCAGCCAGACAAATCGACCAGACAATTCTGGACACGGTTCTTGACAAAGAAAAACCAAATCGTCGACTGTCCGGATGCAGAGGCCCTTGCAGCCTTCAAACATAACATCCGGGACGAATGGCTAGCCCGGCACCTGGGGCAGGAAAAGCCGAAATCCATGGCAGCCCTCACATCGTTAATGACCCGCTTTTGCGCGGGAGAGGACAGCTGGCTAGCTCGCAACAACAATCTCCGTAAAAATTCTGGCAGTCCGGATACTAAGGACAACAACGGCAGGTCACGTCGAAACAAAAACAAACGCCGCATTAACGGCGACGATAAGGAGGATACGGCAGTCAACGCCGGATTCCGAGGCTCTAAACCCGGTCAACGGAAGAAGCCATTCAAAAGAACCACTCCGGGTCCGTCCAATTTGGACCGAATACTCGACCGCTTATGCCAGATACATGGCACCCCTGAAAAACCAGCCAATCACACTAATAGAGATTGCTGGGTGTTCAAACAAGGAGGCAAGTTAATTGCCGAAAACAACGACAAGGGGCTAAACAGCGATGACGAGGAGGAGACCCGACCGCCGAACAGTAGAGGACAGAAGGGTTTTCCCCCACAAGTGCGGATGGTGAATATGATATACGCGACCCATATACCCAAGAGGGAGAGGAAACACGCACTAAGGGACGTCTATGCGATGGAGCCAGTCGACCCGAAGTTCAATCCATGGTCCTCTTGTCCGATCACTTTCGATCGAAGAGACCATCCGACCAGCATACGCCATGGCGGATTCGCCGCATTGGTTTTAGACCCAATCGTCGATGGATTTCACCTCACGAGAGTCCTGATGGACGGCGGCAGTAGCCTGAACCTGCTTTATCAGGATACAGTGCGCAAAATGGGCATAGACCCCTCAAGGATTAAACCTACGAAGACAACCTTTAAAGGTGTCATACCAGGAGTGGAAGCCAACTGTACAGGCTCAGTCACACTGGAAGTGGTCTTCGGATCCCCGGATAATTTCCGGAGCGAAGAGTTAATCTTCGACATAGTCCCGTTTCGCAGCGGCTATCACGCTCTGCTCAGACGAATCGCGTTTGCAAAATTCAACGCGGTGCCGCATTATGCATACCTAAAGCTCAAGATGCCAGGACCTCGTGGAGTCATCACGGTCAATGGGAATACGGAACGCTCCCTCCGAACGGAGGAACATATATCGGCTCTCGCGGCAGAAGTACAGAGTAGCCTCTTAAGGCAATTCTCCAGTCCGGCCGTTAAACAGCCGGATACAGCAAAACGCGCCCGAAGCAATACCAACCAAGACCACCTGGCGCGATCAGAGCATGCGTAGCAATGCGGCCCCAACCCTCGCCCGCACATGATCGCAATAATGACACTCCGCGTACATCATTACTCTTTGGAGATACCATGGGCACAGGGGAGGGGGCACGATCGCAACGGACCCAGAGTGCGGTTCGACCACACCGGGGGCTCGCAAGTGTGCCCCCCCTTTTTTTTCCTTCTTTTATGTACACAGGACTCCGTTAACCAGAAGCCCTGTCCGGCGGAGAACTTGCCGAACTCATGATGCAACAGTCAGGGACTAAAGAAGGCCGCGACGAACACCCAGGTGGTCTCAATTACGAGCATTAAATTCGATTATATACACCAAGTCCACAGCTCACCCCTGGAGGGGGACATGTTTACTTAGTCCAAATCCCTTGCTTACCGCACTATTTGTATCAGTCCGCTCTCCTAGCAGACTTTCTTTCATAAATAATGCAGCACCTTTTTGATTGCAATTGCATTACCTTTTATATATATATGCTCATTATATGACATCTTGCGCCCGTATATTTTGGTACGGCCTAATACGCCAGGGGCTTATGTTCCCCACTCTATGGTGTGATAAGTCCGAACACTTTCATAAGTGCGGCACCCCGAACTTATAGCATTATATGAATCGGCTCCGAATCATGTCTTGGGTCAATAGTTGGGTTTGCCCGGCTCCCACGTTTTGGTGCCTTACGTTCCGTTCTGTCGGCTAAGGTGGCACTGGGAGAACCACTGCGATTGCGCCCCGGTTGAGCCGGGCGAGCGCCTCAGTGGAGAAAGCTAAAATTGACCGGCATGATAAGGCGAGAGACTGGTTGCTGTTCGAGAGGTTTTTTCGGGTCCTTAAAGACTCACGCCGCTTTGAGCGAAGTTCCGGACAATGTCCGACAAAGGCGTGGATAGCGCCCCGGATTCGGTCTTCCGAATACCAGGGGCTTCGCCGAAATTTAAAATTATAAAATTCTATGGCTAAGTGAGAGTGTTCAAGCATTATAAGTCCGGTTGCCTTGTTCGTTGTGTTGAGCGCCTCCCTCGATGGACCCAACAATGGGAACAAGAGTGCTCAAGTTTATCCCGAACACCCCAGCACTCGTGGCTTGGGGGCTGAAGCCAACGACTTGCCATCTCTCAGATTTTATAAACGGCCGCACAAAAGGTAATATTTTAAATTAAAAAAGCGTTGCTCAAAGCGCACATGAACAAAGTTTCAGCGCACAGGATAATACATAGCAAATTCACTCAAAGATTACATTTCTGGGGCACTCATCCGCAATATCGCGGGCTCCCTTCAGGCTAGTTCTATAATACATTTCGGGCGTGCGATACTCCTTCCCCGGTGGCGGTGGGTCCGTGAGAAGCTTCTCCGCATCCAACCTGCCCCAATGCACCTTTGTGCGGGCGAGGGCCCGGCGAGCACCTTCAATACAGGCGGAGCGCTTGATGACATCCACCCAGGGGCATGCATCCACCAGCCGCCGCACGAGGCCAAAGTAGCTCCCGGGCATGACCTGTTCAGGCCACAGCCGGACTATAAGGCCCTTCATGGCCTCCTCAGCTACCTTGTGGAGTTCGACCAGCTACTTCAGCTGGTCGCTTGGGGGCACCGGATGGCCGGCCTCAGCGTACTGAGACCAGAAGACCTTCTCCGTCGAGCTCCCCTCCTCGCCACGATAGAATGCGGCGGCATCAGACGCACTACGCAGCAGATCTGCAAATGCCCCTGGAGAGATCCGAATGCGGGTAAGTGTCAGGTAGTTTACATTAACATGCCTGCTTTGCATGAAAAATGCCTTACCTGCCGCTATCTTCTTTATATCTTCAACCTCCTGAAGGGCCCTTTGGGCCTCAGCCTTGGCAGACTTCGCACTTTCGAGAGCCGAGGCAAGCTCGGACTCTCGAGTCTTGGAGTCACGCTCCAAACTCTCATGCTTTTCCATGAGAGCCTGGAGCTCTTGCCGAACTTCCGCCACCCGTGCCTCCTTCTTTTCTCTCTCTGCCCGTTCCGCGGCCGCACTGCGTTTGGCCGCGGACACAGCCTCCTTCAGGGCTGCCACCTCGTTAGTGGCCCCTGCAATACACATATTATCCTTGTTAATTTTATTGCAACCAAAATCCTTTTCTGTAAGGTAACCATTCAAAGTGGTGTGACTCACCTTCTTTGTCCTCGAGCTGCTTCTTGGAATGGCCGAGCTCTTGCTCGGACCACTCGAGATCCTTTTTCAGCACATCGACCTCCGTCGTTAGTGCGGCAGAGGTCAGCAGCGCAGCCTGCAAACCCATATTGACATATGTTAAGCAACCCTGCGCATATCTTGTTAGATCCTCAGTCTGGCTTTTCTTTCCGAACACCGAACTGAGCATCAGGGGCTACTGTCTATGTGGTATTACATTACATAATTTTAACTTCTTACCTCAAAGCCTGTTAGAAGGCTGCTGCAGGCTTCGGTCAGCCCGCTTTTGGCGAGCTGAACCTTTTGAATCACCGCACTCATGATAGTGCGGTGTTCTTCCTCGATGGAAGCGCCTTTAAGCGCCTCCAACAAGTTATCCGGCGCCTCCGGTTGGACGGAGGCCGCCGGTGTCACGGTCTTGCCCTTCTTTTGAAGGGGCCGCTTGCCGGACTCTGGAACCACTGCGGGTTCCGATGTAGAGTCCGGCGCAAAGTCCGGGAGGCTGCCTGACGGCGCCTCCGGAGCCTCGTCCTGATGGGTCCCTCTCTGGGATCCCACCTCGGCGTCCTCGTCGGCGCGTGGGGTAGAGGCAGTCGGAAGTGAATCCACATCCGACGGGGCCAAGGACCCGCTTGATGAAGCGGGGAGATCATCATCAGCCGGACTACGGACAGAATGCGGCGTTAGAAGGACACTACGCGACATAAAAGATATTGCGTATCAAGGATCCGGATACTTACGATCTCGCCGGACGCCTGGCCCTTGGAGGCCACTCATCCTCGCCAACGGTGGTGTTGGCGAAACTGTCCGGGGGGATAGTCCTCCCCCTCTTGGACCCTTCGGCCTCCCCTATTGGGGATGCCTTCCTCTTCTTCTCTCCCTCTTCGGGGAGAGAATCCTCCTCCTCCTCCTCGTCTTCGGGGGAGGAGTCCGCCTCATCGTCGGACACCTGATTGCGGGAACTCTTTCGAGTCCCCGCGGCCACCTTCTTGGCCTTCTTCTCCGGCACCACATGCGGTGCCGGAACCAGCAGCCCTGCTAAACGGGCGTCCACTGGGTCTTCTGGCATGGGAGCCGGGCTGATAAGCAGCTTGGCCTTCTCCATCCATTCCTGTCAAAGGAAGAGACAGAATGAGACCCCTCTAGAATCAATTTGATTACCACAAGTGTCCCGTAAAGGGGTTGAATCACTTACCTCGTCAGCCGGATGCTGCGAGCGAAATCCGCGGTCTTCTGTCGCGGATGCGGGGGCTTCGGCGCCCTTAAACAGCACCCTCCAGGCGCCTTCGTACGTCGTATCGAAGAGCCCGCTTAGCGCCTGGTGCTGTTCCGAATTGAACTCCCACAGATTGAATACCCGTTCTTGGCATGGAAGAATCCGGCGGATGAGCATGACTTGGACCACGTCGACGATCCTGAGCTTACCGCTCACCAGCTTCTGGATGCAGGCTCGGAGTCCCGTCAGCTCCTTCGAATTGCCCCACAACAAGCCCTTCTCTTTCCAGGAGGTGAGCTGCGTGGGGACGCCAGATCTAAACTCGGTGGCCGCTGCCCATGTGGGCTTGCGCGGCTCGGTGATGTAGAACCACCCAGATTGCCACCCCTTGACGGAGTCCACGAAGGCCCCTTCGAGCCAAAGGACGTTGGGCAACTTACCCAACATGGCGCCTCCGCATTCCGCTTGCGTGCCCTTCACAACCTTCGGCTTGACGTTGAAGGTCTTGAGCCACAGGCCGAAGTGGGGCCGGATGCAGAGGAAGGCCTCGCACACGACGATAAACGCCGAGATGTTGAGGATGAAGTTCGGCGCCAGATTGTGGAAATCCAGGCCGTAGTAGAACATGATCCCCCGGACAAATGGATGGAGCGGAAAGCCCAGTCCGCGGAGGAAGTGGGGAAGGAAGATGACCCTCTCGTAAGGCCCAGGGGTAGGGACGAGCTGCCCCTCGTCGGGCAGCCGATGCGCGATATCGCCGGAACGATATCCGGCGCTGCGCAGTTTGGTGATGTGCTCCTCCTTAACGGTGGAGGCCAACCATTTGCCTCCCGCTCAGGACATATTCGGAGAAGGTTAGGGCAAGATGCGCGAGCTTGGGTGTTGGAGCTTGAGTACGCGGAGATGGATAAGCAAAGGAGGAAGAGGGCGTAGGTCAGAAGGTAAATCCTTATCGCTTATATATAGGCGGACGAAAACTATGCGTCCCGCTGGACTGATAAAACTCGCTTATCTCCCAAGCGCCACCATCAATGGCGCGGTTGGGTTACCCACGTCCGTATTGATGAGAATCCCGGAATAAGGGGAACACGATCTCTGCTTCGACAAGACGTGCCAAGGGAACCGCTTCGCTAAATGTGCTGAGGTGGTATAGTAAAAAACGATTCAAACAAAGGCTTGGTAGCGGTGTGATGTCACGCCGCATAATACGTCAGCAGATTGGACTGGTGTACATTTTATTCTCTCTACGGTGGAATGTGGAATTTATTTTGCAGAGCCGGACACTATCCTGGTGTTCATGATCTTCTCTGGATTATTCAAGGGAGGAACCCGCCTTGCAATGCCGAACATTATGCGCGCCGGACTTATCGTCATTGAAGCCTGGTTCAGGGGCTACTGAGGGAGTCCTGGACTAGGGGGTGTCTGGACAGCTGGACTATCATTGTCCGCCGGACTCCAAGACTACGAAGATACAAGATTGAAGACTCCGTCCCGTGTCCGGATGGGACTTTCCTTGGCGTGGAAGGCAAGCTTGGCGATACGGATATGTAGATCTCCTACCATTGTAACCGACTCTGTGTAACCCTAGCCTCCTCCGGTGTCTATATAAACCAGAGGGCATTAGTCCATAGGACACAACATACATTACAACAATCAATCCATAGGCTAGCTTCTAGGGTTTAGCCTCCTTGATCTCGTGGTAGATCCACTCTTGTACTACCCATATCATCAATATTAATCAAGCAGGACGTAGGGTTTTACCTCCATCGAGAGGTCCCGAACCTGGGTAAAACATCGTGTCCCTCGTCTCCTGTTACCATCCGCCTAGACGCACAGTTCGGGACCCCCTACCCGAGATCCATCGGTTTTGACACCGACAGTCACCCATCCTCACACTACTGTAGCCCAAGCACGCTTAACTTCAGAGTTCTATCCAACCCCAGCAACAGCTCACTTCACAGGCACTTGTTGATATATCTAGCATATCAATCCTATTATACCTTGTTGATGTCTAGGACTTCGTTCATGCTCATGACTATGATGAAATTTTGAAAAATACTTCAAACTTCCCGGTCATATTACGTATCATTTTTTGAAAAACAATTCAAAAAAATTCAAAACCAATTTTTTTTGCCTCTAGATCTTGAAATCCCCGTAACTTTTTTTCTGTTAGGTTTTTGGGGATTTTGAAAATGTTTAACGGGGTTCCCCCAGTTAAAAAACTTTTTAATCCGAGTTCGTATGCAAAAGTTATGGCCATTTTACAAATTTCCAGAGAGATTTTGCAAATAAAGTCGAAATTCATATTTGTAAATTTTCCCAACAACTAGACCACATTTCACATGGGAAACTTATTTTCTTTTATTTTTTTGACATTTTTATCATTTTATTTTATTGTTTTAAAACTGAAAAGGCGGTCCACGGGGGGGGGGGGGTGCATTCGGGAACTTTTGGGCCAAGTTAGTAATGGCACACCGTGGGATGGTGCGCCATTACTAGTTAAACTACTAATGGCGCACCACACCCACGGTGCGCCATTACTAGTTTTGAAAAGAAAAAAAGAAAAAAAAATTGAAATTTTTTTGAAAAAACTTAGTAATGGTGCACCTGTGGACAGTGCGCCATTACTAGTTAAAACTAGTAATGGCGCACTGTCCACAGGTGCGCCATTACTAACAAATTTTTTTAATTTTTTTTTCAAAACTACGAATGGCGCATGGTGGGTGTGGTGCGCCATTACTATATCAAGTTAGTAATGGCGCACCACTCCCATGGTGCGCCATTAGTAGTTTTGAAAAAAATAATGTTTTTACTAATGGCGCACCGTGGGATGTGGTGCGCCATTAGTATTTGCACACTAATGGCGCACCAACACATGGTGCGCCATTAGTATTTAGTAATGGCGCACCACATGTACAGTGCGCAGACATAATCCCATCTATAGCCCTTTTCCTAGTAGTGTCGGATACCCCCAATTTCACTCGACCTGGATGGAGTCATTCGACCATACAGGAAACCATCGGAGTACAGAAGACCTAGAGTCCCTCCGGATGGCAACGGTTAGGCGTTCACTCCGAAGTCTTAAAGATCATTGATGGCACTTTATAGCTGATGCTACCAGTAATGCCCTATCTTAATGTACATTGAACCCCTGTAACGGTGGACGGCTGGGGTCCTGGCGCACTCTATATAAGCCACCCCATCCTCTGGGACAAGGGTTCGCACCCCTTGTAATACACATCCATATTCCAGTCGACCGCCCCAGGGAACCAAGACGTAGGGCTTTTACCTCCTTTGAGAGGGGCTTGAACTCGTAAACTTGTGTGTACAACCTCGCCGTAGCTAGGTCCTCGCCTCCTCATCTGTACCCCCTACTCTTACTATCAGACTTAGTACCACGACACCTGGCTCGGACGCGTCGGGCGCGTGTGTGGGCGTGCGCTGGGCATGTCGGACCAGCCGGGCCCGTGGCTTAGGTGTGCGCGTGTGTGCGTGTGTGCGTGCGTTGCATGGGGGTGACCGTGTAGGAGCACACCGTGCGCATGCGTGTAGGTGCATTCTGTTGGCGAGATAGGGGTTGCATGGAGTTGGTCCAAGGCAGGCTCGCCACGACCCAGACATGTGCGTGCATGTCACGGGCACCGCCAGAGCGGGCCGGACCAAGCGCTTGACATGGACTGGGACGTGGGGTACATGCCCTGACGTGGCCCTGGGTATAAGAACCCTCCCATATGCGTTGTAACAGGTGTGGGTTGAGTTCGTGCTCAAGTAAAAGAGAAAAACGCCGTTCAGGCGGTGGTGGCGTTCGTGCGCCGGCAAACCTCGTCGTGTCCACTGGTGTGCTCTGTGTTTGCTTCTTCTTCCTCCTCCTTTTGGTTCGAGCTAGAGCAAGGTTATAGAGGAGAGAGAGAAAGAGAGCAAGAGAGAGAGAGAGAGGTAGAGCTAGGGTTCCAACAATTGGTATCAGAGCCACATTGTGGGAGGTGATCACCGGTGGTGTCGATCGTGCCGTATGCCGGCAGGTCGGGGAGCTCACTGCCGATGTCTGTCCTGATGCTCATTGGTGAGAACTACACCACATGGGCGATCAAGGTGGAGGCTAACCTGGACGCGGCCGGGCTATGGGAGGCAGTCGTCCCAGCGGAAGAGGCGACGGCGGCGGCCGGCATGAAGAAGGACAAGCCGGCGCGAGCCTACCTGCTCAGGGCGCTCTCTGAGGACCTGCTCATGCAGGTGTCGATGAAGAAGACGGCAAGAGAGGACTAGACCAGCTTGAAGATGAGGTTCGTCGGCGCAAATCGGGTCCGAGCGGCGCGGCTGGCCACTCTCCGTGGAGACTTTGAGCAGCTACGCATGGCAGAGGTTGAAACGCTAGATGTGTTCGCCGGCAAGATCGGCGGCATGGCTGGCGTGCTTCGCGGGGCTCGGGTCAATGCAGGACGATGTCGCAATGGTGAAAAATCTCCTCGACTCCGTGCCTGACCACTTGTATGCGGTAGTGGACGGAATCGAACAGTTTTGCAATGTCAGCACCATGGCATTCGAGGAAGCGCTCGGGCGGCTCAAGACCTTCGAGGAGAGGACGAGGCGGCGCGCACAGGCCGGCGGGGAGCAGGCGGACGGGCAACTCATGATGACGGCTACACAGTGGGAAGCTTGGCATCAACGGCACGGCGGAGGCGGCCTCGACCAAGGCGACGACCTCGAGCCTACACTCCTCTGAACCACGGCTTAGGGGGTGAGTGTTGGGTGCTACCTCTTGAGCACTGCGCTGGTTTTCCCTTGAAGAGGAAAGGGTGATGTAGCAAAGTAGCGTAAGTATTTCCCTCAGTTTTTGAGAACCAAGGTATCAATCCAGTAGGAGGCTCCTCAAAAGTCCCACGCACCTACGCAAACAAACAACAACCTCGCAACCAATGCGATAAAGGGGTTGTCAATCCCTTCACGGAAACTTGAGAAAGTGAGATCTGATAGAGATAATAAGATAAGATAAATATTTTTGGTGTTTTTATGATATAGATTGGAAAGTAAAAGATGCAAATAAAAGTAGATGGAAAACTTATACGATAAAAGATAGACCCGGGGGCCATAGGTTTCACTAGTGGCTTCTCTCAAGTTAGCATAAGTATTACGGTGGGTGACCAAATTACTGTCGAGCAATTGTTAGAAAAGTGCATAGTTATGAGATGATCTAGGCATGATCATGTATATAGGCATCACGTCCGCAACAAGTAGATCAAAATGATTCTGCATCTACTACTATTACTCCACACATCGACCGACTCCTGCCTGCATCTAGAGTATTAAGTTCATAAGAACAGAGTAACGCATTAAGCAAGATGACATAATGTAGAGGGATAAACTCATGCAATATGATATAAACCCCATCTTTTTATCCTCAATGGCAAACAATACAATATGTGCCTTGCTGCCCCAGCTGTCATTGGGAAAGGACACCGCAAGATTGAACCCAAAGCTAAGCACTTCTCCCATTGCAAGAAAGATCAATCTAGTAGGCCAAACCAAACTGATAATTCGAAGAGACTTGCAAAGATAACCAATCACACATAAAAGAATTCAGAGAAGATTCAATTATTTCTCATAGATAAACTTGATCATAAACCACAATTCATCGGTTCTCGGCAAACACACCGCAAAAAGAGTTACATCGAATAAATCTCTAAGAAGATCGAGGAGAACTTTGTATTGAGATTCAAAGAGAGAGAAGAAGCCATCTAGCTAATAACTATGGACCCGAAGGTTTGTGGTAAACTACTCACAACTCATCGGAGAGGCCTTGGAGATGATGAAGAGGCCCTCCATGGTCGATTCCCCTTCCGGCGGAGCACCGGAGAAGGATCCAAGATGGGATCTCGTGGATAAAGAAGGTTGCGGCGGTGGAAATAGTTTTTCGTGGTGCTCCTGGATGTTTTCAGGGTACATGGATATATATAGGCGAAGGAGGTAGGTCAGGGCAGCCATGAGGGGCCCATGAGGGTGGGGAGCGCGCCCTCCTGCCTCGTGGCTGCCTCGGCTGCTTCTTGATGTCCACTCCAAGTCTCCTTGATTGCGTTTGTTCCAAAAAGATCGCTCCCAAAGGTTTCATTCCGTTTGGACTCCGTTTGATATCCCTTTTCTTCGAAACACTGAAATTGGCAAAACAACAGCAATTCGGGCTGGGCCTCCGGTTAGTAGGTTAGTCCCAAAATGATATAAAAGTGTAAAGTAAAGCCCATAAACATCCAAAACAGGTAATATAATAGCATGGAACAATCAAAAATTATAGATACATTGGAGACGTATCAAGCATCCCCAAGCTTAATTCCTGCTCGTCCTCGAGTAGGTAAATGATAAAAATAGAATTTCTCATGTGGAATGCTACCTAGCATAATTCTCAATGTATTTTCTTTATTGTGGCATGATTGTTCAGATCCAAATGATTCAAGATAAAATTTCATAAAACATAAAAATAGTAATACTTCAGGCATACTAAGAAGTAATCATGTCTTATCAAAATAGCATAGCCAAACAAAGCTCATCCCTACAAAATCATATAGTTAGGACATGCTTCATTTTCATTACACAAAATACTCCCATCATGCACAACCCCGGATTCGGCAAAGCAATTGGTTCATACTTTTTAACGCGCTTCAGCTTTTTCAACTCTTGCGCAATACATGAGCGCAAGCCATGGATATAGCACTATATGTGGCATAGGGTGGTGGTTGTGAAGAGAAAAAGGGAGAATGTAGTCTCACATCAACTAGGTGTATCAACGGGCTATGGAGATGCACATTAATAGATATCAATGTGAGTGAGTAGGGATTGCCATGCAACGGATGCACTAGAGCTATAAATGTATGAAAGCTCAACAAAAGAAACTAAGTGGGTGTGCATCCAACTTGCTTGCTCACGAAGACCTAGGGCATTTTGAGGAAGCCCATCATTGGAATATACAATCCAAGTCCTATAATGAAAAATTCCCACTAGAATTTGAAAGTGACAACATAGGAGACTCTCTATCATGAAGATCATGGTGCTACTTTGAAGCACAAGTGTGGAAAAGGATAGTAGCATTGTCCCTTCTCTCTTTTCTCACATTTTCATTTTTTTTCAATTTTTTTCTTTTTTCTTTCTTTTTCTTTCTTTTTTTTCTTTTTTTCTTTTTCTTTTATTTTGGTGGGCTTCTTTGGCCTCTTTTTATTTATAAAGTCCGAAGTCTCATCCCGACTTGTGGGGGAATCATAGTCTTCATCATCCTTTCCTCACTTGGGACAATGCTCTAATAATGGAGATCATCACAGTTTTATTGATTCAACTCAAGAATTACAACTCAATACTTAGAACTAAATATGACTCTACGTGAATGCCTCCGACGGTGTACCGGGATATGCAATGAATCAAGAGTGACATGTATGAAAAAATTATGAAGGTGGCCCTGCCACAAATACGATGTCAACTACATGATCATGCAAAGAGCAATATGACAACGATGAAGCGTGTCATAATAAACGGAACGGTGGAAATTTGCATGGAAATATATCTCGGAATGGCTATGGAAATGCCATAATAGGTAGGTATGGTGGCTGCTTTAGCAATGGTGGAAGGGTGAGAGTGTGTATAATCCATGGACTCACATTAGTCATAAAGAACTCACATACTTATTGCAAAAGTCTACTTGCCCTCGAAGCAAAGTACTACTACGCAAGCTCCTAGGGGAAGGGTTGGTAGGAGTTAACCATCACGCGATCCCGACCTCCACTCATAAGGAAGACCATTAAAAGAGTACCCCATGCAACAAATTTGTCACACAACTTTTACCATACGTGCATGCTACGGGACTTGCCAACCTTCACACAAGTATTTCTCAATTTCATAATTACCCAACTAGCATGACTCTAACATTAGCACCTTTATATCTCAAAACAATTATCAAGCATCAAATTGATCATAGTGTTTAATGCACATTCTATGATAGTTTTTATTATACCCAACTTGGATGCTCATCATTCTAGGACCAAATTTATAACCATAGCAAATACCATGCTGTTCTACAAGACTTTCAAAATGATATAAGTGAAGCATGAGAGATCAACGATTCCTACAAAATAAAGCCACCGCCGTGCTCTAAAAGATATAAGTGAAGCACTAGAGCAAAACTATCTAGCTCAAAGGATATAAGTGAAGCACATAGAGTATTCTAATAAATTCCAAATCAAGTGTGTCTCTCCCAAAATGTGTGTACAGCAAGGATGATTGTGGTAAACTAAAAATAAAAGACTGATATCATACAAGACGCTCCAAGCAAAACACATATCATGTGGCGAATAAAAATATAGCTCCAAGTAAAGTTACCGATAGACGAAGACGAAAGAGGGGATGCCTTCCGGGGCATCCCCAAGCTTAAGCTTTTGGTTATCCTTAAATATCTTGGGGTGCCATGGGTATCCCTAAGCTTAGGCTCTTGCCACTCCTTATTCCATAGTCCATCAAATCTTTACCCAAAACTTGAAAACTTCACAACACGAAACTCAACAGGAAATCTCATAAGCTCCATTAGTGCAAGAAAGAAAAACCACCACATAAGGTACTGTAATGAAATAATTATTTATTAATATTGGTGTTAAACCTACTGTATTTCAACTTCTCTATGGTTCATACCCCCCGATTCTAGCCATAGATGCATCAAAATAAGCAAACAACCCACGAAAAACAGAATCTGTCCAAAACAAAACAGTTTATAGCAATCTGTAACTTTCGAATACTTCTAAAACTCTAAAAATCCGACAAAAATAGGAAGTCCTGGGAAATTGGTCTATTGATCTAGTGAAAAAATAATCAACGCAAAAGAACATTTCCATGATTTATTAAAATTATTCTCATGCGCAGAAGTTTCTGTTTTTCAAAAGAATCAAATTAACTATCACCGTAGGTTATCCTATAGGTTCTACTTGGAACAAACACTAATTAAAACATAAAACCACATCTAAACAGAAGCTAGATGAAATATTTATCACTAAACAGAAGCAAAAACCAAGAAACAAAAATAAAATTGGGTTGCCTCCCAACAAGCGCTATCGTTTAACGCCCCTAGCTAGGCATAAAAGCGAGAATAGATCCAAGTATTGCCATCTTTGGCATTCAACTCATAAGTGGCTCGCATGATAGATTCATAAGGTAATTTGACTTTCTTTCTTGGAAAGTGTTCCATGCCTTTCCTTAATGGAAATTGGAATGTAATATTCCCTTCCTTCGTATCAACAATTGCACCAATCGTTCTAAGGAAAGGTCTACCAAGAATAATAGGACATGAAAGAATGCAATCTATATCAAGAACGATAAAATCTACAGGCACATAATTCCTATTTGCAACAATAATAAAATCATTGATCCTTCCCAAAGGTTTCTTAATGGTGATGCAAGTTTAAAGAGCAATCATCAAAATCATGGAAACCTAGCACATCACATAAAGTTTTCAGAATCGTGGAAACACTAGCACCCAAATCACACAAAGCATAGCATTCATGTCTTCAATTTTAATTTTTATAGTAGGTTCCCACTCATCATAAAGTTTTCTAGGTATAGAAACTTCCAACTCAAATTTTTCTTCATAAGATTGCATCAAAGCATCAACAATATGTTTGGTAAAAGCTTCATTTTAACTATAAGCATGTGGAGAATTCAACACGGATTGCAACAAGGAAATACAATCTATTAAAGAACAATTATCATAATTAAATTCCTTGAAATCCATAATAGTGGGTTCATTGTTTTGACCTCTCCAATCCCACTTTTACCAAATTGAGCATTGGGACGCCTTTTGTAACGCCCCGGATGTAGCTTTCCATATTCGTAACTCCTACTCCTGCTTTTTCCGGAGATGCGATATATTATTTTCTCCGTGGTTGGGTTTTTGTCTTTCGTTTTGCATTTTGTTCATATCTTGCATTTCATCTCATCGCATCATTCGCATTGCATCGGCATCGTTTTCATAAAACTTGCATCCGCTCGTAGTTGCCACGTTCCCCTTTGCTTTTGTTGACCGTTCCGAGGCCAATCGGGTTTTTCGAGTCCCTCTTGTCTGGCCGTTTGTCTCTTTGTCTTCATTGACCTGTTGGCAAACCCCCCTTGTCTTCGTCGACCTCTCTCAGACCCCCTCGTGTGCGCGTCCGAACTTGCCCGAACACGAACTGCTCAGTCGTCACCGTTGGATTCAGATCATCCCCCAACATCCCTAAAATATCTCCGTTTTCTTTGTTTGGTCTCGCTAGCATATTTATCCGGAACCGTCCGATTTAATCGGAGGGTCCGTTTTTCCCCTAAGCTAACCAACCTACCTATTTAAGTAGCCAAACCCTAGCCCCTACCTGTCCAATCCACCAAATCCCGAGCAGCCGCCGCCGCTCCTCGTTTTCAGTTCCACCCCAACCAGCAGCCTCCACCTCCTCCTCCAGATTCGGCCACTCAACTCCCCCTTTGGCCCGTCGGATCGAGGATCCAACGACCCAGGTCAACCCCAGCCCCGCACGCCTCCACCTCCCACAGCGCTCAATCCGATCTGGATCGAGGCAACCACCTCCGCTCGAGTGCCTTGCTCGAGCTCCGCTTCTGGTTCGCCGCCGCTGCCGCTTCCCCGCGTCCTCGTCTGTCCAACGCGCACCAGCAGAACAGGCCGGCCTCCCTCGCCCCGCCTCGCCAAGCCTCCGCGTCGCCGGAGCCCTGTGCAGCTGCGCCGCTGCCTGTCTGCATCTCCTCTGCCTCGCCCCGTTCGCCCGCAAGCAGCACCACCACCGGAGTTCACTTCGCCGTCGGTCACCACCACCAGGCCATGCCCTTGCTCCCCTCCCTGTTCTCTTTCTTCGCTGGAGCTCTCTCTTCTCTCATCTCACATCTCTCTCTGCTCTCTCTTTTCCTTGTGCACAGGAGCAACCCCGGCGCCATGGCCGCCTGAGTTCTTCCACGCCACCCAGCGCCTCCCTCCGCGTCCCTGCCTCCGTGCTCGGATCCGCGAGGATCTCGTCTCCGGAGTCCCGTCCTCACCCCGCGGGTTCCCGCCGGTCGTCTTCCTCGCCGTTTGAACGACCAGCGCCGCCCCTGTTCAGTGCGAGCAGAACGAGCGAGCGCCCGCCTCGTCCAGCCTCCCCGCTGACCGGTCGCACCTCGTGGCCCAGATCCAGCCACTTCCGCACCGCACCAGGCCTCCTCTGCTTCCGCTCGTTCCGCGTCGCCAGCCAAGTCCCCGCGCGGCCCAGTCCGCCAGGCCTCCTCTACTTCCGAACCGGGCCAAGCCCATGGGTGAGCAGCCCCCTCCTGTCCGCCTCCTGTACCCTGTCGGGCCGGCAAGTTTCGGCCCATGCTGTGTTTTTTTTGGCGTCTGCGAATTTGCCTATATCCTGTGATTTACCAGTTTTACAGATTGACCCCTGCTATTCATGCATATAAAAACTCCACAACCGTGCATCGGATTAAAATAATTTATATATGTAAAATGCTCAGAAATTTGTGTAGTTTAATAATATGCCACTTTCATCCATGTTGAAAATGTTTAAAATGTTGTTTGATTAAATTTTCTTAAATGCCATGCTAAAATGATTTATTTCATAACTAAATAACCGTAACTCGGAATTTAATAAACTTTATATGTAAATGGGGTGGAAAAATGCCTAGTTTAACGTGGTGCACTTTATTTTCCTGTTTAACAACTTTAAAATATGTTTTAGGGCAGAACAGTAGCAAATTCATAAATTGCATATGAGGATTTTCCGGATTTGTTGTTCGTTGTTTCCGGCCTCATTTAAACTTGCCTAGGTAGGTAGTTTTGTTATGCTTCACCCCTTGCCATGTTTAACAACATTTGATATTGTTGAGTAGCTTATAACGAGATCAAACTAAATAATTGCATGTGGTGTTTCGTCAATATGCAACTCGTTGCATATTGAGCTCCACTTAACTTGTAGTATTGTTTGTTGCATTTTGCCATGCCATGCCTCATTAAACTGGACATGCGTCATATTTGTCTGCGCATCATGCCATGATTATGCTTGTGTGTTTACTATGTTGTTTGCTTCTTTCCAGTTTGCTTCTTTCGTTAGCTTCGGTTTCGTTCCGGGGTTGTGAGGATTCGTTCCACTACTCCCGTTCGTCTTCTTCATGGACTCGTTCTTCTTCCTTGCGGGATTTCAGGCAAGATGACCGCTACCCTGGATCTCACTACTATCATTGCTATGCTAGTTGCTTCGTTCTATCGCTATGCTGCGCTACCTATTACCTATTTATCAAGCCATCCCATATTGCCATGAACCTCTAACCTTTGACACCATTCCTAGCAAACCGTTGTTTGGCTATGTTACCGCTTTTGCTCAGCCCCTCGTATAGCGTTGCTAGCTGCAGGTGAATTTGAAGATTTCTCCATGGTGGACAGGGTTATGTTGGGATATCACAATATCTCTTATATTATTAATGCATCTATATACTTGGTAAAGGGTGGAAGGCTCGGCCTTATGCCTGGTGTTTTGTTCCACTCTTGCCGCCCTAGTTTCCGTCATACCGGTGTTATGTTCCCGGATTTTGCGTTCCTAACGCGGTCGGGTGATTTATGGGACCCCCCTGACAGTTCGCTTTGAATAAAACTTGTCCAGCAAGGCCCAACATTGACTTTTACCATTTGCCTCACCACCACCTACTTTTCCCTTGGGAGTAATTAACCCAAGGTTCATCATTATTATAGACCCCCCCCCCCCGGGCCAGTGCTTGTCTAAGTGTTGGTCCGAACCGAGCAGCCTGCGGGGCCACCTCTTGGCAACTCGAGGGCTGGTTTTACTCGTAGCTTGACTTATCCGGTGTTGCCCTGAGAAGGAGATATGTGCAGCTCCTATCGGGATTGTCGGCGCATCGGGCGGCTTTGCTGGTCTTGTTTTACCATTGTCGAAATGTCTTGATGTACCGGGATACCGAGTCTGATCGGAGTGTCTCGGGTGAAGGTCTATTCCTTCGATGATCGCGAGAGCTTGTCATGGGCTAAGTTGGGACACCCCTGCAGGGTATAAACTTTCGAGAGCCGTGCCCGCGGTTATGTGGCAGATGGGAATTTGTTAATGTCCGGTTGTAGACAACTTGACACCAGATCCGAATTAAAATGCATCAACTGCGTGTGTAGCCGTGATGGTCTCTTCTCGGCGGAGTCCGGGAAGTGAACACGGTTTCTGGGTTATGCTTGACGTAAGTAGGTGTTCAGGATCACCTCTTGATCATTGCGAGCTTCACGACCGTTCCTTTGTTTCTCTTCTTGCTCTCATTTGTGTATGTTAACCACCATATCATGCTTAGTCGCTGCTGCAACCTCACCACTTTACCCCTTCCTTTCCCATGAAGCTTTGCTAGTCTTGATACCCATGGTAATGGGATTGATGAGTCCTCGTGACTCACCAGATACTTCCAAAACCGGTTTGCAGGTGCCTATGTTACCGAGCAGGTGACGCAACCAAGCTCAAGGAGGAGCTCGTTGAAGATCTTGCCCTTTGCGTTGTTTCGTTCTAGTTGATAAGTAGTGGAGCCCAGTTAGGGTCGATCGGGGACCTTTTTGTCGCATTTGGGGTTCTTCTTTTATTTTGGTTCCGTAGTCGGACCTTGATTGTATCTGGATGATGTAATGCTTTATTCATGTAATTGTGTGAAGTGGCGATTGTAAGCCAACTATGTATCTCTTTCCCTTATGTATTACATGGGTTATGTGAAGATTACCTCACTTGCGACATTGCTTTCAATGCGGTTATGCCTCTAAGTCGTGCTTCGACACGTGGGAGATATAGCCGCATCGAGGGCGTTACAAGTTGGTAATCAGAGCCTTCCCCGACCTTAGGAGCCCCACTGCTTGATCGTTTTTAGCGGCCGAGTTGTGTCTAGAAAAATGTTTTGAGTCATTTAGGATTATATATATCGGAGAATTAGGAATTCTTTTTACTCCTCAGTCCCTTCGTCGCTCTGGTGAGGTCTCCTGACGTAGAGTTTTGACTCTTCTCTCCTCAAATTTCACTAAAAAAAATTTTAGGATCACGCGGGTATCTTGGAATCATTCCGATGGTTTTATGATGAGAACATTGTCTTGGTGCCTCCTGTCAGGGGTTTAGTGGAAGTGTCCCGGGGAGTTGAGCTTTGAGGTGTTGTCGTCATAATTTTATCGTTGCAGTTCTGGAATACCTGAGTTTAGTACGCCGACATCGAAAATTTCTTTTATGCAGTTGTTGGTGAGATAACCCCGCTAACCCAGTACTGAGGTGAGTACGGGAGTATTGCCATGACTCGTATAACAGATGCTTTTCAAAGGTTGAGGTACACGATTTCCGAAGATTTCTTGGTTATGTGTTGACGGATGGATACAGCTGGATGTAGGGATTGTTAGTTTGGGTGAGATATATTGCTTCCCCTGTATCCCCAACACCAGATTGCATAACCAGAAAGTTTCGGGAGTTTTATAGGTGGGAATTCAAGTAGCTCCGAGAATATCTTTTCGACAGATGCATGATATGGGATTGGGTAAATCTCTATCATATGTTTGTTTCCGGCTTATTCTGCAAGCCAAATCCTTTGTTTTGGTTTATTGTGGTATTCCAGTTGCTTCAATGTCAAGTGTTGATTCCATACCTTTCCGAAATGGTGTTCTCATACTCCGATGTGAATACCAATCCTTCTCGACAATCGAGATTGTCATGTCAATCCTTTTCAACCGGCGTGTTTCTCTTCAAGTGGATCCGATCACTTCAACATCAGCAAGACCAATTATCATTTCTTCTCAACGGTGTTTGTTTCATCCGTCTCCAAGTTGCCTTTGTTTTTCCCGCCCACCCACCCTTTTTCTTCTAGGACTAAGATTTCTCTACCAAGTATCCTTTTATTTTTGTGAAGGTTCTCCATTCTTTTCCGTCAATGTTCTTACCCGGTGGTACTCAAGAAGATGTTCTACTGGTTCGTCATTCCTCATTCCTTTCTCTTCTCCGGTGGATTCAAGTCAAGTTTTGTTGATCATACCTTTTTCCTCATTTTAATGTCTTCTCATACCGGTGCACCTCATTATCATTCTACTTCTCGCTATTTGTTATTCCGGAGTGCTCGAGATATCTTTGAAGATTCGTGTTTCCACTCCGCATCAATTCTAAACTATTTCGAGGTTGTTACCTCATTCAAGCCATTCAATTCAACCGGTGCAATCCCCTCTTTCAATCAATCGTTCAACGGTGTTCTTTTGAGTGGGCCCTAACCCACAGGTCCTTTCCCAGGATCTTACCAGACTCTTCTATTTTCCCAGAGCTATCCTAAATTCTTCTCCAAGTTTGACGTAAGAATGAGTTATCATCAGTCAAATGCTTTTCTCCAAGATCTTTCAAATTCTTTTCATAGTTGGCTCAACCTCTTCGCTTTTGATTCTTCCGGTGTGCCTCAATAATTCTTGGTGGTGTTTCTCGTTGTCATTCTCATCATTTGAAGACCGAAGAAGAGTTTCTCTTTAATCTTGCTCTATTCTCTTCAAGATTCATGGTGCTAGCTTGTTGCCATCCTCTCATAATTGTTTTTGATTTTGAGAATCTTTTTCATCCATCAGGAGATATTCAAGAGTCTCCTCAGTTTGTCATCCGGAGTCCATCAATTCAGGTTTATTCATTCTCAGCTGTCAGTTATCATTCTCCTATCTTGCCGGTGAATCGTTCAAATATCCTCTAATCAGTTCATGTTCTCTTCGTTCTCATGTATCTAAATCCCCTCAAGTATCTTCATTCGTTTTCCAATTCTTCCCGGTGAATTGTGCCTTTGCTACGTTCAATTTCAATTCTTACGGTGGTTCTTTCAAGAGTTCTCTTTCTTTGTTATCATATCAATTCATTCGTTCTTTCCAAATCCTACCGGTGGTTCGTTGAAGCCCTTCTCAAGTTTACGCCATATCTCTTTAATCCTTTCTACAAGAATAAGTACTATGCCAAATCCATTGATTGTCATCAATTTAATTGGTGAAGGATAAGCATAACATAATTCTTATTCTTGTTCATCCAAGTGATTAGTTCTTTATTCCGGAGGCCCTTAAAATTCTCGGTTTCATTTGTTTCATCTTCTCTCTTTCCCGGAGTTCCAAGCTCTAATAATCGCGAAGCTCCATCTAAATCATTGCAAGGCTTCACCTTGTGCTTTCAACTTCTCTTTCTTTTCATCATCCTTCTATTACCGGAGTTCTTCATGGAGGCTCTAAATGGTGGGTCGTCAAGGATTCTTTTCATTCTTCAATTGTTCTTCAAGATTTCGCTCGAAGTTATGATCTGCCAAGCTATACTCAAAATTAAACAGGGTGCCCAACACTTGTTTTGTTTTGAGAAGCTCAGGTATTCTTCATCTTGCATTCCGAAGTGCAATTCGTTCTACCTTATCATTTGAGGTGGTGTTATGTCATTCTTAACAATTTGAGTTCGTGTTTCATGATTCACATGTTGTCAAGAATGAGATATTTTAAATCCACCAATCTCTTCGTTGGAGTCATCTTGTGTCATGTTTCACCTAAAGCTTTCCCTAAGGATTGTTGCTATTTATGGTGCTTATAAATGACCCAAGTTCTTCATTTGTCCTCCCGGTGAAATAAGTTTCTCGTCTCCTTATTGATATCAATCCAATCATTTGTTTCCGTTGGTGGCAGAAGCTCACCTCATAATTTTGAGATGTTTTCATAGGCCCGCCACAAGCTTATTCTTTTCGTTGTTGGTTTTCCAACAACTCCGTTATAACCTTCTTGGAAGGGTGTTTTCCGAGCTCATTTGTGGGAGAAGTTTGCATTTTCTCCTATATTATGTTATTCCAGTGATCTATCTTCTATTCTTTTGTTCCAGAGGCATTGTGATGTTGCTCTCGTTGACCCATCATCTCGTTTTGTCAAGATCATGTAATTTTCCTTGCTTATCCGTTTAGCCGGAGTGTCGTGTTTTCATTCGAGTTCTTTCATCTTGTCAAATTTTGCCTCTCTTTTCAACCTGAGTGCTGTTTGAAATCCTTCTTACCCATTGTGCCATTCTTTCAATTCCGGAGGCAGTGTGTTGTTGATTTCATCATGTATCCTCTCATCTTGTCAAGTTCATGTTCAATTCCTTCCATTTACAGTCGGAGTGCTGCCCAAATTATATCAATCTTATTCCTCCTCTATCTAGTTTTAACCGGAGTGGTTTCAATATCTATCTTATCACTAAACCTCTTGGTCCTCATCATATTCCTTGTTCCTCTTGTCCAACGAATTGTTTGCAATAATGGTCATCTCCATTGTTTTGTTTCTTTCAATTTGTTCAACCTCTCAAGGTTCTTTGGTTTCACTCATTGGTCAAAGAAGCAACTTAGTTTTACCTCTTCTCTCCCTCTTCCGCTTTCCCCCCGGTGCCATCCTAGATCTCGGGACGAGATCCTCTCGTAGTGGTGGAGTGTTGTAACGCCCCGGATGTAGCTTTCCATATTCGTAACTCCTACTCCTGCTTTTTCCGGAGATGCGATATATTATTTTCTCCGTGGTTGGGTTTTTGTCTTTCGTTTTGCATTTTGTTCATGTCTTGCATTTCATCTCATCGCATCATTCGCATTGCATCGGCATCGTTTTCATAAAACTTGCATCCGCTCGTAGTTGCCACGTTCCCCTTTGCTTTTGTTGACCGTTCCGAGGCCAACCGGGTTTTTCGAGTCCCTCTTGTCTGGCCGTTTCTCTCTTTGTCTTCATTGACCTGTTGGTAAACCCCCCCTTGTCTTCGTCGACCTCTCTCAGACCCCCTCGTGTGCGCGTCCGAACTTGCCCGAACACGAACTGCTCAGTCGTCACCGTTGGATTCAGATCATCCCCCAACATCCCTAAAATATCTCCGTTTTCTTTGTTTGGTCTCCCTAGCATATTTATCCGGAACCGTCCGATTTAATCGGAGGGTCCGTTTTTCCCCTAAGCTAACCAACCTACCTATTTAAGTAGCCAAACCCTAGCCCCTACCTGTCCAATCCACCAAATCCCGAGCAGCCGCCGCCGCTCCTCATTTTCAGTTCCACCCCAACCAGCAGCCTCCACCTCCTCCTCCAGATTCGGCCAGTCAACTCCCCCTTTGGCCCGTCGGATCGAGGATCCAACGACCCAGGTCAACCCCAGCCCCGCACGCCTCCACCTCCCGCAGCGCTCGATCCGATCTGGATCGAGGCAACCGCCTCCGCTCGAGTGCCTCGCTCGAGCTCCGCTTCTGGTTTGCCGCCGCTGCCGCTTCCCCGCGTCCTCGTCTGTCCAGCGCGCACCAGCAGAACAGGCCGGCCTCCCTCGCCCCGCCTGGCCAAGCCTCCGCGTCGCCGGAGCCCTGTGCAGCTGCGCCGCTGCCTGTCTGCATCTCCTCTGCCTCGCCCCATTCACCCGCAAGCAGCACCACCACCGGAGTTTACTTCACCGTCGGTCACCACCACCAGGCCATGCCCTTGCTCCCCTCCCTGTTCTCTTTCTTTGCTGGAGCTCTCTCTTCTCTCGTCTCACATCTCTCTCTGCTCTCTCTTTTCCTTGTGCACAGGAGCAACCCCGGCGCCATGGCCGCCTGAGTTCTTCCACGCCACCCAGCGCCTCCCTCCGCGTCCCTGCCTCCGTGCTCGGATCCGCGAGGATCTCGTCTCCGGAGTCCCATCCTCACCCCGCGGGATCCCGCCGGTCGTCTTCCTCGCCGTTTGAACGACCAGCGCCGCCCCTGTTCAGTGGGAGCAGAACGAGCGAGCGCCCGCCTCGTCCAGCCTCCCCGTTGACCGGTCGCGCCTCGTGGCCCAGCTCCAGCCACTTCCGCACCGCACCAGGCCTCCTCTGCTTCCGCTCGTTCCGCGTCGCCAGCCAAGTCCCCGCGCGGCCCAGTCCGCTAGGCCTCCTCTACTTCCGAACCGGGCCAAGCCCATGGGTGAGCAGCCCCCTCCTGTCCGCCTCCTGTACCCTGTCGGGCCGGCAAGTTTCGGCCCATGCTGTGTTTTTTTTGGCGTCTGCGAATTTGCCTATATCCTGTGATTTACCAGTTTTACAGATTGACCCCTGCTGTTCATGCATATAAAAACTCCACAACCGTGCATCGGATTAAAATAATTTATATATGTAAAATGCTCAGAAATTTGTGTAGTTTAATAATATGCCACTTTCATCCATGTTGAAAATGTTTAAAATGTTGATTGATTAAATTTTCTTAAATGCCATGCTAAAATGATTTATTTCATAACTAAGTAACCGTAACTCGGAATTTAATAAACTTTATATGTAAATGGGGTGGAAAAATGCCTAGTTTAACGTGGTGCACTTTATTTTCCTGTTTAATAACTTTAAAATATGTTTTAGGGCAGAACAGTAGCAAATTCATAAATTGCATATGAGGATTTTCTGGATTTGTTGTTCGTTGTTTCCGGCCTCATTTAAACTTGCCTAGGTAGGTAGTTTTGTTATGCTTCACCCCTTGCCATGTTTAACAACATTTGATATTGTTGAGTAGCTTATAACGAGATCAAACTAAATAATTGCATGTGGTATTTCGTCAATATGCAACTCGTTGCATATTGAGCTCCACTTAACTTGTAGTATTGTTTGTTGCATTTTGCCATGCCATGCCTCATTAAACCGGACATGCATCATATTTGTCTGCGCATCATGCCATGATTATGCTTGTGTGTTTACTATGTTGTTTGCTTCTTTCCGGTTTGCTTCTTTCGTTAGCTTCGGTTTCGTTCCGGGGTTGTGAGGATTCGTTCGACTACTCCCGTTCGTCTTCTTCATGGACTCGTTCTTCTTCCTTGCGGGATTTCAGGCAAGATGACCGCTACCCTGGATCTCACTACTATCATTGCTATGCTAGTTGCTTCGTTCTATCGCTATGCTGCGCTACCTATTACCTGTTTATCAAGCCATCCCATATTGCCATGAACCTCTAACCTTTGACACCATTCCTAGCAAACCGTTGTTTGGCTATGTTACCGCTTTTGCTCAGCCCCTCTTATAGCGTTGCTAGCTGCAGGTGAAGTTGAAGATTTCTCCATGGTGGACAGGGTTATGTTGGGATATCACAATATCACTTATATTATTAATGCATCTATATACTTGGTAAAGGGTGGAAGGCTCGGCCTTATGCCTGTTTTTTTGTTCCACTCTTGCCGCCCTAGTTTCCGTCATACCGGTGTTATGTTCCCGGATTTTGCATTCCTAACGCGGTCGGGTGATTTATGGGACCCCCCTGACAGTTCGCTTTGAATAAAACTTGTCCAGCAAGGCCCAACATTGACTTTTACCATTTGCCTCACCACCACCTACTTTTCCCTTGGGAGTAATTAACCCAAGGATCATCTTTATTATAGTCCCCCCCGGGCCTGTGCTTGTCTAAGTGTTGGTCCGAACTGAGCAGCCTGCGGGGCCACCTCTTGGCAACTCGAGGGCTGGTTTTACTCGTAGCTTGACTTATCCGGTGTTGCCCTGAGAACAAGATATGTGCAGCTCCTATCGGGATTGTCGGCGCATCGGGCGGCTTTGCTGGTCTTGTTTTACCATTGTCGAAATGTCTTGATGTACCGGGATACCGAGTCTGATCGGAGTGTCTCGGGTGAAGGTCTATTCCTTCGATGATCGCGAGAGCTTGTCATGGGCTAATTTGGGACACCCCTGCAGGGTATAAACTTTCGAGAGCCGTGCCCGCGGTTATGTGGCAGATGGGAATTTGTTAATGTCCGGTTGTAGACAACTTGACACCAGATCCGAATTAAAATGCATCAACCGCGTGTGTAGCCGTGATGGTCTCTTCTCGGCGGAGTCCGGGAAGTGAACACGGTTTCTGGGTTATGTTTGACGTAAGTAGGTGTTCAGGATCACCTCTTGATCATTGCTAGCTTCACGACCGTTCCTTTGTTTCTCTTCTCGCTCTCATTTGCGTATGTGAGCCGCCATATCATGCTTAGTCGCTGTTGCAACCTCACCACTTTACCCCTTCCTTTCCCATTAAGCTTTGCCAGTCTTGATACCCATGGTAATGGGATTGCTGAGTCCTCGTGACTCACCAGATACTTCCAAAACCAGTTTGCAGGTGCCTATGTTACCGAGCAGGTGACGCAACCAAGCTCAAGGAGGAGCTCGTTGAAGATCTTGCCATTTGCGTTGTTTCGTTCTAGTTGATCAGTAGTGGAGCCCAGTTGGGGTCGATCGGGGACCTTTTTGTCACATTTGGGGTTCTTCTTTTATTTTGGTTCCGTAGTCGGACCTTGATTGTATCTGGATGATGTAATGCTTTATTCATGTAATTGTGTGAAGTGGCGATTGTAAGCCAACTATGTATCTCTTTCCCTTATGTATTACATGGGTTGTGTGAAGATTACCTCACTTGCGACATTGCTTTCAATGCGGTTATGCCTCTAAGTCGTGCTTCGACACGTGGGAGATATAGCCGCATCAAGGGCGTTACACCTTTTAACTAAAGTTGACTCATCTCCATTCCCATCATTATCAAGATTCATATTGCAAAACTAATATTTAATAGGGGACACATCTATAACTTTTAGATCTTCATCATTATTTTCATGGAAACTAAAAGAACATGCTTTTACAAAGCAATCTTTCTTAGCACGCATCCTAGCGCTTCTTTCTTTGCACTCATCAATGGAAATTCTCATGGCTTTGAGAGACTCATTGATATCATGCTTAGGTGGAATAAATCTAAGTTTCAAAGAATCAACATCAAGCGAAAGTCTATCAATGTTCCTAGCCAATTCATCAACTTTAAGCAATTTTTCTTCAAGCAAAGCATTGAAATTCTTTTGGGAGATCATAAACTCTTTAACACTATTCTCAAAATCAGAGGGCATCTTATTAAAAATTTCCATAAGAGTTGTTGTAGGAATTATCATAATTATTAGAGGGATTACTAGGAAACATCCTAGGATTAAAGTTTCCTCTATACGCGTTGTTACCAAAATTATTCCTACCAACAAAATTCACATCCATAGGTTCATTATAATTCTCAATCAAAGTAGACAAAGGCATATCATTAGGATCAATAGGAGCACTCTTAGTAGCAAAAAATTTCATAAGTTCATCCATCTTTCCACTCAAAACATTAATTTCTTCTAGAGCATGCACTTTTCTAGTAGATCTTTCGGTGTGCCATTGAGAATAATTAACCGTAATGTTATTAAGGAGTTTAGTTGCTTCTCCTAACGTGATTTCCATAAAAGTGCCTCCCGCGGCCGAATCTAAAAGATTTCTAGAAGCAAAATTCAATCCGGCATAAAATTTTTGTATGATCATCCACAAGTTCAAACCATGAGTAGGGCAATTGCGAATCATTAATTTCATTCTTTCCCAAGATTGGGCAACATGCTAATGATCAAGTTGTTTAAAATTCATAATGTCGTTTCTAAGAGAGATTATCTTAGCGGGAGGAAAATACTTAGAGATAAAAGCATCTTTGCACTTATTCCATGAATCAATACTATTCTTAGGCAAAGACGAAAACCAAGTTTTAGCACGATCTCTAAGTGAAAACGGAAATAACTTCAATTTAATAATATCATTATCCATATCTTTATTCTTTTGCATATCACACAAATCAACAAAGTTGTTTAGATGAGTAGCGACATCTTTACTAGGAAGGCCGGAGAATTGATCTTTCATAACAAGATTCAACAAAGCAGCATTGATTTCACAAGATTCAACATCATTAAGAGGAGCAATCAGAGTGCTAAGGAAATCATTATTATTGGTATTGGAAAATTCACACAATTTGGTATTATCTTGAGCCATCGTGACAAACAATCCAACACACAAGCACACAAGAAGGCAAGCGAAAGAGAGAGGAGATTGGGAAAGAGAGGGTGAATAAAACGGCAATGGTGAAGTGGGGGAGAGCAAAACGAGAGGCAAATGGCAAATAATGTAATGCGAGGGAGATGAGTTTGTGATGAGTAGTTGGTATGTCTTGACTTGAGCAAAGACCTCCCCGGCAACGGCGCCAGAAATCCTTCTTGCTACCTCTTGAGCACTACGTTGGTTTTCCCTTGAAGAGGAAAGGGTAATGCAACAAACTAGCGTAAGTATTTCCCTTAGTTTTTTAGAACCAAGGTATCAATCCAGTAGGAGGCTCCTCAAAAGTCCCACGCACCTACACAAACAAACAAGAACCTCGCAACCAACGCGATAAAGGGGTTGTTAATCCCTTCACGGAAACTTGCAAAAGTGAGATCTGATAGAGATAAATATTTTTGGTATTTCTATGATATAGATTGCAAAGTAAAAGATGCAAATAAAAGTAGATGGAAAACTTATATGATAAAAGATAGACCCAGGGGCCATAGGTTTCACTAGTGGCTTCTCTCAAGATAGCATAAGTATTACGGTGGGTGAACAAATTATTGTCGAGCAATTGATAGAAAAGTGCATAGTTATGAGATTATCTAGGCATGATCATATATATAGGCATCACGTCCGCAACAAGTACATCGAAACGATTCTGCATCTACTACTATTACTCTACACATCGGCCGACTCCTGCCTGCATCTAGAGTAATAAGTTCATAAGAACAGAGTAACGCATTAAGCAAGATGACATGATGTAGAGGGATAAACTCATGCAATATGGTATAAACCCCATCTTTTTATCCTTGATGGAAACAATACAATATGTGCCTTGTTGCCCCTGCTGTCACTGGGAAAGGACACCGCAAGATTGAACCCAAAGCTAAGCACTTCTCCCATTGCAACAAAGATCAATCTAGTAGGCCAAACCAAACTGATAATTCGAAGAGACTTGCAAAGATAATCAATCACACATAAAAGAATTCAGAGAAGATTCAATTATTTCTCATAGATAAACTTGATCATAAACCCACAATTCATCGGATCTCGACAAACACACCGCAAAAAGAGTTACATCGAGTAGATCTCCAAGAAGATCAAGCAGAACTTTGTATTGAGATTCAAAGAGAGAGAAGAAGCCATCTAGCTAATAACTATGGACCCGAAGGTCTGTGGTAAACTACTCACAACTCATCGGTGAGGCCTTGGAGATGATGTAGAGGCCCTCCATGGTCGATTCCCCTTCTGACGAAGCGTCGGCGAAGGCTCCAAGGTGGGATCTCGTGGATACAGAAGGTTGCGGCGGTGGAAATAGTTTTCCGTGGTGCTCCTGGATGTTTTCAGGGTACAAGGATATATATAGGCAAAGGAGGTAGGTCAGGGGAGCCACAGGGGCCCACGAGGGTGGCGGCGCGCCCTCCTGCCTCGTGGCTGCCTCAGCTGCTTCTTGACGTCCACTCTAAGTCTCCTGGATTGCATTTGTTCCAAAAAGATCGCTCCCGAAGGTTTCATTCTGCTTGGACTCCGTTTGATATTCCTTTTCTTCGAAACACTGAAATAGGCAAAAAAAACAACAATTCGGGTTGGGCCTCCGGTTAGTAGGTTAGTCCCAGAAATGATATAAAAGTGTAAAGTAAAGCCCATAAACATCCAAAACAGGTAATATAATAGCATGGAACAATAAAAAATTATAGATACGTTGGAGACGTATCATTGGGCAAATAAGTCATGGCCCTGGCTCGGATGCGTCAGGCGCGTGTGTGGGCGCGTGCTGGGCGTGTCGGATGCGTCAAGTCCGTGGCGTAGGTGTGCTTGTGTGCGTGTGTGCGGTGCACGGGGGTGACCGTGTAGGAGTACACAATGCGCGTGCGTGTATGTGCATTCTGTTGGCGAGATTAGGGGGTGCGAGGAGTTGTTCCAAGGTGGGCTCGCCATGACCCAGACGTGTGCGTGCATGTCGCGAGCGCGGCCAGAGCGGGCCGGACCAAGCGCTCGGCGTGGACTGGGACGTGGGGTACGAGCCCTGACGTGGCCCAGGGTATAAGAACCCTCCCATCTGCATTGTAACAGGTGCGGGCTGAGTTCGTGCTCAAGTAAAAGAGAAAAATGCCGTTCGGGCGACGGTGGCGTTCATGCGCCGGGAAACCTTGTTGTGTCCACTGTGTGCTTTGTGTTTGCTTCATCGTCCTCCTTCTTCCAGTTCGAGCTAGAGCAAGGTTATAGAGGGGGGAGAGAGAGAGAGAGGTAGAGCTAGGGGAGGAGCTAGGGTTCCAACACCACCGCTTGCCATAAAGTCGCCGCTGACGTCAAGCACGCGCAAGCCTCGATGACCCCGTGGTACACATCGGTGCGGGTCCCATTGTAAAATAGTCAGCGCAACTGAAACATCATAGAGTTTTGAAATAACAGTCTAGGGTTTATCGCGACCTTAATAAATAGACATAATACCAACAACAACACAAGGAGTCAACCTCCAGAAGGTAAAATAGCTATCAACAAGGTACCAACACAATTAGGTTTCTCAACAAGTCTTATTCAAAGTTGTAATGACTAAACAACTGGTTCCAGCTACCCGCAGATTCCCGGCTTCAGGAGTTTAACAAGGTGATTTTGCATCAGGTACCCTACTCTTCTTGCTCTTCCACCTTCTTGTGAAGCTCCAGTATCATATTGGCAGTTGCCGAGCACTTCGCCTCGTATGGGGTAGGACGAAGACCACCAGTGAGGCTTATCTCAAAATCTGGGCATCTCAAACGTACACTGGCATGGTACATTCCTGAAAAGATAGGAAAAGGACCGTTGAAGAAGTGCTCAAAAGTCAAAACACACACACATACATACACAGATGATAGTCAATCAAACATCAATTCTGGTTACTGCTAAGTGGGGACCTAATTAGTCTGATCTAAGATAACCACTGATCGAATGTTAAACAAACCTAACACTTGAACAAGCATAACATGTGAAAAATAAGCAAGCAGCTTATTTGGATTGCTACTTTGACATCAAGACAGCAAACCCTGCCTATTGATCTGACACCTTGAAAGCTCTTTTCATCTAAGCATGGTTAGCGTAGCACACTATGTATGTTATCATCTCAATTCACAAAACGAACCAGGACCTATAGGGATTGAATTCGATAAATGAGAAACAGGAAGTACGTGGCATAGGATACATTCATATGATATTCCTAATTATTATGCCTACATGGTCCAAGGACCTAATACTTGCCTATCTAGGATATCTAGGAGATAAAAGTAAACATTTGTACATACCATCTGAAACTGAAGGTAATACTGTGTATCTTGGGAGTATCCAATGGGACCCACGACAAATCAGATCAAGCTCCTGCATAGACAAGTGTCAGGGTACCAGTGACATTTAAAATTGTGATACATAGATTCAGCTTGAGGTTTCTTACCTTGCATTGTCGGAGGAGTGCCTTCCTCAACTTATCCCTATTAGTGATCGATTGGCCACCATCTCCAAAGCAAAATGAATTGGTAACTTCTGTCATATTTGAGGAAGTTTCCTTGTATTTGCTTATTATTGATACAGCTTTAGGTGTCATCTTTCCTTCTGCATAAATTTTAAAACATGATGAGTACAAGAAATATGGAACTAATATAGAAGCAACTTCTTGACAAAACATTTAAAAAAATCCAAAAAAAACATCTTGCCAAAATTGGCCATAGTTCCGACAGACAATTTGTACATCACAAAGTGCGGTGGACGATTTGTCCACAATGAAAAGTGTGATACAACACAGTTTAGCGCAGAACTTTTGAAAACATATGGCTCAGAGGAAAATTTGCCGACAGTGTTGACCGCAAAATTGTAACAGTTCTACAGTGTGATTGTAAATGTAACCATGTTTAAAATGTGACATGGATAGAATACCACTCAAGAGCGTCTGGATGTCCATATCACACCGAGCACTTCGTTCTTGAAGTATGCTTTCCTTATGAAGCTGAAATGAAGAGAGAATAGGAGAGTTCACATCAGATTCTCAACTAGAAGAAATTATAGAAAGCAAGCATAATTTTTTCCTGAAATAAGAGAAAAGACATATAACATACAATTTCATCCCGTATTTTCTGAATTGATTCTAGCGAATCATCTGTCTGGCTATCATCGTTGTACTTACTTGTGGCACCTTCAAAGAAAATTTTGGTACACATAGAGTAAGAACATGGAAAGATCAGTTACCAATATATGAAAAATAAGCAGGCTTGGGTAGGTTTATCTGAACCTGACTCTTCAGACATTTCAATATTTTTGCATTCCAAAGCACGGTTCTTAAGTGAAGGATTACCACGCGTCGCCTGATACAATAATGAGTTCTTGAAGTTAAAGCAGAGTGAATGGATCACATGAAAACCTTGGCCTAAACACCACCTATGCATCTGAAACTGATTTACGGAAAGGATGAATATTTCTTTTGATTGATTGAGCACATATGGTGTGGCTCCTCTCTTAATATGAACACCATCAGCCAATAAGATTTCAAAAAATAGCTAGGGGGAGGGGATCGTTGGGTCAGAGCAATTTCCGGCTATACAAGGATAGCCTGGACGATTCAAGGAAGACGGTCTGGTGATTACGACGGCGAGCTTCTCCGGGTTGAGCAGTTGCAGGACCGACCCCTCGCTCTTCCCAACGATGGTACGGCCAAGATCGACACAGGAGGGGGGAGGGGGCAGCGGCTATGGTGAGAAGCCAGAGCTGCAGGTGAAGAGAGGGAGCGGCGACGAGGAAGGAGGAAGGAGTCGGAGAGGCTGTGTGGGCTGGAAAGAGCGAGCGCGGGGAGGGGGTTTCTGCGGAAGAACCTGACCTGCGGCTTGACGGTGAGGAGGGGCGCACCGATATACCTTGATAGTGGCGGCGTGTGAGAGGAGGGGATGGTGGCCGGAGATGCAAGGCTCGGCGGCGGAGGTGCGCAGCGAACCAGCCACCGTCACCGTGTTCCCTTCCTCTAGACGGCCACACGGCGGATCTAGTCGATTCCGCCACGATCGTCGCCTCACAGGCTTGTTCTTCTCCTCCCGACGCTCACCAGATCTGCCGATGCTGAGATCGGCTGTGTTGGTGTGCGGAAAGAGAAGAGGTTACGTGCGTGTGGAGAACACTAAGGGGCTGGCCAATCAGGAAGGACAAAACACGTGAATTCTCTCTCTCTCTCTCTCTCTCTCTATCTCTATCTCACACACACACATACATGCAGACACACACACACAAAGACACATGTTCACTGCACACACAATGTACCTCTCTCGCCATTCGCTGCACCGCATAATGCGCCTCTGCCAATGTGAACATATGAGCGGGTGCCCTTGCATTCGGCCATATTGTGTTTGATACTAGTATAGCTAGTTGACTCAAACATGCCTAATAAATTGACCGAACACAAATTTCTCTTTGGGTTGCAAAACTTGCCTTCTATATCTTGACATTTCTTTCCTAGTCCTAGTATTTATCAATTTGATTGGTCGTACGTCTCCTCTGGTGGGCCCTATCCAATCTCCTGCAGAGACATGCTTTTTCTTTCTTTTTTGCGAGGGAGAGACATGCTTGTCCAGGTTGAAAACTTGTCCCACTTGCGTGTCCACTAATCTGGTGGTCGTTGCCGGCTAAAGTTGCAGCTTTAGCACCATAGCCTCCTTGATGATGTTCCTTTAAATTAAAATGCACGACCGTATTATCTCTGCAGTACTTGTTTGAGCATGCAACATCCTTATTCGATTGGTCAACCACCCATGCATATGATGGGCAATGCATCAACATGCATGCGTGTAACATTACCTAGTGTCATTTTGCCAATATATTTGACGCATAATTTTTCTGGGAAGTATACATCACTATATCTTGATCCTGACTCACTTGTACATCGTCATTGTGATCGATGTATCTTGATGACCCTGACCCACAAGGAGCCACAATATCTTGATCCTAACTCACGTCTTGTACATGTTGAGCATATCAGCGGATTTTTTATTAAATTAATCCACTTATAAATCATGAGCATAGTACTGATTTCTAACCAGATAATCATGTACTAGGCAGATAGTAGAAATATTTACGAAAATAGCTAGTACTGCACCCACACGAAAATAAACAGGATCGGGATAAACGTGTTACTCTAGTGGGCCTGCGAGAAGCCGTGGCGGCGGCGGTCTCCTCGGCGGCCTTCTTGGCAGCAGCGGCCTTCTCGTCAGCGAATCAATCGACTTCGATGGTGGTGCACATGGTGATGATGAAGGTGATGCGGACGTAGATGAAGTAGAGGAACGGTGGTGAGCACTCCCGCCTCCCCTCCCTCCGTCGCCGCCGGGCTACACCCGGGGGCCGACGATGATGGCAGGGGACTCCCCTTTCGTGTCTCAGGGGTGTTGCAGGGCCCCTACACATGTGGAGGTGCGTCCGATCCTGTAGAGTGTGGCGATAGGTGAGGCGGCGACGGTGGTGGCTGGCCCTGCCTCGGGCGACGGCGGCTGCAGGCACGTCGGGCAGCCTGGTCACGGGCGGTGGCATGCGGCGGCTGTACTGGTTTGGGCGGTGGTGTGAGGCGGTCGACAGCGGCACGCCATCTGGCTTCTGATCGATGACGGCATGGAGGACCTAGTGGAGTGCTCGGCGGCACCTCCGATTAGATCTGTTCAAGTCGGCGCAGCCGGCGGTGGGGGTCATCTCCTCCGCTGGAGGTGGTCGACAACGGCAGGTGGCTATGCTGCGACGTGCGCCATCTGGCTACGGATCGACGGTGGCATGGAGGGCCTGGTAGACTGCTCGGCACCTCCGGTCAGATCTGTTCTAGCAGATACAACCAGCAGTGATGGCCATCTCCTCCGGCGGAGGTGGTCGGCATGAGGCTGGGTGGTCGGATCTTGAGATCCGTCATCTAGTCCCGCCTGCGAGTCAGGGAGACATTGTTGCCGGTGAATACTGAGCCGAAGGAAGGCGATGGCGGTATTCTGCGACGTTACCTTGATGAAGACATTGTTGTGTAAATACTATTGACCCACTCGTGCTGCTCTGGGAGAAACCCTAGGATTTGGTTTTCTATATCGGACAATGGCGGCACACCTGTGTCATACCTCTCTTGGGAGCATCATTTGTGGAGCAGCGCTGGAAGATAGAGGGAGGAGGTGGAGCATCTTCATCTTGAACAAAGCTTCGGTGGAGATGTCAAGTCATGCCTAGCCGATAGGTGCTACGCTATGTCATGCCTGTTCGGTTGGTGCTACGCACGACCGATCTTCTAGAGTCTCCACGTCGGGATGGATGATCGCAGGGCGGCCGCATAGTTGGCGGTCGTGGTGGCCTTAACGGATGGCCGGACTGACAAGGATGATGCAGATCACTCTTCTGAAGATGGGAAAACGGTTTGATGATGATGGATGCTTCTAAAACGTGTGCATGTGGTGTACGCTCTAGGTCTACTGCACTGGTTGTTGGTTTTGATATGTTATATGGATGGATTGGCGACGACATCAGTTTTAGATATAGGGAGTGAGAGCACTCCACATTATCAAGTTTGTAAGTGTGAATGTGGTTGCTTCGGGTGGCTTGATGAATGTTCTTGTCAGACCTTCGTGAAAAAATTAATAAAGATGGTTGTATGCATCGATTGATGCAGAGGAAGGAGGTTTAACCTCCTTTCCTAAAAAGGTGAAGGTAGCTTAATATTATTGAGATGCCAAAGCCATCATATACAAGTATAAGGGAAAGTCAAAAGGCTAGAATATAGAAGGCCAAAAGCTATCATCAATATAACTGTTCGCACACGAACACGCCACTGTGTACCCTCGACGCCGGGGGTGATGCACCACAGCTTACATCGAAGGAGACCCGGCCGGAAGCGCAGTACGCAGGCAATCCGGCGGGTGCTTTTGTAGACCCAAAACCCCACACGCCCAGGAGGAACCCCGTCAGGGCGCGCGGCGGCTATGGGCTGCCCTAGGTCGGCCTGACCGCTTCTAGGGCCTCGAGGTTCGCCGCCCTGCAATAAAAAGAACGAACGAAGAACGAGGAAGGAGAAGAACAAGGGAGAGAGATAAAAGATAAAAAGTGGTAGATGATTTGTTCAATTGTTTGTTGTTCAATTGGCCGTCACCTCTCATCTATTTATAAGACGGCTGGACTTCCTGTACAAGAAAAGGACTAAAAATTCCGTCCAAAACATCAAAAACCCTAACCTAACTCAGACAGGAATCTTTGGTAATTTCCCGGATCAACTCGGTTCCTCCGATTGGTTCGTTTCGGTCCCACCGAGTGAACGTTGCGAACTCTCTGGTAATTTTCCGGACTAACTCGGTCTCACCGATCAAATCAACTCGGTCGGTCCGAAATGACTCTGCAACTTCTGTTTATGACCTTGTTTTGCTCTCACAGGTTGCATACGACCTCGAATTAAGACGATTTTTATATCAAAATCAACCGTTTCAACGAGATGCATAACTTTTGTGTTGATACATTTTCCATCCGAGGCCATATTAATTGAGTTTCTAGCCATTTAATAATATTATGTCAATATGAGCATCTTTGATACTTTTGCAGCCGAGCTCCGTTTTAGACCATCTTCATATCCATCTTGATCTTCTCGAAGAGAGACATTCCAAGGTGACTTCCAATCATAAGTTTGAATTAGTCTTGATATAACCTAAGCTAATTTTTATGACTGTGCCAATTTTGAGCGTCAACAATAACTCTAGCAGGCAGTGGCAAATCTCCTCGGCAGGCTTAAACAGGCTCGAGCCTGCCCTCCAGCGATGCCAATTTTTTTAGTACTAGTTTCAAACTTCAAGGCCCAGCCCAGCCACTCAATAGCCCTTTCCAGCCCATCAATTCCCAGAGCAGAGACACGTGCGCACGCTCCTTCCACCATCTGCAGTCGCTCGCTTGTCCCACTCGAGCCGCCCCTGTGCAGGTGCCCTAGCCGCCGCCGGTCGCCGGACCCCTCCTTCGCACCACCACCGGTCGTCGGACCGCTCCTTCGGGCCGCCGCTGCCGGCCCACCTCCCCAAATCGGCGCCTGGACTGCTCTCCCCTAATCTGGTCACTTTCCCCTCCCCAAAACGGCGCCATACTGCATCTCCATCTGACTTGCGCGCTCCCCAGCGTGGCTTAGTTGATTGCTGGGCGCCTAGGCCATCCGAACTGCTGCGCCATCCGGCTGTTGCTCGCTGCTCTACTCGAATAGCTCCTGAACGGCTGAACCTAAAGGTTGTATTATGTACTTCTGTAGTCTGTAGTTCTGTACTCTGTAGCTATTTGTAGCTAGCTATTTGGGTTCCTATTTGGCTACTAATTCATGCTAATGAACTAATGGTAGCTAGCTGTTAACAGTGGTTAGTTAGACTGTTCAAGTACTAGAGAAGAGAACCAATATAGCTAGCTGTGTATATAAGATTAACCCAGTACTAATCATCATTCTTGTTTGTAGAAATGAAGAGAAAAGAACTTTGCACAACTGGTTTGCAAGCAATTCAAATGCTCCCCTTGTTGTTTCCAAACCCAATGCTCCTCCAGATGACGTTGTTGTTCAACCAGCCCCTATTGAGAACATAATTCATCCTACTCCAACAAATGGGAGCACTAACCCCTCAAACAATATCGATGAGAGCACTATTCCCCATGCAAATGAGAGTACCAATCCCCCAACTAATGAGAGCACAAACCAACCACCAAAGCATCATATACTGGAATTCCATCCAAGTCAGACTTTTTGTGATCCAGCTGATTGAATACCAATAGAAGATTATGCCCCCGAAATTCAAAGTGAAGTGAGAAGAGCTTATTTGTTGAAACAAAGAAATTTAGCTATCAGGCATAAATTTGAAGTGGGATTGGATGGTAAAATTTGGAGATCCTTTCAACCACAATGGCTAGAAAAGTTTGATTGGTTGGAATATAGTGTGAAAAGGAGGCTGCCTTTTGTTTCCCTTGTTTTCTCTTCAAGAATCCATCACAAGCAGCTAGATTTGGCAATGATGTATTTACAGTAGATGGTTACAAGCATTGGAAAACTGCTTTGGGAAATTTTAAGAAACATGTTGGTGGTCCATCTAGTTACCACAACATTGTTGTGGGCTTATGTGTTGATTTCAACAATCAAAGGGCCAACGTGGCTAATAAAATGCGAGTTTACAATAAAGAGGCTGATATAAAATATAAAATCCGCTTGGCTGCATCATTGGATTGTGCAAGGTATCTCATAGCTCAAGGGGAAGCTTTTCGTGGACATGATGAATCTTCCAATTCCATCAACAAAGGCAATTTCAGGGAGTTCTTGGCCTGGTATAAGGACAAGAATAAGGATGTGAAAGATGCATTTGATAAGGGTAAAGGGAATGCACTTATGATATGTCCAGATATTCAAAAGGACCTTGCTACATGTTGTGCATTGGAGGTAACCAAAGTCATCAAGGATGAGCTTGGAGATAAGAATTTCTCGATACTTATTGATGAGGCTAGAGATTGCTTAATAAAGGAGCAAATGACAATAATTTTGAGGTAATGCATATGAATTTCTGTCTTTAACTTGTAGCTTCCCAAACTTGCACAGTCCGTGTTCATTTATATCTTTTAACTTATATCTTCCCAAATTTGTAGATTTTTAGATGATCACGGAGAGCTTCAAGAGAGATTTCTTGCTATTAAGCACATCACAGATTGTACATCTGCTAGAATTAAAGAACCACTGGTTCATGTGTTGGAGTACCATAGCCTGCCTATTAATAGGCTACGTGGACAGGGATACGACGGGGCTTCAAATATGAGAGGAGAATTCAACGAGTTGCAAAAGCTAATTCGTGATGAGGGTCCATATGCTTTCTTTGTTCACTGCTTTGCCCATCAATTGCAGTTAGTGGTTGTCACAGTGGCTCAGTGTTGTCCAGTTATTGCTGATTTTTTCAACTACCTTCCCTTGATAGTTACTCAGGTGGGTTCATCTTGCAAAAGGAAGGATGCATTGCTTGCAAAGCATCAAGACAACTTGATAGAAATGATGGAAAATTGTAAGATATCATCTGGAATTGGGTTACATCAAGGAACTAACCTAGCTAGACCAGGAGCTACTCGTTGGGGCTCACATCTTAGAACCTTGCTTTGTATGTACACAATGTGGAATGCAGTGGTGGATGTGCTTGAAATTGTGGTCAATGATGCCCGGGAACACACTTCTCAAGGTGGAGCTTCAGGTTTGATCATACAGATGGAATGCTTCCAGTTTGTGTTCATCATGCTATTCTTAATAAACTTGTTGAGCATCGCTAATTTGCTATCACAAGCTTTGCAAAGAAAGAAACAAGATGTTGTTGAAGCCATGCATTTGATCTTGGATGTGAAAGAAGCTTTGCAAAATATGAGGGACAATGTGTATGAGTCATTATGTGACCAAGCAATCAACTTCTGTGAGGAACATGGCATTGAGGTGCCAAATATGGATGATCTGGTTGGAGCTATGGGGCAATCTGTTCGCAACAAGGATAAGGTGACTTGACATCATTATTTCAAGGTTAGCATATTCAATGTTGCTCTTGATGCAACTCTCACCAAGATGAATCACCGATTCAATGAAGTCAATTAACACCGAGTTAGTGGATTGCATGTATTGCCTTACTACAACAAACAACTTCTCAAAGTTTAATGTTCAAAAACTTATTCAGCTTGCTGAAATTTGTGCTGGGGATTTTACACAAGCTGAACGGTTGTTGCTAAGAACTCAACTTCCTACATTCCTTACAAATATTAGCAGAAGTCATGAATTCAATGGATGTTCGGATGTTTCTACCCTTGCTCGGTTGATGGTTCAAACAACAAAACACAGAACTTTCCAATTGGTATATCCTCATCGAGTTGACATTGATTCTTTAAGTGGCAACTTCTTCGGTTGAGCGAATATTTTCAGCAATGAAGAACATTAAAACTGATTTGCGCAATAAGATATCAGATGATTGGCTCAATGATTTAATGGTGTGCTCTTGCGATAAAAGGATATTCAAAAGTATCCCCGATGATCAAATTATGATACGATTCCAGAAAATGAAAGATCGCAATGAACACTTGCCTCGTGAGTACTGTCGTGGTTCTAAGTCTGATAGTAGAGTGGGGGGTAGGTATGGAGAGGCAGGTCCTAGCTATGGAGAGGTTGTAAACACAAGCGATGTACGAGTTCAGGCCCTTCTCGGAGGAAGTAAAAGCCCTACGTCTCGGAGCCCTGAGGCGGTCGAGTGGATTATGTGTATAGGTGTTACAAGAGTGCGAACCCCTCTGCCTGTGGAGGGGGGTGGCTTATATAGAGTACGCCAGGACCCCTACCAGCCCACGTAATGGAGGGTTTAAAGTACATTAAGTCTGGGGCGTTACTGGTAACGCCCCACATAAAGTGCTTTAACTATCATTAAGTCTATTCAATTACAGGCCGTTGCAGTGCAGAGTGCCTTATGACCTTCTGGTGGTCGAGTGTATCTTCATGGTCGAGTGAGTCTCCATGGTCGAGTCCTTCTAGTCAGTCGAGTGGGTTCCTCGTTGGTCGACTGGAAGGTGATCTCTTCTAAGGATGTCCTTGGGTAGGACATTTAGGTCAGGCCTATGACCCTACCCTAGGTACATGAATCCATCATTAGCCCCCGAATGGATTGAGGCTTGAATGAGGAAGGAGTTGATGCTGTTTCCGATTGATTTTTGGTATACTGACTATGCGTCGTTCGTGATCAAGATCTTCTTTGTTGATAACGAGCAACTTTTCTTCAGTCTACTCGATCCATTCTTGCCTTTCGTCGAGTGATCTTTTAGACTTTGCCGGTTCCCGAGCGATGGATCGCAGGAAATCTCGCGTCTGACAGACCGATCTGCCGCTCGCAGATTCCACGGGATACGAAATTTGGGGAAGCGCGTGAAGCGGAACGAACCGCGGCGCTCGGACGGGACAGGACATAGACGCCTCGATCTCCGCGCCGCTTTTTCCGCCACGTATCGTGTCAAAGCAACTGTTTCGGGATATGATTAGATTGACCGGGTCTACCTGTCATCCACTCGAAAGGGATGTTATAAATGCGATTTGTGAGGGTTTCTGAACAGTGCTCCATTCTTCCTCCTCTGCTCTCCTCGTCTCCGCCCAACGCACCCGCTTTCGCCTCCGCAAAGCTCTTCTTCGCGCACCTCGCCGGCAGCCATGGTCAAGGAGAAGATGATGGTGCTGGAGCGCGCAAAGAAGGCATCGGCGGCGGAGAAGGCGAAGGGGAGATCCACAAGCCACAGCGGGTCTTCGTCGAGATCCCGCCTGCCGAAGGGCTGGGTCCAGGGAGATTGGATCCAGTCGACCATCAGGGAGAAGGATCTCCTCGACATGGCCGACGACGGGCTGATTCCCCACGGCGTCGCAAGACTTCCAGGAAAAGAGTGGCAACCCCAACCGGAAGAGGGTGAGTGTGTGCTCCTGGCCACTTATGTCGATCGAGGATTTTCTCTGCCACCAAGCGTTTTCTTTCGCGGTTTTCTGAACTTCTTTGGAGCCCAACTCCACCACTTTACTCCAAACTCCATCGCGTATCTTGCTGCGTTTGTATCCATGTGCGAGAACTTCCTAGGCTGTCGACCGCACTGGGGCTTGTTCAAGCACATCTTCATGTGTCGTTCTCAGACCGTGAAGAAGGCAAGTCCAGGCGATGAGAAAACCCAAGTTGTCCAAATGTGCGGGGGCCTGGGAATTCAAGTGAGGAACAAGAGTACTTTCCCAGCTATGTCGTTTCCCGAGTCGGTCAGGGGCCGGCAGTCGACCTGGTTCTACTGCCAGAACGAGCCGACGCCGGGGCAGTCGAGTGGACTCCCTCCATTCACCATGAGCCGAGTGAACAAGCCCTCCTCTCTGAAGGTGGTTCCGGAGGAGAGAGCCGATGTGAAGATGCTGATGGACCGCGTGGTGCAGTTGGTTCGGGACGGCGTGACTGGCATGGACCTCTTGGAGGTTTTCCTTCGGCGGCGTATCCAGCCTCTTCAGTTCCGGAGCCATTGCATGTGGTTGTACTGCGGAACTGAAGACGAGACTCGAGTCCATCCGGAAGTAGTCGACGACGCCACGGTGGAAAGGTGGATGGCCGCGGTCACTGGGAACAAGGATAATCCCCGTGGATCCAGGAGGATTCCTCCACTCGACCATCACAGCGTTCCAGACAAGGTACCTTTGCTCTGCCTTCTATTGTATATTTGTCGAATTTGTTTCTGTATGTTCTGCAACTTGGTCGATTGATCTCTGTCTTGACGTCTTCCAGGCCCTTACCGAGCTGTACTCGATGCCCAATGGAGCTCAGGCTCCGACTGAGGAGGGAGAAGCCAGCGGGGGCGAGAGCCAGGACGAGTGGGATTCAGACGCTGCCGAAGATGACGACGATGACGACGACAATGATGAGGACGAAGAAGAGGAGGAGGAGGAGGTTGCGCCACCGCGCTCGGAAAGGCGGTCGAAACTTGTCCATGACCCCGCGACTGAACGCGGTAAGGGGGTTGCGACTGCCCCACAGTCGACCAAACGCCCTAGGACCGCTTCTCCGGTGCCGAGTGAAAAGGCGCCGAAGCAGTCGAAGGTGGCTCCGTCGAAACCCACCAAGCTCCTGCCGAAGATGAAGGTGTCCATCCCCACCATATCCGGGTAAACATGTTACTTGAGTCTCCTCGTTTTGTACAAGCTTTATCTCTGGTTGATACTTGAGCTAGTTCGACTGATTCTTTGGAACTTCAGTGCTGCAACTTCTGAGACTTCAGGCAAAGCTGAAGACCATGAGATGGAGGACGCAGCAACTTCAAATCCTGGTACTATACTCTTAATTCTGTCTTTAGTCGACTGATTCATGATCTCTGATCCTGATTCTATTCTGCAGCTCCATCCAATGTTGTTATCACTCTTCCTGGTGATGATGAGGATGAGGAACCGCTGAAGAACAGAAGGAGTAGGAAAGCATCTGCCGGCCGGGTGGCACAGGATGTGACGGTGCCTGAAACTCTGAACACTGAGGGGGAGAACACCACTCGACACACCATGTCTTTCGCGGTGCCGTTGACGAGTGCTCATCCCACTTCGTCGAGTGCCGCACAACCTTCTCTCTTCACGAAGCACCATGTCCTAGAGGACCAAGCCAGCGCTGCCAAGGAAGCGATACGCCAAGCAGGGGCAATGATGGAGCAGATGAAGACCATCCGGGATGCGAGCCAAGCAGCTTACGACGCCAGCTCTGCCCTTCAAAGCAACGTTCAGGTCAGTCGACCACCGCCTGTTCTGTTAGGATATGCTATCAAAACTTTTCTTTCTGGAATTCATAGCAGTCACCCACTAGGTGTGTTGATAAAAAACTCCGTGTCAGCGGGGGCACGCTGAGTGCACCCGCTGGGTGTAGTCCCCAAGGCTAAGGTCGACTGCTGGCAGTCGGCCTTAGGCTTTATAAGTAGAGGCTTTTCATCATTCGACTGGATCGAATGGATTTCTGAAACCAGTGGGGGCACGCTGAGTGCACCCACTGGGTGTAGTCCCCGAGACTGTGGTCGACTGCTGGCAGTTGATTACAGTCTGAAGAAGATTTTTTTTGGGTCGACTGTTCGACTCTGTCTTGAACAGAATTAGTGGGGGCACGCTGAGTGCACCCCATGGGTGTAGTCCCCGAGACTACGGTCGAATGCTTGCATTCGGCTGTAGTCTTAGAAACTTGTAATTTTCTCTTACCCACTCGGAAGTGAATTATCTTTGATATTTTGTCGATTGGTTCTTCGTAGAAATCCTGTGACCTTGCGGCTCGCTATACCGAGCTGGAGCAGAAGCACGTCCAGCTGGAGCTAGATCTGAAGTTGGTGCAGGAGAATCTGACGAAGGCGAAGGAGGAGACCCAAGGTATGTTCGGTGAGACCTCGTCGACTCCTTTTTCCCTTCATTTGTTTCAAAATCTGACTTTGCTGTAACTTGCAGGCAAGGTGAAGGAAGCCCAGAAGAAGAAAGACTTTGAGCTAGCTGAGAAGACCAAGCTTGCTGACGAGAAGTTAGCTTCAGTCACCAAGCTTGAATAGGAAAATACCAATCTGAAAGTTGCTCTGGCGATTGCCACCAAGGACGTCGACCGACTGAAAACTGACAAGACTACACTGACCGAGAAGGTCAACCAGTTGACTGGGAAGAAGAATGACCTGGAAACCTTCCTGGGTGGTCTTGCCAAGAAATTGTTCCTTATGCTTGAAGGTAACCTTTTACACTCGACCAACATTTTCAACTGTGATTCTTCCATTCGACCACTGTCTTGACTCGACGTTTTGTCTTTGCAGAATTCTGTCGAAACTTTGAAGAAGAGACTAGCCAGCTGGAACCAAACCTTGACCCCGTCAACTCCCCAGTGAATGATGAAGTTGCCATGAATGTCTTCCGACTGGAGTCCCGTGTTGCAGCTGTCGTGGACTACCTTGCAAGGCTAAAGGTTGCTACGTCCCGCATCGACTCGACGCTTTGGCCCAGGGCGACACTCCAGAATGATCTCGAGTCGCTGATGGCTCGACTGAACGCCGTCCCTGACCGAGTGGAAGAGTGGAAGAAGTCCTCGGCTCGTTGCGGTGCTGATGTTGCCTTGTGTCTGGCCCGAGTCCACTGCAAAGACGCGCGAGAAGACAAGCTGGCGGCTCTCTGAGTGGCCAACACCAAGAAACATGACTTCAGGTCCTTCATGGAAACCTTCATCGCTGCTGCTACCCGGATCGCGGACGGAATCGACCTTGATGAGTTTGTTGCTCCTTCCAGCCCTCCACAGGAGGGGTAAAAAACTTCCTTTAAGCCCGACACTTTAAATTTGCCTCGGTATGCCGAGTGGAATTGTAACCGATAAACCTTAACAGGCTTAGTGCCTGAGCACTCTCGGTTCCTTTAGGTATCGACCTAAACTTGGATTCGATGTTTGGATATGATTGCTTTTGGCTCGAATTGTCCTTTGCAGGTTCACAGCAAGGTGCTTTCTGCACTCGACTTATTCCTTAGGCGAGCACTGGGCTGCAGCTAAGCCTCCGAGTGAGAGGTTTGCTCTTCACTCGGTAGGATTTTTTATAACTTAGGCGAGCGCTGGGCTGCAGCTAAGCCCCCGAGTGAGAGGTCTGCTCTTCACTCGGTAGGATTTTTTATAACTTAGGCGAGCGCTGGGCTGCAGCTAAGCCCCCGAGTGAGAGGTTTGCTCTTCACTCGGTAGGATTTTAATAACTTAGGCGAGCGCTGTGCTGCAGCTAAGCCCCCGAGTGAGAGGTTTGCTCTTCACTCGGTAGGATTTTAATAACTTAGGCGAGCACTGGGCTGCAGCTAAGCCCCCAAGTGGGAGGTTTGCTCTTCACTCGGTAGGATTTTAATAACTTAGGCGAGCGCTTGCTGCAGCTAAGCCCCCGAGTGAGAGGTTTGCTCTTCACTCGGTAGGATTTTAATAACTTAGGCGAGCGCTGGGCTGTAGCTAAGCCCCCGAGTGGGAGGTTTGCTCTTCACTCGGTAGGATTTTCACGTTGTATTTGTGGCGAAGCTCGGAGGAGAGGATCGCAGTCGACCTGCACCTCGTCCTCCTTGCGAGCCCACATTATACTTATGGCGTAGCTCAGAGGAGAGGGTCGCAGTCGACCTGCACCTCGTCCTCCTTGCGAGCGTACGTTGTACTTATGGCGTAGCTCAGAGGAGAGGGTCGCAGTCGACCTGCACCTCGTCCTCCTTGCGAGCGTACGTTGTACTTATGGCGTAGCTCAGAGGAGAGGGTCGCAGTCGACCTGCACCTCGTCCTCCTTGCGAGCGTACGTTGTACTTAGGCGAGTACTTGGACTGCAGCTAAGCCTCCGAGTGGAAGTCTGGCTTACCACTCGGTAGGATTTTTTATAACTTAGGCGAGTACTTGGACTGCAGCTAAGCCTCCAAGTGGAAGTCTGGCTTACCACTCGGTAGGATTTTTTATAACTTAGGCGAGTACTTGGACTGCAGCTAAGCCTCCGAGTGGAAGTCTGGCTTACCACTCGGTAGGATTTTTTATAACTTAGGCGAGCGCTGGGCTGCAGCTAAGCCTCCGAGTGGAAGTCTGGCTTACCACTCGGTAGGATTTTTTATAACTTAGGCGAGCGCTGGGCTGCAGCTAAGCCTCCGAGTGGAAGTCTGGCTTACCACTCGGTAGGATTTTTATAACTTAGGCGAAACGGATTCGCGGCTAAGCCTCCGAGTGGAAGTCGGGCTTACCACTCGGTAGGATTTGTACATACTTAGGCGAAACGGATTCGCGGCTAAGCCACCCACTGGGGGAAAATTTTACTGGACAAAAATAAAAAGTGACAAAAATCATGAAGGAATTATGGCACTATTATTTCGAAATCCATGAACTACAGAAGTACTTTATTACAACTCATCCGAGTGAAAACCTTTTAGGTGTAAAATGGGCGGAGCAGATCCGCATTCCAAGCTCGGGGCTCTTCGATATTGTGTTCGACGTTGTAGAGACGGTATGCCCCGTTGTGGAGAACCTTGGTGACGATGAAGGGTCCTTCCCAAGAAGGAGCGAGCTTGTGTGGTTTCTGCTGATCCACTCGGAGCACTAGATCTCCTTCCTGGAAGGCTCGACTTCTCACATTTCTGGCGTAAAAGCGACGCAAGTCCTGTTGGTAGATGGTCGATCGGATCAGAGCCATCTCCCTTTCTTCCTCTAGAAGGTCGACTGCGTCCTGACGCGCTTGCTCAGCTTTTGCTTCGTTGTAGAGTTCAACTCGAGGAGCATTGTGAAGAAGATCACTCGGCAAGACTGCTTCAGCTCCATAGACCAAAAAGAATGGAGTTCTTCCGGTCGACCGATTGGGTGTGGTCCGCAAACCCCAAAGCACCGAAGGGAGTTTGTCGACCCATGCTCTAGCCGCGTGCTTGAGATCACGCATCAGTCGGGGTTTTAAACCCTTGAGGATTAAGCCGTTGGCTCGCTCTGCTTGTCCATTCGACTGCAGATGAGCGACTGAAGCGTAGTCGACTCGTGTGCCTTGAGCGTTGCAAAAATCCTTGAATTCTTCCGAGTCAAAGTTCGACCCATTATCCGTAATGATGCTGTGCGGGACTCCATATCTGAACGTCAGCTCCCTGATGAAGGTAACCGCAGTACCGGCATCAAGATTCTTGATTGGTTTAGCCTCAATCCACTTGGTGAACTTGTCGACTGCTACCAGTACATGCGTGAAACCACTTCGACCTGTTCTCAAGGGACCGACCATGTCTAAACCCCATACTGCGAACGGCCAGACGAGTGGAATGGTCTTCAGAGCTGACGCAGGCTTGTGTGACATATTGGAGTAGAACTGACATCCTTCGCACTTGTCCACTATTTCTTTTGCCATCTCATTCGCCCTCGGCAAGTAAAATCCAGCTCGGTATGCTTTGGCTACAATGGTCTGAGAGGACGCATGGTGACCACAGGTCCCCGAGTGGATATCATTGAGAATGATTCGACCTTCTTCTAGCGTTATGCATTTTTGACCAACTCCAGTCGGGCTTTCTCTATACAGCTGTCCTTTGATAACGGTAAAGGCTTTGGATAGACGGACGATCTGCCGAGCCTCTTCCTCATCCTCTGGGAGCTCTTTTCTTAGGATATACGCGATATAGGGAATTGTCCAATCGGGAGTGACCACTAAAACCTCCATGACCAAGTCGACCACTGCTGGGACCTCAACCTCAGTCGGATCTGTGGCACTCTTGGGCTGTGGAGCTTCCTCTGTGAAGGGATCTTCTTTAACTGACGGAGTGTGTATATGCTCCAAAAACACGCCTCTCGGAATGGCTTCTCTTTTGGAACCTATCTTTGCTAGATCATCTGCTGCTTGATTTTTCAGTCGGGGGATGTGATGGAGCTCCAACCCCTCGAACTTCTTTTCCAGCTTCCTCACTGCATTGCAGTATCCAGTCATGGCTGGGCTTCTCACGTCCCACTCCTTCATCACCTGGTTGACCACTAAATCTGAATCGCCATAAACCATCAGGCGACGGACGCCGAGTGAGATGGCCATGCGCAATCCATATAAAAGGGCCTCATACTCTGCCTCATTGTTGGAGGAATCAAAGTGAATCTGGAGCACATACCTAAGCTTATCTCCTCTGGGGGAAACCAGAACCACCCCAGCACCAGAACCATTCAGCATCTTAGAGCCATCGAAGAACATGGTCCAATGCTCCGAGTGAACTTCGGTCGGCTGCTGTTGTTCAATCCACTCGGCGAGGAAATCTGCTATTGCCTGGGACTTAATGGCTTTCTTTGCCTCAAACTTGATATCAAGGGGAAGAAGTTCAATCGCCCATTTCGCCACTCGACCAGTTGCATCTCTATTGTGCAGAATCTCTGATAGTGGGGCGTCGCTGACGACTGTGATAGAATGATCAGAGAAATAATGAGCAACCTTCTTCGTGGTCATGTATATTCCATACACAAGCTTCTAATAATGAGGATATCTCTGCTTGGATGGAGTCAAGACTTCAGACAAATAATACACCGGGCGCTGAACTTTGAAGGCTTTTCCTTCCTCTTCCCGCTCGACCGTAAGCACTGTACTGACGACTTGTCCTGTGGCTGCAATATAAAGCAACAGAGGCTCTTTGCTGATTGGAGCAGCAAGCACCGGCTGGGTGGAGAGCAGAGCTTTTAGCTCGGCAAACGCTGCATCAGCTTCTGGAGTCCACTCGAACTTGTCTGCCTTCTTCATCAGTCGGTAAAGAGGCAATGCCTTTTCACCGAGTCATGAGATGAATCGACTTAATGCGGCCAAGCATCTAGTAAGCTTCTGGACATCGTGCACTCGCACAGGGTGTTTCATTCGGAGAATAGTGCCGATCTTCTCTGGATTAGCGTCGATCCCTCGCTCGGAAACGAGAAAACCGAGTAACTTTCCACCAGGAACTCCGAATGTGCACTTCGATGGATTGAGCTTGATATCATACCTTCTGAGGTTGGCAAATGTTTCGGCGAGGTCCGCAAGCAGGTCGGAACCTTTTCGCGACTTAACGACGATATCATCCATATACGCTTCCACATTCCGACTGATTTGAGTGAGAAGACACTTCTGAATCATTCGCATAAATGTGGTTCCGGCATTCTTGAGGCCGAATGGCATGGTGATATAGCAGAAGCACCCGAATGGAGTGATGAAAGCTGTTTTTATTTCGTCGGGTCCATACAGACGGATCTGATGATACCCGGAATATGCGTCTAGAAAAGACAATCTCTCACATCCCGCGGTCGAGTCAACAATTTGATCTATGCGAGGGAGAGGAAAATGATCTTTCAGGCAGGCCCGATTGATGTGCTTGAAGTCAATGCACATGCGGAGTGAGTTGTCCTTCTTGGGAACCATGACAACATTAGCGAGCCACTCGGAGTGGTATATCTCTCGGATAAATCCTGCCGCCAACAGTCGAGCCACTTCCTCACCGATAGCTTTTCTCTTCTGGACGGCGGACCGCCGAAGATGCTCTTTGACTGGTTTTGCTGATTTGTCGACTCTGAGGCGATGCTCAGCCAGTCCCCTGGGAACACCTGGCATGTCAGCTGGCTTCCATGCAAAAATGTCCCAGTTCTCACGGAGGAACTGGATGAGCGCTTCTTCCTATTTCGGGTCGAGTGTCGTGGAGATGTGGGTCGGTGCTGCATTGGGGTCGGTCGGGTGAATGTGAACTGGCTTCGTCTCACCAGACGACTGAAATGCAGATTCTGTGGCGGGTTTCTTGGATCGCAACAAATCACTCGGATCTGCGTTTTGCTTGTACTCTTCGAACTCGACCGCTGTCACCTGGGAATCGGCAATCTTTGAGCCCTTCTGAAAGCACTCTTCTGCCTTTTTCCGATCCCCGGTGACAGTGATCACTCCTTTGGGACCTGGCATTTTCAGTTTGAGGTACACGTAACATGGTCGAGCCATGAACCGTGCGTAGGCTGGCCTCCCCAAAATGGCGTGATACGCACTCTGAAAATCCACGACCTCAAAGGTCAACTTTTCCTTGCGAAAATGCTTGGAATCACCAAAAACCACGTCCAGAGCTATTTGGCCGAGTGAGTCGGCTTTCTTCCCTGGTATGACTCCGTGGAAACTCATGTTGCTGGTGCTCAGTCGGGACATCGGGATGCCCATTCCTTTCAGTGTGTCTGCATACAACAAGTTCAGCCCACTACCGCCGTCCATCAGCACTTTCGTCAGTCGAGTGCCTTCGACAACTGGATCGACCACCAAAGCTTGCCTCCCAAGGGTGGCAATATGAGTCGGGTGATCAGATTGGTCGAATGTGATGGGTGTTTGGGACCATCTCAGATAACTTGGTTTTGCTGGGGCAACCATGTTCACCTCACGGTTAATGACTTTCAGTCGACTCTTGCTTTCCACATCCGCGAAGATCATCAGAGTGGAGTTGACATGCGGATATCCTCCCTCACTGTCCTCCTTGTCTTCAGCCTTGTCTGACTCCTTCTCCTTGTCCTTAGACTGTTTTCCCTGAAACTGCTGGATCAGGAGTCGAAACTGGCGAGTGGTGTGCTTTGGGTAAATGATGTTGCCCTCTTCATCTTTCTTCGTGTGGATGTGACACGGCATATCCATCACGTCGTTCCCTTCTTTATCCTTTACTTTCTTAGGATTCCAGGAACCTTTTGGCTTCCCCTTGAACTTTCCCTGAGTCACGGCCAGGGCCTCTCCAGGAGCTGCTGGCTCGGCTTTCCGCTTCTGTTTCCGACTGGAATTTCCCTTCTCCGACTGAGTTGGCTTGTACTTGCCGCTTCGGAGTCGGTCCTCTTCCTCGCCGTTGGCATACTTGGTAGCAATCTCCATCATTCGACTCAGGGTCATGTCTCCGGTTTGACCAAACTTCAGACTCAATTCTCTGTTCTTAACGCCATCTTTGAAGGCGCAAACTGCTTGATGATCAGACACATTTTCCACAGTATGGTGCAGAGTGATCCACCTCTGAATGTACTCTCGGAGAGTCTCATTGGCCTTCTGCACACAGACTTGCAACTCAGTCAAACCAGCTGGTCGCTTGCAAGTTCCTTCAAAAGTTCTGATGAACACTCGGGACAAATCTTCCCAAGTGTAAATACTGCTAGGAGGTAACTGATTCAACCATGCTCTGGCAGAACCTTCCAACATGAGGGGCAAATACTTCATGGCCACTTCATCATTCCCACCACCAATCTGAACAGCCACTCGGTAGTCCTCAAGCCAAGTTTCAGGCTTGGACTCACCAGTGAACTTGCTGACTCCTGTTGCCAACCTGAAATTGGGGGGAATCACTGCAGCTCTGATAGCTCTACTGAAACACTCTGGACCAGAAACATGCACTCGACTGCTCGTGGGCGCATCTCTCTCGGGTCCACCTCGATGGGCTCTGTTCCGGTCGACCAAGCCTTGCACGATAATGGATCACGCGTCGAAGCATGGTTCCCTGGGGTCGACCGGAACTCTTCGCCCCACACTGAACTGATGCCTGTCATCCTGTCGCCGAGGAGCGTAAGACCCTTCCCTCGGAGGGGAAACGGGCACTCGACGCCTGTCGTCTCCATCGTGTCGGTCTCCATACTGATCTCGCCGGTTGTCGCGCCCTTCCCGCCGCGGAGGCGACCTGGGACTGTGAGCCGACTGAACCGTATTCGCAGCGACGGATCAACTGTGAATTCTGTTGCGCGACTGCAACACGGCTGAGTTCTGGTCCCCTGCTGCTCGGAGCAAATCTCTGATCTGCATCAAGCCTCTCCCAGCTTCCGACTGTGAAGGCTGGATGGACTCTGCTATACGGGTTGCAGCTGCTAAATTCTGAATTGGCGTGCGGTATACCTGAGTCGGCGGGAAGAGTCGACGTCGACTGGCTTCGGGAACTCGTTGCCGCGCGCGCTCGTCGAGTGCTCGCTGAAGGTTCTCCAGACGAGCGCGTTCAGCCACATTGGCCAAACGTGCCTCCTCCAAGGCGCGAGCCTCGGGGGTTTCTCCCGCGATGGGAGTATGCAAGGCACCCATGTTCCTGCGGCGAAGCTCTTCTCTCTGCAGAGAGTCGAGTGTCTCGGGCTGGTACTCTTCGTGGTCTTGTGTGGGTTCACCTCCACCGCCCGCTCCGCCCCCATGGGCAAAGCTGGGAGGACTGCGGGGCCCGTCGACCATGAGAATTTCTGCCGCTGGGTCACTGCTATCGCATTCGGATGCAGTCTCTACGGAGCCAGTCGACAGATCGAACAGGCCGTAGAGAGATTCGTCGGGCTCGATTGCCACAACTTGTGCGATGGCCGTCTAGCGAGCCACCGCGTGCCTCACCCACCGCTGAAGCCTCGACCGACCAGAGCGCTTGCGCTGGTGGGAGACCAGACGGGTGACCGATAGGGGAGTCGACCGATAGGGGGCCGACGGTTGTCACAGTAGAACGCCGCGGACACATGCGCGAAAATGCGTCGCACCGCGGACGGGGAGCGCATCAACGTCGAGTGGAGCCTCCTGGAGCCACGCGGAGTCGTCGGCGACAAAAGTGAGAGCGCCAAGACGGATCTCGCGCCCCTCGACCAAAACTCCAGTAGTCATCATGATGAAAGTACTCGGAAATACCGCAACTTCTCCACAAAATCGCTAAAACACCAGCCCCACGGTGGGCGCCAACTGTCGTGGTTCTAAGTCTGACAGTAGAGTGGGGGGTAGGTATGGAGAGGCAGGTCCTAGCTATGGAGAGGTTGTAAACACAAGCGATGTACGAGTTCAGGCCCTTCTCGGAGGAAGTAAAAGCCCTACGTCTCGGAGCCCTGAGGCGGTCGAGTGGATTATGTGTATAGGTGTTACAAGAGTGTGAACCCCTCTGCCTGTGGAGGGGGTGGCTTATATAGAGTACGCCAGGACCCCTGCCAGCCCACGTAATGGAGGGTTTAAAGTACATTAAGTCTGGGGCGTTACTGGTAACGCCCCACATAAAGTGCTTTAACTATCATTAAGTCTATTCAATTACAGGCCGTTGCAGTGCAGAGTGCCTTATGACCTTCTGGTGGTCGAGTGTATCTTCATGGTCGAGTCCTTCTAGTCAGTCGAGTGGGTTCCTCGTTGGTCGACTGGAAGGTGATCTCTTCTAAGGATGTCCTTGGGTAGGACATTTAGGTCAGGCCTATGACCCTACCCTAGGTACATGAATCCATCAAGTACAATGTGATTTCTTAGAGGTATATCTCAGTTTTACTAGTGTTAGTAGTCACTTATTGATGCTTTATATTGGTGTACCTTTATATTGCTAATACTTATGCGAATTTGGACAGATGGCTTGCGGTTGGATAATTGGGCATCTATTTCTATATATTGGTTTCTAGTTGTTCTGCAATACCATTAGTAAGCAAGATTACTATCATCGTTGTTGCTTCTCTAGTTCTTTTGTATTGGTGTGTAAATTGTATTGCTTTCGAATATGAATCTTTGTGGTATGGTCAAACATGTTACTAAATTAGTTCGAACTGATTGCTATTTTGCTAGAAAAGTCTAATATTTGATATTTTTTAAATAATTCAGAAAAATCAGTAAATACTATATATTCCCAGCAGTATTCTGGAAAATTCTGAGCTAATATGGGATACAAGGTTTTGAGATATTGGCTATTTTGCTAAATATAACAAAATTTTGGTTCAAGATTTCATATTTCAAAAAGTTCTGGCAAATTTAACCTTCTTTGGGTAAAAGAATTAGGAGTTAGTGTCTTTTTCCCACACCGTTAACTTTGAGCCCGCCCTCGATTTTCATCCAAGATTCGCCACTGCTAGCAGGTACTATTGACATTCTTTGCAGTGAAGTTATTAACACCAACTGGAAGGATTAAAAAAATCTATACTCACTAGTGCAGAACCAGGCAATAGCACCGGTTCGTAAGGCCCTTTAGTGCCGGTTCCATAACCGGCACTAAAGTGTGGTCACTAAAGGCCCCCCCCCCTTTAGTACCAGTTCAGCATGATCCGGTGCTAAAGGGCAACCACGTGGCACGAGCCAGCTCTGGGGGCCTGCAGCCCTTTAGTACCGGTTGGTAAGACCAACCGGTACTATAAGGTTTGGGGGGTTTTAGTTTTATGATTTCATTTAATTTTGTGTTTCCATTTTAATTCTTTTTCGTTTGATGGTATTTTACGATACTACACATTGTACACGTTATGCATATATATATATAAATAGAATTTCTAGTAGAACCAATCATGCATATATATATATATCATCAATGTCTCACAAACCACCATATTAATTAATTCACACATACACACATGTATAGCTATATACAATTTCTCCTACATATGCATGTTGCCTTTGGAGCCAGTGGCATTAGCCTAATTGGTGCCTTCGGAGCACGATGACAATTGGAAGTGGTTTTCATGGGGGCGGTAGCAGGTAATAGTATTCTCCCTTCGGATTTATGACCTGGTCGAGCAAAAATCCCGCTATTTTCTCTTGAAGTGCTTCTACGCGCTCCGTTTCTAGGAGCTTCTCCCACACCTCTTTGAACTGTTAAGAAGGAGATCAATATGCATGTGTATTAGTTGTGTGACTAGATATCGATAATGGTGTAAAAATTGTGAATAGTGTTCTGACAAGCGTACCCATTCCTGTCTTTGAGATCTGCTCCTTTCGGACGCCCTCATGCGAATGTTCTCGCAAACGCAGAATGCACACAGATCAGTCCCCTGCGCCTGCTTCAGGGCCTTTACGAGAATGGAATTTGATTAGATGATAATTAATCAAGCATGATAATTAAAGAGATGGCAGCTAGCTAGCTAGCTAGTACTACTTAATTACTTACCTTGGCTCGAAACCATTTAAGCTTTTTTTCCATTTGCCTTCCGTGACGCTGATGAACCTTGCCCAAGCCCTGCCCGCCGACAAAGAAAATGAATAAAGGGGTTATTTAGTAGTTCATATCATGAAATGACGAACTAAATAGGCCGAGATATATAGTTAATAATGATTGGAATTACCTGTTGACTATCCCAAACAAGATGTTATAGTCAGTTTTTTCTTTGAGTAGTGAGTCCAGTACTTCAACTGTTCCGGCGTCAACTTTAATGATACACAAGACCCAGTGAAATCTGCATGCACACATGTTTGCATGTCTTAATTAAGCGGGCATATGTAAGCAAAAACATGTAGCTAGCCAGTAGGCAAAAACAGAGAATTTGTAGTACAAGACAGTGTGACTCACTAGAAGTTGTAAGGAAGTAGTATATCTTCATTGTATTTGAGGCGCTTCAAGAACTCTAGCATGTTGTCCTCTACGTTCTTTTGATGATGTGGATTTATTAGCCATGTGTATTCATTAACAGTGTTTGGGTCAATGAACCCAATGCCAAAGTGTCCACCTTTTCTCATATCATACATCTTCATCCTGCATAATACCACAGAAAAGAATATAGTGAGGATAATTACAGGTAATGATTGATCAAAAGGATCACTACAGCTAGCTTGAGACTTAAATTATAGAAAGAAATCACTTACAGACAATAGCAACTGACGATAGATTTGTCGAGTGCGTCTTGATTGTATAACTGAAACAGTTTAGAATACTCAACGGACAGAGCTTTCTCATGGAAGTAATGCTCCTCCTTGACATTCACCATGAGGGACAATCGATCTGAAATCTTGGTAATGTTCATGTACCATTGATGCAATTCATACATTCTCGTTGGGAGGTTCTTGACCTTGTCTGGCTCGACCAAAGGTTGGCCCCGGACATATTTCCGTTTTATTTCATCCTCTCTAAGCAAAGGCATGGGCTCGATCTCGAGGAGTTGTCCAACAGTGATGTTGAGAACTTCAGCCTGCATTATATGCTCCTCCGTTATTACCACATTGCCCACCTCGGGAACATGCACTGTTTGCCCACAATAATATTGGGCGCCCGTACTGTCATGTGTTGTTGGCACAACAAGCAAGGGGATCGATTGCGCCGCCTATTCTCCCAGCTGGGGAATGGTTTTCCCGCATTTTTTGACAGCTGCTTCTTGTTTGCTCGATCCCGAGCTCGCCTCCTTACGTAGACGTTCTCAATTTAACTTCCTGATGTGGCGCTCATAGTCTGAGTCAACAGGCTTGGGAGCTGGTGGTTGAGCCATACGAATGAAGTGGTCAATCGTTTCCTCAGGCACTTTCTCCCTTGGTGGCGGTGGCGGTTTCGGTGCAAAATGGGCTTCCACCTCGGCCTTCGATATGGCTGCGATTTCCTCCTCGGACCTGTCATAAGCCCTCTGCGGAAGAGGCGTGAGGCTTTGACCATATTTATATCGCTTGCCTCTGTCTGTACTTCCTGTACTACCTCGACTCGTACCGCTACGCACCATAGCTGCGGGGTGTCTCTTCTGTGATTGCTGAGGCGGCGGAGACGGCAGACGGGGCTAAGTTGGACGAGGAGGAGTGGCCTAAAGTTGTGCCGGACTTGGAGGAGGAGTGGCCTGAGGTTGTGCCGGACTTGGAGGACGAGTGGACGTCTGACGCTGTGGTGGACTTGGAGGAGGAGGAGTGGCCTGACACTTTGCCGGACTTGGAGGAGGAGTGGCCTGACACTTTGCCGGACTTGGTGGACTTGCAGGAGCGGGAGTCTGCTAACTCGGTGGCGGACTTCGGCGAGGAGTCGGCTGACGCGGTGTCGGTGGCCTTCGAAAGATGATGCAATCCTTTTTCCATAGGATGATACGATGTTTGGCCTCTCCGAGAAAGCACTCGCCGTCACCTCCAGGAATGTCAAGCTTTAGCTCCGAATATGGTGGGTCCACCACCTCATCAACCAAGACACGAGCATAGCCCGCTGGAATCGGGTTGCAATGGAAGGTTGCCTCGGGGGGATTTGTAAAAGCAACACCGTCTGCCACCTTCATGGATATGTTCTTCATTTTGACGTGTAGCTCGCAGTTAGTGTTCTCCATGATGTCATCCACGGGGAATCTACCCAGCATTGCGTCGTCCGGGACGGAACCCACGCTGCTTCTCGGCATGGATGGGCCGGTGCTATCCAATGCTGGATCATCCGCTAGCTGCTGCAGCTGCTGAGACCCCCTTTGCTGGGTAAGTGAGTCGATTTGCTCCTGCTCCCGCTGGAATTTGACTGCCAATTCCGCTTGACTTGCTTCTAGGCCTTGAAGGCGTTCATAGTCCCGCTTCCTCTGCTCCTCCTCCATCTTCCTCTTCTTCTCCTCCGCAATCTTCTTTCTCGCACGGGTTCTGTAGTCGGTGTTCCATTCTGAAAACCCCTCATACCACGGAATAGCGCCCTTGCCTCATGTTCTTCCCGGGTGTTCAGGATTTCCCAGGGCACGCGTAAGCTCGTCGTTCTCTCTGTTGGGCTGGAACACCCCCGATCGTGCCTCTTCTATTGCAACAAGTATCGCATCGTCGGCTCCCTTCAGACTTGCCCTCGTCGAAACATTGCCTGTCTCCGGGTCCAACTCCCCCCCCATGCGCATAGAACCAAGTCCTGACCCTGGGGGGGCCAGCTCTTAGTAACCGGAGTGACACCTGCATCCTCCATCTCTTTCTCAGACTTATCCCACTTAGGCATTGCCACCGCATAGCCACCTGGCCCCAGCTTATGGAACTTATCCTTTTTTTTGGCATTCTTCTTGTTTATTCTCGACCATTCCTTAGCTAATTCCGAATCCTTGAATTTCACGAAATCATCCCAATGAGCACGTTGGTTCTCTAGTGTTCCCTTGAATACTGGAGTCTTCCTTCCTCCCTTGACGTACTTGTTCCATTCACGATTCTTGTGGTTCTTGAATGCAACCGCCATCTTCCTAAGAGCAGCGTCCTTGACTTTCTGCACATCTGCTTCTGTGAAATGATCTGGTAGGGTGAAATGTTCCATGAGAGTATCCCAAAGCAGATCTTTTTCTTGTCGACAAAAGTAACATCTGGACGTGGCTTTGCTGGTTCTCTCCATTCTTGAAGTTTGATCGGGAGTTGGTCCTTCACAAGAACTCCGCACTGACGAACGAACTTGTCCGCAATCTTCTTAGGAGCTAATGGTTCGCCAGTAGGGCTGCATGCCTCGATATTGTACTTTACACCCTGCTTCAACTTTTTGTTCGGGCCTCGTTTCGTCCTTTTGCATGAAGATTTGCTCGATCCGGATGGCTGAAAGAACAAAGATCGATTCATTAATATATCTTCAAGTCATTTAAAACATGTGATGATCACCAGATGCCTGCTTATATAAATATATATATACCTCGCCGTTCTTTGTTGTTTCAGGATCAACATGTTCTTCGTCATCGTCATAATCGTAGTTCATGACTTCATCAATTCGGTCGTCGCGATCGAATATCATATCACCCTCTCCGGTGTTGTTTAGAAATTCGGAGCCGTCATAATCTTCTTCATTCTGATCATCATCTGGCCCGCGTATCATATCGAACATGGTATGTTCTCCCTCTCTGTCGGTATTGTCTGCCATAGCTTTTATTTAACTAATCCAAAAGAAATATAAAACAATTTAGTATTCAAATTACATCTTCTCGAATAATAGATATAATCTCGAATACATCGTCTAGAATAATAGATATAATCTCGAATACATCGTCTCGAATAATATATAATATTGAATAGTACATCACTGGCTAGGTAGCTAATAAAGATCGAATACTACAGAAGAATCTAGGACACTCGCGGTTCCTGTGGCGCGGGCGGTGGACACCCAAAGAGAAGGAACCCTCACAGGATCATAGCTGAAGTGAGATCCCCGAAGAAACTACCAGGTATTGGAGAACCTGCCGCCCTCTAACGCAACCATGTAGTGATGGACGTGCTCGTCCTCCTCCCTGACACGGCGACGTACCACCTCCGGCGGGGTCGGGTCCCTTCGCATCGAAACTGGCCCACGCGAACGCCACCAAACGAGATCAGGGTCGACGACGGGACCCGAGGCCGGGTTCCTCGTCAAGCGGCGCGCCCCTCCAGGCAGCACCTCCCAGTGCCAGCCCGGCGGAGCCCAGTCCCGGACATGGGTCGGCTGGACGTCGTCGCGGACATGTCAACGGCGAGGATGCGGACCGGGCATCGTCGAGAACAAATACTAGCTATATGCCCGCAAAAAGTAACATTTTTTTAATGATTGGATTTTGATAACTATAATTTCTAACATTTCTATATAACACTAATTATGCTATCGTTGCATATGTCAAAAATCTATATACTATTTCATACTAATTAAGCATCTAACACTAAAAACAGAAAACACAACGTCTATACATCCATTAAAAAACTAAAAAACAACATTATATAAAAAATTTCCATTACTAATTAAACACTATTTATATCCATCTAACATGCATTCATACATATATAATAGTGAAAAAATAATAATCTAAATAATCTAAACTAATTAAACATACAAAATACGTATATACTAATATATACATGCATTAATTCATACATATGTACGTGTGTGTGTGTGTGTGTGTGTGTGTTCATCATGCATGCTTGTGTGTGTGTATGGGCTCAGGGAGGGGCGGCGCCCATGGTGGCCGCCGGGGGCGAGGGAGAGGGGTTAGAGGGGGAGAGCTCACAGCGGGGCGACGGTGACGGCAAGGCGACGACGAGGCGACGGCCGGGGGCGTGACGCGGGGGCGGCGACGCGGGGACGGCGCGACGGGGACGGGCCCGGGGCGGCGACGGGGATGGGGGCGGCGACGGGGACGGGGCGGCGACGGGGACGGGGGCGGCGACGGAGACGAGGGCGGCGACGGAGACGAGGGCGGCGACGGGGACGGGGGCGGCGACGGCGACGGAGACGACGGAAACAGAGTAACAAACAGAGGGAAAATGAAATTTTCGTACCTATTGTATATATAGAAGGCACCTTTAGTACCGGTTGGAGCCACCAACCGGTACTAAAGGCCTGTTTTGGCCAGGCCAAGCGGCAGGAACCGCACCCCCTTTAGTACCGGGTCGTGGCACCAACCGGTACTAAAGGCCCCCCCTTTAGTACCGGTTGGAGCCACCAATCGGTACTAATGGCCGTGCGCTGCCACCCGCGGTGCGCTATGTTTAGTCCCACCTCGCCGAGCAAAGGGCAGCCGCACTGGTTTATAAACCCAGCCGCGGCTGCCCTTTCGAACTCCTCTATATAGCAGGCTTCTGGGCCTAACTAGGGTGCGCTGCCCTATGAGCCTACTGGCCCTTCTGGGCCTGCATTTGCACACCCTAGGTCTGGCAGGCCCACCGGACAGCGCCCCAACATTTTTTTATAAATTTTTTTTTCTGCATTATTTTTTATTTTTTTTTGCTTTATTTATTTTTGTGTTGTTTTTTTGTGTATTTAGAGTTTCTTTGTGAATGTTTTTGCTTTAGGTACAAAAAATTACAAACTTTCTGTTAGTGCCCGTAGTTTTCAAATTTGAATAGTTTAAATTTTGAATTATTTGAAATTAGAGTGAATCACTAGTTTGTGAATAACTTAACTTTGAAAAAAGTTTTTTCAGTGATTATTTTTTCTTCTGTTTAATATTAGTGTGTTTTATCATTATATTCAATTTAATTCTTTTTTCTTATACCATGCCAACTTTCAACCTTTTCTGAGTTCATTTGAAATGCTTTTCAATTTCAGGGTCATTTAGCTAGAAATAAATCAGTAAATGCATGAAAAGAATTTGTTTGCACATAAAATTTCTTCGCGTTTCAAAAGCCAAAACACATAACTACCCTAACCATTGCAGCAATTCCAGTGTGGTGCCCAGCTTTTTCTTGTCACCTACGCAATTCGGGTACAACAATTTTTTGTGATCCTCTAACATGCGCTGCAACTTCTTCTTCTCCAAATCACTTGCGCAGTTTCTCTTTGCATCGGCAATGGCCCGACCTAGATCATCAACGGGCTCATATGATGCCTCTTCTTCAGCTTCTTCCCGCATTGCCGGCTCAGCTTCTTCCCGCATTAGCGGCTCAGCTTCTTCCCCCATTGTTGTATCATCGTAATCAGGGAACCCATGGCCAGGATAGCTGTCGTCGTCCTCTTCTTCTTCATTGTCTTCCATCATAACCCCTCTTTCTCCGTGCTTGGTCCAAACATTATAGTGGGGCATGAAACCAGACTCAAACAGGTGGACGTGAATGGTTCTTGACGTAGAGTAATTGCGACCATTCTTACAGCCAGCACATGGACAAGGCATAAAACCATCTGCCCGCTTGTTTGCCTCAGCTGCAAGCAGAAAAAGTATGCACGCCCTCAACGAACTGGGGAGAGCATCGGTCATCGTACATCCATTGCCGGCTCATCTTCATTACACAACACCGAATAGACCAAATTAATACAAGTTCATACAACACTTAAATGCAACAAAGAAATAACTCTCTAGCTAAAGCATTTAAATGCAACAACAAATGCGATCAAGATCGCAACTAAGGTAACAATTGATCCAACAACATAATGATACCAAGCCTCACTATCGATGGCATATTTTCTAATATTTCTAATCTTCAAGCGCATTTTCTCCATCTTGATCTTGTGATCATCGACGACATCGGCAACATGCAATTCCAATTCCATCTTCTCCCCCCTCAATTCTTTTCAATTTTTCTTTCAAGTACTCGTTTTCTCTTTCAACTAAATTTAACCTCTCGACAATAGGGTCGGTTGGAATTTCCGGTTCACATACCTCCTAGATAAAAATATCTATGTCAACTTGATGGGCATAATTTGTCATAAACACGAAATGCAACAAATAGTTTTAAAAGAGAATATACCACATCCGAATCATAACAAGGACGAGGGCCGACGGGGACGGATATCAAGACCATGGAACTATGTATAACAAACAACGTACGGGTAAGATAATTATTATAAGAGTAACTATATATCCAAATCACACAAACATCAATTTTTTTTATAAAAATTTCATGAACTAGAGGCTCACCACAAGGTGGTGCCGGCGACGGGATGGTGCGGGCGATCAACGGTGGTTACAACGGAGATTTAGAAGGCACTAAGTAAACCACACCTACATATGCAAACTAAGTGTTATTTTTGACCTCAAATTGCATATAAATCAAATACTATCACATATATATATATATATATATATATATATATATATATATATATATATATATATATATTTCCTCCCAAATTACTAAACTCACAAATTAATAACTATATAGAACATTGCAAGAGCTAATCTAGCAATGAGAGATGAAAGGACAAAGTTGCTAACCTTTGTGATCATTTGAATGGATGGGGGCCTTCAAATCTTGACAAATTTTGGGCAAAATGTGTGATGAGCTCGAGAGGAAGAGGGGAAGAACGGAGAGGAGAGGGGAAAGGGGAAGAACAGAGCGAGCTCGGGTGGACGAAGGGTTTATGTAGGACGACCTTTAGTACCGGTTCGTGCTAAGAACCGGTACTAACGGTGCTGGAGGGGGCCCAGACTGACAACATCCTGCCACCACTCTCATTAGTACCGGTTCGTGGCACGAACCGGTGCTAAAGGTTAGCCACGAACCGGTACTAATGAGAGCGCCCGGCTAGCCGTTGGAACCGGCACTAATGTATACATTTGTGCCGGCTCAAATACAAACCGGCACTAATGTGCTTCACGTTTGACCCTTTTTCTACTAGTGACTTCATATCTATCACGAACTTATTCAATATGGGGTTCGTATATGGATGTTCAAGTTACTCCTAACTCTCTGAAGTCTTTACCCACTCAGGCACACAAAGATGGCTATATACTAAACTATGCTCCATGCTGTAGATTTGGGATTCAGTAAGTTTATTTCCCCAAAACTGTTAATATATTGTCACCGTAGAGAAGTGGGTTTATCAGATGGTTGTGTACAACCTAGTTCGCCTAGTTCGATGTCAATTAATTTTTGTTAGTCTCTCTTCACATTTAACATGGTTGTGTGATATTGACCTTCCAAAAGGTCTTAGTAAAACCTTGGCAACTTTTCCCACTGTGTACTTTAAACATCATGGCTTTGACCTTCCGAAAGGTGCTGTTAAAACCTTAGCTACTTTCCCCATTGTGTAGTTTAAACATCATGGCTTTGTACAAATGTTGGGGTAAACATATACATATCTTTTGTTTTGATCTTTTCTTTACTTTATACAGTGGAGATACAGATGCAATGATTCCAGTAACATCAACTAGATACAACATTGATGCTCTCAAGCTTCCAACAGTGACCCCGTGGCATGCTTGGTATGATGATGATGATGGCGAGGTGAAGACTTGTTCTTGATCAAAACTCCCATGATTCCATGAATGTTCATTACCCTGAAGCTTTGTGGTTTGCTTCGTGCATAATTTGTACATCCTCGAACCATTTATATTTTGGCCTTGGTTGTGTCTCTACGTCGAACCTCTGTCATAATAGTTTAGTCACGTATTACAACAAGTATAGAAAAGTCTTGCCATCAGTATGTGTGATAACCCATGGCTGTTGCAGGCATGCACTACTGGAAAATGACTTATAGGTGAACACTAATCAGTGGTGGGCAAGGTGGGGCACCCGCCATAGCTATTTTTGAAAATGAGCAGTGGAAGGTTATAAAATCTGCCTGCCACAGTTAATTAGGAGGTTAACTGTGGCAGGCGTAGCCCTCCGCTCACCACAGGTATGCCCCCCCCCCCCCCCAGGGGGGCTCGCTTTTGTAACTTAGCTGTGACGGGTGCTAATAGGCGCCCGCCATAGGTAGAGGACCAAGCAGTGGAGGGCGGGCCTTAGTAGCCGCCACTAGTTAACCTTGCCCGGTACCCGCTTTTAGCAGAACATAGCTGTGGCGGGTGGTTCACTGCACTGGCCATTCGACTCACCCGCCATAGCTGCTAATTTTTCAAATTTTCAAGGCGGGACTCGACGAAAATTATGTCTGCGCAGTCGGCCGGGAAAGATACCCAACCATGCCCGCCCAATTTCAAAGCTCGCCCACCGCATCCAATACCCCCCCCCCCCCCCTCGAACGCCACCGCGCTCCGCTAGTCCCCGCAAGCACTGGAAACGCGCGCCACCGCAGGCTCTACCACTCCCTCTTTCCCCCCCCCCTCCACCCACCCACGCGCCATCGGCCGCCCACCACTACTCTTCTCGGCCCCCACCGACCCCCTTCGTCTGTGCGCCTCCGCTCGCACCAACAACCCCTGCTCTTCTCGGACCTCACCGACCCCATCTATCGGTGCGCCTCCGCTCGCACCAACGGACGACATCGTCGGCCATCTCCACATACCCTTCCGCCGGCGCGCGTGCCTGCCACACCAACAACTGCTTGGCCATCTTTACACAATGCTGCTCTCGTTTTGTTGCTTGAATTCATTGTTTTTGGCTATACACATTCATTGATTTCAAATGGTTTCTATTATTCATTGCATGTGCTATATATGTTCGTGTTCACGGGTTGTTCTGCTATGATGGATGAATATGATACAATTGATTGTGATGTATATTGATGCTCACGCGCGGTTTGATTTACATGGAATAGAAAAGAGTGTCAAAGTTTTGATGAAATGTTGATTCACTTCCATTTCATCGAATTTATGGCATTCCATATGTCCAATTTTTAGCAATGGTCAATGCCAATTTTTTTCGATAAATGGCGGTGGCTGGTGGTGAATTTCATTGCGGTTTTCTGTCTTCTTTTACAGCGAATATGAATGAAAGTTTTGACGAAATGTTGATTCACTTCCATTTTGTCGAATTCCTAGCATTCTATACGTCCAATTTTTAGCAAAGGTCATGCCAATTTTTTTTACTCATTATGGATGCAATCTTCATTTTGCAGATAAACGATGGTGAGACATACACGGTCTCGGGCTGAGGCTTTGACTCCTCAATAGGATGAGCAAGGTTATGCTTACGAGTTGCACGAGGCAACCGATCATGCTGAAGATGGAGGGGTAGATGGGGAAGAAGATTCAGATGCCATTGAAGAGGAAATGCAAGATAGGGAAGGATATTCTGACGCTGCTACTGATGAGGAAGAGTTGGATGGTGCTGAAGAGGAAGCAGACCTCAATGGTGCAAAAGATGATTTGGAAATTCAGCCGTGAAAGCGTAGGTCACGGAATAAGGTTCCTATAGTTACTTACATAATAAAACGGATTAACAAAGAGGGGAGACCCGTTAGTCTGATCAAGAACGCAACAAAATGGGGCAACTTCCTAGCTGCCGTCGCCCGTAAAAACAGTGGCATCAACGTTAGATGCTTAAGGGGCTCTAAAAATAAGCAATGGTCAAACCTCCTGTTAGGAAAGATGAGAGATATTTTCAAGTTCAACGACCGAGATAGTGCACTTGCAGAAATCCATGCCATGCGCGTGTTCACTAAGGCCTTGAATAGTAATAGCGTGCAAACAAGCTACTTGACGACGAGTATGATATAGAGTATATAAAAAATCTATATCCTAGCACTACCAATGAGGAATGGAAGGATTTCTTTGATTATGGTGACTCAGATGCATACAAACAGGAGAAAGAGAAGTTTGCGTAGCTTCGAAGCCAATGGTAGGGAACAACAATGTAGGCACTCATGGTTATGAAGGGAAGCAACAAATCTGGGATAAGTGATACGCCTCCAACGTATCTATAATTTTTGATTGTTCCATGCTGTTATATTATCATTCTTCGATATTTTAATCATTTTATAGCAACTTTATATCATCTTTTGGGACTAACCTATTGACATAGTGCCCAATGCCAGTTGCTTGTTTTTTACTTCGCAGGAAATCAATACCAAATGGGGTCCAAACGCAGTGAAACTTTTTGTGTATTTTTTCTGGACCAGAAGACACTAGATGGGCCAAGAAAGGATCCGGGGGGTGCCCCGAGGGGGGCACAACCCACCAGGGCATGCCTGGCCCCCCAGGCGCGCCCAGGTGGGTTGTGCCCACCTTGCTTGCCTCCCGCACCGCCTCTTTGCTCTATAAATACCCCAATATTTGAGAAACCCTAGGGGAGTCAACGAAAATCAATTCCAGTCGCCGCAAGTTACAGAACCACCAGATCCAATCTAGACACCATCACGGAGGGGTACATCATCCTCATTGGTGCCTCTCCGATGATGCGTGAGTAGTTTATTGTAGATCTATGGGTCCATAGTTAGTAGCTAGATGGCTTCCTCTCTCTCTTTTATTCTCAATACAATGGTCTCTTGGAGATCTATTTGATGTAACTCTTTTTGCGGTGTGTTTGTTGGGATCCGATGAACTTTGAGTTTATGATCAGATCTATGTTTTTATCCATGAAAGTAATTTGAGTCTTCTGATCTCTTATATGCATGATTACTTATAGCCTCGTATTTCTTCTTCAAATCTTTGATTTAGTTTGGCCAACTAGATCGATTTTTCTTGCCATGGCAAGAGGTGCTTTGTGATGGGTTCGATCTTATGGTGCTTGATCCTAGTGACAGAAGGTGAACCGGCATGTATGTATCGTTGCTATCAAGGATAACAAGATGGGATCTATTTCTACAAAAATAGATCTTGTCTACATAATGTCATCGTTCTTATTGAATTACTCCGTTTCTCCATGAACTTAATACACTAGATGCATCACTACTGGGGAGCAACCTAGTAGTAGCACGAGTTAAATAGCTAGTAGTAGCGTAGGTGCCCGCGCTACTACTACGGCGCTACAGCTAACTTGTAGTAGTAGCACGGGCGCACCCGCGCTACTACTACGTCTGTTAGTAGTAGTGTGGGTGCCACCCGTGCAACTACTATTCATTTCAAAAACAAAAAAATTCTCGATCCCGTGCGTGTTGTCAATGGCAGCAATGGTTTGATCCAGCGATGGCAGGGGTCGCCGGAGCTGCTGAAGGCAGCGGCTAACCAGATGCTGCACCGGCTGCTGCAGAGGGTAAGTATCCATGGCCGAGCAAGGCGGCGGCGTGGGGCTTCTCTTCGCAGCCAAGGCAGCAAGCACTTGGTCGTCCATGGCGACGACCTGCATGGGCAAGGACATGGGAGGGTGAGTCAAACCAGAGGGAGAGAGTAAAAGAAAAACGAGGGAGAGAGGAAGGAGATGGAGGTAGCAGCGGGGTTGGTCGCCGGTGGTGAGGTGCTCCAGCGTGGTGGCACAAAGATGCGGGGAAGACCGGCGAGCTCCGGGACGCGGGCGGCGTGAGGTGGCGGCTTCTTTTGGCGCCATGGAGGAGGAGGCGCACATGCATAGGAGGTCCATGTGAGAGCCTATGGAGAGAGAGGGGGAGAGTGACGAGGAAGAGAAATGATTTGGGGGAGGAGATGGGGATTTCAGGGCTCTTTAAAAACCATGTAGTTAGTACTAGCGTGGGTTTATAACCCTCGCTACTACTATCAACTTAGTAATAGCACGGGTTTATACCCCTTGCTACTACTATAGCATCTCCCGGGGAGGGGCACGGTAGAGACCACTTAGTAGTAGCAAGGGGTAAAAACTCGCGCTACTACTATCAACTTAGTAGTAGCGAGGGGTAAAAATATGTGCTACTAGTAAGTAGCAGTAGTGAGGGGTATAAACCCGCGCTACTAGTAAGCGTCTGTCTATAAGCTTTTCCCTAGTAGTGCATGCTGGATAGCGGTCGATGTGTGGAGTACTAGTAGTAGATGCAGGCAGGAGTCGGTCAACTAATCTTGGATGTGATGCCTATATAATGATCATTGCCTGGATATCGTCATGATTATTTGAAGTTCTATCAATTGCCCAACAGTAATTTGTTTACCCATCGTATGCTATTTTTCTCGAAGCCACTAGTGAAATCTACGGCCCCCCGGGTCTCTTCTTTATTATATTGTCCTTCACAATCTATTTTTTTTAGATCTATTAATCCAAAAATACAAAAATACCTTGCTGCAATTTATTTTTATTTATTTTATCTCGCGTTCCCGCGAGATCTATTTATCCAAACTACTACAATTTTATCTATCTTTTTACCCGTGAGGGATTGACAACCCCTCTCTTATGTCGGGTTGCAAATATTTGTTCTTTGTGTGCAGGAGCTGTTTACGTCGTGTTGCGTGGTTCTCCTACTGGTTCAATAACCTTGTTCTCATCACTGAGGGAAATACCTACTATAGCTGTGCTGCATCATCCCTTCCTCTTTGCGGAAATACCAACGTAGTTCAAGCCGCGTCAAAAGGAATTTGTTGCGCCGTTGCTGGGGAGACATCATCAACATCTACCAGGTTCCTAATCACAAATCTCATCTCCTTGCAATTTACATTATTTTCCATTTGCCTCTTGTTTTCCTCTCGCCCACTTCACAAAAAAATTGCCGTTTTATTCGCCCTCTTTTTCGTTTGCCGTTTTCTCATCAGATCTGTTTTTGCGTGTGTTCTTGTTTGCGTAGTCATGATGCCTCAAAGAAAATATTATGATGTTCCTTACCCCAATATTTTGCTTGAAATTGAGAAAAGTACTAAGGAATATATGACTACACAATTTGAGCATAAAAAGTATTGTACCGAAGAACTAAAGGAGCACTCCGTTGTGCGAGATGCTATAACAGAGCAACTTGATGATATTAGTAGAGAAGTTTGCAATCTCCAATCTAAGTATGCTTTTGCTGAAAGTTTGCTAGGCAAAATATCCGATGCACAAGCTACCCTAGTAAATCAAATGACCGCTAAACCAATCTCGTTAGAAGGAAAAAAATGATGAAGATCTTAAAATGATTGGTGCTTCTTCTATTGATTCTTTGTTTAGTAAAATTAAGATTGATAATAAAGGGACTGAAGAAGAGTCAACTTTAGCTAGAAGGTGTCCGATAATTCAGAGGGTGAAAATCTTGTTGAGAAAATTGATAAAAGTGAGTTTGAAGAGGTCAAAACTTTAACTAGTGATGTGCCCACTCTTTTGGATTACAAACACTTTAATTGTGATAGTTGCTCTTTGATTGATTGTATTTCTTTGTTGCAATCCATGATAAATTCACCCCATGCTTATGAACAAAATAAAGCTTTTACTAAACATATTCTTGATGCTATGATGAAAGCATTAGAAGAAAAGTTGGAATTAGAGGTTTCAGTTCCTAGATAATTACATGATGAATGGGAACCTACTATCAAAGTCAAGATTAAAAATTATGAGTGTTTTGCTTTATGTGACTTGGGTGCTAGTGCTTCCACAATTCCGAAATCTTTATGTGATGTGCTTGGTCTTATCGATATCGAAGAATGTTCTTTGAATTTGCACTTGGCGAATTCCACTATTAAAAAACCTATGGGAAGAATTAAAGATGTTCTTATTCTTGCAAATAGGAATTATGTGCCCATAGATTTTATTGTTCTTGATATTGATTGCAATCCATCTTGTCCAACTATTCTTGGAAGACCGTTTTTACGTACTATTGGTGTCGTGATTGATATGAAAGAAGGCAATATTAAATTTCAATTTCCACTAAGGGTATGGAACACTTCTCTAGAACTAGAATTAAGCCACCATATGAGTCAATCATGAGGGCATCTTATGGATCTAGTAACAAAGATGACAACACTTAGACCTTTGCTTTATGCCTAGCTAGGGGTGTAAAACGTTAGCTCTCATTGGGAGGCAACCCAACTTGTATCTTTTTGCTTTTTGGTTTTCTTGCTATTTTCAATAAAATACCCAATTATGCCTCTGTTTAGATGTGTTTTTGTGGTTTAAATTAGTGTTTGCCTTTGGGATCATGTTGGGTGCTAGTTGATTCGATCTTGCTGAAAAACAGAAATGTTTGCACTCACGAAAATAAGTTTTGTTTTTAATAGAAGAGTGATAAAATACTGATTATTTTTGCATAAGATTAATATACAAATTTCTCAAGTTGTCCTAATTTTTCAGAATAGTTTGAGTTAGAGAAGTATTCGAAATATCCTGATTGCTATAGGCACGCCCGCAGGTGGGAACCAATCGCGTCCGCCCAAATGGCGCATTGTCCGACGTGCAATGTGTCTTCGCTGCCTCGCCGGAGGCGGTGCTCTTCGTCCGGCGTGGAACGTCGTGGCAGACGCACATCCCCGTGCCAACGACGAGGCCATCCTTGGACCGTACACTGAGTGTATAGTGCGGCGTGCCCTTCATGCGAGGCAGAGGGCGCGGAGGCCACGGCAACCCTCGCTGCTGATGTCGACGAGGCGGAGTCGCACTCTCCGGAGCCTCAACGAATGGCCTACAACCCCGGATGGCACAGCCGCACCATGGTGGCCGTGTCGGCATCCCCCGAGCACGACGAATCCATCGTCGACCTCACTTCGATCGGCAACATGAAGGCGGAGGGCTCCGAACAGGATGAGTAGGGCATGGGAGACGACAGCGCCTTGAGCCGTGAGCCGGTGGGTTTCCCATGTCCTACTCTACCTCATCTACGCAGGAGCAACATTTGGGTAGGCGCAGCCGGCTGCCAGACATGGACACGGCGGAACCGGACGGGCTTCGCTTAGATTAGGTTTCACGTTGCATGTAACTATATGGAACGAGGTTTCGTAATTGAGGTATTCAGTTGTGAAATAATTTTTTTGAGGTGTGATTGGTCACAGTCCGCGGACACACCCAGGCGTGTCCGCGGGCGTTTGAGAGGGTTGGATTTAGTGTATCCGGTTGTAGATGCTCTAAGCTATCGTTCTCAAGAAAAAAACATTGTAATGCTAATCGCTTTTCTGGCTATCTTACTGAAAACTATTATCATGATCTCCAAACAACAACTATTAGGAAACAAAAACCAATACCTAAGACCTTTAGTTGTGGAAGGAAGCAACAATGGTGGTGACCCCTAAGTCCTTGAACATAGTGAAACCGGGACTCTGAAATATCCTCGTTTCCTTGTCATGTGTTCAAGGTCTGCTCAGAAGGCGGATACCTCAAGAATTAGACAACAATAATGCTTTTGCTATTTGATTCATATCTACTCATAGAGCACGATACAAAAAGTCGATCAAAAAATAGAAAACAAGAAAATGATATCTAATGCTATATGACTCAAACACATGCTTTTTTGGTATTCCAAACTGCAAGACTACTGTGAACCTTGTATGCATCTGTTTATATATAAGCATTTGTAGATAAGAATGGATCGACCAGATTGTGACAAAGAAACAAAATTGCACACAGAGTTATAACAAGGAAACAAATCAAAGGGGTTTATAATCTGGGTTGGGGAACCTATCAAACTTGAAATCCAAACAGGCTAAAGGCCAATGAAATCGCTGCTCTCACCAAAAGTATGGGGGAAGCTTGCATGTGGTTGGCAGTGAGGTGCAGAGATTGAGGTTGTTAAACCAATCACCCATGCAAAATTCAGGATTTTTTATGATGTCGGACAAATACCTTCATAATGAAAGAGTGACACTCGACAACGCAAGACACTGGATATTACAAGAAATTTCAGTTTATCATCTAGAAATAGTTATCCCAGTGCCAAACCTGCAAGCACCAAAATATAAGACATCGTGGTGAACAATTTGAATAATATTCTTATTGCAGTACGGTGAGACAAAAACATAGGACACAAAGCGTAAATAGCAGACATCAATATTTCACCATAAGGAGTATATATTCAACTCTTAATGGTAAATAAAAATGAACAGGGCTGCATTGAATTGAAGATGCTCTAGCCATAGTTGTTATACCATTGCCTTCAGAACTGAACACGTATCCCAAACAAATCTGTTTTCCATAATTCTTAGTGGTACACAGCCAAATCGTAATGTTATCTGTATATTCCATTACTAATTTGATTCTACAAAGAAATTTTTGGAACCCATAGAGAACACAAGAAGTAGCACTATAAGCATGTGATGCATACTGTGTACAATTTCAAGAGCATGTGTAAGTAAAATGCAATATGATCTGTCACCAAATTATCTAAGACATTCACTGTTAGGACATGGAGGATGAAAAACGGAGAATATAGAAAGAAACTAGGTGGGTTATTTTGTGGCTTGAATTGAGATAATATATAAACAATTGAAATCTATCTATCTATCTATCTATCTATCTATCTATCTATACCTTACCTATACTAATTAGGCACTTCCAAGAAATTCCCACGTTAATCAGTAATTAGGAGCCGTTAATCTTGTGGGACCGAGTTATAACGGTATAGATCTACTGAAATTTTCCCACATCAATCTGAAAAAAAAAACACGTGGAGACAAATCCTATTAGCGATCTATCTTTAGTTTTTCACCGGTGCAGTCTATCTTTTTCTTGCAATTAGTTAAACCATTGTGGAAAAAAGGAACGGCCCAGTAACCTGCCCACATGCACGTAACATGCTCCTTTTTTTAGAGTTGCACCTAACATTCATTGATGTTTTTTTGAGAGACGCCCGTAACATTCATTGATGTCTTTCTTTTTTGTATGAAGGCATGATAATTATAGCTCCTAATAAAGCCCCATCTGCCAACGAAATTCATGGCAAAAAAAAAGGAAACAAGAACCCAATCTATTCCATCTTGCCCCCCTTGGCGCAGTCCTAATAAAGGCACGATACTTATAGTTCCTAATAATGTCCTATCAGCCAACGATATTCATGGCAAAAAGAAGGAAACAAGAACCCAATCTATTCCATCCTGCTCCCCTTGGCACAGTCCTGAAAAAGGCAACGATAATTATAGCTCCTAATAAAGTCCCATCAGCCAACGAAATTCATGGCAAAAGGAAGGAAACAAGAATCCAATTTATTCCATCCTGCTCCCCTTGGCGCAGTCCTTCCTAATAACGATACCCAACTCGGCTGGAAACGTAAGTACGCAACACATCCGTACATGATGTATTGAACTCTAGAAAATAGATTAGAGGATGGAAGAGAGAAGAGGCGGAGGAGGATGCGCTGCCCATGGCCATAGGGGCTCCAGCCTATAGCAAAAATTTGATGGGAGTCTGCGGCAGCTGCATGATGTGAACAAGAGAGAGGTTTGGGATTGATCGATAATTTGAGAGAGGAATCACATCTAATGTGGTCTCTTCCTTTTGCTCACGAGGTCATCAATCTCCACTTTCTCAATCTCCCCCAATGGAGACTAAATTCATCATGGGCAAGGATCATGGCTTGGAATGAGGCGAGGTATGATCAATCCTGTACGGCTGGATGTGTTGTGTTCATCTCCCGGTCGCTTTACTTTGCCTTATCCCATCTCTTATCCCTGCATACACCTAACCCTAGGTTTGAGGGTGCAGCAACTACTTTCCCAATATACAAGCCCTACACCATTATGCTGCCATATGCTCAAATTGAGGCACGCTGGACTTACAAAGCATTGTGGCACCATCAACGGTACAGCTGGCCGTCAAACACACAGACGTGTCGGACGACGAAGGCGAAGGTATAAGCCGACTCTCAAGGGAGCATGCATTCAGAACAAGAGGAAGTGGTTTGAGTAATCTGATACTTTTCAGCCGCTAATTGAGAACAGAAGAGCAAACATGAATTCTGGACATCAAGAAGCATGATAGATAAATCCAATGTGTGCCCATCATTGTCACTGATCTGTCTGTTATTAACTGTCCCAAAGCCCAGACACATTCAAATTGAAAAGATCCATGTCTTTGCAAACGTACATACAGGTTGGACCCATTGACTATCTGCACATGGGGTCATCAATGCAAGAGACCGTCATCCAGCATGTTCTGCTGCCGTATCAAGGTCGGGTTCAAAGGAGTCAAGTCAAGAAGGAAACATTATCCATTATGTACTAATTTCTCCTCTTTACCAACGTATATGTCCATCTAATTCATGTTTTTTCTTTTAAAAAAAGGAAGGGGCATGCAGATTGATACTTTAGATCGTCTCTATTACATAGAAATTTCAAATACATTGCTTTGACAGCTCAACGAGCCGCAGTCTTCGTTTTGATGTTTCTTCTCAATCGACATATCTAATGTGGTTGTATGTCTTGCAGCCAAATAAAGAGAAGAAAAGAAAGCTGTTCCAAAGGTTAGAACAACACTTCACGGCATCGGGATCGTGGATGTTGACACCAATTGGATGTGCTACCATGTAGTACAGCTATTTCTCGCAGTTGTATCGGGCAAAAAAAAAATTCTGTTTGCACGAAGGCAAGGATATATAGCTAGAAGTTCTTCAGCTGATGAAACTTTTTGGTTGATTGTTGTGCTTAATGAATATCCTTACAGTTAACTCTCAAGCCACCGTGAGCCAAGATGAAGTTTTTTCTATGCATAACATATATTCTACGTTCAATGCCTCACACCATATCTATATGTTTTTTCTACAATTGCAGATGTCCATACCCAGAGTGGTTCTCTTAATTATGTTGCCTATTTGAGTACAGGTTCCACTGTACACTTTGCACCTGCCATTTCCAGCCTCTTTGAAAGCATGCATACAAGTCAACCAACTAATCCGCCCGTTTGATATACTTATATATTATTACATTCATTTATTGTTTTGGAACAATTTGTGGGTATATGAGGAGGTACTAAGTCAGTCTGATAGAATTAATATGTCAACCCAAATTAGTTGTAGAGTCAGACTAGATTTCTGATAGATATTAGGCTTTAATAGACACTGGGGCATTTTTTCTCTGATCAATATGTAGAAGTATTTGATCATGCAACAAACATAGGTTACAATGCTCTAGATTATATGTGAAAATGATCAAAAATTAAAGTATGTTATAATGTTAAAGAAAATGTACAGGGAACAAGTACAATGTTGTGTGTATTGAAGTTAACCTGCTGATATCTTCAGAATATTACATCACCAAGATTGCATGTAGTAATTTGAGATCTAATTAGTAGTTTGGCTGTCCGCATTAACTATTATGTGGGGTAGTAATTTTCTCTCATGTCACCAGATTTTAAAATCCAATATTCTTATGTAGGATAGTAATTTTCACACATGTCTGCAGTAATGTAGTAGTTTTCACGTGTGTGTGTGTGTGTGTGTTATTGCTACATTTTCTTTTCTTTTTTAAATTCTATATTATTATGGACCCCAAAAGAAAATTATCGAATATTGTAGAAAATACAAACACCAGCCATGGAAATGCACAGGTTCACAACTACATTAAGTTTTGGGAAACGTTTCCCATCGGCAGACCGGCCAAAGCTTCGGCCGGTCCTGTCGTTCGCTCCCGCGCGCCTAGCACACCCATCAATACCAGGGAGCGACGCGTCCTTGCGGGCCCACATGTACCGCATCGCCTTTTTCCTATCTTCTTCTTCCTCTCAGAAACTCTCTCTCTCTCCCGCTGCGTGCAGCCATGGCCGCGCTCCTCCTCTCGCTCCGATGCCCGTCTTCATTGCCGGCTACTCTCCTCTCCCTTTTCCCCATGCTTGCCGCCATGGCCTCCTCCTCCTCCACCACCCCTCCCCCATGGTCATGGCCTCCGGTGAGCTCCGAGCCGCGCCAACCCTCGATGATTCAAGGAATCAAGGTAGGACCGTAGGAGACGGGAGGAGAGGAGCTGCAATGGCGGATACGGGGGGCTAGATGCGGCGATGCAGGGTGTTGACGGAGCTGCTGCGTCCGCGAGATCGAACCGGCAAGGAAGCGAACTGCCACGGTGGTCGCGCGATGCTGCAACCAGTGCCTGATTTGTTACGTACGCTGGAGCATGCCGGCATTGCTGCAACCTGCTACATCGACGACGAGGACGAAAGCTGGAACCAGCAGGCTGATTTTGCTGGAACCGGTTGTCAGTTTGTTGCATACGACGAAGCTCGCAGGGACGACGGCACGGCGGAAGCTTGAAGCCTTGAACCGGCTGTCAGTTCGTTGCATACGGCGGAGCTTACGGGGACGACGAGCTAGTCCAAACACCACCTCCCGCCATTGGCTGTGACAACCGTGAGCTACTACATGACAACAAGCTCATTTTTTGCTACAACCGGCTCCATTTTTTGCTACAAACCGAGATGGCGAGCATGGTGACCATTCACAGCGACTTGCCTTTTGCTACAACCGACTTCGTTTCTTGCTACGTCCGGCTTCGTTTTTCACTACAGCCGAGGCTGGTGAGCGTGGTGGCCGCGGGCGGCGAGGCCGGGCAGCGCTGCTCAAAGCAACATTTGGTGAGGACAAATGTCGCGGATTTTGTGCTACATGCTACAACCGGCATTGAAAATTCCTACCACCATCGTCCTGTCTAGCTACAACCGCCGTTGTGATTTGCTGCATCGCACAACGATGTTCTGATTTTTGCTACAATCAGCATCATGCTTTGCTACAAACATACTGCGAAATGCTACAACCGGCACCGGCACTGGTACAAGATGGAAGGACGAGCAACGAAGATGCTACAATGATGGATGAAAAAAGATACAACCAGCTACACAAGTTCATACAAGCAAATAAGCACTGTACTGCGATGATGGGGGCGGCTGCTGCGATGACGAGCTGCTGCCTAGGGACGAGGACGGCGACGTCGCGTTAGCTTTGAAGGTTGCAGACGAGGTTTTTCGTGCTGCAACCGGCGAGGATTCGTGTGAGAAACTCCATGAAGCGATTTTTCACGAACGTGGGGGAGGAGGAGGTTATGCGAGGGCGGCGGCCGGCGGTGACGAGGCCAGCGGCCGGCGGCGACAAGGGTGGCCGCCGGAGCCGACGTGGCCGTCCGGCGAGAGGTGGGATCACGGGGCTGCTCGGGATGAATAGACGTCATGGCTTTTTTTTTCTTTAACTAGCGAAGCAGTTTAGGAAAGCATCATGCGGTTAATAAGAAGCTAATCGTACGTTAATAAGAAGCTAATCGTACGTTTGTGGTGCTATCATGTGGTTAATAAGAAGCTAATCGTACGTTTTCGGCCGGTCGCACCACAAACGTACGATTAGCTTCTTATTAACCGCATGATGCTTTCCTAAACTGCTTCGCTAGTTAAAGAAACAAAAAAGCTATGACGTCTATTCATCCCGAGCAGCCCCGTGATCCCACCTCTCGCCGGACGCCCACGTCGGCTCCGGCCGCCACCCTCGTCGCCGCCGGCCGCTGGCCTCATCACCGCCGGCCGCCGCCCTCGCATAACCTCCTCCTCCCCCACGTTCGTGAAAAATCGTTTCATGGAGTTTGTCGCACGAATCCTCGCCGGTTCCAGCACGACAAACCTCGTCTGCAACCTTCAAAGCTAACGCGACGTCGCCGTCCTCGTCCCTAGGCAGCCGCTCGTCGTCGCAGCAGCCGCCCCCATCATCGCAGTACAGTGCTTATTTGCTTGTATGAACTTGTGAAGCTGGTTGTATCTTTTTTCATCCACCATTGTAGCATCTTCGTTGCTCGTCCTTCCATCTTGTACCATTGCCGCTGCCGGTTGTAGCATTTCGCAGTATGTTTGTAGCAAAGCATGATGCTGATTGTAGCAAAAATCAGAACATCGTTGTGCGATGCAGCAAATCACAACGGCGGTTGTAGCTAGACAGGACGCTGGTGGTAGCAATTTTCAATGCCGGTTGTAGCATGTAGCACAAAATCCGCGACACTTGTCCTCACCAAATGTTGCTTGGAGCAGCGCTGCCCGGCCTCGCCGCCCGCGGCCACCACGCTCACCAGCCTCGGCTGTAGTGAAAAACGAAGCCGGACGTAGCAAGAAACGAAGTCGGTTGTAGGAAAAGGCAAGTCGCTGTGAATGGTCACCATGCTCGCCATCTCGGTTTGTAGCAAAAAATGGAGCCGGTTGTAGCAAAAAATGAGCTTGTTGTCATGTAGTAGCTCGCGGTTGTCACAACCAATGGCGGGAGGTGGTGTTTGGACTAGCTCGTCGTCCCCGTAAGCTCCGCCGTATGCAACGAACTGACAGCCGGTTCAAGGCTTCAAGCTTCCGCCGTGCCGTCGTCCCTGCGAGCTTCGTCGTATGCAACAAACTGACAACCGGTTCCAGCAAAATCAGCCTGCTGGTTCCAGCTTTCGTCCTTGTCGTCGATGTAGCAGGTTGCAGCAATGCCGGCATGCTCCAGCGTACGTAACAAATCAGGCACTGGTTGCAGCATCGCGCGACCACCGTGGCAGTTCGCTTCCTTGCCGGTTCGATCTCGCGGACGCAGCAGCTTCGTCAACACCCTGCATCGCCGCATCTAGCCCCCCGTATCCGCCATTGCAGCTCCTCACCTCCCTTCTCCTACGGTCCTACCTTGATTCCTTGAATCATCGAGGGTTGGCGCGGCTCGGAGCTCACCGGAGGCCATGACCATGGGGGAGGGGTGGAGGAGGAGGAGGAGGCCATGGCGGCAAGCATGGGGAAAAGGGAGAGGAGAGTAGCCGGCAATGAAGACGGGCATCGGAGCGAGAGGAGGAGCGCGGCCATGGCTGCACGCAGCGGGAGAGAGAGAGAGTTTCTGAGAGGAAGAAGAAGATAGGAAAAAGGCGATGCGGTACATGTGGGCCCGCAAGGACGCGTCGCTCCCTGGTATTGATGGGTGTGCTAGGCGCGCGGGAGCGAACGACAGGACCGGCCGAAGCTTTGGCCGGTCTGCCGATGGGAAACGTTTCCCAAAACTTAATGTAGTTGTGAACCTGTGCATTTCCATGGCTGGTGTTTGCATTTTCTACAATATTCGATAATTTTCTTTTGGGGTCGATAATAATATAGAATTTAAAAAAGAAAAGAAAATGTAGCAATAACACACACACACACACACACACACACACACACACACACACATGTGAAAATTACTACATTACTGCAGACATGTGTGAAAATTACTATCCTACATAAGAATATTGGATTTTAAAATCTGGTGACATGTGAGAAAATTACTACCCCACATAATAGTTAATACGGACAGCCAAACTACTAATTAGATCTCAAATTACTACATGCAATCTTGGTGATGTAATATTCTGAAGATATCAGCAGGTTAACTTCAATACACACAACATTGTTCTTGTTCCCTGTACATTTTCTTTAAGATTATAACATACTTTAATTTTTGATCATTTTCACATATAATCTAGAGCATTGTAACCTGTGTTTGTGGCATGATCAAATACTTCTACATATTGATCAGAGAAAAAATGCCCCAGTGTCTATTAAAGCCTAATATCTATCAGAAATCTAGTCTGGCTCTACAACTAATTTGGGTTGACATATTAATTCTATCAGACTGACTTAGTACCTCCTCATATACCCACAAATTGTTCCAAAACAATAAATGAATGTAATAATATATAAGTATATCAAACGGGCGGATTAGTTGGTTGACTTGTATGCATGCTTTCAAAGAGGCTGGAAATGGCATGTGCAAAGTGTACAGTGGAACCTGTACTCAAATAGGCAACATAATTAAGAGAACCACTCTGGGTATGGACATCTGCAATTGTAGAAAAAACATATAGATATGGTGTGGGGCATTGAACGTAGAATATATGTTATGCATAGAAAAAACTTCATCTTGGCTCACGGTGGCTTGAGAGTTAACTGTAAGGATATTCATTAAGCACAACAATCAACCAAAAAGTTTCATCAGCTGAAGAACTTCTAGCTATATATCCTTGCCTTCGTGCAAACAGATTTTTTTTTTGCCCGATACAACTGCGAGAAATAGCTGTACTACATGGTAGCACATCCCATTGGTGTCAACATCCACGATCCCGATGCCGTGAAGTGTTGTTCTAACATTTGGAACAGCTTTCTTTTCTCCTCTTTATTTGGCTGCAAGACATACAACCACATTAGATATATCGATTGAGAAAACACATCAAAACGAAGACTGCGGCTCGTTGAGCTGTCAAAGCAATGTATTTGAAATTTCTATGTAATAGAGACGATCTAAAGTATCAATCTGCATGCCCCTTCCTTTTTTTAAAAGAAAAAACATGAATTAGATGGACATATACGTTGGTAAAGAGGAGAAATTAGTACATAATGGATAATGTTTCCTTCTTGACTTGACTCCTTTGAACCTGACCTTGATACGGCAGCAGAACATGCTGGATGACGGTCTCTTGCATTGATGACCCCATGTGCAGATAGTCAATGGGTCCAACCTGTATGTACGTTTGCAAAGACATGGATCTTTTCAATTTGAATGTGTCTGGGCTTTGGGACAGTTAATAACAGACAGATCAGTGACAATGATGGGCACACATTGGATTTATCTATCATGCTTCTTGATGTCCAGAATTCATGTTTGTTCTCCTGTTCTCAATTAGCGGTTGAAAAGTATCAGATTACTCAAACGACTTCCTCTTGTTCTGAATGCATGCTCCCTTGAGAGTCGGCTTATACCTTCGCCTTCGTCGTCCGACACGTCTGTGTGTTTGACGGCCAGCTGTACCGTTGATGGTGCCACAATGCTTTGTAAGTCCAGCGTGCCTCAATTTGAGCATATGGCAGCATAATGGTGTAGGGCTTGTATATTGGGAAAGTAGTTGCTGCACCCTCAAACCTAGGGTTAGGTGTATGCAGGGATAAGAGATGGGATAAGGCAAAGTAAAGCGACCGGGAGATGAACACAACACATCCAGCCATACAGGATTGATCATACCTCGCCTCATTCCAAGCCATGATCCTTGCCCATGATGAATTTAGTCTCCATTGGGGGAGATTGAGAAAGTGGAGATTGATGACCTCGTGAGCAAAAGGAAGAGACCACATTAGATGTGATTCCTCTCTCAAATTATCGATCAATCCCAAACCTCTCTCTTGTTCACATCATGCAGCTGCCGCAGACTCCCATCAATTTTTTGCTATAGGCTGGAGCCCCTATGGCCATGGGCAGCGCATCCTCCTCCGCCTCTTCTCTCTTACATCCTCTAATCTATTTTCTAGAGTTCAATACATCATGTACGGATGTGTTGCGTACTTACGTTTCCAGCCGAGTTGGGTATCGTTATTAGGAAGGACTGCGCCAAGGGGAGCAGGATGGAATAAATAGATAGATTTCAATTGTTTATATATTATCTCAATTCAAGCCACAAAATAACCCACCTAGTTTCTTTCTATATTCTCCGTTTTTCATACTCCATGTCCTAACACTGAATGTCTTAGATAATTTGGTGACAGATCATATTGCATTTTACTTACACATGCTCTTGAAATTGTACACAGTATGCATCACATGCTTATAGTGCTACTTCTTGTGTTCTCTATGGGTTCCAAAAATTTCTTTGTAGAATCAAATTAGTAATGGAATATACAGATAACATTACGATTTGGCTGTGTACCACTAAGAATTATGGAAAACAGATTTGTTTGGGATACGTGTTCAGTTCTGAAGGCAATGGTATAACAACTATGGCTAGAGCATCTTCAATTCAATGCAGCCCTGTTCATTTTTATTTACCATTAAGAGTTGAATATATACTCCTTATGGTGAAATATTGATGTCTGCTATTTACGCTTTGTGTCCTATGTTTTTGTCTCACCGTACTGCAATAAGAATATTATTCAAATTGTTCACCACGATGTCTTATATTTTGGTGCTTGCAGGTTTGGCACTGGGATAACTATTTCTAGATGATAAACTGAAATTTCTTGTAATATCCAGTGTCTTGCGTTGTCGAGTGTCACTCTTTCATTATGAAGGTATTTGTCCGACATCATAAAAAATCCTGAATTTTGCATGGGTGATTGGTTTAACAACCTCAATCTCCGCACCTCACTGCCAACCACATGCAAGCTTCCCCCATACTTTTGGTGAGAGCAGCGATTTCATTGGCCTTTAGCCTGTTTGGATTTCAAGTTTGATAGGTTCCCCAACCCAGATTATAAACCCCTTTGATTTGTTTCCTTGTTATAACTCTGTGTGCAATTTTGTTTCTTTGTCACAATCTGGTCGATCCATTCTTATCTACAAATGCTTATATATAAACAGATGCATACAAGGTTCACAGTAGTCTTGCAGTTTGGAATACCAAAAAAGCATGTGTTTGAGTCATATAGCATTAGATATCATTTTCTTGTTTTCTATTTTTTGATCGACTTTTTGTATCGTGCTCTATGAGTAGATATGAATCAAATAGCAAAAGCATTATTGTTGTCTAATTCTTGAAGTATCTGCCTTCCGAGCAGACCTTGAACACATGACAAGGAAACGAGGATATTTCAGAGTCCCGGTTTCACTATGTTCAAGGACTTAGGGGTCACCACCATTGTTGCTTCCTTCCACAACTAAAGGTCTTAGGTATTGGTTTTTGTTTCCTAATAGTTGTTGTTTGGAGATCATGATAATAGTTTTCAGTAAGATAGCCAGAAAAGCGATTAGCATTGCAATGTTTTTTTTCTTGAGAACGATAGCTTAGAGCATCTACAACCGGATACACTAAATCCAACCCTCTCAAACGCCCGCGGACACACCCGGGTTTCGCAGTCGTCGGTCCCCTCCGCCTGTGGTCTCGTGCCTGCTGCTGGGGGGCGGTGGTGCCTCCCGCCGTCCCTCGTCCTCGCAAGTTCGCCCTGGTGGCCGGGGCCGTTCGGTGGCCGCCTCTTCTTTGTCGGACGAGGGCTGGATTCGGATTTCTCGGCGGCGGCGTAAGTCTGGTAAGTTTGCTGTTCCGTCGCCTGATCTCGGTATCCTGGGCAGTGCGCCTGATTGGGAGCTTGGTGGCTCCCCATCCATCTCTCCTGCGACCTCTGCGACGCCCTCATCGCCGGCGGCGGCGACGGCTTGGGCGCCGGTGGCTTCGTGTAACCTAGATCTCGTTCTCTCCGCAGTGGCCTCCGGGCCGCGGGCTGTCCCCTTGGGTGGACCTGTTGGGCCGTGTGGTTTGCCGCCGCCTGGTGGGCCTACCTCTTCCCCCCCTCTTTCTTCAGTGATAGATTTTCCACCTCTGGTTCCTTCCGGCCCAGTTGGGCCCATCGCCCGACTCCCTGCTCCCCAGCCTTGCCTGGCCCATGTCGCGAGTCGGGCCCAGGTGGGCACGGCTCGGACGGGCTATTTATGGATCCCTCGCGGTTCTTTCTCCCCCTTGCTAGGGTTTCCGGCTTTCGCTTCCGATCTGCGCCGTCACCGTCTCCCCATTCGTCGCCTCATTAGATCCTCCCCTCCTCCACCCCTCCTTCTTCCTTTTGCGGCGGTGCTCTCCATGGACAAGTCGCGCGGCTCTTCTTGCGAGGCGCCCTCGGGCAGCAAGCGTCACCGTGAGGACTCCCCTTCTTCCGCGGTGGATCTGGAGCTCGAGGCTTCACTCCGCTCCAAGTTGGAGGCGGAGCAGGCGGCTCGTGACCATGTGACCCGTGCTCCAGGGCAGCGCTCGGAGAGGGTGGGTGCGCTTGGATCCGGCCCGCAGGGCGCTGGATCTGGTCACTCTCCATCTCCGGCGCTGGATCCGTGGGAAGCGGCGGTGGCTTCTGGCGGCGGTGTGTCCTCTTCTTCTGCCTCCCTTCCAGCTCAGGGTGGGGGTCGCGGTCCTGACGCTTTGTCGCGCCCTCCCCCTCCGCCCCGTTCTGCTGGGGTGGGTGCGGGGTTTCGGCCGCCGCCTCAGTCCTTCGCGGGGCCGGCGCGTCGGCCGCCTGGTCTGGCTTCTGGGGTGCCTCCTTCTCCGGGGATGGGTGACTGGATCCTCCCCCCCCCCGCCGCCTACGCACTCCCGCCCACCCTCGGCCTCCCAGTCCAACCCCTCGGCGCTCACGTGTTTCGCCTGTCACAGGCCCGGACATTTCCAGTCTCGCTGCACCAACCCTCCATTCTGCTTGATTTGTCGTTCTGATGGTCACCTCACAGTCAACTGCCTGGCTAGGCAGAAACCTCCCGCGGTCATACAGTTTGGTTCGGGCCTCCCTGGCTGCTCCTTTTTCGCCTTTGATGGCGACCTTCCTGTTCGGGAGGTGGCACCTGCTTTGTCCAATGCTGCGATTGTTACGGTCAAGGATCAAATGATCTCGCCTCAAATTCTTCTGGAAGGGCTTCGCATTTGGGATGAGGCAGGATGGGATTGGCAAGTGGTGCAGCTGTCTGATTTTGAGTTCTCGGTGGTGTTTCCCTCCAAAGAATATTTGCGGATGATTGCCTCATGCACTAGCTTCACCCTTCCCCTTAATCAATTGGTGGTTTCTATTAAAGCGGCTTCTTGCAGCGGTACGGCAGTTGGGCCACTCTCTCAAGTCTGGGTTCTGATTGATGATCTGCCTGCTGCTCTCCGTTCGTCTGCTTTTCTCTTGCCTTTTGGGGTGCTGATTGGGAAGCCCATCGAGGTGGATGAAGATTCTCTGAACAAAGTTGGGCCTGCTAGGATGAAGGTTTGGGTTTTGGATCCCGAAAGGGTGCATGGCTCGATTGATATCTTCCTGTCTCCCAATGGTATTAAGCTTCGGGTGCGGGTGGAGGGGGTGGCTGCTTTTCAGTCTTCACCCCCCCTCCTCCCCCTTCTTTCCCTTCGGACAAGCATGATAAAGAGGGGGATGGATTGCAGGGTGGCCCCAATCAGAGCAATGGGTCTAACCTTCGCTTCACCCAATCTGAATGGGATGGTCTGGCAGATTCTGAACGTGAACTGTTTCAATCTCAAGCTCCCTCTGGTGTTGCTCCTCGTGATGATTTGGTGGTCCCGTCTGATGCTCCCAAGGTTCCTGCTGTTGGTACTGATACATCAAAGTTACCGCCCTGCTCTGCTACTCCTGTATCTGGTGCTTGCTCCAACCTCCCTGCCCGCCCGCTCTCCCCCACTTGTTCTGGAATTGAAGATCTCCCGACCTCTCCGGTTCGTGATGTGATGGAAGCCCAGTCCCGTCGGAAGAAGAAATCCTCAGTGCGCAAATTCTCGGCTAAGAGCCGGAACTCTTCGGGCTCGAAACAATCCATGGCAGGGATCTGTCGGCGTCTTGATCATGATTTGGGTTCTATGTCACGCTCGGATCACCATGTTGGTTCTTCTGCTGCGCGGTCGCCTGCGATTCGATCCTCTATGTCCACGGCTCGCAAAGGCAGGCGGGTGGCCAATTCTGGTGTCCCTATTCTGGAGCGGGCTGAAAAGCATGCTGCGGCGAAGGATCTTCCCCCCACAGGTACATCCCCCGTCCCCTCTGTTGTTGTTTCTCCGGTTCGATTGGTTCTTCCTTCTCTTTCGGATGATCATCTTTTAAATATTATGTCGGATGTGGGGGTGGTGGTTGACTCATCTGTTGGCTCTCCTAGTTCTCTTCTTTCTGTTATTCGGGCTAACGAGCTGGCTCAGGCTGCCATTGCCAAAGCCAAAGAGGCAGTTGCCTCTTAGCTAGGGGCGTCTAGTAGTGGTCCGGCAATGGACGCGGGTGCTGGTAGTGGCCAGCCCCAATCCAACTTGTCTAAAAGGGGCATCAATAAACGTGTTAAACCCTGCGTGGCTCCTTGCAGGTCGAGCCTTCGAATCAAAAATCTTTCTTATAAATGAGGGCGCTATTCTGGAACATTAGGGGGTTCGGTGCTAGGGGGCGACGTGACCAACTTAAAGATCTGGTTCGATCTAACTCGATTGATTTTGTGGGGTTAGTAGAAACCTTCAAGGAATCCTTCTCCCCTAGTGAATTGTCGGCTATCATGGGTATGGACAGATTTTACTGGAACTTTTTACCTGCTGTGGGGCACTCGGGCGGGATTTTGATAGGGGCCAATAAAGATATTTTCGATTTTGTTGCTTTTGATCATGGGATATTTTGGGCCAGTGTTGTTCTCTCCCTTAAAGCTCATAACACTCTTTGTGAGTTTATCGTCGTCTATGGTCCTGCGGATCACTCCCTGTCACCTTTATTCCTTAATGAACTTTCGCTGAAGATCGATGCCTGTAACTTACCGATGGTTATCGGGGGAGACTTTAATTTGCTACGGTGCCCTAATGATAAAAGTAATGATATCTTCTCCTGGCCGCTGGCTAATTCCTTTAACGACTTCATTAGTGCCAATGCTATTCGTGAGTTACCTCGGGGGGGAGCTCGTTTTACCTGGTCTAATCATCAGGCAACTCCTATTAGATCGGTGCTTGACAGAGTTTTCCTATGTCCCAGGTGGGATACATTATTTCCTAGGGCCTCTCTTTTTGCTAAATGCATTATCGGTTCCGATCATACCCCCCTAATTCTTGATGATGGCTCCGTTAGCCTCAGACCTCCGGCTAGATTTCAATTTGATGCTTCCTGGCTGGCTGTAGATGGCTTTGTCGATTTGGTTGCATCGAAGATCTCCCTGTCTCTAGCTTCTAATGCTCGCTCCTTTGGGCCTCTAGACGATTGGCATGCGTGTTCCTATAACTTGCATAAATTCCTCAGAGGTTGGGCTTGGAACCATGCGGTGGAGGATCGTCGCACCAAATCCTTCCTTGAAGACCAGATCTTGTCGCTGGATCGTGCGGCTGGTACTATTGGGCTTTCCGATGATGGTTGGGCGGTTCGGTATAATCTTGAGGCTGCTTTATTGCAGCTTCACCATCAGGCTGAGATTTACTGGCCTCAACGGGGGACTCTTAACTGGACTCTAAAAGGTGACTCCCCTACGGCGTATTTCTTTGCGATCGCGAACGGTAGGCATAGACGGTGCGATATTAATAGCCTGCTCATTAACGGTGTTTTATCTTCGGAGCAATCTGTTATTATGGCTCATGTGGTGAACATCTTCTCATCACTGTTGGGGGCTAAACCTCCATCGGGCCTCTCCATAGCTCCCTCCCTCTGGAACTTTGGTCTTAAAATCTCTCCCGAGGAGAATGCCTCGTTGATGATCCCCCTCTCTGATCAGGAATTCTGGGAGGTTGTTAAATCTGCCAATCCCAATGCTGTGTCTGGGCCAGACGGCTTTTCTATTCCTTTCTTTCGAAAATTCTGGCCACAGTTGAAATAGCTGGTCTGTAACGTTATCCAGGGCTTTTTCCTTGGTACTGTCGATATCTCCCGCTTGAATTATGGTGTGATTACCCTGATCCCCAAGGTTAAGGGTGCTGATGTTATTTCCCAGTTCCGTCCTATTGCTTTGATTAACAGTTTTGCCAAATTCCCGGCTAAAGGCTTTGCGAATCGTTTGTCGCCGGTTGCCCATAGAGTTATTAGCCCCTTTCAATCTGCTTTCATAAAAGGGCGTTTCATCCTGGATGGTATCCTATCCCTTCATGAGATTGTTCACGACCTTCACGTTCGGAGAGCTAAAGCAGTTATCCTTAAGTTAGACTTCGAGAAAGCCTACGACTCCGTGACCTGGACTTTCCTCAAGCAGGTCCTTCTTGCTAAAGGCTTCGACGGTGCCTATGTTCATCGTATCATGCAGATGCTCTCGGGTGGCCATACTGCCGTCTCGGTTAATGGTGTTGTTAGTAATTTCTTCGCCAATGGTAGGGGTTTGCGCCAAGGGGACCCTGCCTCCCCCATTCTTTTTAATTTTGTGGCCGACGCCTTCTCGTGCATGCTTTCCAGGGCGGCCCGTTGTGGGCACATTGCCCCTGTAATCTCTCATCTACGTTCGGAAGGTGTTTCCCACTTGCAGTACGCGGATGATACAATTATCTTGGTGGAGTTGGATGACACCTGCATTGCTAATCTTAAATTCATCCTGTTATGTTTCAAAGCCGTTTCGGGTCTCAAGATTAATTTTTCCAAAAGTGAGGTCCTGGTGACGGGTGTGGATGAGACGGAAGCCTTGCGGGTTGCCAGGCTCCTGAACTGTTCTTTGGGCTCTTTCCCCTTTAAATACCTAGGCCTTCCTATCTCTCCGGGCATGCTCCATGCTAAAGACTTCGCTCCGGCGGTTGCTAAAGTGGGGAACAGGGTGCTCCCTTGGAGAGGCAGATATAACACTAATGCTGGCAAAGTCGCTCTAATTAACTCATGCTTATCCTCTCTCCCCATGTTTCTTATGGGCTTCTATCTTCTCACGGATGGCGTGCATGCTGGCTTTGACAAACATAGGGGAGCCTTCTATTGGAATTCCGCAGATAATACACGGAAATATAGATTGGTCAAGTGGCAGCTTATGTGTAGGCCTAAAAACCGTGGGGGTTAGGTATTATCAATACCCGAGTTATGAACTTATGTTTGCTTATCAAGTGGTGGTGGAAAATTCTGTAAACGGAAAATACTTCCCTCTTTCTAACCCGCTGTTTGCTACCGCGAGACGCGGATCTCAATTTTGGAAATCCCTTGTCAAAGTTTGACCTATTTTCCTAGAGCATGTTAAATTTAATGTTGGCAATGGGACGTCCGTCCGCTTTTGGCTGGACTGGTGGACGGGTGATGCCCCCCTTGCTGAGAGCTTTCCGGTTCTGTTTTCCTATTGTCCTAACCCGGCTATCTCCATTGCGGAGGTGGCGGCTAATAACTGGGATTTGGCCTTTCGTCGGGCCCTGTCTCCCGAAGAGTTGGAAGATTGGCAAAGTCTCTCTGCCCTCTTCCCCATGCTCTCGGAGTCAGCCGACGAGGTTGTCTGGCCCCACTCGGCCTCTGGTAGATTTACGGTCAAGTCGCTTTACTCTAGGCTTATTGGTGGTGCTCCTTCGTCCAGATTTTCCTGCGTTTGGAAGTCCAAGGTCCCACCTAAGATTAAAGTTTTCCTTTGGCAAGCTTTTCGTGGTCGCCTGCCGATTGCGGACCAGATTAAAAAACGCAATGGGCCTGGCTCTGAATTCTGTCATTTATTGGGGCTTTGGAAAACTCGGATCACATTTTTTTCAATTGCGTGCTGGCCAAGTTGGTGTGGTGCTGTGTCAGATCGTGGCTCCAGGTCCCTTGGAACCCCTCCTCTTTCTCCGATATCCGTACTCTAGCCAATGCTTTGGTTGGGGTCACCAAGAGGGTGTTTTGGGTTGGCCTGGGTGCCTTATGCTGGGCCCTCTGGACCACTAGGAACAAATTTACTATTGAACATATCTTCCCATCTAAACCTGCTGACGTTCTTTTTAAATCATGTATATTCTTGCAGCAGTGGAGATCATTGACTAAGGAGGCTGATCGGGATGCCCTGGACCTTCTCGTCAACAAAATACTGGCTTCGGCATCTCACATCTCCAGTCGGGATCATTTTGTCTACCATTGATGGTGCTGTTTGCGGAGTTTAGGTCTCCTCTAGCCGGCCTGCGTGCCGTGTATGGCAGTTGCCTGTACCCTTCTTCCCTTGGCGACTCTTTTATACTCTCTCCGTGTGCTATGCATTTTCCTCGTTAACTGTTATCCTGTTTGGTCTTGTGTGACACTGCCGTGTGGCTTTATTTATAAAGTCGGGCAATGGCCTTTTCTCTAAAAAAATAGGATTTGTCTCCACGTGTTCTTTTTTCAGATTGATGTGGGAAAATTTCAGTAGATCTATACCGTTATAACTCGGTCCCACAAGATTAACGGCTCCTAATTATTGATTAACGTGGGAATTTCTTGGAAGTGCCTAATTAGTATAGGTATAGATAGATAGATAGATAGATAGATAGATAGATAGATAGATAGATAGATAGATAGATAGATTTCAATTGTTTATATATTATCTCAATTCAAGCCACAAAATAACCCACCTAGTTTCTTTCTATATTCTCCGCATTTCATCCTCCATGTCCTAACACTGAATGTCTTAGATAATTTGGTGACAGATCATATTGCATTTTACTTACACATGCTCTTGAAATTGTACACAGTATGCATCACATACTTATAGTGCTACTTCTTGTGTTCTCTATGGGTTCCAAAAATTTCTTTGTAGAATCAAATTAGTAATGGAATATACGGATAACATTACGATTTGGCTGTGTACCACGAAGAATTATGGAAAACAGATTTGTTTGGGATACGTGTTCAGTTCTGAAGGCAATGGTATAACAACTATGGCTAGAGCATCTTCAATTAAATGCAGCCCTGTTCATTTTTATTTACCATTAAGAGTTGAATATATACTCCTTATGGTGAAATATTGATGTCTGCTATTTACGCTTTGTGTCCTATATTTTTGTCTCACCGTACTGCAATAAGAATATTATTCAAATTGTTCACCACGATGTCTTATATTTTGGTGCTTGCAGGTTTGGCACTGGGATAACTATTTCTAGATGATAAACTGAAATTTCTTGTAATATCCAGTGTCTTGCGTTGTCGAGTGTCACTCTTTCATTATGAAGGTATTTGTCCGACATCATAAAAAATCCTGAATTTTGCATGGGTGATTGGTTTAACAACCTCAATCTCTGCACCTCACTGCCAACCACATGCAAGCTTCCCCCATACTTTTGGTGAGAGCAGCGATTTCATTGGCCTTTAGCCTGTTTGGATTTCAAGTTTGATAGGTTCCCCAACCCAGATTATAAACCCCTTTGATTTGTTTCCTTGTTATAACTCTGTGTGCAATTTTGTTTCTTTGTCACAATCTGGTCGATCCATTCTTATCTACAAATGCTTATATATAAACAGATGCATACAAGGTTCACAGTAGTCTTGCAGTTTGGAATACCAAAAAAGCATGTGTTTGAGTCATATAGCATTAGATATCATTTTCTTGTTTTCTATTTTTTGATCGACTTTTTGTATCGTGCTCTATGAGTAGATATGAATCAAATAGCAAGAGCAATATTGTTGTCTAATTCTTGAAGTATCCGCCTTCCGAGCAGACCTTGAACACATGACAAGGAAACGAGGATATTTCAGAGTCCCGGTTTCACTATGTTCAAGGACTTAGGGGTCACCACCATTATTGCTTCCTTCCACAACTAAAGGTCTTAGGTATTGGTTTTTGTTTCCTAATAGTTGTTTGGAGATCATGATAATAGTTTTCAGTAAGATAGCTAGAAAAGCGATTAGCATTGCAATGTTTTTTTTTCTTGAGAACGATAGCTTAGAGCATCTACAACCGGATACACTAAATCCAACCCTCTCAAACGCCCGCGGACACGCCCGGGTGTGTCCGCGGACTGTGACCAATCACACCTCAAAAAAATTATTTCACAACTGAATACCTCAATTACGAAACCTCGTTCCATATAGTTACATGCAACGTGAAACCTAATCTAAGCGAAGCCCGTCTGGTTCCGCCGTGTCCATGTCTGGCAGCCGGCTGCGCCTACCCTAATGTTGCTCCTGCGCAGATGAGGTAGAGTAGGACATGGGAAACCCACCGGCTCACGGCTCAAGGCACTGTCGTCTCCCATGCCCTACTCATCCTGTTCGGAGCCCTCCGCCTTCATGTTGCCGATTGAAGTGAGGTCGACAATGGATTCGTCGTGCTCGGGGGATGCCGACACGGCCACCATAGTGCGGCTATGCCGTCCGGGGTTGTAGGACATTCATTGAGGCACCGGAGAGTGCGATTCCGCCTCGTCGACATCAGCAGCGAGGGCCGCCGTGGCCTCCGTCCCCTCTGCCTCGCATGAAGGGCACGCCGCACTATACACTCAGTGTACGGTCCAAGGATGGCCTCGTCGTTGGCACGCTAACGAAGGGGATGTGCTTCTGCCACGACGTTCCACGCCGGACGAAGAGCACCGCCTCCGGTGAGGTAGCGAAGACACATTGCACGTCGGACAATGCGCCATTTGGGCGGACGCGATTGGTTCCCACCTGCGGGCGTGCCTGAGCGCAATGCTAACGGACATCTTTTCCTCGGGCCCGACCTAGATGAATTAGAAAATAATTTCCTATTGTGTTATCATGCATTGCACGTGCAAGCTTACTAGTTATACAAGACGCTCCAAGCAAAACTCATAATATGTGACGAATAAAAATATAGCTCCAAGTAAAATACCGATGGTTGTTAGACGAAAGAGGGGATGCCACTCGGGGGCATCCCCAAACATAGTTGCTTGATACTTCTTGAATATTATCTTGGGGTGCCTTGGGAATCCCCAAGCTTAGCCTTTTGCTAATCCTCATTCCTTCATCCATCGTAATATCACCCAAAACTTGAAAACTACAATCACACAAAACTCAACAAAACCTAAGCGAGATCCGTTAGTATAAGAAAGCAAATTACTACTATAAGTACTGTTGCAAACCCATTCATATCTTATTCTGGCATTATATCTACTGTATTCCAACTTTTCTACGGCAAAAACTCTTCAAAGGATACCATAGGATCATCAAAACAAGCACACAACACAAAGAAAATAGAATCTGTCAAAAACAGAACAGTCTATAGCAATCAGGATATTTCGAATACTTCTCTAACTCAAAATATTCTGAAAAATTAGGAAAACGTGAGAAATTTGTATATTAATCTTATGCAAAAACAATCAGTATTTTATCACTCTTCTATTAAAAACAAAACTTATTTTCATGAGCGCAAACATTTCTGTTTTTCAGCAAGGTCAAATCAACTATCACCCAACATGATCCCAAAGGCAAACACTAATTTAAACCACAAAAACACATCTAAACAGAGGCATAATTGGGTATTTTATTGAAAATAGCAAGAAAATCAAAAAGCAAAAAGATACAAGTTGGGTTGCCTCCCAACGAGCGCTAACGTTTTACGCCCCTAGCTAGGCATAAAGCAAAGGTCTAAGTGTTGTCATCTTTGTTACTAGATCCATAAGATGCCCTCATGATTGACTCATATGGTGGCTTAATTCTAGTTCTAGGGAAGTGTTTCATACCCTTCCTTAGTGGAAATTGAAATTTAATATTGCCTTCTTTCATATCAATCACGACACAATAGTACGTAAAAACGGTCTTCCAAGAATAGTTGGACAAGATGGATTGCAATCAATATCAAGAACAATAAAATCTATGGGCACATAATTCCTATTTGCAAGAATAAGAACATCTTTAATTCTTCCCATAGGTTTTTTAATAGTGGAATTCGCCAAGTGCAAATTCAAAGAACATTCTTCGATATCGATAAGACCAAGCACATCACATAAATATTTCGGAATTGTCGAAGCACTAGCACCCAAGTCACATAAAGCAAAACACTCATAATTTTTAATCTTGACTTTGATAGTAGGTTCCCATTCATCATGTAATTTTCTAGGAACTGAAACCTCTAATTCCAACTTTTCTTCTAATGCTTTCATCATAGCATCAAGAATATGTTTAGTAAAAGCTTTATTTTGTTCATAAGCATGGGGTGAATTTATCATGGATTGCAACAAAGAAATACAATCAATCAAAGAGCAACTATCACAATTAAAGTGTTTGTAATCCAAAAGAGTGGGCACATCACTAGTTAAAGTTTTGACCTCTTCAAACCCACTTTTATCAATTTTCTCAACAAGATTTTCACCCTCCGAATTATCGGACACCTTCTAGCTAAAGTTGACTCTTCTTCAGTCCCTTTATTATCAATCTTAATTTTACTAAACAAAGAATCAATATAAGAAACACCAATCATTTTAAGATCTTCATCATTTTTTCCTTCTAACGAGATTGGTTTAGCGGTCATTTGATTTACTAGGGTAGCTTGTGCATCGGATATTTTGCCTAGCAAACTTTCAGCAAAAGCATACTTAGATTGGAGATTGCAAACTTCTCTACTAATATCATCAAGTTGCTCTGTTATAGCATCTAGCACAATGGAGTGCTCCTTAAGTTCTTCGGTAAAATACTTTTTATGCTCAAATTGTGTAGTCATATATTCCTTAGTACTTTTCTCAATTTCAAGCAAAATATTGGGGTGAGGAACATCATAATATTTTCTTTGAGGCATCATGACTACGCAAACAAGAACACACGCAAAAACAGATCTGATGAGAAAACGGCAAACGAAAAAGAGGGCGAATAAAACGGCAATTTTTTTGTGAAGTGGGCGAGAAGAAAATGAGAGGCAAATGGAAAATAATGTAAATTGCAAGGAGATGAGATTTGTGATTAGGAACCTGGTAGATGTTGATGATGTCTCCCCAGCAACGGCGCAACAAATTCCTTTTGATGCGGCTTGAACTACGTTGGTATTTCCGCAAAGAGGAAGGGATGATGCAGCACAGCTACAGTAGGTATTTCCCTCAGTGATGAGAACAAGGTTATTGAACCAGTAGGAGAACCACGCAACACGACGTAAACAGCTCCTGCACACAAAGAACAAATATTTGCAACCCGACATAAGAGAGGGGTTGTCAATCCCTCACAGGTAAAAAGATAGATAAAATTGTAGTAGTTTGGATAAATAGATCTCGCGGGAACGCGAGATAAAATAAATAAAAATAAATTGCAGCAAGGTATTTTTGTATTTTTGGATTAATAGATCTAAAAATAAAATAAAATAAAAATAGATCGTGAAGGATAATATAATAAAGAAGAGACCCGGGGGTCCGTAGATTTCACTAGTGGCTTCGAGAAAAATAGCATACGATGGGTAAACAAATTACTGTTGGGCAATTGATAGAACTTCAAATAATCATGACGATATCCAGGCAATGATCATTATATAGGCATCACATCCAAGATTAATTGACCGACTCCTGCTTGCATCTACTACTAGTACTCCACACATCGACCGCTATCCAGCATGCACTACTAGGGAAAAGCTTATAGACAGACGCTTACTAGTAGCGCGGGTTTATACCCCTCACTACTGCTACTTACTAGTAGCGCAGATTTTTACCCCTCGCTACTACTAAGTTGATAGTAGTAGCGCGGGTTTTTACCCCTCGCTACTACTAAGTGGTCTCTACCGTGCCCCCCCCCCCCCCGGGAGATGCTATAGTAGTAGCGAGGGGTATAAACTCGTGCTACTACTAAGTTGATAGTAGTAGCGAGGGTTATAAACCCAGGCTAGTACTAACTACATGGTTTTTAAAGAGCCCTGAAATCCCCATCTCCTCCCCCAAATCATTTCTCTTCCTCGTCACTCTCCCCCTCTCTCTCCATAGGCTCTCACATGGACCTCCTATGCATGCGCGCCTCCTCCTCCATGGCGCCAAAAGAGGCCGTCACCTCGCGCCGCCCGCGTCCCGGAGCTCGCCGGTCTTTCCCGCATCTTTGTGCCACCATGCTGGAGCACCTCACCACCGGCGACCAACCCCGCTGCTACCTCCATCTCCTTCCTCTCTCCCTCATTTTTCTTTTTCTCTCTCTCCCTCTGGTTTGACTCACCCTCCCATGTCCATGCCCATGCAGGTCGTCGCCATGGACGACCAAGAGCTTGCTGCCTTGGCTACGAAGAGAAGCCCCACGCCGCCGCCTTGCTCGGCCATGGATACGTACCCTCTGCAGCAGCCGGTGCAGCATCTGGTTAGCCGTTGCCCTTCAGCAGCTCCGGCGACCCCTGCCATCGCTGGATCAAACCATTGCTGCCATTGACAACACGCACGGGATCGAGAATTTTTTTTGTTTTTGAAATGAATAGTAGTAGCACGGGTGGCACCCACACTACTACTAACAGACGTAGTAGTAGCGCGGGTGCGTCCGCGCTACTAATACAAGTTAGCTGTAGTGCCGTAGTAGTAGCGCGGGCACCCACGCTACTACTAGCTATTTAACTCGTCCTACTAATAGGTTGCTCCCCAGTAGTGATGCATCTAGTGTATTAAGTTCATGGAGAAACGGAGTAATTCAATTAGAACGATGACATTATGTAGACAAGATCTATTTATGTAGAAATAGAACCCATCTTGTTATCCTTGATAGCAACGATACATACGTGCCATTTCACCTTTTGTCACTATGATCAAGCACCGTAAGATCGAACCCATCACAAAGCACCTCTTGCCATGGCAAGAAAAATCGATCTAGTTGGCCAAACTAAATCAAAGATTTGAAGAAGAAATACGAGGCTATAAGTAATCATGCATATAAGAGATCAGAAGACTCAAATTACTTTCATGGATAAAAACATAGATCTGATCATAAACTCAAAGTTCATCGGATCCCAACAAACACACCGCAAAAAGAGTTACATCAAATAGATCTCCAAGAGACCATTGTATTGAGAATAAAAGAGAGAGAGGAAGCCATCTAGCTACTAACTACGAACCCATAGGTCTACAATAAACTACTCACGCATCACCGGAGAGGCACCAATGAGGATGATGTACCCCTCTGTGATGGTGTCTAGATTGGATATGGTGGTTCTGTAACTTGCGGCGGCTGGAATTGATCAACGTTGACTCCCCTAGGGTTTCTGGAATATTGGGGTATTTATAAAGCAAAGAGGCGGTGCGGGAGGCAAGCAAGGTGGGCACAACCCACCTAGGCGCGCCTGGGGGCCCAGGCGCGCCCTGGTGGGTTGTGCCCCCCTCGGGGCACCCCCCGGGTCCTTTCTTGGCCCATCTAGTGTCTTCTGGTCCAGGAAAATACACAAAAAGTTTCACTGCGTTTGGACCCCGTTTGGTATTGATTTCCTGCGAAGTAAAAAACAAGCAACTGGCATTGGGCACTATGTCAATAGGTTAGTCCCAAAAGATGATATAAAGTTGCTATAAAATGATTGTAAAATGTCGAAGAATGATAATATAACAGCATGGAACAATCAAAATTATAGATACGTTGGAGGCGTATCACTTATCCCAGATTTGTTGCTTCCCTTCATAACCATGAGTGCCTACATTGTTGTTCCCTACCATTGGCTTCGAAGCTACGCAAACTTCTCTTTCTCCTGTTTGTATGCATCTGAGTCACCATAATCAAAGAACTCCTTCCATTCCTCATCGGTAGTGCTAGGATATAGATTTTTTATATACTCTATATCATACTTGTCGTCAAGTAGCTTGTTTGCACGTATCTATTACTATTCAAGGCCTTAGTGAACACGCGCATGGCATGGATTTCTACAAGTGCACTGTCTCGGTCGTTGAACTTGAAAATATCTCTCATCTTTCCTAACAGGAGGTTTGACCATTGCTTATTTTTAGGGCCCCTTAAGCATCTAACGTTGATGCAACTGTTTTTACGGGCGACGACAGCTAGGAAGTTGCCCCATTTTGTTGCGTTCTTGATCAGACTAACGGGTCTCCCCTCTTTGTTAATCCATTTTATTATGTAAGTAACTATAGGAACCTTATTCCGTGACCTACGCTTTCACGGCTGAATTTCCAAATCATCTTGTGCACCATTGAGGTCTGCTTCCTCTTCAGCACCATCCAACTCTTCCTCATCAGTAGCAGCGTCGGAATATCCTTCCCTATCTTGCATTTCCTCTTCAATCACATCTGAATCTTCTTCCCCATCTACCCCTCCATCCTCAGCATGATCGCTCGCCTCGTGCAACTCGTAAGCATAACCTTGCTCATCCTATTGAGGAGTCAAAGCCTCGGCCCGAGACCGTGTATGTCTCACCATCGTTTATCTGCAAAATGAAGATTGCATCCATAATGAGTAAAAAAATTGGCATGACCTTTGCTAAAAATTGGACGTATAGAATGCTAGGAATTCGACGAAATGGAAGTGAATCAACATTTTGTCAAAACTTTCATTCATATTCGCTGTAAAAGAAGACAACAAAACCGCAATGAAATTCACCACCAGCCATCGCCATTTATCGAAAAAAATTGGCATTGACCTTTGCTAAAAATTGGACATATGGAATGCCATAAATTCGATGAAATGGAAGTGAATCAACATTTCATCAAAACTTTGACACTCTTTTCTATTCCATGTAAATCAAACCGCGCGTGAGCATCAATATACATCACAATCAATTGTATCATATTCATCCATCATAGCAGAACAACCCGTGAACACGAACATATATAGCACATGCAATGAATAATAGAAACCATTTGAAATCAATGAATATGTATAGCCAAAAACAATGAACTCAAGCAACAAAACGAGAGCAGCATTGTGTAAAGATGGCCAAGCAGTTGTTGGTGCGGGAGGCACGCGCGCCGGCGGAAGGGTATGTGGAGATGGCCGACGATGTCGTCCGTTGGTGCGAGCGGAGGCGCACCGATAGATGGGGTCGGTGAGGTCCGAGAAGAGCAGGGGTTGTTGGTGCGAGCGGAGGCGCACAGACAGAGGGGGTCAGTGGGGGCCAAGAAGAGTAGTGGTGGGTGGCCGATGGCGCGCGGGTGGGTGGAGGGGGGGGGGAGAGGGAGTGGCGGAGCCTGCGGTGGCGCTCGTTTCCGGTGCTTGCGGGGACTAGCAGAGCGCGGTGGCGTTCGAGGGGGGGGGTATTGGGTGCGGTGGGCGAGCTTTGAAATTGGGCGGGCATGGTTGGGTATCTTTCCCGGCCGACCGCGCAGACATAATTTTCGTCGAGTCCCGCCTTGAAAATTTGAAAATTAGCAGCTATGGCGGGTGAGTCGAATGGCCAGTGCCGTGAACCACCCGCCACAGCTATGTTCTACTAAAAACGGGCACCGGGCAAGGTTAACTAGTGGCGGCTACTAAGGCCCGCCCTCCACTGCTTGGTCCTCTACCTATGGCGGGCGCCTATTAGCACCCGTCACAGCTAAGTTACAAAAGCGAGCCCCCCTGGGGGGGGCATACATGTGGTGAGCGGCGGGCTACGCCTGCCACAGTTAACCTCCTAATTAACTGTGGCAGGCAGATTTTATTACCTGCCACTGCTCATTTTGAAAAATAGCTATGGCGGGTGCCCCACCTTTACCACCACTGATTAGTGTTCACCTATAAGTCATTTTCTAGTAGTGCATGCCTGCAACAGCCATGGGTTATCACACATACTGATGGCAAGACTTCTCTATACTTGTTGTAATACGTGACTAAACTATTATGACAGAGGTTCGACATAGAGACACAACCAAGGCCAAAATATAAATGGTTCGAGGATGTACAAATTATGCACGAAGCAAACCACAAAGCTTCAGGGTAATGAACATTCATGGAATCATGGGTGTTTTGATCAAGAACAAGTCTTCACCTCGCCATCATCATCATCATACCAAGCATGCCACGGGGTCACTGTTGGAAGCTTGAGAGCATCAATGTTGTATCTAGTTGATGTTACTAGAATCATTGCATCTGTATCTCCACTGTATAAAGTAAATAAAATATCAAAACAAAAGATATGTATATGTTTACCCCAACATTTGTACAAAGCCATGATGTTTAAACTACACAATGGGGAAAGTAGCTAAGGTTTTAACAGCACCTTTCGGAAGGTCAAAGCCATGATGTTTAAAGTACACAGTGGGAAAAGTTGCTAAGGTTTTACCAAGACCTTTTGGAAGGTCAATATCACACAACCATGTTAAATGTGAAGAGAGACTAACAAAAATTAATTAACATCGGACTAGGAGAACTAGGTTGTACACAACCATCTGATAAACCCACTTCTCTACGGTGACAATATATTAACAGTTTTGGGGAAATAAACTAACTGAATCCCAAATCTACAACATGGAGCATAGTTTAGTATATAGCCATCTTTGTGTGCCTGAGTGGGTAAAGACTTCAGAGAGTTAGGAGTAACTTGAACATCCATATACGAACCCCATATTGAATAAGTTCGTTATAGATATGCAGTATAGATTTTTTTAATCCTTCCAGTTGGTGTTAATAACTTCACTGCAAAGAATGTCAATAGTACCTGCTAGCAGTGGCGAATCTTGGATGAAAATCGAGGGCGGGGTCAAAGTTAACGGTGTGGAAAAGAGCCACTAACTCCTAATTCTTTTGCCCAAAGAAGGTAAAATTTGCCAGAACTTTTTGAAATATGAAATCTTGAACCAAAAATTTGTTATATTTAGCAAAATAGCCAATATCTCAAAATCTTGTATCCCATATTAGCTCAGAATTTTCCAGAATACTGCTGGGAATATATAGTATTTACTGATTTTTCTGAATTATTTAAAAAATATCAAATATTAGACTTTTCTAGCAAAATAGCAACCAGTTCGAACTAATTTAGTAACATGTTCGACCATACCACAAAGATTCATATTCGAAAGCAATACAATTTACACACCAATACAAAAGAACTAGAGAAGCAACAACAATGATAGTAATCTTGCTTACTAATGGTATTGCAGAACAACTAGAAACCAATATATAGAAATAGATGCCCAATTATCCAACCGCAAGCCATCTGTCCAAATTCGCATAAGTATTAGCAATATAAAGGTACACCAATATAAAGCATCAATAAGTGACTACTAACACTAGTAAAACTGAGATATACCTCTAACAAATCACATTGTACTCACGAGGCAAGTGTCCATTGCGATCTTTCATTTTCTGGAATCGTATCATAATTTGATCATCGGGGATACTTTTGAATAACCTTTTATCGCAAGAGCACACCATTAAATCATTGAGCCAATCATCTGATATCTTATTGCGCAAATCAGTTTTAATGTTCTTCATTGCTGACAATATTCGCTCAACCGAAAAAGTTGCCACTTGAAGAATCAATGTCAACTCGATGAGGATATACCAATTGGAAAGTTCTGTGTTTTGTTGTTTGAACCATCAACCGAGCAAGGGTAGAAACATCCGAACATCCATTGAATTCATCACTTCTGCTAATATTTGTAAGGAATGTAGGAAGTTGAGTTCTTAGCAACAACCGTTCAGCTTGTGTAAAATCCTCAGCATAAATTTCAGCAAGCCGAATAAGTTTTTGAACATTAAACTTTGTGAAGTTGTTTGTTGGAGTAAGGCAATACATGCAATCCACTAACTCGGTGTTAATTAACTTCATTGAATCGGTGATTCATCTTGGTGAGAGTTGCATCAAGAGCAACACTGAATATGCTAACCTTGAAATAATGATGTCAAGTCACCTTATCCTTGTTGCGAACAGATTGCCCCATAGCTCCAACAAGATCATCCATATTTGGCACCTCAATGCCATGTTCCTCACAGAAGCTGATTGCTTGGTCGCATAATGACTCATACACATTGTCCCTCATATTTTGCAAAGCTTCTTTCACATCCAAGATCAAATGCATGGCTTCAACAACATCTTGTTTCTTTCTTTGCAAAGCTTGTGATAGCAAATTAGCGATGCTCAACAAGTTTATTAAGAATAGCATGATGAACACAAACTGGAAGCATTCCATCTGTATGATCAAACCTGAAGCTCCACCTTGAGAAGTGTGTTCCCGGGCATCATCGATCACAATTGCAAGCACATCCACCACTGCATTCCACATTGTGTACATACGAAGCAAGGTTCTAAGATGTGAGCCCCAATGAGTAGCTCCTGGTCTAGCTAGGTTAGTTCCTTGATGTAACCTAGTTCCAGATGATATCTTACAATTTTCCATCATTTCTATCAAGTTGTCTTGATGCTTTGCAAGCAATGCATCCTTCCATTTGCAAGATGAACCCACCTGAGTAACTATCAAGGGAAGGTAGTTGAAAAAATCAGCAATAACTGGACAACACTGAGCCACTGTGACAACCACTAACTGCAACTGATGGGCAAAGCAGTGAAAAAAGAAAGCATGTGGACTCTCATCACGAATTAGCTTTTGCAACTCGTTGAATTCTCCTCTCATATTTGAAGCCCCGTCGTATCCCTGTCCACGTAGCCTATTAATAGGCAGGCTATGGTACTCCACACATGAACCAGTGGTTCTTTAATTCCAGCAGATGTACAATCTGTGATGTGCTTAATAGCAAGAAATCTCTCTTGAAGCTCTCCGTGATCATCTAAAAATCTACAAATTTGGGAAGATACAAGTTAAAAGATATAAATGAACACGGACTATGCAAGTTTGGGAAGCTACAAGTTAAAGACAGAAATTCATATGCATTACCTCAAAATTATTGTCATTTGCTCCTTTATTAAGCAATCTCTAGCCTCATCAATAAGTATCGAGAAATTCTTATCTCCAAGCTCATCCTTGATGACTTTGGTTACCTCCAATGCACAACATGTAGCAAGGTCCTTTTGAATATCTGGACATATCATAAGTGCATTCCCTTGCCCCTTATCAAATGCATCTTTCACATCCTTATTCTTGTCCTTATACCAGGCCAAGAAATCCCTGAATTTGCCTTTGTTGATGGAATTGGAAGATTCATCATGTCCACGAAAAGCTTCCCCTTGAGCTATGAGATACCTTGCACAATCCAATGATGCAGCCAAGCGGATTTTATATTTTATATCAGCCTCTTTATTGTAAACTCGCATTTTGGTAGCCACGTTGGCCCTTTGATTGTTGAAATCAACACATAAGCCCACAACAATGTTGTGGTAACTAGATGGACCACCAACATGTTTCTTAAAATTTCCCAAAGTAGTTTTCCAACGCTTGTAACCATCTACTGTAAATACATCATTGGCAAATCTAGCTACTTGTGATGGATTCTTGAAGAGAAAACAAGGGAAACAAAAGGAAGCCACCTTTTTCACACTATATTCCAACCAATCAAACTTATCTAGCCATTGTGGTTGAAAGGATCTCCAAATTTTACCATCCAATCCCACTTCAAATTTATGCCTGATAGCTAAATTTCTTTGTTTCAACAAATAAGCTCTTCTCACTTCACTTTGAATTTCAGGGGCATAATCTTCTATTGGTATTCGATCAGCTCGATCAACAAAAGTCTGACTTGGATGGAATTCCAGTATATGATGCTTTGGTGGTTGGTTTGTGCTCTCATTAGTTGGGGGATTGGTACTCTCATTTGCATGGGGAATAGTGCTCTCATCGACATCGGTTGAGGGATTAGTACTCTCATTTGTTGGAGTAGGATGAATTATGTTCTCAATAGGGGCTGGTTGAACAACAACGTCATCTGGAGGAGCATTGGGTTCGGAAACAACAAGGGGAGCATTTGAATTTCTTGCAAACCAGTTGTGCAAAGTTCTTTTCTCTTCATTTCTACAAACAATAATGATGATTAGTACTTGGTTAATCTTATATACACAGCTATTATATTGGTTCTCTTCTCTAGTACTTGAACAGTCTAACTAACCACTGTTAACAACTAGCTACCATTAGTTCGTTAGAATGAATTAGTAGCCAAATAGGAACCCAAATAGCTAGCTACAAATAGCTACAGAGTACAGAACTACAGACTATAGAAGTACATAATACAATCTTCAGGATCAGCCGTTCAGGAGCTATTCGAGTAGAGCAGCGAGCAACAGCCGGATGGCGCAGCAGCTCGGATGGCCTAGGCGCCCAGCAATCAGCTAAGCCCCCCTCCTCTATTACATTGCCACGCTGGGGAGCGCACGAGTCAGATGGAGATGCAGTCTGGCGCCGTTTTGGGGAGGGGAAATTGACCAGATTAGGGGAGAGCAGTCCAAGCGCCGATTTGGGGAGGTGGGCCGGCAGTGGCGGTGCGAAGGAGAGGTCCGACGACAGGTGCTGGTGCGAAGGAGGGGTCCGGCGACCGGCGGCGGCTAGGGCACCTGCACAGGGGCGGCTCGAGTGGGACAAGCGAGCGACTGCAGATGGTGGAAGGAGCATGCGCACGTGTCTCTGCTCTGGGAATTGATGGGCTGGAAAGGGCTATTGAATGGCTGGGCTGGGCCTTGAAGTTTGAAACTAGTACTAAAAAATGGCATCGCTGGAGGGCAGGCTCGAGCCTGTTTAAGCCTGCCCAGGAGATTTTCCACTGCCTGCTAGAGTTATTGTTGACGCTCAAAATTGGCACAGTCATAAAATTAGCTTAGGTTATATCAAGACTAATTCAAACTTATGATTGGAAGTCACCTTGGAATGTCTCTCTTCGAGAAGATCAAGATGGATATGAAGATGGTCTAAAACGGAGCTCGGCTGCAAAAGTTAAGACAAGTTCAGAGATGCTCATATTTACATAATATTATTAAATGGCCAGAAACTCAATTAATATGGCCTCGTATGGAAAATGTATCAACACAAAAGTTATGCATCTCGTCGAAACGGTTGATTTTGATATAAAAATCGTCTTAATTCGAGGTCGTATGCAACCTGTGAGAGCAAAACAAGGTCATAAACAGAAGTTGCAGAGTCATTTCGGACCGACCGAGTTGATTTGATCGGTGAGACCGAGTTGGTCCGGAAAATTACCAGAGAGTTCGCAATGTTCACTCGGTGGGACTGAAACGAACCAATCGGTGGAACCGAGTTGATCCGGGAAACTACCAAAGATTCCTGTCCGAGTTAGGTTAGGGTTTTTGATGTTTTGGACGGAATTTTTAGTCCTTTTCTTGTACAGGAAGTCCAGCCGTCTTATAAATAGATGAGAGGTGACGGCCAATTGAACAACAAACAATCGAACAAATCATCTACCACTTTTTACCTTTACTTTTATCTCTCTTCCTTGTTCTTCTTCTTCCTCGTTCTTCGTTCATTCTTTTTATTGCAGGGCGGCGAACCTCGAGGCCCTTGAACCGGTCAGGACGACCTAGGGCAGCCCATAGCCGCCGCGCGCCCTGACGGGGTTCCTCCTGGGCGTGTGGGGTTTTGGGTCTACAAAAGCACCCGCCGGATTGCCTGCGTACTGCGCTTCCGGCCGGGTCTCCTTCGATGTGAGCTGTGGTGCATCACCCCCGGCGTCGAGGGTACACAGTGACGTGTTCGTGTGCGAACAGTTATATTGATGATAGCTTTTGGCCTTCTATATTCTAGCCTTTTGACTTTCCCTTATACTTGTATATGATGGTTTTGGCCTCTCAATAATATTAAGCTGCCTTCCCCTTTTTAGGAAAGGAGGTTAAACCTCCTGCCTCTGCATCAATTGATGCATACAACCATCTGTATTAATTTTTTCACGAAGGTCTGACAAGAACATACATCAAGCCACCCGAAGCCGCCACACTCACACTTACAAACTTGATAATGTGGAGTGCTCTCACTCCCTATATCTAAAACCGATGTCGTCACCAATCCATCCATATAACATATCGAAACCAACAACCATTGTAGTAGACCTAGAGCGTACACCACATGCACATGTTTTAGAAGCATCCATCATCATCAAACTGTTGTCCCATCTTCAGAAGAGTGATCTGCATCATCCTTGTCAGTCCGGCCATCCATTAAGGCCGCCACGGCCGCCAACTACGCGGCCGCCCTGCGATCGTCCATCCCGACGCGGAGACTCTAGAAGATCGGTCGTGCGTAGCACCAACCGAACAGGCATGACACAGCGTAGCACCTATCGGCTAGGCATGACTTGACATCTCCACCGAAGCTCTGTTCAAGATGAAGATGCTCCACCTCCTGCCTCTGTCTTCCAGCGCTGCTCCACAAATGATGCTCCCAAGAGAGAAACGACACAGGTGTGCCGCCATTGCCCGATGTAGAAAACCAGATCCTAGGGTTTCTCCCAGAGCAGCACGAGTGGGTCAATAGTATTTACACAACAATGTCTTCATCAAGGTAACGTCGCAGAATACCGCCATCGCCTTCCTTCGGCTCAGTATTCACCGGCAACAATGTCTCCCTGACTCGCAGCCGGGACTAGATGACAGATCTCAAGATCCGACCTCCCAGCCTCATGCCGACCACCTCCACCGGAGGAGATGGCCACCACTGCTGGTTGTATCTGCTAGAACAGATCTGACCGGAGGTGCCGAGCAGTCTACCAGGCCCTCCACGCCACCGTCGATCCGTAGCCTGATGGAGCGCGTCGCAGCATAGCCACCTGCCGTTGTCGACCACCTCCAGCGGAGGAGATGACCCCCACTGCCGGATGCGCCGACTTGAACAGATCTAATTGGAGGTGCCGCCGAGCACTCCACTAGGCCCTCCATGCCGTCGTCGATCAGAAGCCAGATGGCGCGCCGCTGTCGACCGCCTCACGCCACCGCCCGAACCAGTACAGCCGCCGCATGCCCCCGCCCCTGACCAGGCTGCCCGACGTGCCTGCAGCCGCCGTCGCCCGAGGCAGGGCCAGCCACCACCGTCGCCGCCTCACCTATCGCCACACTCTGCAGGATCGGACGCACCTCCACATGTGTAGGGGCCCTGCAACACCCCTGAGACACGAAAGGGGAGTCCCCTGCCATCGCCGTCGGCCCTTGGGTGTAGCCCGGCGGCGACGGAGGGAGGGGAGGCGGGAGTGCTCACCACTGTTCCTCTACTTCGTCTACGTCCGCGTCACCTTCGTCATCACCATGTGCACCACCACCGAAGTCGATTGATTCGCCGACGAGAAGGCCGCTGCTGCCAAGAAGGCCGCCGAGGAGACCGCTCCCGCCACGGCTTCTGGCAGGCCCACTGGAGTATCACGTTTATCCCGATCCTGTTTATTTTCCTGTGGGTGCAGTACTAGCTATTTTCGTAAATATTTCTACTATCTTCCTAGTACATGATTATCTGGTTAGAAATCAGTACTATGCTCATGATTTATACGTGGATTAAATTAATAAAAAATCCGCTCATATGCTCAACATTTACAAGACGTGAGTTAGGATCAAGATATTGTGGCTCCTTGTGGGTCAGGGTCATCAAGATACATCGATCACAATGACGATGTACAAGTGAGTCAGGATCAAGATATAGTGATGTATACTTCCCAGAAAAATTATGCGTCAAATATATTGGCAAAATGACACTAGTTAATGTTACACGCATGCATATTGATGCATTGCACATCATATGCATGGGTGGTTGACCAATCGAAAAATAGTGTGGTTTTCTGTAGCTCAGGCTACACGGTACCCCTTATCTTTGCCATCCATTTATGCATCAAGATCCGTGCAGACACATTTGTCTTTTTTGTTTCTCTCAAACCACACAACATATGAACTTTAACTTTTGCAGAACAACAATACATTCTAACTGCAATCTAGGAAAAAACTTTCAGATTTTTTCATGCATTTTAAATACTTGAAATAATATTTTTATTCAAAGAAAATATCATTTTGTATATTTATATCAGATCAAAAAATCTGAAAGTTTTTTCACACGTTGATGTTCTAATGTTTGTTCGATCTGCAAAGTTTGAAGTTCATATGTTGTTTCGTTTTTGAGAAACAAAAAAGAGAAATCTTCTTGTTGTTAGTTAGTTGGAGAGTACGGATCTCAAAGCAAGGTTGGAGGGTTGAGGATAAGAGGTTCCATGTAGCCTGAGCTACAAAGAAACTTTGTGATCGAATAAGGATGTTGCATGCTCAAACAAGTACTGCAGAGATAATACGGTCGTGCATTTTAATTTAAAGGAACATCATCAAGGAGGATATGGTGCTAAAGCTGCAACTTTAGCTGGCAACGACCACCAGATTAGTGGACACGCAAGTGGGACAAGTTTTCAACCTGGATAAGCATTTCTCTCCCTCGCAAAAAAGAAAGAAAAAGCATGTCTCTGCAGGAGATTGGATAGGGCCCACCAGAGGAGACGTACGACCAATCAAATTGATAAATACGAGGACTAGGAAAGAAATGTCAAGATATAGAAGGCAAGTTTTGCAACCCAAAGAGAAAGTTGTGTTCGGTCAATTTATTAGGCATGTTTGAGTCAGCTAGCTATACTAGTATCAAACACAATATGGCCGAATGCAAGGGCACCCGCTCATATGTTCACATTGGCAGAGGCGCATTATGCGGTGCAGCGAATGGCGAGAGAGGTACATTGTGTGTGCAGTGAACATGTGTCTTTGTGTGTGTGTGTCCGCGTGTGTGTGTGTGTGAGATAGATAGATAGATAGATAGATAGATAGAGAGAGAGAGAGAGAGAGAGAGAGAGAGAATTCACGTGTTTTGTCCTTCCTGATTGGCAAGCCCCTCAGTGTTCTCCCCACGCATGTAACCTCGTCTCTTTCCGCACGCCAACACAGCCGATCTCAGCATCGGCAGATCTGGTGAGCGTCGGGAGGAGAAGAACAAGCCTGTGAGGCGACGATCGTGGGGGAATCGACCAGATCCGCCGCGTGGCCGTCTAGAGGAAGGGAACACGGTGATGGGGGCTGGTTCGCTGCGCACCTCCGCCGCCGAGCCTTGCATCGCCAGCCACCATCCCCTCCTCTCACACGCCGCCACTATCAAGGTATATCGGTGCGCCCCTCCTCACCGTCAAGAGGCAGGTCAGGTTCTTCCGCAGAAACCCCCTCCCCGCGCTCGCTCTTTCCAGCACACGCCGCCTCTCCGACTCCTTCCTCCTTCCTCATTGCCGCTCCCTCTCTTCACCTGCAGCTTTGGCTTCTCACCATAGCCGTTGCCTCCTCCCCCCTCCTGTGTCGATCTTGGCCGTACCATCGTCGGGAAGAGCGAGGGGTCGTCGGTCCTGCAACTGCTCAACCCGGAGAAGCTCGCCGTCGTAATCACCAGACCGTCTTCCTCGCATCGTCCAGGCTATCCTTGTATAGCCGGAAATTGCTCTGACCCAACGATCCCGTCCCCCTTGCTATTTTTTGAAATCTTATTGGCTGATGCTGTTCATATTAAGAGAGGAGCCACACCATATGTGCTCAATCAATCAAAAGAAATATTCATCCTTTCCATAAATCAGTTTCAGATGCGTAGGTGGTGCTTAGGCCAAGGTTTTCATGTGATCCAGTCACTCTGCTTTAACTTCAAGAACTCATTATTGTATCAGGCGACGCGTGGTAATCCTTCACTTAAGAACCGTGCTTTGGAATGCAAAAATATTGAAATTTCTAAAGAGTCAGGTTCAGATAAACCTACCCAAGCCTGCTTATTTTTCATATATTGGTAACTGATCTTTCCAAGTTCTTACTCTATGTGTTCCAAAATTTTCTTTGAAGGTGCCACAAGTAAGTACAACGATGATAGCCAGATAGATTATACGGGATGAACTTGTATGTTATATGTCTTTTCTCTTATTTCAGGAAAAAATTATGCTTGCTTTCTATAATTTCTTCTAGTTGAGAATCTGATGTGAACTCTCCTATTCTCTCTTCATTTCAGCTTCATAAGGAAAGCATACTTCAAGAACGAAGTGCTCGGTGTGATATGGACATCCAGACGCTCTTGAGTGGTATTCTATCCATGCCACATTTTAAACATGGTTACATTTACAATCACACTGTAGAACTGTTACAATTTTGCGGTCAACACTGTCGGCAAATTTTCCTCCGAGCCATATGTTTTCAAAAGTTCTGCGCTAAACTGTGTTGTATCACACTTTTCATTGTGGACAAATCGTCCACCGCACTTTGTGATGTACAAATTGTCTGCCGGAACTGTGGCCCATTTTGGCAAGATGTTTTTTTTGGATTTTTTTTAAATGTTTTGTCAAGAAGTTGCTTCTATATTAGTTCCATATTTCTTGTACTCATCATGTTTTAAAATTTATGTAGAAGGAAAGATGACACCTAAAGCTGTATCAATAATAAGCAAATACAAGGAAACTTGCTCAAATATGACAGAAGTTACCAATTCATTTTGCTTTGGAGATGGTGGCCAATCGATCACTAATAGGGAGAAGTTGAGGAAGGCACTCCTCCGACAATGCAAGGTAAGAAACCTCAAGCTGAATCTATGTATCACAATTTTAAATGTCACTGGTACCCTGACACTTGTCTATGCAGGAGCTTGATCTGATTTGTCGTGGGGCCCATTGGATACTCCCAAGATACACAATATTACCTTCAGTTTCAGATGGTATGTACAAATGTTTACTTTTATCTCCTAGATATCCTAGATAGGCAAGTATTAGGTCCTTGGACCATGTAGGCATAACAATTAGGAATATCTTATGAAAGTATCCTATGTCACGTACTTCCTGTTTCTCATTTATCGAATTCAATCCCTATAGGTCCTGGTTCGTTTTGTGAATTGAGATGATAACATACATAGTGTGCTACGCTAACCATGCTTAGACGAAAAGAGTTTTCAAGGTGTCAGATCAATAGGCAGGGTTTGCAGTCTTGATGTCAAAGTAGCAATCCAAATAAGCTGCTTGCTTATTTTTCACATGTTATGCTCTGTTCAAGTGTTAGGTTTGTTTAACATTCGATCAGTGGTTATCTTAGATCAGACTAATTAGGTCCCCACTTAGCAATAACCAGAATTGATGTTTGATTGACTATCATCTTTGTATGTATGTGTGTGTGTGTGTTTTGACTTTTGACCACTTCTTCAACGGTCCTTTTCCTATCTTTTTAGGAATGTACCACGCCAGTGTACGTTTGAGATGCCCAGATTTTGAGATAAGCCTCACTGGTGGTCTTCGTCCTACCCCATACGAGGCGAAGTGCTCAGCAGCTGCCAATATGATACTGGAGCTTCACAAGAAGGCGGAAGAGCAAGAAGAGTAGGGTACCTGATGCAAAATCACCTTGTTAAACTCCTGAAGCCGGGAATCTGCGGGTGGCTGGAACCAGTTGTTTAGTCATTACAACTTTGGATAAGACTAGTTGAGAAACCTAATTGTGTTGGTACCTTCTTGATAGCTATTTTACCTTCCGGAGGTTGATTCCTTGTGTTGTTGTTGGTATTATGTTTATTTATTAAGGTCGTGATAAACCCTAGACTGTTATTTCAAAACTCAATGATGTTTCAGTTGCGCTAACTATTTTATAATGGGACCCGCACCGATGTGTACCACGGGGCCATCGAGGCTTGCGCGTGCTTGACGTCAGCAGCGACTTTATGGCAAGCGGTGGTGTTGGAACCCTAGCTCCTCCCCTAGCTCTATCTCTCTCTCTCTCTCCTCTATAATCTTGCTCTAGCTCGAACCAGAAGAAGGAGGATGACGAAGCAAACACAAAGCACACAGTGGACACAACAAGGTTTCCCGGCGCACGAACGCCACCGTCGCCCGAACGGCATTTTTCTCTTTTACTTGAGCACAAACTCAGCCCACACCTGTTACAATGCATATGGGAGGGTTCTTATACCCTGGGCCACGTCAGGGCTCGTACCCCACGTCCCAGTCCACGCCGAGCGCTTGGTCCAGCCCGCTCTGGCCGCGCTCGCGACATGCACGCACACGTCTGGGTCATGGCGAGCCCACCTTGGAAACTCCTCGCACCCCCTAATCTCGCCAAAAGAATGCACCTACACGCACGCGCACGGTGTACTCCTACACGGTCACCCCCGTGCACCACACACATGCGCACAAGCACACCTACGCCACGGACCTGATGCATCCGACACGCCCAGCGCGCGCCCACACACGCGCCTGACGCGTCCGGGCCAGGGCCACGGCTTATTTGCCCAATGATACGTCTCCAACGTATCTATAATTTTTGATTGTTCCATGCTATTATATTACCTGTTTTGGACGTTTATGGGCTTTACTTTACACTTTTATATCATTTTTGGGACTAACCTACTAATCGGAGGCCCAACCCGAATTGTTGTTTTTTTGCCTATTTCAGTGTTTCAAAGAAAAGGAATATCAAACGGAGTCCAAATAGAATGAAACCATCGGGAGCGATCTTTTTGGAACAAACGCAATCCAGGAGACTTAGAGTGGACGTCAAGAAGCAGCTGAGGCAGCCACGAGGCAGGAGGGCGCGCCCCCACCCTCGTGGGCCCCTGTGGCTCCCCTGACATACCTCCTTCGCCTATATATATCCTTGTACCCTGAAAACATCCAGGAGCACCACGGAAAACTATTTCCACCGCCGCAACCTTCTGTATCCACGAGATCCCATCTTGGAGCCTTCGCCGATGCTCCGTCGGAAGGGGAATCGACCATGGAGGGCCTCTACATCATCTCCAAGGCCTCTCCGATGAGTTGTGAGTAGTTTACCACAGACCTTCGGGTCCATAGTTATTAGCTAGATGGCTTCTTCTCTCTCTTTGAATCTCAATACAAAGTTCTGCTTGATCTTCTTGGAGATCTATTCGATGCAACTCTTTTTGCGGTGTGTTTGTCGAGATCTGATGAATTGTGGGTTTATGATCAAGTTTATCTATGAGAAATAATTGAATCTTCTCTGAATTCTTTTATGTGTGATTGTTTATATTTGCAAGTCTCTTCGAATTATCAGTTTGGTTTGGCCTACTAGATTGATCTTTCTTGCAATGGGAGAAGAGCTTAGCTTTGGGTTCAATCTTGCGGTGTCCTTTCCCAGTGACAGCAGGGGCAACAAGGCACATATTGTATTGTTGCCACAAGGATAAACGGATGGGGTTTATACCATATTGCATGAGTTTATCCCTCTACATCATGTCATCTTGCTTAATGCATTACTCTGTTCTTATGAACTTATTACTCTAGATGCATACATGAGTCGGCCAATGTGTAGAGTAATAGTAGTAGATGCAGAATCGTTTCGATGTACTTGTTGCGGACGTGATGCCTATATACATGATCATGCCTAGATAATCTCGTAACTATGCACTTTTCTATCAATTGCTCGACAATAATTTGTTCACCCACCGTAATACTTATGCTATCTTGAGAGAAGCCACTAGTGAAACCTATGGCCCCCGGGTCTATCTTTTATCATATAAGTTTTCCATCTACTTTTATTTGCATCTTTTACTTTCCAATCTATACCATAAAAATACCAAAAAAAATTATCTCTATCAGATCTCACTTTTGCAAGTTTCCGTGAAGGGATTGACAACCCCTTTATCGCGTTGGTTGCGAGGTTCTTGTTTGTTTGTGTAGGTGCGTGGGACTTTTGAGGAGCCTCCTAAGAAAGATTGCTAGAGTTCTTGTTGACGCTCAAAATTGGCACAGTCATAAAATTCGCTTAGGTTATATCAAGACTAATTCAAACTTATGATTGGAAGTCACCTTGGAATGTCTCTCTTCGAGAAGATCAAGATGGATATGAAGATGGTCTAAAACGGAGCTCGGCTGCAAAAGTTATGACAAGTTCAGAGATGCTCATATTTACATAATATTATTAAATGGCCAGAAACTCAATTAATATGGCCTCGTATGGAAAATCTATCAACACAAAAATTATGCATCTCGTCGAAACGGTTGATTTTGATATAAAAATCGTCTTAATTCGAGGTTGTATGCAACCTGTGAGAGCAAAACAAGGTCATAAACAGAAGTTGCAGAGTCATTTCGGACCGACCGAGTTGATTTGATCGGTGAGACCGAGTTGGTCCGGAAAATTACCAGAGAGTTCGCAACGTTCACTCGGTGGGACTGAAACGAACCAATCGGTGGAACCGAGTTGATCCGGGAAACTACCAAAGATTCCTGTCCGAGTTAGGTTAGGGTTTTTGATGTTTTGGACGGAATTTTTAGTCCTTTTCTTGTACAGGAAGTCCAGCCGTCTTATAAATAGATGAGAGGTGACGGCCAATTGAACAACAAATAATCGAACAAATCATCTACCACTTTTTACCTTTACTTTTATCTCTCTCCCTTGTTCTTCTTCTTCCTCGTTCTTCGTTCATTCTTTTTATTGCAGGGCGGCGAACCTCGAGGCCCTAGAACCGGTCAGGCCGACCTAGGGCAGCCCATAGCCGCCGCGCGCCCTGACAGGGTTCCTCCTGGGCGTGTGGGGTTTTGGGTCTACAAAAGCACCCGCCGGATTGCCTGCGTACTGCGCTTCCGGCCGGGTCTCCTTCGATGTGAGCTGTGGTGCATCACCCCCGACGTCGAGGGTACACAGTGACGTGTTCGTGTGCGAACAGTTATATTGATGATAGCTTTTGGCCTTCTATATTCTAGCCTTTTGACTTTCCCTTATACTTGTATATGATGGTTTTGGCCTCTCAATAATATTAAGCTGCCTTCCCCTTTTTAGGAAAGGAGGTTAAACCTCCTGCCTCTGCATCAATCGATGCATACAACCATCTTTATTAATTTTTTCACGAAGGTCTGACAAGAACATACATCAAGCCACCCGAAGCCACCACACTCACACTTACAAACTTGATAATGTGGAGTGCTCTCACTCCCTATATCTAAAACCGATGTCGTCGCCAATCCATCCATATAACATATCGAAACCAACAACCATTGCAGTAGACCTAGAGCGTACACCACATGCACACGTTTTAGAAGCATCCATCATCATCAAACCATTGTCCCATCTTCAGAAGAGTGATCTGCATCATCCTTGTCAGTCCGGCCATGCATTAAGGCCGCCACGGCCGCCAACTACGCGGCCGCCCTGCGATCGTCCATCCCGACGCGGAGACTCTAGAAGATCGGTCGTGCGTAGCACCAACCGAACAGGCATGACACAGCGTAGCACCTATCGGTTAGGCATGACTTGACATCTCCACCGAAGCTCTGTTCAAGATGAAGACGCTCCACCTCATGCCTCTGTCTTCCAGCGCTGCTCCACAAATGATGTTCCCATGAGAGAAATGACACAGGTGTGCCACCATTGCCCGATATAGAAAACCAGATCCTAGGGTTTCTCCCAGAGCAGCACGAGTGGGTCAATAGTATTTACACAACAATGTCTTCATCAAGGTAACGTCGCAGAATACCGCCATCGCCTTCCTTCGGCTCAGTATTCACCGGCAACAATGTCTCCCTGACTCGCAGCCGGGACTAGATGACAGATCTCAAGATCCGACCTCCCAGCCTCATGCCGACCACCTCCGCCGGAGGAGATGGCCACCACTGCTGGTTGTATCTGCTAGAACAGATCTGACCGGAGGTGCCGAGCAGTCTACCAGGCCCTCCACGCCACCGTCGATCCATAGCCTGATGGAGCGCGTCGCAGCATAGCCACCTGCCGTTGTCGACCACCTCCAGCGGAGGAGATGACCCCCACCGCCGGATGCGCCAACTTGAACAGATCTAATTGGAGGTGCCGCCGAGCACTCCACTAGGCCCTCCATGCCGTCGTCGATCAGAAGCCAGATGGCGCGCCGCTGTCGACCGCCTCACGCCACCGCCCGAACCAGTACAGCCCAAGGTAGTCAGAATCCCGACTCGACTCCTAGAATCCTACGACTTCACGACCCTACGGAACCATGTCGATCCAAGTCCCGCTATGAATCCGGATCAGGTAGAATCCATGTTGAGTCGCGATCCAAATCATAGAATCATGTACAAAACTGTAGAATCCCGACTATGGTATAGACTATGTCCGATTCTACTAATTTATCTAAGCCGTTTGTTTAGTTGTAGCAGAATAGTATGCCATCATCCAAACCATTTTCACATGCCTCATGGCCCTTTATTCCCCTCCCAAGCCCAAAGGCTCAGGCGCCGACACCTTTGATCTGGCTCTCAAAACCTAGATCAAAATTGAGGATCATACTTGTCGACAAATGGAATTTGTGTGGGAAGGAGGATGCATCAAGATTAATCAGAGAAGGAGAGCAAGACCCTTCAAGGTTAAGCACTACAGGGTGGATATACAAGTGATCGGCTATTCACGTATTCTAAAAAACTCGTAAGTAAATTTCGTGCGTCGAAGATTTCAATGTTCTATATATTTGCCTCTCATATATGTTACATACATCTAAGCTAATAGTAGGTTAGCCATAAAAAGAAGTGGAGTAGAACTAGCATTGATGTGTACGTCTTTGCTCTATATTTAGTGTCGAAACTCTATAGAACCCATATGAATTTCTTCCGTGGATACAAAATATCTTATTTGAGTAAATCTAGTAGAATCCTCGATTCCATGACTCGATACTACGACTCGATTCTGTCTAAGGAAAATCGATCCGACTCCGAATCCCGACTCTGACTACCTTGGTACAGCCGCCGCATGCCCCCGCCCCTGACCAGGCTGCCCGACGTGCCTGCAGCCGCCGTCGCCCGAGGCAGGGCCAGCCACCACCGTCGCCGCCTCACCTATCGCCACACTCTGTAGGATCGGACGCACCTCCACATGTGTAGGGGCCCTGCAACACCACTGAGACACGAATGGGGAGTCCCCTGCCATCGCCGTCGGCCCTTGGGTGTAGCCCGGCGGCGACGGAGGGAGGGGAGGCGGGAGTGCTCACCACTGTTCCTCTACTTCGTCTACGTCCGCGTCACCTTCGTCAGCACCATGTGCACCACCACCGAAGTCGATTGATTCGCTGACGAGAAGGCCGCTGCTGCCAAGAAGGCCGCCGAGGAGACCGCTCCCGCCACGGCTTCTGGCAGGCCCACTGGAGTATCACGTTTATCCCGATCCTGTTTATTTTCGTGTGGGTGCAGTACTAGCTATTTTCGTAAATATTTCTACTATCTTCCTAGTACATGATTATCTGGTTAGAAATCAGTACTATGCTCATGATTTATACGTGGATTAAATTAATAAAAAATCCGCTCATATGCTCAACATTTACAAGACGTGAGTTAGGATCAAGATATTGTGGCTCCTTGTGGGTCAGGGTCATCAAGATACATCGATCACAATGACGATGTACAAGTGAGTCAGGATCAAGATATAGTGATGTATACTTCCCAGAAAAATTATGCGTCAAATATATTGGCAAAATGACACTAGTTAATGTTACACGCATGCATGTTGATGCATTGCACATCATATGCATGGGTGGTTGACCAATCGAAAAATAGTGTGGTTTTCTGTAGCTCAGGCTACACGGTACCCCTTATCTTTGCCATCCATTTATGCATCAAGATCCATGCAGACACATTTGTCTTTTTTGTTTCTCTCAAACCACACAACATATGAACTTTAACTTTTGCAGAACAACAATACATTCTAACTGCAATCTAGGAAAAAACTTTCAGATTTTTTCATGCATTTTAAATACTTGAAATAATATTTTTATTCAAAGAAAATATCATTTTGTATATTTATATCAGATCAAAAAATCTGAAAGTTTTTTCACACATTGATGTTCTAATGTTTGTTCGATCTGCAAAGTTTGAAGTTCATATGTTGTTTCGTTTTTGAGAAACAAAAAAGAGAAATCTTGTTGTTGTTAGTTTGTTGGAGAGTACGGATCTCAAAGCAAGGTTGGAGGGTTGAGGATAAGAGGTTCCATGTAGCCTGAGCTACAAAGAAACTTTGTGATCGAATAAGGATGTTGCATGCTCAAACAAGTACTGCAGAGATAATACGGTCGTGCATTTTAATTTAAAGGAACATCATCAAGGAGGCTATGGTGCTAAAGCTGCAACTTTAGCTGGCAACGACCACCAGATTAGTGGACACGCAAGTGGGACAAGTTTTCAACCTGGATAAGCATTTCTCTCCCTCGCAAAAAAGAAAGAAAAAGCATGTCTCTGCAGGAGATTGGATAGGGCCCACCAGAGGAGACGTACGACCAATCAAATTGATAAATACGAGGACTAGGAAAGAAATGTCAAGATATAGAAGGCAAGTTTTGCAACCCAAAGAGAAAGTTGTGTTCGGTCAATTTATTAGGCATGTTTGAGTCAGCTAGCTATACTAGTATCAAACACAATATGGCCGAATGCAAGGGCACCCGCTCATATGTTCACATTGGCAGAGGCGCATTATGCGGTGCAGCGAATGGCGAGAGAGGTACATTGTGTGTGCAGTGAACATGTGTCTTTGTGTGTGTGTGTCTGCGTGTGTGTGTGTGAGATAGATAGATAGATAGATAGATAGATAGATAGAGAGAGAGAGAGAGAGAGAATTCACGTGTTTTGTCCTTCCTGATTGGCAAGCCCCTCAGTGTTCTCCCCACGCATGTAACCTCGTCTCTTTCGGCACGCCAACACAGCCGATCTCAGCATCGGCAGATCTGGTGAGCGTCGGGAGGAGAAGAACAAGCCTGTGAGGCGATGATCGTGGGGGAATCGACCAGATCCGCCGCGTGGCCGTCTAGAGGAAGGGAACACGGTGATGGGGGCTGGTTCGCTGCGCACCTCCGCCGCCGAGCCTTGCATCGCCAGCCACCATCCCCTCCTCTCACACGCCGCCACTATCAAGGTATATCGGTGCGCCCCTCCACACCGTCAAGAGGCAGGTCAGGTTCTTCCGCAGAAACCCCCTCCCCGCGCTCGCTCTTTCCAGCACACGCCGCCTCTCCGACTCCTTCCTCCTTCCTCATTGCCGCTCCCTCTCTTCACCTGCAGCTCTGGCTTCTCACCATAGCCGTTGCCTCCTCCCCCCTCCTGTGTCGATCTTGGCCGTACCATCGTCGGGAAGAGCGAGGGGTCGTCGGTCCTGCAACTGCTCAACTCGGAGAAGCTCGCCGTCGTAATCACCAGACCGTCTTCCTCGCATCGTCCAGGCTATCCTTGTATAGCCGGAAATTGCTCTGACCCAACGATCCCGTCCCCCTTGCTATTTTTTGAAATCTTATTGGCTGATGCTGTTCATATTAAGAGAGGAGCCACACCATATGTGCTCAATCAATCAAAAGAAATATTCATCCTTTCCATAAATCAGTTTCAGATGCGTAGGTGGTGCTTAGGCCAAGGTTTTCATGTGATCCAGTCACTCTGCTTTAACTTCAAGAACTCATTATTGTATCAGGCGACGCGTGGTAATCCTTCACTTAAGAACCGTGCTTTGGAATGCAAAAATATTGAAATTTCTAAAGAGTCAGGTTCAGATAAACCTACCCAAGCCTGCTTATTTTTCATATATTGGTAACTGATCTTTCCAAGTTCTTACTCTATGTGTTCCAAAATTTTCTTTGAAGGTGCCACAAGTAAGTACAACGATGATAGCCAGATAGATTATACGGGATGAAATTGTATGTTATATGTCTTTTCTCTTATTTCAGGAAAAAATTATGCTTGCTTTCTATAATTTCTTCTAGTTGAGAATCTGATGTGAACTCTCCTATTCTCTCTTCATTTCAGCTTCATAAGGAAAGCATACTTCAAGAACGAAGTGCTCGGTGTGATATGGACATCCAGACGCTCTTGAGTGGTATTCTATCCATGCCACATTTTAAACATGGTTACATTTACAATCACACTGTAGAACTGTTACAATTTTGCGGTCAACACTGTCGGCAAATTTTCCTCCGAGCCATATGTTTTCAAAAGTTCTGTGCTAAACTGTGTTGTATCACACTTTTCATTGTGGACAAATCGTCCACCGCACTTTGTGATGTACAAATTGTCTGCCGGAACTGTGGCCCATTTTGGCAAGATGTTTTTTTTGGATTTTTTTTAAATGTTTTGTCAAGAAGTTGCTTCTATATTAGTTCCATATTTCTTGTACTCATCATGTTTTAAAATTTATGCAGAAGGAAAGATGACACCTAAAGCTGTATCAATAATAAGCAAATACAAGGAAACTTGCTCAAATATGACAGAAGTTACCAATTCATTTTGCTTTGGAGATGGTGGCCAATCGATCACTAATAGGGAGAAGTTGAGGAAGGCACTCCTCCGACAATGCAAGGTAAGAAACCTCAAGCTGAATCTATGTATCACCATTTTAAATGTCACTGGTACCCTGACACTTGTCTATGCAGGAGCTTGATCTGACTTGTCGTGGGGCCCATTGGATACTCCCAAGATACACAATATTACCTTCACTTTCAGATGGTATGTACAAATGTTTACTTTTATCTCCTAGATATCCTAGATAGGCAAGTATTAGGTCCTTGGACCATGTAGGCATAACAATTAGGAATATCATATGAAAGTATCCTATGCCACGTACTTCCTGTTTCTCATTTATCGAATTCAATCCCTATAGGTCCTGGTTCGTTTTGTGAATTGAGATGATAACATACATAGTGTGCTACGCTAACCATGCTTAGACGAAAAGAGTTTTCAAGGTGTCAGATCAATAGGCAGGGTTTGCAGTCTTGATGTCAAAGTAGCAATCCAAATAAGCTGCTTGCTTATTTTTCACATGTTATGCTCTGTTCAAGTGTTAGGTTTGTTTAACATTCGATCAGTGGTTATCTTAGATCAGACTAATTAGGTCCCCACTTAGCAATAACCAGAATTGATGTTTGATTGACTATCATCTTTGTATGTATGTGTGTGTGTGTGTGTGTGTTTTGACTTTTGACCACTTCTTCAACGGTCCTTTTCCTATCTTTTCAGGAATGTACCACGCCAGTGTACGTTTGAGATGCCCAGATTTTGAGATAAGCCTCACTGGTGGTCTTCGTCCTACCCCATACGAGGCGAAGTGCTCGGCAGCTGCCAATATGATACTGGAGCTTCACAAGAAGGCGGAAGAGCAAGAAGAGTAGGGTACCTGATGCAAAATCACCTTGTTAAACTCCTGAAGCCGGGAATCTGCGGGTGGCTGGAACCAGTTGTTTAGTCATTACAACTTTGGATAAGACTTGTTGAGAAACCTAATTGTGTTGGTACCTTCTTGATAGCTATTTTACCTTCCGGAGGTTGATTCCTTGTGTTGTTGTTGGTATTATGTTTATTTATTAAGGTCGTGATAAACCCTAGACTGTTATTTCGAAACTCAATGATGTTTCAGTTGCGCTAACTATTTTATAATGGGACCCGCACCGATGTGTACCACGGGGCCATCGAGGCTTGCGCGTGCTTGACGTCAGCAGCGACTTTATGGCAAGCGGTGGTGTTGGAACCCTAGCTCCTCCCCTAGCTCTGTCTCTCTCTCTCTCTCCTCTATAATCTTGCTCTAGCTCGAACCGGAAGAAGGAGGATGACGAAGCAAACACAAAGCACACAGTGGACACAACAAGGTTTCCCGGCGCACGAACGCCACCGTCGCCCGAACGGCATTTTTCTCTTTTACTTGAGCACAAACTCAGCCCACACCTGTTACAATGCATATGGGAGGGTTCTTATACCCTGGGCCACGTCAGGGCTCGTACCCCACGTCCCAGTCCACGCCGAGCTCTTGGTCCAGCCCGCTCTGGCCGCGCTCGCGACATGCACGCACACGTCTGGGTCATGGCGAGCCCACCTTGGAAACTCCTCGCACCCCCTAATCTTGCCAAAAGAATGCACCTACACGCACGCGCACGGTGTACTCCTACACGGTCACCCCCGTGCACCACACACATGCGCACAAGCACACCTACGCCACGGACCTGATGCATCCGACACGCCCAGCGCGCGCCCACACACGCGCCTGACGCGTCCGGGCCAGGGCCACGGCTTATTTGCCCAATGATACGTCTCCAACGTATCTATAATTTTTGATTGTTCCATGCTATTATATTACCTGTTTTGGACATTTATGGGCTTTACTTTACACTTTTATATCATTTTTGGGACTAACCTACTAACCGGAGGCCCAACCCGAATTGTTGTTTTTTTGCCTATTTCAGTGTTTCAAAGAAAAGGAATATCAAACGGAGTCCAAATAGAATGAAACCATCGGGAGCGATCTTTTTGGAACAAACGCAATCCAGGAGACTTAGAGTGGACGTCAAGAAGCAGCTGAGGCAGCCACGAGGCAGGAGGGCGCGCCCCCACCCTCGTGGGCCCCTGTGGCTCCCCTGACATACCTCCTTCGCCTATATATATCCTTGTACCCTGAAAACATCCAGGAGCACCACGGAAAACTATTTCCACCGCCGCAACCTTCTGTATCCACGAGATCCCATCTTGGAGCCTTCGCCGATGCTCCGTCGGAAGGGGAATCGACCATGGAGGGCCTCTACATCATCTCCAAGGCCTCTCCGATGAGTTGTGAGTAGTTTACCACAGACCTTCGGGTCCATAGTTATTAGCTAGATGGCTTCTTCTCTCTCTTTGAATCTCAATACAAAGTTCTGCTTGATCTTGGAGATCTATTCGATGCAACTCTTTTTGCGGTGTGTTTGTCGAGATCTGATGAATTGTGGGTTTATGATCAAGTTTATCTATGAGAAATAATTGAATCTTCTCTGAATTCTTTTATGTGTGATTGTTTATATTTGCAAGTCTCTTCGAATTATCAGTTTGGTTTGGCCTACTAGATTGATCTTTCTTGCAATGGGAGAAGAGCTTAGCTTTGGGTTCAATCTTGCGGTGTCCTTTCCCAGTGACAGCAGGGGCAACAAGGCACATATTGTATTGTTGCCACAAGGATAAACGGATGGGGTTTATACCATATTGCATGAGTTTATCCCTCTACATCATGTCATCTTGCTTAATGCGTTACTCTGTTCTTATGAACTTATTACTCTAGATGCATACATGAGTCGGCCAATGTGTAGAGTAATAGTAGTAGATGCAGAATCGTTTCGATGTACTTGTTGCGGACGTGATGCCTATATACATGATCATGCCTAGATAATCTCGTAACTATGCACTTTTCTATCAATTGCTCGACAATAATTTGTTCACCCACCGTAATACTTATGCTATCTTGAGAGAAGCCACTAGTGAAACCTATGGCCCCCGGGTCTATCTTTTATCATATAAGTTTTCCATCTACTTTTATTTGCATCTTTTACTTTCCAATCTATACCATAAAAATACCAAAAAAATTATCTCTATCAGATCTCACTTTTGCAAGTTTCCGTGAAGGGATTGACAACCCCTTTATCGCGTTGGTTGCGAGGTTCTTGTTTGTTTGTGTAGGTGCGTGGGACTTTTGAGGAGCCTCCTAAGAAAGATTGCTTTGTAAAAGCATGTTCTTTTAGTTTCCATGAAAATAATGATGAAGATCTAAAAGTTATAGATGTGTCCCCTATTAAATATTTGTTTTGCAATATGAATCTTGATAATGATGGTACTGGAGATGAGTCAACTTTAGTTAAAAGGCGTCCCAATGATTCGGAGTTTTTAGATCTTGATGCTAAATTTGGTAAAACTGGGATTGAAGAGGTCAAAACTTTACACAGAAATGAACCCACTATTATGGATTTCTAGGAATTTAATTATGATAATTGTTCTTTAATAGATTGTATTTCCTTGTTGCAATCCGTGTTGAATTCTCCACATGCTTATAGTTAAAATAAAGCTTTTACCAAACATATTGTTGATGCTTTGATGCAATCTTATGAAGAAAAACTTGAGTTGGAAGTTTCTATACCTAGAAAACTTTATGATGAGTGGGAACGTACTATAAAAATTAAAATTAAAGACCGTGAATGCTATGCTTTGTGTGATTTGGGTGCTAGTGTTTCCACGATTCTGAAAACTTTATGTGATGTGCTAGGTTTCCATGATTTTGATGATTGCTCTTTAAACTTGCATCTTACGGATTCCACCATTAAGAAACCTTTGGGAAGGATCAATGATTTTATTATTGTTGCAAATAGGAATTATGTGCCCGTGGATTTTATCATTCTTGATATAGATTGCAATCTTTCATGTCCTATTATTCTTGGTAGACCTTTCCTTAGAACGATTGGTGCAATTGTTGATATGAAGGAAGGGAATAGTACATTCCAATTTCCATTAAGGAAAGGCATGGAACACTTTCCAAGAAATAAGGTCAAATTACCTGATGAATCTATCATGCGAGCCACTTATGAGTTGAATGCCAAAGATGGCAATACCTGGATCTATTCTCGCTTTTATGCCTAGCTAGGGGCGTTAAACGATAGCGCTTGTTGGGAGGCAACCCAATTTTATTTTTGTTTCTTGGTTTTTGCTTCTGTTTAGTAATAAATATTTCATCTAGCTTCTGTTTAGATGTGGTTTTATGTTTTAATTAGTGTTTGTTCCAAGTAGAACCTATAGGATAACCTACGGTGATAGTTAATTTGATTCTTTTGAAAAATAGTAACTTCTGCGCGCATGAGAATAATTTTAATAAATCACGGAAATGTGCTTTTGCGTTGATTCTTTTTTCACTAGATCAATAGACCAATTTCCCAGGACTTCCTATTTTTTTCGGATTTTTAGAGTTCGAGAAGTATTCAAAAGTTACAGATTGCTATAAACTGTTTTGTTTTGGACAGATTCTGTTTTTCGTGTGTTTGCTTATTTAAATGCATCTATGGCTAGAATCGGGGGGTATGAACCATAGAGAAGTTGGAATACAGTAGGTTTAACACCAATATAAATAAATAATGATTTAATTACAATACCTTATGTGGTGGTTTTTCTTTCTTGCACTAATGGAGCTTATGAGATTTCCTGTTGAGTTTCGTGTTGTGAAGTTTTCAAGTTTTGGGTTAAGATTTGATGGACTATGGAATAAGGAGTGGCAAGAGCCTAAGCTTGGGGATGCCATGGCACCCCAAGATATTCAAGTATAACCAAAAGCTTAAGCTTGGGGATGCCCCGGAAGGCATCCCCTCTTTGATCTTCGTCTATCGGTAACTTTACTTGGAGCTATATTTTTATTTGCCACATGATATGTGTTTTGCTTGAAGCGTCTTGTATGATATCAGTCTTTTATTTTTAGTTTACCATAATCATCCTTGCTGTACACACCTTTTGGGAGAGACACACTTGATTTGGAATTTATTAGAATACTCTATGTGCTTCACTTATATCCTTTGAGCTAGATAGTTTTGCTCTAGTGCTTCACTTATATCTTTTAGAGAACGGCGGTGGCTTTATTTTGTAGAAATTGTTGATCTCTCATGCTTCACTTATATCATTTTGAGAGTCTTGTAGAACAGCATGTTATTTTCTATGGTTATAAATTTGGTCCTAGAATAATGAGCATCCAAGTTGGGTATAATAAAAACTATCATGGAAAGTGCATTAAACACTATGATCAATTTGATGCTTGATAATTGTTTTGAGACATAAAGGTGCTAATGTTAGAGTCATGCTAGTTGGGTAATTATGAAATTGAGAAATACTTGTGTGAAGGTTGGCAAGTCCCGTAGCATGCACGTATGGTAAAAGTTGTGTGACAAATTTGTTGCATGGGGTGCTCTTTTAATGGTCTTCCTTATGAGTGGAGGTCGGGATCGCGCGATGGTTAACTCCTACCAACCCTTCCCCTAGGAGCATGCGTAGTAGTACTTTGCTTCGAGGGCAAGTAGACTTTTTCAATAAGTATGTGAGTTCTTTATGACTAATGTGAGTCCATGGATTATACACACTCTCACCCTTCCATCATTGCTAGCCTATATTATACCGCGCAACTTTCGCCGGTATCATGCACCCATCATTTACCTTCCTCAAAGCAGCCACCATACCTACCTATTATGGCATTTCCACAGCCATTCTGAGATATATTTCCATGCAAATTTCCACCATTCTGTTTATTATGACACGCTTCATCATTGTCATATTGCTCTTTGCATGATCATGTAGTTGACATCGTATTTGTGGCAAGGCCACCTTCATAATTTTTTCATACATGTCACTCTTGATTCATTGCATATCCCGGTACACCGTCGGAGGCATTCACGTAGAGTCATATTTAGTTCTAAGTATTGAGTTGTAATTCTTGAGTTGTAAATCAATAAAAGTGTGATGATCTCCATTATTAGAGCATTGTCCCAAGTGAGGAAAGGATGATGAAGACTATGATTCCCCCACAAGTCAGGATGAGACTTCGGATTTTATAAATAAAAAGAGGCCAAAGAAGCCCACCAAAATAAAAGAAAAAGAAAAAAAAGAAAAAAGAAGAAAGAAAGGAGAAAGAAAAAAAAAGAAAAAGAAAAAAAAGAAAAAAATGAAAATGAGAGAAAAGAGAGAAGGGACAATGCTACTATCCTTTTCCACACTTGTGCTTCAAAGTAGCACCATGATCTTCATGATAGAGAGTCTCCTATGTTGTCACTTTCAAATACTAGTGGGAATTTTTCATTATAGGACTTGGATTGTATATTCCAATGATGGGCTTCCTCAAAATGCCCTAGGTCTTCGTGAGCAAGCAAGTTGGATGCACACCCACTTAGTTTCTTTTGTTGAGCTTTCACACATTTATAGCTCTAGTGCATCCGTTGCATGGCAATCCCTACTCACTCACATTTATATCTATTAATGTGCATCTCCATAGCCCGTTGATACTCCTAGTTGATGTGAGACTACATTCTCCCTTTTTGTCTTCACAACCACCACCCTATGCCACATATAGTGCTATATCCATGGCTTGCGCTCATGTATTGCGCAAGAGTTGAAAAAGCTGAAGCGCGTTAAAAAGTATGAACCAATTGCTTGGCCGAAACCGGGGTTGTGCATGATGGGAGTATTTTGTGTAATGAAAATGAAGCATGGCCTAACTATATGATTTTGTAGGGATGAGCTTTCTTTGGCTATGCTATTTTGATAAGGCATGATTACTTGTTAGTATGCCTGAAGTATTACTATTTTTATGTTTTATGAAATTTTATCTTGAATCATTTGGATCTGAACAATCATGCCACAATAAAGAAAATACATTGAGAATTATGCTAGGTAGTATTCCACATGAGAAATTCTATTTTTATCATTCACCTACTCGAGGACGAGCAGGAATTAAGCTTGGGGATGCTTGATACGTCTCCAACGTATCTATAATTTTTGATTGTTCCATGCTATTATATTACCTATTTTGGATGTTTATGGGCTTTACTTTACACTTTTATATCATTTTGGGACTAACCTACTAACCGGAGGCCCAGCCCGAATTGTTGTTGTTTTGCCTATTTCAGTGTTTCGAAGAAAAGGGATATCAAACGGAGTCCAAACGGAATGAAACCTTTGGGAGCGATCTTTTCGGAACAAACGCAATCAAGGAGACTTGGAGTGGACGTCAAGAAGCAGCCGAGGCAGCCACGAGGCAGGAGGGCGCGCCCCCCACCCTCATGGGCCCCTCGTGGCTCCCCTGACCTACCTCCTTCGCCTATATATATATCCATGTACCCTGAAAACATCCAGGAGCACCACGAAAAACTATTTCCACCGCCGCAACCTTATGTATCCGCGAGATCCCTTCTTGGAGCCTTCGCCGGTGCTCCGCCGGAAGGGGAATCGACCGTGGAGGGCCTCTACATCATCTCCAAGGCCTCTCTAATGAGTTGTGAGTAGTTTACCACAAACCTTCGGGTCCATAGTTATTAGCTAGATGGCTTCTTCTCTCTCTTTGAATATCAATACAAAGTTCTCCCCGATCTTCTTCGAGATCTATTCGATGTAACTCTTTTTGCAGTGTGTTTGTCGCGATCCGATGAATTGTGGTTTATGATCAAGTTTATCTATGAGAAATAATTGAATCTTCTCTGAATTCTTTTATGTGTGATTGGTTATCTTTGCAATTCTCTTTGAATTATCAGTTTGGTTTGGCCTACTAGATTGATCTTTCTTGCAATGGGAGAAGTGCTTAGCTTTGGGTTTAATCTTGCGGTGTCCTTTCCCAATGACAGCTGGGGCAGCAAGGCACATATTGTATTGTTGCCATCGAGGATAAAATGATGGGGTTTATATCATATTGCATGAGTTTATCCCTCTACATTATGTCATCTTGCTTAATGCGTTACTCTGTTCTTATGAACTTAATACTCTAGATGCAGGCAGGAGTCGGTCGATGTGTGGAGTAATAGTAGTAGATGCAGAATCGTTTTGATCTACTTGTTACAGACATGATGCCTATATACATGATCATGCCTAGATAATCTCATAACTATGCACTTTTCTATCAATTGCTCGACAGTAATTTGGTCACCCACCGTAATACTTATGCTAACTTGAGAGAAGCCACTAGTGAAACCTATGGCCCCCAGGTCTATCTTTTATCATATAAGTTTTCCATCTACTTTTATTTGCATCTTTTACTTTCCAATCTATATCATAAAAACACCAAAAATATTTATCTTATCTTATTGTCTCTATCAGATCTCACTTTCGCAAGTTTCAGTGAAGGGATTGACAACCCCTTTATCGCGTTGGTTGCGAGGTTCTTGTTTGTTTCCGTAGGTGCGTGGGACTTTTGAGGAGCCTCCTACTAGATTGATACCTTGGTTCTCAAAAACTGAGGGAAATACTTATGCTACTTTGCTGCATCACCCTTTCCTCTTCAAGGGAAAACCAACGCAGTGCTGAAGAGGTAGCACCCAACACTCACCCCCTAAGCCGTGGTTCAGAGGAGTGTAGGCTCGAGGTCGTCGCCGTGGTCGAGGCCGCCTCCACCGTGCCGTCGATGCCGAGCTTCCCACTGTGTAGCCGTCATCATGAGTTGCCCGTCCACCTGCTCCCCACCGGCCTGTGCGCGCCGCCTCGTCCTCTCCTCGAAGGTCTTGAGCCGCCCGAGCGCTTCCTCGAACGCCATGGTGCTGACATCGCAGAACTGTTCGATTCCGTCCACTACCGCATACAAGAAGTCTGGCATGGAGTCGAGGAGATTTTTCACCATTGCGACATCGTCCTGCGTTGACCCGAGCCCCGCGAAGCACGCCAGCCATGCCGCCGATCTTGCCGGCGAACACATCTAGCGTTTCAACCTCTGCTATGCGCAGCTGCTCAAACTCTCCACGGAGAGTGGCCAGCCGCGCCGCTCGGACCCGATTTGCGCCGACGAACCTCATCTTCAAGCTGGTCCAGACCTCTCTCGCCGTCTTCTTCATCGACACCTGCATGAGAAGGTCCTCAGAGAGCGCCCCGAGTAGGTAGGCTCGCGCCGGCTTGTCCTTCTTCATGACGGCCGCCGCTGTCGCCTCTTCCGCTAGGCCGACCGCCTCCCATAGCCCGGCCGCGTCCAGGTTAGCCTCCACCTTGATCGCCCATGTGGTGTAGTTCTCACCAATGAGCATCAGGACAGACATCGGTAGTGAGCTCCCCGACCTGCCGACATACGACATGATTGACACCACCGGTGATCACCTCCCACAATGTGACTCTGATACCAATTGTTGGAACCCTAGCTCTACCTCTCTCTCTCTCTCTCTCTTTCTCTCTCTCTCTCTCTTTCTCTCTCTCCTCTATAACCTTGCTCTAGCTCGAACCAAAAGGAGGAGGAAGAAGAAGCAAACACAGAGCACACCAGTGGACACGATGAGGTCTGCCGGCGCACAAACGCCACCACCGCCTGAACGGCGTTTTTCTCTTTTACATGAGCACAAACTCAACCCACACCTGTTACAACGCATATGGGAGGGTTCTTATACCCAGGGCCACGTCAGGGCACGTACCCCACGTCCCAGTCCATGTCAAGCGCTTGGTCCGGCCCGCTCTGGCGGTGCCCGCGACATGCACGCACATGTCCGGGTCGTGGCGAGCCTGCCTTGGACCAACTCCACGCAACCCCTATCTCGCCAATAGAATGCACCTACACGAATGCGCACGGTGTGCTCCTACACGGTCACCCCCATGCACCACACGCAAACACGCACACACCTAAGCCACGGGCCCGGCTGGTCCGACATGCCCAGCGCACGCCCACACACGCGCCCGACGCGTCTGAGCCAGGTGTCGTGGTACTAAGTCTGATAGTAAGAGTAGGGGGTACATATGAGGAGGCGAGGCCCTAGCTATGGCGAGGTTGTACACACGAGTTTATGAGTTGAAGCCCCTCTCAGAGGAGGTAAAAGCCCTACGTCTCGGTGCCCTGGGGCGGTCGACTGGAATATGGATGTGTATTACAAGGGGTGCGAACCCTTGTCCCAGAGGATCGGGTGGCTTATATAGAGTGCGCCAGGACCCCAGCCGTCCACCGTTACAGGGGTTCAATGTACATTAAGATAGGGCATTACTGGTAGCATCAGCTATAAAGTGCCATCAATGATCTTTAAGACTTCGGAGTGAATGCCTGACCGTTGCCATCCTGAGGGACTCTAGGTCTTCTGTACTCCGAGTGGTTTCCTGTATGGTTGAATGACTCCATCCAGGTCGAGTGAAATTGGGGGTATCCGACACTACTGGGAAAAGGGCTATAGATGGGATTATGTCTGCGCACTATACATGTGGTGCGCCATTACTAAATACTAATGGCGCACCATGTGTTGGTGCGCCATTAGTGTGCAAATAATAATGGCACACCACATCCCACGGTACGCCATTAGTAAAAAAAATTATTTTTTTCAAAACTACTAATGGCGCACCATGGGAGTGGTGCACCATTACTAACTTGACATAGTAATGGCGCACCACACCCACCATGCGCCATTAGTAGTTTTGAAAACAAAAATTGTTAGTAATGGCGCACCTGTGGACAGTGCGCCATTACTAGTTTTAACTAGTAATGGCGCACTGTCCACAGGTGCGCCATTACTAAGTTTTTTTCACATAAAATTTCATTTTTTTTCTTTTTTTCTTTTCAAAACTAGTAGTGGCGCACCGTGGGTGTGGTGCGCCATTAGTAGTTTAACTAGTAATGGCGCACCATCCCGCGGTGCGCCATTACTAACTTGGCCCAAAAGTTCCCGAATGCACCCCCCCGTGGACCGCCTTTTCAGTTTTAAAAAAAATAAAAGAAAATGATAAAAATGTCAAAAAAAATAAAAGAAAATAAGTTTCCTATGTGAAATGTGGTCTAGTTGTTGGGAAAATTTACAAATATGAATTTCGAATTTATTTGCAAAATCTCTCAGGAAATTTGTAAAATGGCCATAACTTTTGCATACGAACTCGGATTAAAAAGTTTTTTAACTGTGGGAACCCCGTTAAACATTTTCAAAATCCCAAAAAACCTAACAGAAAAAAAGTTACGGGGCTTTCAAGATCTAGAGGCAAAAAAATCAAAAAATTTCAAAAAAAATTGGTTTTAAATTTTTTTGAATTGTTTTTCAAAAAATGATACGTAATATGACCGGGAAGTTTAAAGTATTTTTCAAAATTTCATCATAGTCATGAGCATGAACAAAGTCCTAGACATCAACAAGGTATAATAGGATTGATATGCTAGATATATCAACAAGTGCCTGTGAAGTGAGCTGTTGCTCGGGTTGGATAGAACTCTGAAGTTAAGAGTGCTTGGGCTAGAGTAGTGTGAGGATGGGTGACCTTTCGGGAAGTTTGACCACAGAGTGCGATTTGACCTGAGATTAAGCATATGGACCCGAGATTAAGCCATATTGACCAGAGATAAAGAAAAAAACGAAAAAAAATTAATGACGCATAAAAGATACTAATGGCGCACCAGTGGTGCGCCATTAGTAAAAAATACTAGTGGCGTGACACTAATGGCGCACCGGTAGTGCGCCATTAGTAGGCAAAAACTGGTGCGCCATTAGTAGGCCTTTTCCTAGTAGTGCGAGTGAGGTGACTAGTCGAGTGGATTGCACTCGATGGCTTCAGTCAATACTTCCTATTGTGCTTTGAATGTCCTTGTTTCTAGGGTAGTGACCTTGGGTAGGGCGTATAGGTCAGGTCTATGACCCTACCCCCAGGTCTATGTCATCGTCATTAGCCCCCGAATGGATTGAGGTCTGAGTGAAAAGAAAGTTGAAGTTGGCCCTGCCTTGACTCTTGTGCTTCACAAGCATTCATACTGAGTTCGAGGTCCATGCTGAAACTTCGGCTTCATTTCAGTCGCCTTGATCGATTCAAAGGTCGTCGAGTGAACTTATGCTGGCACTCTTCGAGTGTTGCTATGACACGAAATCTTCGGCGTGATTGGTTACTGCGGTTCCCGGATCTCACGGGATTCGAAAATTTTGGGGAAGCGCGCGAGGCAGAGCGCGCCGCAGCAAATGGGACAGATAGACAAGGGCACCTCGATTTCCACGTCACCTTTTTCGACACGTATCTGGTGCGTGACTTTTGCGGGATTTGACAGGATCACTCGTGCCCACACGTCAGCCACTTGGAAGTAGGGCCTTAAAAGGCATCGAGGCCAATGCGTCTGCACAATGCACTCCAATTCCCGTTGTTTTTCCTCTGCTTCTCCACCGTGTCCTCTTTCAACCTCGACGTTGCCGCTCCGCCAGTGTGCAGCCCGCCACCATGGTGAAGGATAATACGACGGCGCCGAAGCACGCGAAAAAAGCGATGGCAACGTCGAAGGGCAAGAAAATGAATCGGGGATCATCATCGAGGTTCGGGCTGCCACCTGGTTGGATCCAGGGAGACTGGATCCAATCCACGCTCCGACCAGAGGATCTGGAAGATCTGGCTGCCACGGGCTTGATCGCCGCCGGGACTTTGAGGCTGCCGGGGGACGAGATAGAGCCTCAGCCGCAGGCGGGTGAGTGTGTCCTCCTTGCCACCCATGTCGACCATGGTTTCTCCCTTCCCCCAAAACCTGTATTCCGGGGTTTTATGAACTTTTTCGGTGCTCAGCTTCACCACTTCTCTCCCAATACCATCATGTATCTTGCTGCATTCATGTCTATGTGCGAAAACTTCTTGGATTGTCAACCGCACTGGGGTCTCTTCAAACATATTTTCACAGTCCGTTCCCAAACCGTGAAGAAGGAAAATCCAAATGATGAGAGGACGCACATGATTGAGATGTGCGGGGGTTTGGGGATTTAGATGAGGAAGAGGAGCACTTTCCCCCTATGACACTTCCTGAGTCGGTTAGGGGCCGGCAGTCGACCTGGTTCTACTGCCAGGACATTGTAACCCCTGGTCAATCGACTGGTCTTCCTCCCTTTACCCTAGATCGAGTCCAGCAACCTTCTTCACTGATTGTGACCAAAACGGAGAAAGTAGAGATGAACATGTTGTTCGAGAGGGTAGTCTAGTTGGTCCGTCAGGGTGTAACTAGCATGGATTTATTGGAGGTGTTTCTCAGTCGACACATCCGCCTGCTCCAAGCCTGTGATCACTCGATGTGGATGTACTCGGGCTTCAATGATACTGCTCAGGTCCACCCAAAGGAGGTTCACGATGAGATGATGGCCCTATGGCTGAAGAGCATTACCTGAAACAAGGATAACACCAGGGGGGCTAGGAGAGTCGATCGATTCGGCGCTGACAACCAGCCGGACAAGGTCCGATCCTTGTTACCGAGTGTACTTCATTCTGTCTTGCAACTGTCTATGAATCCGACTGATATTTGATTAACTTATTTCCTTGCAGGTTTATACTGAGATGTATTCGATGTTGAACGGGGAACAAGCCCAGGAGCAAGTCCAGGAGGGAGCAGATAGCGCAGAAGAGAGCGCCGACTGGCAATCTCCATTTTGTTGCGTTCTTGATCAGACTAACGGGTCTCCCCTCTTTGATAATCCGTTTTATTATGTAAGTAACTATAGGAACCTTATTCCATGACCTACGCTTTCACGGCTGAATTTCCAAATCATCTTGTGCACCATTGAGGTCTCCTTCCTCTTCAGCACCATCCAACTCTTCCTCATCAGTAGCAGCGTCGGAATATCCTTCCCTATCTTGCATTTCCTCTTCAATGGCATCTGAATCTTCTTCCCCATCTACCCCTCCATCTTCAGCATGATCGGTCGCCTCGTGCAACTCGTAAGCATAACCTTGCTCATCCTATTGAGGAGTCAAAGCCTCAGCCCGAGACCATGTATGTCTCACCATCATTTATCTGCAAAATGAAGATTGCATCCATAATGAGTAAAAAAAAATTGGCATGACCTTTGCTAAAAATTGGACGTATAGAATGCTAGGAATTCGACGAAATGGAAGTGAATCAACATTTCGTCAAAACTTTCATTCATATTCGCTGTAAAAGAAGATAACAAATCCGCAATCAAATTCAACACAAGCCATCGCCATTTATCGAAAAAAATGGCATTGACCCTTGCTAAAAATTGGACATATAGAATGCCATAAATTCGATGAAATGGAAGTGAATCAACATTTCATCAAAACTTTGACACTCTTTTCTATTCCATGTAAATCAAATCGCGCGTGAGCATCGATATACATCACAATCAATTGTATCATATTCATCCATCATAGCAGAACAACCCGTGAACACGAACATATATAGCACATGCAATGAATAATAGAAACCATTTGAAATCAATGAATATGTATAGCCAAAAACCATGAATTCAAGCAACAAACCAAGAGCAGCACTGTGTAAAGATGGCCGAGCAGTTGTTGGTGCGGGAGGCGCGTGCGCCGGCGGAAGGGTATGTGGAGATGGCCGACGATGTCGTCCATTGGTGCGAGCGGAGGCGCACCGATAGATGGGGTCGGTGAGGTCCGAGAAGAGCAGGGGTTGTTGGTGCGAGCGGAGGCGCACAGACGGAGGGGGTCAGTGGGGGCCGAGAAGAGTGGTGGTGGGCGGCCGATGGCGCGCGGGTGGGTGGAGGGGGGAAAGAAGAAGTGGCGGAGCCTGCGGTGGCGCGCGTTTCCGGTGCTTGCGGGGACTAGCGAGCACAGTGGCGTTCAGGGGGGTGGGGATTGGGTGCGGTGGGCGAGCTTTGAAATTGGGCGGGCATGGTTGGGTATCTTTCCCGGACGACCGCGCAGACATAATTTTCGTCGAGTCCCGCCTTGAAAATTTGAAAAATTAGCAGCTATGGCGGGTGAGTCGAATGGCCAGCGCAGTGAACCACCCGCCACAGCTATGTTCTGCTAAAAGCGGGCACCGGGCAAGGTTAACTAGTGGCGGCTACTAAAGCCCACCCTCCACTGCTCGGTCCTCTACCTATGGCGGGCGCCTATTAGCACCCGTCACAGCTAAGTTACAAAAGCGAGCCCCCCCTGGGGGGCGCATACCTGTGGTGAGCGGCGGGCTACGCCTGCCACAGTTAACCCCTTAATTAACTGTTGTAGGCAGATTTTATTACTTGCCACTGCTCATTTTCAAAAATAGCTATGGCGGGTGCCCCACCTTGCCCACCACTGATTAGTGTTCACCTATAAGTCATTTTCTAGTAGTGCATGCCTGCAACAACCATGGGTTATCACACATACTGATGGCAAGACTTTTCTACACTTGTTGTAATACGTGACTAAACTATTATGACAGAGGTTGGACGTAGAGACACAACCAAGGCCAAAATATAAATGGTTCGAGGATGTACAAATTATGCACGAAGCAAACCACAAAGCTTCAGGGTAATGAACATTCATGGAATCATGGGCGTTTTGATCAAGAACAAGTCTTCACCTCGCCATCATCATCATCATACCAAGCATGCCACGGGGTCACTGTTGGAAGCTTGAGAGCATCAATGTTGTATCTAGTTGATGTTACTGGAATCATTGCATCTGTATCTCCACTGTATAAAGTAAAGAAAAGATCAAAACAAAAGATATGCATATGTTTACCCCAACATTTGTACAAAGCCATGATGTTTAAACTACATAGTGGGGAAAGTAGCTAAGGTTTTAATAGCACCTTTCGGAAGGTCAAATCCATGATGTTTAAAGTACATAGTGGGAAAAGTAGCTAAGGTTTTACCAGCACCTTTTGGAAGGTCAATATCACACAACCATGTTAAATGTGAAGAGAGACTAACAAAAATTAATTGGCATCGAACTAGGTGAACTAGGTTGTACAAAACCATCTGATAAACCCACTTCTCTATGGTGACAATATATTAACAGTTTTGGGGAAATAAACTAACTGAATCCCAAATCTACAGCATGGAGCATAGTTTAGTATATAGCCATCTTTGTGTGCCTGAGTGGGTAAAGACTTCGGAGAGTAAGGAGTAACTTGAACATACATATACGAACCCCATATTAAATAAGTTCGTGATAGATATGTAGTGTAGATTCTTTTAGTCCTTCCAGTTGGTGTTAATAACTTCACTGCAAAGAATGTCAATAGTACCTGCTAGCAGTGGCGAATCTTGGAAGAAAATCGAGGGTGGGCTCAAAGTTAACAGTGTGGAAAAAAGCCACTATCTCCTAATTCTTTTGCCCAAAGAAGGTAAAATTTGCCAGAACTTTTTGAAATATGAAATCTTGAACCAAAAATTGTTATGTTTAGCAAAATAGCCAATATCTCAAAACCTTGTATCCCATATTAGCTCAGAATTTTCCAGAATACTGCTGGGAATATATAGTATTTACTGATTTTTTGGAATTATTTAAAAAATATCAAATATTAGACTTTTCTAGCAAAATAGCAATCAGTTCAAACTAATTTAGTAACATGTTCGACCATACCACAAAGATTCATATTCGAAAGCAATACAATTTACACACCAATACAAAAGAACTAGAGAAGCAACAACAATGATAGTAATCTTGCTTACTAATGGTATTGCAGAACAACTAGAAACCAATATATAGAAATAGATGCCCAATTATCCAACCGCAAGCCATCTGTCCAAATTCGCATAAGTATTAGCAATATAAAGGTACACCAATATAAAGCATCAGTAAGTGACTACTAACACTAGTAAAACTGAGATATACCTCTAAGAAATCACATTGTACTCACGAGGCAAGTGTCCATTGCGATCTTTCATTTTCTGGAATCGTATCATAATTTGATCATCGGGGATACTTTTGAATATCCTTTTCTCGCAAGAGCACACCATTAAATCATTGAGCCAATCATCTGATATCTTATTGCGCAAATCAGTTTTAATGTTCTTCATTGCTGAAAATATTCGCTCAACCGAAGAAGTTGCCACTTGAAGAATCAATGTCAACTCGATGAGGCGATATACCAATTGGAAAGTTCTGTGTTTTGTTGTTTGAACCATCAACCAAGCAAGGCTAGAAACATCCGAACATCCATTGAATTCATCACTTCTGCTAATATTTGTAAGGAATGTAGGAAGTTGATTTCTTAGCAATAACCGTTCAGCTTGTGTAAAATCCTCAGCATCAATTTCAGCAAGTCGAATAAGTTTTTGAACATTAAACTTTGAGAAGTTGTTTGTTGGAGTAAGACAATACATGCAATACACTAACTCGGTGTTAATTAACTTCATTGAATCGAAAAGGTATAGGAGAAACACTATCTCATCACTCAGGAATTCTATTGGTGATGTGGTTTCGGATCACCAACAGCTTGCCAGCATGTTTTGGTCAGATTTTAACCAAAGAATGGGTAATGCAAAACGAATCCGCATGGGTTTTGATTTGGACACATTAATTGCAATAATTGATGGTCTTCAGGATATGTCTCAGCCCTTCACTGATTCCGAGGTTGAGGCTGTCATTAAGAACATGCCACCTGGCCGTGCTCCCGGTCCCGACGGCTTTTCAGGGCTGTTTTTAAAGAGGTGTTGGTCAATCCTCAAGGAGGATTTCATGCAACTTGTCAAGGAGTTCTATGAGGGAAAATGCAATTTGGAATGTCTAAATACCTCATTAATTACTCTTATACCAAAGAAGTTAAGTCCTGAGGTTGTCGGTGACTTCCGTCCAATCTCTTTGACCAACACTTGCTTGAAGTTCTTGACTAAGCTGCTTGCTAACCGTCTCCAGAAAGTCATTCTGCGATGCATTCACCGTAATCAATATGGTTTTCTTCGGTGTCGTTCCATCCAAGACTGCTTAGCCTGGTGTTTCGAGTATATACATCAATGCAAAGCCTCCAAGCGTCCCATCGTTCTACTCAAGCTGGATTTCACTAAAGCCTTTGATACAATTGATCATGATCTAATTCTCAAAATTTTGCAATGCAAGGGCTTTGACTCCAGGTGGACTGGGTGGATCAATTCTATTTTGTCAACGGGATCTTCTTCGGTGCTTCTCAACGGCGTGCCAGGGAAACATTTTGTTTGTAGAACGGGAGTGCGCCAAGGTGACCCTCTATCACCGTTGCTCTTTGTGATTGCAGTGGATTTATTGCAGTTTGTTGTCAATGAGATGTGCGCTAGAAACATCCTTTCTCTGCCAATACCAACCAACTCCAATGATTACCCTATAGTGCAATACGCCGACGACACTTTAATTGTACTACCTGCGGTTGATGATCAGCTCATTGCTTTTAAGGAAATGCTTGCAACTTTCACGGAGTCAACGGGTTTGCGAGTCAATTTTAGCAAATCTTCACTCATTCCCATAAACATGAGTGATGAAGAAGGTGCTAGAGTGGCCTCTTTGCTGGGTTGTGACATCGGCACGATGCCTTTCACATACCTTGGTTTGCCCATGGGAACCTCTAGACCGTCTATCTATGAGCTGATACCTCTGGTGGATCGCATCGAACGCCGTTTATCTGCCTCTTCATGCTTGCTTAACCAAGGATGCCGGCTGCAACTTGTTCAGTCCGTGTTCTGCTCCATGCCAATATATTTTCTGTGCACTTTATCTCTACCAAAGGGCATTGTTCAGCAGCTTGAGAGGATCATGAGGCAGTGCCTGTGGAGGGGTAACACGGATAACCCACGTCAATCTTTGGCTGCTTGGGACCTTGTCTGTCGTCCTAAGAATTTTGGAGGTTTGGGTATCCTCAACTTGACAATCCAAAATGAAGCTTTGCTTATTAAGCATCTTTTCAAGTTTTTCAACAAAATGGACGTGCCTTGGGTATCCTTAATCTGGGACACCTATTATGCATCATCACCACCCCAAAGCACCAGAGTCTATGGTTCATTTTGGTGGCGTGATATTATGCGGTTATTCCCAAAATTCTCCAGTCTAGCGGTTCCTCAAGTTCATGCTGGTGATACGGTTCTATTTTGGCTCGATCGTTGGCAGCTGGGAAATCATGCTGTCTTAATGCAGGACTCTTTCCAAAGGCTTCACTCCTTTGCTGTGGACAATGCAATCAAAGTAAAAGAGTTCTTGTTGCAGCCTGACATCTTGGATCACTTTCATCTGCCTCTATCGCAGGAGGCTTTTTCTGATCTTGCACAATTACAAGCCCTCCTGCATTCGATCAATTTGAATGGTGAGTTCAAGGACGTTTGGAAGTGGCCTTCCAAATCTGGTGATTACATGGCAAAGATATATTATTATTTTTGCTTTTCAAATCTGGTGGTAGATCCTATTTTCAAGTGGATCTGGAGGAGTGCATGCACGCTAAAGATAAAAGTTTTTGGTTGGCTTCTGTTAATGGATCGTTTGAACACCAGAGATATGATGCAACAAAGGCAATGGATCATCCAGGATGATACCTGTGTGCTTTGCAATCTTGCTCAACATGAGGATCAGGCTCACCTTTTCTTTGCTTGCAATTATAGCCAAAGGGTTTGGAACTATCTTGGGATTTCTTGGACCGTGCAACCAAACCAACCCACATATGATATGGCTCAAGTAGCTAGGAAGGATTTTGGGCACCCTTTCTTTTCAGAGGTGGTTTTCACTGCCACTTGGAATATTTGGACACAAAGGAATGGCAAAATTTTCAGGAATGAGCAACCTTCTTTTAGAGCTTGGAGGAGGAGCTTTATACATGACATCTCTCTTCTGTCTCATAGGATTAAATGTAAATATAAGGATAGTTTTCTTTCTTGGATAGCTGACCTTACATAGGTTCTCTTTAGTAAGTTTCCTTTTCTCCTTTCTTGTAAATTTGTATAGTTGTAACTAATACTCTTTTCATTATTTAATAAAGGACTGTGAGGCTATTGCCTTGCCGTAAATAGTCAAAAAAAACTTCATTGAATCGGTGATTCATCTTGGTGAGAGTTGCATCAAGAGCAACATTGAATATGCTAACCTGAAATAATGATGTCAAGTCACCTTATCCTTGTTGCGAACAGATTGCCCCATAGCTCCAACAAGATCATCCATATTTGGCACCTCAATGCCATGTTCCTCACAGAAGTTGTTTGCTTGGTCGCATAATGACTCATACCCATTGTCCCTCATATTTTGCAAAGCTTCTTTCACATCCAAGATCAAATGCATGGCTTCAACAACATCTTGTTTCTTTCTTTGCAAAGCTTGTGATAGCAAATTAGCGATGCTCAACAAGTTTATTAAGAATAGCATGATGAACACAAACTGGAAGCATTCCATCTGTATGATCAAACCTGAAGCTCCACCTTGAGAAGTGTGTTCCCGGGCATCATCGACCACAATTGCAAGCACATCCACCACTGCATTCCACATTTTGTACATACGAAGCAAGGTTCTAAGATGTGAGCCCCAAGGAGTAGCTCCTGGTCTAGCTAGGTTAGTTCCTTGACGTAACCCAGTTCCAGATGATATCTTACAATTTTCCATCATTTCTATCAAGTTGTCTTGATGCTTTGCAAGCAATGCATCCTTCCTTTTGCAAGATGAACCCACCTGAGTAACTATCAAGGGAAGGTAGTTGAAAAAATCAGCAATAACTGGACAACACTGAGCCACTGTGACAACCACTAACTGCAACTGATGGGCAAAGCAGTGAACAAAGAAAGCATATGGACTCTCATCACGAATTAGGTTTTGCAACTCGTTGAATTCTCCTCTCATATTTGAAGCCCCGTCGTAACCCTGTCCACGTAGCCTATTAATTGGCAGGCTATGGTACTCCAACACATGAACCAGTGGTTCTTTAATTCCAGTAGATGTACAATCTGTGATGTGTTTAATAGCAAGAAATCTCACTTGAAGCTCTCTGTGATCATCTAAAAATTTGCAAATTTGGGAAGATACAAGTTAAAAGATATAAATGAACAAGGACTATGCAATTTTGGGAAGCTACAAGTTAAAGACAGAAATTCATATGCATTACCTCAAAATTATTGCTATTTGCTCCTTTATTGAGCAATCTCTAGCCTCATCAATAAGTATCGAGAAATTCTTATCTCCAAGCTCATCCTTGATGACTTTGGTTACCTCCAATGCACAACATGTAGCAAGGTCCTTTTGAATATCTGGACATATCATAAGTGCATTCCCTTGCCCCTTATCAAATGCATCTTTCACATCCTTATTCTTGTCCTTATACCAGGAGAAGAACTCCTTGAAATTGCCTTTGTTGATGGAAGTGGAAGATTCATCATGTCCACGAAAAGCTTCCCCTTGAGCTATGAGATACCTTGCACAATCCAATGATGCAGTCAAGCGGATTTTATATTTTATATCATCCTCTTTATTGTAAACTCGCATTTTGGTAGTCACATTGGCCCTTTGATTGTTGTAATCAACACATAAGCCCACAACAATGTTGTGGTAACTAGATGGACCACCAACATGTTTCTTAAAATTTCCCAAAGCAGTTTTCCAATGCTTTTAACCATCTACTGTAAATACATCATTGCCAAATCTAGCTGCTTGTGATGGATTCTTGAAGAGAAAATAAGGGAAACAAAAGGCAGCCTCCTTTTTCACACTATATTCCAACCAATCAAACTTATCTAGCCATTGTGGTTGAAAGGATCTCCAAATTTTACCATCCAATCCCACTTCAAATTTATGCCCGATAGCTAAGTTTATTTGTTTCAACAAATAAGCTCTTCTCACTTCACTTTGAATTTGAGGGGCATAATCTTCTATTGGTATTCGATCAGCTGGATCACCAAAAGTCTGACTTGGATGGAATTCCAGTATATGATGCTTTGGTGGTTGGTTTGTGCTCTCATTAGTTGGGGGATTGGTACTCTCATTTGCATGGGGAATAGTGCTCTCATCGACATCGGTTGAGGGATTAGTGCTCTCATTTGTTGGAGTAGGATGAATTATGTTCTCAATAGGGGCTGGTTGAACAACAACGTCATCTGGAGGAGGATTGGGTTCGGAAACAACAAAGGGAGCATTTGAATTTCTTGCAAACCAGTTGTGCAAAGTTCTTTTTCTCTTCATTTCTACAAACAAGAATGATGATTAGTACTGGGTTAATCTTATATACACAGCTAGCTATATTGGTTCTCTTCTCTAGTACTTGAACAGTCTAACTAACCACTGTTAACAGCTAGCTACCATTAGTTCATTAGCATGAATTAGTAGCCAAATAGCTAGCTACAAATAGCCACAGAGTACAGAACTACAGACTACAGAAGTACATAATACAACCTTCAGGTTCAGCCGTTCAGGAGCTATTCGAGTAAAGCAGCGAGCAACAGCCGGATGGCGCAGCAGCTCGGATGGCCTAGGCGCCCAGCAATCAACTAAGCCCCCCTCCTCTATTCCATGGCCACGCTGGGGAGCGCACGAGTCAGATGGAGATGCAGTTTGGTGCTGTTTTGGGGAGGGGAAAGTGACCGGATTATGGGAGAGCAGTCCAGGCGCAGATTTGGGGAGGTGGGCCGGTAGTGGCGGCGCGAAGGAGAGGTCCGACGACCGGTGGTGGTGCAAAGGAGGGGTCTGGCGACCGGCGGCGGCTAGGGCACCTGTAGAGGGGCGGCTCGAGTGGGACAAGCGAGCGACTGCAGATGGTGGAAGGAGCGTGCGCACGTTTCTCTACTCTGGGAATTTATGGGCTGGAAAGGGCTATTGAGTGGCTGGGCTGGGCCTTGAAGTTTGAAACTAGTACTAAAAAAATTGGCATCGCTGGAGGGCAGGCTCGAGCCTGTTTAAGCCTGCCCAGGAGATTTGCCACTGCCTGCTAGAGTTATTGTTGACGCTCAAAATTGGCACAGTCATAAAATTAGCTTAGGTTATATCAAGACTAATTCGAACATATGATTAGAAGTCACCTTGGAATGTCTCTCTTCGAGAAGATCAAGATGGATATGAAGATGGTCTAAAACGGAGCTCGGCTGCAAAAGTTATGACAAGTTTAGAGATGCTCATATTGACATCAGATTATGAAATGGCCAAAAACACAATTAATGTGGCCTCGGATGGAAAATGTATCAACACAAAAGTTATGCATCTCGTTGAAACGGTTGATTTTGATATAAAAATCATCTTAATTCGAGGTTGTATGCAACCCGTGAGAGCAAAAAAAGGTCATAAATAGAAGTTGCAGAGTCATTTCGGACCGACCGAGTTGATTTGATCGGTGAGACCGAGTTGGTCCAGAAAATTACCAGAGAGTTTGCAATGTTCACTCGGTGGGACCGAAACGAACCAATCGGTGGGACCGAGTTCATCCGGGAAATTACCAAAGATTCCTGTCCGAGTTAGGTTAGGGTTTTTGATGTTTTGGATGGAATTTTTAGTCCTTTTCTTGTACGGGAAGTCCAGCCGTCTCATAAATAGATGAGAGGTGACGGCCAATTGAGCAACACACAATCGAACAAATCATCTACCACTTTTTACCTTTACTTTTATCTCTCTCCCTTGTTCTTCTTCTTCCTAGCTCGTTCTTCGTTCATTCTTTTTATTGCAGGTCGGCGAACCTCGAGGCCCTAGAACCGGTCAGGCTGACCTAGGGCAGCCCATAGCCGCCACGCGCCCTGACGGGGTTCCTCCCGGGCGTGTGGTGTTTCGGGTCTACAAAAGCACCCGCCGGATTGCCTGCATACTGCGCTTCCGGCCGGGTCTCCTTCGATGTGAGCTGTGGTGCATCACCCCCAGCGTCGAGGGTACACAGTGACGTGTTCGTGTGCGAACAGTTATATTGATAATAGATTTTGGCCTTCTATATTCTAGCCTTTTGACTTTCCCTTATACTTGTATATGATGGCTTTGGCCTCTCAATAATATTAAGCTGCTTTCCCCTTTTTTGGAAAGGAGGTTAAACCTCCTGCCTCTGCATCAATCGATGCATACAACCATCTTTATTAATTTTTTCACGAAGGTCTGACAAGAACATACATCAAGTCACCCGAAGCCACCGCACTCACACTTACAAACTTGATAATGTGGAGTGCTCTCACTCCCTATATCTAAAACCGATGTCGTTGCCAATCCATCCGTATAACATATCGAAACCAACAACCAGTGCAGAAGACCTAGAGCGTACACCACATGCACACGTTTTAGAAGCATCCATCATCATCAAACCGTTGTCCCATCTTCAGAAGAGAGATCTATATCATCCTTGTCAGTCCGGCCATCCATTAAGGCCGCCACGGCCACCAACTACGCGGCCGCCCTGCGATCGTCCATCCCGACATGGAGACTCTAGAAGATCGGTCGTGTGTAGCACCTGCCGAACAGGCATGACACAGCGTAGCACCTATCGGCTAGGTATGACTTGACATCTCCACCGAAGCTCTGTTCAAGATGAAGACGCTCCACCTCCTGCCTCTGTCTTCCAGCGCTGCTCCACAAATGATGCTCCCAAGAGAGAAACGACACAGGTGTGTCGCCATTGTCCGATATAGAAAACCAGATCCTAGGGTTTCTCCCGGAGCAGCATGAGTGGGTCAATAGTATTTACACAACAATGTCTTCATCAAGGTAACATCGCAGAATACCGCCATCGCCTTCCTTCGGCTCAGTATTCACCGGCAACAATGTCTCCCTGACTCGCAGCCGGGACTAGATGACGGATCTCAAGATCCGACCACCCAGCCTCATGCCGACCACCTCCGCCGGAGGAGATGGTCACCACTGCTGGTTGTATCTACTAGAATAGATCTGACCGGAGGTGTCGAGCAGTCTACCAGGCCCTCCACGCCACCGTCGATCAGTGGAGGAGATGACCCCCACCGCCGGCTGCGCCGACTTGAACAGATCTAATCGGATGTGCCGCCGAGCACTCCACTAGGCCCTCCATGCCGTCGTCGATCAGAAGCCAGATGGCGCGCCGCCGCCTCACGCCACCGCCCGAACCAGTACAACCGCCGCATGCCACCGCCCGTGACCAGGCTGCGCGACGTGCCTGCAGCCGCCGTCGCCCGAGGCAGGGCCAGCAACCACCGTCGCCGCCTCACCTATCGCCACACTCTGCAGGATCGGACGCACCTCCACTTGTGTAGGGGCCCTGCAACACCCCTGAGACACGAAAGGGGAGTCCCCTGCCATTGCCGTCGGCCCCCGGGTGTAGCCCGGCGGCGACGGAGGGAGGGGAGGCGGGAGTGCTCACCACCGTTCCTCTACTTCGTCTACGTCCGCGTCACCTTCGTCATCACCATGTGCACCACCACCGAAGTCGATTGATTCGCTGATGAGAAGGCCGCTGCTGCCAAGAAGACCGCCGAGGAGACCGCCGCCGCCGCGGCTTCTGGCAGGCCCACTGGAGTAACACGTTTATCCCGATCCTGTTTATTTTCGTGTGGGTGCAGTACTAGCTATTAGCGTAAATATTTCTACTATCTACCTAGTACATGATTATCTGGTTAGAAATCAGTACTATGCTCATGATTTATACGTGGATTAATTTAATAAAAAATCCGCTCATATGCTCAACATGTACAAGACGTGAGTTAGGATCAAGATATTGTGGCTCCTTGTGGGTCAGGGTCATCAAGATACATCGATCACAATGACGATGTACAAGTGAGTCAGGATCAAGATATAGTGATGTATACTTCCCAGAAAAATTATGCGTCAAATATATTGGCAAAATGACACTAGTTAATGTTACACGCATGCATGTTGATGCATTGCACATCATATGCATGGGTGGTTGACCAATCGAATAAGGATGTTGCATGCTCAAACAAGTACTGCAGAGATAATACGGTCGTGCATTTTAATTTAAAGGAACATCATCAAGGAGGCTATGGTGCTAAAGCTGCAACTTTAGCCGGCAACGACCACCAGATTAGTGGACACGCAAGTGGGACAAGTTTTCAACCTGGACAAGCATGTCTCTCCCTTGCAAAAAAGAAAGAAAAAGCATGTCTCTGCAGGAGATTGGATAGGGCCCACCAGAGGAGATGTACGACCAATCAAATTGATAAATACTAGGACTAGGAAAGAAATGTCAAGATATAGAAGGCAAGTTTTGCAACCCAAAGAGAGAGTTGTGTTCGGTCAATTTATTAGGAATGTTTGAGTCAGCTAGCTATACTAGTATCAAACACAATATGGCCGAATGCAAGGGCACCCGCTCATATGTTCACATTGGCAGAGGCGCATTATGCGGTGCAGCGAATGGCGAGAGAGGTACATTGTGTGTGCAGTGAACATGTGTCTTTGTGTGTGTGTGTGTGTCTGCGTGTGTGTGTGTGTGAGATAGAGAGAGAGAGAGAGAGGGAGAGAGAGAATTCACGTGTTTTGTCCTTCCTGATTGGCCAGCCCCTCAGTGTTCTCCCCACGCACGTAACCTCGTCTCTTTCCGCACGCCAACACAGCCGATCTCAGCATCGGCAGATCTGGTGAGTGTCGGGAGGAGAAGAACAAGCCTGTGAGGCGACGATCATGGGGGAATCGACCAGATCCGCCGCGTGCCCGTCTAGAGGAAGGGAACACGGTGACGGGGGCTGGTTCGCTGCGCACCTCCGCCGCCGAGCCTTGCATCGCCGGCCACCATCCCCTCCTCTCACACGCCGCCACTATCAAGGTATATCGGTGCGCCCCTCCTCACCGTCAAGCCGCAGGTTAGGTTCTTGCGCAGAAACCCCCTCCCCGCGCTCGCTCTTTCCAGTCCACGCCGCCTCTCCGACTTCTTCCTCCTTCCTCGCCGCCGCTCCCTCTCTTCACCTGCAGCTCTGGCTTCTCACCATAGCCGCTGCCCCCTCCCCCCTCATGTGTCGATCCTGGCCGTACCATCGCCGGGAAGAGCGAGGGGTCGCTCCTGCAACTGCTCAACCCGGAGAAACTCGCCGTCGTAATCACCAGACCGTCTTCCTCACATCGTCCAGGCTATCCTTGTATAGCCAGAAATTGCTTTGACCCAACGATCCCCTCCCCCTTGCTATTTTTTGAAATCTTATTGGCTGATGGTGTTCATATTAAGAGAGGAGCCACACCATATCTGCTCAATCAATTAAAAAAAATATTCATCCTTTCCATAAATCAGTTTCAGATGCGTAGGTGGTGTTTAGGCCAAGGTTTTCATGTGATCCATTCACTCCGATTTAACTTCAAGAACTCATTGTTGTTCAGGCGACGCGTGGTAATCCTTCACTTAAGAACCGTGCTTTGGAATGCAAAAATATTGAAATGTCTGAAGAGTCAGGTTCAGATAAACCTACCCAAGCCTGCTTATTTTTCATATATTGGTAACTGATCTTCCCAAGTTCTTACTCTATGTGTTCCAAAATTTTCTTTGAAGGTGCCACAAGTAAGTACAACGATGATGGCCAGATAGATGATTCGCTGAAATCAATTCAGAAAATACGGGATGAAATTGTATGTTATATGTCTTTTCTCTTATTTCAGGAGAAAAATATGCTTGCTTTCTATAGTTTCTTCTAGTTGAGAATCTGATGTGAACTCTCCTATTCTCTCTTCATTTCAGCTTCATAAGGAAAGCATACTTCAAGAACGAAGTGCTCGGTGTAATATGGACATCCAGACGCTCTTGAGTGGTATTCTATCCATGTCACATTTTAAACATGGTTACATTTACAATCACACAGTAGAACTGTTACAATTTTGCGGTCAACTCTATCGGCAAGTTATCCTCTGAGCCATATGTTTTCAAAAGTTCTGCGCTAAACTGTGTTGTATCACACTTTTCATTGTGGACAAATCATCCACCGCACTTTGTGATGTACAAATTGTCTGTCGGAACTGTGGCCAATTTTGGCAAGATGTTTTTTTGGATTTTTTTAAATGTTTTGTCAAGAAGTTGCTTCTATATTAGTTCCATATTTCTTGTACTCATCATGTTTTAAAACTTATGCAGAAGGAAAGATGACACCTAAAGCTGTATCAATAATAAGCAAATACAAGGAAACTTGCTCAAATATGACAGAAGTTACCAATTCATTTTGCTTTGGAGATGGTGGCCAATCGATCACTAATAGGGAGAAGTTGAGGAAGGCACTCCTTCGACAATGCAAGGTAAGAAACCTCAAGCTGAATCTATGTATCACAATTTTAAATGTCACTGGTACCCTGACACTTGTCTATGCAGGAGCTTGATCTGATTTGTCGTGGGGCCCATTGGATACTCCCAAGATACACAGTATTACCTTCAGTTTCAGATGGTATGTACAAATGTTTACTTTTATCTCCTAGATATCCTAGATAGGCAAGTATTAGGTCCTTGGACCATGTAGGCATAACAATTAGGAATATCATATGAATGTATCCTATGCCACGTACTTCCTGTTTCTCATTTATCGAATTCAATCCCTATAGGTCCTGGTTCGTTTTGTGAATTGATAACATACATAGTGTGCTACGCTAACCATGCTTAGACGAAAAGAGTTTTCAAGGTGTCAGATCAATAGGCAGGGTTTGCTCTCTTGATGTCAAAGTAGCAATCCAAATAAGCTGCTTGCTTATTTTTCACATGTTATGCTCTGTTCAAGTGTTAGGTTTGTTTAACATTCGATCAGTGGTTATCTTAGATCAGACTAATTAGGTCCCCACTTAGCAATAACCAGAATTGATGTTTGATTGACTATCATCTTTGTATGTATGTGTGTGTGTGTGTTTTGACTTTTGCGCACTTCTTCAATGGTTTCCTATCTTTTCAGGAATGTACCACGCTAGTGTACGATTGAGATGCCCAGATTTTGAGATAAGCCTCACTGGTGGTCTTCGTCCTACCCCATACGAGGCGAAGTGCTCGGCAGCTGCCAATATGATACTGGAGCTTCACAAGAAGGCGGAAGAGCAAGAAGAGTAGGGTACCTGATGCAAAATCACCTTGTTAAACTCCTGAGCTGGGAATCTGCGGGTGGCTGGAACCAGTTGTTTAGTCATTACAACTTTGAATAAGACATGTTGAGAAACCTAATTGTGTTGGTACCTTGTTGATAGCTATTTTACATTCTGGAGGTTGACTCCTTGTGTTGTTGTTGGTATTATGTCTATTTATTAAGGTCGTGATAAACCCTAGACTGTTATTTCAAAACTCTATGATGTTTCAGTTGCGCTGACTATTTTATAATGGGACCCGCACCGATGTGTACCACAGGGCCATTGAGGCTTGCACGTGCTTGACGTCAGCAGTGACTTTATGGCAAGCGGTGGTGTTGGAACCCTAGCTCCTCCCCTAGCTCTACCTCTCTCTCTCCTCTATAACCTTGCTCTAGCTCGAACCAGAAGAAGGAGTACGACGAAGCAAACACAAAGCACACATTGGACACAACAAGGTTTCCCGGCGCACGAACGCCACCGTCACCCGAATGGCATTTTTCTCTTTTACTTGAGCACGAACTCAGCCCGCACCTGTTACAATGCATATGGGAGGGTTCTTATACCCTGGGCCACGTCAGGGCTCGTACCCCACGTCCCAGTCCACGCCGAGCACTTGGTCCGGCCCGCTCTGGCCACGCCCGCGACATGCACGCACACGTCTGGGTCATGGCGAGCCCACCTTGGAACAACTCCTCGCACCCCCTAATCTCGCCAACAGAATGCACCTACACGCACGCGCACGGTGTACTCCTACACGGTCACCCCCGTGCACCACACACACGCGCACAAGCACACCTACACCACGGACCTGACGCATCCGACACGCCCAGCACGCGCCCACACACACACCCAACGCGTCCGAGCCAGGGCCACGACTTATTTGCCCAATGATACGTCTCCAACGTATCTATAATTTTTGGTTGTTCCATGCTATTATATTACCTGTTTTAGATTTTTATGGGCTTTACTTTACACTTTTATATCATTTTTGGGACTAACCTACTAACCGGAGGCCCAGCCCGAATTGTTGTTTTTTTTGCATATTTCAGTGTTTCGAAGAAAAGGAATATCAAACGGAGTCCAAACGGAATGAAACCTTCGGGAGCGATCTTTTTGGAACAAACGCAATCTAGGAGAGTTGGAGTGGACGTCAAGAAGCAGCCGAGGCTGCCACGAGGCACGAGGGCGCGCCCCCACCCTCGTGGGCCCCTCGTGGCTCCCCTGACCTACCTCCTTCGCCTATATATATCCTTGTACCCTGAAAACATCCAGGAGCACCACGGAAAACTATTTCCACCGTCGCAACCTTCTGTATCCGCGAGATCCCATCTTGGAGCCTTCGCCGACGCTTCGTCGGAAGGGGAATCGACCATGGAGGGCCTCTACATCATCTCCAAGGCCTCTCCGATGAGTTGTGAGTAGTTTACCACCGACCTTCGGGTCCTTAGTTATTAGCTAGATGGCTTCTTCTCACTCTTTGAATCTCAATACAAAGTTATGCTTGATCTTCTTGGAGATCTATTCGATGTAACTCTTTTCGTGGTGTGTTTGTCGAGATCCGATGAATTGTGGGTTTATGATCAAGTTTACCTATGAGAAATAATTGAATCTTCTCCGAATTCTTTTATGTGTGATTGGTTATCTTTGCAAGTCTCTTCGAATTATCAGTTTGGTTTTGCCAACTAGATTGATCTTTCTTGCAATGGGAGAAGTGCTTAGCTTTGGGTTCAATCTTGCGGTGTCCTTTCGCAGTGATAGCAGGGGCAACAAGGCACATATTGTATTGTTGCCATCAAGGATAAAAAGATGGGGTTTATACCATATTGCATGGGTTTATCCCTCTACATCATGTCATCTTGCTTAATGCGTTACTCTGGTCTTATGAACTTTTTACTCTAGATGCAGGTAGGAGTCGGCCGATGTGTAGAGTAATAGTAGTAGATGCAGAATTGTTTCGATGTACTTGTTGCAGACGTGGTGCCTATATACATGATCATGCCTAGATAATCTCATAACTATGCACTTTTCTCTCAATTGCTCGACAATAATTTGTTCACCCACCGTAATACTTATGCTATCTTGAGAGAAGCCACTAGTGAAACCTATGGCCCCCGGGTCTATCTTTTATCATATAAGTTTTCCATCTACTTTTATTTGCATCTTTTACTTTCCAATCTATATCATAAAAATACCAAAAATATTTATCTCTATCAGATCTCACTGTTGCAAGTTTCCGTGAAGGAATTGACAACCCCTTTATCGCGTTGGTTGCGAGGTTCTTGTTTGTTTGTGTAGGTGCGTGGGACTTTTGAGGAGCCTCCTACTGGATTGATACGTTGGTTCTAAAAAACTAAGGGAAATACTTACGCTACTTTGCTGCATTACCCTTTCCTCTTCAAGGGAAAACCAACGTAGTGCTCAAGAGGTAGCAAGAAGGATTTCTGGCGCCGTTGCCGGGGAGGTCTTCGCTCAAGTCAAGACATACCAAGTACCCATCACAAACTCATCTCCCTCGCATTACATTATTTGCCATTTGCCTCTCATTTTGCTCTCCCCCACTTCACCCTTGCCGTTTTATTCGCCCTCTCTTTCCCAATCTCCTCTCTCTTTCGCTTGCCTTCTTGTCTGCTTGTGTGTTGTATTGTTTGTCACGATGGCTCAAGATAATACCAAATTGTGTGACTTTTCCAATACCAATAATAATGATTTCCTTAGCACTCTGATTGCTCCTCTTAATGATGCTGAATCTTGTGAAATCAATGCTGCTTTGTTGAATCTTGTTATGAAAGATCAATTCTCTGGCCTTCCTAGTGAAGATGTCGCTACTCATCTAAACAACTTTGTTGATTTGTGTGATATGCAAAAGAAGAAAGATACGGATAATGATATTGTTAAATTGAAGTTATTTCCGTTTTCACTTAGAGATCGTGCTAAAACTTGGTTTTCGTCTTTGCCTAAGAATAGTATTGATTCATGGAATAAGTGCATAAACAACTTGATCATTAGCATGTTGCCCAATCTTGGGAAAGAATGAAATTAATGATTCGCAATTGCCCTACTCATGGTTTGAACTTATGGATGATCATACAATTTTTTTATGCCGGATTGAATTTTGCTTCTAGAAATCTTTTAGATTCGGCTGCGGGAGGCACTTTTATGGAAATCACGTTAGGAGAAGCTACTAAACTCCTTAATAACATTATGGTTAATTATTCTCAATGGCACACCGAAAGATCTACTAGAAAAGTGCATGCTATAGAAGAAATTAATGTTTTGAGTGGAAAGATGGATGAACTTATGAAATTGTTTGCTACTAAGAGTGCTCCTATTGATCCTAATGATATGCATTTGTCTACTTTGATTGAGAATAATAATGAACCTATGGATGTGAATTTTGTTGGTAGGAATAATTTTGGTAACAACGCGTATAGAGGAAACTTTAATCCTAGGCTGTTTCTTAGTAATCCCTCTAATAATTATGATAATTCCTACAACAACTCTTATGGAAATTTTAATAAGATGCCCTCTGATTTTTAGAATAGTGTTAAAGAGCTTATGATCTCCCAAAATAATTTCAATGCTTTGCTTGAAGAAAAATTGCTTAAAGTTGATGAATTGGCTAGGAACATTGATAGACTTTCGCTTGATGTTGATTCTTTGAAACTTAGATTTATTCCACCTAAGCATGATATCAATGAGTCTCTCAAAGCCATGATAATTTCCATTGATGAGTGCAAAGAAAGAACCGCTAGGATGCGTGCTAAGAAAGATTGCTTTGTAAAAGCGTGTTCTTTTAGTTTCCATGAAAATAATGATGAAGATCTAAAAGTTATAGATGTGTCCCCTATTAAATATTTGTTTTGCAATATGAATATTGATAATGATGGGACTGGAGATGAGTCAACTTTAGTTAAAAGGCGTCCCAATGATTCGGAGTTTTTAGATCTTGATGCTAAATTTGGTAAAAGTGGGATTGGAGAGGTCAAAACTTTACATAGCAATGAACCCACTATTATGGATATCAAGGAATTTAATTATGATAATTGTTCTTTAATAGATTGTATTTCCTTGTTGCAATCCGTGTTGAATTCTCCACATGCTTATAGTTAAAATAAAGCTTTTACCAAACATATTGTTGATGCTTTGATGCAATCTTTTGAAGAAAAACTTGAGTTGGAAGTTTCTATACCTAGAAAACTTTATGATGAGTGGGAACCTACTATAAAAATTAAAATTAAAGACCGTGAATGCTATGCTTTGTGTGATTTGGGTGCTAGTGTTTCCACGATTCTGAAAAATTTATGTGATGTGCTAGGTTTCCATGATTTTGATGATTGCTCTTTAAACTTGCATCACCATTAAGAAACCTTTGGGAAGGATCAATGATTTTATTATTGTTGCAAATAGGAATTATGTGCCCGTGGATTTTATCATTCTTGATATAGATTGCAATCTTTCATGTCCTATTATTCTTGGTAGACCTTTCCTTAGAACGATTGGTGCAATTGTTTATATGAAGGAAGGGAATATTACATTACAATTTCCATTAAGGAAAGGCATGGAACACTTTCCAAGAAAGAAAGTCAAATTACCTTATGAATCTATCATGCGAGCCACTTATGAGTTGAATGCCAAAGATGGCAATACTTGGATCTATTCTCGCTTTTATGCCTAGCTAGGAGCGTTAAACGATAGCGCTTATTGGGAGGCAACCCAATTTTATTTTTGTTTCTTGGTTTTTTCTTCTCTTTAGTAATAAATATTTCATCTAGCTTCTGTTTAGATGTGGTTTTATGTTTTAATTAGTGTTTGTGCCTAGTAGAACCTATAGGATAACCTACGGTGATAGTTAATTTGATTCTTTTGAAAAACAGAAACTTCTCCGCGCATGAGAATAATTTTAATAAATCACGGAAATGTGCTTTTGCGTTGATTCTTTTTTCACTAGATCAATAGACCAATTTCCCAGGAGTTCCTATTTTTGTCGGATTTTTACAGTTCGAGAAGTATTCGAAAGTTACAGATTGCTATAGACTATTTTGTTTTTTGACAGATTCTGTTTTTCGTGTGTTGTTTTCTTATTTTGATGCATCTATGGCTAGAATCGGGGGGGGGGGGGGGGTATGAACCATAGAGAAGTTGGAATACAGTAGGTTTAACACCAATAAAAATAAATAATGATTTCATTACAGTACCTTATGTGGTGGTTTTTCTTTCTTGCACTAATGGAGCTTATGAGATTTCCTGTTGAGTTTCGTGTTGTGAAGTTTTCAAGTTTTGGGTAAAGATTTGATGGACTATGGAATAAGGAGTGGCAAGAGCCTAAGCTTGGGGATGCCCATGGCACCCCAAGATATTCAAGGATAACCAAAAGCTTAAGCTTGGGGATGCCCCGGAAGGCATCCCCTCTTTCGTCTTCGTCTATCGGTAACTTTACTTGGAGCTATATTTTTATTCGCCACATGATATGTGTTTTGCTTGGAGCGTCTTGTATGATATCAGTCTTTTCTTTTTAGTTTACCACAATCATCCTTGCTGTACACACCTTTTGGGAGAGACACACTTGATTTGGAATTTATTAGAATACTCTATGTGCTTCACTTATATCCTCTGAGCTAGATAGTTTTGCTCTAGTGCTTCACTTATATCTTTTAGAGCACGGCGGTGGCTTTATTTTTTAGGAATCGTTGATCTCTCATGCTTCACTTATATCATTTCGAGAGTCTTGTAGAACAGCATGGTATTTGCTATGGTTATAAATTTGGTCCTAGAATGATGAGCATCCAAGTTGGGTATAATAAAAACTATCATAGAAAGTGCATTAAACACTATGATCAATTTGATGCTTGATAATTGTTTTGAGATATAAAGGTGCTAATGTTAGAGTCATGCTAGTTGGATAATTATGAAATTGAGAAATACTTGTGTGAAGGTTGGCAAGTCCCGTAGCATGCACGTATGGTAAAAGTTGTCTGACATATTTGTTGCATGGGGTACTCTTTTAATGGTCTTCCTTATGAGTGGAGGTCGGGATCGCGCGATGGTTAACTCCTACCAACCCTTCCCCTAGGAGCATGCGTAGTAGTACTTTGCTTCGAGGGCAAGTAGACTTTTGCAATAAGTATGTGAGTTCTTTATGACTAATGTGAGTCCATGGATTATACACACTCTCACCCTTCCACCATTGCTAGCCTATATTATACCGCGCAACTTTTGCCGGTATCATGCACCCACCATTTACCTTCCTCAAAGCAGCCACCATACCTACCTATTATGGCATTTCCATAGCCATTCTGAGATATATTTCCATGCAAATTTCCACCGTTCCGTTTATTATGACACGCTTCATCATTGTCATATTGCTCTTTGCATGATCATGTAGTTGACATCGTATTTGTGGCAGGGCCACCTTCATAATTTTTTCATACATGTCACTCTTGATTCATTGCATATCCCGGTACACCGTCGGAGGCATTCACGTAGAGTCAAATTTAGTTCTAAGTATTGAGTTGTCATTCTTGAGTTGTAAATCAATAAAAGTGTGATGATCTCCATTATTAGAGCATTGTCCCAAGTGAGGAAAGGATGATGAAGACTATGATTCCCCCACAAGTCACTTCAGACTTTATAAATAAAAAGAGGCCAAAGAAGCCCGCCAAAATAAAAGAAAAAGAAAAAAAGAAAAAAATAGAAAAAAAAGAAAGAAAAAAAGAAAAAGAAAAAAAGAAAAAAAATTGAAAATGAGAGAAAAGAGAGAAGGGACAATGCTACTATCCTTTTCCACACTTGTGCTTCAAAGTAGCACCATGATCTTCATGATAGAGAGTCTCCTATGTTGTCACTTTCAAATACTAGTGGGAATTTTTCATTATAGGACTTGGATTGTATATTCCAATGATGGGCTTCCTCAAAATGCCCTAGGTCTTCGTGAGCAAGAAAGTTGGATGCACACCCACTTAGTTTCTTTTGTTGAGCTTTCATAGATTTATAGCTCTAGTGCATCCGTTGCATGGCAATCCCTACTCACTCACATTGATATCTATTAATGTGCATCTCCATAGCCCGTTGATACGCCTAGTTGATGTGAGACTACATTCTCCCTTTTTGTCTTCACAACCACCACCCTATGCCACATATAGTGCTATATCCATGGCTTGCGCTCATGTATTGCGCAAGAGTTGAAAAAGCTGAAGCGCGTTCAAAAGTATGAACCAATTGCTTGGCCGAAACCGGGGTTGTGCATGATGGGAGTATTTTGTGTAATGAAAATGAAGCATGGCCTAACTATATGATTTTGTAGGGATGAGCTTTCTTTGGCTATGCTATTTTGATAAGACATGATTACTTGTTAGTATGCATGAAGTATTACTATTTTTATGTTTTATGAAATTTTATCTTGAATCATTTGGATCTGAACAATCATGCCACAATAAAGAAAATAAATTGAGAATTATGCTAGGTAGCATTCCACATGAGAAATTCTATTTTTATCATTTACCTACTCGAGGACGAGCAGGAATTAAGCTTGGGGATGCTTGATACATCTCCAACGTATCTATAATTTTTGATTGTTCCATGCTATTATATTACCTGTTTTGGATGTTTATGGGCTTTACTTTACACTTCTATATCATTTTGGGACTAACCTACTAACCGGAGGCCCAGCCCGAATTGCTGTTGTTTTGCCTATTTCAGTGTTTCGAAGAAAAGGGATATCAAACGGAGTCCAAATGGAATGAAACCTTTGGGAGCGATCTTTTTGGAACAAACGCAATCAAGGAGACTTGGAGTGGACGTCCAGAAGCAGCCGAGGCAGCCACGAGGCAGGAGGGCGCGCTCCCCACCCTCATGGGCCCCTCGTGGCTCCCCTGACCTACCTCCTTCGCCTATATATATCCACGTACCCTGAAAACATCCAGGAGCACCACGAAAAACTATTTTGACCGCCGCAACCTTCTATATCTGCGAGATCCCATCTTGGAGCCTTCGTCGGTGCTCCGCCGGAAGAGGAATCAACCATGGAGGGCCTCTACATCATCTCAAAGGCCTCTCCGATGAGTTGTGAGTAGTTTACCACAAACCTTAGGGTCCATAGTTATTAGCTAGATGGCTTCTTCTCTCTCTTTGAATCTCAATACAAAGTTCTCCTCGGTCTTCTTAGAGATCTATTCGATGTAACTCTTTTTGCGGTGTGTTTGTCGAGATCCGATGAATTGTGGTTTATGATCAAGTTTATCTATGAGAAATAATTGAATCTTCTCTGAATGCTTTTATGTGTGATTGGTTATCTTTGCAAGTCTCTTTGAATTATTAGTTTGGTTTGGCCTACTAGATTGATCTTTCTTGCAATGGGAGAAGTGCTTAGCTTTGGGTTCAATCTTGCGGTGTCCTTTCCCAATGACAGCAGGGGCAGCAAGGCACATATTGTATTGTTGCTATCGAGGATAAAAAGATGGGGTTTATATCATATTGCATGAGTTTATCGCTCTACATTATTTCATCTTGCTTAATGCGTTACTCTGTTCTTATGAACTTAATACTCTAGATGCAGGCAGGAGTCGGTCGATGTGTGGAGTAATAGTAGTAGATGCAGAATCGTTTTGATCTACTTGTTGCGGACGTGATGCCTATATACATGATCATGCCTAGATAATCTCATAATTATGCACTTTTCTATCAATTGCTCGACAGTAATTTGGTCACCCACCGTAATACTTATGCTAACTTGAGAGAAGCCACTAGTGAAACCTATGGCCCCCGGGTCTATCTTTTATCATATAAGTTTTCCATCCACTTTTATTTGCATCTTTTACTTTCCAATCTATATCATAAAAATACCAAAAATATTTATCTTATCTTATTATCTCTATCAGATCTCACTTTTGCAAGTTCCCGTGAAGGGATTAACAACCCCTTTATCGCGTTGGTTGCTAGGTTCTTGTTTGTTTGTGTAGGTGCGTGGGACTTTTGAGGAGCCTCCTACTGGATTGCTACCTTGGTTCTCAAAAACTAAGGGAAATACTTACGCTACTTTGAAGCATCACCCTTTCCTCTTCAAGGGAAAACCAACGCAGTGCTCAAGAGGTAGCACCCAACACTCACCCCCTAAGCCATGGTTCAGAGGAGTGTAGGCTCGAGGTCGTCGCCGTGGTCGAGGCCGCCTCCGCCGTGCCGTCGATGCCGAGCTTCCCACTATGTAGCCGTCATCATGAGTTGCCTGTCCGCCTGCTCCCCACCGGACTATGCCCGCCGCCTCATCCTCTCCTCGAAGGTCTTGAGCCGCTCGAGCGCTTCCTCGAACGCCATGGTGCTGACATCGCAAAACTGTTCAATTCCGTCCACTACCGCATACAAGCGGTCTGGCACGGAGTCAAGGAGATTTTTCACCATCGCGACATCGTCCTACGTTGACCCGAGCCCCGCGAAGCACGCCAGCCATGCTGCTGATCTTGCCGGCGAACACATCTAGCGTTTCAACCTCTGCCATGCGCAGCTGCTCAAACTCTCCACGGAGAGTGGCCAGCCGTGCCGCTCGGACCCGATTCGCGCCGATGAACCTGATCTTCAAGCTGGTCCAGACCTCTCTCGCCGTCTTCTTCATCGACACATGCATGAGCAGGTCCTCAGAGAGCGCCCCGAGCAGGTAGACTCGCGCCGGCTTGTCCCTCTTCATGACGGCCGCCTCCCATAGCCCGGCCGCGTCCAGGTTAGCCTCCACCTTGATCGCCCATGTGGTTTAGTTCTCACCAATGAGCATCAGGACAGACATCGGCAGTGAGCTCCCCGACCTGCCGGCATACGGCACGATCGACATCACCGGTGATCACCTCCTGCAATGTGGCTCTGATACCAATTGTTGGAACCCTAGCTCTACCTCTCTCTCTCTCTCTCTCTCTCTCTCTCTCCTCTAGAACCTTGCTCTAGCTAGAACCAAAAGGAGGAGGAAGAAGAAGCAAACACAGAGCACACCAGTGGACACGACGAGCTTTGTCGGCACACGAACGCCACCACCGCCTGAACGGCATTTTTCTCTTTTACTTGAGCACGAACTCAACCCACACCTATTACAACGCATATGGGAGGGTTCTTATACCCAGGGCCACGTCAGGGCACGTACCCCACGTCCCAGTCCATGTCAAGCGCTTGGTCCGGCCCGCTCTGGCGGTGCCCGCGACATGCACGCACATGTCTGGGTCGTGGCGAGCCCGCCTTGGACCAACTCCACGCAACCCCTATCTCGCCAACAGAATGCACCTACACGCATGCGCACGGTGTGCTCCTACACGGTCACCCCTGTGCACCACACGCACACACGCGCACACCTAAGCCATGGGCCCGGCTGGTCCGACTTGCCCAGCGCACGCCCACACACGCGCCCGACGCGTCCGAGCCAGGTGTCGTGGTACTAAGTCTGATAGTAAGAGTACGGGGTACATATGAGGAGGCGAGGCCCTAGATATGGCGAGGTTGTACACACGAGTTTACGAGTTCAAGCCCCTCTCAGAGGAGGTAAAAGCCCTACGTCTCGGTGCCCTGGGGCGGTCGACTAGAATATGGATGTGTATTACAAGGGGTGCGAACCCTTGTCCCAGAGGACAGGGTGGGTTATATAGAGTGTGCCAGGACCCCAGCCGTCCACCGTCACAGGGGTTCAATGTACATTAAGATAGGGCATTACTGGTAGCATCAGCTATAAAGTGCCATCAATGATCTTTAAGACTTCGTAGTGAACGCCTGACCGTTGCCATCCTGAGGGACTCTAGGTCTTCTGTACTCTAAGTGGTTTCCTGTATGGTCGAATGACTCCATCCAGGTCGAGTGAAATTGGGGGTATCCGAGTGAGGTAACTAGTCGAGTGGATTGCACTCGACGGCTTCAGTTAATACTTCCTGTTGTGCTTTGGATGTCCTTGCTTCTAGGGTAGTGACCTTGGGTAGGGCGTATAGGTCAGGTCTATGACCCTACCCCCAGGTCTATGTCATTGTCATTAGCCCCCGAATGGATTGAGGTCTGAGTGAAAAGAAAGTTGATGTTGGCCCTGCCTTGACTCTTGTGCTTCACAAGCATTCATACCGAGTTCGAGGTCCATGCTGAAACTTCGGCTTCATTTCAGTCGCCTGGATCGATTCAGAGGTCGTCGAGTGAACTTATGCTGGCACTCTTCGAGTGTTGCTATGACACGAAATCTTCGGCATGATTGGTTATTGTGGTTCCCCGATCTCATGGGATTCGAAAATTTGGGGAAGCGCGCGAGGCAGAGGGCGCCGCAGTAAATGGGACGGATAGACAAGGGCACCTCGATTTCCACGTCACCTTTTTTGACATGTATCTGGTGCGTGACTTTTGCGGGATTTGACAGGATCGCTCGGGCCCACACGTCAGCCACTCGGAAGTAGGGCCTTAAAAGGCATCGAGGCCAATGCGTCTGCACAATGCACTCTAATTCCCGTTGTTCTTCCTCTGCTTCTCCACCGTGTCCTCTTTCACCCTCGACGTTGCCGCTCCGCCAGTGTGGAGCCCGCCACCATGGTGAAGGATAATACGGCGGTGCCAGAGCACACGAAAAAAGCGATGGCAACATCGAAGGGCAAGAAAATGAATCGGGGATCGTCATCGAGGTCCGGGCTGCTGCCTGGTTGGATCCAGGGAGACTGGATCCAATCCACGCTCTGGCCAGGGGATCTGGAAGATCTGGCTGCCACGGGCTTGATCGCCGCCGGGACTTTGAGGCTGCCGGGGGACGAGATAGAGCCTCAGCCGCAGGCGGGTGAGTGTGTCCTCCTTGCCACCAATGTCGACCATGGTTTCTCCCTTCCCCCAAAACCTGTATTCCGAGGTTTTATGAACTTTTTCGGTGCTCAGCTTCACCACTTCTCTCCCAATACCATCATGTATCTTGCTACATTCATGTCTATGTGCGAAAACTTCTTGGATTGTCAACCGCACTGGGGTCTCTTCAAACATATTTTCACAGTCCTTTCCCAAACCGTGAAGAAGGCAAATCCGAATGACGAGAGGACGCACATTATTGAGATGTGAGGGGGTTTGGGGATTTAGATGAGGAAGAGGAGCACTTTCCCCCTGTGACACTTCCTGAGTCGGTTAGGGGCCGGCAGTCGACCTGGTTCTACTGCCAGGACATTGCGACCCCTGGTCAATCGACTGGTCTTCCTCCCTTTACCCTAGATCGAGTCCAGCAACCTTCTTCACTGATTGTGACCGCAACGGAGAAAGTAGAGATGAACATGTTGGTCGAGAGGGTAGTCCAGTTGGTGTGTCAGGGTGTAACTAGCATGGATTTACTGGAGGTGCTTCTCAGTCGACACATCTGCTTGCTCCAAGCCTGTGATCACTCGATGTGGATGTACTCGGGCTTCAATGACACTGCTCGGGTCCACCCAAAGGAGGTTCGTGATGAGACGATGGCCCTGTGGCTGAAGAGCATTACCTGAAACAAGGATAACCCCAGGGGGCCAGGAGAGTCGATCGATTCGGCGCTGACAACCAGCCGGACAAGGTACGATCCTTGTTACCGAGTGTACTTCATTCTGTCTTGCAACTTTCTATGAATCCGACTGATATTTGATTAACTTCTTTCCTTGCAGGTTTATACTGAGATTTATTCGATGTTGAACGGGGAAGAGAGCACCGACTGGCAATCTCCTGGCGATGAAAATGAGGAAGAGAGTGATGAGTCGGACGACGACGAAGAGGAGGTCGACTCACCACCTTGCATAGAGCGCCGATCCAAGAAGTTTCATGACCCAGCGGGCGGGCGTAACATAGCTATGGCTCCGAGCACGCAAGTGCATAAGTGCACTCAGACTTCAACTCCAGAGCCGTCAGAGAAGGTCGCCAAGCAGACCAAGGTTGCCCCTTCAAAGTCTCGGAAGACCTTGCCCAAGATCAAGATGGACGTTCCTGTTGCTTCTCTGTGAGTGTTCTATCTTTCTGCGTTTTCCTACTGACTCATACTTCTGCTCTGACCGAGTGGATTATGAACTTTTCCGCGCTACAACTTCCGAGACCTCCATGGATATTGACATGGCTCAAGATGATGAAGAGACTGACGATGTGGCTACTTCCAAAGCTGGTATGATCTTGCAATCTTCAACTTGTTTTGTCGATTGGATCGTTGGTCGATTGAGCCCCTATGGTTGCATTTTGTTGTAGCTCCGCGGGACGTCATTGAGCTTCCAGACGATGATTAAGAAGTGCCTCTGAAAAGTACGGGAAGGAGGGGCAGGGCTTCGAGCAGGAGGACGGCCGTAGGCCAGGAGCCTCAGTCGACATCAGCGCCGGAGATGGTGGTCTAGCGATCCGGAGATCCGGCTCGGGCCAATGTTTATTTTGCCAATCCGGTGTCGACTGACCGTCCCTCGGCGTCGATTGCTCAAGTCTCTGCTTCGCTTGCACAGCTCCATGCTCCAGATCCTGTGATTGCTCCGACTGTACTGCCATCGTCGCTCTTTGTTGCACATCTCACTCCAGATGACCCGGCGGGTGCCGCCAAGGAAGCCATACTGCAAGCAAACCTTATGATGGAACAGATGAAGGTGGTGCATGAGGCCAGCCAGGCTGCCTACAATGCCAGCTCTGCTCTGCATGTCAATGTCAAGGTCAGTTGATTTCCGACTGATCTCTCAATTTGATTTTTGCCTTGCTACGATGTGGTAGCTGTAACTGCTGCTTCATTGTCCATAAGATGTCCCTTGATGAGTGTTTTGGAACCTTTTATGTGCATCTATCATGAGTCTGCATTTTGCCTCCAATCACCCACTGGGTGCACTACTAGGAAAATGCTTATAGGTAGACATTTAGCAGTAGCGTTGGTTATATACCCCACGCTACTGCTACTTAGCAGTAGCGCCGGCCAATACCAGCGCCGCAAGCGCACGTTAGCAATACTGCATCTTTTCCAGGCCAGCGCTTCTTTTAGTGGGCCATGCACTCGGCCCCCTGTTGCAGCTTTAGCTATAGTGGTGGGTCTCCTCCCCCACGCTGCTGCTAAGCCCACCTCTGCTTCCTCCCTCCGGCCCGCGCGCGCCCCTCTCTCTCACTCACTCTCACACTCACACGCTCACACTCACGCGCCCCTCAATCCCCCGCTCCGGCCGCCGCCCCCATGTCCTACGCCGTCTGCCACTACAAAAAAATACACTTCCGTGATGATACGTGTTTGTCACAGTAGGTCGCGTTTATTGTCATGCATGTACATCCATGACAAATTTATGACAGAATCAAGATAGTCATACCTGTGCTGTCGTAGAACTGTTCCATGACATTACCAAAATTATCATCACGGAAGTGTCCACTTCCATGACGATAAATCGCGCATCACAGAAGTGCTTTCGTCAAGGGTGACCGACACGTGACATCCACCGTAACGGAACGCCGTTAAGCTATCGGGTCGGGTTTTGGATCCGATAACCCGTTAACAGCCCTGACCAATGGGGATTTTCCACATGTAAAATCATCATTGGCTGGAGGAGACACGTGTCAGGTCCGCGTTGGCACAGGTGTCACTCATCCAATGGGCGAGACGCGCCTATTATATGTTGACACGTGGACCGGCCCATCAATTTTAAATGGGCCGACCCAACTAAAGGCCCACAAGATTTTGCGGACCAAAATGGGCCGACCCAGCTAAAGTCCCACAAGATTTTGCGGGCCATAATGGGCCGGCCCAGGTAAAGGCCCACAAGATTTTTGTGTGCCATAATGGGCCAGCCCAGGTAAAGGCCCACAAGATTCTTGCGGATCATAATGGGCCGGCCAAGCTAAAGGCCCACGAGATTTCGCCGACATTAATGGGCCGGCCCAGCTGTAGGCCCACAAGATTTTGAGGACCCTAGTAGGCCGGCCTATTAACTAGCTGCCATGTTTTGGGCCAAATGCCGGCCCATATTTGATCCGGTCCATTAATGGCCTGCCACGTTTCGGGCCTAATATGGCCCATATGAGATCCGGCCCGTTAAAAGCCTACCACGTTCTGGGCCAAATTACGGCCCAGATCAGGTCCGGCCCTTTAAGAGGCTTTGGGCTCAATTATGGCCCATATCAGATTTGGTCCGTCAACTGGACGCTATGCTTTTGGGCCAACTTGCTAAAGGCCCATTTGGTAATTCAGCCTGATATTAGTTTCGGCCTGTTAAGGGCCCATTTAACATTTCGGCCCTATATTAATTTCAGCCTGTTAAAAGCCCGTCATATAGTTGGGCCTAACTATGACCCGGTTTGCATCCGGCCTGCTCGCAGCCGATATCTGATTGGGCCAAACAAGGACTGAGACAGTTTTGGCCTGTTAAAAGCCCATGATTTGATTCGCACAATCATGGGCCGGGGTCCATTTCGGGTTGCTGCCGGCCCATGAGCTGTTTGGCGCGTTTCAGGCCCAACCTACATTGTGATTGCATGACGGCCCGATTATGTACCGTAATTTCACGGTTTGGCCGGTTTACTGCAAAGACAGGATATATATACAGTAAAATAACTGCAGCATCATGAATAAGAAAAAACCTAGACTATACAATAAAGAAATTACGGCATATTACATCCACCGGGCATCAAAGTTCGCCCCTATGATAATAAAGCACAAGCAGACAGCAGATTACATATACTGGGCATCAAAGATCGCCACCAGTGCAAATAAACACGCCGACAAAATAATATACAAAACCGACAGCACTTCAATAGAGTTCAAGAAAGGTTAGCCCTGCTGGGGAGCTGCAGTGCAAGCAGCTGAGCAAGATGATGAGACTGCGCTTGTTCAACACTTATATCTTCCTCACTCTGAAAGATAAACAAGCAGACAGATGATAGGTTTTTCACATAAAAGTATCAGTGCTGACAATTCATCACATTTCTTACTGACGAATAAAGTGACACAGTTTAAAATTGCATTAACACAATATGGTATCGTTCAAGTCAAGACATGGCAGGAAATGACATTGTGAAGGAGTTGGCAGCTTCACGACACCACTGGATTATAGATCAAGAACTCATAAGTATCAATGGTTAGTGTGCTGTCAATTTATCCCATTTCAGATTGGCAAATAAAGAGATGGTTTAAATAATAGTAGAATGATATGACATTATTCATAGTTAAGACATTGCAGAATATGACATTGTGCTGTAGTGGGTAGGTTCACCACACCACTGGATTACGGATGAAGAACAAAAGCATGCATGCAGTGCAAAAGAAGATCACTTGCTCTGTATAGTTTAATTTACATGGTATGAAGAAGGAACTTGGTTGTACAACTGAAAACTTAAATTGAGAAGGACAAACTTTTGTTTATAAACTACATAATAAACTTTAAACATGCAATTTGATGCAAACACCAAAAATAAGTAGTTGTTGCAGTCATGCCTAACCAAATATATACAACAAAGTTTGAAGGCTTGAGAAGGACAAACTTACATTATTGGTGAAGACGGGCTCTATAAAGGCCTTGTCCATGCTGATGGGGGGGCAATCAAGAAGTTTACCACATAATCTTCTTCATAAGCATTGCCTTTATTCTACATTTTTTTAAGAGTAAATATAGATGTGATAATATACGAAAAAATGGAGAATATTTAAGATAAGATGAAGAGTGATGCCACATAACCAAGTAGCTATAAATGTAAGTGCAGCAATACAGGCAAAAGGTACAGCCAAGAGCAATGCACAACTAAACTTCTTCAGTACCAACCTTATGGTAAGAGTAAATATAGATCTGGTGTGTAGAAAATGGAGGGCAAAGGAAAATAAGCTGCAGAGTAATGGTACATGAACAACTACCTGTCATTATAAGTACACTAATAAAGGACAACATGTACTTACAAGAACAATGCAGAGCTAAAAAAATCATTGGCATTGGATATATTCTACACTAATGTAACCATTCATACAGATCAGATAATTTGGAGCAGACAATTGATAAGCAAACTATCATGCATACTGCTGTCACATAATGAACCAGGTATGTATGCAAGTACAGTGATACAGGACAATAGGTACTAACAAGAGCAAAGCAGCGGGCATCATATTTGCGATATCCTATAGTTCTTTTCAAACCGGAATTCTTCTTCGAGCAGATTTCCTGCAAATGCTTATAGTTCTTTTCAAACCGGAATCCGTAAGGCACATGCGGAAAATTAGAAGTTCAAATTGTCATGTGATTTCATAGACAGTACCTCATCCTAGGAACGAGACTAGTGCATAACAAGCCTTTTCCATTCAATGTCTTCTAAATTTTGCATAGGAGACTTCACCAGAAATTCGTTTACAGACTTGCCATCAAAGTGTGATTTCCTCAGGTAACACCAATACTGCTACAATGCTTCCTTGCAAAGCAGAAGCAAGCTTTGCTCGTCATGACTATCCAGATTGACCCTCGCCTAGTTACAGCAATGTAATATAAATCATTGATGTGTTCAATCAGCAGAAAACAAGAAAATAATAACCATGAATAATAGCACTTACACGTAAGTTGGATAGGAAGATGTGAAAATGGTGTTTGTCTTCACTATAATCTTCCCATGATGGGAATATATGCACGTAGTCCCTAACAACACTGAAAGCATTGTATTTTAAACTGGGAATAAATGGAATGGGGTTCCAATCTGCAGGAATTGGCCGTCTCTGCAGTTGGGATAGGCCTTCGGCCGGTGGACTTGCTGTAATTTTTGCTGGTGTGGGATTTTTCTGTGGTACGGCTGGTGCTATGGCAAATGAAATCTGTATACCTTTTGCTGGAGTGCAGGTTCTGCATAGTGGGGCTAGTGGTGTGGCCAGTGAAGTATGGGTACAGTCTGCTGGAGTCGGTCCTACGTTTTGTGTCACTGGTTATACATCCAATATAAGTGGGGTGCTGTCTGATTTCTCCGGCACCACCACGTTTTTCAAGGACTTTGCTGGTGCTCCTTCAGGTTCGGCAATCACCCTCTTCCTTTTTGATGTCTGATGCACAAGAACAACATTTGAGTGGAAAAACATGGTATGATGATAGATGGAATATGTATTGATAATGGATGGGCATGGCATCTCGACATATATGATGAGTAAACTAAGCAGATGGCGGTGCAACAAAGTAGTAGAAATGCAAGACAACATATGCAAGATACCCGCAATCAATAAAACCTTGCCAAGTTAGAACAGGCACCTTGATGGGTGAACAGGACAGGCCATCTGCCTTTGACTCCTCGAGGTTAGAATAGTCATTAGGATCATATTCTAAACAAGAATCAATAGGTGGGGAGCGTATGAGTTTCATTGAATCCAGAATGGCACTCAATGCCTTGGTGCCAATTTTGTAAGTCATTCCAGTGTTTAGCTTCAAGAGTGGACTGATGCTAGTGCGACACAAAGCAGCTACACAGATCATAGTGTAGATATAACGGGGAAAACTGTAAGCATCAGAGTGAAATCAGCAAAGTGGAACTTGCTGGAATATATGTGCTAGTACTGCCGGTACGGCTAGAAAGGCTTTGGATACCAGTTCTCTTCAACTGAAGGTGCGGTACTGTTAATATCAGTGTAACTCTCAAAGGCGACACAGCTCCCCGCATTTCCTTGCTATTCTTATAGGATTCAAGTGGCAGGTCACTACAAATCCTATTCCTATGTTTAGAAAATCCTACGAATCAAAGAGGCTCAAAGTGTCCATCACAACCGACCGTATAGACCTCTACACTGCAAATGTCCCTTCTCATCTTCAGTACAAGGAACATACTATACTACTATCATACTCCCTCCGTTCCAAAATATAACTCTTGGTAGAGATTTACACTACGGATCACATACAGATGTATCCAGATACATTTTAGAGTGTAGATTCACTCATTTTGCTCCATATCTAGTCCATGGTGGAATCTATACAAAGACTTGTATTTAGGAACGGAGAAAGTACATATTAAAGAAGAACGGAAGAGGAACATGGTAAAGAAGAGCAAGCAGATTTTGGATAATAAAATGTTGGTTGCACAGTGCCCACACATGATGAACCAGAGCGCATTAAGAATGCAACTCCCAGCTGTCTCTCGACCATTTCAGGTGGCTGGATGAAGATCCTACGTCTCCTCACCCTTCTTCTTCCTCATCTCTGATTCTTCCCATATAGAACACCGCCCGGCCACTGGCCGGATCACCGACCTGTGTTCCTCCGCCACCCCCACCCCCACCCCCACCCCAACCCCCACCCGCGTCGAGTTTTCTTCATTCGGTGAGGCCCCACAACCACCCAAGCCCCTTCGTTCGCACTGGCGAACTCCGGCGAGCTCTGAAAAATCGATTGACCCAATTTTGAAATTTAGTCTACTATGATTTAACTAGTGTGGAATATAAAAGGGGAAAACCATAAGCATTGGGAGTATATTGTTGAGCGTGCCATGGCGGATCTGAAGGTGTAAACCGGACAAAGGCAACTTCGCAACCAAGACAAGAAATCAGAGTAATGCAGTGGCTATCTATTTTCTTGCTGCGATAAATAAGTTGAGCAGATACGAAAGAGTACCACCTCTGGTGCGGCGCCGTGTATGCATCTATTGAGAATTTGATGGTGCTGCGGTAGCTATGGCTGTTGGCGGCGTGGAAGCAAATCTAGGAGGGTAGACGGTGGCGACGGGGGCGCAGTGGAAGAGACAGTCGTAGGAGCGGCGCCGGCAAGGTGGACGACGGCGGGGATGAAGCGAGAGGATGGGATGCATGGATCCCGGTCCAAAGCTGTGGATGAGAGAGGTCGATCTCTTGTAATGGACGGCGGCGTCGAGGTATCAGCTCCGGCATGGTGGAGGAGGACAGTGGTGGATGGGGTGGCGGATGGCGGCGGATGGAGGAGGGTGGGGTGGAGAGGGTGTTTTGGCGCCCACAGAGTACGAATGGGGAAAAGGGAGGTAGAGATGAAAGGGGAACCATGTATTCAGGGCGTGCTTGTCTCAAATGCGAGGACATTTACAAACTTAGCCCCCGTTTGAAATTTCTACTACATCACAGCAATATTAGTCGGTTAGGGATAGGACGGTAATCTCGCATACACCGAATATTTGCCGACGAGAGTTTGTTTTTGGCGCCCACCGTGTATGAATATGAATCGGGGAGGGAGTCGATTTCGGCCGAGGACACACTGTGTTTTGGCGCCCACCGTGTATGAATCCGGGTGAGAGGCAGTTACGTCACGTTTGGGTGAAATTACAAACCTACCCCTATCGAAACCTATAGAAATCCAGCAGATAGGCTTTGCGTGGCAGGGATAGGCAGTAGTAATTTCCATCTTGCAGATTTTGGTTTCGGGCGGTTACTGCGACTTTCCCCGCTTCGTTCAAATTTTGCAGAGTGCACGTTTACCATGCCAACTCAATTCGAATCCCGTTTGTACTCTATTTTTTCCGGGCGGGATCCATTTTCAATTGGAATTACATTCTATATACATCATTTTTTATATATACTTTCAAAAGCACAACAAAGAATTCTGCTCCTTTATATGTATGATATGATTTACAAATACAACTATCTCAAAATCTTAAGGTTGAATTCGAAAAAAATTAACCAAATTATGTTCTACCAAAATGTATGGATCAGTAATATCTACATATTAAATAACATAGATGTGCGTGAATTCATATGAGTATGCATGTTTGATAGATCAATTTTGGTTCGAGTATGGATTACATGTATCATCATCTCGAATTCAAATATTTGAATCCCTTTTTTGTTCACTCCTTTCATGCCTATCTCTCTCACATGCATGCTCCTTAAGGTAGCTATCACTCTCTTTTCTCCAGCTCACCCGCACGCTCACTTCATGTTTCTCCTATCCTCGCAAACATGGTCTCTCGACGTCTCCCTTGAGAAGTGTCACACTCTCCCTATCATTATACATTACACGGTTTTCATTATCTCTCGCGTCTCTACTGTTCTCTGGTATCACTCTGTACCTAAGCTTTATTTTTCACCGCCACACACACAGTCTCCACTCGTCTTTCACTTTGTCTTTCTCTCTATGGGATTCTCTCACACACCCTATATGTCTCTACATATGACTCATACCACTAAAATTACTCTCTCTCTCTCTCCTGTAGACACAACATTTGTTGCGTTTCGTCTCCATCCCAGACTGACATTATTTATTTGTTTACCGATCAGACAACCCCGACTACCGTCTCCTCTCTCTCTCTCTCACAGAGACACACACACAACTCCTGCTTCCACTCCCCTTGCCGACTACCGTCTCTCTCACACACACACAAAACTCTCACTTTCGCACCCCGACTCGTATTTCTCTCACAAACATTTATCGACTAGCTAGCCTCTAGATAGGTTTATACACCCGCACACTCGTGCTTCCACTATCGCGTACATGTCTCTCTCCCGCTCCTTGTATCTATGTAGATTTTTCTTCCCTTCTTAGGACACACCCTCTCGATCGTGCACACACACACTATCTCCTCATTTTAAGCTGATACCTATCGCACACACATTCCTTGTGTCTTTGTCACACATGCACTCCGTCCTCCTCCACTCTCCCTCTCTCTCACACACACATGGGCTTTTTGCAATAGCTAGCAAGATGCCCATGCGTTGCACGGAACATCAAGATGCATTTGTATGAGTAGTTTATCTTGTGGGGGAAAAGGATGAATGAGGGAAGGCCTTATTTGCAAATGTGGAGAGGGGTGTGGGTATCTTTTTGCAAAATTGCCATAGTTTCCTTCCTATCCGTCAGATATAGCTCGGGCGGCCTATATTGCAGGATGGCAGGCACACGATCATCACCGACAATGCTTTTTATAAGAGTTGGGATAAACAATAGAGTTGGTGATGATGGTGAGCCTGCCATCCTGTAATGTAGGTCGTCCGATTTATATTTGACAGATAGGAAGGAAAATATGGCAATTTACCCGCACTCTTCACCACATTTGCAGATAAGGCCTTCCCTCGTTCATCCTTTTCTCCCACAAGATCTTGATGTTCCGTACAACGCACGGGCATCTTGCTAGTAAGAGTAGAAATTATACATATACCACTTCTCGAATCTTGAAATCTACAACATTCCTCCCTTATCTCATCAAAACCGCCAAAGGAATATATTTTGAGTGAAACATAACATATTTTTAGTGATATATGTATTTCAAAACTAGACTTTTTTTTCTATCAAATCGGTGAATATGTATCAATCTACTTTGATCGTGTGGCAACGCATTGGCACATTGCTAGTAGTTATTATAATTTTTTGGACACCAAACAAACGGTGGAGTACATATACGAAGAGAAGAGGCGCACGCACGCAGTCGACCTCTCGTTGTCTCGCACACATGAGTGTTACGTAAAGGCGACATTAACAAATAAACCCTAAAACCCTAGGTGCACGATTGCTGCATTCGCGGGTACCGGGTACGTGGTGGGGCACCTTTGTAGGAATAGTCAGCTCGCGTGATAATTTGATCCGTAGGAGTTGATGGTCGGGACCATAGGTGAACGACTTGGAGCGCGGTGGCTCGCCAGTTGCCACAGATCGAGTAGCCACATTTAAAATATCATTTTTTAGCGGGGTTAAGAGTTCCGATTTTCAATGGCGCGTTATAAGTAGTAAGTAGTTTTTAGAACGATTAGTATGGAGCGAAAATTGAATTCATAGTACTACGTACCTCCATGGCGTATGGTTGTATGGGTTTATGTTGCGAGATATTGAACCTGGTAGTTCTAGGGCAAATACTATGTTTTAGATTTAGATGCCGGTTTTCAGTAATGAAAATCGGAAGGGGAAACCCTTCTTTGATTAAAAAAATTACTACCTCCATTCTGGTTTACTAGTCCCCATCGTACTTTGGGTCAAAGTTTGTCCACGAATTTTACTTGTAAAATTTGAATGGAAAACAAGATTTTGTTATACCCAAACAAAAAAGGACTGGAGGGAGTGATTGCTCTGACACGAACGTGACCTCTCATAGCGCAGGCATTGAACCGGCGCCCCGGCCAAGAGGGCCGCACTTGCTGCTAGCCCGGCTGAGCACGCCTTCTCGCCGCGTGCAACCAGCTTAAGACTGCCCCGCCTGCCTTCATTGAATCCGTGCGTGTGCCGGCAACACGTCCTTCCGCAAGCCGGCAGGCATTTTAGAACACAAAAAATGACTAAAATATAATTAATCTATGCATGGTCTTGTCTTGTTGTGCTCACACTGGTAGCAGGAACTAGTAGAGGTTTTTCTTTATTTATAACTCTCCTCACATTTTTTTTGTCTTTAAAGTGAATCATGGTTGTGGACATAATGTATGAATGTGCAGATATCTGTGAACATGAGTTTGATGTGGAAGTTGAACATGGAATGTCGGGCTTGCGCGTGAACTATACCATTTGCAATGCTTCGTCTGTTATTGTTTGGAAAGTAATTGTTGTTATTACATGACCAGAAAAAAACATTTTGTGCCACATCAGTAGATGCACGGCATCACAACAGGCATGCTATCTGGATAAATATTTGAACCTAGCTATTATGAAGGAAATTTTGTATTGACAACAGTTTTAGATAGCAGGAGACGCCTAGCCTGCTCTGCCTCTGCTAGCTTATTTCTGGCTTCTTCCATCTCTTCTTTGGCTTGGGTGAAGAGAGCATCTGATTGCTCTTTTCGCTTCTTCAGGAACTCAGCTACATTCTCAAGGGCTGCTGCATGCTTTCTTTCATCCTTTACTAATGCCACGAGGACACGAACAGCTGACGACTCCACCAGGCTTGTGTGTAATCTAGCATCATATGGGAATTTGCACCTTGTGTCTAATTCAGCATCATTAGGGAACTGGCACCTTGTGTGTAATCCAGCCTCATTATTTTGGAAACATGATCTCGAGGTTGACCATACTTCCCTCCTCACAAGAACTGCATCCTGACATGAAGTTACTTCTTTTTTAGATCAATACTCAGAGCAACCTAGATCCATTTAGTAGAAGCCAGATAAACAGAACGCAGAGAAGTGAATTCAAAAGGAAAAAAAATATAAAAACAGACTACAAGGTGAGAACACCCACTTCCTACATCAAGCTAAAAACGAAAGCATTAGGACGATTAAGACTCTTCTTATTACACATCGAAGAACACCACGCTTAAGAGAAACAGAAACTACAACATATACACATCGAAGAACACGAGGCCAAACAAAAGTAATTGAAAGGGTGTTACTTACCAAAGCTCGTTTTACAGGTTCGGTGCAGCTCCTCTTTAACTTGCCACGCTCCTTGAAGATGTCCCCAATATCCCGTGTTTGGTCTTCATTGCTCCTCTACATGTTCGCACTCTTGGTTTTAAAATCTCAACATGGCAAGAAAAATATACTACTAGTAATAATCGTGCATCTTGTGGGCAACATTAAAGCACTTGTCTGCCATGTTAGAGCATCTCCAACAGAATCGCAACGCGCGGCACTTTAAAAAAGCATTTACAGTGCTGAGATCCAGAAGTAGAGACTAGAGAGTAGAGGATAGTTCTCAGCATAGATAGATAAAAAAAGATAATTCAACTACTCCTCATTGTCCGACTCCTCCTCGGTGATGTCCTCCTCCGATGTCTGACTATAGGCGTGAAGATACCGATCGTCGTCGGATTCCCAGGGCGACGCTGCTCCTAGCGTCATGTTGAATTGAGCGTCCGCTTTTCGCCTACGCTTGTACTCATGATAGGCGGCTCGCTCCGCCCTCCTCTTATCCCTCTCTGCCCTCCTTTGCGCGTAGAACTCGCGCTCGTTGATGATGTCATGCAAGAAGTGTTGGCGCCACAGTGCCATGGCTTTCTCGTCCATCTCGGCGATGTCGAGACGGTGCTCCCGCCTCCGGTTGTCGTGACGATCCTCGTCGGTGCTAAGCCGTGGTAGAGGCGCGAGCTCTTGCGCCCTCTCCCGCGTCGGCACATTGGGGAAGTTCAATGTTCTATGAAGCCACCGGAGGCGCCACGCGGCTGCGTCATACACGCGGGCGGCCTCGTTGGCGGGGTCAAAATTTCCGAGGCCGAGGCGCATCCCGCGAAACCGGATCTCAGCGGAGAAGCCGCCGGAGGGGCGCGCGCGGACGCCGCGGTATCCCCAAGTTTGCCGGCGACGCGGCGGCATGGTGGCGCGACGGCGGAGAGGTGAGAAAGAGAAGGGAGAGAGCAGTGGCGAGGCACAGAGCGGGGAGAGAGCGGTGGCAGGGCACAGAGCGGTGGGAGGGCGTTGTATTCTATAAAGCGCGCCGGACGCCGCACGCCAAAACTAGCGCACGCCCGGCCGCTTTTTCCCGCGCGAACGAGATCCTTTCTCGACGTCTCTGCTATCTCTACTCTCTTCTCTACTGTTATATTTATTTAATATTTAATATTTAATATTTATCTCTACTTCTCTACTGTCTAGTTTAGTTTCTCTATACTTTTTTTCTTGCATATAGGCCGTCCGATTTATATCTGATAGATAGGAAGGAAACAAATGGGAATTTTGCATAAAGATACACATACCCATCTCTAGATTTGCAAATAAGGCCTTTCCTCATTCATCCTTTTCTCCCACAAGATAAAATACTCATACAAATGCATCTTGATGCATGCAACGCATGGGCATCTTGCTAGTTCTAAAACACTTTCCATCATTTGCCACACTACTGGTTGCAGATGAAAAACCTACCCAAGCACAACGTGATACTGGAGCGACACACAATTACAAGCTGATATTTTGTTGTACAATGGAGGCTATAACCAATTGCTTTTACAGGAACAATAGCACCCAGGAAATTTGAAGGGTAGGTATGAACAAAATTGGAACTGCACAGGTACTGCTAAGTGATTCAATACACACATTAGCAATCGAGGAGGAGAACGATGGTCGCGGTGGCCTCTGTGAGTCATGGTCGGCAATGGGAGTCAGTTCATTGTCCACGACGGTGGTACTTCTGCGCTTGGCGTCGGCTTCCGGGAAGCAGATCCGAGACTGTGGAAGACGATGTCGGGAAAGAGGCTCCGTGTATGACGACGACTGTGGACCGGCTCCAGTGCGGCGTACGAGGTCGTTGATGAAGCAGATGCGCTGCGGTGGACGAGTGCGACGATGTAAAGGGGAGGAGCATGAAGGCTGCGATGTCGTGGAGAAGTCTATTTTATGGTGGGGAGAGCAAATGGGGAGTATTAAGGTGTACTACTCTGGGTGCCGGGGTGGGGTTGGCTGGGTAGGGTGAACCTGAAGTTACAAAAACAGCCCCCTACCAAGCGTCATCCATAGGCCTGTTCCGAAGACTATGATGGTAACTTCCCATTGCTCGAATCAGGATCGCGGGAGATTTTCCCGCCGACCTCAAAATTTTGTGACACTAAACTCCCCATGTGGCGTGTTGGGTGATTCGGCTAAGCAACTAGCGAGTAGTAGTAGTAAACTCTGCATATTAGGTTTAACCGAAGTAAAACTTCCTAAAGTTTGACCAAGTTTATAGAAAAATATAAACATTTACCATGACAAATATGTATGATGTGAAAGTACATTCAATAATGAATCTAATGGTATTTATTTGTTAATGTATATGTTAATATTTTTTGTTATAAGCTTTCTGAGAGTTTACAAAACTTGAATTTGACAAATGCTAATACGTGGACTTAAATAAAAACGGAGGGAGTACACATTTGTTTTCTTAGTTTGTAGTGAACTAATCATTTGTTGAAATTGTGAAATAAATATATTAGGCTATTGACTTCAAATGTAATGGTCTATACAATTCAATAGTTACAATCATTGTCGAATCCCAAGATGTATACAAGGTCTATAGTACTTCACAACATGCTCAAACTCACATAATCCCAGTCAAATGAGAATCTAAATGCATTTCATAGTTATTACTTTGTAGGATGCAAAAAAACCAACCATAACTCTACATCAGCCATTATAGAAGCAACATTTTAACATATCCCGCTGTGTGAATGAAATGTGCAGAGAGAGCTTTTGAAGATGGAGCAGATAGGGCGGGAAAGATTGTATGTATGTGGACGAGAGAGTAGGAGATAAACCTAACGAGACAGAGAGAGAGATAGAGAGAGAGAGAAAGAGAGAGGAAGAAGTTAGGTCTATGAGAAAGATGGAGACATGTAATATACATGAGATGCGTGTGCATCTGGATTCTGTATACGTGGAAGGAGAAGAGACAACATGTTTGATGAGAGAGCTGGAAAATCATGGACGAGAGGGGAAGGATCTCATGGGTTGAGGGATTGATAATTTTGTGCGGGGGAGAGAGGGATTGGTAATTTTGTGCGAGAGAGAGAGGGTGGGGGGAGGAGTCAGTCAGCCATCATCACATCACCCTGCTTCCAAATGGCCCCGCATTCTCTAGCGCGGTGTGGTCGCTGTCTTTGATCTGATCGATGCCCTCTTTGAAGATTGAGGTGTTGTGCATGTTGGGGTGCAAAGAAGCACAAGCAAGAGTGGTCACCGTATAACCTTGGATGGGGATGAATTGTGTGCTCGGGGGAGGGTGTGTGTGTGTGTGTTGTGCTGTGTGTGTGTGTGTGTGTGTGTGTGTGTGTGTGTTTGTGTGTGTATGTCAGATATTGAGAGAAAACAAACCTAAGGGGAGAAATGGGTATTCACAAAGAGATTGTGCGGGCCTTGAGGTGGGCAGGGGCCAGGTGAGGGTGTCAAAATGTGCGCGTTGATGCATGTGTTGCATGCGATCGTGCGAGGGACGGACGAATCGAGAGAGATGGTTGTTGTGTTACGGATGCTCCTCTCTCACACACACACACACACACAAGTAAACTAGAAGACCGTTCTCTCATGTATACACAATGTATCGGCATCTGTCTATGTCTCTGTCGGTGTCAAAACCGGCGGATCTCGGGTAGGGGGTCCCGAACTGTGCGTCTAGGCGGATGGTAACAGGAGACAAGGGACACGATGTTTTGTCCTATGGTATGATTGTTGTTGTGTCCTACGGACTAAAACCCTCCGGTTTATATAGACACCGGAGAGGGCTAGGGTTATACAGAGTCTGTTACAATGGTAGGAGATCTACATATCCGTATCGCCAAGCTTTCCTTCCACGCCAAGGGAAGTCCCATCTGGACACGGGACGAAGTCTGTATCTTCATAATCTTGGAGTCCGGCTAATGATGATAGTTCGGCTATCCGGACACCCCCTAGTCCAGGACTCCCTCAGTAGCCCCTGAACCAGGCTTCAATGACGACGAGTCCGGCGCGCATATTGTCTTCGGCATTGCAAGGTGGGTTCCTCCTCCGTATAATTCATAGAAGATTGTGAACACCAGGATAGTGCCCGGCTCTGTAAAATAAATTCCACATTCCACCGTAGAGAGAATAATATTTACACAAGTTCAATCTGCTGACGTATTTTGTGGCATGACGCACACCACAATCAAGCTTTTACTCGAATTATTATACCACCTGAGTGCGTTTAGCGAAGTGGTTTCCTTGGCACGTCTTGTCATAGCAGAGATCGTGTTCCCCTTATTCTGGGATTCCCATCAATACGGACGTGGGTAACCCAACCGCGCCATTGATTGCGGTGCTTGGGAGATAAGCGAGTTTTACCAAGCTGGTGGGGACGCATAGTTTCGTCTGCCCATATATATAAGGGGATAAGGATCCACCTTTTTACCTACGCCTTCTTCCTCCTTTGCTTATCCATCTCCGTGCACTCGAGCTCCAGCGCCCACGTCCGCACATCTCACCTCGACGTTCTCCAGCCATGTCCGGAGCGGGAGGCAAGTGGATGGCCTCCTCCGTTACGGAGGGGCACATAGAGAAGCTGCGCAGCGCCGGATATATGTCCAGCGACATCGCGCATCGGCTCCCCGACGAGGGGCAGCTCATCCCCACCCCCAGGCCCCATGAGAGGGTTGTATTCCTTCCCCATTTCCTCCGCGGACTGAGCTTCCCACTCCACCCCTTTGTCCGGGGACTCATGTTCTACTACGGCCTGGATTTCCACGATCTGGCCCCAAATTTCATCCTCAATATCTCGGAGTTTATCGTCGTGTGCGAGGCCTTCCTCTGCATCCAGCCCCACTTCGGCTTGTGGCTAAAGACCTTCAATGTCAAGCCGAAGGTTGTGAAGGGCAGCCAAGCAGAGTGCGGAGGCGCCATGGTGGGCAAAATGCCCAACGTCACTTGGCTCGAGGGTGCCTTCATGGAATCCATCAAAGGGTGGCAATCGGGGTGGTTCTACATCACCGAGCCGCGTGACCCTAAATGGGCAGCGGCCCCCGAATTCAGATCTGGCATCCCTATGCAGCTCACCTCCTGGAAAGAGAAGGGCTTGCTATGGGGTAGTTCGGAAGAGCTGACCGGACTCCAGTCCTGTCTCCAGACCCTGGTGAACAAGAAGCTCAAGCTTGTCAACGTGATCCAGGTCATGCTCGTCCGCCGGATTCTCCCCTGCCAGCAACGGGACTTCAATTTGTGGTAGTTTGATCCGGCACAGCACCGGACCTTGAGCGGGCTCTTCAATACTACGTACGAAGCTTCCTGGAGGGTGCTGTTCAAGGGCGCCGAAGCTCCCGCATCCGCTACAGAAGATCGCGGATTCAGCATGCAGCGTCCGGCTGGCGAGGTAAGCTATGTTATCCTTTATGGGACACTTGCTTTTCATAGTTTGACTCTATGCGGGATCTAAACTCCCAATACCTTTAACAGGCCTGGCAGAAGACGTCCGGACAGGTTAACTGTCCGGCTCCCCTTCTAGAAGACCCAGCGGACACCCGCCTGACGGGGCTGCTGGTCCCCGCACTTTACTTCGTGCTGGAGAAGAAGGCCAAGAAGAAGGCCACGGGAACCCGAAGGAGTTCTCGGTGTCAGGTGGTATCGGACTCATTGTCCGATGACTCCAAGGCGGACTCCTCCCACAAGGACGAGGAGGAGAATAAAGAGGCCTCTCCCCCAGCGGGGGGAGAGAAGAAGAGGAAGGCCTACCCAACGAGGGAGGCCGAAGGGTCCAAGAAGGGAAGGACCCTTCCCCCGGACTGTTCCGCCAACATCGGCAATGGCGACGAGGAGTGGCCCTCAAGGGCCAAGCCCCTGGCGAGATCGTAAGTATCCAGACTCCTAGATGATTTATATTTTTTTCTTTTTGTCGCATGGTGTCTTTCTAATGCCGCATACAACCCTGTAGTCCGCCCAAGGACGATCTTCCCCCTTCGTCGAGCGGGTCCTTGGGCACGTCAGATATGGATTCTCTTCCGACTGCCTCCACCCCCCGTGACGCTGACGACGCCGAGGTGGGATCCCGGGAAGGGACCCACCAGGAGGAGGAGGCCCCGGAGGTGCCGCAGGGTAACCTCCCGGACTTTGCACCGGACTCCGCACCGGAACCTGCAGTGGTTGTGGAGTCCGGCGGGCGGCCCCCTCGTAAGAAGGGCAAGACGGTGACACCAGCGGCCTCCGTCCAACCGGAGGCACCGGATAACTTGCTGGAGGCGCTCAACGGCGCTTCCATCGAAGAAGAACACCGCACTGTCATGAGTGCGGTGATTCAGAAGGTTCAGCTCGCCAAGAGCGGGCTGACCGAAGCCTGCAGCAGCCTTCTAACAGGCTTTGAGGTAAGAATTTTAAGATATGTAATATAATACCGCATAGACAGTAGCCCCTGATGCTCGGTTCGGTGTTCAAAAACAAAAGCCGGACTGAGGATCTAAAAAGATATACGCAGGATTCTAAAAAAATATGTCAATATGGGATTGTAGGCTGCGCTGCTGACCTCTGCCGCACTGATTACGGAGGTCAATACCTTGAAGCAGAGCCTCGAGCTGTCCAAGAGCAAGCTCGGCCGTGCCAAGAAGCAGCTTGAGGACAAGGAAGGTGAGTAACACCGTATTAAAGTTGTACCTTACAGAAAAGGATTTGGTTGCAAGAGAAATAACAAGGATAACGTGGGTACTACAGGGGCCACAAATGAGGTTGCGACCTTGAAGGAGGCGGTGTCCGCGGCCGAACGCAATGCGGCCGCGGAACGAGCCAAGCGAGAGACTCAGGAGGCGCGGGTGGCGGAGGTACAGCAAGAGCTCCAGGCTCTCGTGGAAAAGCACAAGAGTTTGGAGCGTGACTCGAAGACTCGAGAGTCCGAGCTTGCGTCGGCTCTTGAGAGTGCCAAAGCCGCTAAGGCCGAAGCCCACAAGGCCCTCCAGGAAATCGAGTCGTTGAAGAAAATAGCGGCGGGTAAGGCATTTTTCATGCAAAGCAAGCATGTGAATGTGAATTACCTATTACTTACCCGAATTCGGAGCTCTCCAGGAGCGTTCGCAGATCTGCCCTGCAGCGTGTCCGATGTTGCTGCTTTCTACCGGGCCGAGGAGGGGAGCTCGACGGAGAAGGTCTTCTGGTCTCAGTATGCTGAGGCCGTACATCCGGTGCCCCTTAGCGACCAGCTGAAGCAGCTAGTCGAGCTCCACAAGGTGGCCGAACAGGCCATGAAGGGCCTCATAGTTCGGTTGTGGCCCGAGGAGGCCATGCCTGGGAGCTACTTCGGCCTGGTGCGGCGGCTGGTGGATGCGTGTCCCTGGGTTGAAGTCGCCAAGCACTCCTCCTGCATTGAAGGTGCCCGTCGGGCCCTTGCCCGTGCAAAGGTGCACTGGGGCAGGATGGACGCTGAGAAGCTTGTGACGGACGCGCCACCGACGGGCAAGGAGTATCGCACGCCCGAGATGTATTATAAGAGTGTCCTGAAGGGTGCCCGCATGATTGCGGGTGAGTTCTCCAAAGATGTAATATTTGAGTAGACTCGCATTTTTTTATCCTGTGCGCTGAAAACTTTGTTCATATGCGCTAAGCAACACTTGTTAATTTCAAATATTACCTTCTGTGCGGCCGTTTATCAAATCTGAGAGATGGCAAGTCGTCGGCTTCAGCCCCCATGCCACGAGTGTTGGGGTGTTCGGGATAAACTTGAGCGCTCTTGTTCCCATTTTTGGTCCATCTAGGGAGGCGCTCAACACAACGAACGAGGCAACCGGACTTATAATGCTTGAACACTCTCACTTAGCCATAGAATTCTATAATTTTAAATTTCGGCGAAGCCCCTAGTGTTCGGAAGACCGAGTTCGGGGCTCTATCCACGCCTGGGCCGGACACAGCCGGTTCCTCGCTCTAAGCGGCATAAGTCTTTAGGGACTCGAAAAAAACCTCTCGAACAACGACCAGCTCTCGCCTTATCATGATGGTCAGTTTTAGCTTTCTCCACTGAGGCGCTCGCCCAGCTCAACTGGGGCGCAATCGCAGTGGTTCTCCCAGTGCTACCTTAGCCGATATAACAGAATGTAAGGTACCAAAACATGGGAGCCGGGCAAACCCAACTATTGACCCAAGACATGATTCGGAGCCGATGCATATAATGCTATAAATTCGGGGTGCCGCACTTGTGAAAGTGTTCGGACTTATCACACCATAATGGGGAACTTAAGCCCCTGGTGTATTTAGCCGTACCAAAGTGTACGGATGCAACATGTCATAAATGAACATATGTATAAGAAAGAAATGCAATTATAAGCGAAAAGCAATGCGTTGTTTATTCAAGAAATACTGACATGAATGCATAACGATACAAATAGTGCGGTAAGCAAGGGATGGGACTATTAAACATGTCCCCCTCCAAGGGTAGGCTGCGGAGTGGTATATAAAATAGATTTAATGCTTGTAATGGAGACCACCTGGATACTCGTCGTAGCCTTTTTCCTTCCCTGGTTGTTGCATCATGAGTTCGGCAGGTCTACTGCCGGACAGGGCCTCTGGTGAGCGGAGTCCTGTGGGTAAGAAAAAAAGAAAAGGAAAAAGAATGACACACTTGGGAGCCCCTGGTGTGGTTAAGCCGCATTCTGGGCCTGTCGTGGTCGTGCCCCTCCCCCTATGCCCATGGTATCTCCAGAGCATAATGATGTACGCGAAGGACCAGTCTTGCAATTTTGCAAGGGCTGGGGTTGGGGCCGCATTGCTACGCATGCTCGGAACGTGCCAGGTGGTCTTGTTGTAGGTTACTCCGGGCGCGTTTAGCCATGTCCGGTCGCTTAACGGCCGGACTCGAGAATTGCCTTAAGAGGTTCGGAGGGAGCGTTCAGTGTTTCCGTTGACCGTGATGACTCCTCGAGGGCCTGGCATCTTGAGCTTGAGGTATGCGTAATGCGGTACCGCGTTGAACTTTGCAAACGCGGTCCGTCCGAGCAGAGCATGATAGCCGCTGCGGAACGGAACTATGTCGAAGATTCTCCTCGCTTCGGAAGTTATCCGGGGATCCGAAGACCACTTCAAGTGTAACTGAGCCTGTACAATTGGCCTCTACACCTGGTATGATGCCTTTGAAGGTCGTCTTTGTGGGTTTAATCCTTGAGGGGTCTATGCCCATCTAGTGCACTGTATCCTAATAAAGCAGGTTCAGGCTGCTGCCGCCGTCCATCAGGACTCTAGTGAGGTGAAATCCATCGACGATTGGGTCTAAAACCAATGCGGCGAATCCGCGGTGGCGGATACTTGTGAGGTGGTCCCGTCGATCAAAAGTGATCGGGCAGGAGCACCATGGGTTGAACTTCGGGGCGACTGGCTCCATCGCGTATACGTCCCTGAGTGCACGCTTCCGCTCCCTCTTGGGTACGTGGGTTGCGTATATCATGTTCACCGTCCGCACTTGTGGGGGGAAACCCTTCTGTCCTCTATTGTTCGGCGGTCGGGTCTCTTCCTCGTCATCGCTATGCAGCCCCTTGTCATTGTTTTTGGCAATTAACTTGCCTGCCTGCTTGAATACCCAACAATCCCTGTTGGTGTGATTAGCCGGCTTTTCAGGGGTGCCGTGTATCTGGCAAGGGCGGTCGAGTATTCGGGCCAAATTGGACGGACCCGGAGTGGTTCTTTTGAACGGATTTTTCTGCTGACCGGGTTTGGAGCCTCTGAATTCGGCGTTAACTATCGTATCCTCAGTGTTGTCGCCGTTAACGCGGCGTTTGTTTTTGTTGCGACGTGACCTGCCATTACGGTCCTTGGTATCCGGACTGCCATAATTTTTGCTGAGGTTGTTACTGCGGGCTAGCCAGCTGTCCTCACCCGCGCAAAAGCGGGTCATGAGTGATGTGAGGGCTGCCATGGATTTCGGCTTTTCCTGTCCCAGGTGCCGGGCAAGCCACTCGTCGCGGATGTTATGTTTGAAGGCTGCGAGGGCCTCTGCATCCGGACAGTCGACGATTTGATTTTTCTTTGTTAAGAACCGTGTCCAGAATTGTCTGGCCGATTCGTCTGGCTGCTGAATTATGTGGCTTAGGTCATCGGCGTTTGGTGGTCGCACGTATGTGCCCTGGAAGTTGTCAAGGAATGCGGCTTCCAGGTCCTCCCAACACCAAATTGATTCTGCTGGCAAGCTGTTAAGCCAATGCCGAGCTGGTCCTTTAAGCTTGAGTGGGAGATATTTGATGGCGTGAAGATCGTCACCGCGGGCCATGTGGATATGAAGGAGATAGTCTTCGATCCAAACCGCGGGGTCTGTTGTGCCATCATAGGATTCAATATTCACGGGTTTGAACCCTTTGGGGATTTGATGACCCATTAGCTCATCTGTGAAGCATAGTGGGTGTGCGGTGCCTCTGTATTGGGCTATGTCACGACGTAGCTCAAACGAGCTTTGTCTATTATGTTCGGCCCGGCCGGACTTGCTGTGTCCGGCGCGAAGGATGTCGTCGCGTGTCATGGGGTGCCCACGCGATCCCTAGATCGATCTTGATTGTCTTGCCTTATCCTCCAATATATCTCGCAAGTCCAGAGCGTTCCCTTGTGGCTTTGTCTTTTTCGAGCGATGCCGGGGTACGGTTTTAGTGTAGGGCCTGGAGGCCTCTTTGTCGCGGCCACGGGGTGTTAGGTCAGCCGTATTGTGCTCTGGTGATGCGGGTTTATATGCCTCCTCCTCTAATCGGGGGAGCATCTTGCGTTTGGGGTAGCTTTTGGAGGGGCATTCGAGTTCATGCTCTTCGGCCGCAAGGACTTCAGTCCATCTGTCGGCTAGCAGATCTTGATCAGCTCTAAGTTGTTGCTACTTTTTCTTTGGGCTGTTTGCAGTGGCCATAAGCCTGCATTTAAAACGCTCTTGTTCGACGGGATCCTCAGGCACGACGAATTCGTCGTCGTCGAGGCTTGCCTCGTCTCCAGAGGGAGGCATGTAATTATCATCCTCTACCTCTTCGTCTGCCGCTCTCTCACGAGGGCTGGCTTCTCCGTCCTCCTGTGCTGAATCTTGCTGGAGGGGGTTGTCTTCGACACTGTCAGGGGTGTTATTGTCTCCGGTGCCGGAATCTCCATTCTTGCTGTGGCGGGATTTAGAGCGGTGCCGCTGACACCGACGCTTAGGCTGTTTCTTAGAGGAGTCCTCCTCCGCTACTTCCTCGCCATTCCCATTCTTTAGGATGTCCACCATGTATATGTCGTATGACGAGGTGGTCTTCCAGTGCCCCGTAGGCGCTGGTTCTTGGTCGTCTCCGGCATCGTCGTCTATACCGTCGATGTCTTCGGAGCCGTAGTCTAGCATGTCGGTTAGTTCGTCGACAGTGGCTACAAAGTGGGTGGAGGGTGGGCTTTGAATTTCTTCGTCGTCCGCATCCCAACCGTCCTGACCGCAGCTCGGCCAGGGCTCTCCTGATAACGAGAGATACTTTAGCGAATTGAGGATGTCGCCGAAAGGTGAGTGTTGAAAGATGTCCGCGGCGGTGAACTCCATGATCGGTGCCCAATCGGATTCGATTGGAGATGGCGCAGGAGGTTCAGAGTCCGGCGAGGAGTCCGGCACCTCGGAGTCACGAGCTTCACAAGGGACAAGGACAGTATTCGGCTCCATCGCTGTAGAGGTAGTGGCCCCCGAGGCGGTGTCTAGCCACCCGTCCTCGATCTGCGCAGCCGGCTCCGAATTTAGGATCGGAGCGGACTCGTGTGCGGCCTCCAGGGCACTGTCCGGCAGCAGAGCTAAATCATGCCCATTGTGATAGTGCGGCGCGCTCGGCCGTGGCTCGAATCCGTCGAGGATCAACTCTCCGCGGATGTCAGCCATGAAGTTCAAACTTCCGAATCTGACCTGATGGCCAGGGGCGTAGCTTTCAATCTGCTCCAGATGGCCAAGCGAATTGGCCCGCAGTGCAAAGCCGCCGAATACGAAGATCTGTCCGGGGAGAAAAGTCTCACCCTGGACCACGTTGTTGTTGATGATCGAAGGAGCCATCGGGCCTATATGCGACGGCACAGAGGAACTCTCAATGAAAGAACCAATGTCGGTGTCAAAACCGACGGATCTCGGGTAGGGGGTCCTGAACTGTGCGTCTAGGCGGATGGTAATAGGAGACATGGGACACGATGTTTTTACCCAGGTTCGGGCCCTCTCGATGGAGGTAAAACCCTACTCCTGCTTGATTGATATTGATGATATGGGTAGTACAAGAGTGGATCTACCACGAGATCAAGGAGGCTAAACCCTAGAAGCTAGCCTATGGTATGATTGTTGTTGTGTCCTATGGACTAAAACCCTCCGGTTTATATAGACACCGGAGAGGGCTAGGGTTACACAGAGTCGGTTACAATGGTAGGACATCTACATATCCGTATCGCCAAGCTTGCCTTCCACGCCAAGGAAAGTCCCATCCGGACACGGGACGAAGTCTTCAATCTTGTATCCTCATAATCTTGGAGTCCGGCTGATGATGATAGTTCGGCTATCCGGACACCCCCTAGTCCAGGACTCCCTCAGTCTCACTCATGCACACCTCTCTGTGTCTGTATCACACGCACACCGTCTCCACATTGCCCTTCCGCCACAACACACACGTGGACACATACACACGTTCTCTCTCAGTAACACAGACAAAATAAGTATTAAAAAAACTACAGCGCACCAAAAAGGTCCAAATCCAAATAAGCATGAACTGGAGCTAAATTCAAATATATTGAAATATTGCAGCGTCAAGAACTTTCCCAGGAAAAAAAAGTTGAGTAATATTCGGGGATTGTTTTCACACACACAAAAAGGTTCGGTGGATGTCCTTCGAGCGCGACACGGTGACGCACCGTTCGATCGACCGCGCGGCCGTGGTTCACGCGCTTGCACAGGATCCCGTATCGTGGCTATGGTACTAACTAATAAAAGCGCTGCCTAAGTCTAATGTTTACGTGTACTAGTACGGTTTTCGTTTAAGTTTGACCAACCTTATATAAAACTAAAGTACACTCCCACACGTGCACTCATCAATATGCCGCCGCCGCTATTGTGCATGCCGGCGCCCGCCTGCTCCGGCCAACAATTTCTCGCCCATCACCGCCGTGTCGCCGCCATCCCTATGCCATGAACCCGAAGGCTTGCCCGCTCACGTCGTCTGCAGTACCTCCTTGCGATGCCGCCGCGCTGCCAAGCACACGAGCAGCTGGTGGAGCCGCGTCTATGCATGCAGTGTACGAAGAAGAGGACGAGCGCGTGCTCCAGCACGGCGGCGAGGAGGAACTAGCGTGTCATTGTCGTCTCCGCCCACGCAGAGGAGGCGCGCATGGTGGCTGTCGCGGCGGAAGCCGGTCATGCGCGTGTCGAGCCCGCAAACCGGGTCCGGACGCGGAATCTACCTTCAAGACCTTGAATGCCACGTGGATCCTGCAATCTGAAGGAGCAATTTGGGTTAGTCGACTCTTGTGAGCCGTTTGATGCAACATGGATGGCTAGAAGGGCTTCTTCCACCTCTTCTGCCGTCTTCTTCCTTTGCTCCGTCGAACTTCTTTCACAAATCGACTGACCCAAATTATAATACTAGTACGAACGTATTAGGTATAGTAGGAACACGAAGATACGAGCAGTAGCACCAACTGCAAGAAGAACAGTAGTAAGACATAGTACTAGTACTACTCTATGTACTAAAGAGTTCAAATAACGAGAAAGAACATAAACATAGTTCTGTTGGGGCCTCAGCATGACACACCCTTGAAAATATATTAAGCAACTAGTCCGCTTGACACTGCAGTAGAACCAGCATGAGCGACGGCACTGCCACCTACTCGGAGTCTGAGTCAATGTCCTCGACTTCGTCCTCGTCCCTCTTCCTCTTCCTCTTCGCCGACTCTTCTTTTCTTGAACCGGACACTGGGCTCTGCTTTTTCATCCAACCCTTGTAGATATTTAAACAAAGGTAGGCGTCCATTGCTGCGTACAGGATGTGATCTTCATCTAATGTCTTCGACTCCCATGCATGATGAAACTCGTGATGAGGTTTCTTCAGTTTAGCGTACGAAGGATCAATCATGGCTGCTGCCAGGGTCATCATTGAAGGTTGAGAGGAGGACACCAGGCTTGCCATCTAGAGATCGAAGGGCTGGCCTACAACGAGACCTGTCCGACGCAGGACATGCCTGTCGTTCTTAAAGTCTACAGTAACGAATTTCACTCTTTTGTCCTTGAGGAAGTTCTAAAAATCCTGGCACTCAACGTCGGCATGGAATATGTGGTAGACCAAGCAAACATTATGTACGCAAACCTAGATCACGGCGGGCTTCTTCCTCTCTTAGTCCTTTAGATCCTTCTCTCGTCCCAGGACTGTGGCGTACTCAACATCTAGCCCAGCGACCCACTCATCCGTTGAACTGTTGAACAAGCGTAGGAAGCGAGCAAGCCATGCTTTCACCGTCACGGATCCACATGTGTAGATGACGATGAACTGATCGCTGGTGATGGCTCTAACCTGGTACTCAGCGGCGACCATGGAGATTTGGGAGGCCATGGATTTTGGAGGAGGGTTAGGAGAAGTTGAACTGTTATACCCCGCAAAAAAATGGGAGCGAACTAATGTGAAAGGACGGGACGACTAGGATCGAATTGTTGTAAGGTAGAAGACGGGGATGAGTAGGGCGTGCGAACGGCGTGGAGTTGCTGGCTTGCTCGGTGGATAAATGGCTGCAAGCCCCCAAAGAGTTCTCGAGAACTATGCGGGACACACTAGATGTCATGTCTACTAGACCCATATCTAGGCGTAACGGTATAGCTTCTTCCTGTTCGCACACCATGCCGATGCGTGGATGTAACTTCACTTAATTCCGTCAACCGTCGCGCCTCCCACGACCTTTGCCTCCCTCGCGCGGTTGCGCGCTTTGAGACTTCGACCGGCTATAAATGAGCAAATTTTTTTTGCCTACTCCGCATGCATGATACTCCCTCTGGTCCTTTTTACTCCCGTCAACCGTTTGCAAAGTGTTTGACCAAATCTATACTAAAAATATCAATATCTATAATACTGATTATAATGAGTATAAGAACTTCGTTTTATAATGAGTGTAAAAATATTGATTTGACATTGTGAATGTTGATACATTTTTCTATAAGTCTGGTGAAAGTAGAGGTACATTGACTTCAGACAAAACTTAAATGCACAATGCAGACCAGTTCCTCCGTCCAGGTGCGTTCCATGTCCTATCTTGTCATCACAACATGGTTAGCTATTATAGTACTACTACCTCCCTTCTAGTTTAAAGGGCTCGATTCAAAATTTTCACCTACTCTTAGCAAGATAGTAGAGGCGGTGGAATAGTTTTTGAAGTCTGCAAAAGTACTCAACTAATGTTGTTGTTCTTCACAAAAAAATGTGTTTACCATTGCATGCATGAACACTAATTACTCTAACCCCCCTCTCTTCTTTAATTCTTTGCTACATCAGCATGTTTGCTATTCCTGTGTGCATGATACCAGCTAAGATACCACCATTATGGCCAGCCTTAATCATCGCATGCAATAATTTAGTGCACCTTGAAATATGAACATGTGTGGGGCATGTATGTTTTTAATGACTTGAGACTATACCTAGCCCGACATGCAAGATGACTTATTATGCACCGTTCCCCATACCTACAGGAAGCCCGTTCGTCTCCAAATCTTTTCCTTTCCATGTGTGGAAACAATATGCATGCCAAACTCTCCTTCTCCCTCCGGCGGTCCCACCACTCCACCCCGTGTGAAAAAATCTACATGCATGACTCTCCTCCCCCCACGCTCATCCAATGTTGTGACCAGCAATATTTCCACCCCTTCCCTCCCTTGTAATTTACTCCAACAAATATGCCCACGTAGTTGTTACTTAACTGCAAGTGCATTGGGTCACTGACATATGGGCCCAACAGGGGTCTGGCGCACATGTCAGTGACGCAACTGGACCTGCAGTTAAGTCAGTGCAGCTCAGTCCATATCTTACGTAGGTGCGCCAATGCTCGCTATAAATACCATGCCTCCCACGACATCGTTATCTCCTCCCCCTCACGTTCATGTTCAGCGCTATCTCCTCCCCCTCCCTCTCACATCGACCACCATGGCATCGCCCCTCCCAAGCCCTAGGAGCCCCTCGCTGCACCGTGCGGATGGTCACGCATCGTTGTTCCGTTCCTCGCCGCCACTAGTCGAGGAGGACGCGTCGGTGTTCCGCTTCTCGCCGCTATGCGACGCGTTGTTGTTCTGTTCCTCGCCGCCACTAGTTGAGGAGGACGCGTCGGCGTTCTGCTCCTCGCTGCGACGCGACGCGTCACCGTTCCGTTCCTCGCTGCCACTAGTCGAGGAGGACGTGTCGGTGTTCCGCTCCTCACCGTGATGCGTCGAGGTGGACGCGTCAGTGTTCCCAATCTTGCCAGCATGCGCGTCGGAGGACACGTTGGCTCCCCGCTACAAGGAGAACACTGCGCTGCCCGCCGAGCCCCCTAGCCTTGAAGAGCTTTGGAAAGAAATGGATGTCGCCTTGTGGGAGGCTTTGCCTCCAGCAGAGCGCGCCAAAATAGAGGCGGAGAAGAAGGTCGAGGAAGAGAAGCGCACCGCGGAACAAGCTTCCTGGGAGCCCTATGTCGCGTCCGTGAGAGTCAGGCAATTGGCTCTTTGGCAGAAGGCTCGTGTGAGGGCCGTGAGGGTGGCGGAGGATGCCCGTGCCGATGCCCTGAGTGCAGTCGGGCCCAAGCGCCTCATCTAACCTTGGCGGTACGTGGACCGGGTGCACTCTTCCAGCAAGGAGGAGTACCTGTTGGCGCCAGATCACCAAACCGGTGAGATCCCGCTCGCCCGCCGGCAAGCTGCCAATCAGCACCTCGTCAGTTGCGAGGCTGAGGAAGAGGCGTTGTGTCGGCGCGCTGGGAAACGGCCGCGCACCAGGGCACTTGTGGCGTGCCGCAAGCGCTCCTACGAGCACCGTGGCTTTTAGGAGGAGCATAATTTTGTTTCTTAAGGCGATCTCATTAGTTTTGGGACGCAAATGATAAATCCCGAACGTTCAGGAATTTTTAGCGTCCTTAATTAAGTATGTAAAAGGGAAAGTTTGGAAACCTTGTGTATTCATACACATTTTGCAAGTACGTGCATATAGCACAAACTTTACTATATACTATCGCACTACACGTCTCTCTCGATATATGCTTGCAGACTGTGCTACTCCCTCCGTCCAGGTCAATAAGTCATCTTTGGTTGTGCACCGTGACCAAGAAGGAGGGAAGACTTATACACCTAGACGGAGGGAGTACTACTATTACTTATGTACGTGCAAATGCACGTTTCAACATTATGATGCGGTTTTTGTAAAAGTAGAAAAACAACACTATTCAAGCTTGTGAAACGATTCAATGCAAAACAAATGCAAAAATGCCCGTTTGATTTTTTACTTTTAGCTTCCTTCTCTGTGGTTATTTCTCTGTCGTACTTTGTACGGAGTATCTCACTGGTTGGAAAGGCATGCAAATTCCCAAACCGCTTCCTACACCCTGTATCGAATTTTTTGCCTAAGAAGTTGTGCCGTGCAATTGGAATTCCAAATTGAGTACTACTACTAGTAGGAGTACCAGGGGCCAGTTCTTTTAGACTTCTAGATTAGTAATCCCATAACTACTACCTCCGTCCTGGTTTATTGGTCCCCATTGTAATCTGTGTCAAATTTTGATCATAAATTTAACTAATGAAATGTTAGTGCATGTCACATGCACTACTCCCTCCGTCTAGGTGAGTAAGTCATCTTAGGCTAGCCATAGTGGGAGTAACTTAGATAGTAACATAACACATCCCAAGACATATATGCTTATGTGGCATGGAGTTAATGAGGAGAGATGTGCTTGTGGTAATATGATATGTTACGGTAACATAACACACCCCAATGCAAAATGAGTCTATAACATAATAAATGAAGGCTTGCATAATACTAACTTAGTTACTACCCACTATGATGGTAGTAACATAGACTAATAACATATGCATGTTACTAGTCTAAGTTACTACCCACTATGACTAGCCTTAGGCTGTGCACCGTGACCAAGGAGGAGGGGAAAACGAGAAACGTTAATGTTTATTTGCTAATTAATAGTATTGCATGCAATGACCTAACTACTGCATGTCGTGTTTGATAGTCTCAAGTCATTAAAAGCATGCACACTCTTTATCTCTTGTTGGTTGATATGTCAAGAAACAAGAAACGAGGTAGAAGTTAATGCACAGCGCCTAAGTGTTTTGGGATTATTTGGTTTTCGTAAGATGACTTACACACCTAGACGGAGGGAGTAACATTTTATCAGTTAAATCTTTGGTCAAAATTTAGCACAAATTACAATGGTGAGGAATAAACCAGGACGGAGTAGTAGTTTAGAAGCCCAACTAAATGAGTGAGGCGCCTTATTGTTACTCTCCACTGTGACTAGTCTTATGGGAAAAGCTGGAGAAGCCGCCAAAAGAACTGGCCCTAGGAGTAGTAGCTAGGGATCGAATGTGCGAGATGAACCGGAGAAAGTAAATGCAGAGAGATGAAAATGCAAAAAAGACGGAGGGATGTGATGGTTGCTTGTCCATTTATTTTACAAGGCCATTTATTACTGGGAGTGGTTGGGTTTTGTGATATGACGGCTTTACTGCCGCGCCACGAGCGGGGTGAGAGATGAGACTCCCGTGCAGCGCCGCCCTCTACACTTGTACTACATCGGTCGTGGTTTATTAGTCCCCCATTGAATTTGACTGAATATTTAACTGACAAAATGTTAGTGCATGTCAACAAAAACTATATCGTTGGATTCGTATTTGAACATAATTTTGAATGATATAATTTTAGGTGACATGCATCAGCATTTATCGTACTATATATAATGTTAGTTCAATTTTTGGTCGTACTAATCTATAGTAGTAAGGTGCCCGTGCGTTGCACCGAAGAGTGAAATGCATTGATCGGGGAGTTGTTTATTTTGACAAAGGATGTGGGGGTCATCTCATGTGTAACGGGTATCGATAGGTTTCTTCGGATATTATTCCATCTCTAGAGCTCACAAACATCCAGGCGAAATAGATAAAAAGGTATCTTTTGCAAACAAAATCGTTCAACTGTTCAACCTGCATCCAAAACTCATGAAGAAATAACACTTATTGTGCTTTGCAAGAAATGATCTTTAAGAATTAGTTTTTGAGTATCGATTGTTATACATGTTGGCTACAGATGACATGGCACTTTCTTATAGTCAATAGTTGGCTATACTATTAAGTAATATTAACCATACTCTTATACACCTAGACAGAGGGATTAAATCAGGATGACTTGCAAGGGGGCAGAGCAGATGTAAGAAATGGTTCATCGTAAGTCTTTCACCAGTACTGTAGTAAAAATTCATACATGGAAGATTCTAGACTAAACCATAAACGTATACACTTTTATTCATGTGCGATACTCTAATAGAGCAAGGTCCTGCATGGAAGTCTCCACATGCTTAGACAGCGGATTACATTGAGCGAAGACTAATGATCAACATTTAACTTGATAATGCGTATGTCCAGGTGAACCTCCTTGGAGTCCCCGTGCACCGCGTCGGCGGGTAAAGGATGCCATGGGTTTTCCAAGTCCACATCGGCGGGAAAGTCCCAGCTCCGCAGAGTCCAAGTCCATCCGATGAGGCCGGTCTCGCCGCCCACGTGACCCGGAGGGGTAGTAATAGTGAGCACGCACCCGTACATCAGCCTCGTGTCAGTGTCAGCGTTAGTGGCGTCGCCCCTGACGCACACTACAGAGACGGGGCGGCGGCCTGCGCAGGCCTAGCCGGTGCCCACATCAAGAGGAAGACGCTGCCGTCCTCCTCCGAGACTAGCAGGCGGCAGTGATCCTCCAGCGACTCCGGCATGGTGAACGGGTAGCACATCTTGTACTTCATGTTCTCCGCCAAGGGCCAGTAGTGACCGCTGCACGCATCCGTGAGGTGATGCACCATGTCCGCCGGCGAGCCCCAAAACGGCATCGGGCACTCATAGCAGTAGACAAAGTGCTCCTTGGAGGCATCGACCAGGCCGTCCATGAAATAGGAGTGGTTGTAGGGGACGTTGCGCCAGTTGAATATATGAGCCAGTTACTACGAGATTTAATCCAAATAAGCACAAAATAAATCATGACGGCTATAACAGAGATGAAACTAATCATGTGGACTAGCATAGTAGTAGGATACAGAGTAGAAACATGAATTCTACCATGATTTCGAACAGGAAGGACAGAAACACGTACGGTGCAACGGGAATAGCACCGTTGGCGTTGAGGTTGTCGCCCATGTTGTTGAGGAAGAGGTTATCGAGGTCGGGGAAGAAGTCGTCGTCGGTGAAGTCGTGGCTGCTAGCAGTCGCGAGAGTGCGCTCCCCAAATTTCAACGGCGCCCGCCGAATGGAGCGCAGGAGGGAGTGGCTGTAGGGGACGTTGCGGCCGACGAATAGAGCGCAGGAGTAGCACACGAAGCAGTAGATGGTGTCCTTACTAGTACTCCCTAGTCTCTATCTATATATATCCACTCTTATAGAAAACCGAGTTGGTGATGATGGTATGCCCGCCATCTTGTAATATAGACCGTCCAATCTATCTGACGGATAGAAAGCCAACTATGACAATTTTACAAAAGATACCCGCACCTCTCTCCACATTTACAGATAAGGCCTTGCCTCGTTCATCCTTATATCCCACAACCTCGTGCTCCTCCCTAAGTCTCTATCTCTACTACTCCTAATCTTCTTTGTTTTTTATAACAAATTGAATAGTACTGCGCCGTCCGCTGCACGCCCGGCTGAACACGCCTCCTCGCCTCCATCATCACCAACTGAGTCTTTTATAGGAGTAGGAGTAGAGAAAAAACCGAGTTGGTGATGATGGTGTGCCGTGCAATGCATGGGAATCTTGCTATTTTTTTGCATATAATTCCAAACACCACATAGACACGGTCTTTGAGCAAGGTTCGTAGTCGTTCCACGCTCGGGCATTGAAGTTTGTAACTATTTTAGATTAGAATATACTACTCCTCCGGTGCTAGTAGTACAGCAGAGTCCTACTCTACTACTCTACTCAAGCAAGTTAGGGCATAATACTGTAGTAGGTACTGTAGGGAGTACCAGTACTGTGATCACTCAAGCAAATTGTCTGGCATTGATATGACCCTACGCTGCTGGTATGTGTCTCGTAAGTCAAGCGGCATGCTGTAGTCATCATCACCTGTCCAGTTCCCGCAGCACATATTCGCTTCTCCATCTTTGTCTGCATAATCTCGTCCAATCTTCCATCCCTGCTAAGGCGCCTCCCCCCCCCCCTCGTCCGAAACCCAAGCACTAACAATGGCAGAACCGAGCAGCGTCCGCCGAAAGAGTGGCTGGAATTCGCTCCCCACAGAGGTAATCAAGCTCATCATTTCGCGTGTGGACAATCTCAGTACCATGTCGCTCGCTACGTGCTCGTCGGGGTTGTACTGTTTACTCAAAGCCCTCAGGCCGGAGCTTTTTAAGCCAGCTCCTTGCTTGCTGATGGCGCCTGATCTTCAGAAACAACGTGTCACGCAGCATAACAATCATAGGGTGGCGAGCATCAACCCCCTTGACTGCGATCCAATCCCCGTCAGCTTCAACTACATTAATGGTATGTACTGGGTCGGCATGAACACGTCTTGGATGGTGCTCGTTGACGGTCACGGCAGCTGGATGCTCGTGGAGGTCTACACCCGGTGATTGATCCCCCTTCCTTTGATTAACACTGCACTGCTTTGGCACCGCGGCCCAGAATACTCAGAATATTACAGTAGCCACCAAGATACCAAGTCTGACTTGCTCAAGGTTGTAATCTGCCAAGTGCCCACAAGATCTGCGAATTATAAAGACTTCAGGATAATTGCGTTCTTCAACCGCGGTCTCGCCTATCTGACAGGTCACTGCGGTAAGTGGATAAATCTGCACGTCCATCGCAGGATCATACATCCTCCATGGTTTTTTGATGCCATTGAACACAAGGGCTTCATTTACGCTGTCGACTCCTTCTATGGCTGGACGTATTGCTGGCCTACTCCAGTCATCGCTACAAACGGTTGTTACAGCAGTATGTTACGTTCCTATGATATCATGATGGCTTGCTTATATTACTGTCAACATTTAATGAAAACTTATCCATGCTCATAACATGTTGTTCTTAAGATTGACTAAATCAAGAGCCCTTTTTTATTTGACTCCAACTTGATATGATGTTGTAGGCCGCCTAGTGTCCCTACCCTTCCTAATCCCAAAACCTTTCAAAGAAAAGTGGCATGGCAGTTGCAGGTGGTTCCTGGCACGATCAGACGACGGCGAATGATTGATGATCGTTCACACGTACCGGACATGTTGTTTCGCGGAATACAATCACAGTCACTGCAAGGTCTTTGAGCAGGATCCCAGCTTCTCTGGGCCAGGTACATGCTCGTGGTCCCCTAAACATAAATAAGTAAATAAATAAATAAAGCTAAATGCTCATGCACCAGTTCTTTGGGAAAATAGATAGCCTAGTATTTCTTTTTGAAGAATACCCAAGCTAGGCCTATTTGTTTACTCCCAATTACTGGGCTGCAAATCTTTCAAGACGAGGAGGGATGTATTCCGGCCTGGCCAAAGAGTATGGTCAATGTCTGTTAAAAATAATATCAAAAGGGTTTGAAAATTCCAAAAAAATTATAGCAAATGGGATATTAGTTTCTTTTTTTGTTTTTGTTCTTCACTGATATCTTCTACGTATTTCATTGGATTTAACATGACATAGTACTAATTTATTTTTAAATTTGTTTTAGTATGGCTATTAATTTTTGAATTAAGAATATTTCGTTCCCCCCATCAAAAATTTGCGATTTTTCAAAAATTCCCAGATATTTAGTTAATTTTTTGACCCTGGTACAGACCAGAAAATGGCCAGCAATTCTAAAAATGGAAAACGGGTTGCAATAAATTCCATATGAATACGAAAATGAGTAAAAATTATAAAAATAATAGCAAATGGGCTATAAACGCCACAAATTTTGAGGCTGACTTGGTTACGCAAGGCTTTGTCAGTGAACACACAATTCTAGCAGTAGTGACTGTTGGATGTCCATCCAACGGCCAACGTGCTTCTTCAATCTCTGATCTTCCTGCTCCAGCCACCTACCGGTGGGATTGCCTGCTCCCTCCTCTTGTGGCCCGCTGTGATGCTGCGCAGGCTTCCCTGGCCCACCCTACTCCCTTCGCTGGCCTGGCCGCATGCAATCAACTGCCTCCTTATTACGCGAAAAAATGATTCCTCCCACTGACAACTCGGGCGCACCGGTTGGGAGGCTGACCTGTGGGCCTACTAAGTTGACGCGTACGCAGGGCTTGTCAACTTAGTCAACAAACGATTCTAGCAGCAGTAACCGTTGGATTTGAATCGAACGGTCCTGCTGCTTCTTCAATCGCTGCTCTTCTTGCACCAGCCGCCCAAACCAGCGCCGGAGAGACCGCCTGCTCCTGCCTCCAGTGGCCGGCTATGCTACCGTTGAGGCCTCATCGCCCCCTACTACTCCTACCACTAGCCAGGTCCCTGCGGTGACGGCAGCCTCACACCACAGCCGAACCAGTGAACCCTCGTACTCCTCTCCACATGGGCATCCACTACCGCGTCTTCCCCGGCTCTGCATCGTCCCCTTCGTAGGCCTCGCCGTCATCCACCGCCTTGGTGCTCACGGCGCGGCATGGTCAATGTAGTCAACGACATTCCATCGGAAGAGTACTGTACGTGGAGAGGCTGATAGCTGGGTCCACGGCCACAGCCCAGTTTTTTTGTGATTTGCCAAGTAAGTCACTTTGTCAGGCCTGTTGGGCTGCAAATCTTTCAAGACAAGGAGATCTTTCATTTGGCTCACCGAGAAGATGGCCCATCAGTAATGAGAAATGGGTTGTACATTTTTAAAACACATCAAACCGGCAATTAGTTTCAAATATCTTTTTTTCATTCCGAGATTTTAAATTAGATTAATTTTTATGCGTGGAGAATTTGTTGGATTTTATATTGATATACATTTATTTTTAAAATCAGTTTGAATGTGAGTCGAAATTTCGGGATTAAAAACAGTTCGGACCGCACCGAAATATGCAAAATTTCATATAGTTTTTTAACTGTGGCCACAATATGGGCTGTAATGCTAACAAAAAGAATATGGGCTAAAATACCCTTAAGAATTAGCAAATGGGCTGTAAATTATTAGAAATAATGGCAGATGGGCTGTGTGCTTTTTTCCACAGATTTGAGGCTTTCCTAAAAAAAGGTTGACACACAAGCAGTGACTGTTGGATGTCCATCAAACGGCCATCGTGCTTCTTCAATCTCTGCTCTTCCTGCTCCAGCCGCTCAGACAAGCGCGGCGGGACTGCCTGCTCCCTCCTTACCGCGGTCGGCTGTGCTGCCGCGCAGGCCTCAACGCCCCACCATACTCCCATCGCTGGCCTAGCCATCCCTATACTCACCAACACCTGCTGTTATTCTCCGGTGACGGCAGACGAACCAGTAAACCCTCGTACAGTTGTACTCCCCTCCATGTGGGAAACAACTGGCGAGTCTTCCCTGCCTCCGTGTCGTTCCCTTCCTAGGCCTCGCCGTCGTCCACCGCCCTGGTGCTCTCGGCGCGGCCAGGTCAACATGGCCAACGACCGACATGCATCTGAAGTGCACTGTAGGTGGAGAGGCCGACAGCTGGGTCCACAGCTGCACACAAGGAAATGCCTCCTTATTATGTGCAAAATAATGATTCCTCCACCTAACATCAGGGACACACCGAAAGAGCCTCTGTATTTCACGAAAAAAACGTTACCGCCGCTGACAGCTCAGACCCACCAGCTATATCTTCGCATGCAAGGAAGTGCCTCCTTATTACGCACAAAAAAATGAATACTCCCCCTGTTAGCTGGGACCCAGCATAGTGGCAGGCTGACTTGTGGGCCTAGTAAGTTGATGGGGATGGAGGGCTTTGTCAACTTAGTCAATATGCACGATTCTAGCTCCAGTGACCGTACGATGTCCATCCAACGGCCGTAGTGCTTCTTCAACCTCTTGTCTTCTTGCTCCAGCCGCCCAAACCAGCGTCGGTCGTGTGTCGTGCTCCTGCCTCCCGTGGCCGGCTGCGATGCGGCGGAGGCCTCACCGCCCCCTACTACTCCCACCGCTGGCCAGGCCATCCCTCTACTCACCCACACTCCCAATTATTCTGCGGCGACGGCAGCCTCACACCGCAGTGAACCAGTGAACCCTCGTACTCCTCTACGCGTGGGCATACATTGCCGCATCTTCCCTGGCTCCATGTCGTCCCCTTCCTAGGCCTCACCGTCGTCCACCACCCTGGTGCTCTCGTTGCGGCGTGGTCAACATGGTCAAGGAACGGCTTCCATCGGACGTGGACTATATGTGGAGAGGCTGACAGCTAGGTCCACGGCCGCAGCAAGGAACTGCCTCCTTATTACGCGCAAAATAATTATTCCTCCACCTGACAGCGGGGACCCACCGAACGGGCCACCTTATTTCACAAAAAGACATTTCCCCCTAACTGCTGGGACACACCAGCTACATCTTCGCACGCAAGGAAGTGTGTCCGGGCAAAAAAAAATGATTCGCCCCCCTGACTGCTGGGACCCACCAGCTACATCTTCGCACGCAAGGAATTGCCTGACAGTTGGGACCCACCTGGTCAAAGCGTACATAGCGTTGTCGTTCTGGTCGCGAACGTATACGTACATACTGGTCGATGTAGAGACGCGCACGTGTCGTAGTAGAGGCGTGCACGTGCTGTAGTAGAGTCGCGTACGTGTCGTAGTAGAGGCGCGCACATAGCATGTACACGTACGTACAACGGCCAGTGTGCAAGAAAGAAAATATGGCCATGTATGTGTACATAAGGGCGGGGTCTCGAACGCCTACTCACGCATACGTACGGCCAGGGCTCGTGTACATGGCTGGGTCGAAACAGAGAAACAACGTCGTCGTCGTGTTCATGGGGAGCCAACCGGCTGGGTCCGAATGGAATGCGTCGTCGTGTTCATCGGGAGGGCTTGGACGGAACAGGCAATGGAAACGAGGCCTGGCGTACCGCAGAACGGAGGAAACGGCCTTGTGTTCGACCGGCCACATTTGAAATGGGATCCTGTTCATCAGGAGGGGTCTGGCGTACCACAAAACGGAGGAAACGGACCTCCTACGGTCGAAAGGGGGTCCTGTTGATCGGGAGGGTTGTGGCGTACCGCAAAACGGACGAAACGGACTTGTGTTGGAGCGCTACGGTCGAAATGGGGGTCCTGTTGATCGGGAGGGGTGTGGCGTACCGCAAAACAGACGAAACGGACTTGTGTTCGAGCTCTACGATCGAAACGGGGGTCCTGTTCATCGGGAGGGGTGTGGCGTACCGCAAAACAGGACTCCACGGGATACTGTTCATCTCCACCGTCGACCTCCTCGAGCCTCCACGGGCTACCGTCGACCTCCTCCAGCCTCCACGGGCTCCTGTTCATCCAGCCTCCACCGCGCGCTACTCCACCGGCTACTGTTCAACCACCCCTCCACGGGCACCCCTCCACCATCTACTGTTCATCCAGCCCTCCACGGGGTCGTCCTGTTCATCCAGCCCTCCACACCACGGGGTCCTGTTCATACAGAGGCAACGCCACCGCTCACTGTTCATCCAACCCCCCTCCTTCGGCAACGCTCACTTTTCATCCAGAGAGGCAGCATCGATCGGCTTCAGTTCGCAGCAGTAGCGAAGGAATCGCTCGATCGGGTTCAGTTAACAACCATCGATTGATCGCTCGGTTTCAGTAACGCGTAGCTTGCAGTGCAATCGCTCGGGTTCAGTTAGAGCCCAACGCCTCGCACACAGGAGCGTATGTGTACAAGAGAAACGTGCATTGCTCGGCCCCCGACCACCCACCATAACCGGGAACTCCCCGAAATTTTCCTCGCCCTCGCTTCTACCATGGTTTTTTCCATCATGGACGGCCCAAAGAATGTCATGCAACCGCGTCTCCGGCCCGCCCAGGACAAAAAGCCCTTTTTTTGTCATGATTTTTTGTCATAGAAGTAGGAGCCCACCACATCTATGATGATACCGGGTTTTGTCACAATTATCATCATAGAAGTGTCATAAGTATGACAGAAAAAAATTTCGTTCGGCCCAAAATGTCACGGATGTGTCTTTTTATTGTAGTGCGCCCTCCCCCATGTGGGCCCTCCTCCCCCGCTGGCCGCCCTCCCCCGCGCCGGCCCTCCTCCCCCGCCGGCCGCCTTCCCCCACGCCGGCCATCCTCCCTCCCCCCACCCGCCTTCTTCCACTGAGATGTACTCCTCCCTCCTTCCTCCTTCTCCTCCTCCCTCCCTCCCTAGTTATAATTATTAGGAAGTAGTTATTCTGAATCCTATATAGTTGAAAAAATGTAGGTTCTTAGAATAATGTAGGTGATGATCGAACCCTAGCTAGAACAGATTAGCTAGTATGAACCCTAGTTAATTTGTATGAACCCTAGGTTTTAAAATTAGGACAGAAATTTATCTAGGTTTTTAAATTAGGACAGAAATTTATCTAGGTTTTTAACTAGGTGTAGTTAATAGAATTTTGGTGTTTTAGGTGTATTTAACATAATTGTAGGTGCTTTAGTTGTTTTAGGTGTAGTTAACAAATTCTAGGTATTTATTTAGTTAAAGCAATTGTTGTTATTTTTTTAGTTAAAGCAATTTTTCCTGTTATATGCAAATTTGCAGTGGAAATGTCATATTTTGAACATGTCACATTTTGGACATGTCATATTTTTTCGAGTGGCCTATGTTTTGCCATATTTTTACGTTATGGCAAATTTCAGGCACTCAATATGTCCTGTTTTTAGCAAAGGTCATGCCGAATTTTGCTAAGTGTTTATTATTATTATTTTTCATAATTAAGCATTTGTTCTCGACGTCGACGATGCCTGGCCCGCATCCTCGTCATCGACTCGGCGGAGGAGGCTTGCTTGATTATAGTGGCCATGTCCGGGATTGGGTTCCGCCTGGCTGGTACTGGAGGTGCTACCTTCCGGGGCGCGCAACTTGGTGAGGAGGCAGCCCGTCGTCGACCCGGACCTTATTTGGTGGCGGTTGCATGGGACAGTGATGGCGGGAAGGCCTTCGTCCACCGCAAAGGTGGTATCTCACCATGTCAGCGAGGAGGATGAGCACGTCTGTCGCTACATGGTTGTGTTGGAGCGCAGGTCCGATAGATCCTGGATGGTTCTTCAGGGATCTCACTGGAGCTATGATCCTGTGAGGGTTCCTTCTCTTTGGGTGTCCACTGCCCGCGCCGATACCCGTCGTTCGCTAGGGTTCTAGTTGTATTAGTGATGTTATATGTATGATACAATTCGAGATGTATTAGTGATAATATTCGACGATGTACGAACACAAGAGATGATTTAGTTTTCATATTGAATGCATGCTAATTTGAATACTAAGTTGTTTTATGATTTAGTTTTGCTTATTGAATGCACGTCTATTTCAACTATATGAACATAGGAAATGTCTAACGATGATAGCGAAAGGGAATTCGGTATGTGCGAATACTGCGAAGATGAGCACGGCAGGTGCGACAGGACTCACCTAGTTGGTGGTAGGCGATTCAGCATCCAGCTGGATGAGAACTTTGACGTGCATATAGTAAGTCAGAACGACAAGTCTTTTTTCGTAATTAAGCATGTCTTCTGCTTCTTTTGCTTCAACTTATAATTTAATTTTTTTTCACTATTCTACTAGCATATCCCCTGCCATGCAAGAATATATGTCTTGCATAAGATTGGTTTCAATACTATGGAAACTATGGAGGTAAAAAGAGTTAACTTGAGGACCTAGCATGGTTATAGTTTTCTCGCAAAAGTATACAATACAGACACCTACACCCATTTTGAATGCAAACAATGGAGAGCACTATGCAAGGCTTATGCATTTGAGCCTGATATGCTTATCACCTTTGATATTCGTCCGGAAGATGATATTGAAGATAATATTGACATCTTGGTCGATGTGCAGACGCCTCCAGTTCTACCTTTATGTAAGTTTCTCAACCAAATTTATGTCTGGGATATTGTTTATTCAAAAATAGTTGACAACTAATTTCTATCGACATCTTATTTCCATTCAAGCAAACATGTCTGGCGCTTGGTAGACATGACCTACTATTGTCCCGGGGCTGAACTAAACTGCGAGGAGACGAGTCATTATGTTTCATCGCTTGAGGATCTTCATACTGTCAAGACAAATTATTTTCCTGGACTTAGAAATGTTAGTACTCAAAACGTGCGACCAATAGTGTTCGTACTAAACTACGGTCACATCTATTAAGGAAAGATGGTAAGATTTTTACTATTTGTCCTCAATGCATCTTTTGCATATATTATTCTTTAAGCTAAACTTCATTGCTAAGTATGTTACTACGATGTTCTTCAACAGGGACTCCCGATGATAGTTGTGCCTCAGTGGATCGAAGCTAAAGGTCGCATGTCCATGGTTAGCATATGGCCAAGACTTCCTACATTGCACATGAATGCATTCAGGATTTCTAGAAGCGAGCAAGTCTTAATTGTCAAAGACTGGAACAAAATTGTGAACGATCGCAGAGAAGTACTAGGGGGCAGCAATCAGAAGCGTAGCCCACAATTATGAGACAGGTTCATCTGCATGCTTCAATATGATGAATTAGGAGCGTTCCACATGTTCTATGCTATTTTGCCTGAGAGAGAGCAGTAGGAGTGATTAGCTAGCTAGAATGAATTTCAAGATGATGATGATGTGCTACACTATGTAGCTATGATGATTAAACAATGTTGGTGGTAATGACTAGCTATGATGATTATTAGCTAGTAGTGTCGGTGGTAATTTTCCCTTACTTGCAACTCCTATGCTGAATTAGAGGCTATGTTGATGCTACTACTAATCATTGTTGGTGAAGCAAATGCATCTGAATTTCCATCCATGAATACTGCATTTGAATATATTTTGTAATTTCTAATTAATTAGCTGTAGCGTGGGGTGGAGAAAGCAGCACTACTAGTACATACAATAGTAGTAGCGTGTGTGTAGAAAGAAGCGCTACTAGTACTTAGCATATCTGCAGCGTGGTGTAGAAAACGCGCTACTGCTAATATTTAGTTGTAGCGTCGTAGCAGTAGCGCCGGCACCCACGCTACTGGTATGAAAAAAACCCACACTACTGGTAAGGTTTTTCCTAGTAGTGGTGCTTTAACTTAGTGTTGAATAGTTCTTCTACTTGAGTCGACCAGGTTGAGTCGAGTGTATCTCTGAACCAGTGGGGGCACGCAAAGTGCACCCACTGGGTGTAGTCCCCGAGACCGCCGTCGGATGTTTGATGCGGCGGGGGTCTTTGTCGAATGTCACTTCATTGTTCTTTCACCCGGTTTAATAGCTTGATCCGAGTGGAATCTAGACCAGTGGGGGCACGCAGAGTGCACCCATTGGGTGTAGTCCCCGAGACTGCGGTCGATTGCTGGCAGTCGGGTGGGGTCTGAGAATCCCTCTCTTCTCTTTTTTTGCATACTCATGCTGGGCAGACAATGCTGAGTGGAAAACCGGACCAGTGGGGGCACGCCAAGTGCACCCACTGGGTGTAGTCCCCGAGACTACTGTTGAATGTTTGATTCGACCGTAGTCTTATAGCAATTTTCGTTGTGATTGACCTTTGGTTCTGTCAACTGACACATCTTATTTACTGACCGCAGAAATCTTATGATCTTGGAGCCCAATTTGCTGAATTGGAGAGGAAACATATCAGCCTCAACCTCGACCTGGAGCTGGCCAAGAATAATCTCCAGAAGGCCCAGGAAGAAGCAGCTACCATGGGAGGTAATAATTCGTCGACTGTCCACCTTATGACTTTTTTCATTTTAGTCTCTTGAACTGAGTGACTCCACTCGAACAGATGTGCGTAGTGAAAATCGTCAACTCCAACCTCGTCTGAAGAATGTCATTTCTTTAGAGAAAATGAAGCAGGCTCTGTAGAAGAAGGATCAAGACCTTGCCGCAGCACAAAAGGAGGCGCGAGAGAAAACAGGACCTGCCGATAAGAAGTTGGCCTCAGTCAACAAGTTGGAAGAGGAGAACTCCAAGCTAAAGACTGCTGTTACTGAAGCCAACAAGGAGGTTGCGAAGCTGAAGAAGGACAAGGATACCTTGACTGACAAGGTTGGAAATCTCCCGGCAAAGAAGGGCGAACTGGAGGCTTATCTGGGACGGCTTGTTGAGAAACTGGTCCTGAAGCTTGAAGGTACTTCCTCTCATCCGACTTATTTGCCGTTGTCGACTCATTATTTAACTGTCGACTCACCGCTTTTCTGACTATGCAGAACTCTGTCAAGACTTCAAAGCAGAGAATGGGCGGATCGAGACAGGTCTTGACCCCATAAACTCTCCTGCCAACATGACGTCGTGATGAATGTGCTGCGATTGGAGTCTCGTCTGGACAGTGCTGTGGATTATCTTGCTCGTCTGAAGGTGGCGATGTTGCGGATTAACACTGGACTCTGGCCCCGAGCAGAATTCCAGAATGATCTCGAGTCTCTGACGACTCGACTGAATGAAATCCCTGGTCGAGTGCAAGAGTGGAAGAAGTCGTATGTTTGCTGTGGCGCCGATGTGGCTCTATCGTTGGTCCGAGTCCACTTCAAGGATGTCAGAGAAGACAAGCTGGTGGCTCTCAAGGTTGCCAACACCAAGAGGCTCAACTTCCAATCCTTCATGGACACCTTCATCGACGCCGCTACTCGTATCCCAGACAGCATTGACCTTGACAGCTTCATCAAGCCAGCAAGTCCTCCTCCCGCGGAGTGAACAAACATTATGCCCCCCCTTTATTTGCCTCAGAATGCCGAGTGGTTTTATAACCGTTAAACTCTTTCAGGTCTAATGCCTAAGCACTTCTGCCCGCTGTGGTTCTAAACGTTTGCAGGGTTTATCTGAACATGGTTTTTCTTTGAATATGGCGGCTTTGTCTTTAGCACTTCCGGATCTTTTTCAGTTTTCGATTGGTCTTCACTTCCCACTCGGAGTAGATGTTTTACTTGTGACGCAGCTCCAACAATGTGCTTTATTGGCACTTTGTCGTCCTTGCGGATCGTGATGGAGCGCACGTTGTACTTGTGACGCAGCTCAGACGACGCGCTCGGTCGGCGCCTCATCGTCCTTGCGGGTCGAGATGGAGCATACCTTGTACTTGTGACGTAGCTTAGAGGATTTTTGTGACTTAGGCGAGTGCGAGGTCGCAGCTAAGCCCTCGAGTGGGAGGATTGCTCTCCACTTGGAGTGTTTTTTAACTTAGGCGAGTACGGGGTTGTAACGCCCCGGATCCGATGCGCCAGGTGTCTGCCAGTTATTCGTCGTCATTGCCATGTCATTTGCTTGCGTGTTGCATTTTATCTTGTCATCATGTGCATTGCATTGCATCGCATACGTGTTCGTCTCATGCATCCGAGCTTTTTCCCCATTGTCCGTTTTGTAATCCGGCACTCCCATGTCATCTGGCGTCCCCTTTTTGCCTCTTCTCTTGTGCGGGTATTAAACGTTCTCGGAATGGCCCAAGTCTTGCCAAGCAGCCTTGGTATAGCACCGGTAGACCGCCTGTCAAGTTTCGTGCCATTTGGAGGTCGTTTGATACTCCAATGGTTAACCGGGAAACCGCAAAGCCCTCTTTGAGTTGCAGCCCAACACCCCTTCCAAAGTGGCCCAAAACTCATCTAACTCCCCTCCATGCTCTCGGTCGTTCGATCACGATCGCGTGGCCAAAAACCGCACCTCATTTGGACTCTCCTAGCTCCCTCTACCTATATAAACACACCCTCCCCCGAAATTCGCGAATGAATCCACCCTAACCCTAGCCTTCTTCCTCCTCCCGCAGCCGGACATGTCCACCCGTGCCGGACGTGTCCGCGGACCACCTCACTCCGTCCAATCGGAGGCCACCACGTCATCTTCGCCGCCGTCCCGGCCAACCCGCAGCCGCCACGTCGCCCCGCAGCCTCCCACCTCCACCGCGGCCCGCGAAAGCCCGAGCTGGCCCGCCCCGGTCCGGATCTGGGCCCAGCGCGCCCGTTCCCCCGCCGCCGCCGCGCAGCCCAGCGCGCCCGCCCCGCCTCCGGCCACCGGCGCCGCCGCCGGCGTGCGCTTCGCCATCCGGCCGGCCGCCTCGCCGCCGTCCGGCCCGTCTTCCCCGCCGCCGGCCCCAGCCTCCGCCGCCGCGCCCGCCCTCCACGTCGCCCGCCTCCGCCGCCCGAGCGCTCGGCCATCTGCGCCCAGCGCGCCGCCCCTGGCCGGCGCCGCCTTGCCTCGTCGCGCCGCCGCGCGTCCACGCCGGCCGGCGCCGCGCCCCGAGCGCCCGGCCACGCCCCGGTGTCCCTCCAGTCGCCGCCCTCCGCGCCGGTGCCCGTCCCCGCCGCCTCGGAATCCCTCCGGCCAGATCGGGCCACCCTGGCCCCAACTCCGGCGTGCTCCGGCCGTCCTCGGCATCCGTGCCCGGGAACCCTAGATTCGAGGTTGACCCTGAAATCCTCTAAGTCCCCAATTTTTCATATAATCATGCCATGTGCATTGCATCGTATCTCTGCATCCGTAGCTCCGTTTCGTGCGTATAATATGTCAAATTGTTCGCCTCAACGAGTACTTCATTTCATTCCATTGCATCATTTTCATTTGAGCTCATCTTGATGCCCGAAATGCTGTTTGAAGAGTGCATGTTGATGTTAATCTGCTGAAACTGTTATAACTTGCTCATTTGTCATTTTTGCCATGATTGATGTGTGCATCCTATGAGGTTGATGTCTACATGTATGTTGATCTATGCCATGCCATCTTTCCAGGGGTGTTAACCATGTATTTTTGTGACTTGTGTAGTGAGTGCATCAAGCTTGTTAAGTGGGGTAGTTGTTGTTGCTGTTTTCCTGACAGATTCTGTTATATTTTGTTGCCATGTAAACATGCTTCTACTAATCATTCTATGCATAATCTGGAGATGTTCTATAAACATGTTTTGATCTACATGTTATGCTCTATCCATTCATGCCCTTGGTTGCAATTATAGCCTGCTGGAACATGTTCATTTCTTGCTCCAAAGTTGCTTGATAATGTTGCTGTCAGCCTGTTAACATTAAGTTCAGATGTTTCCATGATTGTTTCCTAGTGATCCATGAAATCTATGACCTTGCTATTGCCATGCTTAGCTTCATAAACATGCCTTCTTACTGTTGGTTGCCTTTCCATGCCATGTATTGCTCTGTGGTGAGTGGTTCAAACTCACCAACATGCCTACTTATTGTTGTTCCTGCCATGTATGAATCTGTAATATAACTTGCCATGTTTACATGGGTGCCATCTTATCTTCTGATCCTTCTTGGCTCATGGTCAGTAAGGGACTATTGTTATATGCATTTAGTAGTATCATGCCATGCCTTTGTTTGCCATGATATGTTCCTGTAACATGTTGTTTGATAGCTCTAAACATTGCAACCTGATGTTATTTCTGCTAAAGTCTGAAACTGTTATTATTTGCAATCTTACCATGTGTTTTTGAGCATGATCTAGTGATTTCTGGAGATAGCTCAGTGTTCATGTTTTGTTATGCTTTAACTGTACTTCATGCCCATGCCTTTTGTTATTATGTTGGGGTGCTGTAGCATATTGTTTTGATGCTTGTAAGATGCCTAGTTGCTGTTTTGGACAGATTGTTGTTATGTCTTGTATAGAGTGTATGTGTTGCACCGTTGCTCCGTTTTGAGTGTGCTCTATATGAAACTTGCTTGTTTTTGCATTTAGCTTCATATTATCATGTTGTATCCTTGTTTTGGTGTGTCTGCTTGATGTTTGGGTGCATTTTGCATCGATGCCATGCTTAACTTGTTTTGCTCATATCTTCTAGGCCGTAGCTCCGAATCTAATGAACTTTATATGTAACTTGACTAGAATTTCGTGTAGATCCTCTTGGTGCTCTTTAACTTGCTGTTTAAAAACTTCAACTTAATGTTTATTCAGTTCTGGACCAATTTCGAAATATGCATATGAGGACTTACCGGAATTGTTATATGTTGTTCCCGGCCTCATTTAAACTTGCCTTGATGTGTTGTTCTTGTTTGCATCATCTCTTGCCATGAGTAGCCTCATGTAGCTTTGTCATGCATCATGCTTGTTGTGCATCATGTCTTGTCATGTGTGGTGTGTTTACCATGTTGTGTGCTTCTTCTCGATAGTTCCCGTTTCGTTGCGATCGTGAGGATGCGTTCGTGTACGTGTGGTTCGTCTTCGTGGCTTCATCTTCTTCATGGACTCGTTCTTCTTCCTTGCGGGATTTCAGGCAAGATGACCGCTACCCTGGATCTCACTACTATCATTGCTATGCTAGTTGTTTCTTTCTATCGCTATGTTGCGCTACCTATCACCTGTTTATCAAGCCATCCCAAATTGCCATGAATCTCTAACCTTTGACACCCTTCCTAGCGAACCATTGCTTGGCTATGTTACCGCTTTGCTCAGCCCCTCTTATAGCATTGCTAGTTGAAGGTGAAGTTGAAGATTTCTCCATGGTGGACAGGGTTTATGTTGGGATATCACAATATCTCTTATATTATTAATGCATCTATATACTTGGTAAAGGGTGGAAGGCTCGGCCTTATGCCTGGTGTTTTGTTCCACTCTTGCCGCCCTAGTTTCCGTCATACCGGTATTATGTTCCCGGATTTTGCATTCCTTACGCGGTCGGGTGATTTATGGGACCCCCCTGACAGTTCGCTTTGAATAAAACTTGTCCAGCAAGGCCCAACCTTGGTTTTACCATTTGCCTCACCACCACCTACCTTTCCCTTGGGAGTAATTAACCCAAGGGTCATCTTTATTATAGCCCCCCCGGGCCAATGCTTGTCTAAGTGTTAGTCCAAACCAGAGCCACTTGCGGTGCCGCCCCTAGGCAACTTGGGGTATCGTCGGTTGTCGTACGTAGTGTTCATCCGGTGTTACCCTGAGAACGAGATATGTGCAGCTCCTATCAGGATTGTCGACGCATCGGGCGGCTTTGCTGGTCTTGTTTTACCATTGTCGAAATGTCTTGTAAACCGGGATCCCAAGACTGATCGGGTCTTCCTGGGAGAAGGTCTATTCCTTCGTTGATCGCGAGAGCTTGTCATGGGCTAAGTTGGGACACCCCTGCAGGGTATAAACTTTCGAGAGCCATACCCGCGGTTATGTGGCAGATGGGAATTTGTTAATGTCCGGTTGTAGATAACTTGACACCAGATCCGAATTAAAATGCATCAACCGCGTGTGTAGCCGTGATGGTCTCTTCTCGGCGGAGTCCGGGAAGTGAACACGGTTTCTGGGTTATGTTTGACGTAAGTAGGAGTTCAGGATCACCTCTTGATCATTGCTAGTTGACGACCGTTCCTTTGTTTCTCTTCTCGCTCTCATTTGCGTATGTTAGCCACCATACTTTGCTTAGCCGCTGCTGCAACCTCACCACTTTACCCCTTCCTTTCCCATTAAGCATTGCGAGTCTTGATACCCATGGTAATGGGATTGCTGAGTCCTCGTGGCTCACAGATTACTACAACAACAGTTGCAGGTACAGGTTATGCGATGATCATGACGCGAGAGCGACGCTTGCTTGCGTTGAGTTCTTCTTCTGCTTCTTCGATCAGGGAATAGGTTCCAGGTCGGCAGCCTGGGCTAGCAGGGTGGATATTGTTTGAGTTTCTGTTTATGATACATCCGTAGTCGGATGTTGTTCTTGTATGTTGTGATGTTGTATTCATGTGGCATTGTATGCCTTATGTATGTATCCCCATCTATTATGTAATGTTGATGTAATGATATCCACCTTGCAAAAGCGTTTCAATATGCGGGTCTATCCTTGGTGGGACCTTTGAGTTCCTTTTGGATAGGGTCGCATATTGGGCGTGACAGGGGTCGCAGCTAAGCCTCTGAGTGGAAGGATTGCTCTCCACTCGGAGTGTTTTTAACTTAGGCGAGTAAGGGGTGGCAACTAAGCCCCTAAGTGGGAGGATTGATCTCCACTCGGAGTAGTTCTTTAACTTAGGCGAGTACGGGATCGTAGCTAAGCCCCCGAGTGGGAGGATTGCTCTCCACTCAGAGTGTTTTTTTTAACTTAGGCGAGTACGAGGTCGCAGCTAAGCCCTAGAGTGGGAGGATTGCTCTCCACTCGGAGTAGTTTTTTAACTTAGGCGAGTACGGGGTCGCAGCTAAGCCCCCGAGTGGGAGGATTGCTCTCCACTCGGAGTGTTTTTTAACTTAGGCGAGTACGGGGTCGCAGCTAAGCTCCCGAGCGGAAGGATTGCTCTCCATTCGGAGTGTTTTTTAACTTAGGCAGTACGGGTTGGCAGCTAAGCCCCCGAATGGGAGGATTGCTCTCCACTCGGAGTGTTTTTTAACTTAGGCAAATACGGGGTCGCAGCTAAGCCCCCGAGTGGGAGGATTGCTCTCCACTCGGAGTGTTTTTTAACATAGGAGAGTACGAGGTCATAGCTAAGTGATGATCCACAAGTATAGGGGATCTATCGTAGTCCTTTCAATAAGTAAGAGTGTCGAACCCAACAAGGAGCAGAAGGAAATGAAAAGCGGTTTTCAGTAAGGTATTCTCTGCAAGCATTGAAATTGTAGGTAAGAGATAGTTTTGTGATAAGATAATTTGTAATGGGTAACAAGCAATGAAAGTAAATAAGGTGCAGCAAGGTGGTCCAATCCTTTTTGTGGCAAAGGACAAGCCTGGACAATTTCTTATAATGAGAAAAGTGCTCCCGAGGACACATGGGAATTATCGTCAAGCTAGTTTTCATCACGCTCATATGATTCGTGTTCGGTATGTTGATAATTTGATATGTGGGTGGACCAGTGCTTGGGTACTGCCATTTCTTGGACAAGCATCCCACTTATGATTAACCCCTATTGCAACCATCCGCAACTACAAAAGAAGTATTAAGATAAACCTAACCATAGCATGAAACTAGTGGATCCAAATCAGCCCCTTACGAAGCAACGCAGAAACTAGGGTTTAAGCTTCTGTCACTCTAGCAACCCATCATCTACTTATTACTTCCCAATGCCTTCCTCTAGGCCCAAATAATGGTGAAGTGTCACGTAGTCGACGTTCACATAACACCACTAGAGGAGAGATAACATACATCTCATCAAAATATCGAACGAATACCAAATTCACATGACTACTAATAGCAAGACTTCACCCATGTCCCCGGGAACAAACGTAATTACTCACAAAGCATATTCATGTTCATGATCAGAGGAGTATTAATATGCATTAAGGATTTGAACATATGATCTTCTACCAAGTAAACCAATTAGCATCAACTACAAGGAGTAATCAACACTACTGGCAACCCATAGGTACCAATTTGTGGTTTTGATACAAGATTGGATACAAGAGATGAACTAGGGTTTTGAGAGGAGATGGTGCTGGTGAAGATGTTGATGGAGATTGACCCCCTCCCGGTGAAAGGATCGTTGGTGATGACGATGGTGATGAATTCCCCCTCCCGGAGGGAAGTTTCCCCGGCAGAACAGCTCCGTCGGAGCCCTAGATTGGTTCTGGCAAGGTTCCGCCTCGTGGCGGCGGAGTTTCATCCCGTAAGCTTGCTTCTGTTTTTTCCAGGGTAAAAGCCTTCATATAGAAAAAGATGGGCACCGGAGGGCCACCAAGGGGCCCAGGAGACAGGGGGCGCGCCCAGTAGGGAGGGGGCGCCCTCCACCCTCCCGGCGAGGGTGTGAGCCCCCTCTGGTATTTTCTTCGCTCAATAATTCTTATTAATTCCAAAAGTGACTTCCGTGGAGTTTCAGGATTTTTGGAGCTGTGCAGAATAGGTTTCCAATATTTGCTCCTTTTCTAATAGAAATTCCAGCTGCCGGCATTCTCCCTCTTCATGATAAACCTTGTAAAATAAGAGATAATAGCCATAAGTATTGTGACATAACGTGTAATAACAGCTCATAATGCAATAAATATTGATATAAAAGCATGATGCAAAATCGACGTATCAACTCCCCCAAGCTTAGACCTCGCTTGTCCTCAAGCGGAAGCTGAAATCGAAAAATATTTCCACATGTTGAGAGATAGAGGTGTCGATAATAAAATACTGTAACATCCCAAAATTCTAAATTTTGGAAAGTTATATTTAATAGACAGTTTTGATTGATTGTTTGATTGCTTGAGTGAAATTGAGTGAAATTCGAAACTTTATGAAAGTTAAATGAGAGAATAAAAGGACTTTCCCAAACTTTCATTTTTCATTTATGATCTCCATGAATTCAAATTCATTTCATCATAAAACCCTAGAGAGAAGATGACATGACTTCTTCCAATTAATTAAATGAAAAAGGGTTATGAAAAGATTTGAATTTCATTCGGAAATATTTTCCAATTCATAAACTTCACGCAACTCAATGATTTTCATGAGAGAAGATAAAATGACTTATTCAAAACATATGAAATATGAGTCGGAAGTTTCGAAGAATCAAATTGAAAATCCCTTTTGAAAATTATTTTCAATTTGGAGTTATTTGGGTTTTATTCAAATTATTTTTATCCAAAAATAAAATATATGGAAATTAGGGTAAAATGATTCCCTACAATAGAAAAATGGAGAGAAATAAATTTGAAATGATTTTGGTATTTTTAAAATGATTTTTATGAGGTTTTATTGCAACAGTAGAAATCTTTGCTTTATTTGAATTTTTGTGGATTTTATTTGACGTTAGAAAAATGTCATGTTGTGGGAAATATGTTTCTGAAAATTTTGATATATAATATGCCTATATAAAAATTTTATTCTATTTTCGTTATTCAGTTTTCCTTTCTGTTCTACTTAAAAAAATGTATGTGCGGCCTATAATTATTTGTCGCCCACGTGCGCTGCATAGTGGCATCAGGTGCCCCATCATTTTATTTTTTTTCCCTACATGGGCCTGGCCCAGCCAGCCTTTTCAATTTTTTTACTTAGGCCGAATTTTGTTTAAAAAATAAAAAATAAAAATTACAGCGCGCGGCCGGCCGAGGCCTTTAGGCCCGTGCGAGGCGTTTAGCCTTTTTCTTCTCTGTTTCGTTTATTTTTGACTACGTTTAGTCCCACATTGCCTAGCCTTTAACCTCTAAGCCTCTTTTCTACCTATAAATATAGACTCATAGAGGCTCCAAAAATCATCTGATTTGGGTTAAATCAATATTTTGGTTTGACTAGACTCATTAAAGAAAAATTATTTCTTCTCTCCGGCGGGATTTCTAGAAATTGTCTTTTCTCTCCTAAGTCGTCTTTTCTCTACCTTATAAAGGTATCTTTCTTTGTATTTTTTATTTACTATCATAACTTATTATTTAGATATTTTTCTTCCGTAAAACAGTTTGGCCCTAATTTTTCAAATAGCCACAACCTTTTACTCGTTCATTCAAATTAGACGAAACCAACGCCAATATTTTCGGCTTGATTCCACCTATCTAGTGAATCTATCAAATAAAGTTTTTGCAACATTCAAATCTCGAAATTTGTTTCATACTCAAATTTTTTTTTGATCATATCTTTTTATCCGTACCTCCGTTTTCTATGAAACCAACGCCCACTTCTTCGATATGATCCCCTCTATCCAGTAACACAACTTAAACATGTTTTTGAAAGTTTAAAATTTGAATTCAATCATATTTGTATTTAAACTTCGTTTGATCGTAACTCGAGTTTTATAACACCGTTTGAGTTGATTCTTTTTGCAAATCGAAGCTCTTGATCTAAACTTTCTGATAAGGCCAAATTCACATAATATTGGTACTGTTAGAAATTGTTTTATGTTGCAAGAGTTATTTTCTTGGTTTTGATGTTTTCCAAATTGTTTTCTCCGTTCTTTCCGATCTTCTAATGATTGCTTATGTGTGTGTTACTATTGCTTGCTCACGATAGATTGATCGGAGTGTTACGAATATAACTATCAGGAGTTGAGTGCGAATCATCTTCATGAATAGTACATGCAAGTTCACACTTTGATCATACCTCTTTACTACTCAGTTTTATTGCATTAAATCAATCCTCCAACAATTACATGATTAGGATCTGATTAATATGTGGATTTTGGGAAGTAGATGAGGTAGTACCTATTGTCTTGTTTATTACCAAACCCTTAGGAGTTACTTCAACGTTATGCTTAATACTGCTATGCTATGCTCGTAGACGTGGATTGGGTTTGAGTGTATCCATGACAGATGTAAGATTGTTAACTAATGGTTAACTTAAGGTGGCTACTTTAATACACATATGGGTGGATTGAGGCACCTGGGGAATCCAGTGTTGCCTGTTTTTTGGAAATCCCGGGGTTCCGTGTGATTTTCCTATGGACTGCCACCCAATCTCAAAGAGATTATAAGATTATTTCATGCTAGAAACTTCCGTGTGCAGCCACAAGCTATTATGGGCTCTAGCATAGTTGATTAAGTTGTGTGAACTCTTACAGTGGTAGACTAGCAGATGTAGGGGATGTAGGTGGTACGGTCTACCCATCGTAAGGTGCTAACGCTTCTGAAAGACTGTGTCTCAGTCATCCGGTTCTCAAACACCCTGAAGTGCGAGAAATCCAACGGAGGAGATTGAGTCTTGTGGGGAAAAGTGCGCAAACCTCTGCAGAGTGTACAAACTAATCATGGTTAGCCGTGTCCCCGGTTATGGACGTTTTGAGTATCTAGTTATTGGATTATCATGTTGATCTCATCACGTTACTTAAATAATTTGTTTGGTTGATGATTATTAGTTTGGGATTGAGTTGGAGGAACCTTCTCAATGTTTTCAACAAACTTTGTAGTTAAATAAAATATATTCCTTTGCTGTAGGAAAAAATTGGCTTTATGCCAAAATAAACTTAGAGCTTTCCACTAGCCAAATATGCATGTAGTGATAGCTATTATTCATCATTTATCCTATGGTGTGAATTTTCCAGTACATTCAATGTACTGACCTATATGGCTGCAACGTCTCATGTTGCAGGAATCTTACGATGAGTAAGTGATATGTTAGGGTTACGATATCTACACTCAACTTTGCCGTTGGTGTTGATGGGAATCCACAACCTTGTTGTTTCTTCTGCTATATGGATTGAGGTAATAGTATTTACGTTACTTTATACATGTGATTTACCTATGTTATAAATCCTCGAGTACTGTGTGTGTCAGCATACCGATCCAGGGATGACACTTAAGCACAGAGACTTGACCGTCTGAGATCGGGTCGCTACAAATACGGACATGAGGCATCATGATCATTCTTATAACAGCAACATATATGGATTTTGTCATATGATTTCTTATGCTCAAGTAACAATCTATTCACAATGTCAAGTATGGTTCAGAAAGTTCATTGAGAACTAGCAAACTATAATCTCAGTCATTGAAGCAATTGCAATTTATCATAACATCAGAAAGAGTCAAGAATAGAGCTTTTCAACAAGTCCACATACTCAACTATCATATAGTCTTCTACAATTGCTAACACTCACGCAATACTTATGGTTATGGAATTTTAATCGGACACTGAGAAAGATAGGGGCTTATAGTTTCGCCTCCCAACGTATTCAACTTTGGGTGATGTCAACAATAATAGTTCATGCTAACTTACATCCAATTGGATATATGTATCAGGATCTTTCCAACACGAGGTGCTTGCCAAAGGATAAAATGAAAAAGGGAAAGGTGAAGATCACCTTGACTCTTGCATAAAGTAAAGACATAAAGTAAAAGATAGGCTGTTCGCAGAGGGAAGCAGAGGTTGTCATGTGCTTTTAGGGTTGGATGCAAAAAATCTTAATGCAAAAGAACCTCACTTTATATGCCACTTGTGATATGAACCTTTATTATGCAGCCTGTCGCTTTTATTACTTCCATATCACACGATCGTATAAATCTTATTTTCTTCGCACTAATAAGTCATACATATTTAGAGAGCAATTTTTATTGCTTGCAACATGACAACTTACTTGAAGGATCTTGCTCAATCCATAGGTAGGTATGGTGGACTCTTATGGCAAAACTGGGTTTAAAGATATTTGGAAGCACAAGTAGTATCTCTACTTGGTGCAAGGAATTTGGCTAGCATGAGGGGTAAAGGCAAGCTCAACATGTTTGAAAGATCCATGACTATATACTTTAACTGAGATGTGAGGAAACATAAACCATTACGTTGTCGTCCTTGTCCAACATCAACTCTTTAGCATGTCATACTTTAATGAGTGCTCACAATCATAAAAGATGTCCAAGATAGTATATTTATATGTGAAAACCTCTCTTTCTTTATTACTTCCTATTAATTGCAACGATGACCAAAACTATGTTTGTCAACTTTCAACAACTTTTATGCCTCATACTCTTTATATGTGAAGTCATTACTATCCATAAGATCAATATGAACTCTTTTATTTCTTTTTATTCTTTCTATTTTCTCAAGATCATAGCAAGATAGCAAAGCCCTTGACTCAACACTAATCTTTATTATAGATAGCTCATGGACTAGATTACGTAGAGAGATCACAAAGCAAAACTCAAAACTAATTCATACCGAAACTTCAATCTACTAGATCAAGATATTACTAAAAGGATCAAACTAAGTAAAACAGTAAAGATAGGAGTGTGATGGTGATACGATATCGGGGCACCTCCCCCAAGCTTGGCAGTTGCCAAGGGGAGTGCCCATACCCACGTGATTATATCCTCGGAGGTGGTGAAGAAGGAGTTGTTGATGATGTAGGCTTGTCGTCCATCTTCCAAGGCATAGGCTCACCATCATAGAAGGATGATCGAGTCCCCGGGATCCTCAAATCTGCAGCCTGATACGTCTCCAACGTATCTATAATTTTTTATTGTTCCATGCTATTATATTACCCCTTTTGGATGTTTATGGGCTTTATTTTACACATTTATATCATTTTTGGGACTAACCTACTAACCGGAGACCCAGGCCGTATTGCTGTTTTTTTGCCTATTTCAGTATTTTGAAGAAAAGGAATATCAAACGGAGTCCAAACGGAATGAAACCTTCGGGAGCGTGATTTTTGGAACGAACGTGATCTAGAGGACTTGGAGTGCAAGTCAAGAAGCAGCCGAGGCGGCCACGAGACAGGAGGGCGCGCACAACCCCTCTCGGCATGCCCCCCTATCTCGTGGGCCCCTCGGGCAGCCACCGACGTACTTCTTCCTCCTATATAAGCCTATGTACCGCAAAAACATTCAGGGAGCCAATGAAACACAATTTCCACCACCGTAACCTTCTGTATCCGCGAGATCCCATCTTGGAGCCTTCGTCGGCGCTCCGCCAGAGGGGGAATCAACCACGGAGGTCTTCTACATCAACACCATAGCCCCTCCGATGAGTTGTGAGTAGTTTCCCAGAGACCTTCGGGTCCATAGTTATTAGCTAGATGGCTTCTTCTCTCTTTTTTGATCTCAATACAATGTTCTCCCCCTCTCTTGTGGAGATCTATTCGATGTAAACTCTTTTTGCGGTGTGTTTGTCGAGATCCGATGAATTGTGGGTTTATGATCAAGTTTATCTATGAGAAATATTTGAATCTCCTCTGAATTCTTTTATGTATGATTGAGTTATCTTTGCAAGTCTCTTCGAATTATCAGTTTGGTTTGGCCTACTAGATTGATCTTTCTTGCCATAGGAGAAGTGCTTAGCTTTGGGTTCAATCTTGCGGTGTCCTTACCTAGTGACAGAAAGGGTTGCAAGGCACGTATGTATTGTTGCCACCGAGGATAAAAAGATGGGTTTTATATCATATTGCTTGATTTTATCCCTCTACATCATGTCATCTTGCTTAATGCGTTACTCTGTTCTTCATGAACTTAATACTCTAGATGCATGCAGGAGTCGGTCGATGTGTGGAGTAATAGTAGTAGATGCAGGCAGGAGTCGGTCTACTTGTTGCGGACGTGATGCCTATATACATGATCATGCCTAGATAATCTCATAATTATTCGCTTTTCTATCAATTGCTCGACAGTAATTTGTTCACCCACCGTAATACTTATGCTATCTTGAGAGAAGCCTCTAGTGAAACCTATGGCCCCCGGGTCTATCTTTTATCATATAAGTTTCCAATCTACTTTTATTTGCATCTTTACTTTTTGCATCTATATTATAAAATACCAAAAATATATTTATCTTATCATACTATCTCTATTAGATCTCACTTTCGCAAGTGGCCGTGAAGGGATTGACAACCCCTTTATTGTGTTGGTTGCGAGTTCTTTGTTTGTTTGTGTATGTGTGTGGGACTTTTGAGGAGCCTCCTACTGGATTGATACCTTGGTTCTCAAAAACTGAGGGAAATACTTATGCTACTATTGCTGCATCACCCTTTTCTCTTCAAGGAAAACCAACGCAAGCTCAAGATGTAGCACAGCCAAACTCATCCTCTTGAATCTATATTCATACTCACAGTTTTGGTTTTGCAGGTCATAGATCTGGGCTTGGAGGTGCTCGATTTTCTCTTGAAGCTTGAAGATGGTCTCCCCAATGTTCTTGGCATCCAGCTTGTGGTTGTTGGTGAACTCCGCGATCATCATCTGGTTGGCGTTGAGTCCACGCTCCACCATCCCTTGGCACTTGAAAAATTGTTGCTCCATGGCTTCGAGCTTTGTCTCCACGCTTTCGGTACACCTTGGTCCCTCCACATCGCGGATGTGCAGCACCCCCTCACGCATCTCAATGGTTTGAGGGTGTTGCAGCACCTCCGCGAGATAGGGGTTGATAACCCTCTCGAAAAACTTGTCCTTGGGAGCGCTTGGAGACGTCATGGTGCTCTAGATCTGTCAGAAAAACAGCTCGAAACGAAAACCGAGGATTTTTGCGTGATACAGTTGTCAAAACCTTCAGGAGATTATATAATGATTTTTTACGGACCAAGAGAAGTATTGTGCAAGAAAACGGAGTCCGGGAGGCACACGAGGTGCCCACGAGACAGGGGGCGCACCCAGTAGGGGGGGCGCCCTCCACCCTCGTGGAGGCTTCGTGTCCTTCCCGAATTACTTCTTGCTTTCCAAAATTCTTAAATATTCAAAAAACAGAGAAAAATTGCCATTAGAATTGTTTTGGAGTCGGTTTACTTACCGTATCACATACCTATTCCTTTTCGGAGTCTGAAACATTCTGGAAAGTGTCCCTTATGTGTTCCTCCGGGGTTACGGTCTCAATAATATTAGTTTCAACATTGATAGGATTACCTGAGATATAATGTTTGATTCTTTGACCGTTCACCACCTTCGGATTTGTGCCTTCGAAGTTGTTTATTTTTATGGCACCAGAACGATAGACCTCCTCGATAACGTAAGGACCTTCTCACTTAGATAGAAGTTTTCCTGCAAAAAATCTTAAATGAGAGTTGAATAGCAACACATAATCTACTACGTTAAACTCACGCTTTTGTATTCTTTTGTCATGCCATCTTTTAACTTTTTCTTTGAACAGCTTGGCATTCTCATAGGCTTGGGTTCTCCACTCATCAAGTGAGCTAATATCAAATAACCTCTTCTCACCGGCAAGTTTGAAGTCATAGTTGGGCTCTTTAATAGCCCAATATGCTTTATGTTCAAGTTCCAGAGGTAAGTGACATGCTTTCCCATATACCATCTTATACGGATACATACCCATAGGATTTTTATATGCAGTCCTACAGGCCCATAATGCATCATCAAGTTTCTTGGACCAATCCTTCCTAGATCTATTAACAGTCTTTTGCAAAATTCATTTGAGCTCTCTATTGCTCAACTCTACTTGACCGCTAGACTGTGGGTGATAAGGAGATGCAATTCTATGATTAACGTCATACTTAGCAAGCATTTTACGAAAGGCACCATGAATAAAATGTGAACCACCATCAGTCATTAAATATCTAGGGACTCCAAACCTTGGAAAAATAACTTCTTTAAGGATCTTAATAGAAGTGTTATGATCAGCACTACTAGTTGGAATAGCTTCTACCCACTTAGTAACGTAATCAACAGCAACTAGAATATGTGTGTATCCATTAGAGGCGGGAAAGGTCCCATATAATCAAAGCCCCAAACATCAAATAGTTCAATAACAAGAGAATAATTCATAGGCATTTCTTGCCGTCTACTAATATTACCAATTCTTTGACATTCATCACAAGACAAGACAAACTTACGGGCATCTTTGAAGAGAGTAGGCCAATAAAAACTGGATTGCAATACCTTATGTGCAGTTCTGTCTCCAGCGTGGTGTCCTCCATATGGTTCGGAGTGACACTTGCATAGGATCTGTTCATGTTCATGCTCAGCTACACAACGTCTAATAACACCATCTAGTCCTTCTTTATAAAGGTGTGGGTCATCCCAAAAGTAATATCTCAAATCATAAAAGAACTTTTTCTTTTGCTGGTATGTGAAACTACGTGGTATAAATTTAGCAACAATGTAATTAGCATAATCAGCATACCACGGAGCAGTACGAGAAGCATTAATGACCGCTAATTGTTCATCAGGAAAGCTATCATCAATAGGTAGTGGGTCATCAAGAACATTTTCTAACCTAGACAAGTTGTCTGCAATGAGGTTCTCAGCTCCCTTTCTATCAATAATATGCAAATCAAATTCTTGAAGCAAGAGAACCCATATAATAAGTCTAGGCTTAGCATCTTTCTTTTCCATAAGATATTTAATAGCAGCATGATCAGTGTGAATAGTAACTTTAGAATCAACAATATAAGGTCTGAACTTATCACAAGCAAATACAACTGCTAAGAATTCTTTTTCAGTAGTAGCATAATTTCTTTGGACAATATCAAGAGTTTTACTAGCATACTGAATAACATTTAATTTCTTGTCAACTCTTTGCCCTAGAACAGCACCTAGATCATAATCACAATCATCATCAAAGACAAAAGGAATATCTTTTTGCAATAAATTAGTCAGAGGCCTAGAGATTTTAGAAAAGTCCTTAATGAACCTCCTATAAAAACCGGCATGACCAAGGAAACTTATTATACCTTTTATGTGCTTGGGACATGGCATCTTTTCAATAGCATCAACTTTAGCTTTATCAACTTCAATACCTCTCTCAAAAATCTTATGCCCCAAGACAATGCCTTCATTAACCATAAAGTGGCACTTTTCCCAATTCAAGACGAGACTAGTGTCTTCACATCTCTGCAAAACTCGATCAAGGTTGCTCAAGCAATCATCAAAAGAGGATCCATAAACGGAGAAATCATCCATGAATACCTCACAAATCTTTTCACAAAAGTCAGAGAATATAGCCATCATGCATTTTTGAAAGGTAGCAGGTGCATTACATAAACCAAAAGGCATACGTCTATAAGCAAAGGTACCGAAAGGGCAAGTAAAAGTAGTTTTTGATTGATCCTCCATTGACACAAGTATTTGAGAGAAACCAGAATAACCATCTAGAAAGCAGAAATGTGTATATTTGGACAGTCTTTCTAGCATTTGATCAATAAAAGGTAAAGGGTAATGATCTTTCTTAGTAGCTTTATTTAACTTATGAAAATCGATTACCATCCTATAACCTGTAATAATTCTTTGTGGGATCAATTCATCTTTATCATTGGGAACGACAGTAATACCTCCCTTCATAGGAACACAATGACCAGGGCTTACCCAATCACTATCAGCAACGGGATATATTATACCTGCCTCAAGGAGCTTTAGTATCTCCTTTCTTACCACTTCTTTAATCTTAGGATTTAACCATCGTTGAGGATCTCTAACTGGTTTGGCATATTTCTCCACTTTTATTTTGTGTTGGAATAGAGTGGGACTAATGCCCTTAAGATCATCCAAAGTATATCCAATAGCAGCATGGTGCTTCTTCAGAGTTTTCAGTAATCTTTCCTCTTCTTGCTCTGAAAGGTTAGCACTAATAATAACATGATATATTTTCTTTTCATCAAGATAAGCATATTTAAGATTATCAGGTAAAGGTTTGAGCTCAAACACGGGATCACCCTTAGGTGGAGGGCGATCCCCTAGGCAACAGGTATGTTGTGTTTCAGAATAGTACCCTGTTGAAGGAATACTTCATCTATTTCCCTTCTTTCATTCATAAACATATCATTTTCATGGTCTAGCAAATATTGTTCTAACGGATCAGTAGGAGGCACGACAATAGAAGCAAGACCAATAATTTCATCCTTAGTAGGCAATTCTTTATCATGGGTTGTCTACGAAATTTAGCAAAATTAAACTCATGTTTCATATCCCCCAAGCCAATTGTAACAACATCCTTTTTGCAGTCAACCCTAGCATTAACAGTATTCAAGAAGGGTCTACCAAATATAATGGGACAAAACTCATCCTGTGGGGAACCAAGAACAAGAAAATTAGCAGGATATTTAACCTTCCCACACAAGACTTCTACATCTCTAACAATCCCAACTGGTGTAATAGAATCTCTATTGGCAAGCTTAATTGTAACATCAATACCTTCTACTTCAGCGGGTGCAATATCATGCACAATTTCTTCATATAAGGAAAAAGGTATTGCACTAGCACTAGCACCCATATCACATAAGCCATGATAACAATGATCTCCTATTTTAACAGAAATAACAGGCATGCCTACAACAGGTCTATGTATCTTAGCATCTAGCCTAGCAATATTAGCAGTTTCACCATAGAAGTAAATAACATGCCTGAGGGAGTCCTGGACTAGGGGGTGTCTGGATAGCCGAACTATCATCTTTGGCCGGACTCCTAGACTATGAACATACAAGATTGAAGACTCCGTCCCATGTCCGGATGGGACTTTCCTTGGTGTGGAAGGCAAGCTTGGCGATACGGATATGTGGATCTCCTACCGTTGTAACTGACTCTGTGTAACCCTAACCCTCTTCGGTGTATATATAAGCCGGAGGGTTTTAGTCCGTAGGACGAACAACAATCATACCATAGGCTAGCTTCTAGGGTTTAGCCTCTTTGATCTCGTGGTAGATCTACTCTTGTACTACCCATATCATCAATATTAATCAAGCAGGAGTAGGGTTTTACCTCCACCGAGAGGGCCCGAACCTGGGTAAAAACATCGTGTCCCTTGTCTCCTGTTACCATCCGCCTAGACGCACAGTTCGGGACCCCCTACCAGAGATCCACCGGTTTTGACACCGACATTGGTGCTTTCATTGAGAGTTCCTCTGTGTCGTCACCTTTAGGCCCGATGGCTCCTTCGATCATCAACAACGACGCGGTCCAGGGTGAGACCTTTCTCCTCGGACAGATCTTCATATTTGGCGGCTTTGCACTACGGGCCAACTCGCTTGGCCATTTGGAGCAGATTGAAAGCTACGCCCCTGGCCATCAGGTCGGATTTGGAAGTTTGAACGGAGACTTGATCTTCGACGGGTTCGAGCCACAGCCAAGCGCGCCGCGCTGTCACGATGGGCATGATCTAGCTCTGCTGCCGGACAGTGCCCTGGAGGCCGCACAAGTGTTCGCTCCGACCCTTAGCTCGGAGCCGACTACGCCGATCAAGGACGGGTGGCTGGACATCGCCTCGGGGGCTTCTACCTCTACAGCGATAGAGCCGAATACCAACCCTGTCCTTTGTAAAGCTCGTGACTCCAAGGTGCCAGACTCCTCTCCGGACTCCGAACCTTCCGCGCCCCTACCAATCGAATCCGATTGGGCGCCGATCATGGAGTTCACCGCTGCGGACATCTTTCAGCACTCGCCCTTTGGCGACATCCTGAATTCACTAAAGTCTCTCTCTTTATTAGGAGAGCCCTGGCCGGACTATGGTCAGGTAGGTTGGGATGCGAACGACGAAGAAATTCAATGCCCACCCACCACCCACTTTGTAGCCACTGTCGATGATTTAACCGACATGCTCGACTTCAACTCCGAAGACATCGACGGTATGGATGACGATGCAGGAGACAACCAAGAACCAGCACTTACAGGGCACTGGAAGGCCACCTCGTCATACGACATATACATGGTGGACATCCCAAAGGATGGGAATGGCGATGGAACAACGGAGGATGACCCCTCCAAGAAACAGCCTAAGCGCCGGCGTCAGGGGCGCCGCTCTAAATCCCGCCACAAAAAAAATGGAGATTCCGGCACCGGAGACAATAACACCCCGGACAGTGCCGAAGACAACCCCCTCCAGCAGGATTCAGCACAGGAGGATGGAGAAGCCAGCCCTCATGAGAGAGCGGCAGATAGAGAGGTAGAGGATGATAATTATATGCCTCCCTCCGAAGACGAGGCAAGCCTCGACGACGACGAATTTGTCGTGCCTGAGGATCTCGTCGAACAAGAGCGTTTCAAACGCAGGCTTATGGCCACGGCAAGTAGCCTCAAGAAAAAGCAGCAACAGCTTAGAGCTGACCAAGACTTGCTAGCCGACAGATGGACTGAAGTCCTTGCGGACGAAGAGTATGAACTCGAACGCCCCTCCAAGAGCTACCCAAAACGCAGGCTGCTACCCCGATTAGAGGAGGAAGCACCTAAACCTACATCACTAGCGCATAATACGGCCGACCGGCCACCTCGTGGCCGCGACAGAGAGGCCTCTCGGCCCTACACTCAAGCCGCACCCCGGCGCCGCTCAAAAAATACCAAGGCACGGGATATTGCGCCAGACCTGCGGGATATACTCGAGGACAAGGCAAGGCAAACAAGATCGATCTACGGATCGCGTGGGCGCCCCATGATACGTGATGATAACCGTCACGCCGGATATGGCAATTCCGGCCAGGCCGAACATAGTAGACAAAGCTCATTTGAGCTGCGTAGTGATATAGCCCAACACAGAGGTGCCGCACACCCACTATGCTTCAGAGACGAAGTATTGCATCATCAAATCCCCAAGGGTTTCAAACCCGTAAACATTGTATCATACGACGGCACAACAGATCCTGCGGTTTGGATCAAGGACTATCTCCTTCACATGCGCATGGACCGCGGTGATGATCTACACGCCATCAAATACCTCCCACTCAAGCTTAAAGGACCAGCTCGGCATTGGCTCAACAGCTTGCCAGCAGAATCAATTGGTTGTTGGGAAGACCTGGAAGCCGCATTCCTCGACAACTTCCAGGGCACTTATGTGCGACCACTAGACGCCGATGACGTAAGCCACATAATTCAGCAGCCAGAAGAATTGGCCAGACAATTCTGGACATGGTTCCTAACCAAGAAAAATCAAATCATCGACTGTCCGGATGCAGAGGCCCTTGCAGCCTTCAAACACAACATCCGCGACGAGTGGCTTGCCCGGCACCTAGGACAGGAAAAGCCAAAATCCATGGCAGCCCTCACAACACTCATGACCCGCTTCTGCGCAGGAGAGGATAGCTGGCTAGCTCGTAGTAACAACATGACCAAGAGCCCTGGTAATTCGGATACCAAGGACACCAACGGCAAGTCGCGTCGCAACAAGCACAAGCGCTGCATTAATGGCGACAATACTGAGGATACGACAGTCAATGCCAGATTCAGAGGCTCTAAACTCGTCAGCGAAAAAAGCCATTCAAAAGAAATACTCAGGGCCCGTCCAATTTGGACAGAATACTCGATCACTCGTGCCAAATACACGGCTCCCCCGAAAAGCCAGCTAATCACACAACCAGGGATTGTTGGGTGTTCAAGCAGGCAGGCAAGTTAACTGCCGAAAACAATGACAAGGGGCTGCATAGCGATGACGAGGAGGAGACCCGGCCGCCGAACAATAGAGGACAGAAGGGTTTCCCCCCACAAGTGCGGATGGTGAACATGATATACGCAACCCACATACCCAAAAGGGAGCGGAAGCGTGCACTCAGGGACGTATATGCGATGGAGCCAGTCGCCCCAAAGTTCAATCCGTGGTCCTCCTGCCCGATCACTTTTGATCGAAGGGACCACCCCACTAGCACCCGCCATGGAGGATTCGCCGCATTGGTTCTAGACCCAATCATCGACGGATTTCACCTCACTAGAGTCCTGATGGACGGCGGCAGCAGCCTGAACCTGCTTTATCAGGATACAGTGTGCAAGATGGGCATAGACCCCTCAAGGATTAAACCCACAAAGACGACCTTCAAAGGCGTCATACCAGGTGTAGAGGCCAACTGTACAGGCTCAGTTACACTTGAAGTGGTCTTCGGATCCCCGGATAACTTCCGAAGCGAGGAGTTAATCTTCGACATAGTCCCGTTCCGCAGCGGCTATCATGCACTGCTCGGACGAACCGCATTTGCAAAGTTCAATGCGGTGCCACACTATGCATACCTCAAGCTCAAGATGCCAGGCCCTCGAGGAGTCATTACGCTCAACAGAAACACCGAACGCTCTCTCCGAACGGAGGAGCATACAGCGGCTCTCGCGGCGGAAGTACAAAGCAGCCTCTTAAGGCAATTCTCGAGTCCGGCTGTTAAGCGGCCGGACACCATCAAGCGCGCCCGGAGTAACCTACAACAAGACCACCTGGCACGTTCCGAGCACACGTAGCAATGCGGCCCCAACCCCAGCCCTCGCGAAATCACGAGACGAGTACCACGCGTACATAACTACGCTATGGAGATACCATGGGCATAGGGGTAGGGGCACGACCACGGCATGCCCGGAGAGCGGCTCAACCGCACCAGGGGCTCCCAATTGTGTCATTCTTCATTTTTTCTCTTATTCGCAGGACACCGTTTTCCAGAAGCCCTGTCCGGCAGTAGACTTGCTGAACTCACGATGCAACAGCTAGGGAAGCAGAAAAGCTACGTCGAGTGTCCAGGTGGTCTCTATTATGAGCAGTATACCTATTTTACATACCATCCCGCACCCTACCCCTGGAGGGGTACATGTTAAAAAGTCCCATCCCTTGCTTATCGCACTATTTGTATCGTTCTGCTTTCATTGCAGTATCTTTTGAATAAGTAATGCATCACTTTTTGCCTATTGTTGCATTCCTTTTTCTATCTATATATGTTCACTTATGACATGTTGCATCCGTATGCTTTGGTACGGCCAAATACATCAGGGTTTTAAGTACCCCAAAATATGGTGTGATAAGTCCGAACACTTCAACAAGTGCGGCACCCCGAACTTATAACATTATATGCATCGGCTCCGAATCATGTCTTGGGTCAATAGTTGGGTTTACCCGGCTCCCATGTTTTGGTACCTTACGTTCCGTTATATCGGCTAAGGTAGCGCTGGGAGAACCACTGCGATTGTGCCCCGGTTGTGCTGGGTTGAGCACCTCAGTGGAGAAAGCTAAAACTGACCGTCATGATAGGGCGAGAGTCGGTCGCTGTTCGAGAGGTTTTTTCGAGTCCTAAAGACATATGCCGCTTAGAGCGAGGAGTCGGCTTTGTCCGGCCCAGGCGTGGATAGCGCCCCGAGTTCGGTCTTCCGAACACTAGGGGCTTCGCCGAAATTTAAAATTATAGAATTCTATGGCTAAGTGGGAGTGTTCAAGCATTATAAGTCCGGTTGCCTCGTTCATTGTGTTGAGCGCCTCCCTCGAAGGACCCAAAAATGGAAACAAGAGCGCTCAAGTTTATCCCGAACACCCCAGCGCTCGTGGCATGGGGGCTGAAGCCAATGACTTGCCATCTCTCAAATTTGATAAACGGCCGCACAAAAGGTAATATTTTAAATTAACAAGCGTTGCTTAGCGCATATGAACAAAGTTTTCAGCGTACAGGATAACAAATGCGAGTCTACTCAAAAATTACATCTTTGGAGCACTCACCCACTATAAGGCGGGCACCCTTCAGGACGTTCTCATAATACATCTCGGACTTGCGATACTCCCTCCCCGGCGGTGGAGCGTCTGTCACAAGCTTCTCAGCGTCCATCTTGCCCCAGTGCACTTTAGCACGGGCAAGGGCCCTACGGGCACCTTCGATGCAGACGGAGCGCTTGACGACTTCAATCCATGGACAGGCGTCCACTAGCCGCCACACCAGCCCGAAGTAGCTCCCAGGCATTGCCTCCTTTGGCCACAACCGAGATATGAGGCCCTTCATGGCCTGTTCGGCCACCTTATGGAGCTCGACCAGCTGCTTCAGCTGGTCGCTCAAGGGCACCGGGTGTCCGGCCTCAGCATACTGAGACCAGAATACCTTCTCTGTCGAGCTCCCTTCCTCGGCCCGGTAGAATGCGGCAGCATCGGACACACTGTGGGGCAGATCTACGAATGCTCCTGGAGAGCTCCGGATTCGGGTTAGTAACAAGTAATTCACTTTCACGTGCTTGCTTTGCATGAAGAATGCCTTACCCGCCGCTATCTTCTTTATTGCCTCAATTTCCTGGAGGGCTTTTTGGGCTTCGGCCTTAGCGGCTTTGGCACTCTCAAGAGCCGAGGCGAGCTCGGACTCTCGAGTCTTCGAGTCACGCTCCAAACTCTCGTGTTTTTCCACGAGAGCCTGGAGCTCTTGCCACACCTCCGCCACCCGCGCCTCCTACTTCTCTCGCTCGGTGCGTTCCGCGGCCGCATTGCTTTCGGCCTTGGACACCACTTCCTTCAGGGTCGCCACCTCATTCGTGGCCCCTGGAATACTCGCGTTATTCCTGTCATTTTTTGCAACCAAATCCTTTCTATAAGGTATTACTTTAATAAGGTATTACTTACCTTCCTTGTCCTCGAGCTGCTTCTTGGCACGGCCAAGCTCGTTCTCGGACCGCTCGAGGCTCTGCTTCAATACATTGACCTCCGCAGTCAGTGCGGCAGAGGTCAGCAGCGCAGCCTGCATTCCCATATTGACATGCTTATGTTAGACTCCTGCGTATATCTTTTTAGATCCTCAGTTCGGCTTTTATTTCCGAACACCAAACTGAGCAACAGGGGCTACTGTCTATGCTGTACTATTTTTACATATCTTAATTACATACCTCAAAGCCTGTTAGAAGGCTGGTACAGGCTTCAGTCAGCCCGCTCTTGGCGGACTGAACTTTCTGGATCACCGCACTCATAACAATGCGGTGCTCCAAGTCGATGGAGGCACCGTTAAGTGCCTCCAGCAAATTATCCGGCGCCTCCGGTTGGACGGAGGCCACCGGCGTCGCAGTCTCGCCCTTCTTACAAAGGGGCCGCCCGCCGGACTCCGGAGCCAGTGCGGAGTCCGGCCCAGGGCCGAACTCAAAACCCTTTAGGGGTTGATCCCCCTCGTGCCCAAAGTCCGGGAGGTTTCCCTGCGGCACCTCCGGAACCTCCTCCTCCTGGCTGGGCCCCTTTTGGGACCCCACCTTAGCGTCATCCGCAGTGTGAGGAGAGGAGATGGCCGGATGTGAAGTGCTATCCACGTCCGATGGCGCCAGGGAGCCGCTCGTTGAAGTGTCGAGCCCGTCCTTGGGCGGGCTACAGGGTTATATTCGGCGTTAAGAGATTCTATGCAACAAATGAAACACCATGAGTTATTCTGGTATCCGACCACTTACGAAGTCGCCAGGGGCTTAGTCCTTGGTGGTCACTCCTCTTCATCGTCGTCGGCGTTGGTGGAGTAGTCCGAGGGAGGGTCCTTCCCTTCTTGGACCCTTTGGCCTCCCCCTTTGGGGAAGCCTTCCTTTTCTTCTCTCCCCCCGCTGGGAGAGAGGCCTATTTTTTCTCCTCCTCGTCTTCGCGGGAGGAGTCCGCCTCGGAGTCATCGGACGATGAGTCCGATAACACCTGGCGCCGGGAACTCCTCCGAGTTCCCGTGGCCTTCTTCTCCGGCACCACGTAAGGCGCCGGAGCCAGCAGCCCCGTTAATTGGGCGTCCGCTGGGTCTTCTGGCAAGGGAGCCGGATAGTTAACCTGCCCGGACGTCTTTTGCCAAGCCTGTCAAAGGTAAAGGGAGTTTAGATCCCGCATAGAGTCAAACTATGGAAAATAAGAGTCCTGTAAAGGGTAAAATAGCTTACCTCACCGGCTTGATGCTGCGAGCTGAATTCGCGATCTTCGGTAGCGGATGCGGGAGCCTCGGCGCCCTTGAACAGCACCTTCCAGGCATCTTCGTACGTAGTGTCAAAGAGCCTGCTCAAGGTTTGGTGCTGTGTCGGATCAAACTCCCACAAATTAAAGGCCCGTTTCTGGCACGGGAGAATCCGGCGGATGAGCATGACCTGGACTATGTTGACAAGCTTGAGCTTCTTGTTCACCAAGGTTTGGACGCGGGATTGGAGTCCGGTCAGCTCCTCCGAATCTCCCCATGATAGGCCCTTCTCTTTACAGGAGGTGAGCCGTGTGGGGATGCCAGATCTGAACTCGGGGGCTGCTGCCCATTCAGGGTCACGCGGCTCGGTGATGTAGGACCACCCCGATTGCCACCCCTTTATGATCTCCACAAAGGAGCCCTCGAGCCATAGGACGTTGGGCATCTTGCCCACCATGGCACCTCCGCACTTTGCTTGGCGGCCGCCCACTACCTTCGGCTTGACATTGACGGTCTTCAGCCATAGGCCGAAGTGGGGCTGGATGCAGAGGAAGGCCTCACACACGACGATGAACACCGAGATGTTGAGGATGAAATTCGGGGCCAGATCATGGAAATCCAGGCCATAGTAGAACATGAGCCCCCGGACAAATGGGTGAAGTGGAAAATCTAGTCCGCGGAGGAAGTGGGTGAGGAACACCACCCTCTCATGGGGCCCGGGGGTGGGGATGAGCTGCCCCTTGTCAGGGAGCCGATGCGCGATTTCACTGGACAAGTATCCGGCCTTTCCTCAACCTTTTGATGTGCCCCTCCATGACGGAGGAGGCCACCCACTTGCCTCCTGCTCCAGACATGGCTGGGGAAGGTTGAGGCAAGATGTGCGGACTTGGGCGCTGGAGCTCGAGTACGCGGAAATGGATAAGCAAAGGAGGAAGAAGGCGTAGGTAAAAAAGTGGATCCTTATCCCCTTATATGTACGGACGAAACTATGCGTCCCCACTAGCCTGGTAAAACTCGCTTATCTCCCAAGCGCCGTAATCAATGGCGTGGTTGGGCTACCCACGCCCATATTGATGAGAATCCCGGAATAAGGGGACACGATCTCTGCTTTGACAAGACGTGCCAAGGAAACCGCTTCGCTAAACGCACTTAGGTGGAACAATAAAAACGATTCGAATAAAGGCCTGGCCGTGGTGTGATGTCACGCCACGGAATACATCAGCGGATTGAACTTGTGTAAATGTTATTCTCTCTATGGTGGTATGTGGAACTTATTTTGCAGAGCCGGACACTATCCTGGTGTTCAAAATCTTCTATGAAGTATTCGGAGGAGGAACCCTCCTTGCAATGCCAAAGACAATATGCGCACTAGACTCGTCTTCATGGAAGCCTGGTTCAAGGGCTACTGAGGGAGTCTTGGACTAGGGAGTGTCCGGATAGCCGAACTATCATCTTTGCCCGGACTCCTAGACTATGAAGATACAAGATTGAAGACTTCGTCCCGTGTCCGGATGGGACTTTCCTTGGCGTGGAAGGCAAGCTTGGCGATACGGATATGTGGATCTCCTACCATTGTAACCGACTCTATGTAACCCTAACCCTCTACGGTGTCTATATAAGCCGGAGGGTTTTAGTCTGTAGGACGAACAACAATCATACCATAGGCTAGCTTCTAGGGTTTAGCCTCTTTGATCTCGTGGTAGATCTACTCTTCTACTACCCATATCATCAATATTAATCAAGCAGGAGTAGGGTTTTACCTCCACTGAGAGGGCCCAAACCTGGGTAAAAACATCGTGTCCCTTGTCTCCTGTTACCATCCGCCTAGACGCACAGTTCGGGACCCCCTACCCGAGATCCTCCGGTTTTGACACCGACAATGCCCATCTATATTATCATTCAAGAGATCTTTAACCATAGCAATACTAGGTTCAACATTAATTTGCTCAAGAGGTGTATATGTTCTAGTATTACTCTTACGAACCACAGTTGAAGCTTTAGCATGATCCTTTATCCTAACAGGAAAGGTGGTTTCTCAACATAAGTAGTAGGAACAATAGGATCATTATAAGTGATAGTCTTTTCTTCAACTGTAATAGGTGCAACTACTTTTACTTCAATGGGAGGATTATATTTAAACCACTTTCTCCTTAGGGAGATCAACGTGAGCAGCAAAAGATTCACAGAAAGAAGCTACTATCTCAGAGTCAAGTCCATATTTAGCGCTAAATCCACGAAAAGCATCAGTATCCATAAAAGATTTAACACAATCAAACTTAGGTGTCATACCTGACTCCTTACCATCGTCGGAACCCCAATCTTTAGAGTTGCGTTTAATTCTTTCCAATAAATCCCACTTGAATTCAGTAGTCTTCAGCATATAAGAACCAGCATAGGAAGTATCAAGCATGGTGCGATCATTGAGAGAAAGCCGAGATTAAAATTTTGAATAATCATTTCTCTTGAGAGCTCATGATTGGGGCATGAATATAACATTGACTTAAGCCTCCCCCAAGCTTGAGCAATGCTTTCTCCTTCGCGAGGCCAGAAATTATATATGTAATTACAATCATGATGAACAAGAAGCGTAGGGTAGAACTTCTGGTGAATATTCCAACTTCAATCGTTTATAGTTCCAAGATCCCGTATCATCACATAGCCTATACCATGTCAATGCATCTCCCTTCAAAGATAAAGGGAAGACTTTCCTCTTAACAACATCATCGGGGAACATGGGCGCACCCACCTCCCACCTTGGCGCTAGGCTCTTCTTCGGCGATCTCCCTTTCTCTCCACTAAACTGCTGATCGGTTCTGATCATCCTCTTCGGCGTCTTCTCTGGATCAAGGCAATACCCATCTTCAAATGGGTTCCACTGGTGGATCTACCCTTGGCTTGGATTTCTCCAAGGGTAGGGTTTTCTCGGATGAAGTCTTCGGATCTACTGGTCGCACAATTCATCCAGTTGGAAGAGGGAGATCTTTCATATTGATTGTGTCTTTCAGTAGGCATGCCTTCCGTTTATCTAAGGATTCAGTGGCAGTGGCGCTGGAAGCTGCGCTTGGTGGTTCTACAATTGATCTTCGGGTTAGTCATGTCAAGGACAAAGTTTTTTCTTTCCAAGTTTCGTGCATGCAAGTTGGTTTTATTATTATGGATCTTCGTTCTTTTGCTTGCGATCTGTTCAAGTGCTACTTTCATCTTTGGGGGAATGGAGGACCAAATTGGGTCAGAGAACTTAAGATCTGGCGTAAAGAATGTGATGCCGAATGGATTTTGATTAGCCCCACTAAGCGTAGATCTTCACTGGGTTTATTGGCTATGCATATACCTCCAGTTAAGTCTGCTCTCAAATCTAGAGTTTCTGCAAATAAGAAACTGTCGTTTGCCACTTTTGAAAAGTATTCAGCCTGCAAGGGCTATAGATACCCTGCATCTCAGGCTTGCATTGATACAATAGTTGATGGGGGTTATGATCTTTCTGATCATGAGCGTGTTGTCATTCGGCAACCTCCTGCTCCTGGTTTGCATCGGACGGTGGCGCAGCCACCTATAGTTTTTGGTACGGTTAATTGTTCATCGGAGTTACTACGGCGGCTGGAGGCGCCGCCGGTGGTGGACGAACCGGTTTTAGTTGATCCGCAAATCACGAGGACCGGTAATCTCGCAGCGCAATTTCAGGAAGCGGGAACTTCGTTAATTCAAAATAAGGCTATGGCCTCTGGGCCTGTTCACTTTGGGAACCTGCAGGGTGTGGGCTTGGTGACCCATGATGATCCATTAACTAGGCCAATTCAGGATACACCCCCTACTGGACCTTCAAATATTGGTTTGGATTCACCTGCGCACCTCAGCCCGTCTAGTGAATCTATGGAAATTCCTTCTTCTCAAGAGGCAGCACGACATTTTGAAGCTATGGTCGATGACATGGTGGACCAAGTTCTAACATGTATTGATTGCGGCCAGAAGGGCCACATGGCAGTCTCTTGTGGAAGGCGAGCGTTCTGCTCGGCTTGCTCCAGGGTGGGTCACTTTAGACGTGACTGTAATGATTTTGCGCGCTCGCACGGATTGGCTTGGAGGCAGAGCACTCTGCAACAAAGCACGCGTATTTTGGAAACATCAACTGTTCAGGGGAAGGGAGCCGGAGTTATTGGGATATCTAGTCCTGTCATATCGTCTCCGCCCGCATTGTTACATCCTCCTCTTCCACCTGCCAAGGATACCTCCTGTCCATCCAAAGAAACCTTCAGTTCGTCGCCGTTGCCGTCCATGGCGAACTTCGAGCTTGATCCTCAGCGCCTGGTGCCTCCGGGTCATCACATCATTGATGGTGGTGATCGCCGCTTACCTGGCACTTTCTTCACGCCGGCGGCCCGCCCTCCACGTCGCCATGAAGATTACATGGTTGCTGAAGTTATGCCAGCGCCGGATGGACCTCTTGGGCCGGTCAGAGAGGAAGTTGTGCAGTTTCTTCAGAACAGAGGTATTCTTGTTCGTTCTGCTCAGCCTTGGTTTCATGGGGTAGGCTAGTTCCAAGTTTGAGATCCCACTGTCAGATACACCCTCATTCAGCATCCGCCATTCGATTTGGGTAATGATCGATTTCTTAGATTTATGAAGCATGATGAGGGTGAGAACTTCAAAGGGAATACTGGTTTTCGTAAGGGTTGGTTAATGTTTGTTGGGATTCCGCTGGATTATCATACGACTGAATATATTTCTCAAGCAGTTGGTACTTTTGGAAAATTTCATTCCTGGGATAGTGAAGACCCATACCTGGTACGCACTGTTGTGGAAGCCAGCTTTCCTGATACACCGTTAGTACCACGAGATGTGGTTTTTGGGGACTATGCTGAGTGGGGTGGTGCTCAAGTTTCCTGGACTGCTGCCTGTTATGTTCTTGGGGCAGATTTTGCTGATCAGATGCCTAATGATGAAGACCCGATGCCTCTGGATGGTAATCCTCATCCAATGCCTGGTCATCTCATTCCTGACAACATCCCTTTTGTTCTGCCACCTTACCCGATGATTGGCTGGAATGAAGCACCTCTTGCACCTGCTCCTCCTCCCCCAGAGAATCCTGTGGATGCTGATTGGGGTAATGCTCAGTGAGGCGATGATGTCAATGTCAATCACCCAAATCTGCCAGCAATGTCTGAACAAGATCAAGTCTCAATTTTCATTGATCAACCGGAACAATCAGAGTCTGTGGAACAACTTCTGCATGATGATGTGCCCCAACAACAGCAGATAGTTGATTTGGTTGCTGAAGTTCAGGAACAACCTGCTTTTGTGGAAGATAACCCTTTGGCTATTGTCCCCTATCAACCTCCGGTGATTCAACACCATCAGATCATCATCGGGATGGCAAGGGTGGTGGCTGGACCCCCTCTTCCACCTGAATTGCTTTGGAAGCGGTCTTTCGAGAATTTGATGTCTGAATTTTCTGTGAAAGAAGTGCCAAGGTCACTTTTCTTCGAGCCGTTTGGGACAGTAACTTTCTCCAAGCGCAAGTGGTCAATTGCTTTTGAGGATACCTACAGAGTGTCTTTGCTGGTTTCTTGTTTGTCAAGCTCTGCGTCAGTTAATCGGCGCCCGGTTGCTTGCTCTTTGTTTGCTCCTCTAGCTGCCCCTTGTGGCTCAGTTACAAGTGATGACCCTTCTGATATCGCTGAGTCTGTGGGATTCAGTAATAATCAGCTATCCTTGGAGCCCGTGGGTCCTGTTGGTCAGGAGGAGGAGACCTTGCCTGTGGTTTTTGCGTCTGAAGCGACGCCTCGACAGAAAGGCCAGCGCGGTAGGCGCAAGATTTCTGCTCCTTTGGTTGATACTTCAGTCAGAAGGTGTACAAGGAGCGCGGCAAAACTTGATGGTTTCAAATCAATGGTCTTTGAGTAGCTTTCTTTACAGCCTGCTAAACGACGCCCAAGGTCCAAGCCCATGGAGGAGAAGGCATGGCCCATTCAGGTACCAGATGCTACTGGAGTGGAAAACACTGACGAGGTGCGCCATGACAAGCCTGAGGAGGTCCACACACAGACGCCAATCGCTGTGCTGCAGGCAATTGGAGCTGAGCTGGAGATGGACCCCAACCTGCTTTCTAAGGAGAAGCTTATGGCTTATCCTAAGGATGATACCCCCTCCAGCAACATTTAAATGTTAAAGTTTAATGTGTTTCCTAGGTGTAGCGAGCCTGTCAAATTTGCTGACTGTTCTATTATCTTTGAAACTTGGCACTCTGGTTATGGTTTGGCTATTTTGCTCTTATGTGTTATGGGTTGTGCGGCATTAGGTGTTTGTTTTTAATGTGTTATCATGTGTTACCATATGAATCAAATGCCTATGCGTAGCTGGAAGGTTCTTTGTTGGAATGTACGTGGACTTAATTCTGACGCAAGACAACGTGCGGTATGCCAGAAAGTTCTTGAGAGCCAATGTGCAGTTGTTTGTCTGCAAGAAACAAAGTTATCGGAGTGCCCACGTACTTTAATTAAGAGCATTTGCCCTGTGGGTTTTGACCAGTTTATTGAATCCCCCTCTAGGGGAGCTTCTGGTGGCATTCTAGTCGTGTGGCGCTCTGATGTTTTCTCTGGGGATCTTGTGGAAATAAAACCTTTTGGGATTGTTATTAGTTTCAAGTCCATGCATAATGGTGATTCTTGGTACCTGGTTAATGTTTATGGACCCTGTCAAGGTACCTTAAGAGATGAATTTGTCAGTTGGCTTTATAATTTAAATGTGGAACCTGAGAAAAATTGGCTTTTGCTTGGAGATTTCAATTTCATAAGATCTCTGGATAATAGAAATCTTCCAGGGGGTGATGTCAATGATATTTTTATCTTTAATGAGATCATTGGGCACTTGGGGCTGCTGGAGCTACCGTTAAAAGGAAGAAGATTCACCTGGTCTAATATGCAAGACTTACCACTTCTAGAACAGTTGGACTAGTTTTTCACCTCTGCAAGTTGGATTGATCAATATCCAAACACATAGGTCACTCCTCTAGCCAAAACTGCTTCGGATCATGTCCCTTGTGTGGTTTCCATAAGCACCACAATCCCAAAAGCTCATATTTTCAGATTTTAAATTTTTTGGATCCACCAACCTGGTTTTATGGAGTGTGTTCAGCAAGTCTGGCAAAGGCAGTCTCAGAAGTCTCACATATCAGCAGTTATTATGGATAAACTGAAATCTTTGCGATTTGCTCTCAAGAAATGGTAGAAGGGTTTATCTCATATTAAAGGTCTTAATGAGAAATGTAACTGGGTGATTCTTTGGCTGGATGATTTGGAAGACTCAAGGCCTTTATTTTTGCCTGAATCTAATTTCAGAAAATTGGTGAAATCACACCATGATCATCTGCTACACCTGCAGTTCTTATATTGGAAGAAGAGATGCACTATTAGATATATTAAGGTAGGTGAGGAAAACTCAAAATTCTTCCAGGCAATGGCAACTGAAAGATATAGGAAAAACTCAATTGCCACTCTGCAGTTGTTAGATGGATCAGTGTCTTCTGATCATAACACTATTGCCAAGGAATTTCTGGAGATTTTCAAAGGGAGAATGGGTACTGTCAAACCAATTTTCATGGGAAATGACATTCTTTCTTTAATCCCTAGGGTACAGGGTCTAGACGTTCTCACCAAGCCTTTTGAGGTCAAGGAGATTGAACAGGTTATCAAGGAGTTGCCAATTGACAAGGCCCCTGGGCCTGATGGTTTTAATGGGCTTTTTATGAAAAAATGTTGGCCAATCATTTCGGGGGACTTTATCTCATTAGTTAATGAGTTCCATGCAGGAACTGTTAGACTAGAGAATCTCAGTGAAGCTTATATTACTCTGATCCCCAAAAAGCTGTCACCTGAAACTGCCAGTGATTTTAGGCCAATATCATTGACAAGTGTGGGGTTGAAGTTCCTTACTAAACTTGCTGCCAATAGATTTCAAGATGAAATAACTAAATGTGTTCACAAGAATCAGTATGGTTTTATCAAATCTAGATCCATTCAGGATTGTATTGCATGGACTTTTGATTATATTCATCAGTGCAATCAATCAAAAAGGCCAATCATGTTACTCAAGTTGGATTTTGAGAAAGCTTTTGATTCCATACAGCATGAGGCAATTATAAAAATAATGGTGGCAAAGGGGTTTGATAATATATGGATTTCTTGGATTCAACAATTGTTGTCCTCTGCAACCTCATCAATCCTGCTGAATGGGGTTCCAGGTAGCCATTTCAAGTGTAAATGTGGGGTAAAGCAGGGTGATCCTATCTCACCTTTGCTCTTTGTGCTTGCTGCTGACCTTCTGCAGACTATGATTAATGATCAACTCAGTAAAGGACTTCTCTCCCTACCCCTACAAACTCATGATCCTGACTATCCAGTGGTTCAATATGCTAATGACACCCTATTGTTTGTGGCTGCTGAGTCTGCTCAGTTAGAGGTGCTAAAAGCTGTTCTAGACTCCTTTTCTCTGGCAACTGGTTTGCAGATTAATTACCACAAATCTTCAATGTACCCAATTAATGTGGATACCAATTATGCCAATGTTCTTGCTGCTCAGTTTGGATGTCAACTGGGGGTGATGCCTTTCACATACCTGGGGTTGCCAGTGGGGACCACTAGGCCTAAAATTGTGGACCTTCTGCCACTTGTGGATTGCATGGAAAGAAGGTTGACTGCTAGCTCCTGGTTTATACCACAGGGTAGCAGACTGCAGTTGGTAAATTCTGTCATTTCCTCATTGCCAATATTCTTCCTTTGTAGCTTATCTATTCCACAAGGAATTTTGAAACAACTGGAAAGAATACAAAGACAGTGCCTTTGGAGAAAATATGGTCAGGAAAAGGGAAACTCTTTGGCTGCATGGCCTCTGGTATGTAGACCTAAATTAAAGGGAGGGCTTGGCATCCTAAACCTGGGGCTGCAGAATGAAGCTTTGTTAATGAAATGCCTTAATAAATTCTATAACAAAGTTGATGTTCCATGGGTGCATTTGATCTGGGACAGTTACTATTATCAGAGAGTCCCACATGACACTGCTATGTGTGGCTCTTTTTGGTGGAGGGACATATGTAAGCTAATGGATACATTTAGAGCTGTGTCTTCAGTATGCGTTGGAAAAGGAGACTCCTTGCTATTCTGGTCAGATTCCTGGGAAGTGGATAATTCTTGCATTCCACTTCAGGATAGATTCCCCAGGCTGTTCTCATTTTGCATACAAAAGAATTCTTCTGTTCTAGAAGTAATGGAAACTGGTGAGTTATATAGCATGTTCTCTCTGCCATTATCTGAAATGGCATATAGGGAGCTAAATCAACTATCTGGAATATTGGCTCATATATCCATGGATGTTAATGCTAAGGATTGCTGGTTTTGGAAACATGGAAAGAAATCTGGATACACAGCTAAGAAGTATTATGATCTGGTCCATGAGCCTATTCCAACTAACCCCTTGCTATGTTGGATATGGAAGTCTTGCTGTACTATGACAATCAAAATGTTTGCCTGGCTTGTCATTATGGACAGAGTAAACACCAAGGATATGATTCAGCGCAGGAAGTGGAAGATCAATGATGGGCCTGAATGTGTGCTTTGCCCTACAGGAACTCTTGAAGACATGAATCATCTGTTTTTTCAGTGTAACTTCAGTATGAGAGTCTGGAATTACCTGCAGATTTCATGGCTCAACAATCAGGATATGGTTCAGATTGCATGCCATGCTAGGAAGGAGTTCAATACACCTTTCTTTTCTGAAGTGGTGTTTCTTACTTGGTGGAATATCTGGAAAGTCAGAAATGATAAAGCTTTCAGGTTTATCAGACCCACCTTCAGACAGTGGAGAAATGGTTTTGTCCATGACATATCCCTGTTGGCTCACAGAATCAAGTCAAAACACAGGGAGGCACTGCTTAAATGGATTGATTTCCTTCCTCCTTGAGAGGTGACATGTATAGTTGTATTTTCCTTCTTTTTTAGGTTACTTTGTACATAGTTTTCTTTTATCTTCTTCTTCTGTTCTGTTCCTTATCTTAAGGAACCTTTCCTTGTACTTGCTGTTCTTGGTTTTAATAAAATGCTGTGGGGTGTAAGCCCTGCAGTCCTCAGTCAAAAAAAACAACATCATCGGGAATACCTGCAAGCTTAAATAATCCACAAACTTCATACACAAAGATAAGGTGTAAATCGGGATGCAATGTTCCATCTCCTGCAAAGGGATTAGCTAGCAGTTTCTCTATCATACCCGAAGGAATCTCAAAGTAAACATTTTCAATAGGTTCAGTAGGTTGAGGAGCAACTCTTTGCTCTACTGGTCGGGGTGAAGATACCCCGAACAAGCCCCTCAAAGGATTAGTTTCCATAGTAACAAGTGACAGAAAATTTCAGCACACTATATAAATGTTTCCTTACCAAGTTCCGCTCACCAAAGGCGCTTCACTCCCCGGCAATGGCGCCAGAAAAGAGTCTTGATGACCCACAAGTATAGGGGATCTATCGTAGTACTTTTGATAAGTAAGAGTGTCAAACCCAACGAGGATCAGAAGGAAATGACAAGCGGTTTTCAGTAAGGTATTCTCTGCAAGCACTGAAATTGTAGGTAACAGATAGTGTTGTTATAAGATAATTTGTAACGGGTAACAAGCAATGAAAGTAAATAAGGTGCAGCAAGGTGGCCCAATCCTTTTTGTAGCAAAGGACAAGCCTGGACAATTTATTATAATGAGAAAAGCACTCCCGAGGACACATGGGAATTATCGTCAAGCTAATTTTCATCACACTCATATGATGCACGTTCGGTACTTTGATAATTTGATATGTGGGTGGACCGGTGCTTGGGTACTGCCCTTTCTTGGACAAGCATCCCACTTATGATTAACCCCTATTGCAAGCATTCACAACTACAAAAGAAGTATTAAGATAAACCTAACCATAGCGTGAAACTAGTGGATCCAAATCAGCCCCTTACGAAGCAACGCATAAACTAGGGTTTAAGCTTCTGTCACTCTAGCAACCCATCATCTACTTATTACTTCCCAATGCCTTCCTCTAGGCCCAAATAATGGTGAAGTGTCATGTAGTCTGCGTTCACATAACACCACTAGAGGAGATACAACATACATCTTATCAAAAGATCGAACGAATACCAAATTCACATGACTACTAATAGCAAGACTTCACCCATGTCCTCAGGAACAAACGTAACTACTCACAAAGCATATTCATGTTCATGATCAGAGGAGTATTAATATGCATCAAGGATCTGAACATATGATCTTCCACCAAGTAAACCAATTAGCATCAACTACAAGGAGTAATCAACACTACTAGCAACCCACAGGTACCAATTTGTGGATTTGATACAATATTGGATACAAGAGATGAACTAGGTTTTGAGAGGAGATGGTGATGGTGAAGATGTTGATGGAGATTGACCCCCTCCCAATGAGAGGATCGTTGGTGATGATGATGGTGATGAATTCCCCCTCCCAGAGGGAAGTTTCCCCGGCAGAACAGCTCCGCCGGAGCCCTAGATTGGTTCCGCCAAGGTTCCGCATCGTGGCGGCGGAGTTTCGTCCTGTAAGCCTGCTTCTGATTTTCTCCAGGGTAAAATCCTTCATATAGCAGAAGATGGGCACCGGAAGGCCACCAGGGGGCCCAGGAGACAGGGGGCGCGCCCAGTAGGGGGGGGGGGCGCCCCCACCCTCCTGGCCAGGGTGTGGGCCCCCTCTGGTATTTTCTTTGCTCAATAATTCTTATTAATTCCAAAAGTGACTTCCGTGGAGTTTCATGATTTTTGGAGCTGTGTAGAATAGGTTTCCAATATTTGCTCCTTTTCCAGCCAGAATTCCAGCTGCCGGCATTCTCCCTCTTCATGATAAACCTTGTAAAATAAGAGAGAATAGCCATAAGTATTGTGACATAACGTGTAATAACAGCCCATAAAGCAATAAATATTGATATAAAAGCATCATGCAAAATGGACGTATCACTAAGCCTCCGAGTGGAAGGGTTGCTCTCCACTCGGTGTGTTTTTTTTAACTTAGGCGAGTACAGGGTCGCAGCTAAGCCCCCGAGTGGGAGGATTGCTCTCCACTCGGAGTAGTTTTTTAACTTAGGCGAGTACGGGGTCGCAGCTAAGCCAGGGTGGGAGGATTGCTCTCCACTCGGAGTAGTTTTTTAACTTAGGCGAATCAGGTTTGCGGCTAAGTCACCCACTGGGTGATTTGGGCACAAATGATTATGGGAAATCAATCATTACGATATTGCAAAAATCTTGTCTTTGGTAAGCAAACTGAAGGACTCTTATTACAACTCGTCGATCCGAGCGGATTAGGTAGAAAGGGCGAAGCAGCTCTGCGTTCCACGCGCGTGGCTCATCCCTTTTCTTGGCTATGTTGTAGATGTGGTATGCTCTATTGTGAAGCACCTTGGTGATCATGAAGGGACCTTCCCAGGCCGGAGTGAGCTTGTGAGCCCGTTTCTGATCCACTCGGAGAACAAGGTCTCCTTCCTGGAACGGTCGACCTCTAACATTACGGGCATGGAATCGATGCGGATCTTGCTGATAGATGGTCGACCGGATCAGAGCCATATCACATTCCTCTTCCAGGAGATCAACTGCGTCTTGGCATGCCTGTTCAGCTTCAGCTTCTGAGAAGAGTTCCACTCGGGGAGCGTTGTGCAGCAAGTCACTCGGAAGCACAGCCTCAGCGCCGTACACAAAGAAGAAAGGGGTTTGGCCAGTCAACCGGTTCGGCGTCGTTCTCATCCTGAATAGGACATACGGTAACTCAGTCACCCAAGCTCCGGTAGCGTGCTTGAGGTCGCGCATCAGTCAGGGTTTCAGCCCTTGAAGGATCAAACCATTCGCCCTTTCTGCTTGCCCATTCGACTGCGGGTGTGCAACAGACGCGTAGTCGACCCGAGTGCCTTGGGAAGCACAGAATGCCTTAAACTCATCGGAATCAAAATTGGAGTCGTTATCTATGATAATGTTGTGAGGGACTCCATATCTGAATATCAACTCCCTGATGAAACTGACGGCAGTGCTTGAGTCAAGGTTTTTGATAGGCTTGGCTTCGATCCATTTGGTGAACTTGTCGACTGCCACGAGCAAATGAGTGAAACCACTTATGCCAGTCTTGAAGGGTCCAACCATATCCAACCCCCAGACTGCAAACAACCAGACGAGTGGAATAGTCTTCAAGGCAGACGCAGGCTTGTGAGACATGCTGGAGTAGAACTGACAACCTGCGAACTTGTCAACTATATCTTTTGCCATCTCATTCGCACGAGGCCAATAGAATCCCGCTCGGTATGCTTTGGCCAAGATGGTCCAAGAGAACGCATGGTGACCACAGGTCCCCGAGTGGATGTCATTTAGGATCATTCGATCTTCTTCTGGGGTGATGCAGCGTTGAGCCACTCCTGTGACACTTTCTCCGTAAAGCTGTCCTTTTATCACGGTGAAAGCTTTCGATCGACGGACTATCTGGCGGGCCTCATCCTCATCCTCTGGGAGTTCCTGCCTGAGCAGGTACGCAATGTAAGTCACCGTCCAATTGGGCGTGATCACTAGGACTTCCATGATCAAGTCTACCACAGCTGGGACTTCCATCTCAGTCGGATTGGTTGAACTTATCGGTTGCGGGGGCTCTTCCTTGAAGGGATCTTCTTGTACTTACAGGGTGTGGAGATGCTCCAAGAACATGTTGCTGGGGATAGGCTTCCGAGTGGAACCTATCTTCGCCAAATCGTCAGCAGCTTAATTCTTGATTCGGGGTATGTGGTGGAGCTCTAACCCCTCAAACTTCTTCTCTTACTTTCTTACCGCATTGCAATAACCGGTCATTGCTGGACTCCTGATGTCCCATTCCTTCATTACTTGATTAACCACTAAGTCTGAGTCGCCATAGTGCATCAAGCGTTGGAACCCGAGTGAGATGGCGATACGCAACCCATACAATAGTGCCTCGTACTCAGCTTCATTGCTTGAAGAATCAAAGTGAATCCGGAGGACATAACTGAGCTTGTCTCCTCTTGGAGATACCAAAACCACCCCTGCACCAGAGCCATTCAACATCTTGTACCCATCAAAGCACATAGTCCAATGCTCCAACTGAATCTGAGTTGGTTGTTGCTGTTCAATCCACTCTACGAGGAAATCTGCTATTGCGTGGGACTTGATGGCTTTCTTTGCCTCAAACTTGATATCTAAAGGAAGGAGTTCAATCGCCCATTTTGCCACTCGACCAGTTGCATCTCTATTATTTAGAATTTCTGACAATGGAGCGTCACTGACGACTGAAACCGAGTGGTCTGAGAAGTAGTGTGCAAATTTCTTCATGGTCAGGTAAATTCCATAAACAAGCTTCTGATAATGAGGATATCTCTGCTTGGACGGGGACAAGACTTCTAAAATGTAATATACAGGGCGCTGAACTTTGAAGGCTTTGCCTTCTTCTTCCCGCTCGACCGTGAGCACTGTGCTGACAACCTGTCCAGTGGCTACGATGTAAGGCAGTAAAGGCTCCTTGATGACTGGAGCGGCAAGCACTGGCTGGGTGGAAAACAGGGCTTTCAGCTCTTCAAACGCTGCTTCAGCTTCATGATTCCACTCGAACTTGTCAGCCTTCTTCATCAGTCGGTAAAGAGGTAGTGCCTTTTCACCGAGGCGTGAGATGAATTGACTCAGTGCAGCCAAACAACCAGTAAGCTTCTGAACATCGTGCACACCACAGGGCGCTTCATTCAGAGGATTGTGCCAATCTTCTCTGGATTTGCGTCGATCCCCCGTTCGGAATGAGAAAACCGAGTAACTTTCCGCCTGGGACCCCGAATGTGCACTTTGATGGATTGAGCTTGATATCATATCTTCTTAAGTTGGCAAAGGTTTCTGCGAGGTCAGTTAGTAGGTCGGAACCTTTGCGTGACTTAACCACTATGTCATCCATGTATGCTTCCACATTCCGACTGATTTGAGTGAGCAAGCACTTCTGAATCATGCGCATGAATGTGGCACCGGCATTCTTGAGGCCAAAGGGCATAGTAACATAGCAAAAACACCCGAATGGGGTGATGAAAGCTGTCTTTATCCCATTGGGTACATACAGTCGGATCTGATGGTACAAGGAATAAGCGTCGAAAAAGGCCAATCGCTCACATCCCGCAGTTGAGTCGACTATCTGGTCGATGCGGGGCAGAGGAAAATGATCTTTCGAGCAGGTCCGATTGATGTGCTTGAAATCAATACACATTTGAAGTGATTTATCTTTCTTGGGGACCATAACGACATTGGTGAGCCACTCGAAGTGGTATATCTCGCAGATGAACTCGGCAGCTAGAAGCCGAGCCACCTCCTCACCAATCGCCTTTCTCTTCTCCGCGGCGGACCGTCGGAGATGCTCTTTACGGGTTTTGCTTTTGAGTCGACTCACAAACGGTGCTCAGCCAGTCCCCTGGGTACTCCTGGCATGTCAGATGGCTTCCATGCAAAGATGTCCCAGTTCTCACGGAGGAACTGGATGAGCGCTTCTTCCTATTTGCTGTCGAGTGTCGTTGAGATATGGGCCGGAACAGCATTGGGGTCGGTCGGATGAATGTGAACCGGCTTTGTCTCGCTGGCCGACAGGAATGCAGACTCCGAGGTAGGCCTCTTGGCACACAGCAAATCACTTGGATCTGCATTTTTCTGGTATTCTTGAAACTCTACTACTGCCATCTGCTCATCGGCGATCTTCGAACCATTCTGGAGACAATCTTCTGCTCTCTGCCGGTTTCCAGTGATCGTGATCACGCCTTTGGGGCCAAGCATCTTCAACTTGAGGTACACATAGCACGGTCGAGCCATGGAGCTAGCATAAGCAGGTCTGCCTAGAATGGCATGATAGGCATTGTCAAAATCCACTACCTCATACTTCAACTTTTCCTTGCGGTAATTCGTGGAATCACCGAAAACCACATAAAGAGTGATCTGACCGAGTGAATCGGCTTTCTTTCCTGGGATGATACCATGGAATCTCATGTTGCTCTCACTGAGTTTGGACATCAGAATTCCCATCCCCCGGAGGGCCTCAGCATACAATATATTTAGTCCACTGCCACCATCCATCAAAACCTTGGTCAGTCGGGTGCCCCCAACGACTGGGTCGACCACCAACGCTTCCCGCCCAGGGGCAGCAACATGTGGTGGGTGATCGGACTGGTTGAATATAATAGGGGTTTTTGGCCACTTCAAATATCTTGGCGTTGCCGGAGCAACCATGTTCACCTCTCTGTTAATAACTTTCAGTCGACTTTTGCTCTCGAGGTCAGCAAAAATCGCCAAAGTGGCATTAACATTGGGGTAACCACCATCTTCCTCTTTGTCTTCCTCCTTATCAGACTCTTTGTCCTTTTCACTGGGTTGGCTTTCTCGGAAGCTCTGAATCAGGAGTCGACACTGTCAAGTGGTATGCTTGGGGAGAATCAAATTCCCGTGTTCATCCTTTTTGGTGTGTATATCACACGGCAAATCAAATACATTATTTCCTACTTGATCTTTCACTTTTTTAGGGGTCCAAGGCCCCTTGGGCTTCCCTTTGAACTTTCCTTGGTTCAAAACCGCTGCTTTGGCGGGCCCCGCCGCCTCAGCCTTCGCTTCTGCTTCTGACTGGAGTTTCCTCCTCCGGTGTCCTGGGCGACTGGTCTGTTCTTGCCACTCCGGAGTCGGTCCTCTTCTTCGCCGTTAGCATACTTAGTGGCAATCTCCATCATCCGAGTCAGAGTCATTTCTTTGGTCCGATCGAACTTCATATTGAGCTCTCTGTAGCGAATGCGTTCTTTAAAGGCACAAATTGCTTGGTGATCCGATACATTCTCCATTGTGTGGTGAAGAGTGATCCATCTCTGGATATAATCTCTCAAGGTCTCATTCTGCTTCTGCATGCAATGCTGCAATTCCGACAAACCGGCAGGTCTCTTGCAAGTGCCCTCAAACGTTTTGGTAAACACTCGGGCCAACTCTCAACTGAAAATGCTTCTTCAGGGCAAGTGATTCAGCCAAGCCCTGGCAGAACCTTCAAGCATCAAATGGAGGTGCTTCATGGCCACCTCATCGCTGCTGCCACCAATATGCACAGCCACTCGGTAGTCTTCCAACCAAGTGTCAGGCTTCGACTCCCCTGTGAACTTACTGACGTCAGTCGCCAATCTGAAGTTGTGAGGGATCTCAGTGGCTCGGATGGCCATTCCAAAACACTCAGGGCCGGAAACATGGACCCTGCTTCCTCTGGGCATGTCTCTATTCAACCCTTCTCTGTATGCTTTGTTCCGGTCGACCAAACCTTGAACAAGGACTGACCTCGCATCGAACCCAGGCTCTCTTGGGTCGACTAGAACCCTGCGGTCATTACCATACGGGCGCATGTCATCATACCGCCGGGGCGCGTACGACCCGTCCCTCGGAAGGGGCGAAGGCACTCGACGGTGATTGTCATGGGCATACTCACAATCAAACTCTCCATGAGCCCTTCCCAGGTGCGATCTCGGTGATGATCACGATCTTCACGCTGCAAAGGCGACCAAGGACTGTGTGCAGACTGAACTGTATCTGCCCTTACCGACCTGCTGTGGATCATGTTCCGTGACTAAGAAACAGCGCAGTTCAGCTCTCCTGCTGCTCGGAGCAGCGCTCTGATCTGTTCCAAGCCCCTTCCAGCCTCTGAACGGGACCGCTGAATAGACTCTGCTATACGCAAAGCAGCTGCAATATTCTGGATTGGAGTACGGAATACCTGAGGTTCAAGCGGAAACAACTGACGTTGACTGGATTCGGGGATCAGTCAACGGGTGCATTCGTCGAGAGAATGTTGAAGATTCTCCAAACGAGTGCGCTCAGCCAGCGTGGCCAGGCGTGCAGCCTCCAAGGCCCAAGCCTCGGTGGTTTCCCCTATGATGGGGGTCTGGAGGGCCTCCATGTTGCGGCGGTGCACCTCTTCCCTCTGGTGCAAATGGAGAGGTTCGGGCTCGTACTCCTCGTGGCTGAATGATGGGCCGTCACCGTCACCGTTACCGCCATTGCGGCGAAACCCGGGTGGGCTGCGACGGGATTCGACCATGAGAACTTCTGCCGCGGGGTCACAGCTCCCGCTCTCGGAAAACGTACCTGTAGAGCCAGTCGACAGGTCGACTGGACCGCAGTGAAATTCGTCGGGCTCGATTGCCGTGACTTGGGGGGTGGCCGTCTGGCGAGCCACCGCATGCTTCACCCACCGTTGGAGCTGCGACCGACCAGATCGCTTGCGGCGGTGGCCAGCGGAGTAAGTAGGCGACGTGAAGACCGACCGATACGGAGTCGACGATTGTCGTAAGAGGACGCCGTGGGCACTCGCGCGGAAGTGCGACGATCCGCGGATCGGGAGAGCCTCGACATCGAGGGGGCTTCTTGGAGCCAGGCGGAGTCATCGGTGATGAAAGTGAGCGCACCAAGTCCGAACTCGCGGCCCATTACAAAACCGCCGCCGGAAACCATGTTGATGAAGATCGGAGAAAATGCAACCTCGCCGGAAGTCGCTAAGACGCTTTGCCCCACGGTAGTGGCGCAAACTGTCGTGCTACTAAGTCTGACTGTAAGAGTACGGGGTACATATGAGGTGGCGAGGCCCTAGCTACAGCGAGGTTGTACACACGAGTTTATGAGTTCAGAGCCCTCTCGGAGGCGGTAAAAGCCCTACATCTCGATGCCCTGAGGCGGTCGACTGGAATATGGATGTGTTACAAGGGGTGTGAACCCTTGTCCCAGAGGAGGGGGTGGCTTATATAGAGTGCGCCAGGACCCCAGCCGTCCTCCGTTACAGGGGTTCAATGTACATTAAGATAGGGCGTTACTGGTAACGTCAGCTATAAAGTGCCATCAATGATCTTTAAAACTTTGGAGTGAACGCCCGACCGTTGCCATCCTGAGTGACTCTAGGTCTTCTATACTCCGAGTGGTTTCCTGTATGGTCGAATGAGTCCATCCAGGTCGAGTGAAATTGGGGGTATCTAAGTGAGGTGACTGGTCGAATGGATTGCACTCGATGGCTTCAGTCGATACTTCCTGCTGTGCTTTGAATGTCTTTGCTTCTAGGGTAGTGACCTTGGGTAAGGCGTATAGGTCAGGTCTATGACCCTACCCCGGGTCAATGGCATCATCACCAAGGCCGCGGCTTATTTGCCCAACAGGTGGCGCATTCAACGAGGCCGCCACAGTCATCCGCGACACGCTTGCGGAGCGCTTTGCTGACCTCCTGTGCGTGCAGGTGATCGGCGAGCCGGGATGGTACTTTGTCGAGACGGCCTTTGCGCTCGCGGCGTGCGTCATCGGGAGGCGCACGGGCGGCGAGGTGCAGGAGTACTGGATCGACAACGGACTCTACAGCTTGCTCAACTGCATCCTCATGGACGACTACATGTCCCGCTCGAGGCCGCTCGCCACCCCACATGCTGGCGAGGAGATGTACACATTGACTGTGTTCAGGCTGATGTGTCGACTCGTTCGACACAGTGGTGACGTGGTGCCGACTGCCGGAGATGAACCGATGGAGTAGGTGCTCGTCTCCGGGTGCCTACTCCATCGGCTCCGGCTCCCATTTTAACGCTTCTCCATGTCTGACATTACGACATTCTTGGCCTACTCGAGCTAGCTATTAGTAGGTCAGAAGCAATTAAAATATGGACGTGTACCACATGTTGTTAACTGCTTTCATGTAGTTGTACTTATATTTACATTTAAAAAGAGTTGCTTGTAGTTAAGCTCGTGTCCCCTCCAAAATGTAAGGACTCACATTCGTTTGACAGCCGATGGATTACAAATAATATATAATTGTGGATAAAGGAGGAAATGGCATGATCTGGATGAAACAAACCAAGACCTAAAGACACTGATCAAGCTTAGCATCATACACAAATCCATATAGCTTTGAGCTTATTAAGGTGAAAACGGCACAATCTGAAAAAACCAACTAATTGTCCACAAACCCAACTAAGAGAGAACAATTACAGTATATTTCTCTTCCCCTCATATCTTTCGGACGCAAGCCCATGAAAAGTTATTAAGTATAAAAGGAAACGGTCAACATGTGCAAAGCTCATTGTGAATAATACACAGATCCATCCTCTCACGGCTTGGCAAATTGGCATGTGCACATAATATAAAACTTAAAGAACATGTATATGTATTTGTACAAAAAAATTGATATTTTTTGAAACTTTTATATTTCAGTTTTTTTTAAATGGGTTCACTGGAGCCTGTCCTACAAAAAACCGCTCACGTTCGCGTACCCCCTGTTTTAGAAAACAGTGTCAGGCAATTTGTTTATAATATATGTCCTGATGAAGCAACTAAATAATTCTCTAAATTCAACGGAAAATAGACTAGCTTTCTTTCTTGGTGGAGGATGATGCGTGTTTCATTAAAGCTCTAATGCTAATTCCTCAACAAAGAAAATATAAGATAATCAAAATCGCATCCTTACTGTGATGAGCCGCAGTAGCTAAGTACTCCCTCCGTCCGGAATTATTTGTCGTAGAAATGGATGTATCTAGACATATTTTAGTTCCAGATACATCCATTTTTATTCATTTCTGCGACAAGTAATTCAGGACGAAGGGAGTACTTCTGGAAAGCCCTGGTGGAATTGGAAACTGAGTTGTTCATCTGTAAAAGCCTTAGCAAGTGTGTGGATTTACAAGATGTTTTGGACATTTCAATATGCACTATATACGGACTAAAATGAGTGAACAAATACAATAAAACTCGCCTATATACATCCGAATTCAAAAAAAAGTTAGAACAACTTATAATAGTGAATGGATGAAGTAGTAACCATTTGAGCGAAAGAGAAACCAAACATAGACTCGAGAACAAAAAGGTTGCACAAGCTGAAGAATTTATCTTATAATGATTAAAGGTAAGCAAATCGCCCCCTCTGAAATCAAACCAACAATATTGTTGACTGGGATGTTGTATTCTGTCGTATGATAATGGAATCTCGGTTTAACCCTCTTCCAGAGAGGAAAATATATATTCAGGAATCTGGTCATAAATGGAATCACAGAAGCAAGAAATCTAAATGGCAAACACATCAGGGAGAAACAAGATAGACAGACTATCATAATATGGAGGCAATATTTTGCAGATATGGGAATGGATTAGGTTACATTAAGGCTTGACCAGAGTTGAGACCAAGGTTCCAAGTTTAAGCCATGTGAAGTGTATCTATAAAAGAGAAATACCTTAGCCTGGTAATTCAGTATCCTAGATTGGATCACCTCTTACCTTGTGCTGCTCATAGATGAGCGTCAGTTGACTACTCCAGCCAATCGTTAAGGCGTCGATATCTACCTGCTACGAACAGTATCTGCATTCGGATCCCATTGAAGTTATTTTCACCAGCTGCTTCATGGGCAGTTATTCCACTGACAGTTTTGGCCATTTTGCACTCTGTATAGACTGAACTAGTGCAAGGATAACCATGGATAGTTTAACGTTGTTCATCAGATAACCCCTGGTTCCCAGAAACATGAAGACTAATGTTCCAACGGATGCAGCCTGCACAGATGCAAGGCAGCAAGAGTACTCCCGCTATCTGCCAGAAGCATCCATCATCATTGAACCGTTGTCTCATCATCAGAAGAGAGATCCGCATCATTCTTCAGTCTGGCCATCCGTCAACGCCGCCACGGCGGCCAACTACACGGCCGCCCTGCGATCGTCCATCGTAACGCGGAGACTCTGAAAGATCTCTCGTGCCTAGCACATGCCGAACAGGCATGACACAGCATAACACCTGTCGGCTAGGCATGACTTGACATCTCCACCGAAGCTCTGTTCAAGATGAAGACGCTCCACCTCCTGCTTCTGTCTTCCAGCGCTGCTCCACAAATGATGCTCCCAAGAGAGAGACGACACCGTAGTGCCGCCATTGTCCGATATGGAAAACCAGATTCTAGGGTTTCTCCCGGAGCAGCACGATTGGGTCAATAGTATTTACACAACAATGTCTTCCTGAAGGCAACGACACAGAATACCGCCATCGCCTGCCTTCGGCTCAGTTTTCACTGGCAACAATGTCTCCCTAACTCGCAGCCAGGACTAGATGACGGATCTCAAGATCCGACCACCCAGCCTCAGGCCGACCACCTCCGCTAGAGGAGATGACCACCACTGCTGGTTGCATCGGCCAGAACAGATCTGACCGGAGGTGCCGCCGTAAAGTCTATCAGGCCCTCCACGCCGCCGTCGATCCATAGCCAGATGGCGCGCCGTCGCAGCATAGCCAGCTGCCGCTGTCGACCACCTCCAACGGAGGAGATGACCCCCACCGCTGGTTGCGCTGGCTAGAACAGATCTAATCGGAGGTGCCGCCGAGCACTCCACTACACTAGTACAGAACCGGGCTATCACTAGTGCATAACCGGGCAATAGCATCGGTTCGTAAGGCCCTTTAGTGCCGGTTCTGTAACCGGCACCAAAGTGTGGGGACTAAAGCCCCCCCCCCTTTAGTACCAGTTCTGCACAAACCGCCGCTAAAGGGCCACCACGTGGCACGTGCCAGCGCCGGGGGCGGGGAGCCCTTTAGTACCGGTTGGTAACACCAACCAGTACCGAAAGGTTTGGGGGGGGGGGGGTTGGGTTTATTATTTATTTTCCTTTTAATTTTGTGTTTTCCATTTAATTCTTTTTCGTTTGCTGGTATTTTATGATACTACATATTGTACATGTTCTGCATATATATAAATAGAATTTCTCGTAGAACCGATCATATATATACATATATATATATACATATATATATATATATATATATATATATATATCATCGAATGTCTCACAACCACCATTATTCACACACATACACATATATATATATATACAATTAGGTATATATACAATTTCTCCTACATGTTGCCTTCAGAGCCAGTGGCATTTGCCTTGGTGCCTTTGGAGCACGATGACAATTGGGAGTGGTTCATGGGGGCGATAGCGGGTAATAGTACTCTCCGTTGGGATCTATAACCTCGTCAAGCAAAAATCCCGCTATTTCCTCTTGAAGTGCTCGTATGCGCTCCTTTGGTAGGAGCGTCTCCCGCACCTCACTGAACTGTTAAGAAGAAGATCAATATGCATGTGTATTAGTTCTATGACTAGATATCGATAATGATGTAAAAATTGTGAATAGTGTTCTGACAAACGTACCCATAGCTGTCTATCAGATTTGGTCCTTTCGGACGCCATCATGCGAATGTTCTCGCAAACGTAGTATGCACACACTTCAGTCCCCTTCACCTGCTTCAGGGCCTTTACGTGAATAGAATTTAATTAGATAATAATTAATCAAGCATGATAATTAATGGTATTGAAACTAGAATTAAAGAGATGGTAGCTAGCTAGTACTACTTAATTAATTATACCTTGGGTCGAAACCAATACAGCTTTTCTTTCCATTCGCCTGGAACCTCTCTCCTAAACTTTGCCCAAGCCCTACCCACCTGCAAAGAAAACGAATAAATGAGTTATTAAATAGTTGATATCAGGAAATGACAAACTAAAGAGGCCGACATATAGTTAATAATGATTGAAATTACCTGTCGACTATCCCCTTCAAGATTGAGTAGTCACTTTGTTTTTTAAGTAGTGAGTCCAGTACTTCAACTATTCCTTCGTCAAATTTAATGATTAACAAGATCCAATGGTAACTACATGCACACACGTTTGCATATCTTAATTAAACGGGCATGTTTTTTAACATCTAGCTAGCTAATAAGCAAAAACAGAAATTGTAGTACAAGACAGTGTGACTCACCGGAAGTTGTAAGGAAGTAGTATATCTTCATTGATATTGAGGCGCTTCAAGAACTCTAGCATGTTTTTCTCCACGTCGTTTTTATACCATGCAAATGTCCATGTATCTTCATTAACGGTATTTGGTTCAATGAACCCAATGCCATAGCGTCCCGCTTTTTCCATTTCATACATCTTCATCCTGCATAATACCACAGAAAAGAATATAGTGAGGATAATTACAGGTAATGAACAATCAATGAGCACTACAGCTAGCTTGAGACTTAAATTATAGAAAGAGAAATCACTTACAGACAATAGCAACTGACAAGAGCTTTGTCATGTGCTTCTTGATTGAATAACTGCCATAGTTCTGAATACTCAACGGTCAGAGCAAGCTTATGGAAGTAATGCTCATCCTTGACTTTCACCATGAGGGACTCTCGATTGGAACTCTTGGTAATTTTCATGTACCAATCATGCAATTCATGCATTCTCGTTGGGAGGTTCTTGATCTCTTCAGGCTTGACCAAAGGTTGGTCGCAGACATATTTCGGTTTTATGTCCTCCTCTCTAAGAGGAGACATGGGCTCAATCTCGAGGAGTTGTCCAACAGTGATACCGAGCATTTCAGCATGCCTTCTATGCTCGTCGGTTATTACCAGCTGACCAGCGCCGGCACTGTCATGTGTTGGTACAACAAGCGGGGGGTCGATTGCAGCCGCCTGTTCTCCTAGATGGGGAACGGTTTTCTTGCATTTTTGGTCAGGTGCTTGGCTCGAGCTTGAGCTCGAATCCTTTTGTCGTGCTTGATGTGCCTTCCTGATTTGGCGCTCATAGTTTCAGTCAACAAGCTTGGGAGTTGGAGCTTTAGCCATACGAATAAAGTGGTCAATCTTATCCTTAGGCACTTTCTTCCTTGGCGGCGGTGGCGGTTTTGGTCCAAAATGGGTGTCCACTTGGGCCTTCACTATGGCTTAGTTTTGCTCCTTGGTCACGTCGTAAGGCCTCTGCGGAAGAGGCCCGAGGCTTGGACCATATTGAAATTTCTTGCCTCCGCTTGTACCTCCTGTACTACCTCGACTTGTAGCACTACGCACCATAGCTGCAGCGGCTCTCTTCCGTGGTTGCTGAGGCAGTGAAGACGTCTGATACGGTGTCGGACTTGGAGGAGGAGTGGCGCGCGTTGGTGGACTTGGAGGAGGAGGAGTGGCCTCACACGTTGACTGAGTTGAAGCAGGAGGAGTGGCCTCACGCATTGGCTGAGTTGAAGCAGGAGGAGTGGCCTGAAGCTGTGCCGGACTTGGAGGAGCGGGAGTCGTCTGCTCCTCGTCACCTCCTGGAATGTCAAGCTCTAGCTGACGCGGTGTCGGTGGCCTTCGAAAGATGATGCAATCCTTTCTCCATAGGATGATACGATGTATGGCCTCTCCCAGTGTGTGCTCCTCATCACCTCCAGGAATGTCAAGATGTAGCCCCGAATATTGGTCCACCACCTCATCAACCATGACACGAGCATAGCCGGCTGGAATCGGGCTGTAATGGAAGGTTTCTCCGAGGGGATTTGTATAAGCAACGGCGTCCGCCACCTTCATGGATATGTTCTTTATTTTGAAGTGTAGCTCATAGTTAGTGTTCTCCATGATGTCATCCACAGGGTATCTATCCAGCAGTGCGTCACCCGGGGCGGAACCCACGCTGCTTCTCGGCATGGATGGGACGGTGCTATCCAATGCTGGATCATCCGCTAGCTGCTGCCGCTGCTGAGACCCCCTTTCCTGGCTAAGTGAGTCGATCTGCTGCTGCTGCCGCTGGAATTTGAGTGCCATGTCCGCGTGTGCTGATTCTAGGCCTTGAAGGCGTTCTGCTTCCTGCTTCCTCTGCTCGTCCTCCAGCTTCTTCTTCTCCTCCTCCTCCATCTTCCTTCTCGCACGGCTTCTGTAGTCGGTGTTCCATTCTGAAAAGCCCTCATACCATGGAACAACGCCCTTGCCTTGTGTTCTTCTTGGGTGTTCAGGATTTCCCAAGGCGCGCGGAAGCTCGTCGTTCTCTCTGTTGGGCGTGAACACCCCCTTTCGAGCATATTCTATTGCTTCAAGTAACTTAACATTGGCTCCTTTAAGACATGCCTTCTTCGAAACCTGGCCTGTCTTCAGGTCCAACGCCCCCCCATGCGCATAGAACCAAGTTCTGCACCTGGGGGCCAGCTCAATGTAATTGGAGTGACATGTGCAGCGTGCATCTCTTGCTTAGACTTATCCCACTTAGGCATTGCCACCGCGTAGCCACCTGGCCCCAGCCTATGGAATTGCTCCTTTTTTTTGCAGCATTGGCCTTGTTTTTTCTGGACCATTCCTTAGAGAATTCTGATTCCTTGAATTTCATGAAAGCGGGCCAGTGTTCTCTTTGCTTCTCCAGTGTTCCCTTGAATTCTAGAGTCTTCTTTCCTCCTTTGACGTAGTTATTCCATACAGTTTTCTTGTGGTTGTTGAATGCAATTGTCATCTTCCTAAGAGCAGCGTCCTTGACTTTCTCCACATCTGCAGCTGTGAAATGATCTGGTAGGGTGAAATGTTCCATGAGTTTTTCCCAAAGCAGAGTTTTTGCTCTGTCATCGACAAAAGTAAGATCTGGACGTTTCTTTGCTGGTTGTTTCCATTCTTGAAGGGAGATCGAGAGTTGGTCCTTTACAAGAACTCCGCACTGACGAACAAACTTGTTCGCAATGTTCATAGGCGCTAGTGGTTCGCCATTAGTTTTGATGGCATCGATGTTGTACTTTACGCGCTCCTTCAACTTTTTGCACGGGCCTCACACTCTGCATGTAGAAGATTAGCTCGATCCGGAGGGCTGAAAGAAGAAAGATCATTTTGTTATTATATCTTCAAATCATTTAAAACATGTGATGATCACCAGATGCCTGCTTATATAAATATACCTTGCCGGTCTCTATTATTTCAAGATCAACATTTTCTTCGCCATCATAATCATATTCGTCATCCATGACTTCATCAATTCGGTTGTCACGATCGAATATCATATCATCACCCTCCCCGGTATTGTTCAGATATTGGGAGCCGTCATCTTCTTCATTTCGATCATCTAGCGCGAGAGGGGAGCGTATGATCTCAAACAAGGCCTCTTCTCCCTCTCTGCCAGTATTGTCCGCCATAGCTTTTATTTAACTAATCCAGAAGAAATATAAAACAATTTAGTATTCAAATTACAATGCATGCATGCAATCAATAAGGAAATCCTGAATCATAGTACATAATATGCATCGTCTCGAATAATATATAATCTCGATTACCATCATCTTGAATATTATATATCGAATACATCACTAGCTAGCTAGCTAATAAAGATCGAATACTATAGAATAATCTAGGCCAGTTCCTGAGGCGTGGGCGGTGGACACCCAAAGAGAAGGAACCATCACAAGATCATAGCTCCGGTCATCTCCCCAAAGAACCTGCCAGGTATTGGAGAACCTGACGTCTATAGCAGCCATGTAGCGACGGACGTGCTCGTCCTCCTCCCTGACACGGCAACGCACCACCTCCGGCAGGGCCGGCTCCCTCCGCACCGAAAGTGGCCCATGGGAAAGCTACCAAAGGAGCTCAAGGTCGACGACGGTACCCGGGTTCCTCACCAAGCGGCGAGCCCCTGAAGGTAGCACCTCCCAGTGCTAGCCCGACGGAGCCCAGTCCCGGACATGGGTCCTCTGAAGCAGGACGTCATCTCGAACGGGTAGACGGCGAGGATGCGGGCCGGGCATTGTCGAGAACAAATACTATACGCCGCAAAAGTAACTTTTTTAAATGATTGGATTGTGATTTCTTATATGCAAATTCTAAATTCTATAACTAAAATTATAAGAAACTTAAAACTAACATTTCTATAACATTTCTAACATTTCTATAACAATTTGAAATTAATCTAATTCATCTAGCTAAAACTAACATTTCTAAAATTTCTAACATTTCTATATAGTATTTGACATTAATCTAATCTAATTAATTAATTCATCTAAACATTTGTATAAAAAACAAAAAAAAAGAAAAAACTAAAAACTAAAAACTAAAAACAAAATCGTGTGTGTGTGTGCGCGTGCACGTGCGCGTGTGCACCTACGGTGACAGCGGCGCGGCGGCTTAGATTGGAGGGAGGAGAGGGCCCGGGGAGAGGGGCTCACGGCGCGGGAGAGGTCGAGGTGACGGCGGAGGCGGTGGCGACGGTGACGGCGACGGCGAGGGGACGACGACGGGCCGGTGCGGTGCGGCGATGGGGACGTGCCGGCGACGGGTGGCGATGGGGATGGGGACAGGGGGCGGCGGTGACGGGGCAAAGGAGAAGAAGCAGAGGGAGAGATGGGAAAGTGAATTTTTTTTTGAAGTGTTTCTTATATAGAACCCCCCCCCCCCTTTAGTACCGGTTGGAGCCACCAAACCGGTACTAAAGGGTTGTTTTGGCCAGACGAAGCAGCAAGAAATGCACACCCTTTAGTACCGGGTGGTGGCTCCAACCGGTACTAAAGACCCCCCCCCCCCTTTAGTACCAGTTGGAGCCACCACCCGGTACTAAAGGTGTGCACTGGCGCTGGTGCGGTGCGCTCAAGTTTAGTCCCACCTCGCTAGCCGAGGGGCGCCCGCAACTGTTTAAAAGCCCCGGGGCGGCAGCTCTATTGAAGTCCTCTCTATAGCAGGCTTCTGGGCCTAACTCCGCCACTCTGCCCTATGGGCCTATTGGGCCTTGTGGGCTTGCATCCTGGCCCAACTACAGGTTGGGTTTCTAGTCGTATGCAGGCCGCTGTGGCCCAGTAGGTGGGCTTTTTTTATTTAGTTTTTGTCTCAAAAAAATTAGTTTTTTTCTTTTCTGCTTTATTTATTTTCATTAATTTATTTCTGAATATTTTTATTTAGGTACAAAAAATTACAAACTTTCCGTTAGTGCTAGTAGTATTCAAATTTGAATTATTTGACGAACTTTGTAGACGAAGTGCATCCAGTTTTTGCCGTAAATGCATGAAAGAATTTGTTTGCACATAAAATATCTTTGCGTTTCAAATGCCAAAACACATAAGTACCCTAACTATTACAAAGATTCCCTCCGGTTTGTTCGAAGTGGCACTTTCCAGATATATAAGTCTGGAAACTCACTAGAGAAGAAAGTGATGACGGTGAAGCCTATCACATCCCAGAGTGGGATCTTTGGGTGTGAAACTTTTTCTTCGTGTGTGTCCCTTTGCGCCATAACCATGGACAATCTTCATCATTTAACTGGATGCTCGGGTCAATATTCACTGTGAATGGAGCAATTTCATCAAACTTTTCATAATCTTCTGACATGTCTGTCTTGTCATACTCCCATGATGTTTCTTTTCCTATGTGGCCATTTGGCTCATTGTATGATGCATTCGCTTCATTATCTTTCCTTTTTCTCGGCCTGGTAGACATGTCTTTCATATAGAAAACCTGCGCCATATCACTGGCTAGGACGAATGGATCGTCTGCATACGCAAGATTGTTTAGGTCCACTGTTGTCATTCCGTACTGGGGGTCTTCCGTAAACCCGCCTCGTGTCAGATTGACCCATTTGCACCAAAACAAAGGGACCTTTAAACTACGTCCATAGTCAAGTTCCCATATGTCCTCTATGTATCCATAATATGTTTCCTTTCCGGTCTTGGTTGTTTCATCAAAGCGGATACCACTATTTTGGTTGGTGCTCTTCTTATCTTGGGTGATCGTGTAAAATGTATTCCCATTTATCTCGTACCCTTTGAAAGTCATTATATTCGAAGATGGTAACTGGGACAGCAAGTACATGTCATCTTCAATATTGCCGTCATGCATGGCACGTGTCTGCAACCAACCGGCGAAAGTCCTCGTTTGTTCACGTGTAATCCAGTCGTCAGCCTGCTCCGGGTGTTTGGAGCGTAGAAAATTCTTGTGTTCCTCCATATATGGAGCCACCAAGGCAGAATTCTGTAGAACTGTGTAGTGTGCTTCAGTGAGAGAATGCCCGTCCATACATATTATTTGATCCCCTCCTAGCGTGCCTTTTCCATCCAGTCTGCCCTTATGCCGCGATTCAGGAACACCAACCGGCTTAAGGTCAGGAATAAAGTCAATACAAAACTCAATGACCTCCTCATTTTCATGGCCCTTAGAGATGCTTCCTTCTGGCCTAGCACAGTTATGAACATATTTCTTCAAGACTCCCATGAACCTCTCAAAGGGGAACATATTGTGTAGAAATACAGGACCCAAAACATTAATCTCTTCGCATAGGTGAACTAGGACGTGCGTCATGATGTTGAAGAAGGATGGTGGGAACACCAACTCGAAACTGACAAGACATTGCACCAAATCATTTTGTAATGTTGGTATGATTTCTGGATCGATTACCTTCTGAGAGATTTCATTGAGGAATGCACATAGCTTCACAATGGATAATCGAGCATTTTCCGATAGAAGCCCCCTCAATGCAAGCAGTTGCGTCATTATCACGTGGCAGTCATGAGACTTTGGGTTCTGGAACTTTTTCTCTGCCATATTATTATTCCCTTTATATTCGATGAGAAGCCAGATGGTGCCTTCATACTGAGCAGGCATTCAAAGAAGATTTCCTTCTCTTCTTTGGTAAGAGCGTAGCTAGCATGACCCTGATGTATGTCGTCTTTGCCGTGCATACATTGCTGGTCCTCCCGTGCCTCCGGTGTATCTTTTGTCTTCCCATACACGCCCAAGAAGCCAAGTAGGGTCACACAAAGAGTCTTCATCACATGCATCACTTCGATTCCAGAGAGGCCTCTAGGTCTTTACAATAGGGCAGGTCCCAAAATATAGATTTCTTCTTCCACATGGGTGCACGTTCGTAAGCGTCCTTCGGAACAGGTTGTCCGCCAGGACCCTTTCCAAAGATTACCTTCAAATCCTTAACCATATCATGTACATCAGCACCAGTACGGTAGCGAGGCTTTGTCCGGTGATCTGCCTCACCTTTGAAATGCTTGCCTTTCTTTCTTACGGGATGCCTGCTTGGAAGAAATCGACGATGTCCCAGGTACACATTCTTCCTACAACTATCCAAGTATATACTGTGGGTATCATCCAAATAGTGCGTGCATCCACGGTATCCCTTGTTTGTCTGTCCTGTAAGGTTACTGAGAGCAGGCCAATTATTGATGGTCACGAATAGCAACGCCTTTAGGTCAAATTCTTCCTATTTGTGCTCATCGCACGCACGTACACCTTTTCCATTCCACAGCTGTAATAGTTCTTCAACTAATGGCCTTAGGTACACATCAATGTCGTTGCCGGGTTGCTTAGGGCCTTGGATGAGCACTGGCATCATAATGAACTTCCGCTTCATGCACAACCAAGGAGGAAGGTTATACAAACATAGAGTCACAGGCCAGGTGTTATGGTTGCTGCTCTGGTCCCCAAAAGGATTAATGCCATGTGCGCTTAGACCAAACCATACGTTCCTTGGGTCATCTACAAACTCCTCCTGTAGTTTCTCTTGATTTTTCGCCACTGCGACCCGTCAGCGGGTACTCTCAACTTTCCGTCTTTCTTACGGTCTTCTCTGTGCCATCGCATCACCTTGGCATGCTCTTTGTTTTGGAACAAACGTTTCAACTGTGATATTATAGGAGCATACCACATTACCTTGGCAGGAATCTTCTTCCTAGGGAGCTCGCTCTCGACATCACCAGGGTCATCGCGGCTGATCTTATATCGCAATGCACCGCATACTGGGCACACGTTCAAATCCTCGTACTCACCGCAGTAGAGGATGTAGTCATTAGGGCATGCATGTATCTTCTGCACCTCTAACCCTAGAGGGCAGACAACCTTCTTTGCTTCATACGTACTCTCGGGCAATTCGTTGTCCTCTGGAAGCATATTCTTTATCATTACCAGCAAGTTTCCAAATCCCTTGTCAGATACACCATTCTCTGCCTTCCATTGCAGCAATTCCAGTGTGGTGCCCAACTTTTTCTTGTCAGCTTCGCAATTCGGGTACAACAATTTCTTGCGATCCTCTAACATGCACTGCAACTTCTTCTTCTCCTTTTCACTTGCGCAGTTTCTCTTTGAATCAGCAATGGCCCGACCTACATCATCAGCAGGCTCATCTGATGCCTCTTCTTCAGTTTCTTCCCACATTGCCAGCTCAGCTTCTTCTCGCATGGCCGGCTAAGCTTCTTCCCCCATTGTTGTATCATCGTATTCAGGGAACCCATGGCTAGGATAGCTATCATCATTCTCTTCTTCTTCATTGTCTTCCATCATAACCCCTCTTTCTCCATGCTTGGTCCAAACATTATAGTGGGGCATGAAACCGGACTCAAACAGGTGGACGTGAATGGTTCTTGAGTTAGAGTGATTGTGATCATTCTTACAGCCAGCACATGGAAAGGCATAAAACCATCCGCCCACTTGTTTGCCTAAGCCGCAATCAGAAAAGTATGCATGCCATCAACAAATTGGGGAGAGCATCGGTCATCGTACATCCATTGCTGGCTCATCTTCATTACACACCACCGAATAGACCAAATTAATAAATTCATACATAACGTTCATACAACACTTAAATGCGACATACAAATAACTCTCTAGCTAAATCATTTAAATGCAACAACAAATGTGATCAAGATCGCAACTAAGGTAACAATTGATCCAACAACATAATGATACCAAGCCTCACTATCAATGCCATATTTTCTAATCTTTCTAATCTTCAACCGCATTTTCTCCATCCTGATCTTGTGATCATCGACGACATCGGCAACATGCAACTCCAAGTCCATATTCTCCCCCTCAATTCTTTTAAATTTTTCTTTCAAATACTCATTTTATCTTTCAACTAAATTTAACCTCTCGACAATAGGGTCGGTTGGAATTTCCGGTTCACATTCCTCCTAGATAAAAAATATCTATGTCAACTTGATGGGCACAATTTGTCATAAACATGAAATGCAACAAATAATTTTAAAAGAGAATATACCACATCCGAATCATAACACGGACGAGGGCCGATGGGGACGGATATCAAAACCGTGGCAGTATGTATAACAAACAACGTACGGGTAAGATAATTATACAAGTAACTATATATCTAAATCACACAAACATGATTTTTTTATATAAAAAAGATAAGAACAAGAGGCTCACCACAAGGTGGTGCCGGCGACGGGTCGGTGCGGATGATCGACGGTGGTTACGACGGAGACAGGAAGGAACTAAGTAAACCACACCTACATATGCAAACTAAGAGTTATTTTTAGCTCAAATTGCATATAAATCAAATAAACTACCACGTATAATTCCTCCCAAATTACTAAAACCCACAAATTATTCACTATATAAAGCATTTCAAGAGCTAATCTAGCAATGAGAGATCAAAGGACAAAGTTGCTAACCTTTGTGATCACTTGAATGGATGGGGGCCTTCAAATCTTGACAAAATTTGGGCAAAATGTGTAATGAGCTCGAGGGAAGAGGGGAAGAACATAGACGAGTGGGAAAGGGGGGAGAACAAAGCGAGCTGGACGAAGGGTTTATATATAGGATGACCTTTACTACCGGTTCGTGGCACGAACCGGCACTAAAGGTGCTGGTGGGGCCCCAGTCTGACAACGTCCTGCCACCACTCTCTTTAGTACCGGTTCGTGGCACGAACCGGTGCTAAATGTTCGCCACGAACCGGTACTACTGAGAGCGGCCCGCCTAGCCATTGGAACCGGCACTAATGGTTACATTAGTGCCGGCTCAAATACAAACCGGGACTAATGAGCTGCACATTAGACGCTTTTTCTACTAGTGTATAGCATCGGTTCGTCAGGCCCTTCAGTGTCGGTACTATAACCGTCACTAAAGGATGGGGACTAAAGCCCCCCCCCCCTTAGTCCCGGTTCAACACGAACCGGCACTAAAGGGCCACTACGTGGCACGAGCCCGCGCCGGGGGCTGGGAGACCTTTAGTATCGATTGGTAACACCAACCGGTACTAAAAGGTTTAGGGGGTTTTGGGTTTATGATTTCTTTTTCCTTTCATTTTGTATTTTCCATTTAATTCCTTTTCATTTGTTGTTATTTTATGATATTGCATATTGTACACGTTATGCATATATATAAATAGAATTTCTCGTAGAACCGATCATATATATATATATATATATATATATATATATATATATATATATATATAGACACACACACACACACAATTTGGTATATACAATTCTCCTACATGGAGGCATTACTGCGGTAGCGGGTAATGGAATTCTCCTTTGGGATCTATGACCTGGTCGAGCAAAAATCCCGCTATTTCTTCTTGAATTGCTCGTACGCGGTCCGTTTGTAGGAGCTGATCCCGCATCTTCTGGAACTTTAAAGAAGGAGATCAATATGCATGTATTAGTTGTGTGTGTGTATATATTAGATATCGATAATGATGTAAAAATTGTGAATAGTGTTCTGGCGAACGTACCCACAGCTGTATATCAGATCTGCTCCTTTCGGACGTCATCATGCGAATGTTCTCGCAAACATAGTATGCACATAAATCAGTCCCCGGCGCCTGCTTCAGGGCCTTTACGAGAATAGAATTCAATTAGATAATAATTAATGAAGCATGATAATTAATTATATTGAAAATAGAATTAAAGATATGGTAGCTAGCTAGTACTACTTAATTAATTACCTTGGGTCGATACCAAAACAGCTTTTGTTTCCATTGGCCTGGAACTGTTTTGATGAACTATTCCCAAGCCCTGCCCGCCAGCAAAGAAAATGAATAAGGGAGTTATTAATTAGTTGATATCAGGAAATGATGATCTAAAGAGGCTGACATATAGTTCGATAATGATTGAAAATACATGTTGACCATCCCCTTCACGATTTCGTACTGCTCAACTAGTTTAAGTAGCGAGTCCAGTACTTAAACTTTTCCTTCGTCAACTTGAATGATTAACAAGATCCAATGGAAACTGCATGCGCAAAAGTTTGCATGTATAATATAAGCGGGTATGTGCATAACACTCATCAACTACCTAAACCCTATACACTTATTAATTAACATCTAGCTAGTAAGCAAAAACAGAATTTGTAGTACATGACAGTGTGACTTACCTGAAGTTGTAGGGAAGTAGTATATCTCGATTGGTATTTAGGCGCTTCAAGAACTCTAGCAAGCTTTTCTCTGTTTCTTTTTCATAGAATTCATGTGACCATGTCTCTTGATTAATGGTATTTGGGTCAATGAACCCAATGCCATAGCATCCAGCTTGTTTCATTTCATAGATCTTCATTCTGCATTATACCATAGAAAAAATATAGTGAGGATAATTACAGGTAACGATGAACGAGCATTACAGCTAGCTCGAGACTTAAATTACAGAAGAAATCATTTACAGACAATAGTAACTAATGATAGATTTCCCAAGTGCATCTTGATTGAATAACTGCAACAGTTCTATAAACTCAACATACAGAGAATTCTCATGGAAGTAATGCTCTGCCTTGACTTTCACCATGAGGGACTCTCGATTGGTAGTCTTGGCAATTTTCATGTACCATTCATGCAATTAATACATTCTCGTTTGAGAGCTTCTTGACCTCCTCAGGCTTGACCAAATGTTCGCCACGGGCATATTTCCATTTTAGTTCCTGCTCTGTAAAAGTTTCCATGGGCTCGAGCTCTAGGAGATGTTCTAAAGTGCATCTGATCTCTGCAGCCTGCCTTCTATGATCGTCGATTATTACCAGATGATCGGTCGCGCCGGTACTCATGTGTGTTGGTACAATGAGCGGGGGGATCGATTGCACGGCCTGTTCTCCCAGCCGGGGAACAGTTTTCCCGCTTTTTTGGCACCTGCTTGGTTGGAGCTCAAGCTAGACTCCTTTTTTTGTGCTTGATATACCTTCCTGAGTTGGCGCTCATAGTCTGAGTCAACAGGCTTGGGTGCTCGTTCTTCAGCCATACGAATAAAGTGGTCAATGACATGCTCAGGCACTATCTCATTTGGCGGCAGTGGCTGTTTAGTTCCCAAATGGGTGTCCAATTGGGCCCTGCATTCGGCTTCGTTTTCCTCTAGAGTAAGGTTGTAAGGCCTCTACAGAAGAGGCTTGAGGCTTGGACCAAATTGGTATCTCTTGCCTCCTGTACTTTTACCGCTCTGGCGGCTCTCTTCCGTTGTTAGTTAGGCAGCGGAGACGGCTTACGCGGTGCCTGACTTGAAGGAGGAGGAGTGGGCTAACGTGGTGCTGGACTTGGAGGAGGAGGAGTGGGCTCACACGATGTCGGACTTGGAGGAGGAGGAGTGGCCTCACGGGTTTGCGGACTTGGAGGATCAGGAGTCTGTGGAGGCGGTGGCTGACTTGGAGGAGCTAGAATCGACTGCTGACGCGGTGGCGGACTTGGAGGAGGAGCCGACTGACGCGGTGTCGGTGGCCTTGGAAAGACGATGCAATCTTTTCTCCATAGAATGATACGATGTAATGCCTCTCCCAGTGTGCGATCGTCATCACCTCCAGGAATGTCAAGCTGTAGCCCCCAATATTCTGCCACCACTTCATCAACCGCAACACGAGCATAGGCAGCTGGAATCGGATTGCAATGGAAGGTTGCTTCAGGGGGATTTGTATAAGCAACACCGTCCGCCACCTTGATGGATATGTTCTTCATTTTGAAGTGTAGCTCACAATTAGTGTTATCAGTGATGTCATCCATAGGGTATCTATCCATCAGTAGTGCCTCCTCGCCCGATGCGGAACCCACGCTGCTTCTTGGTATGGATGGGGCGGTGCTATCAAATGCTGGATCCGCTAGCTGCTGCCGCTGTAGAGACCCCGTTTCCTGGCTAAGTGAGTCGATCTGCTGCTGCTGCCGCTGGAATTGGAGTGCCAACTCCACGTGCACTGATTCTAGGCCTTTAAGGCATTCTGCTTCCTGCTTCCTCTGCTCCTCCTCCAGCTTCCTGTTCTTCTCTTCCTCCATCTTCTTTCTCGCATGGCTTCTGTAGTCGGTGTTCCAGTCCACAAACCCCTCATACCATGGAACACTGCCTTTTCCTCGTGTTCTTCCTGGGTGTTCATGATTTCCCACGACGCGTATAAGCTCGTCGTTCTCTCTGTTGGGCGTGAACACCCCCATTCGAGCCTCTTCTATTGCAACAAGTATTTCGAGGTCGGCTCCTTTAAGACTTTCCTTCTTCAAAACCTGACCCGTCTTTGGGTCCAACGTCCCCCCCCCCCCATCCGCATAGAACCAAGTCATGCACCTGGGGGGCCATCTCAATGTAACTGGACTGACCCCTGCATCCACCATCTCTTGCTCAGCCTTATCCCACATAGGCCGGGCCACCACGTAGCCACTTGGCCCCAGCTTATGGTAGTGCTCCTTTTTCGTAGCATTGACCGTGTTTGTTCTCGACCGTTCCTTAGCTAATTTCGATTCCTTGAACTTCACGAAAGCTGGCCAGTGATCTCTTTGCTTCTCCAATGTTGACGTGAATTCTGGAGTCTTCTTTCCTCCTTTGACGTACTTGGCCCATATAGATTTCTTGTGGTTGTTGAATGCAACTGCCATCTTCCTAAGAGCAGCGTCCTTGACTTTCTGCAAATCTGCATCTGTGAAATGATCCGGTAGGGTGAAATGTGATATGAGAGATTCCCAAAGTAGTTTTTTTTTTGCTTTGCTGGCTTTTTCCATTCTTGAATGGAGGTCGGGATTTGGTCCTTCACAATAACTCCACACTGACGAAAGAACTTGCCCGCATTCTTCTTAGGCTCGATAGGTCTCCATTAGGTTTGATGGCATAGATGTTGTACTTTACGCCTTCCTTCAACTTTTTGGCCGGGCCTCGCACTGTCCTGCTCCCTGCAGACAATTTGCTCGATCCGGAGGGCTGAAAGAAGAAAGATCAATTCTTATATATATATAATCATTTAAAACACGTGATGATCACCAGATGTCTGCTTCTATGAACATACCTCGCCGGTATTTGCTATTTCAAGATCATCATCATAGTTCTGGACTTCATTAATGCGGTCGTCTTGATCGAATATCATATCACCCTCTCTAGTATTGTTCAGATATTGGGAGCTGTCATCTTCTTCATTCTGATCATCTGGCCGGCTTAGGGAGCGTATGAGCTCGAACATAGCCTCTTCTCCTTCTCTGCCGGTATTGTTCGCCATAGCTTTTATTTAACTAATCCACAAGAAAATATAGAACAATTTAGTACACATCTCAAATAATAGTACATAATTGATATGCATCTCGAATAATAGTAGATAATATATATGTATCTCGAAAGATAAAAATGAATCATAGTAGATAATTAATATGCATCACCGAATATAATCTCGAATACATTGTCTCGAATATTATCAAATAATATATATATAATCTCGAATATTATTGACTACATTGCTAGCTAGCTAATATAGATCAAATACTATTGAATTATCTAGCTCACTCGCGGTTCCAGAGGCGCGGGCGGTGGACACCCAAAGAGAAGGAACCATCACAGGATCATAGTTCGGGTGAGATCCCCGAAGAACCTGCCAGGTATAGGAGAACCTGACAGCCATAGCAGTCATGTAGCAACGAACGTGCTCGTCCTCCTCCCTAACATGGTGATGTACCACCTCCGGTAGGGAACGCTCCCTCTGCACCAAAAGTAGCCCCGCGAACGCCACCAAAGGAGCTCCGGATCGACGACGGGACCCAGGGATGGGTTGCTCACCAAGCAGCGTGCCCCTGAAGGTAGCACCTCCCAGTGCCAGCCTGGAGGAGCCCAGTCCCGGACATGCCTCCTCTGAAGTAGGATGTCATCTCGAACGGGTCGACGACGAGGATGCGGGTCGGGCATCGTTGACGTCGAGAACAAATACTATATGCAAATGTAATATTTTTTAAATTATTGGATTGTGATTTCTTATATACAAATTTAAAAAAGGATATCATTGCATATGTCAAAAATCATCTATAACTAAAAGTATAATAAACTAATTCATCTAACATTTGACATTAATCTAACATTTCTATCTAATTCATCTAACATTTGACATTCATATATCTAATTCGATCATCTAACAATTTGACATTAATCTAATTCATCTAGCTAAAACTTTGACATTAATCTAATTCACGTAGCTAAAACTTTGACAATAGTCTAACATATATATAACTAAAAGTACAAAAAACTAAAAAATGAAAACAGAAAATAATTAATAAAAATGTGTGTCCGTACTGTGTGTGCGCGCGTGCGGGCGGGCTCGATCGGATGATCGAGGGCGCGGCCATGGCGGAGGGGGCTCACAACGGGGTGGCCGGGGCGGCGATGGGGGCGGCGATGGGCCAGCGGCAACGGGGCGGCGACGACGGCAACAGCGATGGGGATGGGCCGGGGCGCGGCGATGGGGACGGGGGCGGAGACGGGGACGGGGGCGACGACGGGGAGGCGCGCGACGGGGGAGGCGATGGGGGGCGGCGGCGATGTCGAAAGCAGAGAGGAAGAGGGAGAAGAAACTGAAATTTTTGTAAGTGCTATTTATATAGGAGGGACCTTTAGTACCGGTTGGAGCCACCAACCGGTACTAAAGGTCAAATTTGGCCAGTCCAAGCGGTGAGAAGCGACCCCCTTCAGTATCGGGTCGTGGCTGCAACTGGTACTAAAGACCACACCTTTAGTACCGGTTGGAGCCACGATCCGGTACTAAAGGGGGTGCGCTGGCCCAGGTGCGGTGCGCAAGTTTAGTCCCACCTCACTAGCCGAGGGGCGACCGCACTGGTTTATATGCCGCAGTGCGGTAGCTCTCTCGAGGTCCTCTCTAAGCAGGCTCTTGTGGCCTAAACAATCTGTGCTGCCCTGTTGGTCCTACTGGGCTTGCAGGCCTGCATCCTGGCCCAACTATAGGTTGGGTTTCTAGTCGTATGCAGGCCGCCGTGGCCTAGTAGGTGGGCTTTTTTTCTTTTTTTTTTCTTTTTTGCTTTATGTATTTATTTTTATTTATTTCTGAGTTGTTTTTTGTCGTATTTAGAATTTCTTTGTGAATATTGTTGCTTTAGGTACAAAAAATTACAAACTTTCTAGTGCCAGTAGTTTTCAAATTTGATTAGTTTAAATTTGAATTATTTAAAATTTGTGTGAATCACTAGTATGGGAATAACTTTACTTTAAAAATAGATTTTTTAGTGATTCTTTTTTCTTATCTTTAATATTAGCGTGTTTTATCATCAATTTGGTAATAGTTAGGTTATTTAAAAAATTGAAATGCCTTTGTAACATATGAGTTTTCGTCCGAAACCCTGATAGTTCGAAAGAGATTGTCCATTTTGTACACGAAGTGGATCCAGTTTTTGCCGTAACCCTCTCTACCTTTTTGCACATGTTATGTCGGTGAAAAGATGATACCATGCCAACTTTCAACATTTTCAGAGTTCATTTGTACTATTTTTCAATTTCAGGGTCATTTAGCTCAAAAAAATCAGTAGATGCATGAAAATAGCAAATGATGTCAGAAATGGTTGAAAGTTCATGACGTGGCTTTGAATGGTGCACACTAAACGCACAAAAAGTCTAGAGTTGTAATCAGTTAAAAAATGAATTGCCTTTGTAACAGATGAGTTTTCGTCCGAAACCTTGATAATTTGAAAGAGATTGTCCATTCTGTACACGAAGTGCATCTAGTTTTTGTCGTAGCCCTCTCTACTTGTTTGCACATGCTATGTGGGTGAAATGATGATACCATGCCAACTTTCAACCTTTTCAGAGTTCATTTGTAGTGCTTTTCAATTTCAGGGTCATTTAGCTCAAAAAAAAATCATTAAGGTACACATTTGTTTGAAGCACAAAAGTACACGTTTCAAATGCAAAACACATAAGCACCCTAACTATTACAAAGATTCCCTACTGTCTTTGGGTATGAAACTTTTTCTTTGCGTTTGTCCCTTTGCGTCGTAACCATGGACAATCTTCATCATTTAACTGGATGCTCGGGTCAATATTCACTATGAAGGGAGCAATTTCATGAAACTTTTCATAATCTTCTGACATGTCTGTCTTGTCATCCACTCCCATGATGTTTCTTTTCCCTGAAAGAACTATGTGGCGCTTTGGCTCATCGTATGATGTATTCGCTTCCTTATCTTTTCTTTTTCTCGGCTTGGTAGACATGTCCTTCACATAGAAAACATGTGCCACATCATTGGCTAGGACAAATGGTTCGTCTGCGTACGCAAGATTGTTGAGATCCACTATTGTCATTCGGTACTGCGGGTCTTCCTTTACGCCGCCTCCTGTCAGATTGAACCATTTGCGCCAAAACAAAGGGACCTTCAACTCACGTCCATAGTCAAGTTCCCATATCTTCTCTATGTAACCATAATATGTGTCCTTTCCCCTACTGGTTACTGCATCAAAGCGAACACCACTGTTTTGGTTGGTACTCTTTTTTATCTTGGGTGATCATGTAAAATGTATTCCCATTTATCTCACACCCTTTGAAAGTCATTATATTCGAAGATGGTAACTGGGACAGTAAGTACATGTCATCTTCAATAGCGGCGTCATGCATGGCACGTGTCTGCAACCAACCGGCAAAAGCCCTTGTTTGTACACGTGTAATCCAGTCTTTAGGCTGCTCCGGGTATTTGGAGCTTAGAATATTCTTGTGTTCCTCCATATATAGAGCCACCAAGGCGGAGTTTTGTAGAACTGTGTAGTGTGCTTCAATGAGAGAATGCCCGTCCATACATATTATTTGATCCGGTCCTAGCGTGCCATTTCCACCCAGTCTGCCATTATGCCGTGATTCAGGAACAACAATCAGCTTCAGGTCAGGAACAAAGTCAACACAAAACTCAATGACCTCCTCATTTTCATGGCCCTTGGAGATGCTTCCTTCTGGCCTAGCATGGTTATGAACATATTTCTTTAAGACTCCCATGACCCTCTCAAAGGGGAACATATTGTGTAGAAATACAGGACCCAGAATGGCAATCTCTTCGCATAGGTGAACTATGACGTGCGTCATGATATTGAAAAGGATGGTAGGAACACCAACTCGAAACTGACAAGACATTGCACCAAATCATTCTCCAACCTTGGTATGATTTCTGGATCGATTACCTTCTGAGAGATTGCATTGAGGAATGCACACATCTTCACAATGGTTTATCGAATGTTTTTCGGTAGAAGCCCCCTCAATGCAACCGGAAGGAGCGGCGTCATAATCACGTGGCAATCATGAGACTTTAGGTTCTGAAACTTTTTCTCTGCCATATTTATTATTCCCTTTATATTCGACGAGAAGCCAGACGGTACCTTCATACTGAGCAGGCATTCAAAGAAGATTTCCTTCTCTTATTTGGTAAGAGCATAGCTGGCATGACCCTGATGTATGCGGTCCTTTCCATGCATACGTCGTTGGTCCTCCCGTGCCTCCGGAGTATCTTTTGTCTTCTCATACACGCCCAAGAAGCCAAGTAGGGTCACGCAAATATTCTTCGTCACATGCATCACGTCAATTGCAGAGCGGACCTCTCGGTCTTTCCAATAGGGCAGGTACCAAAATATAATTTCTTCTTCCACATGGGTGCACGTCCGTCAGCGTCATTCAGAACAGATTGTCTGCCACGACCCTTTCCAAAGATTACCTTCAACTCCTTGACCATATCGTGTACATCATCATCGGTACGGTGGTGAGGCTTCGTCCGGTGATCTGCCTCACCTTTGAAATGCTTGCCTGTCTTTCTTGCGGAATGCCTGCTTGGAAGAAATTGACGATGTCCCAGGTACACATTATTCTTTCAATTATCCAAATATATATTGTCGGTATCATCCAAACAGTGCGTGCATGTGTGGTATCCCTTGTTTGTCTGTCCTGAAAGGTTACTGAGAGCAGGCCGATCATTGATGGTCACAAATAGCAACGCATGTAGGTCAAATTCTTCATGTTATATGTGCTCATCCCACGCACTTACACCTTTTCCATTCCACAACTATAAGGGTTCTTCAACTAATGGCCTTAGATACACATCAATGTTGTTGTTGGGTTGCTTAGGACCTTGGATGAGCACTGGCATCTAACAAACTTCCGCTTCATGCACAACCAAGGAGGAAGGTTATACATACATAGAGTCACAGGCCAGGTGCTATGGTTGCTGCTCTGCTTCCCAAAGGGATTAATGACATCTGCGCTTAGACCAAACCATACGTTCCTTGCCTCACCTGCAAAGTCCTCCCAGTACTTTCTCTCGGTTTTTCTCCACTGCGTCCCGTCAGCCGGTACTCTCTACTTCCTGTCTTTCTTAGGGTCTTCTCTGTGCTATCACATCGACTTGGCATGCTATTTGTTTTGGAACAAACGTTTCAACCGTGGTATTATAGGAGCATACCACATCACCTTGGCCGGAATCTTCTTCTTGGGGAGCTCACCCTCGACATCACCAAGGTCATCGCGGCTGATCTTATAGCGCAATGCATCGCATACCGGGCACGCGTTCAAATCCTCGTACTCACCATGGTAGCGGATGCAGTCATTAGGGTATGCATGTATCTTCTCCACCTCTAATCCTAGAGGGCAAACAACCTTCTTTGCTTCTTATGTACTCTCGTCCAATTCGTTGTCCTTTGGAAGCATCTTCTTTAACATTATCAACAACTTTCCAAATCCCTTGTCTGATACACCATTCTCTGCCTTCCATTGCAGCAATTCCAGTGTGGTGCCCAGCTTTTTCTTGTCAGCTTCACAATTCGGGTACAACACTTTCTTGTGCTCCTCTAACATGCGTTGCTGAAGGGATCGATATAGTTGACTAGAGGGGGGGGGGTGAATAGGCCACTAATAATTTTTAGCTTTTCTTTGCCAAATTAAACTTTGCATCAAAGTTGGTTGTCTAGATATGCAACTAGGTGAGCAACCTATATGATGCAACAACAACAACAATCACACAAGCAAGCAAGGATACAACACAATATAAGCTTGCACAAGTAAAGGTGAGAGATAACCAAGAGTGGAGTCGGTGGAGACAAGGATGTGTTACCGAAGTTCCTTCCCTTTGAGAGGAAGTACGTCTCTATTGGAGCGGTGTGGAGGCACAATGCTCCCCAAGAAGCCACTGGGGCCACCGTATTCTCCTCACGCCCTCACACAATGCGAGATGCCGTGATTCCACTATTGGTGCCCTTGGAGGCGGCGACCGAACCTTTACAAGCAAGGTTGGGGCAATCTCCACAACTTAATGGAGGCTGCCAATGACACCACGAAGCTTCACCACAATGGAATATGGCTCCGCGGTGACCTCAACCATCTAGGGTACTCAAACACCCAAGAGTAACAAGATCCGCAAGGGATTAGTGGGGGAATCAAATTTCTCTTGGTGGAAGTGTAGATCGGGGCCTTCTCAACCAATCCGTAGAGAATCAACAAGTTTGATTGGCTAGGGAGAGATCAGGCGAAAATGGAGCTTGGAGAAACAATGGAGCTTAGGGATGGAAGAGGTGGTCAACTTGGAGAAAAAGAGCCCCCTTAAATAGTGAGAGGAAAAATCCAACCGTTACCCACTTACTCAGCCCGTGACATGCGGTACTACCACACAACCATGCCATACCGCCGCACAGGCTTGTAGTACTACCGCAAGGCACTACGGTACTACCGCGTGCGCGGTAGGAGCCGTACGAGGCCCTATTGCGCTGAAGCAACGAGCGGTAGAACCGCCAGAGCGGTACTACCGCAAGGCAGGGTTTTTCTAGGCTGGGATGGCACGGACTAATAAAATTACATCCGTGGCTACTTCCGCTGACTTTTGATCTGTGCAAAAATCCGACACGGTTCTACCACGTGCAGGGAGCGCTACTACCGCGTAGGGTGCGGATGTAAAAAATTACTTCCGCTCCTACTACTACATGTGTTATTGTGCTGGGCTAGAGGCCACGGTACTACCGCACCCAAGGAGCGGTACTATCGCATGGCACCGTACTACCGCGTCCCTGGCCGGCACTGCTACGTCTTGAGCTTGCGTTGGTTTTCCTCGAAGAGGAGAGGGTGATGCAGCAAGTGTAGCGTAAGTATTTCCCTCAGTTTTGAGAACCAAGGTATCAATCCAGTAGGAGGCTCCTCAAAAGTCCCACGCACCTACACAAACAAACTGAGAACTCGCAACCAACGCAATAAAGGGTCTGTCAATCCCTTCACCACCACTTGCAAAAGTGAGATCTGATAAAGATAGTATGATAAAATAAATATATTTTTGGTATTTTATAATATAGATGCAAATAAAAGTAGATTGAAAGCAAATATGATAAGAGATAGACCCGGGGGCCATAGGTTTCACTAGAGGCTTCTCTCAAGATAGCAAAAGTATTACGGTGGGTGAACAAATTACTGTCGAGCAATTGATAGAAAAGCGCATAGTTATGAGATTATCTAGGCATTATCATGTATATAGGCATCACGTCCATAACAAGTAGACCGACTCCTGCCTTCGTCTACTACTATTACTCCACACATCGACCGCTATCCAGCATGCATCTAGAGTATTAAGTTCATAAGAACAGAGTAACGCATTAAGCAAGATGTGAAAGTGCGTTATATCGACTAGAGTGGGGGTGAATAGGCGATTTTTATGAATTCTTCACTGAGGAATTTGCCGGTGACAAAATTCCTTACTTAAGAACTACTAGTAGCAGAATAAGTACTCAGAAGTAAGCATAACAGGATACAAGCATGGTCATCATGATGAAATGAAGACTAGCATAGAGTATAGAAAGCATAAAAACAGGATAACAAGATGAAGACAAACAGACTGAAGAAATTGAACTGAGGAATTTGAGGAAGTCTTCAGTCAAAGTCTTCAAGCACAGATATGAACAAACATTCAACACAGTAATGAGGAAATGAAAGGGTTGAGGAAATATAACCAGTTAAGTTGGTGAAGACGATGATTTGGTAAACCAGTTCCAACTGTTGTCTCAGTTGTACATCTGGTTGGAGTGGCTGAGTATTTAAACTCGAGGACACGCAGTCCCGGACACCTAGTCTCTGAGCCGCAACTCAGGACACCCAGTCCTCACCGTATTCTCCTTGAACTAAGACCACGCAGGCCTCGTCCAATCACTCGTGGTAAGTCTTCAGGTGACTTCCAAACGTTCACGCAGTCTTCAAAGGTAACAAGCGTCGGATCCACGTAGGATCAATTTCTTCAGTGATGCTCAATCACTTTGGGTTTGTGGGGGTTTGGTTTTGGGATTTTCCTCACTTGATGATTTTCGCTCAAAGTCCTCGGAGAATGGGTTGCTCTCAAATGACAAGTGTCAAGTTCTCTCGGAGCAGCCAACCAACTAGTGGTTGTAGGGAGCGGCTATTTATAGCCTAGGGAGCAGCCCGCCATGATAAGACATAAATGCCCTTCAATGATATGACCGTTAGGTTGATAAGATATTTTGGACAGCCGCGCGCAGCACAGCAACGGTCGGAAATTTGACCCTCAAATTCCTCAGGGCTATCATGTTCCTCACTGTGTAGGCAATTCGCACTGGCGAATTCCTAACTCCTCAGTCAGAGCAAAGTCATCAGTGACCAGAAGAACTGCGTCTCTGTCACAGAAGAACTTGACTGAACTATATGAGATTTCCAATGGCTTCACTCGAAGGGATTGGTAGGTGTAGGATTTTGAGTTGAGCATCACATGGAAATTTTTCCTTAGTATTTCCTCGACCCCCTTTAATAGTACGGTGTTTCCTATGACTCAAGAAAGAGAAAATGAAACTACGAAAACAAAAGTCTTCATGCTTCATGTTCCTCAAGTGAATATCAAGTCTTCAAGGTCACACCATTTTCTTCACTTTCAAAGTCTTCAGAAAGTCTTCAGAATATCAAAGTCTTCAGTCGAAGAACTTCATTTTTACGGGTCGACTTTCTCTGTAAATATCAAACTCCTCATAGACTTATAGACCTGTGTACACTCACAAATGCATCAGTCCCTTAACCTATAAGTCTTCAATACACCAAAATCACTAAGGGGCACTAGATGCACTTACAATCTCCCCCTTTTTGGTGATTGATGACAAAATAGGTTAAGTTTTCAACGGGGATAAACATATGAAGTGTAAATACTGATATTGAGGAATTTGATTGCAAGATATAGAAGAACTCCCCCTGAATATGTGCATAGTGAGGAATTTGCTTTTGAGGCAATGCACATTTGAAGAATTGAATCATGGAGATCTCCCCCTATATCTTGTAATTCGTACACGCATTTGATATATAATATGAAGAATTTGAAATGCATGATGAAATATGGTGCCTGATGAAATGCAGCATGCGTGCAATGATTTTAATGAGGAATAAGCATGCCAAAAGCATCAAAAGTATCAGAGCACAGTGCATCAAAAGTATCAGAGCACTATGCACCTTCCAAAAGTATCAGGGCACCATCGGGTTTAAGATTACAACTCGATCCAGTAAAAAGTTTCGGAAGAATGAGAGTTGTATCTTAACAAAAAAACGCCCATAATATAAACCCGCTTGAAGACTAACTCAGATTTCTCCCCCTTTGTCATCAAATGACCAAAAGGATCAAAACTGAGGACTAACGCCCCTGAAGAATTTCAAGTTGATGGAGGAGCGCCAGCATTGTCGGGGTTGTTTGTTGGAGTAGGGCCTGCCGCAGTGTCGTCCAAATCTTCATGCTCATCAGTTTCACACGATGAAGAATAAGAGCTGGCCACCAGATCAGGAACTTTGACTCTCTTGAATTTCTTCGGAGGAGGTGCAGACCAGTCAAATGCTTCCTGGAGACCCATAGTCTTCAGTTCTTCCGCGCTATAGACATGTGTGAGAACAGCCCAGGTGCGATTGAGGGTTTCATGAAGGTGATAATGATTTTTCTTCACTGCATTATGTGTTGAGGTCATGTTGTGAAGAACGGCAGCAAACTGACGCTTTACCCATTTATGATGGCGATCAACCTTTTGATGAAGACTGAGGAGTAGCTCACAGTCAGTCATCACCCTGGGTGCTATGGCTTGAGGATTTTGCTTAGCTGAGGTATTTGCGGCAGTGTCATGTGTAGCAGAGTCGTCATTGGTGGAGTAAGATGTAGCCAGACGAAATTGACCATCCAATGGACGAATGCCTTCATCGATGACAGCAGCTGCCTTGCCTTTGTCATCAGATGATGAAACTAGTCGCTTGAGCACTTCAATGGGAGGCAAGTAGCTACCATGGTTTAGAGTGTCAGCTTTGTAATTCAGTGAAGATCTTGCCCTTATGAATCTCATGATCCAAGGCGCATAGGGCTTCAGCTCGAATGGTGACATAGCAACATTTGCCAGAGCCCTCATGAAGAAATTATGGAAGTTGACGGGAACGCCATGAATGATGTTGAAAAGCATATTCTTCATGATGCCAACGACATCTTCATCCTTTGAGTCGTGGCCTTTGATAGGGCTCATTGTCTTCGCCAGGATGCGATAGACAGTCCGAGGCACATATAGCAATTCCTTGACGAGGAATTTGGTTCGTGGGGCCTGCCCTGGCTTCAAAGGCTTCATGAGCACTTGCATATAATGATTCGTCAGTTCAGTGTCATTGTAGATGCAACGTGCACTGTCATGGGGAGGATCAAGAGGAAGGACACGAAGCAATTCATTGCTGGTGCCTTATAATGAGTGTTTTCAGTGATCCAATCCAACACCCATGAATTGACATCTTCAGCATCTCCGGTGATATGCAGTGTGGCGTAGAACTGAAGAATGAGTTCTTCATTCCAATCACAGATATCAGTGCAGAAATTTAGTAGTCCTGCATCGTGAATAACACTGAGAACTGGCTCGAAGCACGGCAGAGATTCCATATCCACATGAGGAATATGTTCATGATCAAAGATTTTGTCCTTGTCAAAGAGCATCGAGGAATAGAAGTTGGCTTGACTAGCAGTGCAGAAACGCCTCTTCCTTATGCGAGCAGAGTCATATGGATTATAATCAGTGAAGAACACATGCTCAGAGAAGAAGTCTTCATTTGCTTGTTGGAGAACGGATTCTTCTGCTTGGGCAGAGGAGTGTCAGTGATTTGCAGCACAACCTCAGGAATCGCGAGCTCAGGTACTTCAGGCTGAGGAATTTCTGGTTCCTCTTCTTGTGCAGCTTGAGGATCAACAACAACAGGTTCTTCAGCACTAGCGGCTGGAATTTCTTCATGAACAGAAGGAGTGGGATGAGTTTCTTCAGAGCCCATCTGAACTGCGGTTGCCGGGGACTAAGGAATCTGTTCGATCGGTGTGAATGGAGGAGTATTGGGATGCTGACTTTCCCAAAAGTCATCATTCATCACTGGTGTAGTGCATCCAATATCCACATCTTCATCTTCATTTTCAATTTCCTCAACACCAGCCTCTTCAGCTGTGAACTGAGGCATAGGTGAGGAAACGACTGGCGTTGAAGGGAATGCTTCCACTTCAATTTCATCATCAAGCTGCTCTGACGTAGCAGCAGAATGATTTTCTTCATCAGATCTGCTTGGGATCTTGTAGTCTTCTCCATAAGGAACAATTTCCTTTGATGACATGGAGGAAATCGGAACGGCATCAATAGGATTTTCAAGAGAGCTGGTCATTGGCTTCATTTTCTTCGCAGCCGAAGAATTTGATGCAGCTGATGCCTTCCTTTTCTTCACTGCAACTCGCTCTGCAGCCTTGGTCTTCTTCACTTCATAGGCAGAAGGAAGAATTGGAGTTGGTGTAGGCGCTGGAGGAGCTGAGGACTTTGGTTGATTTTCTTCAGGCGCAACTGATGCAGTTGGCCTGATCTCTTCAGTTTCTTCAGGCGCACCACTAGTGGATTCCCTGGAATTTCATCAGCGGCTGAGATGGAGTCATCACCCCTGGAACTTGTATTTTCATCAGCAGGCTGAAAGTCATCAGCGGTGCTGGCATGTTCTTCAGCAGGCTGAGCAGAGTCTGCAGCCTGAGGATTTTCTTGTTGCGATGGGGCTGCAACAGTTGTCATTTTCTTCGTCAGGTTGACGAATCTCACTTTGGCTCCTTGCCAATCAGCATTGTATGCATCAAAGTCTTTGCTGAGGGCTTGGATTTCTGATTGAGCCTAGAGAAGTTCTTTAGGTGTCAGTCTGACAACATTCTTCTTCAGAAGCTTCTCCTTTCTAGATTGAGCTCTCTTTATCTCTCTTGCCTTCTCATATTTCCATTTCTCTTGAGTGATGAAATGGGTCATCATGTGACTTTGACCGGGAGTCAGAGGCAGATCAGGCATTGGAGTGTTCGGATCCTTGTGCCAGAGATCAATGTAATCAAGGATTTTCCTCGGATCCAAAAGCAGCGGCACAGATGTGCCTTTGGCTCTAGCGGCCTTCACTTGTCTGTCTCTGATGATTTCTGCAAGTTCTTCATCAGAAGCCTCATCATCAGAGGGCACTTGGAATGCAACCTGTTTCTTCCTTGGACTTGGCCGAGGACCGCGTCCAGCTATTGCTTTTGTCTTCAACAGAGTGGGGCCTGATGAGGACATTGGTGCAGCTGAGGAACTTGCTGAGACACCAGAAGCAAGTGAAAAACCAGTAGTCCTTTGGCATGTAGCCAGATGCACAGGAGTTGAGGACTTTGGTGGAGCAGTAGTGGTCTGAGGAATTTGCCGTGAGGGCATAGCTGAGGAACTTGGCCGTGAGGGCGCTGTTGGTGAAGCACTTGGCTTGCGAGCAGGCTTCTTTGGCATTGATTTCCTCGGCTTGACCGAGGCCTCAGTAGCAGCAGCAGTAGCAGAATCCTCATTGAATTTCCTCACTGCCTCCTTGGCTTGTTTTGCCAATTTAGCTTGGCGCCTAGCCCATTCTTCAGGAAAGTCCTCACCACGCTTGATGCTGGTGGGATCAGCTACTTGGCCAGGTGCCAATGGAGCTCTTGGGCATGGAGGATTTAAGGCGAATTTCTTCATGTACTTTGGAGTAACATATCGATATTCCCTCCATTCTCGTGCCCATCTCCGTTCAATCCTCTGAATGCGCACTTTGCGCTGATTTTTGTTCTCTCTGCCAAACTTGGCTTCATCAGGTGTGCAATAATCCTTGTATATGTCATCAGGGATTTCGAAAGCAGTCATGACCTCAGGTTTCTTTCCTCCTTTCTGCGGTCTCTTTCCTTCAGCCATATTCTTCAGATGAGGAATTTGAACAATAGAGCACTCTGAAGAAGTATGCAGTTTTTCTTCAAGGAATGCTGCAAATGAGTTAAGTTGATGAGAACCTAGTGATTCGGCAGCGGACATGAGTACCTGTGAACAGAGTGTAGGTGCGAGGAATTTGGAGAGGTCATATGCGTTCTCAGAAGGTTTTTCGAAAAGACAAGTTTTGAGGAATTTGACCAGTTGAGCCTTGAGGAATTTCACTAAGCGTTCGTGTCTTAGGTTCCAGAGTTGTACAGATCGAAGATCCACACAATTGAGGAATCTTGAAGAAAATGAGTTCTTAGAGAAATGGATCAAGAGCATACAGTGTGTGAGGTGTTCAGATGTGTGAAGATTTGAAGAATAAAACACCTTTGAAGATTTTCAGGAAAGCTTGAGAATCAAAGTGAGTAATAAAAGTAACTTTTAGTTACCCGAAATGAAGAACATGACGAACTGAGATGAACAGAGGTGAAGTTCATCAAGTTAGATCTCCCACGCCCTAACTTGGCAGAAGGAGATAGCTACAGCGGCGGCAGAGTGAAGATTTCCGCAACCGGCGCGAGTACGACGGCGACGAGGTCGAGGCAGCGAAGCTCTTCCTCACCGGCGACGATGAAGTAGCGGCAGCGCTAGTGTTTGAGGAGCTCGAGCGAGAGACAGCGACCGAGCGGAGTAAATGAAGTGAGGAAGGGGAGAGGGGTATTTATAGCCACGGTAAAAACTGTTCGCCCGAAGATTTTGGGACGAACATGCCCCTGCCCTTTCTCCTTCACGCGACATGTGTCACACACGTACTGTGCAGATGAGATCATGTAAGATCGTGGGTGATTATAATAATGCATCATGGGATGCGTAACGGTTTGAGCGGTAAAACCGAAAATCTGGATAAGATTTGTTTTAAAGTTTCGTTCGCAATTTCTTCAGCTGACAAGAACACAGTGAAGACTTTGAAAGAGTTTCAAATAGAACGCACATGAAGAATTTTTTAATAGATTGGGTTGAGTATAGCATAGAGGGGGAAGGGTCCGATCACATTCACTTAGCGGAAAACGCAACTTGAAGAAATAGCCATAAGTGAATGCTGTAGAGGACATAAACTCATATATATCTATAGCCAATGAAGAAAAACGACGGAAGCAGTGAAAATTTTGCAAAGTTGAAGAATTTGAAAAACTGAAGAATTTCAAAAATGAGGAAAAACTCAAATTGAAGATTTTCAAATTTTTGTGGTGGCGAGACCCACCGTATAAGAATGATGATTTCAGACACCGCGTACAATTGTCGTAGGGTTCTGAGAATCAAATTCTTCATTAATTTCTTCACACTTAGAGTGTTATTCTTCATTGATTGAAGAAAACCGTTTCTTCATGTGTTGCACATCTAAGTCATCAATTCTGCATAAGGGTTAGGATGTGTGCCCTTTTCAAAGAACATTCAAAGATTCTAAGATATTTAGCTCACACCGCAACTTGCTAAATCTCTTCTCATCCAAGGGCTTAGTGAAGATATCAGCCAACTGTTCTTCAGTCTTCACATGCTCGATGGAGATGTCGCCCTTCAACACATGATCACGAAGAAAATGATGACGAATCTGGATGTGCTTTGTCTTCGAGTGCTGAACTGGGTTGTGAGCAATTTTGATTGCACTCTCATTGTCGCAGAGGAGAGGCACATTCTTCACGTTGACGCCATAGTCCTTGAGGGTTTGCTTCATCCAAAGCAGTTGAGCACAGCATGAGCCAGCAGCAATGTATTCAGCTTCAGCAGTAGACAGTGATACGCAGTTCTGTTTCTTCGAGGACCAACAGACCAAAGATCGTCCGAGGAAATAACAAGTGCCAGATGTTGACTTGCGGTCCACACGATCACCTGCATAGTCAGAGTCAGAATATCCAATGAGATCAAAAGCAGAGACCTTGGGGTACCATAATCCTAGTGTTGGTGTGTGAGCTAGATATCGAAGAATATGCTTCACAGCCTTATGGTGTGATTCCTTCGGTGCAGCTTGAAATCGGGCACACATGCAAACACTAAGCATTATATCAGGCCTAGATGCACATAAGTACAATAAAGAACCAATCATGGAGCGGTATACCTTTTGATCGAAGTCAATACCATTTTCATTAGTGCATAGATGGCCATTTGTGGGCATAGGGATTTTGACACCTTTGCAATCTTGCATGCCGAATTTCCTCAGTACATCTTTGAGGTATTTCTCCTGAGATATGAATATGCCATTGCGCTGCTGATGGATTTGAAGACCTAAGAAGAATTTCAACTCTCCCATTATAGATATTTGATATTCTTCACTCATCATATAGGCAAATTCATCACTATAACGTTGGTTAGTACAGCCAAAGATAATATCATCAACATATATTTGGCACACAAACAGTTCACCATCATAAGATTTAGTAAAGAGAGTTGGGTCGAGTGAACCGGGTGTGAAGCCATTCTTCACGAAGAATTCCTTCAATGTATCATACCACGCCCGTGGAGCTTGCTTGAGGCCATAGAGGGCCTTATTGAGTCTGAAGACTTTGTCAGGATTCTTTGGATCTTCAAAACCTGGGGGTTGAGCAACATATACTTCTTCCTCAAGCTTACCATTGAGGAATGCACTTTTCACATCCATTTGATATAAGATGATATCATGATGGTTAGTGTAAGCAAGTAATATGCGAATAGCCTCAAGTCTAGCAACAGGTGCAAAAGTTTCATCGAAATCAATTCCTTCAACCTGTGTGTAGCCTTGAGCTACTAGTCGTGCCTTATTCCTCACCACAAGGCCATTTTCATCTTGCTTGTTGCGGTAGATCCACTTTGTGCCAATGATATTATGCTTGCGAGGATCTGGGCGATTGACCAATTCCCAGACATTGTTTAGCTCAAACTGATGTAATTCTTCTTGCATAGCCTGAATCCACTCCGGCTCCAGAAATGCTTCATCTACCTTAGTGGGCTCTGTGATAGAGACAAAAGCATAGTGCCCACAAAAGTTAGATAAATGTGAAGCTTTTGAGCGTGTGAGAGGACCTGGTGCGCTAATGTCATCGATGATCTTCTCCACTTGCACTTCTTTTGCAACGCGAGGATGAGCTGGTTGTCACTAAGGATTTTGATCAGCATTCTCTTCAGCACCATTTTCCTCATCATGTTCTTTAGGTGCATCAGCTCTACGTTCTTCATGAACAGGAATGAATTCTTCAGCAGATTCTTCAGTAGGAATGACATCCTCAGTTGCCTTGAGCTTGATAGCATCCTCAGGTGCTGGTTCATCTAACACAGAAGGTAGGTGCTCTCTTTGCGAGCCATTAGTTTCACCGAACCGCACATCTACAGTGTCAACAATCTTGTGAAGAACAATGTTGAAGACTCTGTAGGTGCGTGAGTCCTTTCCGTAACCAAGCATAAAACCTTCATGTGCTTTCGGTGCAAATTTAGAGTTGTGGTGAGGATCTCTAATCCAACATTTAGCACCGAAGACTTTGAAATAACTCACATTGGGTTTCTTGTTAGTGAGGAGTTCATAGGCCGTTTTCTTGAAGAATTTGTGAAGATATACTCTGTTGATGATGTGGCACGCAGTATCAATTGCATCAATCCAAAAACGCTGAGGCGTTTTGTATTCATCAAGCATAGTGTGAGCCATCTCAACAAGAGTTCTGTTCTTGCGCTCCACGATGCCGTTTTGCTGAGGAGTATAGGGAGCAAATAACTCATGAGTAATACCAAGTTCATCAAGATAGGCATCAAGACCGGAATTCTTGAACTCAGTTCCATTGTCACTTCTGATGTGCTTGATCTTCACACCAAAGTTGGTTGAAGCCCTCGAGGAAAATTGTTTGAAGACTTCCTGCACTTCATGTTTGTAAGTAACAATGTGTACCCATGTATATCGAGAATAATCATCAACAATGACAAAACCATATAGAGATGCATCATTAGTGACTGCTGAGTAATGGTTAGGTCCGAATAGGTCCATGTGAAGCAATTCGAATGGACGGGTAGTGGTCATGATAGTCTTCGCTGGATGCTTGGCCTTGGTCATTTTTCCAGCTTCACAGGCTCCGCATAAGTGATCGTTGAGGAATTTGACATTCTCAATGCCAATGATATGCTTCTTCTTTGCAAGCGTGTTCAAATTCCTCATGCCCGCGTGACCAAGTCGTCGATGCCATAGCCAGCCTTCTGAAGCTTTTGCAAGTAGACACGTGGCTGGTTGTGGTCCTGTAGAGAAATCAACAATATACAAATCTCTTCTCCTAAAGCCTTCGAAGACTTTGGAATTGTCAGCTTCCATAATCACAACACAGCGATACTTGCCAAAGACAACAACCATATCAAGATCACAAAGCATTGAGACTGACATGAGATTGTATCCTAAGGACTCAACAAGCATGACTTTGTCCATGTGTTTATCCTTAGAGATTGCAACCTTACCAAGACCCAATACCTGACTTTTGCCTTTATCAGCAAAGATGATATGCTTCAGAGGTGACGGTGATAAGGGAGCATCCATCAATAGATTCTTGTCACCAGTCATGTGATTCGTACATCCACTATCGAGGACCCATTCAGTAGTTTTGGGTTGATCATCCTGCAGATGAATTAGTGTAGCTTACAATCTCATATGCTTCATCAGTGAAGAATATGATATCAAGTTCATCAGATGAATTTCATCAAGCAGTAAACAGATATAGCAGTATGAGGACGTGTGAAATGAAAGTTCATTTCATCATTATTCTCTTGCGTCCTTTCAGGCAATTTCGTCAGGTCCCCAGCAAATTCTTCAGACGTTAAAGCACGTCTGGAGACCTGACCCTGCAGAAGAGATTAGTTCTTTTTCTTCACCACCCACATCTGGAGGGGCGGCAAAGAATTCATCACTCTGCGAGCACCATATGAGAAAGGTGGCAAAGATGCCAAACCATTTCGTTTCACATAAGAGGGGTTAGGGTAAGCATATGAATAAGTAGAGTAATTCTTCGAGGACTTATGAACATAATGGTTTGAAGAATAATGCACATATTCATAGCCCTTAGCTCTACCCTGCGAGACAGAGTTATTAGCACAATGATAATCATATGAGGACTTTGATCCTTTTGAGGAATTTGATCCATGTGAGGAATTTGGTCCGTATGAGGACTTAGATCCATATGAAGAGTTTTGTCCATATGAAGAATTTGATCTGGGGTTCCTGTTCTTCACAGGTGGTGTCATGAGGACATTCACCTGAAGACTTTCAAGGCACTTCTTTGGAACCCAGATTTTCTTCATAGGGGAACCGTTCCTGCAGTTAGTGCCAACATATCTAGCAAATACTTCACCATTCTGATTTTTGAACAGTTTATAGTTGGAGTCAGATGACTCATCAGAAGAATGAGGAGATTCACATGTAAAGCCAGATAAGTTAGATGGATCAACTGGAGGTCCCTTTGCAGCAACCCATGAGGTTTTGGGGTACTACTCAGGCTTCCAATATGTCCCATCAGCATTGAGTTTCCTCTCAAAGGCAATACCCTCTTTCCTAGGGTTTCTGTTGAGGATCTGCTTTTTAAGAACATCACAAAGAGTCTGATGCCCTTTGAGGATTTTGTACATGCCTGTCATGTACAATTCCTTCAGCCCTGCATTGTCAGTGATACTTGCAATGTCCTCAGATGAGGAATTAGTGATAGCAGAGGCAGATGAAGAATTTGTAACAGTTGAAGCATTTGAACATTCAGGTGAAGAATTAGCAGATTCACGTTCAATGCACTTTAAGCATGGAGGAACAAATTCTTCCTGAGAAGCACTGATTTGCTGAGCTAGTAATGAATCGTGCTCCTTCTCAAGATCTTCATAACACACTCTTAGCTTTTCAAGATCTTCCTTTCTTTGAAGAGATTCAAGAGAAAGCTTCTCGTGATCTTGCTTTTCTTGAAGAAATTCATAAGAAAGTTTCTCATGATCAGATAAGAGAGTGTTATGATGACTTTGAAGGTTATCAAACCTAGACTGAAGTCTCTGAAGATTTTCAGTCAGGGCTTTAGTGCGATCCATTTCTTCACCCAACATATCATCACTTTTGTCTAGCATGTTTTGAACCTTCTCAAAAGCCCTTTGTTGTTTCATAGCAATCTTAGCAAGTTTAGAGTAGCTGGGCTTGAGATCCTCATCAGATTCATTTTCACTAGATTCAGAGGAGTTGTATTTGAGTACCTTTGCACCTTTTGCCATGAAGCAATAGGTGGGAGCGTAGTCATCATTATCTTCATCAAGCTTGTCGGTTGAGTCAGTTTCTTCAGTGTTGAAGATGGACTTGCTGACGAAAGCAGTAGCGAAAGCCAGACTCGCCACACCAGATTCAGATTCTTCAGACGCCTCCTCTTCATCATTTTCCTTAGATTCAGTTTCAGAGTCCATTTCCTTGCCAATGAATGCTCGAGCCTTCTTGGATGTGCTCTTCTTGTGAGATGAAGAGTTCGAGGATTTTGATGACGAAGATTTTGATGATTTCTTCTTTTTCTTCGCATCATCAGAACTGTAATCCTTGTATTTCTTCTTCTTCATTTCCTTTTCCCACTGAGGACAATCTTGAATATAATGACCAGGTTTCTTGCATTTGTGGCACAGTCTTCTCTTATAGTCACTGGATGAGGAATCACTGTTTCTTGAGGATTTTCCAAAGCGACCACGTCTTGAGAACTTCTGGAATTTCTTCACGAGCAGTGCTAGCTCCTGGCTCAATTCTTCAGGATCACCAAGGCTACTACCAGAATCCTCATATTCAGAGTCAGATACAGCCTTGGCCTTCAGGGCACGTGGTTTGCCATAGTTTGAACCATAGAGATCTCTCTTTTCAGCAAGCTGGAACTCGTGAGTATTTAGCCTTTCAAGGATATCGGCAGGATCAAGAGACTTGTAATCAGCACGTTCTTGTATCATTAGTCCCAGAGTGTCAAATGAGGAATCAAGCGATCTCAACAGTTTCTTCACCACTTCATGATCAGTGATGCCAGTGGCACTGAGGGCTTGAAGCTCATTTGAGATGTCAGTGAGGCGATCAAAGGTTTGTTGGACATTTTCGTTGACGAGTCTTTTGAAGCGGTTGAAGAGATTCCGAAGAACATCAACTCGAGAGTCACGCTGAGTTGAGACTACTTCATTCACTTTGGACAGCCTATCCCAGATAATCTTAGCAGTTTCCAAAGCACTCACTCTTCCATACTTTCCTTTACTTAGATGGCCACATATGATATTCTTCGCTTGAGAATCGAGTTGCTTGAATCTCTTCACATCGGTAGCGTTCAGTGAGGGTGTGATAGAGGGGACACCATTTTCCACAACATACCAGAGATCGTTGTCAATTGCCTCAAGATGCATTCGCATCTTGTTCTTCCAGTTGGGGTAGTCCGTCCCATCAAAGGTAGAACACCCAGCCGAGACCTTGATCATACCTGCGGTCGACATAACTAAAACTCCAGGCGGTTAAACCAAAATCACAGAGAACAAGGGAGTCCCTTGCTCTGGTACCAATTGAAAGTGCGTTATATCGACTAGAGGGGGGGTGAATAGGCGATTTTTATGAATTCTTCACTAAGGAATTTGCCGGTGAGGAAATTCCTTACTGAAGAACTACTGGCAGCGGAATAAGTACTCAGAAGTAAGCATAACAGGATACAAGCATGGTCATCATGATGAAATGAAGACTAGCACAGAGTACAGAAAGCGTAAACACAGGATAACAAGATGAAGACAAACAGACTGAAGAAATTGAACTGAGGAATTTGAGAAAGTCTTCAGTCAAAGTCTTCAAGCACAGATATGAACAAACATTCAACACAGTAATGAGGAAATGAAAGGGTTGAGGAAATAGAACTAGTTAAGTTGGTGAAGACGATGATTTGGTAAACCAGTTCCAACTGTTGTCTCAGTTGTACGTCTGGTTGGAGCGGCTGAGTATTTAAACTCGAGGACACACAGTCCCAGACACCCAGTCTCTGAGCCGCAACTCAAGACACCCAGTCCTCACCGTATTCTCCTTGAACTAAGACCACGCAGGCCTCGTCCAATCACTCGTGGTAAGTCTTCAGGTGACTTCCAAACCTTCACAGACTTGGTCACTCGGCAATCCACAATTCCTCTTGGATGCTCTAGACCTTGACGCCTAACCGTCTGGAAGAAGCACAGTCTTCAAAGGTAACAAGCGTCGGATCCACGCAGGATCAATTTCTTCAGTGATGCTCAATCACTTTGGGTTTGTGGGGGTTTGGTTTTGGGATTTTCCTCACTTGATGATTTTTGCTCAAAGTCCTCGGATGATGGGTTGCTCTCAAATGACAAGTGTCAAGTTCTCTCGGAGCACCCAACCAACTAGTGGTTGTAGGGGGCGGCTATTTATAGCCTAGGGAGCAGCCCGACATGATAAGACATAAATGCCCTTCAATGATATGACCATTAGGTGGATAAGATATTTTGGACAGCCGGCGCGCAACACAGCAACGGTCGGAAATTTGACTCTCAAATTCCTCAGGGCTATCATGTTCCTCACTGTGTAGGCAATTCGCACTGGCGAATTCCTAACTCCTCAATCAGAGCAAAGTCATCAGTGACCAGAAGAACTGCGTCTCTGTCACTGAAGAACTTGACTGAACTGTATGAGATTTCCAATGGCTTCACTCGAAGGGATTGGTAAGTGTAGGATTTTGAGTTGAGCATCACATGGAAATTTTTCCTTAGTATTTCCTCGACCCCCTTTAATAGTACGGTGTTTCCTATGACTCAAGAAAGAGAAAATGAACCTACGAAAACAAAAGTCTTCACGCTTCATGTTCCTCAAGTGAATATCAAGTCTTCAAGGTCACACCATTTTCTTCACTTTCAAAGTCTTCAGAAAGTCTTCAGAATATCAAAGTCTTCAGTCGAAGAACTTCATTTTTAGGGGTCGACTTTCTCTGTAAATATCAAACTCCTCATAGACTTATAGACCTGTGTACACTCACAAACGCATCAGTCCCTTAACCTATAAGTCTTCAATACACCAAAATCACTAAGGGGCACTAGATGCACTTACAAGATGACATGATGTAGAGGGATAAACTCAAGCAATATGATATAAATCCCATCTTGTTATCCTCGATGGCAACAATACAATACGTGCCTTGCAACCCTTTCTGTCACTGGGTAAGGACACCGCAAGATTGAACCCAAAGCTAAGAACTTCTCCCATGGCAAGAAAGATCAATCTAGTAGGCCAAACCAAACTGATAATTCGAAGAGACTTGCAAAGATAACTCAATCATACATAAAAGAATTCAGAGAAGATTCAAATATTATTCATAGATAAACTTGATCATAAACCCACAATTCATCGGATCTCGACAAACACACTGCAAAAAGAGTTTACATCGAATAGATCTCCACAAGAGAGGGGGAGAACATTGTATTGAGATCCAAAAAGAGAGAAGAAGCCATCTAGCTAATAACTATGGACCTGTAGGTCTGTAGTAAACTACTCACAACTCATCGGAGGGGCAAGGATGTTGATGTAGAGGCCCTCCGTGGTTGATTCCCCCTCCGGCAGAGTGCCGGCGAAGGCTCCAAGATGAGATCTCGCAGATACAGAAGGTTATGGCGGTGGAAATTGTGTTTTGTGGTGCCCCTGGATGTTTTCGGGGTATGTAGGTATATATAGGAGGAAGAAGTACGTCGGTGGCCGCCCGAGGGGCCCACGAGACAAGGGGGCGCGCCCTACAGGGGGGGCAGCCTCATATCTCGTGGAGCCCTCGGCTGCTTCTTGACATGCACTCCAAGCTCTCCGGATCACGTTCATTCCAAAAATCACGCTCCCGAAGGTTTCATTCCGTTTGGACTCCGTTTGATATTCCTTTTCTTTGAAATACTGAAATAGGCAAAAAAACAGCAATATGGGCTGGGCCTCTGGTTAGTAGGTTAGTCCCAAAAATGATATAAATGTGTAAAATAAAGCCCGTAAACATCAAAAAGGGGTAATATAATAGCATGGAACAATCAAAAATTATAGATACGTTGGAGACGTATCAAGCATCCCCAAGCTTAATTCCTGCTCGTCCTCGAGTAGGTAAATGATAAAAAGAGAATTTTTGATGTGGAATGCTACCTAGAATAATTTATAATGTAATATTATTTATTGTGGCATGAATGTTCAGATCCAAATTATTCAAAATAAAAGTTCATATTGACAAAAGAAGTAGTAACACTTCAAGCATACTAATCAAAGTAATCATGTCTTCTCAAAATAACATGGCAAAAGAAAGTCCATCCCTACAAAATCATATAGTTAGCCTATGCTTCATTTTCGTCACACAAAGATGTTCTCAACTTCTATACCCCCGATGACAAGCCAAGCAATTGTTTCATACTTAAATAATCTCAAACTTTTTCAATCTTCATGCAATACATGAGCGTGAGCCATGGATATAGCTCTATTAGTGGAATAGAATATGATGATGGGGATTGTGTGGAGAAGACAAAAAAGGAGAAAGTCTCACATTGACGAGGATAATCAATGGGCTATGGAGATGCCTATCAATTGATGTCAACATGAGGAGTAGGGATTGCCATGCAACGGATGCACTAGAGCTATAAATGAATGCTCAACAAAAGAAAACTAGTGGTTGTGCATCCAACTTGCTTGCTCACGAAGACCTAGGGCATTTGAGGAAACCCATCGTAGGAATATACAAGCCAAGTGCTATAGTGAAAAATTCCCACTAGTATGAAAAAGACAACTTATGAAACTCACTTTATGAAAAACCTGGTGCTACTTTGAAGCACAATATATGAGACTCACTACATGAAGAACAAGGTGCTACTTTGAAGCACAAGTGTGGAAAAAGAGATAGTAACATTGCCCTTTTTTTTCCTTTTTTCCGGGCCTTTCTTTTTTTCGTTTGGCCTTTCTTCTTTTGGGGGGGGGGGGCAATGCTCTAATAATGATGATCATCACACTTCTATTGATTACAACATATGAATTACAACTCGAAACTAGAACAAAATATGACTCTATATGAATGCCTCCGGCGGTGTACCAGGATGGTGCAATGAATCAAGAGTGATATGTATGAAAAAAATGCATGGTGGCTTTGCCACAAATACGATGTCAACTACATGATCATGCAATGGCAATATGACAAAAGTAAAGTATGTCATGATAATGAGCGTGGAAATATATCTCGGAATGGCTATGGAAATGCCATAATAGGTAGGTATGGTGGATGTTTTGAGGAAGATATAAGGAGGTTTATGTGTGTTAGAGCGTATCGTATCACGGGGTTTGGATGCACCGGCGAAGTTTGCACCAACTCTCAAGGTGAGAAAGGGCAATGCACGGTACCGAAGAGGCTAGCAAAGGTGGAAAGGTAAAAGTGCATATAATCCATGGACTCGGCATTAGTCAAAAGAACTCATATACTTATTGCAAAAATTTAGAAGTCATCAAAAACCAAGTACTACGTGCATGCTCCTAGGGGGATAGATTGGTAGGAAAACACCATCGCTCCTCCCCGACCGCCACTCATAAGGATGCACAAGCCAGGTACACTTCATGTTTCAAATTTGTTACACAACTTCAACCATACGTGCATGCTACGGGACTTGCTAACTTAAACACAAGCATTCTTTGAATTCATAGTCACCCAACTAGCATGACTTTAATATCACTACCTCCATATCTCAAAACAATTATCAAGTATCAAATTGATCATAGCATCCAATTCACTTCCTATGATAGTTTTTATTATACCCAACTTGGATGCTCATCATTCTAGGACCAACTTTATGACCATAGAAAATACCATGCTGTTCTAAAAGACTCTCAAAATAATATAAGTGAAGCACAAGAGACTAGCAATTTCTTCAAAATTAAGACACCACCGTGCTCTAAAAGATATAAGTGAAGCACTAGAGCAAAAACTATCAAGCTCAAAAGATATAAGTGAAGCACATAGAGTATTCTAGAAAATTCTAATCAAATAGGCTTCTCCCAAAAGGTGTGTACATCAAGGATAATTGTGGTAAACTAAAAAGCAAATACTAATATAATACAAGACGCTCCAAGCAAAACACATATCATGTGGCGAATAAAAATATAGCTCCAAGTAAAGTTACCAATGAACGAAGACGAAAGAGGGGATGCCTTCCCGGGGCATCCCCAAGCTTAGGCTTTTGGATATCCTTGAATATCTTGGGGTGCCTTGGGCATCCCCAATCTTAGGCTCTTGCCACCCCTTTATTCCATAGTCCATAAAAGCTTTACCCAAAACTTGAAAACTTCACAACACAAAACTCAACAGGAAATCTTATAAGCTCCGTTAGTGAAAGAAAACAAAACCAACACATAAGGTACTGCAATGAACTCATTCTTTATTTAATTTGGTGTTAAACCTACTGTATTCCAACTTCCTTATGGTTTATAAACTAATTTACTAGCCATAGATGCATTGAAATAAGCAAACAACACACGAAAAACAGAATCTGTCAAAAACAGAACAGTCTGTAGCAATCTGTAACTAACACAAACTTCTGGAACTCTAAAAATCCTACCAAAATAGGAAGTCCTGGACAATGTTTTTATTGAACAGAAGCAAAAAGAATCAATGCAAAATGACGTTCGTGTGATTTAACCAAATTATATTCGTGCGCGCAAAGTTTCTGTTTTTCAGCAGAATCAAATCAACTATCATCGTAGGTTATCCTATAGGTTCTACTTGGCACAAACACTAATTAAAAGATAAAAACACATCTAAACAGAAGGTAGATGCAAGATTTATTACTAAACAGGAGCAAAAACAAAAAACATAAAGAAAATTGGGTTGCCTCCCAACTAGCGCTATCGTTTAACGCCCCTAGCTAGGCATAAAAGCGAAGATAGATCTAAGGAGTGCCATCTTTAATTTTCAGTTTTTTAGCGGAGTCATGCTTGATCCGGGGGGTTCTTTCCGCTTCCCTTCATACTCGGAAATTTTTAGATCTAAAGAATCCAACCGCTTATTGCAAAGAGTAATCAACATATTCATGCGGAGAAGATTTCCGCTAACACTTTTAAGAGGCTCAAGAGACTTTTGTAAAAAAATTGTTACTTCACAAATCTTTCCAAACACTTGGTTTCTTCTTGGGTAGGATGTGATCCTCCCTTTTGAGGTAGTGTTCCCACTATTCCCTCTATAATTTCATGCGCAATATTGGGATCAATCTCAATGAAATTTCCCTTGGCAATGCAATCCAAGAGTTGTCTATGCGTCATATTTAACCCGACATAAAAATTACAAAGAAGAATTCTAAAGTTCACCTCTAGGGTGCACTGGTGATAAGATTCCATCATCCTATACCAAGCATCTTTTAAGTTTTCTCCTTGCCTTTGCTTGAAGTGAAGAACTTCAAACTCGGGAGACATAAGAGCGGATAAGGAACTAGACATAATGACAAGGCAAACAAGCTCACACACGGCAAACGAAAGGAAAGCGAAAAAGAGAGAGGAGGAGATTGGGAAAGAGAGGGCGAATAAAACGGCAAGGGTGAAGTGGGGGAGAGGAAAACGAGAGGCAAATGGCAAATAATGTAAATGTGAGGGAGATGGGTTTGTGATGGGTACTTGGTATGTCTTGACTTGAGCGAAGACCACCCCGACAACGGCGCCAGAAATCCTTCTTGCTACGTCTTGAGCTTGCGTTGGTTTTTCTCGAAGAGGAGAGGGTGATGCAGCAAGTGTAGCATAAGTATTTCCCTCAGTTTTGAGAACCAAGGTATCAATCCAGTAGGACGCTCCTCAAAAGTCCCACGCACCTACACAAACAAACTGAGAACTCGCAACCAACGCAATAAAGGGGTTGTCAATCCCTTCACGGCCACTTGCGAAAGTGAGATCTAATAAAGATAGTTCGATAATATAAATATATTTTTGGTATTTTATAATGTAGATGCAAAAAGTAAAGATGCAAATAAAAGTAGATTGAACGCAAATATGATAAGAGATAGATCCGGGGGCCATAGGTTTCACTAGAGGCTTCTCTCAAGATAGCAAAAGTATTACGGTGGGTGAACAAATTACTGTCGAGCAATTGATAGAAAAGCGCATAGTTATGAGATTATCTAGGCATTATCATCTATATAGGCATCACGCCCATAAAAAGTAGACCGACTCCTTCCTGCATCTACTACTATTACTCCACACATCGACCGCTATCCAGTATGCATCTAGAGTACTAAGTTCATAAGAAGAGAGTAATGCATTAAGCAAGATGACATGATGTAGAGGGATAAACTCAAGCAATATGATATAAACCCCATCTTTTTATCCTCGATGGCAACAATAAAATACGTGCCTTGCAACCCTTTCTGTCACTGGGTAAGGACACCGCAAGATTGAACCCAAAGCTAAGCACTTCTCCCATGGCAAGAAAGATCAATATAGTAGGCCAAACCAAACTGATAATTCGAAGAGACTTGCAAAGATAGCTCAATCATACATAAAATAATTCAGAGATGATTCAAATATAATTCATAGATAAACTTGATCATAAACCCACAATTCATCGGATCTCGACAAACACACCACAAAAAGAGTTTACATCGAATAGATCTCCACAAGAGAGGGGGAGAACATTGTATTGAGATCCAAAAAGAGAGAAGAAGCCATCTAGCTAATAACTATGGACCCGTAGGTCTGTGGTAAACTACTCACAACTCATTGGAGGGGCAAGGATGTTGATGTAGAGGCCCTCCATGGTTGATTCCCCCTCCGGTAGAGTGCCGGCGAAGGCACCAAGATGAGATCTCGTGGATACAGAAGGTTACGGCGGTGGAAATTGTGTTTCATGGTGCCCCTGGATGTTTTCGGGGTACGTAGGTATATATAGGAGGAAGAAGTACGTCCGTGGCTGCCCAAGGGGCCCACGAGACAGGGGGCGCGCCCTACAAGGGGGGCGCGGCCTCCTCTCTCGTGGAGCCCTCGGCTGCTTCTTGACATGCACTCCAAGCTCTCCGGATCATGTTCGTTCCAAAAATCACGCTCCCGGAGGTTTCATTCCGTTTGGACTCCGTTTGGTATTCCTTTTCTTTGAAATACTGAAATAGACAAAAAAACAGCAATATGGGCTGGGCCTCCGGTTAGTAGGTTAGTCCCAAAAATGATATAAATGTGTAAAATAAAGCCCATAAACATCAAAAAGGATTAATATAATAGCATGGAACAATCAAAAATTATAGATACGTGGGAGACGTATCAGGTACTACCGTGGGCCACTACAGTACTACCACTCCCTTGAGCATACTACCGCATGCCACAGCACACTATCACTCGGAGTCCTTCATTTTGCGAAGACACGGATAAACGGTCGGTGCTCCAAAGAAGCAAAGGAAAGGTGGTGCAAAGGAACAAACATGTACGTGTTGATTCCACCCTAACCTTTTCGACTCGGACCCTCTCTTAGTAGTACGGCTTTCCTACAACTCAAATCCACCGAAAAGAAATGTAGAGAAACTCCGTCTTCACTTAGGCTCCGGGGGGCAACGAATCGTCTTGTGCCTAGGCATGAGATATCTGAAATGCTCAATGCACACGATTAGTCCGCAAATGCACTGTCATCAATCACCAAAACCACATAGGAAGAAATATGCCCTTACAATCTCCCCCCTTTTGGTGGATTGATGACAATGCAGTATTTGCACATAAGGACACAAAAACGAACATAAGAAAACCCACCATCTACAAAATATGAACAGGCTCCCCCTAGATGTGTGCACTCTATATATATGCTTTGGACTGCACGTCACACATACTAGGATCAACACTCTCCCTATATTTTATAGACAAGGCATTCCTTGCAACAATATATAAATTACACTAAGCATGAAGGCAAGGTAATGAATATGAGCATAAAGTATAGGGCACAAGATAGCATAGGCTCCCAAACTACTAAGCATAAGAGATAACAAGATAAGCTTAAGTGCATATGTCTTACACCATATGATAGTCTCCGGGACACACACACGAACACAAATGCAAACCAACCAACCAAAGCAACACGAACGAAGGTCCAACGAAACGAAAACAAGGAGACACGAAAGAAAATCCTACACTTTCTCCCCCTTTGGCATCAAGACACCAAAAAGGCTGAGAGGACACCTACGACACAGGTGGTAGCATCCTCTGCAGAGATCACCCAACACGCTCCTCACCGGTCTCGGCGGCGGGAACGGACTCCTCGTCTGACTCAGTCCATTGATAGCCCTGCTTGGTCATCCAGTCAGCCTCAGGAGTGATGTTCTTCTCTAACCCACTCTCCACGATCTCAACGAACGTCCTCAAGATCCTCTTGTCGCGCAGGCAACTCTCCTTGGAAGCAACATGGGTCATGTACTGCCCCTTGGCCTGCATGCAGAACAGGGTCTTCATCTTTGCCTTCAGCTTCTTTGCCCAAGAGGGCTCAGTACATGGAGGAGCGTACCCCGCAGAACTGTCCTCAGCCTCCTCCTCCTCAACCTCGTCCTCATCCACATTCATCCTAGCAGCCTCATCCTCAGCCATAGTAGTGGTATTTGCCCACTTGTTCTTCTAACGTAGCTTGATAGACTCGTGGCGAACCCAGTTTGGAGCAGAAAAATCTTCCTCCAGATAGAGCTTCTCCCAAGTCTTCGAGATCAGGAGGTGCAGGTATGGACCATAGATGGGAACTTTGTGATTGTAGACTGCAAACCGGAGCTCAACCCACATGATATGAGAGATGTCCAAGGGCTGGGTAACTTGATGACATGCCTCCTCACAAAGAAGCATCATATCCACTAGATAAGCATGCACCTTATCCTTATCACCAATGCACAGGAAGAGACTGTTGCGGAAGATCCGGTGCATCACATCGAGGAAAGGGTTGAGGACCCTAGACTACGTGCCATTGGGTACCTTCTTCTCCACAAGAAACGGTTGAAGCTTGTTCTTGTTGGCAGACTCTGGGTTGCCATGAGGGCGGGCACCAACGGGCACATCGAGCCCCTCATCACGAACATGCAGCATCTCCATGAATTCCTTCCAAGTAGTAGACATCCTCTTCCCATTGGTCATCCAAGTCATAGTCCGCTTCCCATCCGTGTGGAAGTGGACGGAAGCACAGAACTATGCCACAAGCTCCGAGTCAAAATCCATGTGAAAGGTGATGAAGTCTTCAATGCCAAACTGCTCCACCAAGTCCAACGCCTCACCAAAGTATGCTCGGTCCTTCCTCAGATGATTCATATCAATCCACTGCATTGGGACATAGATGTTGTGCTTGGACTTGATCACATCGATGTAGATGAGATTCTATTGCCTAGTCTAGAACAACTCTCATGAGGGTTCACATAGGGTTTGACCCTCCTGCTAATGATGAACTCGGCTTGAGGCATCTCGTCCATGCCAAGAACTAGCTCCTTGAACTTGTTGGATGTCCTCTTGACATTGTGTTGTTGGGCATTGGAGCCCTCTGGTGCTTCTTGATTACGAAGCCTCTTAGAGCTCGTATCATGGTTGGGATTCGAGCGATGGGCATTGGAGCCACCACCTATGACACACAACACAAAACACATGAGACGAACAAGAAGGGTCATTGCAAAGACCAAGGCCAAAAAAAACGAAACAAGTAGAAATAAGATTGGGTAGTCACAACAAGATAGTTTAGATGTCAACGATAGTACCTCACCACGAGGCGGACATAAAAAATTACATCTACTCTAGCCACGGTAGTACTGTGCCGGGATGGCATAGTAGTACCGCGCCTGGAGCAGAAGTAAATTTTTACTTCCGCACACCGAGTAGTAGTACCGCTCCAGAGGAGCGGTAGTACCGTACAAGGTGGATCCAGCCAGAGCGGTAGTACCACACGGGAGGCGCAGTAGTACTGCACGGATTTAAATCTGGCAAGAATGGATCTAGGCACATCCGCAAATTTGGATCGGTACTACGCTTGATCAAAATTACCGTGTTGCAACATACCAAATAGCATCTCTACAGCACTAGCACTCTCCTACACCCTCCTCTTGCAATGACTTAGCCAAAAATCTCAAGAACAACATGCATCTCCCCAAAACCTAGAAGCAAAACTACGAGGCAAAGAGAGAAGGACTAGGGGAGAAACCTTGTTCCATGGCAAGAGGGCGAGGTGGGGATCGATCCCACCAGTCGGAATGTGAGGAGAGCGGCCGGAGATGGAGATCCGGCGAGGTCCTCCGGCGCCATTCTTGGGCAGGAGAGAGAGAGAGAGAGAGAGAGAGAGACGAAGTGGGGAAACAGAGTTCAATGGGTATGAGGAGTTGGGACTCCCCCTGCCCACTCTTGACCTCCACCCACTCGCGACGGCGCGGTAGTACCGCGGGTCATCGCGGTAGTACCGCCCGGGCAGAAGTACCGCACACAGGGCAGTAGTACTGCTCTTCCAGCGGTAGTAAAAAATTGCTGCCGCTATGGAAGCGGTAGTACCGTGCCGCAGATGCACCTGTGCGCCATCTCCTCACTACAAAAAAATACACTTCCGTGATGATACGTGTTTGTCAAAGTAGGTCATGTTTTCTGTCATGCATGTACATCCATGACGATTTTATGACAGAATCAAGATAGTCATACATGTGCTGTCGTAGAAGTGTTCCATGACATTACCAAAATTATCATCACGGAAGTGTCCACTTCCATGACGATAAATCGCGCGTCATAGAAGTGCTTTCGTCAAGGGTGATCGACACGTGGCATCCACCGTAACGGCTCGCAGTTAAGCTACCGGGTCTGGTTTTGGATCCGATAACCCGTTAACAGCCCCGACCAATGGGAATTTTCCACGTGTAAAATCATCATTGGCTGGAGGAAACACGTGTTGGCTCACCGTTGGGACAGATGTCATCCACTCATTGGACCGAAGGCGCCTATGATACGTTGACATGTGGCACGGCCCAACAGAGGCCCATTCCTGTGAAAAGGCCGTCCTGTTTGACTTGGTCAAAAGGTGGCGGGCCGGCCCACGGAAAGCCTGTTAACGGCATGTTCGCATATAGCCCATTTACAGCCCGCTAACCCAGGGCTCGTTATGACCTATCCGAATAAGGCCCAATAGCATCATCTAGGCCGTCCAATATGATTCCAGCCTGTTTTAACTTCCGGTCCATGTATCGCCCATGACGTCTTTCGGCCCATATGAGGCCCTTTGTAACTCTTGGCCCATTAACGGCCCGTGGTGAAACTGGCCCGTAATGAACAGTGTATCACTTTATACCCATTAATAGCCCATTATTCCATTGGGCCGTTTCCAGCCCATGTTATCTTTCAGCCTTCTCAGGGCCCATTTATTCTTGGGCTCATTTCCAGCATTCGGTTACTTACGGCCCATTACTGTATTTTTTCCTTGTTGGCCAAATTTAGCCTGTGGTTACAGTCAGCCCATTTGTGGCCCGCTAAATACATTGGGCCGTTTTCATAGCGTCATCAGATACGGCAGATTAACGACGGCCCGTTATGGTCGGCCCATGAATGGATGATTCCAACTCTAGCCCATTTACGGCCATAATGCGGTCTGTTATTGGCCCATGTTTGGCCAATCAATCATACGACCCGTAGAAGGCCCATTGATGATATGGCCCAGAAGGCCTATTGTGTCTACGACCCGTAGAAGGTCCATTGTTTCTACGCCCCCTAGAAGGCACATTGTTTATACGGCCCAGAGAAGGCCCATTGTTTCTATGGCACATACGAGGCCCAGTGTCACTATAGTAAATATGTAGCCCATGGTTATTGTGGCCTACTTTTAAAAGATAGGTTATTGCGGCCACTAGCAAAACGCGGAAAAAGAACTGCACTAACTACAAGCAAACAAATAAACAAGACAACAAGGAAATAAATAAGCAAGCAACTTACGCTAGGCTATCACGGCTATTATGTCACAGCCCTAGAATTATGATTATAATTAGTAGCATTGCATCCATGCATCTTGTCCATTTTCTGAAAGTTGAACTGAGGAAGTTGAAAGCCTCAAAACATTTAAATAAAAGAAGGGCAAATAACCCTAGAAAATGCATCCAATGTTTCCAAAATGGTCCTCAATGATGTTTGATAATTTTGGGAAGGGTTTTTATCCAAACCAAAAATATGGAACATTTTTTGAGGAACTATTTTGGCCATTTGGATTTAAATGAATAAGTATTTGAGTTGGATTTAATTCTTCGATAAAAGAATTGCAAGTCCAACAATTCTGAAAATTTGTGAGTGGCTCTTAATACATTTTATCTAGCCACATAATAATTTCCAGAAGCTAAAAAATAGTTTGGTCTGAAAACCAAATTAAAAGAAATTGCAGAAAAAGGAAAATAGACAAAAAGTTAATAAGAGCAGAAACCCACCTGGGCCACCTACCTGACCTTACCTGCAGCTAACTGGCGGCCCAGTTAGCCAGCCCAGCCCACCAGGGGCGTTGTGGTCTTCTTCAACCTCTGCCAGTAGGCAGAGACAAAGCCAGCACACGCGCCTGAGCGGCCACCTCCTGCTTCGCCGTGTCGACGCCTCCTTCCTCCCAACCCCGCGCCCAGGAGACGTGGACAAGGCCCGTGTTGATCCCCCCTTATCCCCTGGCCATTTCCCCCTCTCCCTCCTCATTCTTCGCCTGAACAGAGAGCCCCGCCGTCCATCGCTGCCGCTCGCGTGGCCAGCGCCAATGATTCGTCATGCTAGCATCCCTGTCGAGCTCCGCAGCTTCTCCGAGCCGATGCCCGCGTCCCCGAGTGCCCTGCAACACCGTCACCACCGTCGTCCTCTTCCTTGGATGCCCGAGATCGCCGTCGTTGATTTTGCTTCGCCCGAGCCATCCCCGAGCACGCTGAGGCCTCCTCCGACCTCTCTGTGAGATCCTCTACCTCTCCCCCTAGCTCCCGTGCTTGTTTGGCTGCCAAAGCCGCCGTTTCCATCTTGGCCGAGAACCACCGCCGCGACGGACTCGTTGCCGACGAGCTCCGGCGCTGCCGCACCCAGTCGTCTGCCTCCCTGGATGCGGGCAAGACCGGGCTGCGTACCGGTGCTCTTAGCCGCCGCCCCCGTCGCCTTTAGCGCAAGTCCGGCGCACTGCCGGTGCGGATTTGGTCGCCATCGGCCAAACTCCGGCGACAGCTGACGTGGCGGGGTCATTAGTGCTAATCCCCGCCAGCTGGACCTCACCTAGTCAGTGACAGCAGGCCCCGCAGCAGGTCAAAGTCCAAGTCAACACGGGGTTAACCCCTGTCTCACTGACCAGTGGGCCCCGCTTGTAAGGTTTGACCCTGGCTGGCCGTTGACTCGCTGATGTCACTCAGACGTCATGCTGATGCAGTTAACCTTTTTCTGGATTTAATCTTATTCAGGAAATTCTAGAAAATGCCCTAAACTTCTAAAATTCATAGAAAATTATCTGTAACTCCAAATGCAAAGATTTATATATGAAAAATGATCAGAAAAATCCAATCTATCCATCTGTACTGGTTTCATGCATGTTTAACCAAATTAACCTTGTTGTTTAGTGCAAAACATGATAAGGCACTATTTAAATTCATAATTTGAGTTTGGGATTGAATCTTTGGTTCAAAATGACCAAAATCCATCTGGTTGTAGTTGCATTAGGCCAACACACTAATATTGCCATGTCATGAGCATGCATCATATTGTGCATTGCATTCATTGTGTTTCCTTCTTTGTTGCCGGTAATTCTCCCCTCTCGATAGACGTGGTTTCAATGATGAGTTCGATGACACCGATGAAGAGCTATACTATCTTCAGAAGTGCTAGGCAAGCAAAACCCCTTGTTCATTTCGATACAATCCCACTCTCTCGCTCCTGCTCTCTTTTACTGCATTAAGACAACAACGACTCATGTATTACTTGCTGCAGTAGCTGAACCCCTTTTCCTATGCATGACCTGTCATTGCCACAGTAAATAGATGAAACCCACTAGCATGTGTAGGAGTTGTTTGAGCCCTGATGTGCCTACTCATTTATGCTTATTTGTCATGCCTGCTACTGCTTAGAGTTGAGTCAGGTCTGATTCATCGGGGATGAATTGGAATGGTGATGAACATGTCCTACTGTGTGTGAGCTAAGTGTGTGAACACGATTTGGTAAAGGTAGCGGTGAGAGGCTATGTACGAGTACATGGTGGGTTGTCTCATTGAAGCCGTCCTCAGGAACTGAGTTCTGTGTTTGTGATCCATGAACAGCTACTACCACACATTGGAATACTTAAGTGCCCCTCTCGACTTATTAATCAACTCGATCTCTGTCCAGGAGTTGCAACTAGTTTCCGGTGTTTGTAGGTAGTGCTAGTAGTCTACCAAGTAGCACCCAGTATAGGTGGGCTTGGGACAGACTAGGTGTAGTGGCACGATGTACCAAGTGGCACCCGGATGGTGGGCTTGGGAACCCTGCTCACATCGTTTGGGGCCGTGAGCGACACCCCGGCCGGATCTCCTTGCGGATGGAACCCGAATAGGCGATAAACCTGGACTAGAGACTTGTGTGGTTAGTCAGGTCGTGGCCGACACCCTCGCCAGGCTTCCGCTTGAAGGTAGCCGAGATACATGACGTGTACATGGCAGTAAGTGGCGAGAGCGTGTGTGAAGAAGTACACCCCTGCAGGGTTAATATGATCTATTCGGATAGCCGCATCCGCGGTAAAGGACCTCTGGGTTGCGTATACAGTTCATAGACAAGTGAAAGTGGATAATCTAAAATGCGCAAGATAAGCATGAGTGCTATGGACGGCGTTCTCGTAGGGAGACGGGAGCGGATCCATAGTGGAGTATTGATATGGTGAATATGTGGACTCGTGTGCGCCACCTCAAAAGAGTTACTTGCAGTCGTAGTTCTGGATAGCCACCGATTCAAAGCTGGCTCGCTGTAGTTAAACTCCGCCACCCCCTTTGTTGATAATGATGCATATGTAGTTAGTTCTGATGTAAGTCTTGCTGGGTACATTTGTAATCACGTTTGCTTAATTTAAATTTTTGGAGAGAGACTTCGGTCTTGCTAGTAGTTCCGCGTGGACTTCGATGTTTAGCTCGTTACCTCAGCTACGATCTTGTGCCCTCGGCAGGATCTAGTAGATAGTCAAGCTTCTCAGCCTTTTTCATTTGTAGATGTCTGTACTCAGACATGCTAAGCTTCCTCTTGTGCTTTGACTTGTGTGCTCTGAATGTTGGGACATGAGACCCATGTTTGTAATATCTCGCTCCTTGGAGCCTATTGAATAAAATACTTGAGTTGTAGAGTCATGTAGTGATGCCATGTTGTATTTGCACATATCGAGCATATTGTGTGTATGTTATTGAAATGCTTGGTATGTGTGGGATCTGGCTATCTAGTTGTTTATCCTTGGTAGCCTCTCTTACCGGGAAATGTCTCCTAGTGCTTCCACTGAGCCTTGATAGCTTGCTACTGCTCCGGAACACTTAGGCTGGCCGGCATGTGTCCTTATTCGTTCTTGTGTCTGTCCCTTCGGGGAAATGCCACGCGGTGTCTACCGGAGTCCTATTAGCCTGCTACAGCCCGGTTTACCAGAGTCCTGCTAGCCCAGTTGCTACAGCCCGGATTCACTCGCTGATGACCGACACGTTCATTGCTGGGTCATGTATGCCTGTCCCTGTAAGTTAGTGCCACTTTGGGTTCACGACTAGCCATGTCAGCCCGGGCTCCTTGTCATATGGATGCTAGCGACACTATCATATACATGTGCCAAAAGGCGCAAACGGTCCCGGGCCTGGTAAGGCGACACCCGTGGAAATACCGTGCGTGAGGCCGCAAAGTGATATGAGGTGTTACATGCTAGATCGGTGTGGCATTGAGTCAGGGTCCTCGCAGCTTTGGTATCAGAGCTTGACTACCTGTAGGGTTACCAAGCCAAACTGGTCGAAGTTGAGTCTAGAAATTCTTTAGTTATATAAGCGAATTGATTGTGGGATGGAATGTAAGGCTCTTTTTACTACTTTACCTCATGCCCTTCTGATTTGAGTCATCTTATCTTTTCTACGGGGTTAAGGAACTAGGCTTTCTCTTCTTTCTATCAAGATCACGTGTTACTAATCCATAGACTTATAAGATTGTTGGACCTAAGCCTCAGTTTGGTTTCTACTACCTCCGGGTGTTCGTAGTTGGTATCGCTACCTTGATATTGTGATTCTGAGTGGTTATGCCACCATATTTGCAGTATGTTTCGAATCTTTTCGAGCATTTACAGCCGTTATGCTGTCCGAGTCGTCCCAAGTTTCTACATAGTCTGATGCATTTGCAAATTCCTTCTTACCGTTCTGAAGATCCTTTGTGCCAGATCAACCACACTAACTAGTGTGTTGAGGTAATTTCATTGCCTCGGCATTTATGTTGGAGATATTATTATGACCCTAGGTGTCTAAAGTATCACCTAGTAATCCATCCATGTTATGAGTCACAATGTGATGATTCTACCTTTATTCTCGAAAGCATCCCATGATGCCACTTAGTTAATAGGCATTCCACTCCTGGGTTTTGAACCCGAGATTTTCCTACTTACTTCACGTTGTTAGTGTTTGCTAGTTCCTTTATGTTAGTAGTAACCTTTGTGATAGTCCTCTGGGTCTGTGGTATATTGTTCTTCCAATACCATGAACCATTATGGCAGAAGTTCTTTGAACCAAAAGATCACAACCAGAGCGCTCTTGATGAGTTCTCCATTCTGCATTGTGAATCTGCCGGTCTTACCTTTCTGCATGGATTATCTGGAAGAAATATGTTGAACTTGTTTGACATACTAAATCTATGCATCCACAACTCATAAAATCATATGTTCTTTTGAGTTGTCCCTCTTTAGCTGTTTTCTGGCCCACGCCTATCAATTGATAATCAAGAGTATGTGTGCATTCGATCCTAGATCCTATTACCCTTGTGGTCCATCAAGCCATTCTATTCTAGAATGACTAGGGAGAAACAAACTCCAGTACCTCATCCCTATCCAGGATTGGGTCAAAGCAGTCATGTTCCGCAGATCAAGATGCAATCCAGCTTCTGGTCTGTTCTACCTTGAAGTATTACCATCTTTATATTAGGAATGTCATGGGAGTTGCACACCATCCTATGAACTCTTGATACAGTGATACTTCTCGCACTCATTATTCGTTTCTCGGTCCCCATGTTGTTGTAACCGGAACACCGACAAGTGAATCGTGATGTGTGAAATCTATACTCCTAGCAACTCTGTTGCTTGGTAGTTAAATGGACAATATTCTCATTCTTAGCATGTTGGTTATTGAATCATCATTCTAAGATAGATTGTGCTACCTAGTCCTTATTTCTGGTGCACCCTTCGATTAATGAGTTAGGATTATTCAATCCCTTGCTTATTTGATCATATCGTCTTGCTCTGCAAAGCAAGATTGTTCCCGAGCTTAGTAACAATCAGTGGTTCGTGATGTTCCGAATATATTCTCGGAAGTATTTCCAGGTTGTTACTTGACCGCTATGTTGAGTTCATGATCATGTTGGTTTTCCTCCAAACCACCCATTCTCTAAGATTCTGTGTTGGGTACTCCTGAGCTAGTTGGTTGAGCTAAACAACAACTTGGAGAGTTGGAAGATGGAAGCTTGTCTGACTTAGTTCATCACTAGGGGATATTCTTGTGTGTGTGTGTCTGTTGAAGAGAGATGATATCTTCATCGATTGTTCCTCGTGATCGGTTGTTGAATCTATCGTCTTGTCCAAACCTTGATTTGTGTGTGGGCTATCATCAAATCAAGTTACAAGCAACAATATTCGTAATGTTGTCTTACTCGTGGTTGTTCCTCGAGCATACACCATTACATCTTTTGGTCTGACCAATACTATCACATTGTTCACATGATGGTCGAATTCCAGTGATATGGAAAATTTTGATGAGTTGCTGTTGAGCCCATCAGCAGGATTTTGTCTCCTCCATGATTCATGTTGAACATCAACCTAGTGTTGGAAACTTTGTAAGCAATGCCTTCGTGTTCTGTTCATGAAGCTTATACTTGGATGGAAGAAGTCACTTCCTCTATGTTCACGTGCATTTGATGCAAGTTGCCGCCGTGAATTTGAGAAAGTTTGTTTTTTTCCTCTGGAATCATCGCAAGTCACTTATGCATGTGTGAATGTATTCTATGGTTTGGTAGATTAATTACCTCCACTCCATTGTATGCCCTAGCACACCAAGCCACTGATTGATTTGTTCAAGAAAAGGGAGTCTCATGTGCTAATCCTAGGTCATGCACATGACTTCATTATCTTCAATGATGGTTCCCAACCAGAACTCGGTAGTGTTTTATTATAAGACTACTACGTGGTCATGCATGCTTGTCTGGGACAACGTGTTCACATGTATGTAGCAGAACCAGCTCATGGTTTGGAGCTTGCTATCATAGTTCATTTCCCGAGAATCTCGCAACGTCATCTCGTCGGTTTGTGTTGCAAGCTTTCTTTTCCAAACATGTTGTCTAAAATATTCAGTTACCAACCAGATTTGAATCTCAGGCAGATATGATGGTTGGAACCTTTCCAAGATCTATGGTGTAGGTCCCGACAAGGTTGACGTTCGGGCCGACACACCTAGCCGGAAGACCTATTATTATAGTATCTTGATTGAGGAAGTTGGTCACTTCCCCATAAGGATTTCGTAGGATTTACTCCAGTAGTTACTCCTTATGGATTCTTGTGCTCCCGAAGTCCGACCTTTTACTTGATATTATAGATACCAAACCATATCTATGAATGGGTTACGCTAGCACATCAAGGAGAACATTAGAAGCGGAGTGCTAAATGTCTCTCGGTCGATCATCCAGATTTGCTTCTTTGGCATTGCTAAGGAAAAATCTGAGAAAGTGATGTCCTCCTTTGCATCTACATCGTCCATCATTATTCATCATGGTAGTATGATGTGTTGCTAGGATCCTCAGCACGAATGTTGGTAAGACCCTGATGAATATGGAAAGCTCAAGTTCTTGAGAGCACGCGCAAGCAAAATCACCCCTTGTGTTGTCTTCAACAAGGTAATCCACATCATCCATTCTAGTCCGAGTATGTCATTCTTTCAAACTCTTTCAAACGATTGATTACAAATTGCCCTAGCCCAGTATAAAGAGTTTCAATGATCTATGTATCAAAAGTAATTCTTTTTGCCACTTAAGGGATAATTCTACAAGTCACCTTCCCCGAGGTGCCCCATTATTGAATTATGGCAATTAACTCCTCGCTAGTTTGACTACGTCCACCACCTTCTTAAGTGTGAAATTTTCTGCCTACCAAATTGAACTTTCGTCATCTGTTTCTTCCACCCCTCTCCATGTGTGTTTTATGTCTCAACTCAAGAGATGTTCTTACGTCTTACTCCATGAGTTGATCTTGAGTGCTCGATCTTCGAGGAGATCAATTCCTGTATATTTTCTCTCTATCGTCATCATGTTGGATAAAGATCTCGAAAGCAAAGACGTAAAGATCAATTGGAGAAATAATTCAACATATTCGAGCAGGGATATTGGATCATGAAGATCATGTTATCTTTATGTCCCCTCTGAGCTCTTACCTCACATCCTGAATCTCGGGACGAGATTCTTGTTTAGTGGGGGTGAGTTGTCACAGCCCTAGAATTATGATTGTAATTAGTAGCATTGCATCCATTCATCTTGTCCATTTTCTGAAAGTTGAACTGAGGAAGTTGAAAGCCTCAAAACATTTAAATAAAAGAAGGGCAAATAACCTGGGAAAACGCATCCAATGTTTCCAAAATGGTCTTCAATGATGTTTGATAATTTTTGGAAGGGTTTTTATCCAAACCAAAAATATGGAACATTTTTTGAGGAATTATTTTGTCCATTTGGATTTAAATCAATAAGTATTTGAGTTCGATAAAAGAATTGCAAGTCCAACAATTCTGAAAATTTGTGAGTGGCTCTTAATATATTTTATCTAGCCACATAATAATTTCCAGAAGCTAAAAATAGTTTGGTTTGAAAACCAAATTAAAAGAAACTACAGAAAAAGGAAAATAGACAAAAAAGTTAATAAAAGCATAAACCCACCTGGGCCACCTACCTGACCTTACCTGCAGCTACCTGGCGGCCAAGTTAGCCAGCCCAGCCCACCAGGGGTGTTGTGGTCTTCTTCAACCTCTGCCAGTAGGCAGAGGCGAAGCCAGCACACGCACCCGAGCGGCCACCTCCTGCTTCGCCGTGTCGACGCCTCCTTCCTCCCAACCCCGCGCCCAGTAGACGTGGACGAGGCCCGTGTCGATCCCCCCTTCTCCCCTGGCCATTTCCCCCTCTCCCTCCTCGTTCTTTGCCCGAACAGAGAGCCCCGCCATCCACCGCTGCCGCTCACGTGGCCAGCGCCAACGATTCGCCATGCTAGCATCCCCGCGGAGCTCCGCAGCTCCTCAGAGCCGACGCCCGCATCCCCGAGTGCCCTGCAACACCGTCACCACCATCGTCCTCTTCCTTGGATGCCCGAGATCGCCGTTGTCGGTTTTGCTTCGCCCGAGCCATCCCCGAGCCCGCTGAGGCCTCCTCCGACCTCTCTATGAGATCCTCTACCTCTCCCCCTAGCTACCGTGCTCGTTTGGCTGCCAAAGCCGCCGTTTCCATCTTGGCCGAGAACCGCCGCCGCCACGGAGTCATTGCCGACAAGCTCCGGCGCCGCCGCACCCAGTCATCTGCCTCCCTGGATGCGGGCAAGACCGGGTTGCGTACCGGTGCTCTTAGCCGCCGCCCCCGTCGCCTTTAGCGCAAGTCCGGCGCGCTGCTGCTGTGGATTTGGTCACCATCGGCAGAACTCTGGTGACAGCCGATGTGGCGGGGTCATTAGTGCTAATTCTCGCCAGCTGGACCTCACCTAGTCACTGACAGCGGGCCCCGCAGCGGGTCAAAGTCCAAGTCAACACAGGGTTAACCCCTGTCTCGCTGACCAGTGGGCCCCGCTTGTAAGGTTTGACCCTGGCTGGCCGTTGACTCGCTGACATCACTCGGACGTCATGCCGACGCAGTTAACCTTTTTCTGGATTTAATCTTATTCAAGAAATTCCAGAAAATGCCCTAAACTTCTAAAATTCATAGAAAATTATCTGTAACTCCAAATGCAAAGATTTATATATGAAAAATGATCAGAAAAATCCAATCTATCCATCTGTGCTGGTTTCATGCATGTTTATGCAAATTAACCTTGATGTTTAGTGCAAAACATTATAAGGCACTATTTAAATTCATAATTTGAGTTTGGGATTGAATCTTTGGTTCAAAATGATCCAAATCCATCTGGTTGTAGTTGCATTCGGCCAACACACTAATATTGCCATGTCATGAGCATGCATCATATTATGCATTGCATTGATTGTGTTTCATTCTTTGTTGCCGATAATTGTCCCTCTCGATAGACGTGGTTTCGACGATGAGTTCGATGACACCAATGAAGAGCTATACTATCTTCAGAAGTGCCAGGCAAGCAAAACCCCCTTGTTCATTCCGATACAATCCCACTCTCTCGCTCCTGCTCTCCTTTACTGCATTAGGACAACAACGACTCATGTATTACTTGATGCGGTAGCTGAACCTCTTTTCCTCTGCATGACTTGTCATTGCCACAGTAAATAGATGAAACCCACTAGCACGAGTAGGAGTTGTTTGAGCCCTGATATGCCTACTCATTTATGCTTGTTTGTCATGCCTGCTACTGCTTAGAGTTGAATCAAGTCTGATTCATCGGGGATGAATTGGAATGGTGATGAACATGTCCTACTGTGTGTGAGCTAAGTGTGTGAACACGATTTGGTAAAGGTAGCGGTGAGAGGCTATGTACGAGTACATGGTGGGTTGTCTCATTGAAGCCGTCCTCAGGAACTGAGTTCTGTGTTTGTGATCCATGAACAGCTACTACCACACATTGGAATGCTTAAGTGCCCCTCTCGACTTATTAATCAACTCGATCTCTGTCCAGGAGTTGCAACTAGTTTCTGGTGTTTGTAGGTAGTGCTAGTAGTCTACCAAGTAGCACCCGGTATAGGTGGGCTTGGGACAGACTAGGTGTAGTGGCACGATGTACCAAGTGGCACCCGGATGGTGGGCTTGGGAACCCTTCTCACATCGTTTGGGGCCGTGAGCGACACCCCGGCCGGATCTCCTTGCGGATGGAACCCGAATAGGCGATAAACCTGGACTAGAGACTTGTGTGGTTAGTCAGGTCGTGGCCGACACCCTCGCAAGGCTTCCGCTTGAAGGTTGCCGAGATACATGACGTTTACATGGCGGTAAGTGGCGAGACGTGTGTGAAGAAGTACACCCCTGCAGGGTTAATATGATCTATTTGAATAGCCGCGTGCGCGATAAAGGACCTCTGGGTTGCCTATACAGTTCATAGACAAGTGAAAGTGGACACTCTAAAATGCGCAAGATAAGCATGATTGCTATGGATGGCGTTCTCGTAGGGAGACGGGAGTGGATCCATAGTGGTGTATTGATATGGTGAATATGTGGACTCGTGTGCGCCACCTCAAAAGAGTTACTTGCAGTCATAGTTCAGGATTGCCACCGAGTCAAAGCTGGCTTGCTGCAGTTAAACTCCACCACCCCCTTTGTTGATAATGATGCATATGTAGTTAGTTCGGATGTAAGTCTTGCTGGGTACATTTGTACTCACGTTTGAATAATTTGTGTTTTTGCAAAGAGACTTTAGTCTCGCTAGTAGTTCCGCGTGGACTTCGACGTTTAGCTTGTTACCTCAGCTACGATCTTGTGCCCTCGGCAGGATCTGGTAGATTGTCAGGCTTCTCATCCTTTTGCATTTGTAGATGTCTGTACTCAGACATGCTAAGCTTCCGCTTGTGCTTTGACTTGTGTGCTCTGAATGTTGGGTCATGAGACCCATGTTTGTAATATCTCGCTCCTCGGAGCCTATTGAATAAAATACTTGAGTTGTAGAGTCATGTTGTGATGCCATGTTGTATTTGCACATATCGAGCATATTGTGTGTATGTTATTGAAATGCTTGGTATGTGTGGGATCTGACTATCTAGTTGTTTATCCTTGGTAGCCTCTCTTACGGGGAAATGTCTCCTAGTGATTCCACTAAGCCTTGGTAGCTTGCTACTGCTCCGGAACACTTAGGCTGGACGGCATGTGTCCTTCTTCGTTCCTGTGTCTGTCCCTTCGGGGAAATGTCATGCGGTGTCTACCAGAGTCCTGTTAGCCTGCTACAACCCGGTTTACTAGAGTCCTGCTAGCCCAGTTGCTACAGGCCGGATTCACTCGCTGATGACCGACACGTTCGTTGCTGGGTCATGTATGCCTGTCCCTGTAAGTTAGTGCCACTTTGGGTTCACGACTGGCCATGTCAGCCTGGGCTCCTTGTCATATGGATGCTAGCGACACTATCATATATGTGTGCCAAAAGGCGCAAACGGTCCCAGGCCTGGTAAGGCGACACCCGTGGGAATACCGTGCGTGAGGCCGCAAAGTGATATGAGGTGTTACATGCTAGATCGGTGTGGCATTGAGTTGGGGTCCTGACATATTACACATATTACATCCACGGACATTAAAGTTCGCCACCAGTGCAAATATAGGGAACAAAGCAGCATATCATATACAATGGTTGTCAAAGTTGACGACAGTGCAAATAAACGCCATAGCAAAACAAGTCCAGAACTGAAACCACTTCAGAAGATCTCAAGAAACAATATCTAGGGTACCCATAATGCTGGCAAGATGCTTAGCAAGCTTATTAACTTTCTCTTGTTTGCCGCTTAAATCCTCCAGCGCTTGTTGTTGCACCGAAAAGTATGCATCTGAATTCTACAGGGACTTCCTCGGTCCTTCAGCTTCCTATCGTAGCACATCTGATCGATGTCTTTCAACTTGAAGTTGAGACTCAAGAAGATGAACTGATTCAGGCAGCGAGTTCGAAGAGCTTGTGCAGCAGTAGTCTCCATTAACTCGAACACTACATCAAGACAGGACTTTTGGGTTCTCTCACTGTCGTCAAGATAGTTTTTATCAGCTTTCTTGGAGACCAACAGGGATGTCTCACTAAACCTTATATGCATTACTTCCTTTACCATTGCATAACGGGGTACTATTCTCCAATATTTTGTCCGCATTCTAAAAGAGAAACAAGCAGACACATCATAGGTTTACCATGTTGTATATGAAACTCATTTTGGAAAATCAGTTCAGTAGTAAAGTGGACAGGATAACAACATGAAACAAACATATATCTATGTACCATGGTCACTTTATGGTCTCTATCATTCTAGTTTTTGTTGCCAAATCAAGATAGAGACACAGTTCGAATAATATTTGTTCAAGACGAAGCAGAATAGACAGAATATAAGTGTGGGAAACAGGTTTAAAACATACTTGTTGTGCCATTGGAGTTTCAATTCCATCCTTTAAATTTGAAAATAGTTGGTATGAATAAATACAGTGATGCAAGAGCAAAGGAGTATGAACCATAGCTACAGAACCTGACCTGAGAACAATTCTTCTTCTCCTTTAAGCGTTGAGTTGGGATTCAGAGTGGTGGTCCTCGTGCTTTGGGCACTGCAGTTCCCTTACTAACTGCTCGTGTTTGGGTGCTCTATGGTGGAGACGGTGATGTGTCAACTGGAACTGGGTTACTATCTGCTGGGGTTGGGGTTAGAAGGGGTGTAGCTAGTTCTCTGTCCAACTGGGTAGGGGTACAATCTGCGAGAGCCTGGGTTATGTGTGGTGGGGCTAGTTCTTGGGCAAGTACAACTGTGGTTCTATCTGCATCAACTGGTAGCACTATCTTTTCCGAAGATTGTGTTGTTACTCCCTTAGATACCGCCATCACCCTCTCCAATTAAAATGGCTGATAAACAAGAAAAGTAATTGAATGTAAAGACATTCTATGATAGACAGGTGCAATGGATAGTGGGGAATAAAAGAGGGCATGAAATAATTCACATTTATGTTGTCTAACCAAATAGGATAGCATGACACAATTTTACATATATGATGGCTAACTAAATAGGATAGCATGACACAATTTCACATTATGATGGATAACTAAAAAAGATGGAAAGATATAGTTCAAAATATGATGACTATGTAAACAGGATGACATGATATAACTATATAATGTGTTTATTAAATAGGTTGGCATGCCATAATTCACATACATGCCGCCTATGGAAACATGATAGCATGATATAATTCACAGATAGAATGACATAATTCAAAATATGATGAATGTAAACACTAAACAGGATGAGATGATATAACTATATGATGTCTTTATTAAATGCGTTGGCATGCCATAATTCAAATAGATGATGTGTATGTAAACATGATGGCATGATATAATTCAAATATATGATTTATATAGTAAGCAAGTAAGCAGATGGCAATCTATATATGATGTAAAAACTAAGCAATGCAAGACAACATGCATGACATGGGTAATATAACCCTGCCAAATTTGAGCATAGACCTCAGGGGGGAAATAGGACTAGTCATCAGTCTCTGAATCCTCCTTTGAGGAGCTCTCTGTAACCAGCAGGATGTCTGCTTCAGCAGGTAGAATTGTCTACTCTGAATACCTTGTTTTCACTCCTGATACTTCCATCACTGCTTCAAATGGCTAATGCACAGGAAGAGTAGTTGAATATACAAACGTTGTCACAAATGGAACACATAATACAAAAGAATGATAGCATGATATAATTCACATACAGGATGATTGGCTAAATAGCATGGTGTTGCATAATTCACATATATAATGCCTTTGCAACAAGATAGCATTGGATAATTCACATATATAATGTCTTGCAACAAGATGGCAATGCTTAATTCACATATCTAATTAGACACTAAACAGGTGGCATTCACACAAAGCATGTCTAAACTAATCAAATGACATAGCAATGCAAGACACCATATGCACGATATGAGCAACATAACCCTGCCAAGTTAGAGCATACACCTCGGGGGGAAATAGGACTGGTCATCTGTCTCTGAATCCTCCTCTGATGAGCTATCCGTAACCAGCGAGATATGTGCTTCGTCAGATAGCATAGTCTTCTCTAAAGACCTTGGTTTCACTCCAGAATTTTCCATCACCATGTCAAATGGCTGATGCACATGAAGAGTAGTAGAATGTACTAACATTGTTGACAAATGTAATATGTAACGAAAAAAAGGATGGCCTGACATAATTCACATATAAGATGATTGGCTAAGCAGGATGGCATTGCAAAATTCACATATATGATGCCTGGCTAAACAAGATGGCGTTGCATAATTCACATAAGGGATAATTAGATTTATGCCCCTAGTTGTGTCCCACTCGTCTGTTTTACCCCTAATTCCCAAAAGTCACCGGTTCTGTCCAAGTCACTTTGCTCCTCTTATGCTTTTGCCCTTTGACTATTTGACCGTCAGTTTGAAAACTTCATAACTGATTCATACTAAATTAGAAAAATGCAAATAAGATACCAAAATGTTCAGAAAAACATCACCTATATGTCAATGTCATTTGCATTCATGAAAAAAGTGTTGGAAAGTGCCCACCCGAGTTTTAGCTCTTATGCTACCACCATGAATAGCAAAATCTAAAAAAGTTCAAAAAAAATAAAAAAAAATTGGTGGCAAAGAATGACAAATGTTTTAAGTGTCTTCCAAGTTTCATTAGGGAATAACATTCGTGGGTGTCGCGGCAAAAAAACTAATCAGCACTCCAAAATAGATTATTTTTTTGCCACGACTTCCATGAATGTCGATCCCTAATGAAACTTGGCAAGCACTTTGAACATTTGTCGTTCCTTGCCACCATATTTTTCTGAATTTTTTTAGAGTTTACTATTCATGGTGGTATCAAAAGAGCTAAAACTCAGATGTGCACTTTTCAACACTTTTTTCATGAATGAAAATGACACTGACATATAGGTGATGTTTTTCTGAACATTTTGGTATCTTATTTGCATTTTCTGATTTAGTATGAATTAGTTATGAAGTTTTCAAACTGACGGTCAAACGGTCAAAGGGCAAAAGCATAAGAGAAGCAAAGTGACTTGGACAGAACCGGTGACTTTTGGGAATTAGGGGTAAAACAGACGAGTGGGACACAACTAGGGGCATAAATCTAATTATCCCTTCACATAAACGATGAATAAACTAAACAGATGGCATTCACACAAAGCATGTCTAAACTAAGCAGATGACACATTTGATGTATAAAGTAAGCAATGCAAGGCACCATATGCATGATATAACCAACATCAGCATGCCAAGTTAGAGCGAAGACCTCATGGGGGTAAATGGGAGTGGTCTTCTCCTCTCTGAATCCCCCTCAGAACAGATATCTTCCTCTCGATTACAATCCGAAATGGGTGGAGGGGGCTGCCTTTGCGCCTACCATGGAGAGACATTTGCATGAAATTTTATTGCCACGCAAGGCTCGTCTCTTTTTCTCTACATGTTCATTTCCATTGTGTACAATAACTGACATGCATAGGAATAAAACATAGTGAGATTATGTAAGGAGTGCATGCAGAAATCCAGAGTGATGGTAGCAACCTATGGATAGACCCAAAACCAATGATAGCAGGTAGATAATTGCTTCAGTTAAAAAATACAGATAATGGCTTCTTTACTGTTTGTTTCCCACCCAACATGAAACTCATAGTAGACACCAGAGATTAACCAGATAGTAGATAGATACTATTGATTGTGGCCCCGATATGTACCCCACGACCATTTAAAAACTCAAGTTTGACCATTAGTTTGGAGCTGACTCAGAGTCTAATTGGTTAACATGATGATAAAGTAGCATCTAATATTAAGTGATGCATATGTAAGCAAACATGAAAGAGTGCAACCTCTCTTGGGGACCCGTGTAGTCCTCGAGGTCATCTGCTCGGTTGATGATGGTAATGTAGTTGTCATGGCTGCTGGCAGCGGGGAAGAAGATCTGAGGCGGTGAAAGACAGTCTATAGGCCAGATCCCTGCTATGCTAGACCCTTCTGTCATTGGAGCAGCTGAGCTGGGGTGGACGACGGCGTAGCAGGAGCGGGACAAACCACACAAGGTTTTCTTTGACAACTATCTGTAAGAGAAGTAATTCTGTAAGGGCTCATTTGAATTGGAGGATTCTAACAACGCAGGGATAGGAAATACACAGTAATAGGATAGGAATGCATGTGCAAAACAGAGAATTTAAAAACACAGGATTTCTGCCAATCTGGGTGTTTGGTTCACAAGAATTGGAAGATCACAGGATGCAAAGAAGCATGGTGAGATTAAGTCAAATTACAAGAAAATATACTGTTATAATGCTATTATGCTACTATCTCTTAGTCTTGTGCTTCATGAATAGGAATTTGAAAAGGAGGACAAGTGGATAATTAAATTCCTACAGTTTTTCTTTCAAGGAGACACTAAAGGAACAAATCCTACAGTTTTCCTTTGCTCCATTCCTTTGAACCAAATGCATGAATAGTAGTACCATAGGAAACTTTCCAATTCCTATGTTTTTCCTTCACTTTTCCTTTCAAGCACTGGCAATTCTAGTAGTCAGGCTTGAGCAAGGAAAAGCCTACACTCAAAAAATGTTTTTGTGCTACTTCTACTACTTTGGACCCAGGCCACTGCCCTACTAGCTCAACTCCCAGGCCCATCGACAAATGCACAGCTCAAACGCGCAGAGATAAATAATGATGGCATTCAAGAGAGTCCATCACTGATAGCTAAGTTGCCTAGTACCTCACTTCTTGTCATATAGTAGGAGAAGCTAATTGTATTTCACGTTACTGTGTGTGCTCAATGGACAATATATATAACATGTAGAGTAAAAAAGAGATGCAACAAGTGTACAACCTCTTTGGCGAAGCCATGTCGATCTCAGCGTGATTGTGTTGGTCGGTGAGGATGATCCGGCTGACTTGGCTATCGGAGGAGGGGAAGAAGATATTAGGCATCTTGATATGGAGCCCGGGGTACTGCTCTGCTTTGATGGAGGGTTTCATTGTTGCAGCAGCTCCGGTGTTGGGGATATAACTACCGAATATAAACTGCCCAGGTAGGGTCAGGTTATACCTGTAACAAGTCATCCATATTGAAGCCCATGAAGATAAGGAGTATGGCGCTTTACATAGAGATGTAAAGGCCCAGGACCCAAAGGCGGATTAGGGCCTGTAGACATAAACCGCCATATACTGTGTAACTTGTGTTGTAAGATAGGAAAGAGTAGAAACCGAGCCGGACACGTGTATGAGCCAGCGTCGGGATTCTGTTAACCGTCGGGCGTCAACCTGTGTATATAAAGGGACGACCCGCCGGTGGTTCAAGGGCAAGAAACAACAACTCAAGAGCCAGGCAAAGCGGATTCGCTCCCTGGTCATCAAAACCACATCAATTTCACCACAACTGGATACCTTCACCACAAGGGGCCGAACCAGTATAAACTCCCAATGTCCTTTGTCCGGTTTAACCCCTTTAAGCTAATCTCATTGCGATGGCTCCACGACTAAGTCCTCACACTAGGACATCTGACGTGATAATTCCACGACAGTTGGCGCCCACCGTGGGGCTATCGCACGATGATTTCGAGTTCTTAGAGGGCAATTTCGAAGGACTCAAGGGATATGCAGTGGGCCGGATGACCAAGAGTCGTCGCGGCAAGATCTACATCAACGATGTAGGCTGGGGCCCCGACGCCGGCTCAATCTAGTACGTGTACTGGGTCCCCTTCGGAGGAATTCATGTCTTCATTGGCAAGATCAGTGAACCGGGCCCTGAGCCGGACATCTGCGCCGACCTCATTGAGACAGCTCAGCGTGCAAGCCCCGCCCGGGTTCAGCACGCCATGAAGCGTGCGTTCGTAGGATTCATCAATGGTGCGGTGTCTGAACTGGTATCTGACAGTGAGACGGTCATCTATTCAGATGGTGAATCTTCCACCGCTGAGACAGAGTCACTATACCAACAGCAAGATGGCCGGTTTGGGGGCTGTTCTGATGGCGACAGTATTCCAGACCTCCTTGAACCGCCAAACCGGGTTGCGATCTTCATGGCCGATACGCAGCCCACACAACACTCATCAGCTGCAGCGGCGATGATTTTTGGATGCCTGGACGACATTGTTGACCATAGAGGTTACCCCGGATAATCAAGATCAGCATAAGGCGGAGGTCACGAAGCTGCGAGATCACATAGCTCAGGCCAAGGAGGACTTGGTGGCTGAGGAAACGAGGATGGCTAAGGAGCGGGCCGCTTTGGATGCTCAGTCACAGCGGATTCAGGCAGAAAATTACCGGCTCATGCTGGATCAGAACGCTTCAAACGACGTGTTGAGGAGGAGGCATCGGTCTCGTCTACCACCGGTTTATGAAGCAATGAACCTCCTTAACACACCGGGAGCAGGAACCAGTAATCCGGCAGCGGTAAACCGGATTGAAACACCTGGGACAGGAGTGCCGGATCAGCCACAGACGACTAACCCGCCTCGACGGAACCATGACCCGCCTCAGTACACGCCAACACCACCGGGTCACTTTTCCACCCCTTTGGATAATATGATCGCTACGGCGGCAATTGGCAGCTATTCCAATGGAAGGCGAATCTCCAGCAGCGGTTGAGATGCGGCGAGCCAGAGATCTCCTTCAAACGGCTATGGTTCAGCAGCAGGCTTATTCGTATAGTCGAGACGGGTTCATTCAACCCCTCGCCCGAGACGGAGTTACAGCAGGCACATTGATGAACCGGCTGTGTCAAGCAATGCGCGGAACCGTAACGCCCCTCGAGGGCCTAACCCGGCGGGCGGTGGTGCGAATGCTCAGGACGTGGTGGATCACGGTAGAGCGCGTTGAGAAGCCGAGTTAGTAGCGCAGTATGTGGACCGTCAGCTTACTCTGGTTTGTCCAACAACTTCAGTAGAACCAGCTGTTGGTTTTAGATCTTGGGGGGTGCCGTGTCTCACCCCGGCTCTATGCAATGTTTGGCTACCCAAGGACTTCAAAGGCCCGCGTAAAGTGCCCAATTACACTTCTGACTTACCCCCCGAATCATGGGTCAAAAGTTATGAGATGGCAATGGAGATGTTGGATGTGGATGAGGCGGCATGTGCTAAGTACTTCACCATGATGTTGGGAGGAGCATCTCGCACTTGGATGAAAAGTTTGCCAGCTGACTCCATTGGGTCATGGGCCAAGTTAAAGGCCCGGTTTATACTGAATTTCAAGGACACGTGCAAGCAGCCCATGTCAATTGTGGATTTAGCCGCCTGTGTCCAAGAAGAAGGTTAATCGACAACCCATTGGGTGTGCCGGGTTTTGGAAATCTTGCATTCATCGGACCGCATCAATGCCGATTCAGCAGTCATAACATTGGAGGGCAATTGCTGGTTTAAGCCTCTGAAGCTAAAGTTGGGACGGATCAAGCGTCACTGCAACGACATGGGAACACTTATGGCCGCTCTGGTTAAGTATGTCGACTCGAATAGTACCAAGGACCCCGAGTCTGATGATGAAAAGCCGGGGAAGGGAAAGAAGAGCGGCGGCACCAAAGGGCAGCAGCATAACCCGGCAGGCCATGGAAACAATGGTAAGCGTAAAGCGGATAATAGTTCAGATTTTGTGGCTAACACCAACATGCAGGATAATGCTCAGCGTCGTAAGGGAAAACCACCCCCGCGGAGTGGAGGATTGGGTGTCAAACTTGAGCGCCGGTTAAATCAGCCTTGCCCAAGGCACGGGACGCGAGAGAAGCCATCTACGCACCTCTGGAAGGATTGCTTTATTATGCGAGAATTCAAAAACTCGGGTCTTTTCCGATATGATCATGGACCGTCTGGCGGTTCAGGGCCTGGGTTTCATGGGTCGGGTTACGGTGGAGGTAGTTTTGGCTCAGGATTTCAAGGTAATCAAGGTGGACATGGCAATCAAGGCAATCAGGGCAACCATGGTGGTTATAATCAGTAGTGGAGTCAGCAGCAGCAACAGTCGGGTTACCAGAGCCACCCGAAGCAGTTGAATAGTGGGCAGTATCATGTCTTCACCACTAGCCTGTGCAAGCGCGGTCAGAAGCTTCATAAAAGGGTAATGAACTCCGTTGAACCGGCGGTGCCCTGTTACTTGCGCTGGTCTGAACAGCCTATTGTGTGGAGTCAAGAGGATCATCCGCCCCGGGTTGATAATCCGGGTCATCTGGCATTGGTGGTGGCGCCTCAGGTTGGAGGTTATAAGTTCACCAAGGTGCTCATGGATGGAGGGAGCAGTATCAACATCTTGTATTATGAAACCTTCCGTCGCATGGGGTTGACAGATAAGAATCTTAAACCGTCAAACACTGTTTTCCATGGAGTGGTGCCTGGTAAATCGGCTTATCCAGTCGGTAAGATAGCTCTGGAGGTTGCTTTTGGAGATGATCATGATTCAAGATCAGAGACATTGACCTTTGAAGTGGTGAAAATCAGGAGCCCGTACCATGCCCTGTTTGGACGGCCGGCTTATGCTAAGTTCATGGCAAGGCCCTGTTATGTTTATCTGCAACTCAAGATGACAGGTCATAAGGGGACCATCACAGTACATGGAAGCCGTAAGATCGCTTTGGAATGTGAGGAAGGTGATGCAGCATATGCTGAGTCAGTTTGTACAACAGAGGAGTTGAAGTTCTACAAGGACAATGTTGATCCAGCGGATATGACTTCTTTGAAACAACCAACTACGGAGCATGATCCGGATTTGAAGTTTAAATCGACTGATGAGACTAAGCTGGTTGATTTTGTTCCCGGCGACTCATCCAAGCAGTTTAGCATCAGCGCTAACCTAGATCCGAAATAGGAAAGTGCGCTCATCGAGTTCATCCGTGAGAACCGGAACATCTTTGCATGGAAACCTTCTGACATGCCAGGTGTACCGAGGGAATTCGCTGAGCACACTCTTAATATCGATCCCAAGTTTAAACCGGTCAAGTAGTTTCTCCGCCGCTTCAATGAAGAAAGACGCAAAGCCATCGGTGAGGAGCTATCCCGGCTCTTGGCGGCAGGGTTTATTGTGGAGGTTTTTCACCCTGAGTGGTTAGCTAACCCGGTGCTAGTACTTAAGAAGAACGACACTTGGCGTATGTGTGTGGATTACACAAATTTGAACAAGGCTTGCCCAGCTGATCCTTTTGCTCTCCCTCGTATTGATCAGATTATTGATGCTACGGCGGGTTGTGAACGTTTGAACTTTCTAGATGCTTATTCTGGTTATCATCAGATCAAAATGGCAGTTAAGGACCAGGAGAAGACAGCTTTTATAACTCCCTTTGGAGCCTTCTGCTATGTATCTATGCCTTTTGGGCTCAAGAGTTGTCGGTGTACAAAAGTAGGGGCTCTCCTTTTGACCCCTTTACTTGTGCACGGGCAGTCAGAGTCACGCGCTGTGGCCACGCATAGCAGGGCAAGGGAGGGAAGCCGGAGAGAAGCCGAAGGCTTGAGACAAACAAGGCAACATCAAGGACCAAGGCCACAAAGTGCAGATGGGCGAAGCAGGTTCCCCCGGCAAGACCCTTGCCGGGGGCAGCCTCCGCAGCCCCGGCAAGACCCTTGCCAGGGCAGCCCGCCCACACCAGCGGAGCGGGCCACCCGTGAGCCACGGTCCCCAATGCCAACAACCACGTTGGACCAGGGTTCGGGAGGCACCTCTGTGGTGGCATGCAGATCTTTGTGAAGACATAGAATGCTCAAGATCAGATAAGGATTGGAAGGTAACACTCCCTGCCAAGATCCTTACCGAAGGAATCCACAAGACCCCCGGCAAGACCCTTGCCGGGGACGCCAGCGCGCCACGACAGGACCCTTGCCGGGCCACCCGGCAAGACCCTTGCCGGGCCACCCGACAAGACCCTTGCCAGAGGCGACGGCAGGGCCACTACCAGGCCCGCACCAACCAACTCTCCGCCACCGTTCGCATGCAACTGCCAGCCCAACCAGCTGGGCAGGCACCTGCGTGGCATCATGCAGCTTCCAGGCTAGCTCAGCACGCACCTGTGTGGCGGCCGGCATGCAGATCTTCGTGGAGGCTCCACCACCGCGCCACCTCGGCTGCTTGCCTGCCTACATGGCACCGCATGCATCGCTGGCCAGGGCGCGTGTCGAAGCGAGGAGGAGCGGCGACAGACGGGACGGGCCTCGCTCTCGTCCCCGATAAAGTGAGGGACACCTAAGCCATGCATTGAATGCATCTTGTCCTGTAATACGGGTGATAAGCTCGCAACACTGTACACCTTTCCACCTCCTGTGTGCCACTGTGGCAGCCCCTTTGCCTATAAAAGGAGGCCCATGGCATACAGGAAAGGGATTCGGCTCTTTCGAACCACGCAGCACCCATAGCTAGTTCGAGAGCTCAAGAACACCCAATACATCCACCAAGCAGGACTAGGATTTTACGCATCCTCGCAGCCCGAACCTGGGTAAACGATCCCTGTGTCAACTACTAATCCTGCTCTTCTCACAACCCCGCGCCTCGCAACCGTAGTAGGATCCCATAGGTTTCATTTCCCACCGACATCTTTGGCGCGCCAGGAAGGGGGCGCAATGGTGAGAATCTGGTCTGGTAGTTGGCCTGGCAGTTCTTCGTTGCCACGTCTCCCATGGAGAAGGCGACCAAGAGAGCGGCGCTACCTGCAAGCGCAAGGGATGCCAGGGCGGCGACGAAAAAGCTAAGCCATGCCAACCTTTAAACTCTTCCTTAATATGAGGTTATCATCCTCGGAGATTCTGCCTATGTATGGAAAACTTGTACGCAGAGGGGCCCTCTCGTGATTGGCAACGCCTTTGTTCTGTTTCGAGTCCACTCAATAGTTCAGGCGGCCGCGTCGAGAGCGGCAGGGTAAGCCTTCCGCCGTCAGCAACGCTCTCGGCTCTGACTCGAGTCAAACTCGACAGATCGAGTGGCCGCGTTGAGGGCGGTAAGGTGGTTTGCCCGGCAGCAAGCACACCCGGCAGGCTAATGAGGATCCGTCCTCAAGATGCCGCCCTGAGTTTACGCGCCGTCAAGCCTACCCAGTTAGCGTGGGGTGGACATACAAAGGAAAATTGAACAGGAAAATAACATGCATAGCGTCAAGAGTACTGCAGAGTTATATTACATAAATTGCCGCCGCGGTTCTACTAAAGATAGCAATTGTCTTGGTCATGAACTTGCAGCTGCAGTAAGGAATGGGGTGCCTAGTCCCGGCGCTGGCCCTCCAACCTCTTGATTTTGTCGATGCGGCTGAGGATGGGCTTGATACGCTCATTGAGCGCCGCGATGTCAGCATCCTCCGGCAAGCTCTTCAGCGCAGCTTCAAAGTCGAGGTCAGGATGCCAGTGCGCTATCTTGGCAAGCACCCTAGTCATGACACCCCGGCAAAGCATCCGGGACTCCTCGGCCAGGGAGGCCATCCGGTCGGAGTGAAGCCGCTCCAGAGCACCGACGACCTTCTCAAAGAACAGGGTCAGGTTGGCGTTGGGGCTCAGGCTCGCCTCCGGGGCGTACCTCATGTTTGGCATCCCCATGATGCCCAGCTGCATGGCGGCCGATTCCGCAACAACGGCGAGGCATTCAAGCCAACGCTTCTCACCCGCCACGCGGTCCTTGAGGTTGGTAGTCTTGTTCATCCGCAGCTGCGTCTCGGTCTCCAGCTCCTTGGTCAGGATCCCTGAGGGAGTCCTGGACTAGGGGGTGTCCGAACAGCCGGACTATCATCGTCAGCCGGACTCCAAGACTATGAAGATACAAGATTGAAGACTCCATCCCGTGTCCGGATGGGACTTTCCTTGGCGTGGAAGGCAAGCTTGGCGATACGGATATGTAGATCTCCTACCATTGTAACCGACTCTGTGTAACCCTAGCCCTCCCCGATGTCTATATAAACCGGAGGGTTTTAGTCCGTAGGACGAACAACCATTACAACAATCATACCATAGGCTAGCTTCTAGGGTTTAGCCTCCTTGATCTCGTGGTAGATCCACTCTTGTACTACCCATATCATCAATATCAATCAAGCAGGAGTAGGGTTTTACCTCCATCGAGAGGGCCCAAACCTGGGTAAAAACATCGTGTCCCTTGTCTCCTGTTACCATCCGCCTAGACGCACAGTTCGGGACCCCCGACCCGAGATCCGCCGGTTTTGACACCGACATTGGTGCTTTCATCGAGAGTTCCTCTGTGTCGTCGCTGATAGGCTTGATGGCTTCTTCAATCAACAACAACGCAGTCCTGGGTGAGACTTTTCTCCCCGGACAGATCTTCGTATTCGGCGGCTTCGCACTGCGGGCCAATTCACTTGGCCATCTGGAGCAGATCGAAAGCTACATCCCTGGCCATCAGGTCAGATTTGGAAGCCTAAACTTCACGGCGGATATCCGTGGAGACTTGATCTTCGATGGATCCGAGCCGCAGCCGAGCGTGCCACACTGTCACGATGGTCATGGCCTAACTCTGCCGCCGGACAGTACCTTGGAGGCCGCACATGGATACGATCCGACCTATAGTCCGGAGCCGATCGCGCAGATCGAGGACGGGTGGCTGGACACCGCCTCGGGAACTGCAACCGCTACGGCGATGGAGCCGAATACTGACTTTGTCCCTTATAAAGCTCATGACTCCGAGGCGCCGGACTCCTTGCCGGAACCCTAACCTCCTGCGCCCCGGCCAATCGAATCCGATTGGGTGCCGATCATGGAGTTCACTGCCGCGGACATCTTTCAGCACTCACCCTTTGGCGACATCCTAAATTCGCTAAAGCATCTCTCGCTATCCGGAGAGCCCTGGCCGGACTACGGCCAGGATGGTTGGGATACGGACGACGAAGAAATTCAAAGCCCACCCACCACCCACTTTGTAGCCACTGTCGACGACTTAACCGACATGCTAGACTACGACTCCGAAGACATCGACGATATGGACGATGATGCCGGAGACGATCAAGAACCAGTGCCCACAGGGAACTGGAAGACCACCTCGTCATACGACATATACATGGTGGACACCCCAAAAGAAGGGGACGGTGAAGAAGCAGCAGAGGCAGATTCCCTAAAGAAACAGCCCAAGCGCCGACGCCAGCGGCGCCGCTCTAAATCCCGCCACAGCAAGAATGGAGATTCCGGCACAGGAGATAATAACACCCCAGAAAGTGCCGAAGACAACCCCTCCGGCAAGATTCCGTGCAGGAGGATGCAGAAGCAAGCCCTCACGAGAGAGCGGCAGACAAAGAGGTCGAGGATGATAATTACATACCTCCCTCCGGAGACAAGGCAAGCCTCGACGATGACGAATTCGTCGTGCCCGAGGATCCCGTCGAACTAGAGCGTTTCAAACGCAGGCTAATGGCCACAGCAAATAGCTTAAAGAAAAAGCAGCAGCAGCTTCAAGATGATCAAGACCTGCTGGCCGACAGATGGACCGAGGTCCTCGCGGCCGAAGAGTATGAACTCGAACGCCCCTCCAGGAGTTACCCAAAACGCAAGTTGCTCCCCCGATTAGAGGAGGAAGCATACATACCTTCATCACCAGCGCACAATACGGCCGACCGACCACCCCGTGGTCGCGACAGAGAGGCATCCAGGCCCTCCATCAAGACCGTACCCCGGCATCGCTCGAAAAGTACGAAGCCACGGGGGAACACGCCGGACTTGCGGGATATATTGGAGGACAAAGCAAGACAATCCAGATCTATCTATGGATCACGTGGGCGCCCCATGACCCACGACGAATACCGTCACGCCGGATATAACAACTCCGACCGGGTCGAACACAACAGACAATGCTCCCTTGAGCTACGTCGTGATATTGCTCAATACAGAGGCGCCGCACACCCACTATGCTTCACAGACGAAGTAATGGATCATCAAATCCCTGAAGGGTTTAAACCCGTCAACATTGAATCCTACGATGGCACAACAGACCCCGCGGTTTGGATCGAGGATTATCTCCTTCATATCAATATGGCCCGCAGCGACGATGTCCATGCTATCAAATATCTCCCACTCAAGCTTAAAGGACCAGCTCGGCATTGGCTTAACAGCCTGCCCGCAGAGTCAATTGGAAGCCGCATTCCTCAACAACTTCCAGGGCACATATGTGCGAGCACCAGACACCGATGACCTAAGCCACATAATTCAGCAGCCAGACGAATCGGCCAGACAATTCTGGACACGGTTCTTAACAAAGAAAACTCAAATCGTTGACTGTCCGGATGCAGAGGCCCTCGCGGCCTTCAAACATAACATCTGCGACGAGTGGCTTGCCCGGCACCTAGGACAGGAAAAGCCGAAATCCATGGCAGCCCTCACATCATTAATGACCCGCTTCTGTGCGGGAGAGGATAGCTGGCTAGCTCGCAGCAACAACCTCAATAAAAATGCTGGCAGTCCTTATACTAAGGACCACAATGGCAGGTCGCGTCGAAGCAAAAACAATCGCCGCATTAACGGCGATAACAATAAGGATACGGCAGTTAATGCCGGATTTCGAGGCTCTAAACCCAGTCAGCGGAAGAAGCCATTTAAAAGAACCACCCCAGGTCTGTCCAAATTTGGACCGAATACTCGACCGCTCTTTCCAGATACATGGCACCCCCGAAAAACCAGCTAACCACACCAACAGAGGTTGTTGGGTATTCAAGCAGGCAGGCAAGTTAATTGCCGAAAACAATGACAAGGGGCTGCATAGCGATGACGAGGAAGAGACCCGGCCGCCGAACAGTAGAGGACAGAAGGGCTTCCCCCCACAAGTGCGGACGGTAAACATGATATAAGCAACCCATATACCCAAGAGGGAGCACAAGCGTGCATTGAGGGACATGTATGCGATGGAGCCAGTCGCCCCAAAGTTCAATCCATTGTCCTCTTGCCCGATCACTTTCGATCGAAGAGACCATCTGACCAGTATCTGCCATGGCAGATTCGCCGCATTGGTTTTAGACCCAATTGTCGACGGATTTCACCTCACGAGAGTCCTGATGGACAGCGGCAGTAGCCTGAACCTGCTTTATCAGGATACAGTGCGCAAGATGGGCATAGACCCCTCAAGGATTAAACCTACAAAGACGATCTTCAAAGGCGTCATACCAGGTGTTGAGGCCAATTGTACAGGCTCAGTCACACTGGAAGTGGTCTTCGGATCCCCGGATAATTTCCGAAGTGAGGAGTTAATCTTCGACATAGTCCCGTTCCTCAGCGGCTATCACGATATGCTCGGACGAACCGCGTTCGCAAAGTTCAACGCGGTGCCGCATTATGCATACCTCAAGCTCAAGATGCCAGGCCCTCGTGGAGTCATCACGGTCAACGGAAATACGGAACACTCCCTCCGAACGGAGGAACATACAGCGGCTCTCGCGGCAGAAGTACAGAGCAGCCTTCTAACGCAATTTTCGAGTCCGGCCGTTAAACGACCGGACACGGCCAAACGCGCCCGGAGCAACATCAACAAAGACCACCCGGCACGTTCCAAGCACGTGTAGCAATGCGGCCCCAACCCCAGCCCTCGCACGATTGCAAGACCAGCTCTCCACATACATCATTACGCTCTGGAGCTACCATGGGCATAGGGGGAGGGGCACGACCACAACAGACCCAGAGTGCGGCTTGACCACACCAGGGGCTCCCAAGTGCGTCGCTCTTTTATTTTTTATTTTCCTTCTTTTTATACACAGGACTCCGTTCACCAGAGGACCTGTCTGGCGGCGAACCTGCCGAACTCATGATGCAATAGCCAGGGAGGGACAAAGGCTGCGACGAACACTCAGGTGGTCTCCATTACGAGCATTAAATTTGTTAAATCCACCATTCCGCAGCCTACCCCTGGAGGGAGACACTTCTAGTTAGTCCAATCCTTTGCTTACCGCACTATTTGTATCATTCCGCACTCATAGCAGAATTCCTTGAATAAATAATACATCACTTTTTGCCTATAATTGCATTACTTTACATATATGTTCATTAATGACATCTTGCACCCGTATATTTTGGTACGGCCGAATACACCAGGGGCTTATGTTCCCCGCATTATGGTGTGATAAGTCCGAACACTTTCACAAGTGCGGCACCCCGAACTTATAGCATTATATGAATCGGCTCCGAATCATGTCTTGGGTCAATAGTTGGGTTTGCCCGGCTCCCATGTTTTGGTACCTTACGTTCCGTTCTGTCGGCTAAGGTAGCACTAGGAGAACCACTGCGATTGCGCCCCGATTGAGCTGGGCGAGCGCCTCTGTGGAGAAAGCTAAAACTGACTGTCATGATAAGGCGAGAGACTGGTCGCTGTTCGAGAGGTATTTTCGAGTCCCTAAAGACTTATGCCGCTTCGAGCGAAGAACGGGATAATGTCCGGCCAAGGCATGGATAGCGCCCCGAACTCGGTCTTCCGAATACTAGGGGCTTCGCCGACATTTAAAATTATAGAATTCTATGGCTAAGTGAGAGTGTTCAAGCATTATAAGTCCGGTTGCCTTGTTCGTCGTGTTGAGCGCCTCCCTAGATGGACCCAAAAATGGGAACAAGAGCGCTCAAGTTTATCCCGAACACCCCAGCACTCGTGGCATGGGGGTTGAAGCCGATGACTTGCCATCTCTCAGATTTAATAAACGGCCGCAAAGAAGGTAATATTTTAAATCAATAAGCATTGCTTAGCGCATATGAACAAAGTTTTCAACGCACAGGATAACACATAGCAAGTTTACTCAAAAATTACATCTCTGGGGCACTCATCCGCAATCTTGCGGGCACCCTTCAGGACAGTCTTATAGTACATCTCGGGCGTGCGATACTCCTTGCCCGCTGGCGGCGCGTCAGTGATAAGCCTCTCCGCATCCAGCCTGCCCCAATGCACCTTTGCGCGGGCAAGGGCCCGACGAGCACCTTCAATACAGGCGGAGCGCTTGATGACCTCCACCCAGGGGCACGCATCCACCAGCCGCCGCACGAGGCCGAAGTAGCTCCCAGGCATAGCCTCTCCAGGCCACAGTCGGACTATGAGGCCCTTCATGGCCTGCTCGGCTACCTTGTGGAGCTCGACCAGCTGCTTCAGCTGGTCGCTAGGGGGCACCGGATGGCCAGCCTCAACGTACTGAGACCAGAAGACCTTCTCCGTTGAGCTCCCCTCCTCGGCTCGGTAAAACGCGGCAGCATCGGATACACTGCGAGGCAGATCTGCAAACGCCCCTGGAGAGCTCCGAATTCGGGTAAGTAATAGGTAATTTACATTAACATGCTTGCTTTGCATGAAAAATGCCTTACCCGCCGCTATCTTCTTCACCGCCTCAATCTCCTGGAGGGCCTTATGGGCCTCGGCCTTAGCGGCTTTGGCACTTTCAAGAGCCGAGGCAAGCTCGGACTCTCGAGTCTTCGAGTCACGCTCCAAACTCTCATGTTTTTCCATGAGAGCCTGGAGCTCTTGCCGCACCTCCGCCACCCGCGCCTCCTGTTTCTCTCGCTCCGTCCGTTCCGCGACCGCATTGTGCTCGGCCGTGGATACGGCCTCCTTCAGGGTCGCCACCTCGTTCGTGGCCCCTGCAGTACCCACGTTATCCTTGTTATTTTCATTGCAACCAAAATCCTTTTCTGTAAGGTACAAATTCAAAGATGGTATTACTCACCTTCTTTGTCCTCGAGCTGCTTCTTGGCAAGGCCGGGCTCTTGCTCGGACCGCTCGAGGTCCTGCTTCAATGCACCGACCTACGCAGTCAGTGCGGCAGAGGTCAACAGCGCAGCCTGCAAACCCATATTGACACAATTTTTAGCATTCCTGCGTATATCTTTTTTAGATCCTCAATCTGGTTTTTCTTTCCGAACACCGAACCGAGCATCAGGGGCTACTGTCTATGCGGTATTACATTACATATTTTTTCTTACCTCAAAGCCTGTTAGAAGGCTACTGCAGGCTTCGGTTAGCCCGCTCTTGGCAAGCTGAACCTTCTGAATCACCGCACTCATGATAGTGCGGTGTTCTTACTCGATGGAAGCGCCTTTGAGCGCCTCCAACAAGTTGTCCGGCGCCTCCGGTTGGACGGAGGCCGCCGGTGTCACGGTGAAGGGGCCGCCTGCCGGACTCCGGAACCACTGCGGGTTCCGGTGTGGAGTCCGGCGCAAAGTCCAGGAGGCTGCCTTGTGGCGCCTCTGGAGCCTCCTACTGATGGGTCCCTCCCCGGGATCCCACCTCGGCGTCCTCAGCGTCGCGAGGGGTGGAGGCAGTCGGGATGGAATCTACATCCGACGGAGCCAACGACCCGCTCGACGAAGCGGGGAGATCATCATCGGCCGGACTGCAGGCAGTGTGCGACATTAGAAGGACACTATGTGACACAAAAGAGAAATTATAAATCATTCAGGAATCCGGATACTTACGATCTTGCCGGAGGCCTGGCCCTTGAGGGCCACTCCTCGTCGCCAACGTTGGCGTTGGCGGAGCTGTCCGGGGGAATAGTCCTTCCCCTCTTGGACCCTTCGGCCTCCCCTGTTGGGGAAGCCTTCCTCTTCCTCTCCCCTTCCTCTGGGGGAGAGTCCTCTTTCTCCTCCTCGTCTTCAGGGGAGGAGTCCGCCTCGGAGCCATCGGACGATGAGTCCGATAGCACCTGGCGCCGGGAACTTCTTCGAGTTCCCGTGGCCTTCTTCTTGGCCTTCTTCTCCAGCACCACATAGAGTGCCGGGACCAGCAGCCCCGTTAAGCGGGCGTCCGCTGGGTCTTCGGGAAGGGGAGCCGGACAGTCTACCTATCTGGACGTCCTCTGCCAGTCCTGTCAAAGGCATTGGGAGTTTTAGATCCCACATAGAGTCAAACTATGAAAGAAAACAACTGTCCCGTAGAGGATAACGAAGCTTACCTCACCGGTCGGGCGCTTGGTGCTGAATCCGCGATCTTCAGTCGCGGACGCGGGGGCTTCTCTGCCCTTGAACAGCACCCTCCAGACGGCTTCATATGTCGTGTCAAAGAGCCCACTCAGAGTCTGGTGTTGTGCCGGATCGAACTCCCACAGGTTGAAGGCCCGTTGTTGGCAGGGGAGAATCCGGCGGATGAGCATGACCTGGATCACATTGACAAGCCTAAGCTTCTTGTTCACCAGGGTATGGAGACAGGACTGGAGTCCTGTCAGCTCCACCAAACTGCCCCATAGCAAGCCCTTCTCTTTTCAGGAGGTGAGCTGCATCGGGATACCAGATCTAAACTCGGGGGCCGCCGCCCATTTTGGGTCACGCGGCTCGGTGATGTAGAACCACCCCGATTGCCGTCCCTTGATGGACTCCACGAAGGCCCCTTCGAGCCAGATGACGTTGGGCATCTTGCCCAACATGGCGCCTCCGCACTCCGCTTGGATGCCCTTCACTACATTCAGCTTGACGTTGAAGGTCTTGAGCCACAAGCCGAAGTGGGGATGGATGCAGAGGAAGGCCTCGCACACGACGATAAACACCGAGATGTTGAGGATGAAGTTTGGCACCAGATCATGGAAATCCAGGCCGTAATAGTACATGAGCCCTCGGACAAAGGGATGCAACGGGAAGCCCAGTCCGCGGAGGAAGTGGGGAAGGAATACGACCCTCTTATGGGGCCTGGGGGTAGGGATGAGCTGCCCCTTGTCGGGCAGCCGGTGCGCGATGTCGCCGGAAAGGTATCCGGCGCTGCGCAGTTTTGCGATGTGCTCCTCCGTAACGGAGGAGGCCAACCATTTGCCTCCCGCTCCGGACATGGTCGAAGAAGGTCGAGACGAGATGCACGGACTTGGGCGCTGGAGCTCGAGAGTGCGCGGAGATGGATAAGCAAAGGAGGAAGAAGGCGTAGGTAAAAAGGATGGATCCTTATCCCCTGATATATGGGCGGACGAAAACTATGCGTCCCCACCGGCCTGGTAAAACTCGCTTATCTCCCAAGCGCCACCATCAATGGCGCGGTTGGGTTACCCACGTCCGTATTGATGAGAATCCCGGAATAAGGGGAACACGATCTCTGCTTTGACAAGACGTGCCAAGGAAACCGCTTCGCTAAACGCGCTGAGGTGGTATATTAAAAAAGATTCCAGTAAAGGCTTGGTGGTGGTGTGACGTCATGCCACAAAACACGTCAGCAGATTGAACTTGTGTACATAGTATTCTCTCTATGGTGGTATGTGGAATTTATTTTGCAGAGCCGGACACTATCCTGGTGTTCACAATCTTCTATGAATTATTCGGAGGAGGAACCCGCCTTGCAATGCCGAATAATATGCGCGCCGGACTCATCGTCATTGAAGCCTGGTTCAGGGGCTACTGAGGGAGTCTTGGACTAGGGGGTGTCCGGACAGCCGGACTATCATCGTCAGCCGGACTCCGAGACTATGAAGATACAAGATTGAAGACTCCGTCCCGTGTCCGGATGGGACTTTCCTTGGCGTGGAAGGCAAGCTTGGCGATATGGATATGTAGATCTCCTACCATTGTAACCGACTCTGTGTAACCCTAGCCCTCCCCGGTGTCTATATAAACCGGAGGGTTTTAGTCCGTAGGACGAACAACCATTACAACAATCATACCATAGGCTAGCTTCTAGGGTTTAGCCTCCTTGATCTCGTGGTAGATCCACTCTTGTACTACCCATATCATCAATATCAATCAAGCAGGAGTAGGGTTTTACCTCCATCGAGAGGGCCCGAACCTGGGTAAAAACATCGTGTCCCTTGTCTCCTGTTACCATCTGCCTAGACGCACAGTTCGGGACCCCCTACCAGAGATCCGCCGGTTTTGACACCGACAATCCCCTCTCGGGCTTGGGCCTCCGACAGCATCTTCTCGAGATCCCCCAGCTTCTGCTTGAGGTCTCTGATGGAGTTGTTGGCTTTGGAGAGTTCTCCGGCCTTGCTGATGTACGCGCCCTACGCCTCCACCAGGGTGTTGTTGAGCGTGTCCTTCTCCGTGGACAGCTTCAAAGCTTGATCCTCTAGCTCCTTCACCTTGCCGACATGGACCAGAGCCTGGGCATTGAGTGCCTCCTGATGCCTCTGCTCCAGCTCTTGGGTCTGTCGCATGACGAGCTTGTCCACCTTCTCATCTTTGCTGCGGAGCATGGTGGCAAGCTTCTCCTCACGCTCGGCAAGTGTCGTGGTTCTAAGTCTGACAGTAGAGTGGGGGTAGGTATGGAGAGGCAAGGTCCTAGCTATGGAGAGGTTGTAAACACAAGCGATGCACGAGTTCAGGCCCTTCTCGGAGGAAGTAAAAGCCCTACGTCTCGGAGCCCTAAGGCGGTCGAGTGGATTATGAATGTATGTGTTACAGGGGTGCGAACCCTTCTGCCTGTGGAGGGGGGTGGCTTATATAGAGTGCGCCAGGACCCCTGCCTACCCACGTAATGAAGGGTTTAAAGTACATTAAGTCTGGGGCGTTACTGGTAATGCCCCACATAAAGTGTCTTAACTACCATAAAGTCTATTCAATTACAAGCCGTTGCAGTGCAGAATGCCTTCTGACCTTCTGGTGGTCGAGTGAGTCTTCATGGTCGAGTCCTTCAATCCAGTCGAGTGGGTTCCCCGTAGGTCGACTGGAAGGTGATCTCTTCTAAAGGTGTCCTTGGGTAGGGCACTTAGATCAGGCCTATGACCCTACCCTAGGTACATGAATCCATCATTAGCCCCCGAATGGATTGAGGCTTGAGTGAGGAAGGAGTTGATGCTGTTTCCGATTGACTTTTGCATACTGGCTATGCGTTGTTCTGGATCAAGATCTTCTTTGTTGATAACGAGCAACTTTTCTTCAGTCGACTCGATCCATTCTTGTCTTTCGTCGAGTGACTTTTAGGACTTCACCGGTTCCCGAGCGACGGATCGCAGGAGATCTCGCGTCTGACAGACCGATCTGCTGTTCGCGGATTCTATGGGATACGAAATTTGGGGAAGCGCGCGAAGCGGGGCAGACCGCGGCGTTCGGATGGGATAGGACATAGACGCCTCGATCCCCGCGCCGCCTTTTCCGCCACGTATCACGTCAATGCAACTGTTTCGGGATATGATTAGACTGACCGGGTCCACCTGTCATCCACTCGGAAGGGATGTTATAAATGCGACCGGCGAGGGTTTTCTGAACAGTGATCCATCCTTTCTTCTCTTCTCTCCTCGTCTCCGCCCAACGCGCCCGCTTTCGCCTCCGCAAAGCTCCTCTTCGCGCATCTCGCCGGCAGCCATGGTCAAGGAGAAGACGGCGGTGCTGGAGCGCGCAAAGAAGGCGTCGGCGGCGGAGAAGGCGAAGGGGAGATCCACCAGTCGCAGCGGGTCTTCGTCTAGATCTCGCCTGCCGAAGGGCTGGGTCTAGGGAGATTGGATCCAGTCGACCATCAGGGAGAAAGATCTGCTCGACATGGCCGACGACGGGCTGATCCCCCACGGCACCGCAAGGCTTCCAGGGAAAGAGTGGCAGCCCCAGCCGGAAGAGGGTGAGTGCATGCTCCTGGCCACTCATGTCGATCGCAGATTTTCTCTGCCACCGAGTGTTTTCTTTCGTGGTTTTTTGAACTTCTTTGGAGCCCAACTCCACCACTTCACCCCGAACTCCATCGCGTATCTTGCTGCGTTTGTATCCATGTGTGAGAATTTCCTGGGCTGTCGACCGCACTGGGGCCTGTTCAAGCACATATTCACGTGTCGCTCTCAGACCGTGAAGAAGGCGAGCCCAGGCGATGAGAAAACCCAAGTTGTCCAAATGTGCGGGGGCCTGGGGATCCAAGTGAGGAACAAGAGCACCTTCCCAGCCATGACGTTTCCCGAGTCGGTCAGAGGCTGGCAGTCGACCTAGTTCTACTGCCAGAATGAGTCGACGCCGGGACAGTTGAGTGGACTCCCTCAATTCACCATGGACCAAGTGAACAAGCCCTCCTCTCTGAAGGTGATTCCGGAGGAGAGAGCTGGCGTGAAGATGCTGATGGATCGCGTGGTGCAGTTGGTTCGGGACGGTGTTACTGGCATGGACCTTTTGGAGGTTTTCCTTCGGCGACGTATCCAGCCTCTTCAGTTCCGGAGCCATTGCATGTGGTTGTACTGCGGAACTGAAGACGAGACTCGGATCCACCCAGAAGCAGTCGACGACGCCACAGTGGAAAGGTGGATGGCCGCGGTCACTGGGAACAAGGATAATCCCCATGGATCCAGGAGGATTCCTCCACTCGACCATCACAGCATTCCAGACAAGGTACGTTTGCTCTGCCTTCCATTGTATACTTGTCGTGTTTGTTTCTGTAAGTTCTGCAAATTGGTCGATTGATCTTTGTCTTGACGTCTTTCAGGCCCTCACCGAGCTGTACTCGATGCCCAATGGAGCTCAGGCTCCGACTAAGGAGGGAGAAGCCAGCGGAGGCAAGAGCCAGGAGGAGTGGGACTCAGACGCTGTCGAAGACGACGATGATGACGACGACGATGATGAGGACGAAGAAGAGGAGGAGGAGGAGGTTGCACCACCGCGCTCGGAAAGGCGGTCCAAGCTTGTCCATGACCCTGTGACTGAACGTGGCAAGGGGGTTGCGACTGTCGCGCAGTCGACCAAACGCCCTCGGACCACTTCTCCGGCGCTGACTGAAAAGGCGCCGAAGCAGTCGAAGGTGGCTCCGTCAAAACCAACCAAGCTCCTGCCGAAGATGAAGGTGTCCATCCCCACCATATCAGGGTAAACATGCTGCTTAAGTCTTCTTGTTTTGTGTAAGCTTTATCTCTGGTTGATACTTGAGTTAACCGACTGATTCTTTGGGGCTGTAGTGCTGCTACTTCTAAGACCTCAGGCAAGGCTGACGACCATGAGATGGAGGACGCAGCAACCTCAAACCCTGGTACTATACTCTTAATTCCGTTTTTTTAGTCGACTGATTCATGATCTCTGATTCTGATTCTTTTCTGTAGCTCCATCCAATGTTGTTATCACTCTTCCTGATGATGATGAGGATGAGGAACCGCTGAAGCACAGAAGGAGCAGGAAAGCGTCTGCCGGCAGGGTGGCCCAGGATGTGACGGCGCCCGAGACTCTGGTCGCGGGGGAGGAGAACACCACTCGACACACCGTGTCCTTCGCGGTGCCGTTGACGAGTGCCCATCCTGCTTCGTCGAGTGCCGCACCACCTTCTCTTTTCACGACGCACCACGTCCCAGAGGACCAAGCCAGCGCTGCTAAGGAAGCGATACGCCAAGCAGGGATCATGATGGAGCAGGTGAAGACCATCCGGGATGCAAGCCAGGCAGCTTATGACGCCAGCTCCGCCCTTCAAAGCAATGTTCAGGTCAGTCGACCACCGCCTGTTCTGTTAGGATATGCTATCAAAACTTTTCTTTCTGGAATCCATAGCAATCACCCACTGGGTGTGTCGATAAAAAACTCCGTGTTAGCGGGGGCACGCTGAGTGCACCCGCTGGGTGTAGTCCCCAAGGCTAAGGTCGACTGCTGGCAGTCGGCCTTAGGCTTTATAAGTAAATTCTTTTCGTCATTCGACTGAGGTGAATGGATTTCCGAAACCGGTGGGGGCACGCTGAGTGCACCCACTGGGTGTAGTCCCCGAGACTGTGGTCGACTGCTTGCAGTAGATTATAGTCTGAAGAACACTTCTCTTCTTTTTTTTGGTGGGTCGACTGGTCGACTCTGTCTAGTGGGGGCACGCTGAGTGCACCCACTGGGTGTAGTCCCAGAGACTACGGTCGAATGCTTGCATTCGGCTGTAGTCTTAGAAACATATGATTCTCTCTTATCCACTCGGAAGTGAATTATCTTTGATACTTTGTCGATTGGTTCCTCGTAGAAATCCTGTGACCTTGCGTTTCGCTACACTGAGATGGAGCAGAAGCACATTCAGCTCGAGCTGGATCTGAAGCTGGTTCAGGAAAATCTGACGAAGGCGAAGGAGGAGACCAAAGGTATGTTCGGTGAGACCTCGATGACTCCTTTTTCCCTTCATTTGTTTCAAAATCTGACCTTGCTGTAACTTGCAGGCAAGGTGAAGGAAGCCCAGAAGAAAAAAGACCTTGAGCTAGCTGAGAAGACCAAGCTTGCTGACGAGAAGTTAGCTTCAGCCACCAAGCTTGAACAAGAAAATACCAATCTGAAAGTAGCTCTTGGGATTGCCAAGAAGGACGTCGACCGACTAAAGGCTGACAAGACTACTCTGACCGATAAGATCAACCAGTTGACTGGGAAGAAGAATGACCTGGAAGCCTTCCTGGGTGGTCTTGCCAAGAAATTGTTCCTTATGCTCGAAGGTAACCCTTTATACTCGACAAACATTTTCAATTGTGATGCTTCCATTCGACCACTATCTTGACTCGGCGTTTGTCTTTGCAGAATTCTGTCGAAACTTCAAAGAAGAGACTAGCTAGTTGGAACCAAACCTTGACCCCGTCAATTCTCCAGTGAATGATGAAGTTGCCATGAATGTCTTCCGACTGGAATCCCGTGTTGCAGCTGTCGTTGACTATCTTGCAAGACTGAAGGTCGCCACGTCCCGCATCGACTCGATGCTCTGGCCCAGGGCGACACTCCAGAATGACCTCGAGTCGCTGATGGCTCGACTGAACGCAGTCCCTGACCGAGTGCAGGAGTGGAAGAAGTCCTCGTCTAGTTGCGGTGCAGATGTTGCTCTGTGTCTGGCCCGAGTCCACTGCAAAGACGCGCGAGAAGACAAGCTGGCGGCTCTCCGGGTGGCCAACACCAAGAAACACGACTTCAGGTCCTTCATGGAAACCTTCATCGCTGCTGCCACTTGGATCGCAGACGGAATCGACCTTGATGAGTTCGTTGCTCCTTCCAGCCCTCCACAGGAGGGGTAAAAAACTTCTTTTAAGCCCGACACTTTAAATTTGCCTCGGTATGCCGAGTGGAGTTGTAACCGATAAACCTTAACAGGCTTAGCGCCTGAGCACTTTCGGTTCCTTTAGGTATCGATCTGAACTTGGATTTGATGTTTGAATATGATTGCTTTTGGCTCGAAATGTCCTTTGCAGGTTCACAGCAAGATGCTCTCTGCAGTCGACTTATTCCTTAGGCGAGCACTGGGCTGCAGCTAAGCCCCCGAGTGAGAGGTTTGCTCTTCACCCGGTAGGATTTTTATATCTTAGGCGAGCACTAGGCTGCAGCTAAGCCCCTGAGTGAGAGGTTTGCTCTTCATTCGGTAGGATTTTTATATCTTAGGCGAGCACTTGGCTGCAGCTAAGCCCCCGAGTGAGAGGTTTGCTCTTCACTCGGTAGGATTTTTATATCTTAGGCGAGCACTGGGCTGTAGCTAAGCCCCCGAGTGAGAGGTTTGCTCTTCACTCGGTAGGATTTTTATATCTTAGGCGAGCACTGGGCTGAAGCTAAGCCCCCGAGTGAGAGGTTTGCTCTTCACTCGGTAGGATTTTTATGTTGTATTTGTGGCGAAGCTCAGAGGAGAGGATCGCAGTTGACCTGCACCTCGTCCTCATCACGAGCGCACATTGTACTTATGGCATAGCTCAGAGGAGAGGGTCACAGTCGACCTGCACCTCGTCCTCCTTGCGAGCGTATGTTGTACTTAGGCGAGTACTTGGACTGCCGCTAAGCCTCCGAGTGGAAGTCTGGCTTACCACTCGGTAGGATTTTTTATAACTTAGGCGAGTACTTGGACTGCAGCTAAGCCTCCGAGTGGAATCTGGCTTACCACTCGGGAGGATTTTTTATAACTTAGGCGAGTACTTGGACTGCAGCTAAGCCTCCGAGTGGAAGTCTGGCTTACCACTCGGTAGGATTTTTTATAACTTAGGCGAGTACTTGGACTGCATCTAAGCCCCTGAGTGGAAATCTGGCTTACCACTCGGTAGGATTTTTTATAACTTAGGCGAGCACTTGGACTGCAGCTAAGCCCCCGAGTGGAAGTCTGGCTTACCACTCGGTAGGATTTTTATAACTTAGGCGAGCACTGGGCTGCAGCTAAGCCCCCGAGTGGAAGTCTGGCTTACCACTCGGTAGGATTTTTTATAACTTAGGCGAAACGGATTCGCGGCTAACCCCCCAGTGGAAGTCTGGCTTACCACTCAGTAGGATTTTTACAAACTTAGGCGAAACGGATTCGCGGCTAAGCCACCCACTGTGGGAAAAATTTTACTGGACAAAAATAAAAAGTGACAAAAATTATGAAGGAATTATGACACTATTATTTCGAAATCCATGAACTACAGAAGTACTTTATTACAACTCATCCGAGTGAAAAACTTTAAGTGTAAAATGGGCGGAGCAGATCCGCATTCCAAGCTCGGGGCTCTTCGATATTGTGTTTGACATTGTAAAGACGGTATGCCCCATTGTGGAGAACCTTGGTGACTATGAAGGGTCCTTCCCAAGAAGGAGCGAGCTTATGTTGTTTCTGCTGATCCACTCGGAGAACCAGATCTCCTTCCTGGAAGGCTTGACCTCTCACATTTCTGGTGTGGAGGCGACGCAAGTCTTGTTGGTAGATGGTCGATCGGATCAGAGCCATCTCCCTTTCTTCCTCTAGAAGGTCGACTGCGTCCTGACGCGCTTGCTCAGCTTCTGCTTCGTTATAGAGTTCAACTCGAGGAGCATTGTGAAGAAGATCACTCGGCAAGACTGCTTCAGCTACATAGACCAAGAAGAATGGAGTTCTCCCGGTCGACCGATTGGGCGTGGTCCGCAATCCCCAAAGCACCGAAGGGAGTTCGTCGACCCATGCTCCAGCCGCATGCTTGAGATCACGCATCAGTCGGGGCTTCAAACCCTTGAGGATTAAGCCATTGGCTCGTTCTGCTTGTCCATTCGACTGCGGATGGGCGACTGAAGCATAGTCGACCCGAGTGCCTTGAGAGTTGCAGAAATCCTTGAATTCTTCCGAGTCAAAGTTCGACCCATTATCCGTAATGATGCTGTGTGGGACTCCATATCTGAACGTCAGCTCCCTGATGAAGGTAACAGCAGTACCGGCGTCAAGATTCTTGATTGGTTTAGCCTCAATCCACTTGGTAAACTTCTCGACTGCTACCAGTACATGCGTGAAACCACTTCGACCTGTTCTCAAGGGACCGACCATGTCCAACCCCCATACTGCGAAAGGCCAGACGAGTGGAATGGTCTTCAGAGCTGACACAGGCTTGTGTGACATATTGGAGTAGAACTGACATCCTTCACACTTGTCCACTATTTCCTTCGCCATCTCATTCGCCCTTGGCCAGTAAAATCTGGCTCGGTATGCTTTGGCTACGATGGTCCGAGAGGACGCATGGTGACCACAGGTCCCCGAGTGGATATCATTGAGGATGATTCGGCCTTCTTCTGGCGTTATGCATTTTTGACCAACTCAAGTCGTGCTCTCTCTATACAACTGCCATTTGATAACGGTAAAGGCTTTGGATCGACGGACGATCTATCGAGCCTCTTCCTCGTCCTCTGGGATCTCTTTTCTCAGGATATACGCGATATAGGGAATTGTCCAGTCGGGAGTGACCACTAAGACTTCCATGACCAAGTCGACCACTGCTGGGACCTCAACCTCAGTCGGATCGGTGGCACTCTTGGGCTGTGGAGCTTCTTCTGTGAAAGGATCTTCTTTGACTGATGGAGTGTGTATATGCTCCAAGAACACACCACTCGGAATGGCTTCTCTTTTGGAACCTATCTTTGCCAGATCATCTGCTGCCTGATTTTTCAGTCGGGGGATGTGATGGAGCTCTAACCCCTCGAACTTCTTTTCCAGCTTCCTCACTGCATTGCAGTATCCAGTCATGGCTGGGCTTCTCACGTCCCACTCCTTCATCACCTGGTTGACCACTAAATCTGAATCGCCATAGACCATCAGGCGACGGACGCCGAGTGAGATGGCCATGCGCAATCCATATAAAAGGGCCTCATACTTTGCCTCATTGTTGGAGGAATCAAAGTGAATCTGGAGCACATACCTAAGCTTATCTCCTCTGGGGGAAACCAGAACAACCCCAGCACCGGAACCATTCAGCATCTTAGAGCCATCAAAGAACATGGTCCAATGCTCCGAGTGAACTTCAGTCGGCTGCTGTTGTTCAGTCCACTCGGCGAGGAAATCTGCTATTGCCTGGGACTTAATGGCTTTCTTTGCCTCAAATTTGATATCAAGGGGAAGAAGTTCAATCGCCCATTTCGCCACTCGACCAGTTGCATCTCTGTTGTGCAGAATCTCTGATAGTGGGGCGTCGCTGACGACTGTGATGGAATGATCAGAGAAATAATGAGCAACCTTCTTCGTGGTCATGTATATTCCATACACAAGCTTCTGATAATGAGGGTATCGCTGCTTGGATGGAGTCAAGACTTCAGACAAATAATATACTGGGTGCTGAACTTTGAAGGCCTTTCCTTCTTCTTCTCGCTCGACCGTAAGCACTGTACTGACGACTTGTCTTGTGGCTGCAATATAAAGCAACAGAGGCTTTTTGCTGATTGGAGCAGCAAGCACCGGCTGGGTGGAGAGCAGAGCTTTTAGCTCAGCAAACGCTGCATCAGCTTCTGGAGTCCACTTGAACTTGTCTGCCTTCTTCATCGGTCGGTAAAGAGGCAATGCCTTTTCACCGAGTCGTGAGATGAATCGACTTAAAGCGGCCAAGCATCCAGTAAGCTTCTGGACATCGTGCACTCGCACAGGGCGTTTCATTCGGAGAATAGTGCCGATCTTCTCTGGGTTAGCATCGATCCCTCGCTCGAAAACGAGAAAACCGAGTAACTTTCCACCAGGAACTCCGAAAGTGCACTTTGATGGATTGAGCTTGATATCATATCTTCTGAGGTTGGCAAATGTTTCGGCGAGGTCAGCGAGCAGGTCGGAACCCTTTCGTGACTTGACGACAATATCATCCATATACGCTTCCACATTCTGACTGATTTGAGTGAGCAGACACTTCTGAATCATTCGCATAAATGTGGCTCCGGCATTCTTGAGGCCGAATGGCATGGTGATATAGCAGAAGCACCCGAATGGAGTGATGAAAGCTGTTTTTATTTCGTCAGGACCATACAGACGGATCTGATGATACCCGGAATAGGCGTCTAGAAAAGACAATCTCTCGCACCCCGCGGTCGAGTCAACAATTTGATCTATGCGAGGGAGAGGAAAATGATCTTTCGGGCATGCCCGATTGATGTGCTTGAAATCAATGCACATGCGAAGCGACTTGTCCTTCTTGGGAACCATGACGACATTAGCAAGCCACTCGGAGTGGAATATCTCTCGGATAAATCCTGCCGCCAACAGTCGAGCCACTTCCTCACCAATAGCCTTTCTCTTCTGGACGGCGGACCGCCGAAGATGCTCTTTGACTGGTTTTGCTGTTTTGTCGACTCTGAGGCGATGCTCAGCCAGTCCCCTGGGAACACCTGGCATGTCGGCTGGCTTCCATGCAAAAATGTCCCAGTTCTCACGGAGGAACTGGATGAGCGCTTCTTCCTATTTCGGGTCGAGTGTTGTGGAGATGTGGGTCGGGGCTGCATTGGGGTTGGTCGGGTGAATGTGAACAGGCTTCGTCTCACCAGACGACTGAAATGCAGATTCTGTGGCAGGCTTCTTGGATCGCAACAAATCACTCGGATCTGCGCTTTGTTTGTACTCTTCGAACTCGACCGCTGTCACCTGGGAATCGGAAATCTTCGAGCCCTTCTGAAAGCACTCTTCTGCCTTTTTCCGATCACTAGTGAGAGTGATCATTCCTTTGGGACCTGGCATTTTCAGTTTGAGGTACACGTAACATGGTCGAGCCATGAACCGTGCATAGGCTGGCCTCCCCAAAATGGCGTGGTACGCACTCTGAAAATCCACGACCTCAAACGTCAACTTTTCCTTGCGAAAATGCTTTGAATCACCAAACACCACGTCCAGAGCTATTTGGCCGAGTGACTCAGCCTTTTTCCCTGGTATGACTCCGTGGAAACTCATGTTACTGATGCTTAGTCGGGACATCGGAATGCCCATTCCTTTCAGTGTGTCTGCATACAACAAGTTCAGCCCACTACCACCGTCCATCAGCACTTTTGTCAGTCGAGTGCCTTCGACCACTGGGTCGACCACCAAAGCTTGCCTCCCAGGGGTGGCAATATGAGTCGGGTGATCAGACTTATCGAATGTGATGGGTGATTGGGACCATCTCAGATAACTTGCTTTTGCTGGGGCAACCATGTTCACCTCACGGTTAATGACTTTGAGTCGACTCTTGCTTTCCACATCTGCGAAGATCATCAGAGTGGAGTTGACATGCGGGTATCCTTCCTCACTGTCCTCTTTGTCTTCGGACTTGTCCGGCTCCTTCTCCTTGTCCTTAGACTGTTTTCCCTGAAACTACTGGATCAGGAGTCGACACTGGCGAGTGGTATGCTTTGGGTAAATGATATTGCCCTCTTCATCTTTCTTCGTGTGGATGTGACACGGCATATCCATCACGTCATTTCCTTCTTTATCCTTTACATTCTTAGGATTCCAGGATCCTTTTGGCTTCCCCTTGAACTTTCCCTGAGTCACGGCCAGGGCCTCTCCAGGAGCTGCTGGTTCGGCCTTCCGCTTCTGTTTCCGACTGGAGTTTCCCTTCTCCGACTGACTTGGCTTGTACTTGCCGCTTCGGAGTCGGTCCTCTTCCTCGCTGTTGGCGTACTTGGTAGCAATCTCCATCATCCAACTCAAGGTCATGTCCCCGGTTCGACCAAATTTCAGACTCAATTCTCTGTTCTTGACGCCATCTTTGAAAGCGCAAACTGCCTGATGATCAGACACATTTTATACGGTATGGTGCAAAGTGATCCATCTCTGAATATACTCTCTGAGAGTCTCATTGGTTTTCTGCACACAGACTTGCAGCTCTGTCAATCCAGCTGGTCGCTTGCAAGTTCCTTCAAAGGTTCTGACGAACACTCGGGACAAATCTTCCCAAGTGTAAATACTGCTAGGAGGTAACTGATTCAACCACGCTCTGGCTGAACCTTCCAACATGAGGGGCAAATGCTTCATGGCCACCTCGTCATTCCCACCACCAATCTGAACAGCCACTCGGTAATCTTCAAGCCAAGTTTCAGGCTTGGACTCCCCAGTGAACTTGCTGACTCCTGTTGCCAACCTGAAATTGGGGAGAATCACTGCGGCTCTGATAGCCCTGCTAAAACACTCTGGACCAGAAACATGCACTCGACTGCTCGTGGGCGCATCTCTCTCGGGTCCGCCTCGATGGGCTCTGTTCCGGTCGACCAAGCCTTGCACGATAATGGATCGCGCGTCGAAGCCTGGTTCCCTGGGGTCGACTGGAGCTCTTCGCCCCGCACTGAACTGACGCCTGTCATCCTGTCGCCGAGGAGCGTAAGACCCATCCCTCGGAGGGGAAGCGGGCACTCGACGCCTGTCATCTCGGTCGTGTCGGTCACCATACTGATCTCGCCGATTCTCGCGCCCTTCACGCCGCGGAGGCGATCTGGGACTATGAGCCGACTGAACCGTATTCGCAGCGACGGATCGACTCTGAATTCTGTTGCGCGACTGCGACACGGCTGAATTCTGATCTCCTGCTGCCTGGAGTAAATCTCTGATCTGCATCAGGCCTCTCCCAGCTTCCGACTGAGAAGGCTGGATGGACTCTGCTATACGGGTTGCAGCTGCTAAATTCTGAATTGGTGTTCGATATACCTGAGTCGGCGGGAAGAGTTGACGTTGATTGGCGTCGGGTACTCTTTGCCGCGCACGCTCGTCGAGTGCTCGCTGAAAGTTCTCCAGACGAGCGCGTTCAGCCAGATTGGCCAAACGTGCCTCCTCCAAGGCACGAGCCTCGGGGGTTTCTCCCGCGATGGGATTATGCAGGGCATCCATGTTCCTGCGGCGAAGCTCTTCTCTCTGCAGAGGGTCAAGTGTCTCGGGCTGGTACTCTTCATGGTCTTGTACGGGGTCGCCTCCACCGCCTGCTCCGCCCTCGTGGGCGAAGCCAGGAGGACTGCGGGGTCCGTTGACCATCAGGATTTCCGCCGCCGGATCACTGCTATCGCATTCGGATGCAGTCTCTACGGAGCCAGTCGACAGATCGAACAGGTCGTAGAGAGATTCATCGGGCTCGATTGCCGCAACTTGGGCGATGGTCGTCTGGCGAGCCACCGCGTGCTTCACCCACCGCTGGAGCCTCGACCGACCAGAGCGCTTGCGCTGGCGAGAGACCGGAAGGGTGACCGATAGGGGAGTCGACCGATACGGGGTCGACGGTTGCCGCAGCAGAACGCCGCGGACACATGCGCGAAAATGCGTCGCACCGCGGACGGGGAGCGCATCAACGTAGAGTGGAGCCTCCTGGAGCCACGCGGAGTCGTCGGCGACAAAGGTGAGAGCACCGAGACGGATCTCGCGCCCCTCGACCAAAACTCCAGCAGTCATCATGATGAAAGTACTCGGAAGTATCGCAACTTCTCCACAAAATCGCTAAAACACCTGCCCCAAGGTGGGCGCCAACTGTCGTGGTTCTAATCTGACAGTAGAGTGGGGGGTAGGTATGGAGAGGCAAGGTCCTAGCTATGGAGAGGTTGTAAACACAAGCGATGTACGAGTTCAGGCCCTTCTCGGAGGAAGTAAAAGCCCTACGTCTCGGAGCCCTGAGGCGGTCGAGTGGATTATGAATGTATGTGTTACAGGGGTGCGAACCCTTCTGCCTGTGGAGGGGGGTGGCTTATATAGAGTGCGCCAGGACCCCTGCCAGCCCACGTAATGAAGGGTTTAAAGTACATTAACTCTGGGGCATTACTGGTAACGCCCCACATAAAGTGTCTTAACTACCATAAAGTCTATTCAATTACAAGCCGTTGCAGTGCAGAATGCCTTCTGACCTTCTGGTGGTCGAGTGAGTCTTCATGGTCGAGTCCTTCAATCCAGTCGAGTGGGTTCCTCGTAGGTCGACTAGAAGGTGATCTCTTCTAAAGGTGTCCTTGGGTAGGGCACTTAGATCAGGCCTATGACCCTACCCTAGGTACATGAATCCATCAGCAAGATCCTCCTCCTGGGAGTTCAGTGCGGCCTCGCGCTGGGTCCGGACGGCCGCGGCTTCATCGGAAAATATCTTCGCCGTCTCCTGGGCCTTCTCGACGTCGGCCAGCTTCAGGGTGAGCTCCACGTTGCGCTTGGCCAGCTCGCCCTGGGCGGCCTTTAGCTCGTCCTGAGCCTGGCGGAACTAGTCTTGCGCCTCGGTGACGCGCCCCTTGTAGTCCTCCTCCGCCTTCTCCACCACCGCCGTCCTGGACTTGGCCTTGTCCAAACGGGCGCGGTGGAGCGCCTGAAGCTTCCGGAAGCTCGAGCCCATGGCTTGGAGCAGCCGCTCCTCCTGAGAGCCGTCACCGCCGACGCCCAGCTCGTCAACGACCTCGATCCCTGCTGCGGCAAGCACCTCCTCGTCGAACACCTCCCCCTCGAGGGGAGCCCTGGTGCTCGACGCGCCTAAGAGGTGGACGAAGAGGTTGTCGCTCACCCCCAAGTACCTGCCGGAGCCAGAGGCAGCGGAGGAGGAGGGCAGGTCGTCAAACACCACCTCCCCGGCAGCGCCCTTGTCGGCTTCCCCGGCAGGCTCCTTGTCGGGCTCCTCGGCAGGCTCCTTGGTGGCATGCTCAGCAGCGCCCTTGGACGGAGCCAAGATCAAAGCAAGCAAAAAAATAAAAGAAAGAAAGCGAGCGGAAATAAAGGACGTGGACATCTTGAACTTCGAGGTTATGAGACCGGCAAATTCCTCACTGAACGCTTTGTTAGGGGAACCAAAAATAATATCATCAACATATAGTTGGCATACAAACAACTCCCCTTTGACCTTCTTAGTAAAAAGAGTGGGGTCGATTTTCCCAATTTCAAACCCACGATCTTGCAACAACTCGGTAAGGTGCTCATACCATGCACGTGGGGCTTGTTTAAGGCCATAAGCAACCAACAAACGAATAGATTCAAGGCGAGCAACATGAGCAAAGGTTTCATCGTAGTCGATACCCTCGACTTGGGAGTAGCCTTGTGCAACCAAACGAGCCTTGTTGGGAACGATAATCCCATGAGCATCTTGCTTGTTCTTGAATATCCACTTGGTTCCAATGACATTATGGTTCCCGATGGCCTTGGCACCAATCTCCACACCTTGTTGTGCTCGAAGTTGTTGAGTTCTTCATGCGTGGCATTGAGCCAATCCGGATCCTCGAGCGCCTCATAGGCCTTTTGGGGTTCAACACAAGAAACAAACGCATGATGTTCATAATAGTTTGCCAATTGTCTACGAGTGCTTACCCCTTTTCTCAAACTTCCAAGCACATTCTTCATAAGATGGTCTTTGGTAGTGAGATTGGAAGCAATCTTGGCGGCACGATGCTCCAATTCCTCATCAAGAGAAAGTTGAGGAGCAGAAACTTGATCATCTTGAGCGTCGCCTTGAGCTTGTTCTTGATCTTGAGCTTGCTCTTGATCTTGAACTTGCTCGGGAGGGAGAACTTGACCTTGGGCATCACTTGGTGGTTCACCACCATCTTGAGGTTGATCTTGCCCTTGATCTTGTTCACTTGGTTGAGGTCCTTCACCTTGTTCTTCGGAAGCATGCAGGTCTTGGGTTGGTGATGGCTCCACTTGAGTGGAACTTTGTCCTTCTCCTTCGTCCACAAGGGGTTCCTCAATGGGTATGATATGACCAACACCCATTCTTCTTATGGCTTGGGGAGGAATTTCATCACCTATGTCACAAGTACCACTTTGCTCCACTTGGGAGCCGTTATTCTCGTCAAACTCCACGTTACACGTCTCCTCAATGAGTCTCGTGGACTTGTTGAGGACACTGTAAGCATGAGAATTTGTATCATAACCAACAAATATGCCCTCATAAGCTCTAGCCTCAAATTTAGACCAACGAACACCTTTCTTGAGAATGAAATACTTACAACCAAACACCTGGAAGTACTTGAGGTTGGGATTGTTACCGGTAAGAATCTCAGATGGAGTCATGTTCAAGCCCTTGCGAAGATAGAGCCGACTTGATACATGACAAGCGGTGTTGATGGATTTGGCCCAAAAGTTGTAGGGAGGCTTGAACTCCGCCATTATGGTCCTTGTCACGTCCATCAACGTCCGGTTCTTCCTCTCCGCTACACCATTTTGCTGAGGGGTGTAAGGTGCGGAATATTGATGCTTGATACCCCCATCACTAAGAAACTCATCCAAGGTGTAGTTCTTGAACTTGGTGCCGTTGTCACTTCTTATTGTCAAGATCTTTGCATTGTTTTTACGTTGGGCTTCATTTGGAAAGTCGATAACGGTTTGTTGAGTCTCACTCTTCCTCTTGAAGAAATATACCCAAGTGTATCTTGAATAATCATCCACAATCACCAAGCAATACTTCCTACCCCCCAAGACTATCAAAGGATGGAGGCCCAAAGAGATCCAAGTGAAGGAGCTCCAAGGGTCTCTTTGAGTAGATGATAGTCGTGGGAGGGTGAGCCTTCTCATGTAGCTTTCCTTCGATACAAGCACTGCAAGCACGATCTTTGGCAAAACTAACATTTGTCAGTCCACGGACATGGTCCCCCTTGAGAAGACTTTGCAAAGATCTCATACTGACATGGGCTAAACGGCGATGCCAAAGCCATCCCACATCAACTTTAGCCATTAGGCATGTCACGGTCTTAGTGGGTCGCTCCGAAAAGTTAATCACATAAAGACCGTTCTTGGCATGCCCAACAAAGGCTATTTTAAGAGTCTTGCTCCACAAGAGGGCCTCGGTATCAATATCAAAGAAAGTGGCAAAGCCCATGATTGCAAGTTGACGAATGGAAAGTAGATTGTATGCAAGGGACTCAACAAGCATGACTTTCTCGATTGTGAGATCATGAGAAATGACAACCTTACCAAGACCCAATACCTTAGACGGTGAGGCATCACCCCACTCGACATTGGTGGGCATAGATGAGACCTTGTGCACGTCCACCACCATGTCCTTGCTTCCGGACATATGATTTGTGGCTCCAGTATCGAGCAACCATGATCCCCCACCGAAAGCAAACACCTACAAGAGATCAATGCTTGGTTTTAGGTACCCATTTAGTAATGGGTCCTTTGATGTTAGTAACAAGGGTCTTAGGAACCCCAAATAGACCATTCAATGTACTCATAAGGAGAACCAACAAATTTGGCATAAACATGCCCATCACTAGCACGACATAGCACATAAGAAGGGTTAAAGTCGCCGGCTTTGTTGGAAGGAGTGGCAATGCCCTTCTTGACACCACTGGCCTTCACATTGTTCTTCTTCTCCTTAGGAGCACCCTCTCCCTCCTTCACAAAAGTTTGCTTGAGAGGAAGAGGTTGTTTGGCCTTGTCATTCTTCTTCATGTTCTCGGACTTGGGGGCAAACCCAATTCCCTCCTTGCCCACAACTTCCTTTTGATTGCTCAAAAGATTGTTGAGATTCTTCTCACCTTGTATGCAAGACACAAGGCCTTTCTCAAGTTGCTCCTTCAACTTGGCATTCTCCTCCACAAGATGCACATGCTCACAACACGGGTTAGTAGCATTTGCATTATCAATTAAGACCATATGAGGAAAAGTGGCTTTCTCCTTGGTTAGCTTCACTTGGAGTTGATCATGAGACTCCTTGAGGCTAGTATGAGCACCCTTCAAGGCCTTGTGAGCCTTGTCAAGTATCTCAAACTCCTCCTTGAGTCTAGCATGGTCAACCCCAAGTTTAGCCTTCTCGGAATTGAGCACGCGATATACAACAAGAGCATGATCAAGATCTTTGTTTAGTTTAGCATGATCATCGTTGTGTGACTCCTCAAGACCCAAACGATGACCACGCTCTTCCTCAAGCGCATTAGAGAGATCCGATATCTCATTGGCATAGTCACGACTATGTCCTTCCATCTTAGAGATGGTTTCTTCGTGAGCCTCGATCATATCATTGGCTTCACCAAGTTGTTCCAAGAGAGCAACAAAGTGCTTCTTGGATTTACCCTTGAGCTAACTCATAAAAGACTCAAATTCATTTGCTTCCTCATTAGACCCCTCACTTTCATCAATGCAATCCGTCAAGGAAGGATTAGTAGTGATGGTAGTTTTGATGTTGGGGGTCACCTTGTTGGTGGCTTTAGCCATGAGGCACTTGGCGGTGATGTTCTTGTTGGGTGAGTCGAAGAGGGACACCCATGGAGTTGTGGCAATGGCAATGGAGGCCATGGCCATCGCCTCACCGTCTTCATCATTCTCATTGTACTCTGCTTGAGCCACCAACCCCTTGGGAGGAGTCTTCTTGGTGAAGTTGTTCTTGTTGGGGAAGGGCTTGGCTTTGTCTTTTCGGATAAGCTTGCCGCCATTTTCTTCACGCTTCTCGTAAGGGCACTCCGCAACAAAGTGGCTCACATTGCCACAATTGTAGCATGTTCTCACACGTTGCTTGCCCTTGGTGCCACTTGAGTTGTTCTTGTTGAAGTTGGGCCTTGAGTTCTTCTTGCTCCAAAATTGCCTTGAAGCGAGAGCCATGTGCTCATGATAATCATATTTTGTATATTCGGGATTACCCTCTTCCTCTTCATCTTCATCCTCTTATTCCACACTAGCCTTGGCCTTCAAAGCAAGGTCGGGTTTATTCACCCGTTGAGAGTGCATCACCGCATTGTCGGTGGTCTTGTCCAAGATTCTCATAGCAACAAACTCATCCAACACTTCACTTGAGGACAAGGTATGAAATTCCAGCCTTTAACGGATGGCGGATGACATGGCCTTGTGGTAGGGCATCATGGCTTTGAGAAACATGCGCTTGATCCAATTGTCATATGTATCCTTGCTCCCATGATCTCAGAGTGAGACCGCGCGAGTGGTTAATCTTCGATAGAGCTCACGAGGTTCTTCATCTTCATTCATCGCAAACTCATCGGCTTCATCTTGCACCACTTCATAGTTGGAGTGTTGAATGCTCGTGCTTCCCTTGTAAATGGAAACCACATGTTGCCATGCTTCCTTGGCCACAGTGAAAGGTCGGAGATGCGCAATATCTTCGGGTGGAATTTCATCTTGAATAATGAAGAGAGCGGACTTGTTGAATTGATGATCTGTGGCTTCTCGAGGAGTGAGGTTGCTTGGGTTATGTGGGTAGAAACCTTGCTCAATAATTCTCCAAAGGTTAGTAGAACTATGATTAAGATGACGTTTAAAACGGTAGACCCAAGAAGCAAAATCCTCATTTTTCACAAACTTAGGAGGACCAACATGATTCAAATGAGTGGAGGGAACCGGTCCTCCATAAGTAAGAGGTGGTTCAACATGGGCAAAGATGCAGTTTCCACTACTACCACTAGGCAAAGGAATTTTATCACTAGAAGCTTCCCCCTTATCGGAGTTAGCATCCGTCACCTTGGTAGCGGGATCGACCACTTCCAATGATGCGGTGGATAACTTAAGACCATCAAGAAACTCCTTGAACATGCCTTTAACCTCGTTCTTCATGGAGGTTTTCAATGTGTCCAAAGCCACATTGAATTCCTCACGTGAGACCGAGGATCCCCCATCGGCCATAGACGAGGACGGATTCACACCGGGGTGCTCCTCCTCACCGTCTACGGTGTCAACCATACTCTTTGGACAGTAAAGTCCTTAATAAAGAGATGAGGCTCTGATACCAATTGAAATGATCGATATAGTTGACTAGAGGGGGGTGAATAGGCAACTAACAATTTTTAGCTTTTCTTTACCAAATTAAACTTTGCATCAAAGTAGGTTGTCTAGATATGCAACTAGGTGAGCAACCTATAAGATGCAACAACAACAAGCACACAAGCAAGCAAGGATACAACACAATATAAGCTTGCACAAGTAAAGGTGAGAGATAACCAAGAGTGGAGTCGGTGGAGACGAGGATGTGTTACCGAGTTCCTTCCCTTTGAGAGGAAGTACGTCTCTGTTGGAGTGGTGTGGAGGCACAATGCTCCCCAAGAAGCCACTAGGGCCACCGTATTCTCCTCACGCCCTCACACAATGTGAGATGCCGTGATTCCACTATTGGTTCCCTTGGAGGCGGCGAACGAACCTTTACAAACAAGGTTGGGGCAATCTCCACAACTTAATTGGAGGCTCCCAGCGACACCACGAAGCTTCACCACAATGGAATATGGCTCCGCGGTGACCTCAACCGTCTATGGTGCTCAAACACCCAAGAGTAACAAGATCCGCAAGGGATTAGTGGGGGGGAATCAAATTTATCTTGGTGGAAGTGTAGATTGGGGCCTTCTCAACCAATCCCTAGAGAATCAACAAGTTTGATTAGCTAGGGAGAGAGATCGGGAGAAAATGGAGCTTGGAGCAACAATGGAGCTTAGGGATGGAAGAGGTGGTCAACTTGGAGAAGAAGAAACCCCTTAAATGGTGAGAGGAAAAAACCAACTGTTACCCACTTACTCAGCCCGCGACATGCGGTACTACCGGACAACCATGCGGTACTACTTCACAGGCCTGCGGTACTACGCAAGGCACTACGCTACTACCGTGTGCGCGGCAGGAGCCGGACGAGGCCCTGTTGCGTTGAAGCAACGAGCGATACTACCGCGTGCAGGGTTTGTCTAGGCTGGGAAGGCACGGACTAATAAAATTACATCTGTGGCTACTTCCTCTGGGTTTCGATCTGTGGCAAAATCCGACACGGTAGTACCGCATGTAGGGAGCGGTACTACCGCGTAGCGTGCGGATGTAAAAAATTACATTCGCTCCTACTACCGCGCGTGTCACTGTGCTGGGCTAGAGGTCACAGAACTACCGCGCCCGAGGAGCGGTACTACCGCGTAGCGCGGTACTACCGCGTCCCTAGCAGGTACTACCGTGGGCTACTGCGGTACTATTGCTCCCTTGAGCAGTACTACCGCATGCCACAACACAATATCACTCGGAGTCCTTCATTTTGCAAAGACACAGATAAACGGTCGGTGCTCCAAAGAAGCAAAGGAAAGGTGGTGCAAAGGAACAGACGTGTATGTGTTGATTCCACCCTAACCTTTCCGACGCGGACCCCCTCTTAATAGTACGGCTTTCCTATGACTCAAATCCACCAAAAAGAAACATAGAGAAACATCATCTTCACTTAGGCTCCGAGGGGCAACGAATCGTCTTGTGCCTAGACATGAAATATCTGAAATGCTCAATGCACACGATTAGTCCGCAAATGCATTGTCATCAATCACCAAAACCACATAGGGAGAAATATGCCCTTACAGCTACAACTTCTTCTTCTCCTTTTCATTTGTGCAGTTTCTCTTTGCATTGGCAATGGCCCGAACTAGATCATCAACGGGCTCATTTGATGCCTCTTCTTCAGCTTCTTCCCGCATTGCCGGCTCAGCTTCTTCCCCCATTGTTGTACCATCGTATTCAGGGAACCCATGGCCAGGATAGTTGTCGTCGTCCTCTTCTTCTTCACTGTCTTCCATCATAACCCCTCTTTCTCCATGCTTGGTCCAAACATTATAGTGGGGCATGAAACCGGACTCAAACAGGTGGACGTGAATAGTTCTTGACTTAGAGTAATTCTGATCATTCTTACAGCCAGCACATGGACAAGACATAAAACCATCCGCCCGCTTGTTTGCCTCAGTCGCAAGCAGAAAAGTATGCATGCCATTAATGAACTAGGGAGAGCATCGGTCATCGTACATCCATTGTCGGCTCATCTTCATTACACTGCACCTAAAAGACCATAATACAAGTTCATACATAAAGTTCACACAACACTTATTCTCATAAAACAACATACAAATAACTATCTAGCTAAAGCATTTAAATGCAACAACAAATGCGATCAAGATCGCAACTAAGGTAACAATTGATCCAACAGCATAACGATACCAAGTCTCACTATCGATGGCATATTTTCTAACCTTTCTAATCTTCAAGCGCATTTTCTCCATCTTGATCTTGTGATCATCGACGACATCGGCAACATGCAACTCCAATTCCATCTTCTCCCCCTCAATTCTTTTCAATTTTTCTTTCAAATACTTGTTTTTCTTTTCAACTAAATTTAACCTCTCGACAATAGGGTCGGTTGGAATTTCATGTTCACATACCTCCTATATAAAAATATCTATGTCAACTTAATGGGCGTAATTTGTCATAAACATGGAATGCAACAAATAGTTTTAAAAGATAATATACCATGTCTGAATCATAACCCGGATGAGGGCCGGCGGGGACGGATATCAGAACCATGGCACTATGTATAACAAACAGCGTACGGGTAAGATAATTATACAATAGACTATATATATAAATCACACAAACATGATTTTTTTTATATAAAAAAGATAAGAACAAGAGGCTCACCACACCAACGTCCTCTAACCAAGGTGGTGTCGGTGACGGGTTGGTGCGGACGATCGACGGTGGTTAGAGGACGGAGACGGGAAGGCACTAAGTAAACCACACCTACATATGCAAAATAAGAGTTATTTTGACCTCAAATTGCATATAAATCAAATACTACCACATATAATTCCTCCCAAAATAAAACCGACAAATCACTATACTTATAGAGCATTGCAAGAGCTAATCTAGCAATGAGAGATGAAAGGACAAAGTTGCTAACTTTGTGATCACTTGGATGGATGGGGTGCGTTCAAATCTTTACAAATTTTGGCAAAATGGAGTGTGAGCTCGAGAGGAAGAGGAAGAAAACAGAGGAGAGGAAAGGGGAAGAACAGAGCGCTCGGGCTCGACGAAGGGGTTTATATAGGAGGACCTTTAGTACCGGTTAGTTAGACGAACCAGGACTAAAGGTGCATCTCTAGTCCCGGTTCGTGCCATGAATCGGTACTAAAGAGGTGGTGGCAGGCTGGTTCATGGCACGAACCGGTAGTAGGGGTGCTGGTGGGGCCGCAGCCTGACACCAGCCTGCCACCACCTCTTTAGTACCGGTTTGTGGCATGAACCGGAACTAAAGGTTAGCCATGAACTGGTACTAATGTGAACCGCCCGCCTAGCCGTTGGAACCAGCACTAATGGTCATATTAGTGCCGGTTCAAATACAAACCGGGACTAATGAGCTTCACATTAGGCACTTCTTATATTTACTAATTGGAGGCACCATACGAGGCACCACGTTAATTCTTAGAATTAAAGAATTTTGATCGTTGGATTAATATATAATGCATTTGTAGCCATCAGATGAAACATAATACGTGATGTCTCATATAACTAGCACGTACGGGAGTCTTACTCCATTAGGACTCTCTGTTTTTAGAAAAAAACGAAATCCTTCTATAAAAAATAAAAAACTGATCGTCCATATCATTTACATGGAACGCAAGATTTGTAGTCTTATGCTACCACGTATGAGAGCCTTCCTCCATTTGGTCTCTCTCGGATTCCTAAAAAAAATAAAATCTTACTCAAAAAAACAGAAACCAGGAATTTTATTATAAGAAATCAGATAAGGGTAACATAAGTAGAAAATACACATTAATTGTTACGCACGAAAAAAGCATAATTATTGAAAATCCTATTATATTTAAATTTTAAATATCAAGTAAGTTAGGCGGCCATGATATATAAATTTCTATTAAAAAAACAACACGTACCAAAATTATGAAAACGATCCAAATGCACATCCACGAAAAATAGTCTTGGATGCCAACGTTCAAGTACCGATCAAAACAAAGTCCATTTCTTTCTCCATTCATAAAGATAAAAGAAGATACATACAAATGAAAATCACGTGTAAAGATAAAAATCACGTGTGTGTTCTCTTGAGAAAAAAAACAAATTTATGTCACGTACAAATAAATGATCCCCAAAGCCTCAATTTTAGAAAGCAATTTATGCATGAATGGTTTTTAGCCACATGCATGTTCCCAGTTTCCCATGAGAAAAATAAAATCAAAAAGACATGTACAAATAAGTATCGTATTCACGAATGGTTTTTTAATTCCTTTCGTAAGAAAAGAAACATGACCAGGATAAATTAAATCAAAAATGAAAAAATATCTTTCTCTAACAGCTTCCAAATTGTAGTCGAGGTATATTTTTTTATGTTTTGACCTGCTATATGTACAAATTAAAGGAAGACTCCTCGGCAGCTCATCAGGTTAAGATATCATATTAAAAATTTGATATAAGGTGACAATTATATGTTGATGTCAAACCTTCAAATTTATACAATATAAGTTAAAATAAACCGATGATTAATTGGATCACCTGAGAGGAAATTGCATATTAGCATGATAATAAGCACATTCATAATTTTCAAAATTGTAGGCAAACTGTCTAGGTTCTTAATGTAATTATGTGAATAAAGAAATTGGCTTAGCTTAAGACTATACATCTTATTTGTACATAATGATGATTCTCATGATTGATATTCTTTAATTACCTAAACACAATTGGTTATTATTAATTTTAATTTATATTGGCAATTTGGAATGGCCATTGCCATTTTAAGTATCATGACATGCTTACTTTTCTCCGGTTACCTTTCACCGCCGAAAAAGGGATGGAGTAGATCATTTCTTGAGGCCATTTGCTTGAATTTCGTTTTTGCCATATTTGTAAATCCGTATTTACTGAAAATAATCAATAATATGATGAGTATTAAAAAAGCATGTTACAAAAATGTCATGCCCTTGATGTTGATCCATGGATGGACATTACTTCTTTTATTTTGACAAGAAAGGTCCAACCGATAAAAACATATTAGGATGTCTCTACACTTCTCTTCATCTATTAGGACACATGATGTTTAACCAACAAGTATATATCTATCTAAAAATGTTTCTAGCCCGTGCGGTCGCACGGGTTGACGACTAGTTTTCTACTAGTGCTAGGCCCTCCATGCCATCGTCGATTAGAAGCCAGATGGTGCGCCGCTGCCGACCGCCTCACGCCACCGCCCGAACCGGGCCAGCCGTCGCACGCCACCGCCCGTGACCGGGCTGCCCAACGCGCCTGCAGCTGCCGTCGCCCGAGGCAGGGCCGGCCACCACCGTCGTCGCCTCACCTATCTCCACACTCTGCAGGATCGGAAGCACCTCCACATGTGTAGGGGCCCCGCACCACCCCTGAGACACGAAAGGGGAGTCCCCTGCCATCGCCGTCATCCCCCGGGCGTAGCCCGGCGGCGACGGAGGGAGGGGAGGCGGGAGTGCTCGCCACCGTTCCTCTAAGCCATGATGTTTAAAGTAAACAGTGGGAAAAGTAGCTAAGGTTTTACCAGCACCTTTCGGAAGGTGAAAATCACACAACCATGTTAAATGTGAAGAGAGACTAACAAAAATTAATTGACATCGAACTAGGCGAACTAGGTTGTACACAACCATCTGATAAACCCACTTCTCTATGGTGATAATATATTAACAGTTTTGGGGAAATAAACTAACTGAATCCCAAATCTACAGCATGGAGCATAGTTTAGTATAGAGCCATCTTTGTGTGCCCGAGTGGGTAAAGACTTCAGAGAGTTAAGTAACTTGAACATCCATATACGAACCCCATATTGAATAAGTTCGTGATAGATATGCAGTACAGATTTTTCACAGTCCTTCCAGTTGGTGTTAATAACTTCACTGCAAAGAATGTCAATAGTACCTGTTAGAGTTATATTGATGATAGATTTTGGCCTTCTACATTCTAGCCTTTTGACTTTCCCTTATACTTGTATATATGATGGCTTTGGCCTCTCAATAATATTAAGCTGCTTTTCCCCTTTTTAGGAAAGGAAGTTAAACCTCCAGCCTATGCATCAATCGATGCATACAACCATCTTTATTAATTTTTTCACGAAGGTCTGACAAGAACATACATCAAGCCACCTGAAGCCACCCTACTCACACTTACAAACTTGATAATGTGGAGTGCTCTCACTCCCTATATCTAAAAGACTAAAACCGATGTCGTCGCCAATCCATCCATATAACATATCGAAACCAATAACCAGTGCAGTAGACCTAAAGCGTACACCACATGCACATGTTTTAGAAGCATCCATCATCATCGAACTGTTGTGCCATCTTCAGAAAAGAGATCCGCATCATCCTTGTCAATCCCGCCATCCGTCAATGCCGCCACGGCACCCAACTACGTGGTCGCCCTGCGATCGTCCATCCCGACACGGAGACTCTGGAAGATCTGTCGTGCGTATCACCTTCCGAACAGGCATGACACAGTGTAGCACCTGTCGGCTAGGCATGACTTGACATCTCCATCGAAGCTCTGTTCAAGATGAAGACGCTCCACCTCCCGCCTCTGTCTTCCAGCGCTGCTCCACAAATGATGCTCCCAAGAGAGAAACGACACCGTAGTGCCGCCATTGTCCGATATGGAAAACCAGATCCTAGGGTTTCTCCCGGAGCAGCATGAGTGGGTCAATAGTATTTACGCAACAATGTCTTCATCAAGGTACCGCCATCGCCTGCCTTCGGCTCAGTTTTCACCGGCAACAATGTCTCCCTGTCTCACAGCCGAGACTAGATGACGGATCTCAAGATCTGACCACCCAGCCTCAAGCCGACCACCTCCGCCAGAGGAGATGGCCACCACTTCTGGTTGCACCGGCCAGAACAGATCTGACCGGAGGTACCGCCGAGCAGTCTACCAGGCCCTCCACGCCGCCATCAATCCGTAGCCAGATGGCGCGCCGTCACAGCATAGCCAGCCACCATTGTCGACCACCTCCAGCGGAGGAGATGACCCCCACCGCCGGCTGCGCCGACTAGAACAGATCTAATCAGAGGTGCCGCCGAGCACTCCACTAGGCCCTCCATACCGTCGTCGATCAGAACCCAGATGGCGCGCCGCTGCCGACCGCCTCACGCTACCGCCCGAACCAGTATAGCCGCCGCATGCCACCGCCCGTGACCAGGCTGCCCGACGTGCCTGCAGCCGCCGTCGCCCGAGGCAGGGCCGTCCACCATCGTCGCCGCCTCACCTATCGCCACACTCTACAGGATCGGACGCACCTCCACATGTGTAGCGGGCCCGCACCACCCCTAAGACACGAAAGGGGAGTCCCCTGCCATCGCCGTCGGCCCCCGGGTGTAGCCCGTCGGCGACGGAGGGAGGGGAGGCGGGAGTGCTCGCCACCGTTCCTCTACTTCGTCTACGTCCGTGTCACCTTCGTCATCACCATGTCCACCACCACCGAAGTCGATTGATTCGCTGACGAGGAGACCGCTGCCGCCGCGGCTTCTGGCAGGCCCACTGGAGTATCACGTTTATCCCGATCCTGTTTATTTTCGTGTGGGTGCAGTACTAGCTATTTGCGTAAATATTTCTACTATCTGCCTAGTACATGATTATCTGGTTAGAAATCAGTACTATGCTCATGATTTATACGTGGATTAATTTAATAAAAAATCCGCTCATATGCTCAACATGTACAAGACGTGAGTCAGGATCAAGATATTGTGGCTCCTTGTGGGTCAGGGTCATCAAGATACATCGATCACAATGACGATGTACAAGTGAGTCAAGATCAAGATATAGTGATGTATACTTCCCAGAAAAATTATGCGTCAAATATATTGGCAAAATGACACTAGTTAATGTTACACGCATGCATGTTGATACATTGCACATCATATGCATGGGTGGTTGACCAATCGAATAAGGATGTTGCATGCTCAAACAAGTACTGCAGAGATAATACGGTCGTGCATTTTAATTTAAAGGAACATCATCAAGGAGGCTATGATGCTAAAGCTGCAACTTTAGCCGGCAACGACCACCAGATTAGTGGACACGCAAGTGGGACAAGTTTTCAACCTGGACAAGCATGTCTCTCCCTCGCAAAAAAGAAAGAAAAAGCATGTCTCTGCAGGAGATTGGATAGGGCCCACCAGAGGAGACATACGACCAATCAAATTGATAAATACTAGGACTAGGAAAGAAATGTCAAGATATAGAAGGCAAGTTTTGCAACCCAAAGAGAAAGTTGTGTTCGGTCAATTTATTAGGCATGTTTGAGTCAGCTAGCTATACTAGTATCAAACACAATATGGCCGAATGCAAGGGCACCCGCTCATATGTTCACATTGGCAGAGGCGCATTATGCGGTGCAGCGAATGGCGAGAGAGGTACATTGTGTGTGCAGTGAACATGTGTCTTTGTGTGTGTGTGTGTGTGTTTGCGTGTGTGTGTGTGTGTGTGTGTGAGAGAGAGAGAGAGAGAGAGATAATTCACGTGTTTTGTCCTTCCTGATTGGCCAGCCCCTCAGTGTTCTCCCCACGCATGTAACCTCGTCTCTTTCCACACGCCAACACAGCCGATCTCAGCGTCGGCAGATCTGGTGAGCGTCGGGAGGAGAAGAACAAGCCTGCGAGGCGACGATCGTGGGAGAATCGACCAGATCCGTCGCATGCCCGTCTGGAGGAAGGGAACACGGTGACGGGGGCTGGTTCGCTGCACACCTCCGCCACCGAGCCTTGCATCGCCGGCCACCATCCCCTCCTCTCACACGCCGCCACTATCAAGGTATATCGGTGCGCTCCTCCTCACCGTCAAGCCGCAAGTCAGGTTCTTCCTTAGAAACCCCCTCCCCGCGCTCGCTCTTTCCAGCCCACGCCGCCTCTCCGACTCGTTCCTCCTTCCTCGCCGCCACTCCCTCTCTTCACCTGCAGCTCTGGCTTCTCACCATAGCCGCTGCCCCCTCCCCCCTCCTGTGTCGATCTTGGCCGTACCCATCGACGGGAAGAGCGAGGGGTCGCTCCTGCAACTTCTCAACCCGGAGAAGCTCGCCATCGTAATCACCAGACCGTCTTCCTTGCATCGTCTAGGCTATTCTTGTATAGCCGGAAATTGCTCTGACCAAACGATCCCCTCCCCCTTGCTATTTTTTGAAATCTTATTGGCTGATGGTGTTCATATTAAGAGAGGAGCCACACCATATGTGCTCAATCAATCAAAAGAAATATTCATCCTTTCCATAAATCAGTTTCAGATGCGTAGGTGGTGTTTAGGCCAAGGTTTTCATGTGATCCATTCACTCTGCTTTAACTTGAAAAACTCATTGTTGTATCAGGCGACGCGTGGTAATCCTTCACTTAAGAACCGTGCTTTGGAATGCAAAAATATTGAAATGTCTGAAGAGTCAGGTTCAGATAAACCTATCCAAGCCTGCTTATTTTTCATATATTGGTAACTGATCTTCCCAAGTTCTTACTCTATGTGTTCCAAAATTTTCTTTGAAGGTGCCACAAGTAAGTACAACGATGATGGCCAGATGGATGATTCACTGAAATCAATTCAGAAAATACGGGATGAAATTGTATGTTATATTTCTTTTCTCTTATTTCAGGAAAAAATTATGCTTGCTTTCTATAATTTATTCTAGTTGAGAATCTGATGTGAACTCTCCTATTCTCTCTTCATTTCAGCTTCGCAAGGAAAGCATACTTCAAGAACAAAGTGCTCGGTGTGATATGGACATCCAGACACTCTTGAGTGGTATTCTACCCATGTCACATTTTAAACATGGTTACATTTACAATCACACTGTAGAACTGTTACAATTTTGCGGTCAACACTGTCGGCAAGTTTTCCTCTGAGCCATATGTTTTCAAAAGTTCTGCGCTAAACTGTGTTGTATCACACTTTTCATTGTGGACAAATCGTCCACCGCACTTTGTGATGTACAAATTGTCCGTCGGAACTGTGGCCAATTTTGGCAAGATGTTTTTTTGGATTTTTTTTAATGTTTTGGCAAGAAGTTGCTTCTATATTAGTTCCACATTTCTTGTACTCATCATGTTTTAAAACTTATGCAGAAGGAAAGATGACACCTAAAGCTGTATCAATAATAAGCAAATACAAGGAAACTTGCTCACATATGACAGAAGTTACCAATTCATCTTGCTTTGGAGATGGTGGCCAATCGATCACTAATAGGAAGAAATTGAGGGAGGCACACCTCCGACAATGCAAGGTAAGAAACCTCAAGCTGAATCTATGTATTACAATTTTAAATGCCACCGGTACCCTGACACTTGTCTATGCAGGAGCTTGATCTGATCTGTCGTGGGGCCCATTGGATACCCCCAAGATACACAGTATTACCTTCAGTTTCAGATGGTATGTACAAATGTTTACTTTTATCTCCTAGATATTCTAGATAGGCAAGTATTAGGTCCTTGGACCATGTAGGCATAACAATTAGGAATATCATATGAATGTATCCTATGCCACGTACTTCCTGATTCTCATTTATCGAATTCAATCCCTATAGGTCCTGGTTCGTTTTGTGAATTGAGATGATAACATACATAGTGTGCTACGCTAACCATGCTTAGACGAAAAGAGTTTTCAAGGTGTCAGATCAATAGGCAGGGTTTGCTCTCTTGATGTCAAAGTAGCAATACAAATAAGCCGCTTGTTTATTTTTCACATGTTATGCTCTGTTCAAGTGTTAGGTTTGTTTAACAATAACCAGAATTGATGTTTGATTGACTATCATCTTTGTATGTGTGTGTGTGTGTGTGTGTGTGTGTGTGTGTGTGTGTGTGTGTGTGTGTGTGTGTGTGTGTGTGTGTGTGTGTGTGTGTGTGTGTGTGTGTGTGTGTGTCGACTTTTGAGCACTTCTTCAACGGTCCTTTTCCTATCTTTTCAGGAATGTACCATGCCAGTGTACGTCTGAGATGCCTAGATTTTGATATGAGCCTCACTGGTGGTCTTCGTCCTACCCCATACGAGGCGAAGTGCTCGGCAGCTGCCAATATGATACTGGAGCTTCACAAGAAGGCGGAAGAGCAAGAAGAGTAGGGTACCTGATGCAAAATCACCTTGTTAAACTCCTGAATCCGGGAAACCGCGGGTGGCTGAACCAGTTGCTTAGTCATTACAACTTTGAATACGACTTCTTGAGAAACCTAATTGTGTTGGTACCTTGTTGTTAGCTATTTTACCCTCCGGAGATTGACTCCTTGTGTTGTTGTTGGTATTATAGCCTGTTTATTAAGGTCGTGATAAACCCAGGCTGGTATTTCAGAACTCTATGGTGCTTTAGTTCCGCTGACTATTTTATTATGGGACCCACACCGACGTGTACCGCGGGGCCATCGAGGCCCGCGCGTGCTCGACATCGGCAACAGCTTTATGGCAAGCTATGGTGCGTTTGACGAGGCCGTCACAGCCATCCGCAACACCTCCCATGCGTGAAGGTGATCGGTGAGCTGGGATGGTACTTCGTCGAGACGGCCTTCGCACTCACGGCGCGCGTCATCGGGAAGCGCATGGGCGACGAGATGCAGGAGTACTGGATCGACGATGGAGTCTACGGCTCCCTCAACTGTGTCCTCATGGACGACTACGTGCCCCGCCTGACGCCGCGCGCCACCCACGCGCTGACGAGGAGACGTATACATCGACTGTGTTTAGGCCAACGTGCGACTCACACGACACGGTGGTAACGGGGTACCGGCTGCCGGAGATGAGCGTGGGGACTGGCTCGTGTTTGGTGACATGGGCACCTACTCCATCGGCTCCGGCTCCGATTCCCATTTCAACAGCTTCTCCATGTCCGGCATTACGACATTCTTGGCCTACTCGAGCTAGCTAGTAGTAGGTCAGAAGCAATTAAAATATGGACATGTACGACACGTTGTTAACTTCTTTCATGTAGTTGTACTTATATTTACATATAAAAAGAGTTGCTTGTAATTAAGCTCGTATCCTCTCCAAATGTAAGGACTCGCATTCGTTTGACAGCCGATGGATTACAAATGATATATAATTGTGGATAAAGGAGGAAATGGCATGATCTGAATGAAACAAACTAAGACCTAAAGACACTGGTCAAGCTTAGCATCATACACAAATCCATATAGCTTTGAGTTATTAAGGTGAAAACAGCACAATCTGAAAAAACCAACTAATTGTTCACAAACCCAACCAAGAGTCAACAATTACAGTACATTTCTCTTCCCCTCACATTTTTTGGACGCAAGCCCATGAGAAGCACCGCCAAGCTCATTGTGAATAATGCACAGATCCATCCTCTCACGACTTGGCAAATTGGCAAGTGCACATAATATAAAACTTCAAGAGCATGTATATGTATTTGTACAAAACAAATCGACATTTTTCGAAACTTTTATATTTCAATTTTTTTGAAAAATGGGCTCACTGGAGCCCATCCTACAACCCCCCCCCCCCCCCCCCCCCACACACACACACCCACACACACGCACACCCACACACACTCGCATACCTCCTTTTTAAAACAAGTGCCAAGCAATTTGTTTATAATATATGTCTTGATGAAGCAACTAATTAATTCTCTAAATTCAATGGAAAAGAGGCTAGCTTTCTTTCTTGGTGAAGGATGATGCATGTTTCACTAAAGCTCTAACGCTAATTCCTCAACAAAGAAAACATAAGATCATCAAAATTGCATCCTTACTGTGATGAGCCACGGTAGCTAAGTACTTCTGGAAAGCCCTGGTGGAAACTGAGTTGTTCATCTTAGCAAGTGTGTGGATTTGGCATGCTACTCCCTCCATTCCGAATTATAAGATGTTTTGGGCATTTCAATATGGACTATATACGGACTAAAATGAGTGAACAAATACAATAAAACACGTCTATATACATCCGATTCAAAAAAAAAAGTTAGAACAACTTATAATAGTGAATGGATGAAGCAGTAATCATTTGAGTGAAAGAGAAACCAAACATAGACTCGAGAACAGAAAGGTTGCACAAGCTGAAGAATTCATCTCAAAATGATTAAAGGTAAGCAAATCGTCCCCTCTGAAATCAAACCAACAAAAAATAACAATATTGCTGACTGGGATGTTGTATTCTATCGTATGATAATGGAATCTCGGTTTAACCCCCTTCCAGAGGGGAAAAATATATTCAGGAGTCTGGTCATAAATGGAATCACAGAAGCAAGAAATCTAAATGGCAAACACATGAGGGAGAAATAAGATAGACAGACTATCATACTATGGAGGCAATATTTTGCAGGTATGGGAATGAATTGTGTTACATTAAGGCTTGACCAGAGTTGAGACCAAGGTTCCAAGTTTAAGCCATGGGAAGTGTATCCATATAAGAGAAATACCTTAGCCTGATAATTCAGTATCCTAGATTGGATCACCTCTTACCTTGTGCTGCTCATAGATTAGCGTCAGTTGACCACTCCAGCCATTTGGTATCGTTAAGGCGTCGATGTCTAACAGCTACGAACAGTATCTGCATTCGGATCCCGTTGAAGTTATTTTCACCAGCTGCTCCATGTGCAGTTATTCCACTGACAGTTTTGACCATTTTGCACTCTGTGTAGACTGAACTGGTGCAAGGAATTTGCAGTTTGGATAACCATGTATAGTCTAACACAGTTCATCAGATAACCCCTGGTTCCCAGAAACATAAGACTAATGTTGCAACGGATGCAGCCTGCACAGACGCAAGACAGCAAGAGTACTCCTGCTATCCGTTCTGTATGCTACTTACTACTCCCTCTGTAAAGAAATATAAGAGCCTGCTATAAATGGCGTAGAAGACGGATGCTGAAATTCGATTCACCTTTATTGTTAATTTCGGATTAATTTAACAGGCAGTGCCGTGGTGCCAATTAATGGCAGGAAAACTATTCCACAGTTCTGTTCCCCGTCTTAGGGGATTGGTGCCAATAGCACTTACAAATGACAACAGCTATGGCCATCCTTATATTATGAAGTTATGTGTGGAGCTTCAACTACTGACTGCATTGGTGAGCTGGAATCTTCTGATGCTGGTCGTGTATGAAACCAATTGTGGGCGACATATTACATATCGCTGCGTAGATCGGACAGCACAGGCATTGGGCTCCCCGCCAAGAATGATTTGATGAGCGTAAGAGCCTGCTTGGGACGATGGAGAGGAACCTCATGACCCGCACCCCTTACAGTCACAAAGTTGAGACCCTTGTACCCTTGGGTCCAACCACCAACCTGTTTAAACACGGAAGAGTTCAGAAGCTAGGAACAGAATGGAAGATGAATATCCTTAATAGCTAAACATACTGGAGCAAGTAGCAAAAAACTAAACGAGAACACAAAGGTTGCATTATAAAGGCACATAGAACACAACCTGTAGTAGTTGAAAAGGGAACAAAAGTACTACGATCCATGTATATAGCAAGTTACCGCCATGGCAAGCTAGAAATCAAAATGAAAGCGTATCATGCCTGCGATGGCCTCTGGGTATCACATATAGATTGCGAGACTTATCTCTACTAGTCTACTTACAGTAATACATGAGTAGACTATAAGGACAGAGGTTCCACATAGACACATAACCAAGGCCAAAACATATGATAGTCTGAGGATGTACAAATTATGCACGAAAAAAACCACAAAGCTTCAGGGTACTGAACATTCATGGAATCATGGGTGTTTTGATCAAGAACAAGCCTTTACCTCGCCATCATCATCATACCAAGCATGCCACGGGGTCACTGTTGGAAGCTTGAGGGCATCAATGCTGTATCTAGTTGATGTTACTGGAATCACTGCATCTGTGTCTCCACTGGGCAGAAGTAAAGAAAAGATTAAAACAGAAGATACTTATATATCATATCATTTATACAAGCCATTCTCACATGATGTTTAAAGTACACAGAGTGGGAAAAGTAACAAAGGTTTTAACAGCATCTTATGGTAGGTCAAAATTCCACAACCATGTTAAATGTGAACAGAGACTGACAAGAACTAATTGACATCGAACTAGGTTGTACACAACGATCTTATCAACTAGGTGACAATATGTTAACAGTTTTGGGGGACAAACTAGAATCCTAAGTCATGGACTAGGTTTTACACAACCATCTTATCGAGCTATGGTATGGAGCATAGTTTAGTATAGAGCCATCATTGAGTGCCTGAGTTGGTAAAGACTTCAGAGAGTAAGGAATAACCTGAACATCCATATACGAAGCCCATATTGAATAAGTTCATGATAGATATGCAGTACAGATCTGTCACAGTCCTTCCAGTTGGTGTTAATAACTTCACTGCAAAGAATGTCAGTAGTACCAACATGTTAAAAGAGTAAACGAAAACAGGAAACATGTTGGCGGATCTGCTTATTGGGATTACATGTCACTGGCGTTCACGTTTTCCAGTTACAGTTACTAAGAATAACCTCTAGATGCCATCTCTTAGTCACATATTTTTAATTAAAATTTAATCACCACATAGATAATACTGAGAGATAACTGATGGTATAACATTTTTATTGTCTTCCCTAGATGATGGGAGGGGAAGAGAAGATTGCCTTCTCAACCACTATACACGCCCTTAATACTGCAAAGCATAAGCATAACAATATAATTTTAAAAAATCTAATCATAATTTTCTAGGCTAAGAATTCAGTGAACAACCCTACATTATGGAGCATGGAATCAAAATAATTACTGATCATTTGAGTAATATTACTACAGTTGTGAAAAAACGATTTCCCACAAACTTATGATAGCAATGCAATGGACAAGCTTACGTCGTAAGGATTGTAAAATCAACTCAACCGCTAAAAAGGTGCTCAATACATTACCTGCAGGTCTCCCATTTAGATTTGCCAATGACTGGATTAACGTGAAGTGCCTTCTGCACCTCATGCAGATTGAAATATACAATTGAATGTTGTTCAGTGCATGGATCATACTGCTCTCCCATTTTTCCAGCAGACTATCAAAACACATCATGAGATGAATCAGATGTACAGAAAACATGTGAATTCATGAGCAAGTGTGCGATACATGGTATGAAATATGGTACAAGTATTTCTCATTCACGGTTCTGTTGATGAATTTTGTGATGAGGTCCCTTATCTTTGAAAAAAACGAAAGAATTGAAACATGGTATGCACTTATATGGACAGTACAGATCAAGGCAACAGTCCCCGCTTAGTTTATACAAGTCAATTTTCATGCTAGAGTACATAACTCCTAAGATTTTCTTGAAAAGTGGTGCATAAAACTTAGCAACTCCTCAGATAGGAAGGCATGGTTGAGTCAATTATATAACAATTAATGTATCAGGTAAAATGCTACACTGTTTGTTTAACATGACTTTGAGTTGCAGGAGCTTCAAAAACGTACCCGAAGCCTTTTCACCACTTTGTTCTTTGAGGAGGCAAAAGATGAATGGCAAGTAGGTGTGAAGATGCTATATGAATCGATGTTCCCAGCTTCAGTGCTAGCAATGTCAAGAATCTTATCACACTGTGGAGATGAATGCACAAAGGACTCGAAATCACAGAAAATGTTCAGTAGCTTGTATGTTTGATCAGAAATCAAGCCAGTGGTCCACATATATTGAAATATTCCATAGTGGTCATGGAAATCATCAGTCAGGGCATTTCCTACCTGTAAGAAATGACATTAGATACCAAAAAAGAAAGAGTTGAGTGAACTTATTGATTATCTGATTGTTGTCCCTAGAAATTTTATAACTCAACCAACGAAAACATAGTAAGATACACAACAACAACGACAACAACAAAGCCTTTAGTACCAAACAAGTTGGGGTAGGCTAGAGGTGAAACCCATAAGATCTCGCAACCAACTCATGGCTCTGGCACATGGATAGCAAGCTTCCACGCACCCCTGTCCTCTTTGGTGATACTCCAATCCTTCAGGTCTCTCTTAACGGACTCCTCCCATGTCAAATTCGGTCTACCCCGCCCTCTCTTGACATTCTCCGCACGCTTTAGCCATCCGCTATGCACTGGAGCTTCTGGAGGCCTGTGCTGAATATGCCCAAACCATCTCTTGGACAAGCTTCTCTTCAATTGGTGCTAGCCCAACTCTATCTCGTATATCATCATTCCGGACTCGATCCTTCCTCGTGTGGCCACACATCCATCTCAACATACGCATCTCCGCCACACCTAACTGTTGCACATGTCGCCTTTTAGTCGGCCAACACTCAACGCCATACAACATTGCGGGTCGAACCGCCGTCCTGTAGAACTTGCCTTTTAGCTTTTGTGGCACTCTCTTGTCACAGAGAATGCCAGAAGCTTGGCGCCACTTCATCCATTCGGCTTTGATTCGATGGTTCACATCTTCATCAATACCCCCATCCTCCCCCATCAATACCACCATAGTAAGATACACAAGCATAAACAAATTAATCAAGTCAAGAGGCAAGCTACAAGGTAGTTGAGGAAATGCTATTGGACTTGGTTGAGAATCATTTCATTATGTGTCGTAGGTCATTGCCAACCACAGAACACCGAAGGCATTTTAGTTCAAGGCCCAACAGCAGAAATATAGTTCTATCTAAATAGTAAAAAGAAAATACATGATGGAATTCAATAATCAAAATGCAGAAGTACCAAAACCATACCATATAACCCTTGAGATTGATTGTTTTGTCTCCAGTGGCCTCGTGGTGCCTCTTTATGGCTTGAGCCAACTGAGGAACGTAGTGTCCTAACCAAACCAGAGTCATAAATAAGTTTCAGAAACTTTCCGTAAAGGAAAAGGAAAGAAAGAAGCAGTAGACTGCATATGAAGAAACAAAAGCCTGTAAAGATTTTACAGACCAGCATAACTCTCTCCAGTTAAATAAAATTCACGCTCCTTGTATTGAGGAAATCGTTCAAGCCACTTTGTTAGGAACACCAACGAATCCTTGGCTACAATATGTTGAGAATAACAATGAGTGAAGTCCAACAATAATGTATCATTATTTTAGAGGATGTGGATTTCATGTAAACCAAATGATAGACAGAGTGAATGGGTCGCAGTACCAGTCCTCTCATCCCCATTGCTTAAAATATCAGCAGAGGTGTTTGAATATGAATAACCAACACCAACCGGTGAATCAACGAACAAGATATTTGCAACTGCAAATATTAAGAAACTGTTAAAGTACATATCTTCCAAACAAAGCTGGAGTGCAAGGAACAGCACACTGTCAAAAGTTTAGCAAAAGAAAATGGGTACTGATATGAAACAAACAAAAAGGTTGTAAGACTGAAAACTAAGGCTGTACTCCAATATGTGTGTAAGTAGCAGTTCAAGCATCAAATTCATCGAAATTAAAATACTACTCCCTCCGTCTGAAAATACTTGTTGTTGTTGTTGGAGAAATGGGACGAAGGGAATAGAAGGTACTTGTTTTGCACAAGTGCGGTACATTCAAGCTTTGTCAAATCTAATCTGGCACTTTCCATCCACCAGTTGATCAAATTTCATGGTCAATTGCAAGCAATGATTTGTGCCAAGAAAGCTGAGCTTCCAGTTTAACAACCAATCAGCTTTCAGTACTCTAGCAAAATATGGGGCAGACTCAGCCGTCAGTTCTTTAGCTTGCAATTCTTTAGAAGAAGAAAAACACAATTTCCATGGATGAATACAACACTGTGAAACCTCAGTTTCTAATACAGAAAACATGGGAAAGCTCTTTCAGAACTCAACTGCAATGATGATACGTATGGATAAAAGCAAAGCAGTTCACTTATCAGAAATGCTGTGATCCATTAACAAACCTATTATTAGAGTTGGCTAGTTTAGGAACTTCTGGTCAAAATATTTGTTAAGGGTCTCTTCCCCAATAAAAAGGCTTAGCAATTTCCAGCTGACATCGTTCATTTGTGGAAACCAGAGATAGAAGGTTGGAATAAGAAAGTAGCAGCATCTAAAATTTGAAATTAATTTAAGTGGTGAGGTAATATTCATCTTCAATAGAGTTAGTTTCTGTCTGAATGCTACCTTGATTCCAAGAGTAAGGATTCATATGCACGCCCTTTCCATCTGCATTGACATGGAAAGGCCCCACTTCTTCCCCGACTCCAAAAGCAATTGATGAGCAACCAGGCCCTGACAAATGAAACGCAAAAGGCCAGCATTATACTCTCAAGTTATTTACATTATTGTTAAAAATGAACTTTAATGAATGAAGGAGAAGTCAATATCCCAGATAAATTTATGAACACGTGAACAATTAGCTAACACCATAAGGCAGCACTATAATAAGTTAACTGATTTCACAATTAGTTAATGCCATAACCCATAAGGCAGCAGTGAGTTGACATTTCTTTCAATGGACAAGTTTAGGAGGTCATCTTCTAGTCCAAGATAATATGCTTCAGTATGTGCAAGGCCCCCAAGCATTTTTCCCAGATAAAGAACCTGATTAGGCATGTAGTGCATATGAATCAATGTATATATTGTAGCTACGTACTTCTGAAGCGATACCACAATCTTGTGCAGTGGCCAGATACGAAGCCTAGTACACTAGTTGTATCACAGACAAAAGAAACCTTTCGGACAACAGTTTCATATGTTTGGCCTGGACAAAGAACTGGAGATCACGATGGTCGATCCCGACTAAGTACTAACGCAGCACCAGTAACTTCAGCCGTAAAATCCCAACAGATTACTACGAGATTATAGGAGCAGGTGGCAAAAGGAATGGGCGCCGGCGGTGAAGGGAGTACCTCCGTTGAGCCAGAGCACGAGCGGCTTGGAGGCAGGGTCGTGCGCGGCCTCGAAGAACCAGTAGAAGAGCGCGGCGCCGCGCTCCTCGCTGACGGTGACGTAGCCGGCGTAGTGCGCGAAGCTGGCGTTGAAGGCCTGCCCCGGCACCCGCGGCACCCGGTCCCGCTCCTGCTCCGCCCGCCAAGACTCCCCCTTCCCCGCCGACGACGCGGAGACGGCCGCGACGAGGACGAGGAGCAGAACGGCCAGGGGCCCGGAGGCGCCCGACATCGCGGGCTGGCGGCGGCGGCGCCGGAGTGAGTGTAGCTGTGCAGGCTGTGGGTCTCGCGCGGCCGGCGACGTGGGGGTTGGTGGTTGGCTTGGGTCAAAGCAGTGGTTAATAGTGGCAGCGAAGAAGCCAAGATCTCACGCAACGAATAATCGTACCGTTTCCGGTAGAAGGGAAGAAGTACGTATGCAAGTACACGGTCCGTGTACAGCCCAGCGAATAGTTGGGCCTTTCTGGACCTCGGCCGGGCCCAACTATCTGGGCCTCCCAACCCAGAACAGCGAAGGTGAGGAACGCGCCGGCCAGCAGGCAGATCTGACCATTTGGTCGTTGTTTCGAACGCACTCCACTCCTCTACCGGATGCCGCTGCCGGCCGCAGCCATCCCCACCCACCACCACCACCACCACCATCGTGGGACAGCGCAACCGGGCTCCGGTGAGCACAGGCGCTCGGAAGGGGGGAAGCAAGGATGAGCGGGCCGGCGTTGTGTGCGGCGCTGGCGGAGCTGGGTTCAATGGGGAGGACCTGCTGGACGCGGGCGCACTCGAGTGGCCCTTCCAGTACGAGGAGGCGCGCCTGTTGCTCGCCTGGATCTGCTCCTTCCTCCGCCCCTCCAACGTCCTATCCCAGAAGCAAGAGGGTGGCCAGGTTTGCTTGAATCTCTTGACTGCATGCATTGAAAATGAAAATGATTATCGGAAGGCTTTACAAAGGCAATATCAGAGTCATGTTAAGAAGCTCACCATCATTCTTGAAGCATCACAGGATATTTGGATTTGGCATGCTCGGGTCTCACAATGACATCAATGTGCTACAACAATCGCATTATCTATCTTCCATGGGCTACCTTTGTCAACATCATCTCAAATCCCAACATGGGTGATCCTATCTAACTTCCGGACCCGAATCCGGCCTAGAATTACTAGGAAACGGCCTAGAATAAAAATTGCCTCTATACGCGTTGTTACCAAAATTGTTCCTATCAACAAAATTCACATCCATAGATTCATTCTCAATCAAGGTGGACAAAGGCATATCATTAAGATCAGAAGAAACACTTTTATTAGCAAATAATTTCATAAGTTCATCCATCTTACCACTAAAAACATTAATTTCTTCAATCGCATGAACTTTTTTACTAGTGGATGTTTTCGGTGTGCCATTGAGAATGATTAACCATAATATTATCTAGGAGCCTAGTAGCCTCTCCTAAAGTGATTTCCATAAAAGTGCCTCCCGCGGCCGAATCTAAAAGATTTCTAAAAGCAAAATTTAACCCGGCATAAAATTTTTGTATAATCATCCACAAATTCAAACCATGTGTAGGGCAATTACGTATCATTAATTTCATCCTCTCCCAAGCTTGTGCAACATGCTCATGATCAAGTTGCTTAAAATTCATAATATCGTTCCTAAGAGAAATGATCTTAGCGGGAGGAAAATACTTATAGATAAAAGCATCTTTTGCACTTATTCCATGAATCAATACTATTTTTAGGCAAAGAAGAGAACCAAGTTTTAGCACAATCTCTAAGATAAAATGGAAATAGCTTCAATTTAACAATATCATTATCCACATCTTTCTTATTTTGCATATCACACAAATCAACGAAGTTGTTTAGATGGGTTGCGGCATCTTCGCTAGGAAGGCCAGAAAATTGATCTTTCAAAACAAGATTCAACAAAGTGGTATTAACTTCACAAGATTCAGCATCGGTAGTAGGAGCAATCGGAATGCTAATAAAATCATCGTTGTTGGTATTGGAAAAGTCACATAATTTAGTATTATCTTGAGTCAATTTTGACAAGCAATCAATCCAACACGCAAGCACACAAGAAGCAAGTGGAAAGAGACGAACGGAAGAGGGGCGAAAAAAAAGGCAAAAGGTTTTCGAAAATCGTTTTAGAAGTGGGGGAGAGGAAAACGAGAGGCGAATGGCAAATAATGTAATGCGAGGGAGAAGAGTTTATTATGGGTACTTGGTATGGCTTGACTTGACGTAGATCTGCCCGGCAACGGCGCCAGAAATCCTTCTTGCTACCTCTTGAGCATGCGTTGGTTTTCCCTTAAATAGGAAAGGGTGATGCAACAAAGTAGTGTAAGTATTTCCCTCAGTTTTGAGAACCAAGGAATCAAATCAGTAGGAGACGACGCACAAGTCACCTAGTACCTGCACAACCAATCAAGAACCTTGCAACCAACGCGATAAATGGGTTGTCAATCCCTTCACGGTCACTCGCAAAAGTGAGATCTAATAGAGATAGTAAAGTAAATATTTTTGGTTTTTTTGTTGTATAGATTGGAAAGTAAAGGTTGCAAAATAGTAAACGAGATGCGATATAATGGAAAAGAGATGTAACATAATAGGAAAGAGACCCGGGGGCCATAGGTTTCACTAGTGGCTTCTCTCAAGGTAGCATGTATTACAGTGGGTGAACAAATTACTGCCAAGCAATTGATAGAAAAGCGCATAATTATGAAGACATCTAAGGCAATGATCATGAATATAGGCATCACGTCTGTGTCAAGTAGACCGAAACGATTCTGCATCTACTACTATTACTCCACACATCGATCGCTATCCAACATGCATCTAGAGTATTAAGTTCATAAGAACGGAGTAACGCATTAAGCAAGATGACATGATGTAGAGGGATAAACTCAAACAATATGATATAAACCCCATCTTTTTATCCTCGATGGCAACAATGCAATACGTTCCTTGCTGCCCCTACTTTCACTGGAAAAGGACACCGCAAGATTGAACCCAAAGCTAAGAACTTCTCCCATTGCAAGAAGGATCAATCTAGTAGGCCAAACTAAACCGATAATTCTAAGAGACTTGCAAAGATATCAAATCATGCATATAAGAATTTAGAGAAGAACCAAATAATATTCATAGATGATCTTGTTCATAAATCCACAATTCATCTGATCTCGGCAAACACACCGCAAAAGAGTATTACATCGAATAGATCTCCAAGAACATCGAGGAGAACTTTGTATTGAGAATCAAAGAGAGAGAGAAGAAGCCATCTAGTTAATAACTATGGACCCAAAGGTCTATGGTAAATTACTCACGTTTCATTGAAGAGGCAATGGTGTTGATGTAGAAGCCCTCCGTGATCGATTCCCCCTCCGGTAGATCGCCGGAAAAGGCCCCAAGATGGGATCTCACAGGTATAGAAGGTTGCGGCGGTGGAAAAGTGGTTTTGTGGCCCTCCCTGGTGTTTATGGGTATAAGAGTATGTATAGGCGAAAGAAGTACATCGGTGGAGCTACGAGGGGCCCACGAGGGTGGGGGGCATGCCTACCCCCCTAGGCGTGCCCTCCTGCCTCATGGCCTCCTCGTGGCGTTCCAGACTTCTACTCCAAGTCTTCTGGTTTTCTTTCGGTCCAAGAAAGATCATCGCGAAGGTTTCATTCCGTTTGGACTCCGTTTGGTATTCCTTTTCTGCAAAACTGTAAAATAGGCAAAAAAACAGAAACTGGCGCTGGGACTCCGGTTAATAGGTTAGTCCCAAAAATAATATAAAAGAGCATATTAAAGCCCATTAAACATCCAAAACAGATAATATAATAACATGGAACAATCAAAAATTATAGATACATTAGAGACGTGTCAAGCATCCCCAAGCTTAATTCCTGCTCGTCCTCGAGTAGGTAAATGATAAAAACAGAATTTTTGATGTGGAATGCTACCTAGCATATTTATCAATGTAATTTTGTTTATTGTGGCATGAATGTTCAGATCCGGAAGATTCAAGACAAAAGTTTAATATTGACATAAAAATAATAATACTTCAAGCATACTAACAAAGCAATCATGTCTTCTCAAAATAACATTGCCAAAGAAAGCTATCGCTACAAAATCATATAGTCTGGTTATGCTCTATCTTCATCACACAAAGTATTTAATCATGCACAACCCTGATGACAAGCCAAGCAATTGTTTCATACTTTTGATGTTCTCAAACTTCTTCAATCTTCACGAAATACATGAGCATGAGCCATGGACATAGCACTATAGGTGGAATAGAATGGTGGTTATGGAGAAGACAAAAAGGAGAAGATAGTCTCACATCAACTAGGTGTATCAACGGGCTATGGAGATGTCCATCAATAGATATCAATGTGAGTGAGTAGGGATTGCCATGCAATGGATGCACTAGAGCTATAAGTGTATGAAAGCTCAAAAAGAAAACTAAGTGGGTGTGCATCCAACTTGCTTGATCAAGAAGACCTAGGGCACTTTTGAGGAAGCCCATCATTGGAATATACAAGCCAAAATCTATAATGAAAAATTCCCACTAGTATAAGAAAGTGACAACATAGGAGACTCTCTATCATGATCATGGTGCTACTTTGAAGCACAAGTGTGGTAAAAGGATAGTAGCATTGCCCCTTCTCTCTTTTTCTCTCATTTTTTATTTTTTTATTTATTTATTTGGGCCTTTTTTATGGCCTCTTTTTTTATTTTTTTTATTTTTCGTCCGGAGTCTCATCCCGACTTGTGGGGGAATCATAGTCTCCATCATCCTTTCCTCACTGGGACAATGCTTTAATAATGAAGATCATCACACTTTTATTTACTTACAACTCAAGAACTACAACTCAATACTTAGAACAAAATATGACTCTATGTGAATGCCTCCGATGGTGTGCTGGGATGTGCAATGATTCAAGAGTGACATGTATGAAAAATTATGAACGGTGACTTTGCCACTAATACGATGTCAACTACATGATCATGCAAGGCAATATGACAATGATGGAGCGTGTCATAATAAACGGAACAGTGGAAAGTTGCATGGCAATATACCTCGGAATGGCATGGAAATGGCATAATAGGTAGGTATGCTGGCTGTTTTGAGGAAGGTATATGGTGGGTGTATGGTACCGGCGAAAGTTGCGCGGTACTAGAGAGGCTAGCAATGATGGAAGGGTAAGAGTGCATATAATCCATGGACTCAACATTAGTCATAAGGAACTCACTTACTTATTGCAAAAATCTATTAGTTATCGAAACAAAGTACTACGCGCATGCTCCTAGGGGGATAGATTGGTAGGAAAAGACCATCGCTCGTCCCTGACCACCACTCATAAGGAAGGCAATCAATAAATAACTCATGCTCCAACTTCATCACAAAACGGTTCACCATACGTGCATGCTACGGGAATCACGAACTTTAACACAAGTATCTCTCAAATTCGCAACTACTCTACTATCATGACTCTAATATCACCATCTTCATATCTCAAAACAATCATAAAGAATCAAACTTCTCATAGTATTCAATGCACTTTATATGAAAGTTTTTATTATACCCATCTTGGATGCCCATCATATTAGGACTAGTTTTATAACCAAAGCAAATTACCATGTTGTTCTAAAAGACTCAAAATAATATAAGTGAAGCACGAGATATCAATAATTTCTATAAAATAAAACCACCCCCGTGCTCCAAAAAGATATAAGTGAAGTACTAGAGCAATATTGTCTAGCTCAAAAGATATAAGTGAAGCACATAGAGTATTCTAATAAATTCCGATTCATGCATGTCTCTCCCAAATGGTGTTTACATCAAGGATGATTGTGGTAAACTAAAAAGCAAAGACTCAAATCATACAAGACTCTCCAAGCAAAACCCATATCATGTGGTGAATAAAAATATAGCCTCAAGTAAAGTTACCGATAGACGAAGATGAAAGAGGGGATGGTTGTCCTTGAATTTACCTTGTGGTGCCTTGGTCATCCCCAATCTTAGGCTTTTGCCACTCCTTATTCCAAACTCCATCAAATCTTTAACCAAAAACTTGAAAACTTCACAACACAAAACTTCAACAGAAAATCTCATGAGCTCTGTTAGTATAAGAAAATAAACCACCACTTTAAGGTACTGTAATGAACTCATTCTTTTTTTATATTGGTGTTAAACCTACTTTATTCCAACTTCTCTATGGTTCATACCCCCCGATACTACTCATTGATTCATCAAAATAAGCAAACAACACATGAAAAACAAAATCTATCAAAAACAGAATAGTCTGTAGCAATCTGTAACTTTCGAATAAGTCTGTAGCTCTAAAAATTCTGAAATAAATTGGTGCACGTGAGGAGTTTGTCTATTGATCATCTTCAAAAAGAATCAACCTAAAAGCACTCTCCTGTAAAAAATGACAGGTATTCTCGTGAGCACAAAAGTTTCTGTTTTTTACAGCAAGATCGCAGAGACTTCACCCAAGTCTTTCCAAAGGTTCTACTTGGAACAAACATTAATTAAAACATAAAACCACATCTAAACAGAAGCTAGATGAATTATTTATTATTAAATAGGAGCAAAAAGCAAAGAACAAAAATAAAATTGGGTTGCCTCCCAACAAGCGCTATCGTTTAACGCCCCTTGCTAGGCATAGAAACATGAATAGATCTAGGTATTGCCATCTTTGGTGTGCAATCCATAAGTGGCTCTCATAATAGATTCTTAAGGCAATTTAATTTTCTTTCTAAGAAAGTGTTTCATGCCCTTCCTTAATGGAAATTGGAATCTAATATTTCCTTCTTTCATATCAATAATTGTACCAATCGTTCCAAGGAAAGGTCTACCAAGAATAATAGGACATGTAGGATTGCAATCTATATCAAGAACAATGAAATCTACGGGCACATAATTCCTATTTGCAATCATAAAAACATCATTAATTCTTCTCATAGGTTTCTTAATGGTGGAATCCGCAAGATGCAAATTTAAAGAACAATCATCAAATTCACGGAAACCTAGCACATCACGTAAAGTTTTTGGAATCGTGGAAATACTAGCACCAAAATCACACAAAGCATAGCATTCATAATCTTTAATCTTAATTTTAATACTAGGTTCCCACTCATCATAAAGTTTTCTAGGGATAGAAACTTCTAGTTCAAGCTTTTCTTCATAAGATTGCATCAAAGCATCAACGATATGTTTAGTAAAAGCTTTATTTTGATTATAAGCGTGAGGAGAATTTAACACGGATTGCAACAAGGAAATACAATCTATCAAAGAACAATTATCATAATTAAATCCCTTGAAATCCAAAATAGTGCGTTCATTGCTATGTAAAGTTTTGACCTCTTCAATCCTACTTTTATCAATTTTTGCATCAAGATCTAAAAACTCTGAATCATTGGGACGCCTTTTAATTAAAGTTGACTCATCTCCAGTCCCATCTTTATCAAGATTCATATTGGAAAACAAAGATTTAATAGGAGTAACATCAATCACTTTTAGATCTTCAACATTATTATAATGAAAACTAGAAGAACACACTTTTACAAACCAATCTTTTTTAGCACGCATCCTAGCGGCTCTTTCTTTGCACTCATCAATGGAAATTCTCATGGCTTTGAGAGACTCATTGATATTATGCTTAGGTGGAATAGATATAAGTTTTAAAAAATCAACATCAAGAGAAATTCTATCCACATTCCTAACCAACTCATCAATCTTAAGCATTTTCTTCAATCAAAGCTTTGAAATTCTTTTGCGAACTCATAAATTCTTTAACACTATTCTCAAAATCAGAGGGCATATTATTAAAATTTCCATAAGAGTTGTTGTAGGAATTACCAAAATTATTAGAGGAATTACTAGGAATAGGCCTAGAATTAAAATTGCCTCTATACGTGTTGTTACCAAAATTGTTCCTACCAACAAAATTCACATCCATAGATTCATTATTATTCTCAATCAAGGTGGACAAAGGCATATCATTAGGATCAGAAGAAACACTTTTATTAGCAAATAATTTCATAAGTTCATCCATCTTTCCACTCCAAACATTAGTTTCTTCAATCGCATGAACTTTTTTACTAGTGGATCTTTCGGTGTGCCATTGAGAATAATTAACCATAATATTATGTAGGAGCCTAGTAGCCTCGTAAAGTGATTTCCATAAAAGTGCCTCCCGCGGCCGAATCTAAAAGATTTCTAGAAGCAAAATTCAACCCGGCATAAAGTTTCTGTATAATCATCCACAAATTCAAACAATGTGTAGGGCAATTACGTATCATTAATTTCATCCTCTCCCAAGCTTGTGCAACATGCTCATGATCAAGTTGCTTAAAATTCATAATATCGTTCCTAAGAGAGATGATCTTAGCGGGAGGAAAATACTTAGAGATAAAAGCATCTGTTGCACTTATTCCATGAATCAATACTATTTTTAGGCAAAGAAGAGAACCAAGTTTTAGCACGATCTCTAAGATAAAATGGAAATAGCTTCAATTTAACAATATCATTATCCACATCTTTCTTATTTTGCATATCACACAAATCAACGAAGTTGTTTAGATGGGTTGCGGCATCTTCGCTAGGAAGGCCAGAAAATTGATCTTTCATAAAAAGATTCAACAAAGCAGTATTAATTTCACAAGATTTAGCATCGGTAGTAGGAGCAATTGGAGTGCTAATAAAATCATTGTTGTTGGTATTGGAAAAGTCACACAATTTAGTATTATCTTGAGCCATCGTGACAAGCAATCAGTCCAACACGCAAGCACACAAGAAGCAAGCGGAAAAGACGAACGGAAGAGGGGCGAAGAAAAAGGTAAAGGTTTTCAAAAATCGTTTAGAAGTGGGGGAGAGGAAAACGAGAGGCGGATGGCAAATAATGTAATGCGAGGGAGAAGAGTTTATTATGGGTACTTGGTATGGCTTGACTTGACGTAGATCTGCACGGCAACGGTGCCAGAAATCCTTCTTGCTACTTGTTGTGCATGCGTTGGTTTTCCCTTGAAGAGGAAAGGGTGATGCAGCAAAGTAGCGTAAGTATTTCCCTTAGTTTTGAGAACCAAGGTATCAATCCAGTAGGAGACGATGCACAAGTTACCTAGTACCTGCACAAACAATCAAGAACCTTGCAATCAACGCGATAAAGGGGTTGTCAATGCCTTCACGGTCACTCGCAAAAGTGAGATCTTATAGAGATAGTAAAGTAAATATTTTTGGTATTTTTGTTGTATAGATTGGAACGTAAAGATTGCGAAATAGTAAACGAGATGTGATATAATGGAAAAGAGATGTAATATAATAGGAAAGAGACCCGGGGGCCATAGGTTTCACTAGTGGCTTCTCTCAAGATAGCATGTATTATGGTGGGTGAACAAATTACTGCCGAGCAATTGATAGAAAAACGCATAATTATGAAGACATCTAAGGCTATGATCATGAACATAGGCATCACGTCCGCGTCAATTAGACCAAAACGATTATGTATCTACTACTATTACTCCACACATCGACCGCTATCCAACATGCATCTAGAGTATTAAGTTCATAAGAACGGAGTAATGCATTAAGCAAGATGACATGATGTAGAGGGATAAACTCAAACAATATGATATAAACCCCATATTTTTATCCTCGATGGCAACAATACAATACGTGCCTTGCTGCCCCTGCTGTCACTGGGAAAGGACACCGCAAGATTGAACCCAAAGCTAAGCACTTCTCCCATTGCAAGAAAGATCAATCTAGTAGGCCAAACCAAACTGATAATTTTAAGAGACTTGAATTCAGAGAAGATTCAAATATTTCTCATAGATAAACTTGATCATAAACCCACAATTCATTGGATCTCGACAAACACACTGCAAAAAGAGTTACATCGAATAGATCTCCAAGAAGATCGAGGAGAACTTTTATTGAGATTCAAAGAGAGAGAAGAATTCATCTAGCTAATAACTATGGACCTGAAGGTCTGTGGCAAACTACTCACAACTCATCGGAGAGGCTATGGTGTTGATGTAGAATCCCTCTGTGATCGATTCCCCCTTCGGCGGAGCACCGGTGAAGGCTCCAAGATGGGATCTCGCGGATATAGAAGGTTGCAACGGTGAAAATAGGGTTTCGTGGTGCTCCTCGGTGTTTTCAGGGTATGCAAGTATATATAGGCGAAAGAAGTCAGTCAAGGGAGCGACGAGGGGCCCACGAGGGTGGGGGGGCGTGCCCACCCCCCTAGGGCGCGCCAGGCACCCTCGTGGCCACCTCGGCTGCTTCTTGACGTCCACTCCAAGTCTCTTGGATTGCGTTTGTTCCAAAAAGATCGCTCCCAAAGGTTTCATTCCGTTTGGACTCTGTTCGATATTCCTTTTCTTCGAAACACTAAAATAGGCAGAAAAACAGCAATTCGGGCTGGGCCTCCGGTTAGTAGGTTAGTCCCAAAAATGATATAAAAGTGTAAAGTAAAGCCCATAAACATCCAAAGCGGGTAATATAATAGCATGGAACAATCAAAAATTATAGATACGTTGGAGACGTATCAAGCATCACCAAGCTTAATTCCTGCTCGTCCTCGAGTAGGTAAATGATAAAAACAGAATTTTTGATGTGAAATGCTACCTAGCATATTTGTCAATGTAATTTTCTTTATTGTGGCATGAATGTTCAGACCCAAATGATTCAAGATAAAAGTTCATATTAACGTAAATATAGTAATACTTCAAGCAAACTAACAAAGTAATCATGTCTTATCAAATATCATAGCCAAAGAAAGCTTATCCCTACAAAATCATATAGTTAGGCTATGCTTCATTTTCATCACACAAAATACTCCTATCATGCACAACCCCGGTTTCAGCCAAGCAATTGGTTCATACTTTTTAACGCGCTTCAACTTTTTCAACTCTCACGCAATACATGAGCGCAAGCCATGGATATAGCACTATATGTGGAATGGGAAGGCGGTTGTGAAGAAGGCAAAAAGGGAGAAGATAGTCTCACATCAACTAGGCATATCAATGGGCTATGGAGATGCCAATTAATAAATATCAATGTGAGTGAGTAGGGATTGCCATGCAACGGATGCACTAGAGCTATAAATGTACGAAAAGCTCAACAAAAGAAACTAAGTGGGTGTGCATCCAACTTGCTTGCTCATGAAGACCTAGGGCATTTTGAGGAAGCCCATCATTGGAATATACAAGCCAAGTTCTATAATGAAAAATTCCCACTAGTATATGAAAGTGACAACATAGGAGACTCTCTATCATGAAGATCATGGTGCTACTTTGAAGCACAAGTGTGGAAAAAGGATAGTAACATTGTCCCTTATCTCTTTTCTCTCATTTTTTCATTTTTTGGTGGGCTTCTTTGGCCTCTTTTTTTATTATTTGGGCTTCTTTGGCCTCTTTTATTTTTATAAAGTCCAGAGTCTCATCCCGACTTGTGGGGGAATCATAGTCTCCATCATCCTTTCCTCACTTGGGACAATGCTCTAATAATGAAGGTCATCACACTTTTATTGATTTACAACTCAAGAATTACAACTCAATACTTAGAACAAAATATGACTCTATGTGAATGCCTCCGGCGGTGTACCAGGATACGCAATGAATCAAGAGTGACATCTATGAAAGAATTATGAAGGTGGCCTTGCCACAAATACGATGTCAACTACATGATCATGCAAAAGCAGTATGACAATGATGGAGCATGTCATAGTAAACGGAACGGTGGAAAGTTGCATGGCAATATATCTTGGAATGGCTATGGAAATGTCATAATAGGTAGGTATGGTGGCTGCTTTGAGGAAGGTAAATGGTGGGTGTATAATACCGGTGAAAGTTGCGGGGCATAAGAGAGGCTAGCAATGGTGGAAGGGTGAGAGTGTGTATAATCCATGGACTCACATTAGTCATAAAGAACTCATATACTTATTGCAAAAGTTTATTAGCCCTCGAAGCAAAGTACTACTATGCATGCTCCTAGGGGAAGGGTTGGTAGGAGTTAACCATCACGTGATCCCGACCTCCACACATAAGGAAGGCAATCAAAAGAGCACCCCATGCAACAAATTTGTTACACAACTTTTACCATACGTGCATGCTACGGGACTTGCCAACTTGAACACAAGTATTTCTCAATTTCATAATTACCCCACTAGCATGACTCTAACATTAACACCTTCATATCTCAAAACAATTATCAAGTATCAAATTGATCATAGTGTTTAATGCACTCTCTATGATAGTTTTTATTATATCCAACTTGGATGCCCATCATTCTAGGACCAATTTTATAACCATAGCAAATACCATGCTGTTCTAAAAGACTCTCAAAATAATATAATTGAATCAAGAGAGATCAATAATTTCTACAAAATAAAGCCACCGCCGTGCTCTAAAAAGATATAAGTGAAGTACTAGAGCAAAATTGTCTAGCTCAAAAGATACAAGTGAAGCACATAGAGTATTCTAATAAATTCCGAATCATGAGTGTCTCTCCCTAAAGGTGTGTACAGCAAGGATGATCGTGGTAAACTAAAAAAACAAAGACCCATATCATACAAGACGCTCCAAGCAAAACACATATCATGTGGCGAATAAAAATATAGCTCCAAGTAAAGTTATCGATAGACGAAGACGAAAGAGGGGATGCCTTCCGGGGCATCCCCAAGCTTAGGATTTTTGTTGTCCTTGAATTATCTTGGGGTGCCATGGGAATACCCAAGATTAGGATCTTGCCACTCCTTATTCCATAGTCTATCAAATCTTTACCCAAAACCTGAAAACTTCACAACACAAAACTCAACAGGAAATCTCATGAGCTCCGTTAGTGCAAGAAAGAAAAAAACACCACTTAAGGTACGGTAATGAACTCATTATTTATTTATTATGGTGTTAAAACTACTGTATTCCAACTTCTCTATGGTTCATACCCCCCGATACTAGCCGTAGATTCATCAAAATAAGCAAACAACACACGAAAAACAGAATCTATCAAAAAAAGAATAGTCTGTAGCAATCTGTAACTTTCAAATACTTATGGAACTCTAAAAATCCTACAAAAATAGGAAGTCTTGGGCAATTTGTCTATTGATCTACTGCAAAAATAATCAACTAAAAATCACGTTTCTGTGATTTATTAAAATTATTCTCGTGCGCGCAAAAGTTTATGTTTTCAGCAAGATCAAATTAACTTTCACCCAAGATGATCCTATAGGTTCTACTTGGCACAAACACTAATCAAAACATAAAACCACATATAAAAAGAAGCTAGATGAATTATTTATTGCTAAACAGGAACAAAAAGCAAGGAACAAAAATAAAATTGGGTTGCCTCCCAACAAGCGCTATCGTTTAACGCCCCTAGCTAGGCATAAAAGCGAGAATAGATCTTAGTATTGCCATAATAATAAGATAGATCACGAAAACTCATTTCATATTCCCTACGTTCAGCAGCAAGTTTTCTTTGTGGCAAGCAAAAGTAATCAAATGGGCTAAATTTAATGGGACAGAAGTCCCCAAGATCAATTTCAAGAGGTATGGGTTCCTACTTTGGCCCTTCATATTCACTACTAGGGAAAAGCCTAGCAGCAGCGCGGGTTTTGGGCCTATTAGTAGCGCGGGGGCCGGCGCTACTAATAAGGTGCTACAGCTAACGTATAGCAGTAGCGTGGGTAAAAACCCACGCTACTACTAATCTGTAATCTCTGATTTATTTTTTTGAATTTTTTCGAATTTTTTTTTGATTTTTTTCCCTAATTTTCAAATTTCTGAATTATTTTAACCTCAAATCTCTAATCACCCATCATCGCTGCTAAATTTAATCTCTAATCACCCCTCATCATTCCAAATCATCTAACTTCCCGGACGGTCACCCATCCTCTCACTACTCCAGCCTGAGCACGCTTAACTTCCAGGTTCTATCTCCCTCGTTTCCAAGTCTGCACTTGTTGTTTTCCTGACAATAGTAAGACGTCAATCCTATTAACCTCAGGAATTTAGCTTGAGCATGTAGTGACACATTTCACTGTTTGAGTTTGAAACTATTGCTCTAAAAAATTAGTAACACTAATATTTCTTGAATAATTAGTTTGACCCACAGTTTGACTAGATTTGACCACAGTTTGACTAGATTTGACCAAAATTCAAAAAAACTAAAATAATTATTTAGTAACACTAATATTCTTGAATAATTAGTTTGACCATAGTTTGACCAGATTTAACAAAAATTAAAAAAACTGAAATTTGATGATTTTTTTGCCTCCAGATCTTAAAAGCCCCGTAACTTTTTTTCTGTTAGGCTTTTGAGGATTTTGAAAATGTTTAACAAGGTTCCCCCGTGAAATTCGGATGTAACTTTTCAAGTAGATGATTTTTCATATAAAAAACTTTTTCATCCGAGTTCGTATGCAAAAGTTATGGCCATTTTACAAATTTCCAGAGAGATTTTGCAAATAAAGTCGAAATTCATATTTGTAAATTTTCCCAACAACTAGACCACATATCACATGGGAAACTTATTTTCTTTTATTTTTTTTGACATTTTTATCATTTTCTTTTATTTTTTTAAACTGAAAAGGCGGTCCACGGGGGGGGGGGGGGGGGGGGGGGGTAGACTTTGACAAATAGGCCATACCCCGCGCTACTACTATGGCAGACAATTAGCAGTAGCGCGGGTTTTTAACCCTCGCTACTACTAAGTTGATAGCAGTAGCGCGGGTTTATAACCGTCGCTACTACTATGGCATGGTCCAGGGGCCACTTAGTAGTAGCGAGGGTTAAAAACCCGTGCTACTGCTATCAACTTAGTAGTAGCGAGGGTTAAAAACCCGCGCTACTACTATGGCATATCCCGGGGGGCACGGTAGAGACCGCTTAGTAGTAACGAGGGTTACAAACCCGCGCTGCTGCTATCAACTTAGTAGTAGCGAGGTTTAAAAACTTGCGCTGCTAGTAAGTAGCAGTAGCGAAGGTTTTTAACCCTCGCTGCTGCTAAGATTCTATGTATAGGCTTTTCCCTAGTAGTGATTGCACAACCAATTCATCATTATAAGCATTCTTTTGGTAGAAATTCATGAGCCTATACTCAATAGAATATCCTAACTCATTTTTTCGAATAGAAAAATCATTATTAAGTTCAGAAATTCTATCAACTAGAACATCAGTAGGAACCCTTTTTCTAAGGTTTTCATTAAAAGCAACATAATCTAAATATTGAAAACGCATTATGTCTTCTTGATCGAAGAGGATTGCCTCTATGGGAGGACGGCTAGCGTCCACCCTATAGTGCGCAAAAATTTCTTTGGCTTCTTTTATTATATATCTGAACTCATGATCCAAAAAGATAGTAATTGCACGCTTAACAGAAGAATGCTCAATATTGGAAAATTCTAGGAAAATCCTTTGTATGCAAGGATGCATATGCATAAACTGTCTTTCAAGTTCAACTATAAGCAAGGATATAGCATCCACAAGACTACTAGTTCTATGAAGAATAGATCCACCCATAGCGGGTAAAGCACCGACGCAAGTAAAGAAGTCTTGAATAACCCCTTTTCTAATAATATTACCGCTACCAATGCGAAATTTTTTAGTATGTAAGATGGGTGGTTCTTCAACAGGTTCATCAAAAGCATCAAAGTTTCCCATGTTATTGCTATTATTCTTATCAATGATAACCTCCCCAGATTCAGACATACTGGCAGCGAGGTAACGACAAAGAGGCGAATGGAAAAGAGAGGGCAAATAAAACGGCAAGGGTGAAGTAGGGAGAGGAAAACGAGAGGTAAATGGCAAATAATGTAATGCGAGGGAGATGAGTTTGTGATGGGTACTTGGTATATATGTCTTGACTTGAGCGAAGACCTCCCCGGCAACGGCGCCAGAAATCCTTCTTACTGCCTCTTGAGCACTGCGTTGGTTTTCCCTTGAAGAGGAAAGGGTGATGCAGCAAAGTAGCGTAAGTATTTCCCTCAGTTTTTGAGAACCAAGGTATCAATCCAGTAGGAGGCTCCTCACAAGTCCCTCATACCTACACAAACAAACAAGAACCTCGCAACCAACGTGATAAAGGGGTTGTCAATCCCTTCATGGTAACTTGCAGAAGTGAGATCTGATAGAGATAATAAGATAAGATAAATATTTTTGGTATTTTTATGATATAGATTGGAAAGTAAAGATGCAAAATAAAGTAGATCGGAAACTTATATGATAAAAGATAGACCCGGGGGCCATAGGTTTCACTACTGGCTTCTCTCAAGATAGCATAAGTATTACGGTGGGTGAACAAATTACTATCGAGCAATTGATAGAAAAGTGCATAGTTATGAGAATATCTAGGCATGATCATGTATATAGGCATCACGTCCGCGACAAGTAGACCGACTCCTGCCTGTATCTACTACTATTACTCCACACATCGACCGCTATCCGGCATGCATCTAGAGTATTAAGTTCATAAGAACAGAGTAACGCATTAGGCAAGATGACACGATGTAGAGGGATAAACTCAAAAAATATGATATAAACCCCATCTTTTTATCCTCGATGGCAACAATACAATACGTGCCTTGCTGCCCCTGCTGTCACTGGGAAAGGACTCCACAAGATTGAACCCAAAGCTAAGCACTTCTCCCATTGCAAGAAAGATCAATCTAGTAGGCCAAACCAAACTGATAATTCGAAGAGACTTGCAAAGATAACCAATCATACATAAAAGAATTCAGAGGAGATTCAAATCTTTCTCATAGATAAACTTGATCATAAACCCACAATTCATCGGAACTTGACAAACACACCGCAAAGAGTTACATCAAATAGATCTCCAAGAAGATCGAGGAGAACTTTGTATTGAGATTCAAAGAGAGAGAAGAAGTCATCTAGCTAATAACTATGGACCCGAAGGTCTGTGGTAAACTACTCACAACTCATCGGAGAGGCTATGGTGTAGATGTAGAAGCCCTCCGTCATCGATTCCCCCTCCGGCGGAGCGCCAGCAAAGGCTCCAAGATGGGATCTCGTGGATACAGAAGGTTGCGGCGGTGGAAATAGGGTTTTGTGGTGCTCCTCGGTGTTTTCAGGGTATGCAAGTATATATAGGCGAAAGAAGTCGGTCAGGGGAGCCACGAGGGGCCCACGAGGGTGGGGGGCGCGCCCATCGCCCTAGGGCGCGCTAGGCACCCTCGTGGCCGCCTCGGCTGCTTCTTGACGTCCACTCCAAGTCTCCTGGATTGTGTTTGTTCCAAATAGATCGCTTCCGAAGGTTTCATTCCGTTTGGACTCCGTTTGATATTCCTTTTCGTCGAAACACTGAAATAGGCAAAAAAATCAGCAATTCGGGTTGGGCCTCCGGCTAGTAGGTTAGTCCCAAAAATGATATAGAAGTGTAAAGTAAAGCCCATAAACATCCAAAACGGGTAATATAATAGCATGGAACAATCAAAAATTATAGATACGTTGGAGACGTATCAGTGATCAACTTGCGGGTTCTGTGACCTTGTGAACTTATGCATAGGGGTTGGCACACGTTTTCGTCTTGACTCTTCGGTAGAAACTTTGGGGCACTCTATGAAGTTCTTTGTGTTGGTTTTAATTGATCAATTTGAGATTGTGTGATGCGTATTGTATAATCAAACCCGCGGATACTTGAGGTGACATTAGGCACTACAAAAAAATACACTTCCGTGATGATACGTGTTTGTCACAGTAGGTCACGTTTTTTGTCATGCATGTACATCCATGACGATTTTATGACAGGATCAAGATAGTCATACCTGTGCTGTCGTAGAAGTGTTCCATGACATTACCAAAATTATCATCACAGAAGTGTCCACTTCCATGACGATAAATCACGCGTCAGAGAAGTGCTTTCGTCAAGGGTGACCGACACATGGCATCCATCGTAACAGAACGCTGTTAAGCTATCGGGTTCGGTTTTAGATCCGATAACCCATTAACAGCCCCGACCAATGGGGATTTTCCATGTGTAAAATCATCATTGCCTGGAGGAAACATGTGTCGGCTCACCGTTGGGACAGATGTCATCCACACATTGGACAGAAGGCCCCTATGATACATCGACACGTGGCACGGCCCAACAGAGGCCCATTCCTGTGAAAAAACCAGCCCGTTTGACTTGGTCAAAAGGTGGCGGGACGACCCATGGAAAGCCTGTTAACGACCTGTTCGCATATAGCCCATTTACAGCCCGCTAACTCAGGGCCCGTTACGACCTATCCAAACTAGGCCCAGTAGCATCATCTGGGCCGTCCAATATGCTTCCAGCCCGTTTTAACTTCTGGCCCATGTATGGCCCATGACGTCTTTCGGCCCATATGAGGCCATTTGTAACTCTTGGCCTATTAACGGCCCGTGGTGAAACTGGCCCGTAATGAACAGTGTATCACTTTATACCCATTAACGGCCCGTGGTGAAACTGGCCCGTAATGAACGGTGTATCACTTTATACCCATTAATGGCCCGTTATTCCGTTGGGCCGTTTCCAGCCCATGTTATCTTTCGGCCTTCTCAGGGCCCATTTATTCTTGGGCTCATTTCCAGCATTCGTTTACTTACGGCCCGTTACTGTCATTTTCTGCTTGTGGGCCAAATTCAGCCCGAGGTTACAGTCGGCTCGTTTGTGGCCCGTTAATATGTTGGGTCGTTTTCATAGCGTCATCAAATACGGCCGATTAACAACGGCCCGTTATGGTCGGCCATGAACGAAGGATTCCAACTCTAGCCCGTTTATGACCATAATGCGGTCTGTTATTGGCCCATGTTTGGCCAACCGATCATACGGCCCGTAGAAGGCCCATTGATGATACGGTCCGTAGAAGGCCCATTGTGTCTATGACCCGTATAAGGCCCATTGTTTCTACGACCCGTAGAAGGCCCATTGTTTCTACAACCCGTAGGAGGGAAATGGTTATTGTGGCCTAGTTTTAAAAAATAGGTTATTGCGGCCACTACCAAACTGCGGAAAAAGAACTGCACTGACTACAAGCAAAGAAATAAACAGGACAATAAGGAAATAAATAAGCAAGCAACTTACGCTAGGCTATCACGGCTGTTACACATATTACATCCACTAGGCATCAAAGTTCGCCACCAGTGCAAATATAGGGAACACAGCAGCATATAAACACCGCAGCAAAATAAGTCCAGAACTGAAACCACTTCAGAAGAGCTCAAGAAACAATATCCTGGGTACCCATAATGCTGGCAAGATGCTTAGCAAGCTTATTAACTTTCTCTTGTTTGGCGCTGATACGTCTCTAACGTATCTACTTTTGCAAACACTTTTGCCCTTGTTTTGGACTCTAACTTGCATGATTTGAATGAAACTAACCGGACTGACGCTATTTTCAGCAGAACTGCCATGATGTTGTTTATTGTGCAGAAAATAAAAGTTCTCGGAATGACCTGAAAATCCACGGAGATAAGTTTTGGAAAATATAAAAAATACTGGCGAAAGAATCAAGGCCAGGGGGACCACACCCTGTCCACGAGGGTGGGGGCGCGCCCTCCCCCCTGGGCGCGCCCCCTGTCTCGTGGGCCCCCTGATGCTCCACCAACCTCAACTCCAACTCCATATATTTCATTTCGTGGAGAAAAAATCAGAGAGAAAGTTTCATCACGTTTTACGATACGGGGCCGCCGCCAAGCCCTAATCTCTCTCGGGAGGGCTGATCTGGAGTCCGTTCGGGGCTCCGGAGAGCGGGATTCATCGCCGTCGTCATCATCAACCATCCTCCATCACCAATTTCATGATGCTCACCACCGTGTGTGAGTAATTCCATCGTAGGCTTGCTGGACGGTGATGGGTTTGATGAGATTTACCATGTAATCAAGTTAGTTTTGTTAGGGTTTGATCCCTAGTATCCACTATGTTCTGAGATTGATATTGCTATGAATTTTCTATGCTTAATGTTGTCACTAGGGCCCGAGTGACATGATTTCAGATCTGAACCTATATGTGTGTTCTTGATCCTATCTTGCAAGTCTATAGTCACCTATTATGTGTTATGATCCGACAACCCTGAAGTGACAATAATCGGGATACTTCTCGGTGATGACCGTAGTTTGAGGAGTCCATGTATTCACTATGTGCTAATGCTTTGTTCCGGTTCTCTATTAAAAGGAGGCCTTAATATCCCTTAGTTTCCACTAGGACCCCGCTGCCACGGGAGGGTAGGACAAAAGATGTCATGCAAGTTCTTTTCCATAAGCACGTATGACTATATTCGGAATACATGCCTACATTACATTGATGAACTGGAGCTAGTTTTGTGTCACCCTATGTTATAGCTATTACATGAGGAATCGCATTCGACATAATTATCCATCACTGATCCAATGCCTACGAGCTTTTCACATATTGTGCTTCGCTTATTTACTTTTCCATTGCTACTGTTACAACTACTACAGAACTATTATCTTTACTTTTGCCACTGTTACCATTACTATCATACTACTTTGCTACTAAATACTTTGATGCAGATACTAAGTTATCCAGGTGTGGTTGAATTGACAACTCAACTGCTAATACTTAAGAATATTCTTTGGCTCCCCTTGTGTCGAATCAATAAATTTGGGTTGAATACTCTACCCTCGAAAGCTGTTGCGATCCCCTACACTTGTGGGTTATGAAGACTAATTTCTAGCGCCGTTGCCGGGGAGCATAGCTCTATTCTTTGAGTCACTTGGGATTTATATCTGTTGATCACTATGAGGAACTTGAAAGGCGAAAGAACCAAGATTTTGCCCTCAACCACGAGGGGAGGTAAGGAACTGCCATCTAGCTCTACACTAGATTCTCCTTCTGTTATTAGTAAGCTTGCGACACCTAAACCTGCTACTGCTATGAATTCTAATATGTCGCATGTTATTGATGATGCCACTTCTGCTATGCATGATACTTATGATGAAACTACTTCTGTGTGCGATACTACTTTGCCATTAGGTGAATTTCTTGATGAACAACTTGCTAGGGTTAGAGAGAATGAAATTATTGAAGATGCTATTATTGATGATAGTGATGATGAAAGTTCTCCCCCTGATTATGAATTACCTGTTGTTGATGAGGGTTATGTTATGAATGAGGAAGCTGCTAGAGCTATCTTTGCTTGCAAAGATAGATCTGATCTTAAGAAATTATTAGCTAAATGGAAGTAGCAATCTCTTAATGCTAGAATGAAACCTGACCCCGCTTTTGCTACCTCACCTATCTGTGTTACTGATAAGGATTATGAATTCTCTGTTGATCCTGAAATTATTACTTTGGTAGATTCTGATCCTTTTTATGGCCTTGAATCTGAAACTGTTGTGGCTCATCTTACCAAGTTGAATGATATAGCCACCCTGTTTACTAATGATGAGAAGTCTCGCTATTATTATATCCTTAAGATATTTCCATTCTCATTAAAGGGTGATGCTAAAACTTGGTTTAATTCTCTTGATCCTGGTTGAGTGTGTAGTCCCCAGGATATGATTTATTACTTCTCTGCTAAATATTTCCCTACTCATAAGAAACAAGCTGCCTTGCGGGAAATTTATAATTTTGTGCAAATCAAAGAAGATAGTCTCCCACAAGCTTGGGTGGGGCTCTCCGATTACTTAATGCGTTGCCTGATCATCCTCTTAAGAAAAATGAAATACTTGATATCTTTTATAATGGACTAACCGATGCTTCCAAGGACTACTTGGATAGTTGTGCTGGTTGTGTTTTCAGGGAAAGAATAGTTGACCAAGCTGAATTACTATTGAATAATATATTGACTAATGAAAATAATTGGACTCTTCCCGAGCCAATTCCTGAGGCAATTTCCTGAACCAATTGAGCCAACTCTTGCGCCTATTCCTAAACCCACTCCTAAGAAGAGAGGTGTTCTATTTCTCAGTCCTGAAGATATGCAAGAGGCAAAGAAATCAATGAAAGAAAAAGGTATTAAAGCTGAAGATGTTAAGAATTTACCTCCTATTGAAGAAGTACATGGTCTTAATATACCGCCTGTCAAAGAAACACATTGTCTTGATAACCCGACACAGGTAGTAAAGGTAAATTCTCTCTATAGATATGATAAAGTTGAAATTCCTTCTACTAAATTTCATAGCCCATGCTTAGGTGAATTTGATGACTTTATGGCTAGACAAGAATGTTTTAATGCTTATGTTGGTAGAGAATTAAAGAATAATGCTTTCGAGATAGGACGCTTGAGTGATTATATGGCTAGAGTTAAAGGTGAACTTAAACTCATTAGCAAATATGCTTCTATGGTTACCACTCAAGCTGAGCAAGTACTTAAAGCTCAAAGTGATTTGCTTGATGAATTAAATAATAAACATGACTTTGCTGTTAGAGTGGCTACTAGAACTGGTAGAATGACTCAGGAACCTTTTTATCCTGAAGGCCACCCTAAGAGAATCGAGCAAGATTCTCAGAGAAATAATTTAGAGGCACCTAGTTCTTCTAAAAAGAAGAAAAGGAAAAACGATAGGACTTTGCATGCTTCTAGTGAACCCGTCGTGGACACACCTGAGAACCCCAATGATATTTCTATTTCTGATGCTGAAACACAATCAGGTGATTAACATGAACCTAGTGATAATGTTAATGATAAAGTTCATATTGATGCTCAACCTAGCAATAATAATGAAGTAGAGGTCGAACCTGCTGTTGATCTTGATAACCCACAATCAAAGAATCAACATTATGATAAGAGAGATTTTGTTGCTAGGAAGCACGGGAGAGAAAGAGAACCATGGGTTCAGAAACCCATGCCCTTTCCTCCTAAACCATCCAAGACAAAGGATGATGAGGATTTTGAGCGCTTTGCTGAAATGATTAGACCTATCTCCTTACGTATGCGCTAAACTGATATGCTTAAAGTAAATCCTTATGCTAAGTATATGAAGGATATCATTACAAATAAAAGAAAGATATCGGAAGCTGAAATTTCCACCATGCTTGCTAATTACACTTTTAAGGGTGGAATACCAAAGAAACTTGGAGATCCAGGGGTATCAACTATACCATGCTCCATTAAAAGAAATTATGTTAAAACTGCTTTATGTGATCTTGGAGCCGGTGTTAGTGTTATGCCTCTCTCTCTATATCATAGACTTGAATTGAATAAGTTGACACCTACTGAAATATCTTTGCAAATGGCTGATAAATCAACTGCTATACCTATCGGCATTTGTGAGGATGTGCCTGTTGTGGTTGCAAATGTCACTATCTTAACGGACTTTGTTATTCTTGATATTCCCGAGGACAATAGTATGTCGATTATCCTTGGTAGACCCTTTTTGAATATTGCAGGGGCTGTTATTGATTGCAACAAAGGCAATGTCACTTTTCATGTCAATGCTAATGAGCATACGGTACACTTTCCGAGGAAACAATCTCAAGTTCATAACATCAATTCTATTGGAAAAGTTCCAACTATCATTATTGGAGGTTTTGAATTTCCATAGATTCATTATTATTCTGAATCAAAGCAGACAAAGGCATATCAATGGGATCAAGAGGAGTGTTTTTAGTAGCAAATAATTTCATAAGTTCATCCATCTTTCCACTCAAAACATTAATTTCTTCTATAGCATGTACTTTTTTACTAGAAGATCTTTCGGTGTGCCATTGAGAATAATTAGCCATAATATTATCAAGAAGTTTTGTAGCATCTCCTAACGTGATTTCCATAAACGTGCCTCCCGCGGCCGAATCTAAGAGATTTCTAGAAGCAAAGTTCAAACCGGCATAAAATTTTTGTATGATCATCCATAAATTCAAACTATGAGTAGGGCATTGCGAAGCATCAATTTCATTCTTTCCCAAGATTGGGTAACATGCTCATGATCAAGTTGTTTAAAATTCATGATATCGTTCCTAAGAGTGATAATCTTAGCGAGAGCAAAATACTTAGAGATAAAAGCATCTTTGCACTTGTTCCAAGAATTAATACTATTTTTAGGCAAAGACAAAAACCAAACTTTAGCACGATCTCTAAGTGAAAACGGAAATAACTTCAATTTGAAAATATTGTTATCCGTATCTTTCTTCTTTTGCATATCACACAAATCAACAAAGTTGTTTAGATGAGTAGCGGCATCTTCACTAGTAAGGCCGGTGAATTGATCTTTCATAACAAGATTCAGCAAAGCAGTATTGATTTCACAAGACTCAACATCATTAATAGGAGCAATTGGAGTACTAAGGAAATCATTATTATTGGTATTCAAGAAATCACACAATTTGGTATTATCTTGCGCCATGGCAACAAGTAATCCAACACACAAGCAAACAGAAAAAGGCGAGCGAAAAGAGAGGAGGAGATTGGGAAAGAGAGGGCAAATAAAACGGCAAGGGTGAAGTGGGGGAGAGGAAAACGAGAGGCAAATGGCAAATAATGTAAATGCAAGGGAGATGGGTTTGTGATGGGTACTTGGTATGTCTTGACTTGAGCGAAGACCTCCCCGGCAACGGCGCTAGAAATCCTTCTTGCTATGTCTTGATTGCATTGGTTTTCCTTGAAGAGGAAAGGGTGATGCAGCAATAGTAGCGTAAGTATTTCCCTCAGTTTTTGAGAACCAAGGTATCAATCCAGTAGGAGGCTCCTCAAAAGTCCCACGCACCTACACAAACAAACAAAGAACTCGCAACCAACACAATAAAGGGGTTGTCAATCCCTTCACGACCACTTGCGAAAGTGAGATCTAATAGAGATGGTATGATAAGATACATATATTTTTGGTATTTTATAATATAGATGCAAAAAGTAAAGATGCAAATAAAAGTAGATTGGAAGCAAATATGATAAGAGATAGACCCGGGGGCCATAGGTTTCACTAGAGGCTTCTCTCAAGATAGCATAAGTATTACGATGGGTGAACAAATTACTGTCGAGCAATTGATAGAAAAGCGAATAATTATGAGATTATCTAGGCATGAACATGTATATAGGCATCACGTCCGTTACAAGTAGACCGACTCCTGCCTGCATCTACTACTATTACTCCACACATCGACCGACTCCTGTCTGCATCTAGAGTATTAAGTTCATAAAGAACAGAGTAACGCATTAAGCAAGATGACATGATGTAGAGGGATAAACTCGAGCAATATGATATAAACCCCATCTTTTTATCCTCGATGGCAATAATACAATACGTGCCTTGCTGCACCTGCTGTTACTGGGTAAGGACATTGCAAGATTGAACCCAAAGCTAAGCACTTCTCCCATGGCAAGAAAGATCAATCTAGTTGGCCAAACCAAACTGATAATTCGAAGAGAGTTGCAAAGATAACTCAATCATACATAAAAGAATTCAGAGAAGATTCAAATATTACTCATAGATAAACTTGATCATAAACCCACAATTCATCGGATCTCGACAAACACACCGCAAAAAGAGTTTACATCGAATAGATCTCCACAAGAGAGGGGGAGAACATTGTATTGAGATCCAAAAAGAGAGAAGAAGCCATCTAGCTAATAACTATGGACCCGTAGGTCTGTGGTAAACTACTCACAACTCATTGGATGGGCAAGGATGTTGATGTAGAAGCCCTCCGTGGTCGATTCCCCCTCCGGCAGAGTGCCGGCGAAGGCTCCAAGATCAGATCTCGCGGATACAGAAGGTTACTGCGGTGGAAATTGTGTTTCGTTGGCTGCCTGGATGTTTTCGGGGTACGTAGGCTTATATAGGAGGAAGAAGTACGTCGGTGGATGCCTGAGGGGTCCACGAGACAGGGGGGCGCCCTCCTATCTCGTGGAGGCCTTGGCTGCTTCTTGACTTGCACTCCAAGTCCTCTGGATCATGTTCGTTCCAAACATCACGCTCCCGAAGGTTTCATTCCGTTTGGACTCCGTTTGATATTCCTTTTCTTCGAAATACTGAAATAGGCAAAAAAAACAGCAATACGAGCTGGGCCTCCGGTTAGTAGGTTAGTCGCAAAAATGATATAAATGTGTAAAATAAAGCCCATAAACATCCAAAAGGGGTAATATAATAGCATGGAACAATAAAAATTATAGATACGTTGGAGACGTATCAAGCATCCCCAAGCTTAATTCCTGCTCATCCTCGAGTAGGTAAATGATAAAAAGAGAATTTTTTATGTGGAATGCTACCTAGCATAATTCTTAATGTAATTTTCTTTATTGTGGCATGAATGTTCAGATCCAAATGATTCAAAATAAAAGTTCATATTGATAAAATAAATAGTAACACTTCAAGCATACTAATCAAAGTAATCATGTCTTCTCAAAATAACATGGCAAAAGAAAGTTCATCCCTACAAAATCATATAGTTAGGCTATGCTTCATTTTCGTCACACAAAGATGTTCCCAACTTCTATACCCCCGATGATAAGCCAAGCAATTGTTTCATACTTAAATAATCTCAAACTTTTTCAACCTTCACGCAATACATGAGCGTGAGCCATGGATATAACACTATGGGTGGAATTGAATATGATGACGGGGATTGTGTGGAGAAGACAAAAAAGGAGAAAGTCTCACATTGACGAGGATAATCAACGGTCTATGGAGATGCCCATCAATTGATGTCAATGTGAGGAGTAGGGATTGCCATGCAATGGATGCACTAGAGCTATAAATGAATGCTCAACAAAAGAAAACTAGTGGGTGTGCATCCAACTTGCTTGCTCACGAAGACCTAGGGCATTTGAGGAAGCCCATCATAGGAATATACAAGCCAAGTTCTATAATGAAAAATTCCCACTAGTAATAAAAAGACAACTTATGAGACTCACTATATGAAAAACATGGTGCTACTTTGAAGCACAATATATGAGACTCACTACATGAAGAACAAGGTGCTACTTTGAAGCACAAGTGTGGAAAAAGAGATAGTAACATTGCTCTTTTTATTTATTTTCTTTTTTTCCTTTTCTTTTGGGCCTTTCTTCTTTTTTTTTTGGCCTTTCTTCTTTTTTATTTTTTTCTTTGCTCGGGGGTTGTTTGACATACACCAACTCATTAATAGGACCATTAAGAAAAACACTCATCACATCCATTTGTTGCAACTTGAAGTTATGATGAGAAGCATAAGCAATCAACAAATGAATAGATTCAAGGCAAGCAACAGGAGCAAAGGTTTCACCGTAGTCGATACCCTCGACTTGGGAGTAGCCTTGTGCTACCAAACGAGCCTTGTTGCGAACGATAATCCCATGAACATCTTGCTTGTTGTTGAATATCCACTTGGTTCCAATGACATTATGGTTCCCCGATGGCCTTGACACCAATCTCCACACCTTGTTGTGCTCGAAGTTGTTGAGTTCTTCATGCATGGCATTGAGCCAATCCGGATCCTCGAGCGCCTCATAGACCTTTTGGGGTTCAACACAAGAAACAAACGCGTGATGTTCACAATAGTTTGCCAATTGTGTACGAGTGCTTACCCCTTTCACTACAAAAAAAGACACATCCGTGACATTTTGGGCCAAACGAATTTTTTCCTGTCATACATATGACACTTCTATGACAATAATTGTGACAAAACCCGGTATCATCATAGATGTGGTGGGCTCCTACTTCTATGACAAAAAATCATGACAGAAAATTGGCTTTTTGTCCTGGGCGGGCTGGAGACGCAGCTGCAGGACATTCTTTGGGCCGTCCATGACGGAAAAAACCGTGGTAGAAGCAAGGGGGAGGAAAATTTCGGGGAGTTGCCAGTTACTGACGACCCACAAGTATAGGGGATCTATCGTAGTCCTTTCGATAAGTAAGAGTGTCAAACCCAACGAGGAGAAGAAGGAAATGATAAGCGGTTTTCAGTAAGGTTTTCTCTGCAAGCACTGAAATAGTAGGTGATAGATAATTTTGTGATAAGATAAATAGTAACGAGCAAAAAGTAAATAAAGCAAAAAAAGTATAGCAAGGTGGCCCAATCCTTTATGTAGCAAAGGATAAGCCTGGACAAATTCTAATAATGAAGAAGGAGCTCCCGAGGACACATTGGGAATTATCGTCAAGCTAGTTTTCATCACGTTCATAAGATTCGCGTTCGGTACTTTGATAATTTGATATGTGGGTGGACCGACACTTGGGTACTTCCCTAACATGGACAAGCATCCCACTTATGATTAACCCCTATTGCAAGCATCCGCAACTACAAAAAGGAGTATTAAGGTAAACCTAACCACAACATTAAACATATGGGTCCATATCAACCCCTAACGAAGCAACGCATAAACTAGGGTTTAAGCCACTACTAGGGAAAAGGCTACTAGTAGCGCGGGTAAATTGGCTACTAGTAGCGCGGGTACCCGCGCTACTAGTATCGCGCTACAGCTAAAAGTTAGTAGTAGCGCGGGTAGCACCCACGCTACTACTAACTTTGTTACTAGTAGCATGTGTGCCACCCGCGCTACTGCTATTATGGACCCGCGCTACTACTAACATAATAGTAGTAGCGTTTCTTGAATACCAACGCTACTAGTATACTAAATACTAGTAGGGAACAATTTTTTCCCACGCTACTACTAACTTATTAGAAATTAAAAAAATTAAAATCAACCAATTCCATTCTATCACACAGTTATCGTATCTACTATCACACAGTTCCTCATTATAGCCATAACTCATGCATAATTCCTATCCTTTATGGGCGTAAGAGTATAAACTGTACACATTTCCTCATTGTAGCCATAACTCATGCATAATCCCTATCCTTTATAGGCGTAAGAGTATAAACTGTGCGTGGCAACTACCTAGGTAAGTGGTGCTTGCCATGCAAATTCAGAATTTTACCACTACGTCTAGATGCCAGAGAAGGAGACACGTTAGTTGTTAGGGTCCAATCAAAATATTGGATCACTCGTCAATGTGTGGCGCCTGCCCGAACTGATCTGGTGACCTGCAGCTGCAATGAAACACACTAGGCAGCCTCGACAAGCCACACCTAACCGACGACAGTCGCCATTGTGACGGCGTCACGTCCCTCACCCTGGCCCTCAGCTCCAGTAGGCATCAGTCGATGTTGTCCTCGTGCCTCGCCAGCAGCGGACGGAGGAAGCCATCGTACACGTGCCTCGCACCCTGAAACCCGAACACCATTAAGATTCAGATTCAGAATTGGCCACATACCGAATCAAGTGTATCTAAATGTTGATCATCTCTCGGACTCGGGGTGTCTGGTCGACTGCTTACCCGTGTGCTGGGGTGTCGGAGATAGAGGACGAGCATCAGCTTCACCTCTCCATACATTGACAGCCACGACACCATCCGGTCCACGAACCTCTCGACGACCGTCAGCATCGCCACCAGAACCCTGCAACACATGACAAAAGATAACACAAAAGATTAGAAGCAATTCTGTTGTGTTGGAAGCCCTAAAAAGAAACAACACATACGAACCACATAAGGAGTTAAGAGGCATAATTCTTCCGGTAATTTTCTATCTATCCATTTTTCTAAGTAGTCACTTCAATACCTTGATATCTTCCACATTTTCAAAGATAACAAAGTCCATGAATCTACTGTTTGAAGAGCATAGTGACTATACAAACTTGCAAATTGGGCTGGCCAAAAACTAAACATAGAGTGCATCTTCTCTAAACAGAGAGTGGTACTTGTTGAAGACAAACTGGACTGAAGTGATAAAAAAAGGACACAGTGTCATACATACAGTCTACCGATGACAGACAGTGTCATACAGTCTACAAAATGACAACCAGTGGACTCTTTTAATCTGATAGTGTTTCTTGTAGAAGAAACATGCAAGATAAATCAAGTCATGATTGAATATTGATTGAGGACTACCAATCCATATACATAAATGTATTGTTTCCGTTACTCAACAGAACATGCAGGTAGCAACCTGATATGATGCTTGATTTGGACGAAAAACCACAAACCCTTTTTTCCTCTAGAATATAAGTACCTCCCAAGTGTTCAAAACCACCACAAATTCATCTTGTTGCATATATCAACCGAAATGGATCCTAGTGTGGTTAATGATAATTACAAACTTAGCCTATTCACAATTGATTATTAGCTAAATATAAGAGAACATTGCATGTTTCATCACAGTAATTGCTACAAATAACTGAAAAACAAATGTTTCTACTATGTGGCATATCTGAACTTAAATATTCTATCCCCATGTACCTTTTGTTTGCAGGGATCCTCTGGTAGCATTGCAAAAGAGAGAATACATTATGGCCTTGAATATACATATACGAATAGTAATCTGCCAAGTAAGAAAAGTATCATGTTATATAACATATACAATCAAGTGATATAACTGGACGGATCTCCATACCCATGATTCTCTGCCATAGTATACACTACAGTTGCATACATATACACTTGCAGATGGCAACACGTACCGGAGCAAGAAAGAGTACAGCGTAGAACAAAAATACCGGAGTTATGTGGAGCTGCTTCTTAATTCTGCGGTTCTAAAACTATACACTGTATATTTTTCTTAAATGGGAAGTTCAGAGACATAAAAACAACTCTTTTACTACTAATGATTCCTTTACAATAGTAATTTTTACTAATGACTTGCATGTGGAAAATACTGAAGCTGGGAATAGACATCTCGCACACACAGAAAACAACCAAGTGTCAGACTATAGAATGAATGTAGGAACAGAGTAGGACGTGAAGGAACACAGGGCCATCCGTAGAACACGTGAGTTGGTGGCGTGCGTTGTCCTGGTCCTGGTCCTGGTCATGGAGACAGACGGGGGTTAGAGAGGGAGGGAGAGACGGGGGAAGATGAGGGATTTGTACCCATGGATGCGCCTCCTCTTGCCTGCAGATCCATGGCGAGCTCGCTCCGTGGGCTAGGGTTTCGGGTCCATGGCTCCGCCGCTGCCGCTGCCACTGCGTGGTTGTGGGAGGACGGCTCCGCGGATCTGGGCGCCGGCCGAGCAGCTCGAGCCGAGGACGAATCTGGCCAGAGGGGAGGAAGGATGGACGATGAGGGCGTCCCACGGAGATGGCCGCAACCAACCGGAGCTTGTCGGCTCGATCTGCAGCCTTTGGAGCGAAGGAGAGGTCGGGGGTTTCCGGCGGTGGATTTAAGGGAGAGAGTGGAGGTGGGCAGCGGCGAGGAGATCTGGGGGAGGAGATCGACCGAGGGGGTGGGGGGCACGAGAGAGAGAGAGTTTTTTTCAGGGATTCGTGAGAGTGAGTTTGGCAGGGGTGGGGGTCGATCTTAGTAATAGCGTGGGTATATCAAAGTCGCTACAACTATTCGCTTAGTAGTAGCGCAGGTTTTACCATCCGCGTTATTACTATGCCTAGTTTGGAGCCAACACCCTGGCAACTTTAGTAGTAGCGCTTTTCTCAACTAGCGCGCTACTGCTAAACGGATATTAGTAGCGCGGTTTTGTAAAGGGCGCTACTGCTAATTAGCAGTAGCGTCTGTTTTTAAACCGCGCTGCTGGTAAGTTTCTGTGTATAAGGTTTTCCCTAGTAGTGAGCTTCTGTCACTCTAGCAACCCATCATCTACTTATTACTTCCCTATGCCTTCCTCTAGGCCCAAATAATGGTGAAGTGTCATGTAGTCGACGTTCACAAAATACCACTAGAGGAAAGACAACATACATCTCATCAAAATATCGAACGAATACCAAATTCACATGACTACTAATAGCAAGACTTCACCCATGTCCTCAGGAACAAATGTAACTACTCACAAAGCATATTCATGTTCATAATCAGAGGGGTAATAATATGCATAAAGGATCTGAACATATGATCTTCCACCAAGTAAACCAAATAGCATGAACTACAAGGAGTAATCAACACTACTAGCAACCCACAGGTACCAATTTGTCGTTTTGATACAAGATTGGGTACAAGAGATGAACTAGGGTTTTGAGATGAGATGGTGCCGGTGAAGATGTTGATGGAGATTGACCCCCTCCCGATGAGAGGATCGTTGGTGATGACGTTGGTGATGATTTCCCCCTCCCGGAGGGAAGTGTCCCCGGCAGAACAGCTCCGCCAGAGCCCTAGATTGATTCCGCCAAGGTTCCGCCTCATGGCGGCGGAGTTTCGTCCCGTAAGCTTGCCCACGATTTTTTCCAGGCGAAAACCCTTCATATAGCAGAACATGGCAGCCGGAAGCCCAATAGGGGGCCCAGGAGATAGGGGGGCGCGCCCTACAGGGGGGCGCCCCCTGTCTCCTGGACAGGGTGTGGGCCCCCTAGTCTATTTCTTTTGCCCAAAAATTCTTATTAAATCTGAAAAGTTGTTTTGTGGAGTCTCAAGTCTTTTGGAGTTGTGCAGAATAGGTATTCAACATTTGCTCCTTTTCCAGCCAAAATTCCAGCTGCCGGCATTCCCCCTCTTCATGGTAAACCTTGTAAAATAAGGGAGAATAGCCATAAGTATTGAAATATAATGTGTAATAATGGCCCATAATGCAATAGATATTGACATAAAAGCATGATGCAAAATGGACGTATCAACTCCCCCAAGCTTAGACCTCGCTTGTCCTCAAGTGGAAGCCGAAATCGAAAAATATGTGCACATGTTTAGAGATACAGGTGTTGATAAAAATAAAATACAGACATGAGGGTATCATGATCATTCTAATAACAGCAACATATATGGATTTTGTCATATGATTTCCTATGTTGAAGTAATAAGCAATTCACAATATCAAGTATGGTTCAAAAACTTCATTGGGAACTAAAAACTATAATCTCAGTCATTGAAGCAATTGCAATTTATCGTAATATCAGAAAGAGTCAATAATAGAGCTTTTCAGCAAGCTCACATACTCAACTATCTCGTAGTCTCTTATAATTGTTAACACTCATGCAATACTTGTGGTTATAGAGTTTCAGCTGGACACTGAGAAAGATAGGGGCTTATTGTGTTGCCTCCCAACATATTCACCTTTAGGTGATGTCAACAATAATAGCCTATGCCAACTTACATCCAATTGGATATATGTATCATGATCTTTCAAACACGAGGAGCTTGCCAAAGGATAAAATGAAAAAGGGAAAGGTGAGGATCACCTTGACTCAAGCATAAAGTAAAAACATAAAGTAAAAGATAGGCCCATCGCAGAGGGAAGCAGAGGTTGTCATGCACGTTTAGGGTTGATGCATGAAATCTTAATGCAAAAGAACATCACTTTATATTGCCCCTTGTATGTGGACCTTTATTATGCAATCCGTCGCTTTTATTACTTCCACAACAAGTTCGTGCAAAGCTTATTTTCTCTGCACTAATAAGCCATACATATTTAGAGAGCAATTTTTATTGCTTGCACCGATGACAACTTACTTGAAGGATCTTACTCAATCCATAGGCAGGTATGGTGGACTCTCATGGCAAATCTGGGTTTAAGGGTATTTGGAAGCACAAGTAGTATCTCTACTTGGTGCAAGGAATTTTGGCTAGCATGAGGGGGAAAGGCAAGCTCAACATGTTTGGAAGGTCAATGACAATATACTTTAACTGAGATGTCGGAAAACATAAACCATTACGTGTCTTCCTTGTCCAACGTCAACTCTTTTAGCATGTCATACTTAATGAGTGCTTCACAATCATAAAAGATGTCCAAGATAATATATTTATATGTGAACCCCTCTTTCCTTATTACTTCCTATTAATTGCAACGATGACCAAGGCTACGTTCATTAACTCTCAACAATTTTTATGCCTCATACTTTCTATGTGTGAAATTATCACTATCCATAAGATCAATATGAACTCTTTTGTTCTTTCTACTTTTTCAAGATCATAGAAACATAGCAAAGCCCTTGACTCAACACTAATCTTTATTGTAGATAGCGGTAGAATCGGCAAGATTGAACCGAGCCCCGCCCGGGCACCGCCGTGGGACAACTCGATTACAAAAAGAGATCACAAAGCAAAACTCAAAACTACTTGATACCAAAACTTCAACTAATGATAGATCAATATACTACTAAAAGGATCGAACTAAATAAAGCGGTAAAGATAGGAGTGTGATGGTGATACGATACCGGGGCACCTCCCCCAAGATTGGCAGTTGCCAAGGGGAGTGCCCATACCCATGTGATTATTCCTTCGGAGGTGACGGAGGTGGTGATGATGACGGTGGATAATCGCACATCGAGCGTAAAGCCTCCTCCAACTTGCGGATAATGCCCTTGAGCTCAGCAATATGATCTTTCAACAAGATATTCTCCTCTGTGAGGTACTTGTTCTGTATGCGGGCTAACTCAATCATCTTGAAAGCTTCAATCTCTGTTGGAGTGAAAAGGTTAGGTAAAGGTTGAGGGATGTCTTCTTCTTTCACCACCGGAGCTTGAGCTTCCATGGCCTTCTTGATCCCTTCATCCTTGTTGATCTCTTCTGGCTCCTCTCTTTTCAACTCTATCTTCAATAGCCAAGCATCCTTGTCTTTGTTGTTAGAGGAGGGAGAAGTCATGGCGCTCTAAATCTGCAACAGAAATAGCTCGAAACGAAAACAAAGGATATTTGCGTGATATTGTGGTCAAAACCTTCGGGGGTATATATAATGAAATTTTACCGACCAAAATACGTAACATACAAGAAAACAGAGTTCGGGAGGCACACGAGGTGCCCACGAGACAGGGGGGCGCGCCCTACAGGGGGGCGCACCCTCCTCTCTCGTGGGAGCCTCGTGCCCCTTTTGGACTACTTCTTTCTTCCTAAAATCCTAAAATAATCCAAAACTGATAAAAATTGCCATTAGAGTTGTTTTGGAGTCGGTTTACTTACCGTACCACGTACCTATGCCTTTTTGGAGTCTGGAACATTCTGGAAAGTGTCTCTTATGTATTCCTCAGGGGTTATGGTTTCAATAATATTAGTTTCAACATTGACAGGATTACCTGAAATATAATGTTTAATTCTTTGACCGTTTACCACCCTCGGATTTGTGCCTTCGAAGTTGTTGATTTTTATGGCACAAGAACGATAGACCTCCTCGATAACGTAAGGACCTTCCCATTTCGAGAGAAGTTTTCCTGCAAAAAATCTTAAACGAGAGTTGAATAATAATACATAATCTCCTACGTTAAACTCACGCTTTTGTATCCTCTTATCATGCCAACGTTTGACTTTTTCTTTGAATAGCTTGGCATTCTCATATGCTTGGGTTCTCCATTCATCAAGTGAGCTAATATCAAACAACCTCTTCTCACCAGCAAGTTTGAAGTCATAATTGAGCTCTTTAATAGCCCAATATGCTTTATGTTCAAGTTCAAGAGGTAAATGACATACTTTTCCATAAACCATCTTATATGGAGACATACCCATAGGATTTTTGTATGCAGTTCTATAGGCCCATAATGCATCATCAAGTTTTTTGCACCAATTCTTTCTAGATCTATTCACAGTCTTTTGTAAAATTAATTTGAGCTCTCTATTGCTCAACTCTACTTGACCACTAGACTGCAGGTGATAAGGAGATGCGATTCTATGATTGACATCATACTTAGCAAGCATCTTACAGAAAGCACCATGAATAAAGTGTGAACCACCATCAGTCATAAGATATCTAGGGACTCCAAATCTCGGAAAAATAACTTCTTTAAGCATTTTAATAGAGGTGTTATGATTAGCACTACTAGTTGGAATAGCTTCTACCCACTTAGTAACGTAATCAACAACAACTAGAATATGTGTGTAACCATTGGAGGCAGGAAAAGGTCCCATATAATCAAAGCCCCAAACATCAAACGGTTCAATAACAAGAGAATAAATCATAGGCATTTCTTGATGTCTACTAATGTTACCTATTCTTTGACATTCATCACAAGATAAGACAAACTTACGAGCGTCTTTGAAAAGAGTAGGCCAATAAAAACCAGATTGTAGTACCTTGTGTGCAGTTCTGTCTCCAGCATGGTATCCTCCATAGGATTCCGAGTGACACTTGCGTAGGATTTGTTCTTGTTCACGCTCAGGCACACAACGTCTAATAATACCATCTACTCCTTCTTTATAAAGGTGTGGATCATCCCAGAAGTAATGTCTTAAATCACAAAAGAACCTTTTCTTTTGCTGGTATGTGAAACTAGGAGGTATATATTTAGCAACAATGTAATTAGCATAATCAGCATACCAAGGAGCAGTACGAGAAGCATTGACAACCGCTAATTGTTCATCAGGAAAACTATCATTAATAGGTAATGGGTCATCAAGAACATTCTCTAGCCAAGACAAGTTGTCTGCAACGGGGTTCTCAGCTCCCTTTCTATCAATAATATGCAAGTCAAATTCTTGGAGCAAGAGAACCCATCTAATGAGTCTAGGCTTAGCATCTTTCTTTTCCATAAGATATTTAATAGCAGCATGATCAGTGTGAATAGTAACTTTGGAATCAACAATATAAGGTCTAAACTTATCACATGCAAAACACAACTGCTAAGAATTCTTTCTCAGTAGTAGCATAATTTCTCTGGGCAGTATCAAGAGTCTTACTAGCATAATGGATAACATTCAATTTCTTATCGACTCTTTGCCCTAAAACAGCCCCTATAGCATAATCACTAGCATCGCACATAATTTCAAAAGGTAAATTCCAATCAGGTGGCTGAACAATAGGTGCAGTGATCAAAGCCTTAAGTGTTTCAAATGCTTCTACACAATCATCATCAAAGACAAAAGGAAGTGCAATAAATTAGTCAGAGGCCTAGAGATTTTAGAAAAGTCCTTAATGAACCTCCTATAAAAATCGGCATGACCTAGGAAACTTCTTATACCTTTTATGTCCTTGGGACATGGCATCTTTTCAATAGCATCAAATTTGGCTTTATCAACTTCAATACCTCTCTCGGAGATCTTGTGCCCCAAGACAATGCCTTCATTAAGCATAAAGTGACACTTTTCCCAATTCAGGACGAGACTAGTGTCTTCGCATCTCTGCAAAACTCGATCAAGGTTGCTCAAAAAATCATCAAAAGAGGATCCATAGGCGGAAAAGTCATCCATGAATACCTCACAAATCTTTTCACAAAAATCATAAAATATAGCCATCATGCATCTTTGAAAGGTAGCAGGTGCATTACATAAACCAAAAGGCATACGTCTATAAGAAAAAGTGCCAAAAGGGCAAGTAAAAGTAGTTTTAGATTGATCCCCCGCTGAAACAGGTATCTGAGAGAAACCAGAATAACCATCTAGGAAGCAAAAATGTGTGTGTTTGGATAGCCTTTCTAGCATTTGATCAATAAAAGGTAAAGGGTAATGATCTTTCTTAGTAGCTTTATTTAACTTACGGAAATCAATTACCATCCTATAACCTGTAATAATTCTTTGCGGGATCAATTCATCTTTATCATTAGGAACAACGGTAATACCTCCTTTTTTAGGGACACAATGGATAGGGCTTACCCATTCACTATCAGCAACGGGATAAATAATACCTGCCTCAAGGAGTTTTAGTATCTCCTTTCTTACCACTTCCTTCATTTTGGGATTTAATCGTCTTTGAGGATCTCTAACTGGTTAGCATCTTTCTCGACTGAAATTTTGTGTTGGCATAATGTGGGACTAATGCCCTTAAGATCATCCAGAGTATATCCAATAGCAGCTCGGTGCTTCTTCAGATTTTTCAATAATCTTTTTTCTTCTTTCTCTGAAAGGTTAGCACTAATAATAACAGGATATATTTGTTTTTCATCAAGATAAGCATACTTAAGATTATTAGGTAATGGTTTGAGTTCAAACACGGGATCACCCTAGGGTGGAGGGGATCCCCAAGAATTTCAATGGGAAGGTTATGTTTCAGCATAGGTTCTTGTTTAAGGAACACTTCGTCTATTTATTCCCTTTCCTTCATAAACATATCATTTTCATGGTCTAGCAAATATTGTTCTAACGGATCAGTTGGAGGAACAGCAATGGAAGCAAGAGCAATAATTTCATCCTTACTAGATGGTTCCTCTTCACGGTGTTGTCTACGAAATTTAGAAAAGTTGAATTCATGAGACATATCACCTAGACCAATAGTAACTACATTCTTTTCGCAATCTATCCTAGCATTAACGGTGTTCAAGAAGGGTCTACCAAATATAATGGGACAAAAGCTATCTTGTGGGGAGCCAAGAACAAGAAAATCAGCAGGATATTTAGTTTTCCCACACAAGACTTCAACATCTCTAACAATTCCCATTGGTGAAATAGTATCTCTATTGGCAAGTTTAATTGTGACATCAATATCTTCTAACTCAGCAGGTGCAATATCATGCTTAATTTCGTTGTATAAGTCAATAGGTATTGCACTAGCACTAGCACCCATATCACATAAGCCATGATAAAAATGATCTCCTATTTTAACAGAAATAACATGCATGCCTACCACAGGTCTATGTTTATCTTTAGCACAAGGTTTGGCAATTCTAGCAGTTTCATAACAGAAATAAATAACATGCCCATCAATATTATCAGACAAAGATATCTTTAACAATAGCAACATTAGGTTCAACTTTGATTTGCTCAGGAGGTGTATAAGTTCTAACATTGCTCTTACGAACAACAGTCAAAGCTTTAGCATGATCTTCTATCCTAACAGGAAAAGGAGGTTTCTCAACATAAGCAGTAGGAATAATAGGATCACTATATGTAATAGTCTTCTCTTAGACTGTAATAGGTGCAACTACTTTCACTTCAATGGGAGGATTATATTTAAACCACTTCTCTTTAGGGAGATCAACGTGAGTAGAAAAAGTTTCACAAAAAGTAGCTACTATCTCGGAGTCAAGTCCATACTTAGAGCTAAATCCACGGAAAGCATTGGTATCCATAAAAGATTTAACACAATCAAACTTAGATGTCATACCTGACTCCTTACCATCGTCGGAACCCCAATCTTCAGAGTTGCGTTTAATTCTTTCCAATAAGTCCCATTTGAAATCAATAGTCTTCAGCATATAAGAACCAGCACAGGAAGTATCAAGCAGGTTATGATTATCAAGAGAAAGCCGAGCATAAAAATTCTGAATAATCATTTCCCGAGAGAGCTCATGATTGGGGCATGAATACAACATTGACTTAAGCCTCCCCCAAAGCTTGAGCGATGCTTTCTCCTTCGCGAGGCCAGAAATTATATATGTAATTACGATCACGATGAACAAGATGCATAGGATAGAACTTCTGGTAAAATTCCAATTTCAATCGCTTATAATTGCAATATCTCGTATCATCACATAGCCTATACCATGTTATTGCATCTCCCTTCAAAGATAAAGGGAAGACCTTCCTTTTGACAACATCATCGGGAATACCTGCAAACTTAAATAATCCACAAACTTCATCCACAAAGATGAGGTGTAAGTCAGGATGCAATGTTCTGTCTCCTGCAAAAGGATTAGCTAGCAGTTTCTCTATCATACCCGAAGGAATCTCAAATTGAATATTTTCATAAGGTTCAGTTGGTTGAGGAGAATCTCTTTGCTCTTCTGGTTGGGGTGAAGATACCCCAAACAAGCCCCTCAAAGGATTAGTTTCCATAGTAACAAGTAACAAAAAATTTCAGCACACTATATAAATGTTTCCTTACCAAGTTCCACTCACCAAGAGCGCTACGCTCCCCGGCAACGGCGCCAGAAAAGAGTCTTGATGACCCACAAGTATAGGGGATCTATCTAGTCCTTTCGATAAGTAAGAGTGTCGAACCCAACGAGGAGCAGAAGGAAATGATAAGTGGTTTTTAGTAAGGTTTTCTCTGCAAGCACTGAAATAGTAGGTGATAGATAGTTTTGTGATAAGATAAATAGTAATGAGAAAAAAGTAAATAAAGTAAATAAAGTACAGAAAGGTGGCCCAATCCTTTATGTAGCAAAGGATAAGCCTGGACAAATTCTAATAATTAAGAAGGAGCTCCCGAGGACGGAATTATCGTCAAGCTAGTTTTCATCACGTTTATAAGATTCACGCTCGGTACTTTGATAATTTGATATGTGGGTGGACCGACACTTGGGTACTGCCCTAACATGGACAAGCATCCCACTTATGATTAACCCCTATTGCAAGCATCCGCAACTAAAAAAAGGAGTATTAAGGTAAACCTAACCACAGCATTAAACATATGCGTCCATATCAACCCCTAATGAAGCAACGCATAAACTAGGGTTTAAGCTTCTGTCACTCTAGCAACCCATCATTTACTTATTACTTCCCTATTCCTTCCTCTAGGCCCAAATAATGGTGAAGTGTCATGTAGTCGACGTTCCCATAACACCACTAGAGGAAAGACAACATACATCTCATCATAATATCGAACGAATACCAAATTCACATGACTACTAATAGTAAGACTTCACCCATGTCCTCAGGAACAAACGTAACTACTCACAAAGCATATTAATGTTCATAATCAGAGGGGTAATAATATGCATAAAGGATCTGAACACATGATCTTCCACCAAGTAAACCAAATAGCATCAACTACAAGGAGTAATCAACACTACTAGCAACCCACAAGTACCAATTTGTGGTTTTGATACAAAATTGGATACAAGAGATGAACTAGGGTTTTGAGATGAGATAGTCCTGGTGAAGATGTTGATGGAGATTGACCCCCTCCCGATGAGAGGATCGTTGGTGATGATTTCCCCCTCCCGGAGGGAAGTGTCCCCGGCAGAACAGCTCCGCCAGAGCCCTAGATTGATTCCGCCAAGGTTCCGCCTCGTGGCGGCGGAGTTTCGCCCCGTAAGCTTGCCCACGATTTTTTCTAGGTGATAACCCTTCATATAGCAGAAGATGGCAGCCGGAAGCCCACCAGGGGGCCCAGGAGATAGGGGGCGTGCCCTACAGGGGGGGGGGGCGCCCCCCTGTCTCCTGGACAGGGTGTGGGCCCCCTGGCCTATTTCTTTTGCCCAAAAATTCTTATTAAATCTGAAAAGTTGTTTCATGGAGTCTCAGGTCTTTTGGAGTTGTGCAGAATAGGTTTCCAACGTTTGCTCCTTTTCCAGCCAGAATTCCAGCTGCCGGCATTCCCCCTCTTCATGGTAAACCTTGTAAAAATAAGGGAGAATAGCCATAAGTATTGAGATATAATGTGTAATAACAACCCATAATGCAATAGATATTGACATAAAAGCATGATGCAAAATGGACGTATCAGTTACGATGGGAGGTCGGGGGCCGAGTAATGCGCGTTTCTCTCATACACGTGCAATGCGTTGGCTCTAACTGAACCCGAGCGAGGCGTTGGTCTCTAACTAAACCCGAGCGATTGCACTGCAGGCTACGCGTTACTGAACCCGAGCGATCGATCGATGGCTGTTAACTGAACCCGATGGAGCGATTCCTTCGCTACTGCTGCTAACTGAAGCCGATCGATTGGATGAACAGTGAGCGTTGCAGGGGGGAGGGGGTTGGATGAATAGTGAGCGGTGGCGTTGCCTCTGGATGAACAGGACCCCGTGGTGTGGAGGGTGGATGAACAGTAGACGGTGGAGGGCTCGCCGTGGAGGGGTGGTTGAACAGGACCCCGTGGTGTGGAGGGCTGGATGAACAGTAGACGATGGAGGGGTGCCCGTGGAGGGGTGATTGAACAGTAGCGGTGGAGTAGCGCGCGGTGGAGGCTGGATGAACAGGAGCCCGTGGAGGCTAGAGGAGGTCGACGGTAGCCCGTGGAGGCTGGAGGAGGTCGACGGTGGAGATGAACAATATCCTGTGGAGTCCCGTTTTGCGGTACACCACATCCCTCCCGATGAACAAGACCCCCGTTTCGACCGTAGTGCTCCAACACAAGTCCGTTTCGTCCGTTTTGCGGTAGGCCACACCCCTCCCGATCAACAGGACCCCCGTTTTGACCGTAGGAGGTCCGTTTCGTCCGTTTTGCGGTACGCCACAACCCTCCCGATCAACAGGACCCCCGTTTCGACCGTAGGAGGTCCGCTTCCTCCGTTTTGCGGTACGCCACACCCCTCCCAATCAACAGGACCCCGTTCCGAACGTAGGAGGTCTGTTTCCTCTGTTGTGCGGTACGCTAGGCCTCGTTTCCATCGCCTGTTCCGTCCAAGCCCTCCCGATGAACACAACCACGCATTCCGTTCCGACCCAGCCGGTTGGCTCCCACGCGTTCCGTTGCCTCCCGATGAACACGACGCATTCCGTTGCCTTCCCATGAACACGACGCATTCCATTGCCTCCCCATGAACACGAGACGATGCTGTTTCTCCGTTCCGACCCAGCCATGTACGTATGCGCGAGTAGGCATTCGAGACCCTGCCCGTATGTACGTACGTGGCCGTATTTTCTTTCTTGCACCCTCGCTGCTGTAAGTACGTGTACATGCTACGTGCGCGCCTCTACTACGACACGTGCGCGCCTCTACATCGACCAGTATGTACGTACACGTTCGCGACCAGAATGACAATGCTACGTACACTTCCACCAGGTGGGTCCCAACTGTCAGGAACTTCCTTGCCTGCAAAGATGTAGCTGGTGGGTCCCAGCAGTCAGGGGGGCGAATCATTTTTTTTGCCCGGACGCACTTCCTTGCGTGCGAAGATGTAGCTGGTGGGTCCCAGCCGTCAGGGGGGCGAATCGTTTTTTTTGCCCGGACGCACTTCCTTGCGTGCGAAGATGTAGCTAGTGGGTCCCGGCAGTCAGGGGGGAATGTTTTTTTCGTGAAATACGGTGGCCCGTCCTGTGGGTCGCCGCTGTTAGGTGGAGGAATAATTTTTTTGCGCGTAATAAGGAGGCACTTCCTTGCGGCCGTCGTGGACCCAGTTGTCAGCCTCTCCACGCATAGTACTCTTCTGATGGAAGTCGGTCGTTGACCACATTGACCACGCCGCACCGAGAGCACCACGGAGGTGGACAACGGCGAGGCCTAGGAAGGGGACGACGCGGAGCCGGGGAAGACGCAATAGTGGATGCCCACGCGAAGAGGAGTACGAGGGTGAGGCTGCCGTCGCCGCAGAATAACAGGGGGTGTGGGTGAGTAGAGGGATGGCCTGGCCAGCGGTGGGAGTAGTAGGGGGCGGTGAGGCCTCCGCGGCATCACAGCCGGCCACGGGAGGCAGGAGCACGCGGCACGACCGGCGCTGCTTTGGGTGGCTGGAGCACGAAGACAAGTGGTTGAAGAAGCACTACAGCCGTTGGATGGACATCATACGGTCACTGGAGCTAGAGTCATTCATATTGACTAAGTTGACAAAGCCCTCCGTCCCCGTAAACTTAGTAGGCCCACAAGTCAGCCTCCCACCAAGGTGAGTCCCAGCTAGCAGGGGTAGTATTCATTTTTTGTGTGCATAATAAGGAAGCATTTCCGGTGGGTCCGAGCTGACAGCGGGGGGAACGTTTTTTTCGAGAAATACAGAGACCCTTCCGGTGGGTCCCAGCTATCAGGTGGAGGAACCATTATTTTGCGCGTAATAAGGAGGCATTTTCCTGTGTGGGCCCCTACTGTTAGCCTGTTCCGATGGCTGTTGTTTGTTGACCATGTTGACCTTGCCGTGCCGAGAGAACAAACGCAGTGGACGAGGGCGGGGCCCAGGAAGAGAACCACTCAGAGCCGGCGAAGCCACCGCAGTGGATGCCCATGCTGAGGGGAGAACGAGCGCTGACTGGTCGGCCGCGGGGTGAGGCTGACGTCGCCGGAAAATAACAGGATGTGTGGGTGGTTAGAGGGATGGCCTGGCGGCAGCACAACCAGCCACGGGAGGAGGGAGCAGGCAGTCCCGCCGGCGCTGGTTTGGCGGCTGGAGCAGGAAGATCAGAGATTGAAGAAGCACGGCGGCCATTGGATGGACATCCAACAGTCACTGCTGTGTGTTGAATAAGTTGACAAAGCCTTGCGTACGCGTAAAAAAAAAATTTAGGACAACGTCATCGTCAACCTAGTAGGCCCAAAAGTCAGCCTCTAAATCTGTGGAAAACAGCATACAACCCATTAGCCATTATTTTCAATAATTTACAGCGCATTTGCTAATTCTTAAGGATATTTGAAGCCCATATTCTTTTTATTAGCATTACAGACCATATATTCTGGGCACTGCTAAAAAATTCAACGAAATTTTGCATATTTCGGTGGGGTCCGAACTCTTTTAATCGCGAAATTTCGAGTCACGTTAAAAATAGTTTTCAAAAAATTATATCAAAATAAAATTCAAAAAACAATTCTTCACAAAAAAGAAAATGAATGAAATTTAGAATCTTAACTAGCAAGATGCCCGTTCGTTGCACGGAACAGGAAGATGCATTTGTATGAGTAGTTTATCTTGTGGGTGAAAAGATGATATTTTAATGTAATTGCCAGTTGGCTTTGGTTTTTATAAGAGTAGAGAGTAGAGAAATCCTGAAAAAAAAGATATTTTAATGCAATTGCCAGTTGGCTTTGGTTTAAAAATTTACAGCCCATTTCTTACAACTTATAGCCCGTTTTTTTGGGGAAGCCCATTTCTTGTCCCTCCTCATCTTGAAAGATTTGCAGCCCAGCAGGGCTGAGAAAAGCAAGTAGGCCTCGGTTTTGGTATTCTCCAAAAAAAAAGAACTGGGCTAGCCAATTTCAGAAAGAAAAAAAATATCAACTGGGCTCATCATGTGCTTAATAAAAGCGTAAGCATGGGCTAGACGGGCCACAGCCCCCGCACAGCGCGCAGTTGAGCTCCGTCTGTGAAACTGAAAAACAACTGGGCGAGCTGCTGGGTCCCTGGTGTTATCCGCTCTTTGTGTAATTTTCTCGTTTATTCACTACATTGACAATGGCGTGGAACCTAGTTGTCAAACAATTAGGAGGAAGTATTGTTTTGGCTTGTAATAATGAGGCACCTGCTTGCGAAATACAATGACCCTGGTGGGTCCCTACTATCAGCCTCTCGACGTACAGTCATCTCCTGATTCCTCTTGGTTGTCGACCATGTTGACAACACTAGACGGCGGCGAGCACAACGAGCTAACCAAGGCGGAGAACGATGGCAAGGCCTCGGACGGGAACGAACAACAGCCATGGAAGATGCGGCTGTGTAGTGGCAGGTGGAGGGGAGTACGAGGGCAACAACATGCAAGTCAAGCATACAAATGGTACAAAAAGCCCAAGGATTAATTGTTCATCAAATTTTCAGAAAAAACCCAGACTGAACATGACAGTAACATCTAACCCGACCACTCTTTTTTGTAGTCACAAACAAATGTATCGGTCTGATCCATAAAATCAACACCCCGTGCAAAAAATTTATTTTAGGATGTCTACAACTTGTTGTAAATAGAAGCCGAGCACGCTTAGAAGCCCATTTGTCCACCTGAAACTTCTTTTTTTGCTGTTCAACATGTTCGTCCGTGAGAAATCTCTTGCTGTAAAAATTAAGCCTCATGGACAATAGTAACCTCGCATTCAACAGGAAGAATGTGACAAAGCTTTTGTTTGCCTGGTTGGATGCATATCGTCCCATCGTTATTGTCCTCAAACGAATGTCAAGAGAACTGAGAAAATCCTTGTGCTTATTACGCCAATGATTAGTTATATGTTTTTCTCCATGTGGTTCTGCCTAAGTAGACATGAAGATTGAAAACAGTTAAGGTCTGAAAAAAGAGTATGTCGAAAGAACGACAGCTGAACAGTTAATTCTAGTACAATATATATGGGCTTTCAATGTCCATGAAATCATCACCTCTATGTATAAATTCTCCAGAGATCGAAAGCATCGCAGCAAGCCAATAATTATGTCTAGATCAAAACTATACATTCTGATATATATGATCTTGATAGAATCCAGCAGCATTGATAGGCTATCAATGGACGAACTCTTCATTGAGCATATAACATAATATAAGTACCCAAAGTGTACTCCAAGATGATATAAAACTTATGCGCGGAAAAATGCAGCATATGATTACAAATGTGTAGATGATAATATACGGTACCTGAAAAGGTGAGGAGACAAACACCAACTCCTTGTGATTATTAAACGGGTCACGAATTACACCCAAGGTCTCCAGTTTGGGCGCAGAGATGACAGTTATTTCTGAAGGTGTATAACAATTATGAAGGAGCAACCTTTCAAGTGAAGGGGCATCTTCGATGATGAGCTGTTGTCCTTCAAAACAAATCCCAATGCTTTTAAGGTGAGGCGACTTTATTTGGAGACAACTGATACCGATTTCTATTCCCAAAAGAATCAGCAAGCGCTCCAGGGCAGGGCAACTGGAGTGGATGATGTTATGCAGTGAGGCCTCCGACAGATAAACCACCACAAGCGAAAGTTTTTTTAGCAGCGGGAGTCGAAGCATTTGTACCAGATCGTCTGGTAGATGGCACCGGGCGATGGTGGCGGTGTGGAGAGAGGAGGAAAACCGCGAGATGGACAACGGTGGTGTGGGCACGAATTCTTGGTATGAAACTTTCGTGGTAATGCTAGAACTCAAACTGCTGGAGTTTTCCGAATTCAGGGGATGTCAACCAAGCGTCCACCTTGCCAGGTATGGACAGCAGGTAGCTTGTCGGGATGCAGAGGCATTGAACGGGGCCCTGCTAGTGAGAAGAGACGATGGCTCTGATGAGATCAAATTCAGGAAGGATAGATATCTGACGACAGTCGAGATTGAGGGGCGCGGTGCGCCATAGAGGGCGCCACCGAGTTGAGAGGACTTGTGTGCGGCAGCAATCCTTGGTGGGGAGAAGCGAGATGATCTCCTCAAGGATGACGTCCGGGAGATCACTGATGCGGTCCACCGGAGATTCTACCGGTTCCTCAGATCCGGGTGGGGGGGGGGGGGGGGGGGGGGGCTCGCCGCTTCTCCCCGCGCTACCGGGTGCGGGATCTACAACTGGCGTCGTCACTAGCGGGAGCCTCATCTTTTTGGCGCTGGGGCCAACCGACTCCATTTTCCTTGTGGGCGTCGCACCGAGCTCACGGGTTTGAGCAGAGTAGCCAGAGACGAGCCTAGTGGCAGTGCGAGTGGGGAAGAAGGAGGGCTGGGGATTTCTGTAGGAGTGGAAGAAGAGGAGCAGGCGTTTTCTGTATGAGTGAGGAAGAAGGTGAGCGGGTTTTTCTGGACGAGTGAGGAAGATTGGGGAGCGGGGGAATTGGGTGGGGAGACGGAAGCTGGAGAGTGAGCTGTTCGTGTTTATAAGGCCCGCTGTCGGTGTCAAAAGCGGCGGATCTCGGGTAGGGGGTCCCGAACTGTGCGTCTAGGCGGATGGTAACAGGAGACGAGGGACACGATGTTTTACCCAGGTTCGGGCCCTCTCGATGGAGGTAAAACCCTACGTCCTGCTTGATTAATATTGAAGATATGGGTAGTACAAGAGTGGATCTACCATGAGATCAGGGAGGCTAAACCCTAGAAGCTAGCCTATGGTATGATTGTTGTAATGTATGTTGTGTCCTACAGACTAAAGCCCTCCGGTTTATATAGACACCGGAGGAGGCTAGGGTTACACAGAGTCGGTTACAATGGTAGGAGATCTACATATCCGTATCGCCAAGCTTGCCTTCCACGCCAAGGAAAGTCCCATCCGGACACGGGACGAAGTCTTTAATCTTGTATCTTCGTAGTCTTGGAGTCCGGCGGACGATGATAGTCCGGCTGTCCGGACACCCCCTAGTCCAGGACTCCCTCAGTAGCCCCCGAACCAGGCTTCAATGACGATAAGTCCAGCGCGTATATAGTCTTCGGCGTTGCAAGGTGGGTTCTCCCTTCAAGTTCCATGTACCTGCCGAACAGTGTCCGGCTTCACCATAAATACTGTGTTTCTCAGCTTCTACGCCCAATAATGGTATTTTTCCACGCGTCGCACGAATGCGAAAAGCCAGGGCGTCTTTTACGTTTCACCCCCCAGTCATGCGAGTCATCCGCCTATAAAAGAGGCAAAAATCCAGATCCAAACCACACCATCCTCCTCCCGCGAATACTTCATCGGAGCGCCTTTGACCTAAAAATCCATTCCATCATGGACCGTCGACGCGGCTCTTCTTCACGCACTCCCAGCCCACCGCCGGGGAATTGGAGGAGGTGCTCTGTTTCGCACAACGAGCTAGTGAAGCTCCAAACGGGGGGATTTCTTCCTCCGGCCTTCATGGCCCCGGTCCGAGCCGGGCTGGTCACCTATCAAGGTGGGAGGCAAGCGGAGGCTACCCCAAGCCCCAATAAAGGGGAGCGAGTATGCTTCGTCCCTTATTTGGTAAGGGGACTCGGATTCCCGATACATCCATTCCTCCGCGGGCTCCTGGAGTTCTACGGACTCCAGCTCCACCACCTCACGCCCGCCTCTGTCCTGCATATCGCGGGCTACGTAGCTCTTTGTGAGCTATTCCTGGGCATTGAGCCCCATTTTGCATTGTGGAAGAGGCTGTTCTGCCTCGTACCCCGTTCTCACGAGGGGTCCATATATCAAGTGGGCGGCGCCGAAATATGGCGCATCGCCGGGACCGGATACCCATCCGGTACTCCCAAGAAGGCGTCCGAAGACTGGCCCTCAGAGTGGTTTTACATAGGAGACGCTCCGCTGCCGGACCCAGTCCGGATTGGCCTCCCGGAGTTTAGTGCTGCTCCCCTGAAGAAACGCCTCAGCTGGCGCCCACGGAGCCCCCGATTGGAGGAAGACAAGAGCGTCCATTACTTGATGGGCCGAATAAGATTACTGGCCCATTCCGGGTTGACCATGATTGGAGTCATGACGACATGCATCATGCGGGGGGTACAGCCATTGCAATACAGAGGCCACCCTATGTGGGATTTCAACGGGGAGGACGATGCCACCTGTCACGGCCACAAAGGGCCGGATTCGACCGAGGATCTGGTAGAGATCCTTTCCAGCCTGTATAAGGGGGAAAAGGAGGACTTCCTTCAAACGAACCCTTTGAATGGGTTTTCCATGATCAACCCTAGAGGATGGGTAAGCGAACACCTTTAAAGGCTCAACCCATGCTCTCGAAGTTTAAGCTTCTTTACATTATGTCTTCGGCGCAGGGTCTACGCCGGACTGTGGAGGACATGGTAAGTCCTGCTCCGCAACCCGAGGATCCATAAAGATCCTTGGATCCGGCCTCCGAAGAGGACCCGGACATCGAGGTGGAGCTGATCGACGGGGTATTTCATCAGCTCAGCATGGATAGTGCTTTGGTTGCCATTACGGCGGACTACCCCGGACTGTATCCGGCTTCTCAGGTGACCGTGACCGAGGTCCGAACACCATTATCTCTTCCTTTCCCCTTTCTAACCTTCGCGAACGATGGTATGTTACAGGAAGTGCCTTTACGGCAGGAAGCCGAGCCCGCGGCGGCTGACCAACAGAGGCCAGTCCGGACCAGCAGGCGGAAAAGGAGCGCGGTGCAGACGGAAACGTCGCCGCAAAGGTATAGCTCGTATTTGAATTTCCAGAGCAACGTTCCTAGGAAACGCCTGAGTGCTCATGATCTTTGTAGGAGAAAAAGCGCTCGCCGGACTGCGGGCGCAGAAGTTGCTGATCCAACCTACACCGGCCAGGCTCCAGCGCCCGGCCTGGAGGGGGAGGCAAGCGCAAGACGCGGGCCGGATCCTTCTCCAACGGAGGATACCGACAGACTGTCCGCCACCAAGTCTGAGGTGGAGAGTGCCATGAACCATAGGCGCCGCCGGACAGTATTTCGTGAAGCATGCTTTTCCCCTGAGGCATTGGATGCCTTTAACGCAGGGGACGCGCATCTCCGTGCCGCTCAAGATGGTTTTACCAGAGCCACGGAGCAGTATGTGAAAGACATACGGGTAAGGGAATTTTAATGGTTGTATATACCAGTAGCCCCCGAGACTTAAAGTAGTTATGTTAACTGATTTAAGGATCATGTGAAACGCAGGCTCTTACCGAGAAGAATGCCCAGCTGTCTCGGGAGCTGCAAGATTGCAAGGCCCAACTTGAGGCCGCACTTGCTGCCGCAAGAGGAGACGCAGAGACCCCTCCTGGTAACACATTTTTATTAATAAATATAAGCGCTGTGCGGCGTGCGCGCGAGTCTAATAATGACATTGCAGGTGCCGCCGGACAAGATCCGGACATGCAAGCATTGCTGCGCCAGCTAAAGGCCGGTGAGAGTGTGCTGAATAGGGTGCAGCAAGAAAGGAACAGGCTCCAGGATGCCAACGCCAAGCTCAGAGAAGAGCTGAAAGGCGCTCGAGCCAAGCTGTCGCAGGGTAAGACTGCCTCTGCTCCGTATACCATAGAAAATGGTGTGAATCCGGTAGTACGGTTAGCCGTTGTCCGCAGCCCCCCAGAGTACGGAGTCGAGCTCCTCGACCCAGTGCGTGTCAGATTTAGTAAGTGACCGCACTAGTCTAGGTTTAATGCCGCTCATTATTAGACCATTTGCTCGTTCGACTTGACCGTTGGTTTGAGGGTGATAGACTGAAGCGTAGTTATTCGCAAAAAAAAAGACTGAAGCGTAGTCGAGCTTGATGCCCATATTCTTGCACCATGACTTAACCTCGTCGGCTGTGAAGTTCGTGCCGTTGTCGGTGATGATGCTGTGGGGGACTCCGTAACGGTGTACTACCCCGGATATAAAGTCTATCACTGGTCCGGACTCTGCCGTTTTGACCGGCTTGGCCTCTATCCATTTGGTGAATTTATCCACCATGACCAATAGGTACCGTTGCTTGTGGGTTCCCCCTTTAAGCGGTCCAACCATATCAAGCCCCCAGACCGCGAACGGCCAGATAATGGGTATAGTTTTGAGGGCAGTAGGCGGCATATGGCTCTGATTAGCAAAGAGCTGACAACCAACGCATCTCTGGACTAAGTCATGGACATCTGCCCAGGCCGTCGGCCAATAAAATCCTGTACGGAATGCCTTTCCTACAAGGGCCCGGGCTGCTGCGTGGTGTCCGCCTAGTCCGGCATGAATTTCAGCCAGGAGGTTGCGCCCTTGCTCTTCGGAGATACATCTTTGAAGAACTCCGGTTGTGCTTTTCTTATAAAGTTCTCCCTCATGGACCTTGTAGGCTTTCGATCGCCGGACTATGCACCGGGCCTCGTTTTGGTCTTCGGGAAGTTCCTGCCTAAGCAAGTAGGCTAGGAATGGTTCTGTCCACGGGGCGATTACTGCCATTATGTCGTGGGCTGACGGTGTTATGTCATCGGCTGAGTCGCCGATTGGCTTGGTTTTTTCCGGTTTGTCACTTCCGGGCTCCTCTTCCCATAGTACGGATGGCTTGAAGAGCCATTCCAGGAAGATATTTGGAGGGACAGCATCACGCTTCGCACCGATGCGTGCCAGTACGTCGGCCGCTTGGTTATTATCTCGGGTTATGTGATGGAATTCGAGTCCTTCAAACCGAGCTGACATTTTTAGGACGGCGTTGCGATATGCTGCCATTTTCGGATCCTTGGCGTCAAAGTCTCCATTTATTTGGGATATTGCAAGGTTTGAATCCCCGCGCACTTCTAGGCGTTGAATACCCATGGAGACTGCCATCCGGAGACCATGTAATAGGGCCTCATATTCGGCTGCGTTGTTGGAGTCCGTGTACATTATTTGAAGTACGTACTGGACTGTGTCCCCGGTTGGGGACGTCAATACGACGCCAGCCCCCAGTCCGGCCAACATTTTAGAGCCGTCAAAATGCATAACCCAATTGGAGTATGCGTCGTACTCTTTAGGGAGTTCGGCTTCGGTCCATTCAGCGACGAAGTCAGCCAAAACTTGTGACTTTATAGCTCGCCGAGGTTTGTAAGTTATATCGAATGGTAAGAGCTCAATGGCCCATTTTGCAATCTTGCCCGTTGCGTCGCGGTTATTTATAATGTCATTGAGTGGTACTTCAGAGGCCACTGTTATCGAACACTCTTGAAAGTAGTGTCGGAGCTTCCGGGACGCCATGAACACCGCATATGCTATCTTCGGATAGTGCGGGTAACGGGACTTGCAGGGGGTTAACACAGTGGATACATAATACACTGGTTTTTGAAGAGGGAATTTCTGCCCTTCTGTCGCTCGTTCGACGACGAGGACCGCGCTTACAACTTGATGCGTTGCTGCGATGTATAACAACATTGGTTCGCCCAGAGTGGGCGCAGCCAGGACCGGATTTGTTGCCAATATGGTCTTTATTGCTTCGAGTCCGGCAGTGGCAGCATCCGTCCACTCAAAGTGTTCGGTGCGCCTGAGGAGGCGATAGAGGGGCAACGCCTTATCTCCTAGACGGGAGATAAAGCGGCTTAAGGCTGCTACGCATCCTGTTAATTTTTGTATTTGTTTGAGGTCTTTTGGAATATCCAACTGTGGCAGAGCTCGGATTTTAGCCGGGTTTGCTTCAATTCCTCTACCGGATACAATGAAGCCCAGCAGCTTTCCGGCTGGTACGCCGAAAACGCATTTTTCCGGATTCAGCTTGATGTCATATGCTCTGAGGTTGTCGAATGTGAGCCTCAAATCATCTACTAGAGTTTCGATGTGTTTTGTTTTGACGACTACGTCGTCTACGTATGCCTCGACTGTTTTGCCGATCTGGGTAGCCAGACGTGTTTGAATCATGCGCTGATATGTTGCGCCGGCATTTTTAAGTCCGAAGGGCATCATGTTGAAGCAGAATGGTCCGTATGGAGTGATGAATGCCGTTGCGGCTTGGTCTGCTTCCGCCATCTTGATTTGATGATAGCCAGAATATGCGTCCAGGAAGCACAACGAATCATGCCCTGCGGTAGCATCGATAATTTGGTCGATGCGGGGGAGAGGGAAGGGATCCTTTGGGCAAGCCTTATTGAGGTCTTTAAAATCGACACAGAGGCGCCAGGATTTATCCTTCTTAGGCACCATTACCAGATTTGCTAGCCAGTCCGGATGTTTGATATCTCTAATGAATCCGGCTTCCAATAGTTTGGCTAACTCTTCTCCCATTGCCTATCTTTTGGTTTCGGAAAATCGTCGAAGAGCCTGTTTGACTGGCTTAAATCCTTTTAGGATGTTTAGGCTGTGTTCTGCCAGCCTGCGTGGGATTCCGGGCATATCCGAAGGATGCCAGGTGAAGATGTCCCAATTTTCCCGAAGGAATTCACGCAGTGCGGCGTCTACTTCGGGGTTCAATTGTGCCCCAATGGAGGCCGTCTTTGTTGGGTCCGTTGGATGGACCTGGAATTTTATTATTTCATCTGTTGGTTTGAAGGAGGTGGACTTGGATCTTTTATCGAGTATCACATCGTCCCTGTTCACCGTAGAGCGCAGCGCGGTGAGTTCCTCTGCTGCTAAGGCTTCGAATAGTGCCTCCAGGGCTAGTGCAGCTGTCTTATTTTCGGTGCGGAGTGCCATGTCCGGATCACTAGCGAGGGTGATTATTCCGCCGGGCCCAGGCATTTTGAGCTTCATGTACCCGTAATGAGGTACTGCTTGAAAAATTGTGAATGCCTCTCATCCTAATATAGCGTGATATCCGCTGTTGAACGGGGCCACTTGGAACGTGACTTCCTCGGATCTGTAATTGTCCGGCGAGCCGAACACCACATCGAGTGTAATTTGTCCGGTGCAGCGTGCCTCACGGCTAGGGATTATTCCTCTAAAGGTTGTGCTGCTTCGCTCAATACGGCTCCAATCGATTTCCATTTTTTGCAGAGTTTCCTCGTAAATGAGGTTTAGTCCGCTGCCGCCATCCATGAGGACTTTTGTCAGTCGAAAGCCATCCACTATGGGACTAAGTACCAGTGCAGCTGGCGCTCTGGCTCTTCGGAATTTAGGCTCGTCGCTGGCATTGAAGGTAATAGCTGTGTCGCTCCATGGATTTGCTGTTGCTACTTGGTAGATTTCGGCGAGTCCGCGGATTGTTCGTTTTCGCATATTGTTTGATGCGAAGGTCTCGAAGACTGTTGATACCGTACTGGTATTGTTGGAGTGGTTTTCTGGGGCTAGAAGCTCCTCGCCACTTTTGGCCACTTGCCGTAATATCCAACATGCTCGAAGGCTATGTGTTGGGGCGGCTCCCTCTGTACTATGAAGCTTACAGGGTCCATTGAGCCATCCCTCCAGTACGGTTCCGTGCCCCTTATTGGGTTTTTGCTTTTTCTTTTTTGCATATGGGGCCTGAATGTGAGGCGCCCTTTTGTTGTGGACTGGGGCTGGGGCCGGATTATCCCAAAATTGATTTTCGGTTTTCCGGAAACTCTCCATCACACAGTACTTTCGTACTATGGACGCCAGATCGGCGAAACGTGTAATTTTGCGACGATCGATGGCGTTCAATATTCCCTTGTCCGTGCAATTATTGCAGAAGATTGAGATTGCGTTTTCCTCTCGGCAGTCCTTTATCCTGTCCATAACCAGGAGGAATCTGGCCCAGTAGTGGTGTACTGTTTCAGCGGGCTCTTGCCGTATTAGAGATAGATCGCATATGTCTAGGCGGGTGGGTGGACTGAAGTCCGGATCCCTGCCCATCTTGGGGCTCAAAGGCCGAGGGGTTTCCGAATTTGGAAGCTTGGTTTGCTGGACAGAATCCAGCGAGTCCGGAGCGATGCACGATTTTAAGTTCAATGCTCGATCGAGGTCCGTCCCTCCGCGGAAATCTAGCATGGAGGGTTCGGGAATCCGGACATGAATAGTTTTCAATACTGGCAAAGAGTTGCCATATTGCTCCTCTACCACTGCGACGTGGTGGGTGGCCTGGGGAGAGTTAATCTCTCTCAGATCGGTTTTAAGCCCAATCTGGTTGTAGTCCGTAGAGACTCCCAGGGCGGCGATGCGATCCAAGAGCTCGTTAACAGACAAGAGCTCTATTGGATCCAACTGTTCGGCAGCTTTCGGGCTGATGCAAAGATTGCTTCTGACGACTTGAGAAGTCATTGTCGAAGCGGGGGCCGGACAGGCGGTCATAAGAAATCCACCTAGCCGGATAGTTTGGCCGGCGGCCAAGGCCCCTTCGGCGAAAAACCGTCTTTGAAGACGGGTGGAGGCATCCGCCCTATCGGTGACGACACAGAGGAACTCTCAATGAAAGCACCAATGTCGGTGTCAAAACCGGCGGATCTCGGGTAGGGGGTCCCGAACTGTGCCTCTAGGTGGATGGTAACAGGAGACGAGGGACACGATGTTTTACCCAGGTTCGGGCCCTCTCGATGGAGGTAAAACCCTACGTCCTGCTTGATTAATATTGAAGATATGGGTAGTACAAGAGTGGATCTACCACCAGATCAGGGAGGCTAAACCCTAGAAGCTAGCCTATGGTATGATTGTTGTAATGTATGTTGTGTCCTACGGACTAAAACCCTCCGGTTTATATAGACACCGGAGGAGGCTAGGGTTACACAGAGTCTGTTACAATGGTAGGAGATCTACATATCCGTATCGCCAAGCTTGCCTTCCACGCCAAGGAAAGTCCCATCCGGACACGGGACGGAGTCTTCAGTCTTGTATCTTCGTAGTCTTGGAGTCCGGCGGACGATGATAGTCCGGCTGTCCGGACACCCCCTAGTCCAGGACTCCCTAACCTGCTGCACTAACTACTCGCTTTTTCCCAAGAACCGCACTCTTCTTTTGCGTTGCTGCATGACTGGCCATGCATGCAGGATGCATGTGCCCGCCGGCCACTGCATGCGCCTGGTTTGTTACTAGGCCTATTTAATAGGGTGGTTATGGAGTAAATTAAGGATATTTATTTTCTCTGTGTGCATCCACAAAATTAGAGGATGCGTTACTGGATGCAGACACTCACATTAAACTAACATTCAGAAGAACAAAACTTTAGCATGTCTATGCATCTCCATGATTCACCATACTATAACCAATATACAAAATTGTGAGAAGGTGTGGAAATAAAGAAAATCGGTTGATGCTTATGTGAGCAAAGGGCCTCCCTGCGCACACATTAATTTCCTGGGCATGCTTGTTTCTTCTCAATGTTGCGAGCACTTTGAGTATGTTGGCAACTCCACAGCTAGCTAGCTGCCTCATCTTGCAATTGATGCTGACACATTTGCAGCAAACACATGAGGCAATAGAGATGACTCAACATGGGTCCATATTGTGCAGTTCCCCTGATATCATATTCATTGTCTGGAATCTGAAAAGATAGGAAAACAGTAGCTATACTTAAACGGAGTTGCAAAACAGTAGCACATATCAATAGCTCGGCATGACAAAACACGATCATCTGGATGAAGGGGATACTGACCTGCCTGAGGAAGATTACATATAATTTCATAAGTCCTTGGTTGGTTTCCACCTTCGGCTGCACTGCTTGTTTGCTCCTCCACACATGACAGGATCGTTCCGCACTGCATTCAGCAAGTCAACGTACGAATAAGCTAATTTCATCTTGCGGTGGTCATTGTACCTAGTTACGAATGTAGGAATACCTGGAGCACCATGAGGTTAGCTGATAGCAGGTAGATGCAGCCATATAAATTTTGTGCGATGCTACCAAAATTGAGGTTTGTATCCCTTCCCGTTATGAGAATTCTTCTTGAAGTTGGCAGAATGTGACGGCTTGTTCTTTGCATCAAACTTGCCTTTCCCCTGAGATTTGTTCTTGTTGTTTTGGGGCTGGTTGGGCTGGAAGTTCTTCTCGTGTACGATGTGGGCACTTGAAGCTCTCTCGACGACCCGAGCACGTGTGTATTTTTCTCTTGCCTTCTCCTCAAAATCAAGAGTGCTAATGAGATCCAAAACAGAAAACTCATGTCTCTTGTTTTTCAGAGAAGTAGCAAAATTGTTCCACGAAGGTGGAAGCTTGGCAATGATGGTCCCAGCAACAAATTTTCCCGGCAACACACACTTAAAGTACTCAAGTTCCTTAGATAGTGACTGTATCTCATGAGTCTGCTGAACAACAGAGCGCTCATCAGTCACCTTGTAGTCACATAATTGCTCCAGGACGTACAACTCGTTGCCAGCGCCCGAGGTCCCAAACATGGCCTCGAGCGCAGCCCACATCTCTTTCCCGCTGTCAAACAACATATATGAATCCACAATGGAATCGTCAAGAACACTCAGCAGGGCGGCTTTGAAGAGGGTATCCATGTTCTGAAAAGCTTCCTGCTGTGTAGGATTAAGATCGCCCTCAGGCTTACCCTTAGTGGCGTCATAGCAGTACATGATCTGAAACCAATATACCGCTCTTGTGCACCACCTTTTATATTGCACCCCCTTAAAAGTAGGCGGCTTCAAAAGCGCAGCAAAACCACTCGGAGTAAATTGCCTGTGATCAGGTTTTTGGATTGGATTGTTGAATATATGAGCAATTTAGTATGAGATTTAATCCGAATCAGCAGTAAATAGATCATGATGACAATTGCAAACATCAAAGTAATGATGCGGACTAAACCAGGAGGGTAGAATCACATACTGTAAAGCGGGAGCAGAATCGATGTGGTTGATGTTGTCACTCATGTCATTGATGAAGAGGTTACCGAGGTCTGGATGGGGAAATATCATGTGCTCCCATACTCTGCATATGACACTAGTCTATGTTACTACTCCCTCCTTTCTGGTTTATAGAGATGTTTAGAGTAACATAGTTATATGTTACAGTACAAGTTACTCCCCACTATGACCAGCCTTGGCCTCTCCCAGTGCTCCACCATGTATAGCTGCTAAGCCTGCCACGTAGGCATAAAATATGATGTGGCACCAATAAACTAAGCACCTATGCATTGAACACTTGAGTTACTAAGCCATTTAATGCACTTAGCACCTCATCTAAAGAGCATTAATAGTATAGCCAGCTGCTGGCTATAAGCCTACAACCCATCTTATAGTCAACATGTACAAAGTGCCTAGGAGCACGTGCTAGAGCTGGCTCTTCACGAAGAGCCCGCTTACCTTCTCTCTCCTCTTCTCTTTCCTCCAACTAAGCAGAAATATACTACTGTTTATTCCTTATAGTCTGTTGACTCAGCTCTATTGTACTTGCTCTAAGCACATCGAAGCACTTGCTAGCACCCCCTTGACCGTGGACCTTGACGGTGTACGTCACCTTGTGTCTCATAATTTTCCTTGTCATCATCTGAGTCCTAGAAGATCTCACCCACATTATCATTAGCATGCAGCCGCCTTGATAGACAACGTGCACAGAAGGAGTAGAGGCGATTGGGGACGCACCACCACCACGTCGTGGGCACTCCGTATGTGCTCGTGTGCGTGCAGCGTGCGTGTTTTTCCATCGGTGCTAGCTCTAAGGCCGAGGCTGCGGTCGTCTTCATCTCCGACTAGTAGTTGAGCAACGACGGCAAAGAGGTGCTGCAAGAGATGCGTATGCGCCATTGCGTGCGAGCTTCGCCGTAGCACAACGAACTGGACATCACCGCGGATGGCGCACGCCTCCATGGGGCTGAGTGTGTGTGCATGCATGTGTTATTCACGTGCATTCTGCGGCCGAGCGTGTGTGCATGCATGTCTTGTGTACGTGCATTGTGTGCTCCATGGTGTGGGCGTATGTGCATGAGTTGGATCAGATGGAGTTAGTGCGTTGGTTTGTGTGCATATTTTAGAGTGTAGATTCACTCATTTTGTTTTGTATGTAGTCCCTTATTGAAATATCTAAAAAGACTTATATTTGGGAATGGAGGGAGTATAAAACATCTTCAACTTAGCATCCTGATGTACCGTTTCTAGTGGTTAGCAAAAAGTTCATGTTCTTTTAGTTGTTTATAGGTGGGCAGGCGGCAAAAAACAGGGGAAAACGCGCAAGGTTCCTTGCAGACGCTCCACCGCGAGGTTCCTTGCTCCTCCTCGGTCGTCGGGAATCTATGCTCTTCAACTCTTTTCTTTTACGTGAGCTTTGTTCATCCTTTTCCCAACACGTGAGACATCTAGCATCAAGGTGCACGTGTCATGCAAGAAAATGGAGATAATCAGATAAGCAGTGCATAAGTGAGTCGTGTGGGGGAGAAAGCGGGGGGGGGGGGACCCTTTTCCGTAAGTGAGTCGTGCACTTCGATGGCACCTACGCAATATTTTTTCTCCTCGATGGCACGTGAATGGTGCACGTACTCAACGACGGAGCACGAGATGGTAGCAATGACATGGTCAGCCCTTTTTTGGAGAGAGTACGTACTACTAGTAAATAACTTTGATATGTCCCGTCAACTCGCAGAACAACGAGAAGCTTGATTACGCCTTCTCCCTCGCCAACGCATGTGCGGTGGCTCGCAGCACGAGGATAAACTTTTGCTTACAAGCGGTGGACGTGCCGCAATTCATTTGGTGTCAGATTGCCAGAAGCACTAATGTAGAACCATCGACTTCCGGAAGAGGCGAAGAGCCAAGCGCAAGGTCACCTACTAACCTTAGGCTAGGCGTAGTGGGCGTAACATAAGTAGAGGTACCTCCTTTTTTTATTCTAGAAACAACCACACGCGAATATCAAGGTACTGGTTACGAGAACAAATTTCCTGCAGTCCGTGCTCAGCCCTCCTCTATCTCTCTTCTCAGCCAGCCAGCGGACGCGCGGAGCCCATCGTTTGTTTGCTCACATGTGGCCATGTCAGTGAAAACGCAAGAGGACCCACTGAACCTGCACATCTTTCACCTCGACGTGATGGTGATGAAAAACAAATCCAAGAAAGATCTTTGGTGGCCACTTTTGGAGTTACTCAAGAGTAGTAAGATTCTATTTACAGTTTAACCCAAGATGCACATCTCGTGGCTTCAACTTATCAACTACCACTCTATTTTATTTCATGACACGACCTGGATGCTGGATGTCCCACGTGTCGGCAAAAGGTGGAAGAACCCGACCAAATCTTCGGTTGTGCTCTCGAATTATACTAGTTGTGCTAACTTAAAATTTTTATTGTGTACTCCCTCCGTTCCAAAATACTTGACTTCCATTTGTCCAAAAATGGATGTGCCTATATACTAAAACATGTCTAGATACATATATATTTTGACAAATACTACCTCCGTCCGGGTTTATTGGTCCCCATTATATTTCGTGCCAAATTTTGACCATAGATTAAACTAACAAAATGTTTACGCATGTCACCAAACATTATATTTTTGCAAACTATGTTCAAATACGAATCCAATGAGATAATTTTTCTTGACATGCATTAACATTTTGTTAGTTAAATCTTTAGTCAAAATTTGACACAAACTACAAAGGGGACCTATAAACCAGGACGGAGGTAGTAGAACGGAGGGAGTAGAATGGATGCAAGTTTTTGTATTGGGAAGAAGAGTACATCCATATATTGATAGAGCGTTGGAGTTGGCCTTACAAGTGGGACCGCAGTTGAGGAAACCAACTATCGGCAAACCCCTACCTCGCCCGCCGCGCGATGGCTGAGTTAGAGAAACGATGAGGTTGAAGAGATTGCTCTAGCACGGACTCCAAGAAATATGGTGTCAGATGGAAGTCGTGCTGGTGGCGTGTGCCATACTCCTGGACGTGAATGCTTGTTCTGGCCCATGCCACCCTACTACTCCTACTACTTACTATATACTACTAGTATCGAGGATTCGAGGTGCTGGTTACGTAGTACAATATGGCTACAGTAAAAACACCCGCACTACGCGCGAAGCATGTGAAGCTAGTACAAATAGTGTACTACTATTGTTGATTGGCCTCATCCGATAACCTGTTGCAATGCACGTACAATTATGTATTCAGAAAATATTTTTTTGCCTCGTCGCACCACTCACTCATAGAAGCAACTCAAAAGCCATTCATAAATTTAGTAAGTTTATCACAGGCATATCATTTTATTACATACAACAGGTTATCAACCCACATCGACAACGAGGATACATTATAAATACTAAAGTTTTCACCACACAACAAATAACAAGCAATGAAATGAACTTCAACTCAACATTCCTCGGCGTTGGAAACACTTGCTTTGAACCACAAGTGATTCTCTGGGACGGGGCATCTATTGTCGATCTCGAGACCAACGCAGGACTGATCATCCAGGCTGAAGCGGCCTACTATATCAGTACCAGGGTAGGGAACCATGCTAATGTCCGAGGTATAGACACGGTTGCTTCCCATAAATGGTAATAGTAATGTTGTGTCAACAACAGTTGGATCGCCTTTCACCATCATCAGATAGTTTTGTCAAAGGAAGAGCGAGTTTTCTCCAAGACTATCAATTCTGTACCAGGGAGAAGGTGTTGGCGCTAGCACACTAGTATCCATCCCGAATACCATGCAACGGGTGTTGGAATAGGTCCGGAGAGTGCGACCATGGGAGACTACACCTGCTTCCTTAGTAGTAACATCATCAGTGGGTTGTATACACACGAGAAGAGGTGATCCATCGGAATTAGTTGCCAGGCGCCAACGAGTATATGGGCGCTGCTCGTCCTCATGCTCATGATCATCACCATTGTCATCTCCCCCTTGGTTATAAAAATTTTCAAGTATAGGTGGTGGAATGTTCACAGGAGCTTGGAAACACAAGAAGAAGTTTAATTAGTAAAGGGAAACTTGCTAACCCGCATGCATGTGGATGAAACAATTATAATTACGGTGGAAGACAAACGTACCGAAATCATAACGGTTCCATGCAAAAACAGTGCCACGAGTGGTGGCAGCAAACACAAGGCCCTCGTATTGAATTGCATCACAGTACTCATGCATGTACAGAAACTGATTTTTGAGCAATGTCCATCGAGTCAAACCAGCAACGACGGCAACAAGCTTGTCGAAGATAGCAACAACATCATAGTTGTTGTAATTCCAAGAGCGGGTGGGAACACGAGAAATTGCTATCTTTCGTAGAAGACAGTGACCATGATTGTATTTGAACGTGCGTACAATACTGGTGTGCTCAACCTCTGGGCAGTCTGCTGAGATTTTTGGAAGTGGAACCCAGTCACGAGTATACACATTCACAAGTTCCCACTCGCAGTTGGACCCAATGTAAACAACCCAATCTCCATTTGCGCCTGCCCAAGCCTTTCCCTCAAGCGATGGCATCTTAACATCATACATATCATTATCAAGCGGCATCAACTTGCACAGGGCGAGGCCTCCATCGTGACGGCGCCAGTCATCAGGGTCACGGCGAAGAAGATAGGGGAGATCAAACCGTTCCTTGACTCTTGGGTTCCTTGTAATGATGTTATTAGGTGAGTCAAGAATGGGCTTGAACGAACCTGCCATGCTAGCCGAGGTGATGACGTCACACCGATCAATGAGTTCCTCCACCACGTCATCTTTCAGATCGAGGCAAGAATAATGGGGTCGTTTCCGTCCTGTTCCCTAAATGGAGAAGACGATCGAACAATGGCAGAAGAAAGCGTGAAGGGATGAAGGAAAATGGAGGAGGGAGAGGAAGAGTGTGCGACAACAGTTCCAAATCGAGAGGGAAATGCGAAGAGTCGGTGGAAGGTTGCCAGTTTGCCACGGTTCACGAAGGGGAGCCCCGGCCTACACGTTGGTTCGGAAATACTCCTACTCGCCATCGTCTCACTGATATGTTGGAACGGGACCACATGTCAACGAAAGATGGTGTGTAATTTCTCGTGCAAAATGCGATCTGGCCGCGTTGGCCCCAGGTGCCGCATTAGTTTTTTTTGAAAGTTTGCCGCATTAGTTATCGACCTTTTTTTTAACATGCAATCTGAATGGATAGCTCCTGTGGTCATCACACGTGAGCGGATATAGTGATGGTTGATTCGCCCGAGCAACTTATTACTATGGGAATATGGGAGTACAGCGGATTCAAGGAACAGAGAAATGATGGTTGCTTCGTCCGAGAAACTTACTGTGGCGAAGGTGGGGCTCTGTGATTTGACTGCTCACTAGTCATTACTACTACGGCGAAACGACCGGGGTGAATCTTTCCCTGAAGTTGTGTTGTGCACTCAATATTGCTGCATGGCAGGTGGAGCCGAATTAAGGATGTCCCACATGTCGGCGAAACGAAGTTGAATTGTTTCTGGCATTGCTATCAATCCTTCAAGATTTGTTTATATGTACGCATAATTTTGATGAAATTGAACTGTGATGCTATGAAGGTTTCAACTCTGGTTCCCGTAGGAAAAAAAAGGGTTTCAACTTAGGATTCATGTGTCTTGCCTCGAGATTATCTCGTTACAACATTCCATCAAATACAAATGAAACTACCATGGCTAATGCATCTCAATGGTTCGCAGATCAGTGCCAATATTCACATCACAACTGAAGACAAAGTTGTGAGAAGGTGTACAAATAAAGAAAAAAGATATAATTGATCGATGCTGTTTGTAGGCATGGCTCCATTTCCTTGGCACATTGTTCATTGCTTGGCAGCTAGTTTCACCCAGCTCTGTAGCCAAAAAAGAGGTGTATGAAGGACACCACAATCCGATCATTTTGTGCATCTCCACTAAAATCGGGCGGACCATCCCTGTTTGCAAAGATATCCAGTCAGTGTGATTACAATAATAGTGGAACTAGATGATGAAACATAACACACATAAATAGAAGCCGATCACCTCTACGATTTCTCTTTAGGACTAACTTCTTGTTGGAGAAGATTAGGCACGAAGTTGGATGAGGAGGATAGCAAAACCAATCTCCCTTTCCGTAGTCCCATAGAAATGTAAAAACGTTGCCCGTGTGACATTTTGGCGGAACTGCACAAAACACTCTTCAGAAAAGTGATTTGTGGAGTTCACCAAAACGTCGCAATAGCAACGAGGTGAAAATGGATAGCCCTGTTTGCAAAAGGAGGTCGAAAGGAAACAATTACTGCCCAATAACATGAGTTGAAGACACATACACCGACAAAAAAGAAGCATGTTCCATGTAAAAAGGGAAAGATAGCACATGGTGGTTTATCAAAAATCGTTTGAGGACGAGATTGCAAGATGGAAAGTACGCCGGCCAAGATACGATTTAAGAAAACAACTAAAGAGGATCCACATGCAGCAACGTGGGAAGATGGGCAGTGGAGCAAGGCCAGAGGAAGCTGTACCTGAGGGTCATCGGGATGTTACTAGGAGAGCGCCGGCAGCCGGGATCTGCCCATACTGCGGCAGCGAGCAAGTGGCAAAGGCCCTACCGCGCCGGAGCTTGGTCAGAGAGAACGGCGAGTACCACAGATCGGGACGAGCTGCCTCAACACCGTCGAACGGAGAGACGATGCACATCCTCCCTTTCCGCCGGCGGACGGGATGCGGCCGGGTCACTGACCAACGCTGAGAGAGAGAGGCCACGGCGGCCTTGTGTGAGATTGTGTGATGAGACTCACGAGAGACAAACCCATTTTTCCATTTTCCCCACGGCAATCTTTTTATATTCTAGGCGTGGTACCCGACCCTCCTTCGAGTAAACAACTGCTACATGCGTCAAATTATCACGTGGGATGCCTTTTCGTACAGAAACGAACTCCACCGTGTACCCGCGCGGGCGTGGCCGGCAACGAGACGTGAGTACGTGCGTCCTGCGTGCACTTCTTCTTTAGGTGTAGGTACGTACGTGGGTGGGTGTGAGAGAGATGGTTTGTGCGAAACAGAGGCAATGTGTTGATGATATCTCAATCAGAAAAATGTAACATATGCAATGTGTGTGAAACGGAGTCATGGACATGAGATATCGATAAAACTGAAAACAGGGATGAAGTGTGTGGCTGCGCGATCGATAAAGAGTGCCATCAAATTTGTGTTTGCCCACGTCAAAGATACAGGGCGGCTGGCCTACTGGAATTTGAGAGGGCAGAGGTGCAGTTCTTCTCCGTGGCATGGATACCTACCTACAACGTTCGACTATCGGTGTGTGGGGGGGGGGGGGTAGAGACCGGTCGACTAGTATATGTGTGGGGAAGGAGAGAGACCTAGCTATGTATTAAGGGAGATTGATCGACATCCATGGATATGTGTAGCAGAGGAATAAGGTTGGGAAAAAGACAAAGGTAGAGCATCGGAGGGTTGGTGGTGGAGTGGCGTCTCACAAATGGTGGGAGAGGCCTGCTAGACAAATGGAGGGTATGAGTGCAATATCAATAAGAGAGGGCGGGGGATGTCTGTCTGTCTATGCACGTGCATGTGAGAGACGGGTCGGGAGGTATTCATGGATGATGAGGGGAGAAGATATGGTTGTGGTAAGCATGTGTAACTACATAGGAAGATCAACCGTCGTGTCTCCAAGAAAAGCAGAGACATAACTAGCAAGGTAAGTGTATCGGTGCTTGGTGAAAACGAATTATAGTCGACCTGGCTATATGTAGGGAGATCAGTTCATATACAAGCCTGCATGTGTTGGAAGCAAATAAGGTCTGGAGAGGCAGACAGGGGGAGAGGGTGTGGCTAGGAGGTGGTGCGAGAGGCCTACCATGTCGAGGGGGAGGAGTGTGCGATCATGTGATTAATGAAAAGAGGGGCGTGAGTGTGCATCTGCGTGGGATTGTATTGGACATATGGGGGCATGGACGGTGAGAAGAGAAGAGGGGAAGTATATATGTGTTTGTTGTAGGCACACTTGGCTAGAGAGGTATATCGACCAGTGTTTGCCAGAAAGAAGGAGCCGGGGGCCTACACACACCGCTGGTGGACGACCTAAAGAGAAATAATGAACGTGCGCGATGGAGGGGACGCTAAGGGTGTGTGAGGGGGGCGGGTGTGTGCATGCACGATAGAAAGTTAGTGCTAGCTAGCTACAAATAGAAGAGGATCGTGAAGGTGTAAAAGATGAACAAAGATCATAATTCATTATAAAAAGGTGGATAAGGATACTTGAAGAAGATATCATAATGTAGAACATTGATTATAATTTGGGCTAATGTGTGGCTTTTGCAACTCAGGTCTAAATACTTGTCATAATGTAGGGGGCGGGGCACTATACTTTGTGTGATAAACACGGTGTACGTATGGAACATGGTTTAGATTATGAATATATAGTTAGTACATCAAATGTACTATTATTTGGAATCAACATCAAGTGTATTCAAAAAATAGAATTCGAGTTCATGTAGTACACAAAGTTCATATCTATCTCTATAGTAATCATGTGGTGTGTTATTAAGGTAATACACGGATGATGGTTTAACTTGGCAACACTCATGATTGTAGATTCTTATTGAAATAGAGAAACGAATTCAAATTTAGTTTGAATTGCAGCGGTAGTATAGACATTTTGAATGCACTAAAATGTTGGTATGAGTAGGTTACATCCATTATACAACAAGCAAAAAAATTAATCAGACATAACATGGATTCATACTCCCTCCTTCCATCTATATAGGGCGTAATGAGATTTTTAAGACCACCTTTGACCATCGACAAGATTAATAGTACATGACATGCACAATGTGAAAATTATATCATTGAAAGAACCTTTCACAGACGAAGTTAACGGTGTGCTTTGTGTAAGTTGCATGTCATATATCATTGCTCTAATATTTGGTCAAAGTTAGCATCGAAAAACGCATTAGGCCCAATATAGATGGAAGGAGGGAGTAGCTTTGAATAGCATTTGTATAGTAAAACGGGGCAAGACTCTCTCTTTGTGTGGTGTGAATAGTTTTATTTTTTTTGTTTTCTTTTTGGTTGAGGGAAGTGCGAATTGATTTGGTACGTACAAGTACAATATTACTACACGTTAGGCTTGTCCCTAAAATTCAACCCGCGTCTTGTTATATCCTGAAAATTCAGATATCGTGCTCCCAAAACTGGCGCCTTCACAACCCGCGCCTTGCTATCCCGAAATTACAACGCGCGCGAAAACTCCCTCCGGCTGCCAAATCCCGACACGTGAAATCCACCTTCTAACCCTGAGCCGAAAGGGCCGCTAGTTCAAATCGGTGGGGGGTACTTTTCTAACACACCTTCATTTTGGACAAGCGCGTCCCTAAGTCATGCTTCACCCCCTCCTATCGCCCCCTTCGCCATTCGAAATCCCAGGCCGCCATAACCTCTCTACTCCAGCCGCTAAACCCCACCCTCCTCCGTCCACCACGTCACCGCTGCCCAGCTGGAGCCTCTTCCCCGATGACGTCGTCCACCGCAACAGCTCGACGTCCCTCATCCACCTCCCTGAATGAGGATCCGTCGTCCATCTCGCCATCCTGCCGGTTCAGCCGCCCCGTCTCCACCTCCAAGGAGCTGCTCCGACGACTGCCTCATCTACCGCGGCTGCTCCATCCCCACAACGCCGCCTTAACCTGCTCCACCGGAACCGCAACATCCTCACTGACTCCTCGGACGAAGCCGAGGCCTACTCGGCGCCACCAAAGAGGTTGTACACTCATCGCATCGCACATTCTCCTTAACTCGACCTCCCGGCGTCGACGGTGCTCCATACCGCACCCCCATGGAGCGGCTACCTTGAAGCCGGCGCCGCAAGCGACATCTCCACGGAGGTTCTCCCCCGGTGCGAGGCCCCTTCGGCGGCGGCGGCCATACCAGCCGGATCTGTTGCTGCTGCTCCGGCTCTCGCTCGCGATGCTGCTACTGCTCCGGCTCTCAATCGCTCACTCACCCAGCTGCTGCTGCTGCTCTCCCCCTCGCTCGCGCTGCTGCTCTGCTCCGATTAAGCCACACTTCAGTCGACTGAATCGACTTTTGGGTCAGTCGATTTTCAGGGGTTGGGGGGCTCGCCGGAGTTAAGGAAGAACCACCCACAGCAGGGACGGGGGCTCGCCGGAGAGGTACCCCACTATCTATCTTAGGGTTCAGGGTGGGGAACGGGGGGCCTAGAGGGCTGGCCGGGGCGACGGTGGCTAGTTGTTTCGGGGCGGCGAGGCGGCGCTGGGGCCGGCAGTTCGGCCGGTGGTGGCAGGCGGCTCAGGGGTGTGCAGGTTAAAGATGAACTGCAGGCCCTTCCTAAACTACATGTCAAGTGCCTCTCTGCTACCATTGCGTTCAGTTTTGACAGTAGCATTCAGATTCCACAGTAAACTTCAGTTTCGACAGTTAAGTTTAGAGTCAACAGTTTTTACCTCATCTGTTATAGTCAGGTGGTTTTTGGTGATGTTAATTTTACATCCATTTTTCATCATCTATTGGAGATGCTATTAGAATCCCACTTGAGATTGATGATGTCTGTCTTGTGGTGCTTCAGCCTTGACGTCTTACGGCTCACTGGAGCTGCTCCAACGACAGAACGATCCATCACAACAGAGCAGTGCCCTGGACTCCGTCTATAGATTCCTCAGATCTTCCTCCACACCTCCGACAGCCACCTCTGCCTCAACTCCTTCAGCGACCAACCCAATGATGCTGAGGTCGACACGGCTGTAACGCCCGGATAATCATCCTACAGTAATCCCACGCTAATCGTGCCATGACACCTCGGTTACTGTTGCTAACCTCGCAATAATTCGAAACCGTTCAAAATTCAAATTCAAAATAATAATAACAATAAAAGTTTTCAAAAATTGAAACAAAAATGTTCGATGGTGGCCGAATATTACCAGGGTAATTATGATGCAACAAACAAATTTTTATTAAATGCCTAAGTGTTTATAAATAAATAAAAACAGAAAAGAAAATAAATAAAAAGAAAACAGAAAACAATACAAAAAAAAGAAGAGAAACCCCCCCTCGACCCTGGCCCAACTGGGCCGACCCCAGGCCCAGTCGGCCACCCCCATAACCCCCACGCCCCGAAACCCTAACCCCCAGATCCCCCACTACCCACTCCCCCGATTCCCCACATTCTCCCTCGTCTCTCCCTCTCGCCCGATCCAATCGGGATCGAGCGCCCATCGCCGCCGCCTGGAGCACCCCGCCCCCCTGACGACGCCCGCCGCCGCCGGACCTCCACCCCGTCGGACGCCGCCCCCTGCCTCCTCCCAGGCGCCCCCACTCGACTGGATCGGGGAGGTCCCGCCCCGCCCCGACGCGCCTCGACTGCGGCGCCCATCCCCTGCGCCTTCGCCCGTTGTCGCCGGGCCGCTTCCTCTCCGCGCTCGTCCCCGTCGCCCCCCTCGACCACCGCTGCCCTGTGCCCTACGCTCCCTCGGTGAGGACCCCGGTCCTCCTTCTCCCCGTCCCCTCTCGCCAGCGCTCGCCTCGCCCGTGCTGTGTTCGGCCGGCGTGCCCCACGTCGACCAAGCCCTGCTTTGCCCTTCACCGCACGCGCTGGCTGCGTCCCGCGCGACGCGCGCGCTCGCGTTGGCCGCTCCCCTGCTCCCCGCGTCACGAGCTCCCGCCCCTGCCCTTGCTGTCCGCCACCGCCGACGCTGGCCCTCCTGGCCTCGCCTCCGGTCGCCCCCGCGCTCTCCTGGCCTCGCCCGTGCCTCGCCGCGCGAGCACGCGCTTGGCCGCCCGCGACCCCCCCTGGTGCTGCGTCCCCGCCCGGTGCCGCGCCGGATCTGGCCGCCCCTGGGTGTGCGCCCGTTTGGGCTGGGCGCCAGCGCCCGCACGCCCGCGCGCCCGTTATGCCCCCTAGGTCACTGACCGGGTGGCCCCACGGCCCAAAACGTTTTATTTTAAAAAAGGAATTAGGAATTAAAAAAATATAGATAAATAATAAAAATAATTAAATAAATAATAATTAATTAATTAATTAATTAATTAATTAAGGAATTAATTAAGTTAATTAATCATAATAAGATTAACCTAATTAACTAATTAGTTTAATTAAACAGTAGTTAGATTAGTTAAACAGTGATTAGCCTAAACAGTCTATGACCGGGGGGCCCACACGTCAGATTGACCAGTCAACACCCCTGTTGACTGCTGACGCCATGCTGACGTCATGCTGACGTCAGCAAACACTATTCTGGATAATGTTAATTTAAATAATTAATTAAAATCAGAAAATGATTTAAATCTTTAGAAAATCATATCTTTTAATCCGTAAATCAGATGAAAATACTTTCTACATGAAAGTTGCTCAGAACGACGAGACGATTCCGGATACGCAACCCGTTCGTCCGCCACACCCCCCTAACCTATCGAACTCGCAACTTTCCCCCTCCGGCTCCTCTGCCCGAAAACGCGAAACACCGGGAATACTTTCCCGGATGTTTCCCCCCTTCACCGCTATCACCTCATACCGCGTTAGGGCACCCCTAGCACCGTTACTTGTCATGTCATGCATCGATATGCATTTGTTTGCAAGGTATTCATTGTTTCTTCCCCCTCTTCTCTCTGGTAGACTACGAGACCGACGCTGCTGCTGCCCAGTTCGACTACGGAGTTGACGACCCCTCTCTCTTGCCAGAGCAACCAGGCAAGCCCCCCCCCCCTTGATCACCAGATATCGCCTATTCTTCTCTATACTGCTTGCATTAGAGTAGTGTAGCATGTTACTGCTTTCCGTTATTCCTATCCTGATGCATAGCCTGTCCTTGTTACTACTGTTGTTACCATTACCTGCTATCCTACTGCTTAGTATAGGATGCTAGTGTTCCATCAGTGGCCCTACACTCTTGTCCGTCTGCCATGCTATACTACTGGGCCGTGATCACTTCGGGAGGTGATCACGGGCATATACGATATACTTTACACAGTTACATTACCTGTGATACTGTTCGGAGATGGGGGCTGAAAGGACAGGTGGCTCCATCCCGGTAGAGGTGGGCCTGGGTTCCCGACGGCCCCCGACTGTTACTTTGTGGCGGAGCGACAGGGCAGGTTGAGACCACCTAGGAGACAGGTGGGCCTGGCCCTCGTCGGCGTTCGCGGATACTTAACACGATTAACGAGATCTTGGTATTTGATCTGAGTTGGCTACGAGCCTTTACGCACTAACCATCTACGTGGGAGTAGTTATGGGTATCCCGACGTCGTGGTATCAGCCGAAGCACTTCAGACGTCAGCGACTGAGTGGCGCGCGCCGGATTGGAACGTAAGCCTGCTCTTGTATTAAGGGGGCTAGTTCTGCTTCCGGCCGCGTACGCAACATGCAGGTGTGCTAAGGGCGATGGGCCCAGACCCCTGTGCGCTTAGGTTTAGACCGGCGTGCTGGCCTCTCTGTTGTGCCTAGGTGGGGCTGCGTCGTGTTGATCTTTCACGGCCGGGCATGACCCCGAAAAGTGTGTCCGGCCAAATGGGATCAAGCGTGTTGGGTTATGTGGTGCACCCCTGCAGGGAAGTTAATCTATTCGAATAGCCGTGATCTTCGGTAACAGGACGACTTGGAGTTGTACCTTGACCTTATGACAACTAGAACCGGATACTTAATAAAACACACCCTTCCAAGTGCCAGATACAACCGGTGGTCGCTCTCTCTCAGGGATACGAGGAGGGGATCGCCGGGTAGGATTATGCTATGCGATGCTACTGGAGGTGCTACTTGGAGATGCTAGTTGGAGGACTTCAGACTACCCTCTTCTACCTGTTGCAAGACGACGGTGACCAGAAGCGTAGTCTTCGATAAGACTAGCTATCCCCCTCTTATTCTGGCATTCTGTAGTCCAGTCCACTGATATGGCCCTTTACACATATATCCATGCATATGTAGTGTAGTTCCTTGCTTGCGAGTACTTTGGATGAGTACTCACGGTTGCTTTCTCCCCCCTTTCCCCCCCTTTCCTTTTTTTCTGGTTGTCGCAATCAGATGCTGGAGCCCAGGAGCCAGACGCCACCGTCGATGATGACTACTACACTGGAGGTGCCTACTACTACGTGCAGCCCGCTGACGACGACCAGGAGTAGTTAGGAGGATCCCAGGCAGGAGGCCTGCGCCTCTTTCGATCTGTATCTCAGTTTGTGTTAGCCTTCTTAAGGCAAACTTGTTTAACTTATGTCTGTACTCAGATATTGTTGCTTCCGCTGACTCGTCTATGATCGAGCACTTGTATTCGAGCCCTCGAGGCCCCTGGCTTGTATTATGATGCTTGTATGACTTATTTATGTTTTTAGAGTTGTGTTGTGATATCTTCCCGTGAGTCCCTGATCTTGATCGTACACGTTTGCGTGCATGATTAGTGTACGATTGAATCGGGGGTGTCACAAGTTGGTATCAGAGCCGACTGCCTGTAGGAATCCCCTTCCACACTCCTTGGCCGAAGTCGAGTCTAGACGTTGCAAAACTTTTACTAACATGGCTGTGAGTCTTATGGGCTCACGTCGCCATTTGGGTGGTATTAGGATCTTTTACTCCTCGACCTTTACTCTGGGACTCTAAACTCTTTTCTACTCGGGTTAAACGAATTTACTAACTATCACTAGGATCCCGTGACCCCATTCACCCTAAAGTTGGATAAAGCCATAGTATTCTTTGGAATAGTATTTTGGAAGATTTCCACACTATCATTGACTCCCTTGAAACATCTTTGTTTTCAGATGGAACCCACGAGGCAGGTCGTCCGCCACACGACGGCCATTGGTGCCTCGGGATCACCTGCCGTGCTAGCTGATATGATGACCTATCTGGGATATCGCTGGCACCCTGAGTACACCGTCTATGAGGAGTACCAGGACTTTAACCAGGAGCAGTACCGTGCCATCGTCAACCTCTACTCTCGGGAGTATGACTCCACTACTGTGCTGCACACCGCACATGGTGTTGGGGTGACTATCGATATGGCAGTCCACGATGCTGCTTATGCTGCTCTGACACGTCTTCGTGGAGAGTATCGGGAGTTGGACACCTCCCCCTTCCGGCACATTGCTATCGCATCTGATGTTGGTGAGGAGGGTTACTACACTGCTGCCTACTCCACTGTCACCCGAGAGCCCTTCTACCATCAGAACTTTGTTCTGCATGTTGATGGGTTGGATCGAGCTAACCGAGCTCTTCGCCACGAGTTGTACACCACTCGTCAGCACCTTTACCATGCTCTAACACTGTTGCACCCCTTTGTCCGATCCAGAGAGCTGCCTCGTTCTGCGATCTACCCAGCCAGGACCGTGATGCCCCAGGGTGTCGGCTGGCCAGAGGTGGGAGGCTACTCTCCCGCACTTGGTCCTCTTCTGCCACTGGAGCGTCGGGTTCCGCACCAGAGTATCCGTGGACCCCAGGTTACTGATGTGGAGTTTCCGATGCCACACTACCAGCTTTCAGGCTACAGCTACCTCCGCAGTACCGCGTGAGACTAATGTAGGCTGGCTTGTTAGTGTTAGTTGCATTCGCCGCGAGCCTGCGTGCCGCCTATGATGTCTTAGTCTATGTACTGAACTCTGTGTACCGCACTCTATGCATGATCTCTTTTGTAAGATATGCCGACTACTATGTAGTAACTATCGTGCTGCTTTCATTAAGCATGTTTCATCATGAATGATTATTTTCCTTTGCAAATTTCTCAAATGCTAAACTACCCCTGTTATACATTAGCAGGATGGTTAGACCAGCTGGTCGTGGTCGTGGTGGCAACTTCCCACCACCGCCTGAGTACATGGCTGGAATGATCCAACAGCTTGAGATGAATCGCCAGTTCATGGAGAACATGATGGCTCAGTTTCCTCGCCCCAATATGAATCAGTAGCCAAACACAGTAACTCTGCAGGAATTCGTTCGCCTCAACCCAAGCGTGTACCACAGCTCAACCCATCCACTGGATGCTGATGACTGGCTCCGTGATATCACCTACGAGATGGAGTCTGCTGATGTAGCCCCTGCCAGCTATGTCACCTTTGCTTCCTTCTTCCTGAAGGGACCCGCAGCTCAATGGTGGGACAGCCACAGGCGTACTCTGCTAGTTGGAACAATCATCACCTGGCCAGACTTTCAAGTTGCTTTCCGTGCCCGCTTCATTCCTCAAGGAGTCATGGACCGGAAGAAGCGTGAGTTCCGCAACCTCACCCAAGGCAACAAAACTGTTGAAGCTTATCAGCGGGAGTTTCTGGACTTGTCCCGCTATGCTGAAGAGGACATTGCAACTGATGCACGCAGACAGGAGAAGTTCCGTGACGGCCTTCAAGCTGACATCAAGCTCGCACTTCTAGTGCACGACTTTGCTGATTTTGCCACCTTGGTGAACAAGGCCATCAATGTCGAAACTGGTCTGCAAGAATACCAGAGCTCTCACAGGCGCAGCCGTGACACGGGCTCATCTTCGGGCCCGTCCTCGCAGAAGTGCAAGATATGGATTCCCAATAGCATGTACCAGTCGAATGCACCTGCCCCAAGGCAGTCCTATACTGCACCTCGTCTGCCTACTGCTCCAACTAGGCAGCCAAGGCTTCCAGCTCCACCACCCCAAGCTTCTGTTCCCACTCCCAATAATGGCCTGTGCTACAAGTGTGGTCAACCAGGTCACCATGCTAGGGATTGTAATCAGAATCAGAATCAACTGGCCCTTCCCGCAACTGGCCGTGGAAACAACCAACCCCGCAACAACAATGCCAAGTCCTATGGTCGTGTTCATGCCAACCACGTTGATCTCAACGAAGCTCAAGACCAGCCTGCTACTGTGATGGGTACACTCCTCGTAAATTCAGTACCTGCATCTGTTTTATTCGATTCAGGAGCATCGCATTCATTCATGTCAGAAGATTTTGCATACAAACACGACGTTAAGTGTGAGGAGATGAACTCTTCAGTAGTGGTAAAAACCCCCGTAGGACAAAGTCAAACCTCCATGGTTGGCGTCAACGTCCCCGTGGAAATCGAAGGGCTGGAATTCTATGCCTCACCCATTATCCTGAAGACGTCTAACATCGACCTCATTTTGGGGATGGATTGGTTGAAAGCGCATACTGCTTCTATAGTTTGTGCCACTAAGACCGTCCATCTGCTACACCCTTCTGATGAAATAGTTAGCTACAATGCTCGTCTGGTTCAGAATGCCGAGGCAAGGCTCTATGCATTGTATGCATTGAACGCCGCACCTCTCAAGGGCATTGAAAACATTCCCGTCGTGCGTGACTTCCTCGACGTCTTTCCTGAAGAACTTCCAGGGATTCCCCCTGCTAGAGCTGTCGAATTTGTCATCGACTTAAAACCAGGCACCACTCCTATAGCCAAGCGATCCTACAAGATGCCGCCACATGAACTCCTTGAGCTTAAGGAGGAAATCGATAAATCTCTTCGAAGTGGTTTCATTCGCCCAAGTTGGTCTCCGTGGGGAGCACCTTCTCTCTTTGTCAAGAAGAAGGATGGGACAAACCGATTGGTCCAAGACTACCGTCCTATAAACCAAGCTAGCATTCAGAATAAGTATCCTCTTCCTCGGATCAATGATCTGTATGATCAACTGGCTGGTTCATCAGTGTTCTCTAAACTCGACTTGAGGTTGGGTTACCACCAGATCCGTGTTCGTAAAGAGGATATCCCAAAGACCGCCTTTGTGACTCGTTATGGTTCATACGAGTACACCGTCATGTCCTTCGGCTTAACCAATGCTCCAGCCACCTTCTCTCGCCTGATGAACTGTATATTCATGGATTACCTCGACAAATTTGTCGTGGTTTATCTAGATGATATCCTGGTATTTTCCAAAAACAAAGAAGAACATGCTGAACATCTTCGTCTTGTGCTGGAAAAGCTACGAGAGCATCAGCTATACGCCAAGTTCTCCAAATGTGAATTCTGGCTTCCCGAAGTAACCTATCTTGGACATGTCATCTCTAAGGATGGTATTGCCGTTAACCCTGAACGAGTTCAGGCTATTCTCGATTGGACTCCTCCGAAGAATGTCAAGCAAGTCAGAAGTTTTCTCGGTCTCGCCAGCTATTGCCGTCGATTCGTCGAGAACTTCTCCAAGATTGCCAGGCCTCTGACTAACCTGTTGCATAAGGGCGTCAAGTTCCAATGGACAAACAAATGTCAAGAAAGTTTGCAGGCACTCAAAGACAAGTTGACTACTGCCCCAGTACTAGCTCCTCCTGATACTAAGAAGGACTTCGTCATTTACTGCGACACTTCCCGTCAAGGATTAGGCTGTGTCCTAATGCAAGACCGCAAAGTTATTACTTATGCCTCTCGGCAATTGCGCCCTCACGAAGAGAACTACCCAGTTCATGACCTCGAGCTTGCTGCTGTCATTCATGCACTGAAGCAGTGGCGACATTACCTTCTCGGTAATCGTTGCGAGATCTTCACTGACCACCAATGTCTGAAGTATCTGTTTACTTAGCCAGACCTGAACCTCCGTCAGCAGAGATGGATGGAGATTGTTGCAGACTTTGACTTGGGTATTTCCTATACACCAGGCAAGGCTAACGTAATGGCTGATGCCTTGAGCCGCAAGTCTTACTGCAACCACCTCCAGATTCACAAAGTGCAGCCCTCACTTGTTGAAGAATTCAGAAAGCTAAACCTCCATATTGTTCCTCCGGGTGCACTCGCTCCCCCTCCTGAGGAGTTTCTCAAGATGAATCTCCGTGTTGTTTCCCAGGGTTCCCTCTATACCCTGGCTGTCGAACCCGATCTCGTGAGCTCCATCAAGACAATACAGGGATATGACTCTGAAGTCCACAAGATTAAGCGTGACCTCAAAGAAGGAAAGCCCTCATTCTTCACTATTGCTGATGATGGCGCCTTGTACTTCAAAGGCCGCCTAGTCGTGCCGTGTAAGAAGGAAAACATGAATATGACTCTGAAGGTTATGAAAGAAGCTCATGATACGCCCCTATGTATCCATCCTGGTAGTACAAAGATGTATCAGGACATTCGTCAAAGATTCTGGTGGTCTAATATGAAGCAAGACATTGCTCTCTATGTTGCTGAGTGTGACGTTTGCCGTCGTATCAAAGCAGAACATCAAAGGCCTGCCGGAACTCTGCAACCTATCTCTATTCCTGAATGTAAATGGGACCATGTTGAAATGGACTTCGTCACTGGATTTCCCAAATCGCAAAAGGGTAATGATGCTATTCTTGTCGTCATTGACCGACTTTCTAAAGTTGCACATTTTCTGGCGGTCAAAGAAACGATCACTGCTAGTCAGCTGGCAACTCTCTACATGTCCAGAATTGTTTCACTTCACGGTATTCCGCTGGTTATCAGTTCGGACCATGGCAGCTTATTCACTTCAAGATTCTGGTCAAGTTTTCAAGAAGCTATGGGAACTCATCTGACATTCAGTACTGCGTTTCATCCTCAGTCACAAGGGCAAGTTGAACGTGTTAACCAAGTTCTCGAAGACATGCTTCGAGCTTGTGTTATTTCCTTCGGCAAGAAATGGGAGGAATCTCTCCCGTATGCTGAGTTCTCTTATAATAATAGCTATCAAGCTAGTCTGAAGATGGCCCCCTTCGAAGTGTTATATGGACGAAAGTGCCGAACCCCTCTGAACTGGTCAGAAACTGGGGAACGTCCACTCTTCGGTCCGGATATTATCCAACATGCCGAAGAGCAAGTCCGCATTATCCGCGAGAATCTCAAGACTGCTCAGTCACGGCAAAAGAGTAATTATGACCGTCATCATAAAGACATGGTCTATCAACCTGGCGAAAAGGCCTATCTTCGAGTTACACCAATGAAGGGTGCTCACCGCTTCGGGATCAAGGGCAAGCTAGCTCCTCGCTATATTGGCCCATTCACTATTCTGGAAAGGCGTGGAAAAGTGGCATATCAACTGGAACTTCCGCCGAACCTTTCTCAGGTTCACGATGTGTTCCACATGTCACAACTCCGTCGCTGCTTCAAGGACCCAATCCGAGCAGTGGATCATGAAGTGCTCGAATTGCAACAGGACCTTTCATATAAAGAGCATCCAGTTCGCATTCTCGACCAAGCTGAACGCCGCACACGCCAGAAGGCGATCAAGTTCCTCAAAGTCCAGTGGTCGCACCATTCTGAAGACGAAGCCACCTGGGAACGCGAGGATCGCCTGCGTGATGAATACCCCGCACTGTTTCCTTCTACCTCCTAAATCTCGGGACGAGATTTCTTGTAGTGGGGGAGATTTGTAACGCCCGGATAATCATCCTACAGTAATCCCACGCTAATCGTGCCATGACACCTCGGTTACTGTTGCTAACCTCGCAATAATTCGAAACCGTTCAAAATTCAAATTCAAAATAATAATAACAATAAAAGTTTTCAAAAATTGAAACAAAAATGTTCGATGGTGGCCGAATATTACCAGGGTAATTATGATGCAACAAACAAATTTTTATTAAATGCCTAAGTGTTTATAAATAAATAAAAACAGAAAAGAAAATAAATAAAAAGAAAACAGAAAACAATACAAAAAAAATAAGAGAAACCCCCCTGGACCCTGGCCCAACTGGGCCGACCCCAGGCCCAGTCGGCCACCCCCATAACCCCCACGCCCCGAAACCCTAGCCCCCAGATCCCCCACACTCCCCCGATTCCCCACATTCTCCCTCGTCTCTCCCTCTCGCCCGATCCAATCGGGATCGAGCGCCCATCGCCGCCGCCTGGAGCACCCCGCCCCCCTGACGACGCCCACCGCCGCCGGACCTCCACCCCGTCGGACGCCGCCCCCTGCCTCCTCCCAGGCGCCCCCACTCGACTGGATCGGGGAGGTCCCGCGGCGCCCCGACGCGCCTCGACTGCGGCGCCCATCCCCTGTGCCTTCGCCCGTTGTCGCCGGCCCGCTTCCTCTCCGCGCTCGTCCCCGTCGCCCCCCTCGACCACCGCTGCCCCGTGCCCTACGCTCCCTCGGTGAGGACCCCGGTCCTCCTTCTCCCCGTCCCCTCTCGCCGGCGCTCGCCTCGCCCGTGCTGCATTCGGCCGGCGTGCCCCGCATCGACCAAGCCCTGCTTTGCCCTTCACCGCACGCGCTGGCTGCGTCCCGCGCGACGCGCACGCTCGCGTTGGCCGCTCCCCTGCTCCCCGCGTCACGAGCTCCCGCCCCTGCCCTTGCTGTCCGCCACCGCCGACGCTGGCCCCCCTGGCCTCGCCTCCGGTCGCCCTCGCGCTCTCCTGGCCTCGCCCGTGCCTCGCCGCGCGAGCACGCGCTTGGCCGCCCGCGACCCCCCTGGTGCTGCGTCCCCGCCCGGTGCCGCGCCGGATCTGGCCGCCCCTGGGTGTGCGCCCGTTCGGGCTGGGCGCCAGCGCCCGCACGCCCGCGCGCCCGTTATGCCCCCTGGGTCACTGACCGGGTGGCCCCACATCCCAAAACGTTTTATTTAAAAAAAGGAATTAGGAATTAAAAAAAATATAGATAAATAATAAAAATAATTAAATAAATAATAATAATTAAATTAATTAATTAATTAATTAAGTTAATTAATCATAATAAGATTAACCTAATTAACTAATTAGTTTAATTAAACAGTAGTTAGATTAGTTAAACAGTGATTAGCCTAAACAGTCTATGACCAGTGGGTCCCACACGTCAGATTGACCAGTCAACACCCCTGTTGACTGCTGACGTCATGCTGATGTCAGCAAACACTATTCTGGATAATGTTAATTTAAATAATTAATTAAAATCAGAAAATGATTTAAATCTTTAGAAAATCATATCTTTTAATCCGTAAATCGGATGAAAATACTTTCTACATGAAAGTTGCTCAGGACGACGAGACGATTCCGGATACAGAACCCGTTCGTCCGCCACACCCCCCTAACCTATCTAACTCGCAACTTTCCCCCTCCGGCTCCTCTGCCCGAAAACGCGAAACACCGGGAATACTTTCCCGGATGTTTTCCCCCTTCACCGCTATCACCTCATACCGCGTTAGGGCACCCCTAGCACCGTTACTTGTCATGTCATGCATCGATATGCATTTGTTTGCAAGGTATTCATTGTTTCTTCCCCCTCTTCTCTCTGGTAGACTACGAGACCGACGCTGCTGCTGCCCAGTTCGACTACGGAGTTGACGACCCCTCTCTCTTGCCAGAGCAACCAGGCAAGCCCCCCCCCCTTGATCACCAGATATCGCCTATTCTTCTCTATACTGCTTGCATTAGAGTAGTGTAGCATGTTACTGCTTTCCGTTATTCCTATCCTGATGCATAGCCTGTCCTTGTTACTACTGTTGTTACCATTACCTGCTATCCTACTGCTTAGTATAGGATGCTAGTGTTCCATCAGTGGCCCTACACTCTTGTCCGTCTGCCATGCTATACTACTGGGCCGTGATCACTTCGGGAGGTGATCACGGGCATATACGATATACTTTACACAGTTACATTACCTGTGATACTGTTCGGAGATGGGGGCTGAAAGGACAGGTGGCTCCATCCCGGTAGAGGTGGGCCTGGGTTCCCGACGGCCCCCGACTGTTACTTTGTGGCGGAGCGACAGGGCAGGTTGAGACCACCTAGGAGACAGGTGGGCCTGGCCCTCGTCGGCGTTCGCGGATACTTAACACGATTAACGAGATCTTGGTATTTGATCTGAGTTGGCTACGAGCCTTTACGCACTAACCATCTACGTGGGAGTAGTTATGGGTATCCCGACGTCGTGGTATCAGCCGAAGCACTTCAGACGTCAGCGACTGAGTGGCGCGCGCCGGATTGGAACGTAAGCCTGCTCTTGTATTAAGGGGGCTAGTTCTGCTTCCGGCCGCGTACGCAACATGCAGGTGTGCTAAGGGCGATGGGCCCAGACCCCTGTGCGCTTAGGTTTAGACCGGCGTGCTGGCCTCTCTGTTGTGCCTAGGTGGGGCTGCGTCGTGTTGATCTTTCGCGGCCGGGCATGACCCCGAAAAGTGTGTCCGGCCAAATGGGATCAAGCGTGTTGGGTTATGTGGTGCACCCCTGCAGGGAAGTTAATCTATTCGAATAGCCGTGATCTTCGGTAACAGGACGACTTGGAGTTGTACCTTGACCTTATGACAACTAGAACCGGATACTTAATAAAACACACCCTTCCAAGTGCCAGATACAACCGGTGGTCGCTCTCTCTCAGGGATACGAGGAGGGGATCGCCGGGTAGGATTATGCTATGCGATGCTACTGGAGGTGCTACTTGGAGATGCTAGTTGGAGGACTTCAGACTACCCTCTTCTACCTGTTGCAAGACGACGGTGACCAGAAGCGTAGTCTTCGATAAGACTAGCTATCCCCCTCTTATTCTGGCATTCTGTAGTTCAGTCCACTGATATGGCCCTTTACACATATATCCATGCATATGTAGTGTAGTTCCTTGCTTGCGAGTACTTTGGATGAGTACTCACGGTTGCTTTCTCCCCCCTTTCCCCCCTTTCCTTTCTTTCTGGTTATCGCAACCAGATGCTGGAGCCCAGGAGCCAGACGCCACCGTCGATGACGACTACTACACTGGAGGTGCCTACTACTATGTGCAGCCCGCTGACGACGACCAGGAGTAGTTAGGAGGATCCCAGGCAGGAGGCCTGCGCCTCTTTCGATCCGTATCTCAGTTTGTGTTAGCCTTCTTAAGGCAAACTTGTTTAACTTATGTCTGTACTCAGATATTGTTGCTTCCGCTGACTCGTCTATGATCGAGCACTTGTATTCGAGCCCTCGAGGCCCCTGGCTTGTATTATGATGCTTGTATGACTTATTTATGTTTTTAGAGTTGTGTTGTGATATCTTCCCGTGAGTCCCTGATCTTGATCGTACACGTTTGCGTGCATGATTAGTGTACGATTGAATCGGGGGCGTCACAACGGCTATGGAAAAGAGGTTGTACACTTGTTGCATCACTTATTACTATACATTCACGTTGATCCATTAGGGCTATTTTGGTTCAATCGAAAAACATAGCAATAGGGAATTTTCCAATGGCACTTTACTATTCAATTATTCATGCATTTTGTTGAAAGGAATGAAGCGAAACAACCACCTGGACCTACTTTTCAAAATCCTATGCATGAAAACAAGACCAAGTGCATTAGTGCCAGAATAACATTCTAACTGTACACGCTTTCATATGGTTTCTCTTTATTTTGGCCATGTTTCTTTGCATTCCTCTGCTCTTCCAATTCCTGTAAACCAAACACCCAAGTTGACAGAAATCCTGTATTTACAAATGCTCTGTTTACCACGTGCATTTTCCTATCCTATTCCGGTGTTTTTCCTATCCCTGCATTTTAAGAATCATGCAAGCCAAATGAGCCCTTACAGAATTACTTCAGTTATAGGTACGTGTCGAAGGGAACTTTGTGTGGTTTGTCCTGCTCCTGCCACGACGTCGTCCACCTCACCTGAGCTGCTCCGTCAACAGAAGGATCCACCAAACCAGACATCACGACTCCTGACCATCTTTCGCCGCCTCAGATCTCCTTCCCTGCCGCCGGCACCCACCCCAACGGCATCACCATCATCGACTCAGCAGATGAACTTGAGGAGTACACGGGTCCACAAGAGAGGTCGCACTCTTTTGTTTCTGCTTATGTTATGCATTGCTTAAACTTACTTGCTACTTTATCGTCCTGTTCAGCTCTTGGACTCCCAACTCAGGTCCAAATTCATGTTCAAACTTGAGTTCTAAATTAGTTGTGGGGCACATATCGAGGCAGCAATGAATATTATGTCTGTCTAATATCTGGTTCACCTAGGGTATGCCTATGTTGTTCATCTTCGGTGGGAAACAAATAGTAAATAAATCATCATCTGTCTTTTTATTAATTTAAAGCAATCATCAGCCTGCTATCATTATTTTTGGATCCATTCACTGGTTGTTACCATCACTCTAAATTTCTGCATGCTCTCCTTACATAATCTCACCAAATTTTTTCGTATGCATGTCAGATATTGTACACAGTCATGCTGAACATGTAGAGAAAAAGAGAAGAGTTTTGCGCGGCAATACAATGTCATGCAGACATAGCTCCATGGTGGGTTCAATGGAAAACCCTCCCCACCCTCTCCAAATTGTAATCCAGAGGAAGATATCTGTTCTGAGGCGGATTCAGATGCCGCTGACCACTCCTATTTACCCCCCAAGGTGTTTGCTCTACCTTGGCATGATGATGTTAGTCATATCATGCATATGTTGCCTTGCAGTGCCTAATTTTGACATCATATATGTCATCTGCTTAGTTTAGACATGTTCTGTAATGCCACCTATTTAGTTTCTATATCATATATGGGAATTTTGCAGTCTCATGTCTTTTTGCCAGCCATAATATATGTGAAATGTGCAAGGCCATCCTGTTTAACCAGGCATCATATATTTGAATGATATCTTGCCCATCCTTTTCTTCATTCCATTTCCATTTGTCGACAATGTTTGTACGTTAAACTACTCTTCCTGTGAATCAGCCATTTGGGTGAGAGATGGAAAAATCTGGAGTGAAAGCAAGGCCTTCAGAGCAGACAGTGCTACCTGTCGAAGCAGATCTCTTGTTGGGTCCCGATAGTTCCTCAGACATGGATTCAGAGATAGATGACCAGTCCTATTCCCTACTGAGGTGTATGCTCTAACTTGGCACAGTTATACTGCTCATATCATGCATACAGTGTCTTGCATTGCATAGTTTAGACATCATATACACAATATTCAACACCATGTTCTTAGTTCAAACATCATATCGAATGCCCTCTATTTAGCATATAAATCACATATGTGAATTAAATGATGCGATCATGATTACTTAGATAACATGTAGGTGAATTATGTCATGCGATCCTGTTTAGTTATTCATCATATCTTTGAATTATGTTATGCTATGCTATCCAGTTTAGATAGACATCATATATGTGAAATTATGTCATGCTATCCGTTTTAGTTAAACAATATACATGTCAACTATTTCATGCCCTCTTTTTTCCACACTATCTATTGCATCTGTCTCTCATACAATGTATGTACATTCAACTATGTTTCCTGTTTATCAGCCATTGAATTGGAGCAGGTGATGCCAGTATCTAGCGGAATAAAAACACGGTCTTCAAATAAAACAATGCTACCTCTTGGTGGAGATATCACCCCGGTTGTACATGCACAAGAACCAGCCCTACCACACATAACCCAAACTCTCGCAGATTGTACCCCTATTGCGATGGACAGAGAACCAGCTTCACCCAATCTAACCCCAACCCCAGCCAATAGTAACCCAGGTCCTGTTGACACAGCACCATCTCCACCACAGAGCTCCCAAACAAGAGAAGTTAGTAAGGAAGCTCCAGTGCCCAAAGGGCCAGTACTATCACGGCGAACCCCAACTCCACCAGTTAGTACTCCTATTCCTATGGAGGAAGCACAACCAGCCAGTCATAGTTTAGCATCTATCGCATTTGATGTTGTTAAATCGTATGTGCGTATCTTCCCATCTTGGAAATATTATACTGAAGATGAAGGAAAATGCCAGTTGTAGGTGTTTGTCCAGGAGTTATGTGTAAGTAATGTTATTCATGGCAATTACTTTGCTTCGTCCCATACATCCTACCTCGATGATGGTTATAATACAACAAATTTTCCCATTTTTCTCTATAGAGAAGGACCGATTTGGAAACTCAGGATGAGGTAACCTATGCTAATACCTCTGCTATCTTTAAGAATGCTTGGTGGCAGTATCGGAATTACCTGAAGAAAACGTACTTCACCGGCAAAGAAACTCATCATATTCCCTAACGTTCTCCTGAGACACATTTACTGGACGATGACTGGGAACGCCTTGTTCTATACTGGTCCCGAACCAAGAATATGGTAAGGTCTATGAGCTCATTTTCTATTTTTAAGTATTATATTCTTGCGTCTTACTATACTCTATTCATGTAGAACAAGTGCCTAAACCTGAAGAACAACTGTTCTAATTTAAGATTCCATTGCTATCATAGTTAAAAAAAGTGCTAGGCGTTAATTGTGCGTTTTGCCACCACCTTGCACTTTACTGACCAAAGCGCATGCTTATGCGCAGTTATGCACAGATTATGCGTAGTTATGCGCAATGTGTTTTGCCAACGCCTAGAGCCTAGGCGCGCCTTTTTTAACTATGATTGCTTTGCTCTTGTATCACTGTATTTACTGATACAAACTTATTTTTAAATTGAAGGATCCAATCGAAACTCCAATGGCACAGCAGGTATGTTCACGCATGTTTCTTTAACAGGTTTGCTCTTATCAATAGCTCTTTTGATTTCAATTTCAATTGTGTATACAGTTGACTTGCATATCATGCACATTACTAGCATCATAACAGAGCCAATAGTGTTGTTGTACATGTAGACCCGTGGTACCCATCTGAAATCTTGTTGTGCCGTGTAGTTTCCCACGCTTTGTATTCTTTCACTGCTGCTTTGTCTTGAACTGATATGATTTGAACCGTGTCTCTATTTTGATTTGGCAAGACAATGCAGTGACCATAGGACATAGATATATGTTTGTTTGATTCTTTTATTATGTACTAGTACTTGGCAATAGAAGACTTGGTAGTTTAATCCTGTCCACCTTACTAATGAAATGGTTCACCGAAATGAGTTTCATATACTAGTACATGCTAAACTTGTTATGTGTCTGCTTGTTTCTTCTTTTAGAATGCTGACAGAATATTGGGGAATAGTGCCTTATTAAGCAATGGTAAAGGAAGTAATGCAGATAAGGTTCAGGATAGTGACACATCCTTGTTGGTCTCCAACAAAGCTGATAAAACAGCTAAGGAAGACTATCTTGAAGACAGTGAGACAACCCCAAAGTCCTATCTTGGTTCAGTGTTTGAGTTACTAGCCACTACCGCTTGCACAAGCTGTTCAAACTCACTGTCTGAATTAGTTCGGTTTCTTGAGTCTCAACTACAAGCTGAAAGACATCGATCAGCTGTGCTGCGACAAGAAGCGGAAGGACTGCGGAAGTCCCTGGAGCATTCAGATGCATACTTTCTGGTGCAACAGCAAGCATTGGAGGATTTTAGCGCCAAACAGGACAAAGCTAATCAGCTTGCTAAGCTTATTGCTAGCATGGTGGATACCCAGGATAATGTTTCTTGAGCTCTTCTGAAGTTGTTTCAGTTATGCTCTTGTTTTGCTGCCACGTTTATTTGCACTGGTGGCCAATTTTGACGGCCAGTGTATGTAATATGCTGCTTTGTTCCCTATATTTGCACTGGTGGCGAACTTTGATGCCCAGTGGATGTAATATGTGTAATAGCGGTAATAGGCTAGCCTTAATTTCTTGCTTATTTATTTCCTTATTGTCTTGTTTAGTTGTTTGCTTGTAGTCACTTCAGTTCTTTTTCTGTGTTTTTCTAGTGGCCACAATAGCCTATTTTTGGTACTAGGCCAAAATAATCATGGCAACACACGGACTGTTGTAACCATGGGCCTCCTGGAGGCCGTATGATCCATGGGCCTTCGTTCGGCCGTAGGACCATTGGCCTTCTATACGGTCCGTAGGATCCATCGGCCTTCTATACGGGCCTTAGGGATCAATGGGCCTTCTACGGGCCGTAGGGTCCATGGGCCTTCTACAGGCCGTACGATCCATGGGCCTTCTACGGGACGTACGATCCATGGGCCTTCTATGGGCCGTACTATCCATGGGCCTCATACGGGCCGTAGGATCCATGGGCCTTCTACGGGGCGGATCATCATTTCGCCAATCATGGGACGTACTATTCGTGGACCATAACGGGCCGTTAATAGGCCGTATTTGATAACTCTATGAAAACAACCCAGCGGGTTTTTTTGACATGAGAACGGCCCAACGTATTAATAGCCCACAAACGGGCCGACTATAACGACGGGCTGAATTTGGCCCACATGCAGAAAATGACAGTAACGGGTCGTATGTAACCGAATGCTGCAAGTGAGCCCAAGAATCAATGGGCCCTGAGAAGGCCGAAAGATAACTTGGGCTGGAAATGGCCCAATGGAATAACGGGCCGTTAATGGGTATAAAGTGATACACTGTTCATTATGGGCCAGTTTCACCATGGGCCATTAATGGGCCAAGAGTTACAAAGGTCCTCATATGGGCCGAAAGAAGTCATGGGCCAAACATGGGCCGGAATTTAAAAAGGGCTGAATCGTATTGGACTGCCCAGATGACGCTACTGGCCTAATTCGGATAGGGCGTAACGGGCCCTGGGTTAGCGGGCTGTAAATGGGCTATATGCGACCAGGCCGTTAACAGGCTTTCCGTGGGCCGACCCGCCACCTTTTCATAGGAATGGGCCTCTGTTGGGCCGTGCCACGTGTCGTCGTATCATAGGCGCCTTTGGTCCAATGAGCGGATGACATTTGTCCCAACGGTGAGCCGACACGTGTTTCCTCCAGCCAATGATGATTTTACACGTGGAAAATCCCCATCGGTCGGGGCTGTTAACGGGTTATCGGATCCAAAACCCGACCCGATAGCTTAACGGCGTTCCGGTATGGTGGATGCCATGTGTCGGTCACCCTTGACGAAAGCACTTCTGTGACGCGCGATTTATCGTCATGGAAGTGGACACTTCCGTGATGATAATTTTTGTAATGTCATGGAACACTTCTACGACAGCACAGGTATGACTATCTTGATTCTGTCATAAATTTGTCATGGATGTACATCCATGATAAAAAACACGACCTACTATGACAAACACGTATCATCACGGAAGTGTATTTTTCTGTAGTGTTTTCTCAAACTTCCAAGCACATTCTTCATAAGATGGTCTTTGGTAGTGAGCTTGGAAGCAATCTTGGCGGCACGATGCTCCAATTCCTCCTCAAGAGAAAGTTGAGGAGCAGAAACTTGATCATCTTGAGCGTCGCCTTGAGCTTGTTCTTGATCTTGAGCTTGCTCTTGATCTGGAACTTGCTCGGGTGGGAGAACTTGACCTTGGGCATCACTTAGTAGTGCACCACCATCTTGAGGTTGATCTTGCCTTTGATCTTGTTCACTTGGTTGAGGGCCTTCACCTTGTTCTTCGGAAGCGTGCGGGTCTTGGGTTGGTGATTGCGCCACTTGAGTGGAACTTCGTCCTTCTCCTTCGGCCACAAGGGGTTCCTCAATGGATATGATATGACCAACACCCATTCTTCTTATGTCTTGGGGAGGAATTTCATCACCTACGTCACAAGTACCACTTTGCTCCACTTGGGAGCCGTTCTTCTCGTCAAACTCCACATTACACCACTACAAAAAAAGACACATCCATGACATTTTGGGCCGAACGAAATTTTTTTCTGTCAAACATATGACACTTCTATGACGATAATTGTGACAAAACCCGGTATCATCATAGATGTGGTGGGCTCCTACTTCTATGACAAAAAATCATGACAGAAAATGGGCTCTTCATCTTGGGCGGGCTAGAGACGCAGCTGCGACGTTCTTTCGGCCGTCCATGACGGAAAAAACTGTGGTAGAAGCGAGGGGGAGGAAAATTTTGGGGAGTTGCTGGTTATGGTGGGAGAGCGATGTGCGTTTCTCTCGTACGTACGTGCGTGTGTGCGAGGCGTTGGCTCTAACTGAAGCCGAGTGAGGCGTTGGGCTCTAACTGAACCCGAGCTATTGCACTGTAGGCTACGTGTTACTGAACCCAAGGAATCGATCGATGGGTGTTAACTGAACCCAATGGAGTGATTCCTTCGCTACTGCTGCTAACTGAAGCCGATCGATTGGATGAATAGTGAGTGTTGCGGGGGGGGGGGGTGGATGAACAGTGAGCGGTGGCGTTGCCTTTGGATGAACAGGAACACGTGGTGTGGAGGGCTGGATGAACAGTACACGATGGAGGGGTCGCCGTGGAGGGGTGGTTGAACAGGACCCGGTGGTGTGGAGGGCTGGATGAACAGTAGACGGTGGAGGGGTGCCCGTGGAGGGGTGGTTGAACAGTAGCCGGTGGAGTAGCGCGTGGTGGAGGCTGGATGAATAGGAGCCCGTGGAGGCTGGAGGAGGTCGACGGTAGCCCGTGGAGGCTGGAGGAGGTCGACGGTGGAGATGAACAGTATCCCGTGGAGTCCCGTTTTGCGGTACGCCACACCCCTCCCCCCCCCCCCCCCCCCCGTTTCGACCGTAGCGCTCCAACACAAGTCCGTTTTATCCGTTTTGCGGTACGGCACACCCCTCCCAATGAACAGGACCCCCATTTCGACCGTAGGAGGTCCGTTTCCTCCGTTTTGCGGTACGCCACACGCCTCCCGATTAACAAGACCCCCGTTTCGACCGTAGGAGGTCCGTTTCCTCCATTTTGCGGTACGCCAGGCCCCTCCCGATCAACAGGACCCCGTTTCGAACGTGGCCGGTCAAACACAAGGCCGTTTCCTCCGTTGTGTGGTACGCCAGGCCTCGTTTCCATCGCATGTTCTGTGCAAGCCTCCCGATGAACACGACCACGCATTCCGTTCCGACCCAGCCGGTTGGCTCCCCATGAACACGACGACATTGATGTTTCTCCGTTCTGATCCAGCCATGTACGTATGCGCGATAGGCGTTAGAGACCCTGCCCATATGTACGTACGTGGCCGTATTTTCTTTCTTGCACCCTCGCCGCTGTACGTACGTGTACATGCTACGTGCGCGCCTCTACTACGACACGTGCGCGCCTCTACATCTACGACACGTGCACGCCTCTACATCGACCAGTATGTATGTACACGTTCGCGACCAGAATGACAACGCTACGTACGCTTCGACCAGGTGGGTCCCGACTTTCAGGCACTTCCTTGCGTGTGAAGATGTAGCTGGTGGGTCCCAACAGGCAGGGGGCGAATCGTTTTTTTTGCCCGAACGCAGTTCCTTGCATGTGAAGGTGTAGCTGGTGGGTCCCAGCAGTCAGGGGGGAAACATTTTTTTCGCGAAATATGGTGGCCCGTCCGGTGGGTCCCCGCTGTCAGGTGGAGGAATAATTATTTTGCGGGTAATAAGGAGGCACTTCCTTGCTACGGCCGTGGACCCAGCTGTCAGCCTCTCCACGTACAGTCCACGTCCGATGGAAGCCGTTCCTTGACCATGTTGACCACACCGCGCTGAGAGCACCAGGGCAGTGGACGACGGCGAGGCCTAGGAAGGGGATGACGCGGAGCCGGGGAAGACGCGTTAGTGGATGCCCATGCGTAGAGGAGTACGGGGGTTCACTGGTTCACTGCGGTGTGAGGCTGCTGTCGCCGCAGAATAACACGGGGTGTGGGTGAGTAGAGGGATGGCCTGGCCAGCGGTGGGAGTAGTAGGGGGTGGTGAGGCCTCCACCGCATCGTAGCCGGCCACGGGAGGCAGGAGCACGAGGCACGACCGGTGCTGGTTTGGGCGGCTAGAGCAAGAAGACCAGAGGTTGAAGAAGCACTACGGCCGTTGGATGGACATCGTACGGTCACTGGAGCTAGAATCATGCATATTGACTAAGTTGACAAAGCCCTCTATGCCCATCAACTTAGTAGGCCCACAAGTCAGCCTGCCACTATACTGGGTCCCAGCTAACAGGGGGAGTATTCATTTTTCTTGTGCGTAATAAGGAGGCACTTCCTTGTGTGCGAAGATATAGCTGGTGGGTCCGAGCTGTCAGTGGCGGTAACGTTTTTTTCGCGAAATACTGAGGCCCTTTCGGTGGGTCCCTGATGTCAGGTGGACGAATCATTATTTTGCGCGTAATAAGGAGGCATTTCCTTGCGTGCGGCCGTGGACCCAGTTGTCGGCCTCTCCACGTACAGTCCACTTTAGATGCATGTCGTTCGTTGACCATGTTGACCAGACCACGCTGAGAGCACCAGGGTGGTGGACGATGGCGAGGCCTAGGAAGGGAACGACACGGAGGCAGGGAAGACTCAGCAGTTGTTTCCCACGCGGAGGGGAGTACGACTAAACGAGGGTTTACTGGTTCATCTGCCGTCGCCGGAGAATAACAGCAGGTGTGGGTGAGTAGAGGGATGGCTAGGCCAGCGATGGGAGTACGGTGGGGCAGTGAGGCCTGCGCGGCAGCACAGCCGGCCGTGGGGAGGAGGGAGCAGGCAGTCCCGCCAGCGCTTGTTTGAGCGGCTGGAGCAGGAAGAGCAGAGATTGAAGAAGCATGACGGCCGTTGGATGGACATCCAACCGTCACTTCTTGTGCTTCAACCTTTTTTTTAGGAAAGCCTCAAATCTATGGAAAACAGCATACAGCCCATCTGCCATTACTTCTAATAATTTACAGCCCATTTGCTAATTCGTAAGGTTTTTTTGGAGCCCATATTCTTTTTGTTAGCAATAAAGCCCATATTGTGGCCACGGTTAAAAAATTATACGAAATTTTGCATATTTCTGTACGGTCCGAACTGTTTTTAATCCCGAAATTTCGACTCACATTCAAACTGATTTTAGAACTAAATGTATATCAATATAAAATCCAACAAATTCTCCACGCATAAAAATTAATGTAATTTAAAATCTCGAAATGAAAAAAGATATTTGAAACTAATTGCCGCTTTGATGTGTTTTAAAAATGTACAACCCATTTCTCATTACTGTTGGGCCATTTTCTCGGCCAGCCGAATGAAAGCTCTCCTCGTCTTGAAAGATTTGCAGCCCAACATGCCTGACAAAACGACTTACTTGGCAAATCACAAAAAAACTGGGCTGTGGCCATGGACCCAGCTGTCAGCCTCTCCACGTACAGTACTCTTCCGATGGAAGTCGTTCCTTGACCACGTTGACCACGCCGCACGGAGAGCACCACGGCGGTGGACGATGACGAGGCCTAGGAAGGGGACGATGCGGAGCCGGGGAAGACGCGACAGTGGAAGCCCGCGCGGAGAGGAGCACGAGGGTTCACTGGTTTGGCTCCGGTGTGAGGCTGCCGTCGCCGTAGGGCCTGGCCAGCGGTGGAAATAGTAGGGGGCGGTGAGGCCTCCGCGGCAGCACAGCCGGCCACGGGAGGCAGGAGCATGAGGCACGACCGGCGCCGCTTTGGGCAGCTGGAGCAAGAAGACCAGAGGTTGAAGAAGCACTACGGCCGTTGGATGGACATCGTACGGTCACTGGAGCTAGAATCGTTCATATTGACTAAGTTGACAAAGCCCTTCGTCCCCGTCAACTTAGTAGGCCCACAAGTCAGCCTCCCACCAAGGTGGGTCCCAGCTAGCAGGGGGAGTATTCATTTTTTTGGTGCGTAATAAGGAGGAACTTGGGTCCGAGCTGACAGCGGGGGGGGGACGTTTTTTTCGCGAAAGACGGTGGCCCGTCAGGTGGGTCCCAGCAGTCAGGGGGCAAACATTTTTTTCGCAAAATACGGTGGCCCGTCCAATGGGTCCCTGCTGTCAGTTGGAGGAATCATTATTTTCCGCGTAATAAGGAGGCACTTACTTTTTTTTGTGGGCAAATCAGAGAGCTTTATTCAACAAAAGTGTTCCCCGGGCATTCAGCCAGAAGGCTGGTTACCGAAAAACTAGGGGTCTCCTCTAGCCAACATTCGGTCACATTCAATGTGCATGCACGTTTTGCACATAGATGTGCCGGTAAGTTTGCTGACCTTAATACATGTTGAATTAACATCCAACGGTCGAGCTGCTAGAATCATTTGTTGATTAAGTTGACAAAGCCGTGCGTACACGTCCGCTTAGCAGGCCTACAAGTCAGTCACCAAATCTGACTGGTCCCAGCTGTCAACGGGCACTACTAGGGAAAACCCTAGCAGTAGCGCGTGTTTTGTGCCAACTAGTAGCGCGGGAAGGCGCACTACTAATAAGGCGCTACAGCTATTGCTTAGCAGTAACGCGTGTCATCACGCACTACTGCTAGTACTAATAGCTGCAACGCTTGTCCTGTACCGCGCTACTACTAAGGTATCTACTTGCAGCGTGTTTTCCTTTCATCGCTACTAGTATTTTTTTAGTGTATTTATGCACCATCATACAAATATTGGTACAATACCAGCTGTTATGAGGTTTACATCATTATGTCCATAACAGTGTATTAAATGAAGGTGGATTAGGTTCAAGTGCAGGCAATATGTGGTGCATGTCAAAAGTATACTACTAATCCAAACTTGATCTAGTTTGAATTAGTAGTACTTTCGATGTGCACCACATGTTGCCTCCACTTGAATCTAATCCGCCAGCACAAGATATTTAATCATCATCATGGTCATTACCACCAACAGTATTTATTTAATCACCACTAACACTAGCTAATAATAATCATCATAGTCATTACCACCAACACTAGCTATTTTATCATCATAGTCATAGTGTAGCACATCGTCATCCTGAAACTCATTTCTAGCCAGCTACTCACTCCTGCTGCTCTCTCTTAGGTAAAAGAACATAAAACATGTATAGCTCTCCTCCTTGATCAAGTTGGAGCATGCAGATAAACCTGTCTCCTAATCGTGGAAGGCGCCTCTGGTTGCTGCTCCCTAGTACTTCTCTGCGCTCCCCCAACACATATTTGGTCCAGTCTTGCACTATTAAGCATCCGTCGCTAATCTTGAATGCACTAAAGTAAGCTGTAGGATATCTTGGCCGTAAGTTGATAATACTCATGATACCTTTACTCTCGATCCCATAAGGCACAACATTCATCGGGAGTCCCCATTGAAGAACATCGTATGGTAACATACTTAGCAAGGAAGTTTAGCTTCAAAAATAATGTATGGAAAAGATGAAATGAGGATAAAAAGTAAAAATCTTACCATCCTTCCTAAATGGATGTGACCGTAGTTCATTACGAACACTATTGGTCGCACATTTTCAGTACTAAGATTTCTAAATGCAGGAAGAAAATTTGTCTTGACAGTATCAAGATCCTCAAGCCATGAAACATAATGACTGAGCTCCTCGCAGTTGAGTTCAGCCCCAGGACAGTATACGGTCCTGTCTACCAAGCGCTGGACATGTTTGCTTGCACGGAAATAAGCTGACAATACAAATTAGTTGTCAACTATTTTTGAATAAACAATATCAAAGACATAAATATGGTTGAGAAACTTACATAATGGTGTAACTGGAGGCATTTGCACATTGACCCGGATGTCGGTATTACCTTCAATATCATCTTCCGGACGAATATCAAAGGTGATAACCATATCAGGCTCAAATGCATAAGTCTTGCATAGTGCTCGCCATGTTTTGCATCCAAAATAGGTGTAGTCGTCTGAATTGTATAACTTCACATGGAAAATATAACCATGCTCGGTCTTCAAGTAAACTTTCTTTTCCTCCATACTATGACTGAAACCTATCTTATCCAATACAAAAACTCTTGCATGGCAGGGGATACGCTAGTAGAATAGTAAAAAAATATAAGTTGAAGCAAATGAAGCAGATGTCATGCTTAATTGCGAAAAAAGACTTGTCGTTGTGACTTACTGTATCCACTTCGAAGTTCTCGTCCAGCTTGATGCTGAAGAGCCTATCATCATCTAGGAAGATTCCGTCGCACAGGCCGCACTCGTCTTCGTAGTATTTGCAAATACCGAAATCCTTCTCGTCGTCAGACATTTCCTATGTTCATAGTTAAAACATTAATTGAAAATCAATCGAAGACAACTACCAAGATACTCAACACTCAAATCTAGGGCACTCGATATTTCCTACATATTCTAGCACAAGTCATGCCAAAATTCACGGAAAAATCCAGCATGACCTTTGCTAAAATAGGACATATCGAGCGCCTAAAATTTGCCGGAACGGAAATGAATCAACACTCCGGCAAAACATAGGCCACTCGAAGGTATAACCTGCAAACATGACCGGCCACTTGGATATTGAGCAACACAAGATATACATTTCAAAATATCTTATAGGATTCAAATTAGCATGCATTCAATAAGCAAAAGTAGATCATCTCATGCGTCAGTACATCGTCGAATATTATCACTAATACATCACGAATAGTGTCATACATATAACATCACTAATACAACTAAAACTCTAGCACATGACGGGTATCGGCGCGGGCGGTGGACACCCACAGAGAAGGCACCATCACGGGATCATAGCTCCAGTGAGATCCCCGGAGAATCTGCCAGGTATTGGAGAACGACGTGTGCTCCAACGCAAACAAGTAGCGACGGACGTGCGCGTCCTCCTCACTGACATGGTGACGCACCACCTCCGCGGAGTCCTCGAGCCTCTGGATCGTCAATGGCCCACGCGACCGCCACCAAAGAAGGTTCGGGTCAACGACAGGCTGGCTCCTCACCAACCTGCGCCCCCCGGTAGGTAGCGCCTCCCAGTACCACCCCGGTGGAGCCCAGTCCCGGACATGGCCGATCTGGTCAAGCAGGTGTCGTCCTCCGCCGACTCGATGACGAGGATGCGGGATAGGCATCGTCCACGTCGAGGCGGGAAAAATTGCTTTAACTAAAAAATAGAAACAAGTTCTTACTAACTAGTTCTATTAATTCAACTAGTTCTTACTAAAAATAAACTTACTATAAATAAAAATATTCTAGTACCTAATTAGTACCTAATTCTTACTAACTAATTAGTACCTAGGAACTACTGCCCTAATTACCATCTAAGTAATTAACTAACTAGCACTAAAAATAGCCTAGGGTTCATACTAACTAGCACTAAATAGCTAGGGTTCATACTAAGCAGAGAAGAGGGATCGGAAGGGGAGAGAGGGATCGGAAGGGGAGAGTGCTTACAGAGGGCGGGGAGAGAGATGGGGTCGGGGGAGATGGCGGCACCGAGGCGCGGTGAGGCGGGGTCGGGGGAGACGGCGGCGAGGCGGGGTCGGGGGAGACGGCGGCGAGGCGGGGTCGGGGGAGACGGCGGCGAGGCAGGGTCGGGGGAGACGGTGGCGAGGCGGGGTCGGGAATTGGGGGAGGAAGCAGAGGAGAGGGAATCAGGCCGCGCGGGGGGTTAGGTGAAAATAGCTTTAACTGTAGCGTGGGAAGGAAAAACGCGCTGTTGCTAAAATCCGTAGTAGTAGCGCTGTTCGTAGAGGGGCGCTACTACTATACCTAGCACGCCGGGAATGGTGTGGCAATTATAGTAGTAGCGCTTTCTGTTCGGGCAGCGCTACTGCTAAGATGCTAACTGTAGCGCGGTTCTGCCAAACGCGCTACTGATAAGTAGCAGTAGCGCCTCATTTTAACAAGCGCTACTGGTAACATTCTGTGTATAAGGTTTTCCCTAGTAATGGGGATGCATAATTTTTTTCGCAAAACAAGGAGGCACTTCCTTCCGTGCGAAGATACAGCCGCTGGGTCCCAGCTATTAGGTGGAGGAAACATTTTTTTCAGCTTAATAAGGAGGAACTTTCCTTGCGTGCGACCATGGACCTCGTGGGTCCCAGCCGTCAAGCTCTCCACGTACAGTCCTCTTCCGATGACTCTCATTTGTCGACCACGCCGCACCGAACACAGCGAGGCGGTGGACGACGGCGAGGCCCCGGATGGGAACGACTCGGAGATGGGAAAACGCGGCAGTGGAGTCGCAGATTGAGAGGAGGAGAAGGGTTATAACTGGTTCTGTTGCAATTCATATCAAACTTAGGTTCACAGGACACGTTCATATTCATAGCCAACATTCACTATCAACAACTCAAAAGATTCATATATATACAAGCTCAGCATATCTATGCATCCAAATGATTGATAGATCACACGACAATATTCATACATAATTCACAAAAAGATTCAGATATACACATGTTCAGTATGTTTATGCATCCAAATGATTGAGATCACAGCCAATATGATCCATGGACGAACTTTAATTACCTAGGGTACAGACTGGTAAATGGTGTTCAATCAGAGGTACTTCTTGCTAAAATTAGTTCTTGTACGAGTAAACTTTCGAGTACATAAGAGGCAACACAGACAATCTGAACTTTGCTTGTAGGTTTATCCTCAAAAAGTGGCCTCATACCGATGGAGGTTTGAGCAACTTGGCCACTACTTTCATCCAACTAGTTTACTGGCTCATCTTGGTCCTGTATCTCGCCAAAATTCTACATTGCAGACGAGAAAGGAGGCGGTTGAGAAAATGAACGACCCAAATTTTTTGTGCAGTTCAACTGAAATGGAGCATCCTTGGCGTGCAGACTGATTAATTCCCAGATGAATATACGCATCAACCAACTTGTCTGGAATCTTTAGACTCCATGCCATATAGTTCGCTACCATATGTGCCGATAACCAAAAGGCACAAGTTGGGACCAAAGACTGGACTGCGTTTTTCTGGGGTATGTACCAAGCAATATTTTTGGCGTTCACTCTCCTAATACTTGGAGTTTCATAATTGGTTGACGCCGGTTGATACTCGAATGAATATAGGCACTTCTTGTCAACATCGATGCTTGTCTGAGTGAACTTTGGAGTATGTAGCAGGAGCATAAGTACCTGTCCATCTGATCATTTTGTGTAGTTCTACTGAAATCACCCGATGTAATGATTTGCCTGCGAGTTCAGGCTCCAATTTACTCCTTTATGAAATCGGCAAATAGTAGCACAATACCAAATTACCAATACATATGACAGGCACAATAATCAGGATAAAGACCAGTACCAACATGTGTGAGGTAGCATATCAATTACTATTTCCTTTGACTGGAAGCCGAGATAAGCCAAGCGACTGACAGCAAAGAAAGAAAGCAAGCGGAGATTAGCGACTGACAGGAAAGGACGGAAGCTGTCGAGGCAATGAAGCACCCAAAGTTTTTGTGCAGTTCCACCAAAATCGAGCATCCCTGTTGGCACATATATTGAGAGAGTGAGATTACTGTAATAGTGGGACTAGTTGATGAAACATACACTAACAAATAGAAGCACCCTCATTATCTTAATGGGTAAAGTTAGCAACATAGTAGTCTTGCTTAAAGAGAGGTATTAGTTTATTTAATCAGTGCCAATTAGCTCAACTCAACACTCGAAGCATTGCCGTTTATCATAGGTTGCAAAACTTAAAAGTGCAAAGATAAAGGAGTTTCTCATGACAGTAGAACGATACAAATAGAGATGACAACAAACTAATATGGATGAAGGCCTTAGGCCCGTACCAACCTGAGAAAAAAGCTTATTCATGTAGTCCCATAAGAGATGATAAAGCACTCACTGGAATCACACAATAGTATATATTTTTGTGCACTTCAAATGTATGGTTGAAATCACTCTTGTTTACCAGTGCTGAGATTATATCGAAAGATTATCAAGAACTTCCAGCATAGTTAAAGCACTGGCTGGGATACAGTTCATTGTATTGGCTTGTGTAGTTCCACTAAAATGTATGCTTGGCACAACATGATCTCTGTTTGCACAAGTAGGAACAAGGTGAAACCTTCATTAGCTTAGTGAGAAAGGATAGGAAGACATTAGCATATTACTCAAACAGTAGCATCAAATTCATGATGGACAATACGCAAAACATTGCCTCATTGAACCAATGGCAATAAATTGACATGCAAAACAATAGCACTATTATGTCATGACACTAATAATATTCCCTCCCCGCTCCACCACATGATTCACATCCATAGACAAACATTCACACGTACGTGATTCAGCATAGGGTCCTACTAAAGATTTGTTTAACTCCAACAGGAAAATTAGGCAGTAATAAATTAGTGGTACTTAAGTGCTCCTAATTAATTAAGTGAGACAGCAGAAGTGGAAGGGCTCCCTGGAGGATCGTCTCACATGTAAGGTAGTCGTTGCCGGAGCCCTTGAATAGCCTCGACTGAGGCCTCTGGCTTCAGCAAGATCGCCTTGGCACTGTTTATTCTTCTTCTTCTACCTCTTCATGCTATGTTTCTCTTTCTCCTCACCAGTTGGTGAAACCAAGTACATGATTGGCCTTCTAATTCAGAATTGGTTTTGTCAGTGAGGGAGTGCAAGTGTACTAGTAAAAAAACAGCATTATTTTCTCATGGCAGTCAGAAAATAGAGATGAACACATGCATTAAATATCATTCTTACCTAAAGGAAGGTTATGGCGCCAATATGGATGATGAGGATTGGAACACGGATCTCCCTTTGTGCAGTTCCACCAAAATGAACCAACTGTTCCATTTGACATTCTAGTTAAACAACACAAAGTCACTTCTTTTAAGAAGAGTTTTGTGCAGTGCACCAAAAGGTCACAACAGCAACTAGGTGAATTGGATATCCCTGTTTGCACAAAAAGGCACAGAGGAAACAGTCAGAGTCTCAAACAATTACATGCAAAAACATTTGGCTAAACTTGTCAGAGTCTCAAACAATTACAGGCAAAAACAGTGGCATGGCTTCATTTTTACCAGGGACACTATATTAAGAACAGCTAAGGCTGCGTTCGGTTCATAGGTTTTTGGTGCAGGATTTTCGTAGGAACACAATTCCTACCGTATTCTTTCCCTTCCAACCATTCGGAACACGGGAAAGGTGAATAGTGTTTCATAGGAAAGCTGGTCTGGCAGTACTGATTCCATCGGATTATAAACATCCACGCGCTGCTCATTTTTTGGGTGGATGCCCGAGGCAGGCGCTCGCTGCCATGCGTTAGACAGGTTGTTGTGCTGTGTTTACCGGAATAAAAAAGTCAACCTACATGTGGTACGTGAGATGAGGACAGGAGTAGTCACTGTGCAGCTGAATAAACAAATAGCATCTCATACTGCCAAGCATGCTACTCTAAAAAAACAAATGTGTACATTTCGTAGTCCATCCGAACACATTCTCTTGTGAGTTTCCTCCGGTTCGCTGTTCCATAGTTTTATACCTATATTCCTTTCCTATTCCTCTACTTTCATCAAGACTTATGTTTTCTGCCCCTTTATTCCGACCGGAGCCTAAATATTTGGTATAAGGGCATGGGACAGTGGGTGCACCAGCAGTACAGCACCATGTACGTAAACAGGGGCATAAAGTGGTGATTCATAGTTTGTTGCCCCGAGAAACAAACATACAAGAAACATACTATCTGGGTTGGTCCCATTTTTGTTCACTCTAGCCACCTACTCCTATGTGTGGATAGCAAATCTAGTCCTGGTCATACCACTGTGTACAGCGTTACCCCTATATTTCCCTTTTCTACCAAGAGACTAGTTGGATGACCAGTCTGTACTACTTTCATCCCCTTTCCTTCCTGTTTGTACCAAGTCCGATGTACATACTAAATTCCCCCACTCCCACTTTATTTCAATTACAAGTATTTTCGGACGGAGGGAGTACAAGATTCAACTCCATGAAGTAGCTTTACCTCTAACAATAGAAAAAAAAATAGGTGACATTGGACCATCCGATCGAGAGGGTCTGAGAGGTAGAAAATGATGCACATGCAGCGACGTAGCGAGCTGGGGAAGTAGAGCTAAGGCGGTTTCAAACGAAGATATACCTGAAGGTCGTCGGGATGTGGATAGGTGGGCGGCGGGAGGCTGAATCCGCCCACAGGCAACAACGAAGGGATCGGAGGACCTCCCGCGCCAGCGCTCGGCCAGAGATAACGGTGCGGCCGGCAGTGGGTCTCCTCCATCGCTATCGACAACGGCCTAAACACTGCCCCTCCTCCCCTTCACCGGCGGAGGGGGATACGTCCGGATCTGTAACCAGCGGTGAGGATAGAAAGCCAGTGTTTTTTGAAGGGAGAAAGACAGGGTTACTACCCCTATCTTGTTTAGATCTGGAGAGGATGAGAGTGTGTGAATAGAGCAGCCCTAGCAAGCAAGCGCGGAGGCTCCGGCCTATATATAAGTAGTGGGGTAGTTTTCCTTTTTCACTCCATCAAAACAATCGTTTAAAATTGTGTACTATACTACATGCCAGGTCGCGGTTTTTTTAGTTGTTGATTGTTTTTTGAGATAGCTACCCGCTTGTTCCAAGTGGTGTTACGGTGTGCCAGGTCGCACTTTATCATTCAAGTCTGGTAGTACTACAAGTCCCTCCATTAAATGAACAACCACCCCCTTGTAAAAATTGTGAACAAGCCCACGGCTAAAATTAGCGGAAACGTGGGTTGCCCCAACATGCATTATTATTTATATTTTCTACTCCCTCCGTTCCTAAATATAAGTCTTTTTTATTAGCCACACCTAAGACAAGAATTTTTTATTAGCAGTGAACCCCATATGTCATAGACACAAAAATTTTCGCAAGATTCCATTAGGCAAGCCAAAGTGTGTCTAACAATTTGAGCAACTCAGGTTTGGCAAGTGTGGCAAGTGTGGGAAAAATAATGTGGCAACATAAGACAAACATAGTCACAATCCAAACAGCCCCGTGATTTTTTTTGACATGCATGAAAATTTGGTTAGTTAAATTTATAGTCAAAATTTGGCAAGGTGCATCAAATCAACACATGCAAGTATCAAAAGGAAAGTCACGGCATGCATGCATGCGTTGTACTCCCTCCGTTTCCAAATATAAGTCTTTTAGAGATTGCAACAAGTGACTACTCCCTCCGTTCCTAAATGTAAGTCTTTTTAGGGATTCCACTACAAACTACATACGGATGTATATAGACATATTTTAGAGTGTAGATTCACTCATTTTGTTTCGTATGTAGGAGTAGTTCATAGTGAAATCTCTAAAAAGACTTATATTTTGGAACGGAGGGAGTACATACGAAGCAGAATATGTCTACTCCTACATACAAAGTAGCCCATTTGAAATGTGTAAAAAGAGTTTTATCGAATGCAGTGCTTTGATGTGTCGCGTCAACTCGTACAAGCCCGAAAAATTTGATTACTACGACGCCCTCTCCCTCGCGGACTGAGCTCCGGTGCCTTAACTGCACCTACCTTTGGCTGCATGAGAGGTGGGCCAACCACCTCTTGGGCCCACCTTTCATGGACGCAAAGGCAGGAGCAGTAAGTAGAAGCTTTCGCTACACGCTATCCCTCCCGCATGAGGTGGACGGACATGCAGCAGTGGATTCAATACTGTAGAAGTAGGAGTAACATCATTGTTCGTATTCTCGAAGAGGCGAAGAGCCAAGTGCAAACCGAACGTGGCAGTTGCGAACGCTCGCGTGGTGCGGTTCCTTGGAGTACTAGCCAGGCTCTTGCATGAGACAAAATTGCTATTGTTTAACAATTAAACTCCATTATCCATTGGTTGATACTCATTCTGCATAGGTCCACAAGCTTAGCACCGTTTCCTCCTGGGGTCACCAATGTTTATTTGCTAATTAATAGCATTCAATGCAATGAACTAGCCATTGCAAGTCATTAAAAGCATGCACACCTCTCATCTCTTATTGGTTGATACGTATGTCAAGAAACAAGAAACAAGGTAGAAGTTAATGCACCACGCTGAAGTGTTTTGGGACTATTTGGTTTTCGTAAGATGACTTACACACCTAGACGGAGGGAGTAGTATAGACCTGTAAACCGGAAAGGAGTATTTTCCTTTCTAGAGATTTCAACAAGTGACTAGACTTCGGCTAAAAAAAACAAGTGACTAGACTACACCGTGTGCAGTACCCCCTCCCCTCCGGTTTATTGGGCTCAAATCTCGAATCTCATGAACCAAGGCATTTTGCGATTGGAGGAATGTATCTCGTACTTTACAAAACTACCCTAATTAAACTCATGCATTAATTACGTAGTTCTCTCGTCTTCCTCTCTGCCTTGGTCGCGGTGCACAATATTGAGCAGTCCTATATGACTATCCGCTCTATCTACATGCGGGACATTTCAAAGCATCCGGGCCCGTGTGCCATCCACCTAATCACAACAAGGTGCTACAGTCGAGACTCACCTATCACCCCGGTGTGGCCGTCATGACCCGTCATATCACAAAACCCACACCTTTACCAACAGTGGTAAGGTGGCCTCCAAGTTGGACTGGACGAAGCAACCATCATTTCATTGGAACGCTCGTTCAAGCCCTTTCTTCCCTTTATTGAAGAAAACCTCACTCCAGGCTACTCACTTCTGCCATTTTTCTTCTCTACCGACGAAGGAAAGGTGGGCGAATCAGTTATGCTGCTATATTTTCATTCCAATAATCTTCTTTTTGTGAAGCACCAACCGATTCTCACATCCTATTCTTTTCCCGTTTTCATTGCGATTGTGGTTTCCTTTCGATTGCTTTTTGTTTCTCAGTTCATTGATGGATCCTGGAGCACTAGGCAAAGAGTTGCCGGCGGACAACCCACTAGAGACAGTGATCTCCAGGAAGCGAGCACCGACCAACGAGTTGACCATGTTGGCGGGCCAACCCATGGAGACGAAGTACTCGAAGAAACAAGCACTGGCCAAAGAGTTGAGGACTTTGGCGGACGAACTCCTCAAAGAAAGTTGGAAGAACAGCAAGGGCCCCAACGTGCCTACCCCAGGAGCTCTGATTGCCACCTATGTGAGGCTCAAGACCGAGTTTGAGGAGATAGTCACCGTTGAGAAGCAGTATTCCCCTGGCAAGGTGATGGCCCCCATCGAGGACGAGGAGATGGCCCCGGAAGGATGAGATCCCCCGATGAGCTGCACAAGGTAAAAAATAATGGCTTATTACCATAGTTGTGGTTTTTGATTATTTGCAATGTGCTTTCTTTTTGATTATTTGCAATGTGCTTGCTGATATGTTAGTGTTGTGCAGGTGCCGGTGGTTGTCCTTGATGATTCCGATGTCGTGGCCCGTCCTGTTGGCATCGCCCCGGAGATCGATTCCGATGCCGCTGTCCATCCTGTGGACATCGCCCCAGAGATCGATTCCGACGTCGCGGTCAGTCCTGTGGACATCGCCCCAGAAATCGATTCCCATGCCGATGTCCGTGCTGTGGTCATTGCCCGAGAGATTGATGACAAGAAATAGTTGGTCACGCTAATCCTTCAGGGTAGTTTGCATTGCCCTGTGTTTAATTACCAGAACGATGCGTGTTATCAAACCATCTTAGGACTAGTGCACTGTCTTGTGTGGGTGGATCTTGCTACTTTTTTTTGATAGTGAATCATGCGATGAATCATGCGAACCCTCTCCGAGTTATGGAAACAGATGTATCCTCACCAGCTTTTGATGTAATATATGGCATGCTTAGATGTAAGTTTGAACTGTTTATCATATCAGTAGGGCTTGTTTGATGATTCTTGGTGTTAGTAGGCTAGCTACTGTGCGAGCTATAGTACTTGCAAAACACTCACCGAAGAAAAACGTTGGGGCTGATGAGCTCGTGGTACCCTGATACTTATCCCTTGTCGATCGGCCAATAGCCCTAGCTCCTAAAATTGTAGGCTTAGCGACCAATCAGACAATAGCCGACATACATTCAGGCCTCATTTGGTTCATAGGGTAGGAAAATCGTAGCAAAAGTACAGAGAACGTGCAACACAAAATCATAGCAGTGCACAGACGTACTCCCTCCGTTCCAAAATAGATGACCTAGGTGGCTAGTTTGGCCTAGTGGGTTTCAGTGATATGACATGGTACAGTGCCGTCCAGTCTTTGCGTGTGGTAGTAGTATTGCGGGTACAGTAAGTTTTCTTGAAGAAGCGGAATTCAACGAAGTCATGATGGTTCCTTCGTCCAAACAACTTACGGTGGGAAAGGTTGGGCCTGCGATATGACCGGGGTAGACCAAGATAATTTTGTGCATGGCAGGTGGACGAGGATGGTCGACGTCCCACACGTCGGCGAATGAAATTATTCTTTCCGATATAGAGGACGAGCAACGAGTATTCATTGTTTATTTTTGATGAAAGTTATTGTCTCCACTGTTACTCCTTGACTTTGTCAATGCCTCTCTCTCCTCCACATAAGCGGGGACTACTTGCTATGCATGCAGCGGGCAGCTGGCGTCTTGAGGGGCCAGGGCGGTGAGAGCAGGCTTCGGAAGCGGTCCGGACTCCAGCATGGCCCACCTCACATTATCACCATATATTTCTTGGAGTCCGTGCGCGGCGGGCGGGCGATCTCTTCTCCCTCCCCTGTTTCTCTCTTCTCAGCCGACGCCCGCCGAGCGATTAGATTTCAGCTATCGACAGTTTATTCAATTACGGTCCCACATGTCAGTGAAATTGCAAGACAACGCGTGTCCCCTTTGGTGAGCGGCGTGCGAGCTGGACTGTCGGGGTTGCGACGCGTACGAGTCGTAAGTGTGCCGCCTTTTCCTTTAGAACTTGCGAAGCATAACATGTTCGCGCGATCGATCAATAGAAATCCAGAACAAAATGACGAGGGCGGTGCTTTCCCACTCGTTAGGCGGGCTAGTTCGAGTGATATGACGTGCTACAGTGCCGTCCACTTGCTCCATTTTTATGTAAGCAAGAGTTTACACTCGTACGCGGGAGGAGTGCAAAACACCGCGGATCTGATTTTGATCGAGGGATAACTGTTCCCTGCCAAATAATGGAAGATTGTTAGCGATTATAGCATGATAGTTAGGGCATCTCTAGCGCTGGCCCACAAATTTACACCGGCATCTGTCCGAGGACACTGATGGATGCCATCCGATGCTGCCCGCATACCTTTCGACAACTATATGAACTAACCGGACAAAATTCGTGCAAACAAAGCAAATTTCAAATTAACCGGATGAAATTAACCGAATGAAATTCATTACATTTCGAAAACTTTTCCTACAAACTGACGAAATTCATTACATATTTCGCCTTTGACTCCTCCAAGAAAGCCGGCCATGAACCCGAGAAAGCCGGCCATTGCCTTTGCCTCCTCCTCATCCGCCTCGATAACCTCCTCCTCCGGCCGAAGCACAAGGTTTTGAAGATTTCTGCCTCCATGTTGCCGTCAAGCGGCTAATCAGCCACCGATGTTTACCCCACCAAGCTTGGCGTCGACTGAGTGGAGTAGCGGTGGCCTTCCCGGGACCAGAGCGGCAGCGACCTGCCGTGTACTATTCTTCCTCCCTGTCGGCTGCGCCCGCGCACGCGCGCCGGCTTCGTGGTTGTGACGGCGGAGGGCGGCCCGGGGGGTGCCGGCGATCTCCTTCATTTGCTCCTGCGATAGTACATCGAAGAGAGCTTTGGAGCGCGCCCGGAGCGGAGCCGCCGATGTCCCTCATCTTCTCCTGCGACAGTACGTCCAAGAGAGCATCGGAGCGCCACGAGGCCATGGTTGAAGTGGTGCCGACAGAAGGAAGGGGCCGGAGGAGAATAAGTGTGGGTCTTTGGCTATGGCTGGGAGCTGGGGCTCCAGTTAATATAGCGGGTGAATGGCAATGAGCCGCGGCAGACGGATGGACAACTAGCGCCGGAGTAGGTTCGTCGGGCGTGAATGCAGACGTTGCTTCAGTGACTTAACTTCAGATGCATTTGGGTGTCTGACATGTGGGCCCAACGGGCGTCTAGACCGCATGTCAGTGACACACCAATTGCACCTACAGTTAAGTCCAGTGAATGCGGCATTGACATTCTGGAGAGACAGTGACCGTTTCAGGTGCATGCGTACTATTTGACTGGTCAACCATACAAATACAGAGCTATACGCTGAGGCAGCGACCATATAATCACCATATCTCGTATACAATGATCAAAGTGAGCTATCAAGACAAGTTCGATGACCGCCAATGCATTTTACTAGGTAATAAATGACCAGGATTGAAGGGGAATCCTAATTTGCTTCGTCTTCTGTCCTTGAGCTCTTGACAAACCAATGCACTATACGGTTATCCGGCTACTCCACCCCAGAGCTCTCACCAAGCGTCGTTCATGCCACCGCGCCGCACACTAACCGGTAAGGCAGCGATGGCATCCCGTCGCGCCGAGTTCCTCGCCACCCATGAACGCACACAAAATGGTAGGGAAGCAATGGCATCCCGCCGTGCCGAGTTCATCGCTGCTCGCGACCTCACAACTATGTGGGACGAATTTGAAGATGCCAAGGCCAAATGGGCGGTAGAGCAAGAGGTGGCCAAAGCCGCATAGAGGGAGCGGAAAAGTCAGAAAGCACTCAAGAAAAGAGAGGACCACCGCTGCAAGAAAGAAAAGGACGCACGCGCTGCTGCGGAGAGGTCGGCGGAGATCCAAGCACGGTGGGGCGTCGCCGACAAAGCCGGGAATGAGAACGACGGCATCTGGCCAGCATGTGAGAAGTAGTAGTACTAGTAGTTAGTGTGTGTGTTTGTGTCTGAGTACGAGCATGTACCAGTACTACTAGTTACTACTGTAGTTTTTAGAGCAAATTACCAGTACATTAGCCTAGACTAGGTGGAAAAATTCCTATCCTATGCATCAAATGGCATTTCTTTCTCTATAAGAATTGAAATGCATGTCATCTCACTTCCTATGATTTTCATATTCCTATCCTATGAACGAAAGGAGGCCTCTGTTGGAGTAAATACTATAGCTAGCAGTACTGCTGGTACAGTAGTTTTCTTCAAGAAGCGGAATTCAACGAAGTCGTGATGGTTCCTTCGTCCGAGCAACTTCAAAGTGGGAAGTGGGCCTGCGATTTGATGACTCATTAGTCATTGTTACTGCGGTGCAACGACCTGGGTGACTCTCCCTTGGAGTTCTGCGTGCATGGCAAGTGGTCCAGGATGGTCGACGTCCCACATGTTGGCGAACGGAAGTATTCTTTCCGATATCAAGGAGCAAGGAAACCGCATGGTATAGTATCACTGCTGATTGGTTCGCAAAAAAATAGTATCACTGCCGATTTATAATTATTTTTTATTTCTGATGAATGCTAGCGTTTCAACTCTTACAACGAAGGGTGCCAAACACGACACGTGCTGGATGTCCCACGCGTCAGTGAAAGGAGTGGGACTTGAACAGCATGGTAGAGCCCAGCGTAAAAAACAGTGTGGTAGAGCGTCTCCACTTCTTCCACTTCTGGGTCGAAGAACACATGTAGTAGTACTTAGCTGTATGAACGATACAAAGTGCGGCCTGGAGAGAAAGACACGTCTAGTTGGAAGGTCTCGGGGCATACACGTAAACAAATATAAAAGTTAATACGTGCCTCCAACTAATATAGTAGTAGTAGAGTACTTAGACACGTACTCCATAACATTACCATGCATTGCACGTACAACATTTAGTGGTAGTACGTAGTAAGAGACAAATGCCGCCCAAGAGTTCCCTTCTCGACCTACTTTTGGGTGTTTGGTAGAGTGTATGGAGGGTGCATGAGTCCACACTAGTTTAGCACAAATACACTAGAAGCATGCATGAAGAGAGCATGCATGAAGAGGGGTGTTGAGTTGAGCATGCATGAAGAGGGAACAACTATGCTGAGACGAGAACGCAACCAAACACACCCTGTATGCCACGCATGTTCATACCATTTGTGCCTTTCTACTTCACTTACTGCGCTACATTAATCAGGTTCGTACGTCCACTCCTGGGTACATGTCCGTCTCGTAGTTCCAGTGCCACGTGTTCTTCATATAGATGGAACGATCGTTGCATAACACGTGCGCCTTGATGCTAGATGTCTCGCGTGTTGGCAAAAGGATGAACAAAGCTCACGTAAAAAAAATAGAGTGGAAGAACATAGATTCCAGACGACCGAGAAGGAGCAAGGAACCTCGTGGTGGAGCGTTTGCACTCATAATATTTAATATTATTCAGCGATATAAAATTAATCAATCATCTCCACAGTGGACTGGAAGAGTACGAAACACGGCAGCCCAGTGTAGTTACATCATACACTAGTACATGGCTAACCCACGCTATCACCATATTTCTTGGCTTCCGTGCGACACCTATCTCTAGTAATCCAGCAGCTTGTATCGCTTCTCCCTCCTCGTCTCTATCAAAGTGCGGCGGGCTGGCGTTTCTGCCATCTATTGAGGTCGGTTAACTATCACATGTTAGCGACATGCCAAGAGCATTCTAAAAAAAATTCCTTTCACGTTTCGTTTTCAAAAAGAAAAAAATCCTTTCACGTACGAATTTTCTTGTATGCTTTGAGCAACTTGCATGTCCTATACTGCTCCTATTTGATACTCTAACTTAGCTAGAGGTTAGACTAACTCATAACTAACCCTGAACTAACTGTAGCCAAAGAGGTGTTTGGGTGACAGGGTTAGATTGACAATAAATGCACTTCATGGAGAGATAAAAGTGATTTTTCAGTGGTCCCAATGAGAACTATCTCCAGTTAGCACCTCTTGGGTGGGATAGTTTTTTTGGTGGGTTCGGTGCAACTTGCTCCAATTTAAACCCTCATGCTTGGATACTTTAGGGCTATTTGAGCCCCAACTAGCTCAAACTAACTATAACCCATGGATCCAAACAGGGCCTATGGCCAGTCTCGACGCGGAGCAGTCGCGTGCACCGGGAAGCGGCGCTCTCTCGGCCGTCATGCCACTTCAAAGCCGGCGCCAGTGAGAGGTCGCCTCCGCTCTGGCCAGGCATTAATGCGGCACTGACGCTCCAGGCGACGCTGACCGTTTCACACGGGAAGTGCGCGCTGGCAAGGGAGTATAGGTTTTGAACCGTTTCAGGTGTAGTAGTAATGGTAGTTTGCAAAACTACTCAATTATTGCACTGAGTTTCCTAAGAAATTGTGGTAAAAAATGTTACTCCACGGCCCGCTTCCCTTCTCCTTCCTGCTCGGGATTTACGTGTCCATGTTAACGTTGTTGTGTCAAAAAAGTGTCACTTCCTGCTCGTGATTTGCGTTATATAATTACAAGCAAGATTCTCATGCATTGCACGGAACATCAATATGCATTTTTTTACAAAACACCTGTTGTGATTGACCCATGCAGGAGTAATCCCATGTGTAAAAACTAATGATATCTTGAGAATTTTATCGGAAAACTGGTATCTCGAGAATGTCATCAAAAAATGAAAGATGAGAGATAAGGCGAGGAGGAGTGGAGCGTGGTGGTGACTGGTGGTCGGAATGGGCAGAGGCATGGGGATGGACGGCGCCAACAGGCGGCAGCGGCCACCATGCATGCTAGATTGTTCCAGAGACTTATTTCTTTTTTAATTGCTGAGCAATGAGGTTGCGGAGATAATGATGTGGAGAGAAGTGCGGGTATCTTTTGTAAAATTATCATAGTTTGCTTCCTATCCGTCAGATATAGATCATACGGTCTGTATTACAAGATGGCAGGCACACCATCATCGCCAACTCGTTTTTTATAAGGGTATACAGATGATAAGTTTGTTGACTACTAAAGTAAAGTGGAATCTGTCCATGTTATGCAAGTAAATAAAGGTGATTGTTTATCATACGGGTAAGGTTGGATGAAGGGTGGTAGGAACAAATGTTCCGCCTAGAGCATGTGTGTGTGAGATGGAGTCTTAGTGTGTGGTGTGTGTGTGTGTGTGTGAGAGAGAGAGAGAGAGAGAGAGAGTGAGTGAGAGAGAGAGAGAGAGGAGAGAGAGAGATGGAGTCTTAGTTTGTGTGTGTGTGTGTGTGTGTGTGTGAGAGAGAGAGAGAGAGAGAGATGGAGTCTAAGTGTGTGTGGGGGGTGCATGTGTGTGTGTGTTTGTGTGTGTGTCGTGGATTTGTCACGGCAGATGTCCTAATGAAAGGACTTAGTCGTGGAGCCATCGCTACGGGTTTACTTGAAGGGGTTAAAACGGACACAAAGACACGAGGGTTTATACTAGTTCGGCCCCTTCGATGAAGGTAAAAGCCTACGTCTAGTTGTGACGGAATTGATGTGATCTCGATGGCTAGGGAGCAAACAAGCTTCGCCTAGGCTCGAGTTGTGGTTGTCTGTCTTGAACCGCCGCCGGGTCGTCCCCTTATATACATGGGTGACGCCCCGTCGGTCCATAGAGTCCCAACCGGTTCATACTCGTATCCCGGTTGGTATCTCTCTATTCCTAACTTACAATACAAGTTATACATCAGGCCGGTTTACGGCTACAGGTTCTAAACCGACTACAGGCCTTGGGCCTTCATCTGCTTATACCACTAATGAAGTTAACCTGGCCCAAGTAGGCCGGTTTACGCCTAGTGGTAATATCCCCAACATTAGGCCCCAGATTGATTTGAACTGGTTCATGTCAATCCTTCACAAAATCTTGTGTCTTGGACATCTTCTGGTAATTGGTAAACCGCCATGTCGTCATCATTTTTGGTTGCTGTAAACCGGTATGACGTCATCATGAAACTTGTCATTTATAACGCCTTTTTTTTAACAATAGCTCCTGGATCCGCGCACTTGACCTAGCTCTGCTGCCTTATAAATAAGACCGAAGGGTCATTTCTTTCCTTTCCCTTCATCCCTTCTTCTTCGTCTTCCTCGCGTCGCTGGCCTTGGAGCTCTGCCACCGCCGTCGACCTCTGCCTCGTCTTGGGCCGCTGCATCGACCAGAACGTACCAGAGCATTGCGGCATCTTTCCGCATCTTCTCCATTCCCGGTAAGCTTTCTCCTCTTTTTGACCTAGATCTGTTCTTAGGGTTCCATGTCCGTGCTGTGTTCATCGCATGCTCATACCTGTTCTCTGACCTTGAATGAATCTGTGATCGCCTGCTATGTTTAGTAGTAATCTCTAAGCATCCGCCTGTAGTTTCTCATCTAAGTCCATAGATCTCCCGCACATACCCGCTCAATGGTTCACTTCTGTTTCTGCCTTAATCTTCGGAATATTTTCTGTTTTTGTGAGCTCGCTGTAGATCCGCGGCTGTAATAAGATCTTGTGAAACTTGTTTCTGCATACCTAGTTATCCATAGCTTCAATTGCTTCCGATGCTTAGGTCAGGCGGTTTAACTTACCATAGAAAAAAGTTACTAAACCGGTATATACCATTAGTCCCCTGGTTGAACCGCCAGAATCCATATGATGCCATATTGTAGAAGACCGGTTTATAGGTACTGCCTCCGGTTTATCGTAGTTAAGATCAACACCTTCTTTTATCCAGCGTGTTCTTGAACCAGATCACCTATTTCTTGTAGATCTCGCCATGGCCAAACAAGTGTATGAATGCAATTGGGTTCCCTCTCGCGTCACAGAATCACAGTTGGATGATCTAGTCCTGATCGGCGCTTTAGACAGTAAAGATACGATCCACTGGAGGGTTCCTGGAGATGAATGTCCTCCCACACCCCAGGAAGGAGAGGTTGTGGTCTTCGCAGATCACTTGGCCTGGGGCTTCAAACCGCCCGGTTCTAAGTTTTACCGGGATGTGTTAGCCAACTTTCAGCTCCGTCCATAGGATATTGGCCCCAATTCTGTCACCAATCTATGTCACTTTCAAGTACTTTCTGAGGTATACCTTCAAGAGGAGCCTTCAGTCGAGCTGTTTAGAGACCTCTTTCATCTGAACCGTCGCACTGAATTCACCGACGGTCCCAATACTGAATTGGGCGGTAGGGCCATTCAGAAGAGGAAAGAAATCACTTATCCCCATGTCAAACTCCATACTCACCCCAAGGAGTGGAATGCAACTTGGTTTTATTGCAAGGATACCTCCCCTGAGAATGAAAATCCCTTGCCTGGCTTCCGTCCGGAACGGCTCAGCAACACTCACCCTTTTCCACAAAGACTAAACGCCAAGGAGAGAATTAAATATGCTCCACAACTGTCCAAGCTCCGAGCCTTTATGGCCAACGGTTTAACAGGAATAGACCTTGCACGCTGTTGGATATCATGGAGCATACTGCCTCTGAGCCGGCGCCCCGGTTTGATGTGCAAGTATACTGGTAGCGTCGATGACCTACTCCGACACATTAAAATCCAACTCTCCGACGATGAAGTCACAGATTCTGTAAAGAAGATGTTGAATGAACAGGAGCACCTCTGTGCTCAAACCGGTCTGCTTCCTTACTGCACTACCAACAAACCGCCAGCGGTAAGTTTTTACTTGCTCTATTGTTAAACTTGTTACTGCTTTATCTATCTGACATTTAATTACTACTGATCCAGGGTGATAATCCGTTTTGGAGCAAGAAGCCTCCACAAGATAAAACGGAGAAGGCAGGGCGGTCCACCCGGCCCAAAACCAAAGTTGTCAAGAAACCAGCTCACAAGAGAAAAACCACCGCTTCATCTGATCCAGCTATTGATGATGATGTGGGTAATCCGGACCTTGAGGTAGAACTTGATTCACTTGGCTTACTTTTTACACGCCTTATTGATGATGATGCTTGTCAGGACGACGCCGAAGCCAGCAATGCGGAATTTGCTGAGGTAATTATTCTCTCTTCCGATTCAGAAATCTTGCCTTTGCCAAAATTTCGCCAAGCAAACCAGAAAGTTAAATTTTCTCATCCTCTTGCTTATTTGGATCCCAAATTTCTTATGAAGACTCAGCAACATGAAGCTCGCCGCACAACCCGGCATAGTGGCCAGGTAGTTACCTCCGCCGGTTTACCAAACAGTCCGGTTCGAAAACGCCGCTCCGAGGTCTTCGACCTTTTTATTGATTTAAATCCTAAAGCGGGTTTCTTCCGTCAACCTCTTAGTCCATCCGACTCCGATTATCAGGTTACTTCTCATTCATCTTCTGGTGAATCGTCGGCCACTCAGCTGCCACCATTGAAGATAGTTGTTGGGTAAGCTAAACTGAACATATACTTCCAGTATACTGTGTCATGGCTTATGTTTTTTCTTGACTCTTTGTTTTTCTTTCAGGGCCAAACCGAAACCAAGCAAGAAAGCCCGCTTGGATAAAGCGGCTGAAGAAGATGTAGCCCCAGAACATGACAGAGCGCCAGATCTTGAAGAGTTTGATCCTGAAGATATTCCCAATGATCCACCTTTGCAAGATGATGCTATTCCCGAAGAGAGGCCTGTTAACACTTTAGTTTCTGCCAATCCGCCTACCAGCTCCGCCCGGATTGATAAATCCCACAGTCCTGCTGACAAACCGACCGCACCACCACAAACCGGCGAGTCAAAAGATGATGATGTTGTGATTACCGGTGTAGGCCGCTTCGAACCCGGGAATCCTGCTACCTTAACCAAGCATACCGTAAAGGAGGATTTTTCCGCTCTGAACAAAGGAAAATGGGATGTTGAACTGGAGACATATGCTTCTCTGGGTGCCCAAGATCTTCATTCCGGCTATTTAAACCGGCTTTATACTAGCCGTGACTGTGAAGCTGGTCTGGTGAAGATGATGAGGGATAAATTTGAGGTAACTTACTTCTTTACTTTCTGCCATTGTATCAATCCTCCTAGCCCCCAAGGGTCGGTTTGTAATCTTTGCCAAACCGGGACTTGAATACAATCCTCAACACTTTGAAATCCATCAATATAGCCCCCAAGGGCCGGTTTAACTTAGCATAAGTAAACCGGGGCTCCAATAGAAAACTGCTCTTAGACATAATTTGATCAAATAGCCATTAGCCCCCAAGTGCCAAGTTGAATACTTGTATTGAGCTTGGGACTTTGCAATCTAGTAATATATAAAAATTGAAGGTGCATTAGCCCCCAAGTATCTGGCGTATAACTTTGTTATGTGGTTGATACTTCAATTTCTTGGACAGCTTGTGTAAAGCTAAACGCTGTCTGTATGCAGGCTGAGGTGAGAATCAAGGAGGACCGGATTGCCGATTTGCAGGAGGCCTTGAAAACCCAACAGGCTGAAACAGACAAGGCAAAGGAAGAATTAACCAGCACCTTGAGCATCGCTGAACATCTGAAGGAGGGCTTCAAGAAAGAGCGGGCTGATTGGGCCACTGAGAAGGCCGCTTTAACCAAAAGAGCGGAAAATGCTGAAGCTGCCCTTAAACCGGTGGTGGATGAACTTACGGCCGTAAAGCGACAAATACACTCCATGACCGCTGCAATCTTTGGTAAGCTCCTTTTAACTTTTGTGATAATTTGAACCTGCTGTAATGTAAATCCAGTTTGAGACCGTCCCTATATTGTTGTAGGCACACCCATCAGGCACTTAGGAAATGATGTGCGGAAGAAACTGAAGGCTGCCTACACCTTAGTGGAACAATTATATACCGGAGCCCAGCGGATCATCACCACAGCCTCTCATAACAACCCGGCACCCTCTTTAATCCAGGACACTCTTAACAGGTTGTCGATGCTTCCTGCCCGGATTGACGAGCTGAAAAAATCCGCTGCTCGAACCGGAGCTATTAACGCCTTGATCCGTGCAAAGGCATGGGTGCCAGATTTTGACCCTGTGGAAGCAGCTCAAGGCTATCCCAGCGTGAAGGAAGATGGCTCTGAATTTAACGAAGATGATCTGAGGGTAATAAACCGTGCAGTGCGGCCTCTGGCTTGTCAATTAGCTGAAGAGGCAGACTTGACACATTATCAAGCGCAATACAATAATCAGAACAAGCGAGTGCCTGCCCCAACTCTTGAAGCAGAGAATCTGATTCCTCCAATCCGTAAGCATACTTACGCTCCTGATATTGAACCGTCTTCCCTGATCCATGAAGAGGCTGTTTTCCAAGCTTTAATGGGCATCGACTGGACCACTGTTGATTTCCAGCCAATGGGTAGAGACGAGGAAGCTGAAGCGGCGGATGATGAAGAGCAGGCTTAAACCGGAAGCCGGTTTGGATAGCTGCCTTTGGCATCTTTCCAAAAGAACAATGATCTTATTTGGGCACCGTGTTGCCTTGTAATAGGATAGTTAATGCTTTTGCCTTGAATATGCCTTCGTGCATAAGTACTGAAGCTTTTGTTCGAAAAACTTCAATTCATATTTCCTGCAATCAGAAAAATTTGAACTTCGGTGGCGGTTATACCGCCAGCCGGTTTATGATCTTGATATGTGTATCAGTAATGTAACAAATAGGTGATACAAAATACCTGCCATGTCTTGGCATGAAGCTGGCTTAGCCAAGCTTGAAGCGGAGGTTTTATAAACCATTACCATCAATAAGGGGGGGGGGGGGGGGAGAAAACAGCTCCTGTATGAACCGTATTGAATCAATACAAGCCCCCTTGTTACTCCATGATGTTAACAGGAAAAGGTAAACCGGGCATACTTCTCCGGATTAAAGGGGAATCAAACCCGTCGGCTGAACCGGAAAAAAGGTGTTTGTTGACATAAAAGAAATCCAACAAAAACAAAGAACAAACAAGCCATGAAAATAACATGGAAGCAAAGGCAATGATAAAAACCGTTTGCAAAAATATGCTATACTGAGCTGATCAGATGGTGTTACCATGGTCGGACAGGACCAAGCCCCCAATAGGAGTGACAATGATTCAAGTCGGCCAGGTCCCCAAATGATTCGTGGCATATATGCCAAATCAAGAGGCGTGGCAATGGTTCGGGTTCGACCAAGCCCCCAAGTGATTTCGTGGCCTTAGGCCGATCAAGAGGCGTGACTGGTTCAGACTTGACCATGTCCCCAAGTGATCTGGTGGCTGTCGCCTATCAAGAGGTGTCGCGTTGGTTCGGACACGACCAAGGCCCCAAGTGATATATAAAAAGCAAATGTCAAGGGGTAAACCGGAGGCCGCTTTAAAAACAGAACCACTCCATGTAACCACGCATGATAAGAAAGACAGAGACCCCGCTTTAGCTGAGGCTCCGGTTTTATTATATCAAAGATAATATATACACTGTCATGATATGTACATAGATAGAGCCGATGGCTCAAGTGTAGTAAGGCCGAAGATGAGCTATGTTCCACGGCATGTTGGTCTCCTCCTCTGATGTGCGTGAGTCTTGATGCTCTCGAATATCAATCAGATAGTACGACCCATTGTGCAGATTCTTGCTGACCACGAAAGGTCCCTCCCAAGGTGGGGATAACTTGTGCATATCTGTCTGGTCTTGGATGAGTCGAAGCACCAAATCTCCTTCTTGAAAAGTTCTGGTTCTAACCCGATGACTGTGATAGCAACGAAGATCTTGTTGGTAAATTGCCGAACGGGCAGCCGCTATATCACGCTCCTCGTCCAATAGGTCCAAAGCGTCTTGCCGTGCTGTCTCATTGTCCGCTTCAACATAAGCTGCCACACGAGGCGAATCGTGCCGGATATCACTAGGGAGAACTGCCTCTGCTCCCTAGACCATAAAAAATGGTGTGTATCCTGTGGATCGGTTTGGCATAGTATTGATACTCCATAGCACAGATGGTAGCTCTTCAACCCAACACCCTGGTGTCCTTTGCAATGGGACCATAAGCTGGGGTTTGATGCCTCACAAGATCTCTTGATTAGCTCGTTCTGCCTGTCCATTGGACTGAGGGTGTGCTACTGACGACACGTCAAGTCGGATGTGCTCACGTTCACAGAACTCCTTCATAGCACCCTTGGATAAATTGGTACCATTGTCAGTAATGATACTGTATGGAAAGACAAACCGGAAAATCACCTTTTTGATGAACTGTACTGCTGTTGCTGCATCACACTTGCTGACAGGCTCTGCTTCAACCCACTTGGTAAATTTGTCAACTGCCACCAAAAGGTGGGTTTTCTTATCCTTGGATCTTTTAAAAGGTCCGACCATATCCAGCCCCCAAGTTGCAAATGGCCACGTTATTGGAATCATCCTCAATTCTTGAGCCGGCACATGAGCACGCCCTGAAAACTTCTGACATCCATCACACCGTTTAACCAAGTCCTCCGCATCAGCATGCGCTGTCAACCAGTAAAACCCGTGACGAAACGCCTTTGCCACCAGAGACTTTGAACCGGCGTGGTGTCCACAATCCCCTTCATGGATTTCTCTTAAGATTTCACAGCCTTCCTCAGGAGAAACACAACGTTGAAACGCCCCTGATACACTGCAATGATGCAATTCACCATTGAGAATCGTCATAGACTTGGATCGCTGGACTATCTGCCTGGCTAGAATCTCATCCTCTGGTAACTCCCCCCGGTTCATGTACATAAGATAAGGAACCGTCCAATCCGGAATAGCATGCAGTGCTGCCACCAATTGAACCTCCGGATTAGGAATAGCCAAGTCCGCTTCACCTGGGAGCTGGACTGACGGGTTGTGCAACACGTCCAGAAAGACATTAGGCGGGACCGGTTTGCGCTGAGAACCCAACCGGCTTAAAGCGTCCGTCGCTTCATTCTTCCGACGGTCCACATGGTCCACTTGATAACCCTTCAAGCAACCCGCAATATTATCCACTTCCCGACGATATGCAGCCATGAGCGGGTCCTTAGAATCCCAAGTGCCAGACACTTGTTGAGACACAAGGTCCGAGTCACCGAAGCACTTAACCCGGCTTAAATTCATCTCTTTAGCCATCCGGAGACCGTGGAGCAAGGCTTCGTACTCAGCTGCATTATTAGTACAAGGGAACATTAAGCGGAGAACATAACAAAACTTATCACCTCGTGGGGAAGTTAATACGACTCCAGCCCCCGAGCCTTCCAGTTGCCTGGATCCATCAAAATGAATAGTCCAATATGTGTGATCCGGCTTCTCCTCTGGTGCCTGTAACTCCGTCCAGTCATTGATGAAATCAACAAGTGCTTGAGACTTCACGGCCGTCCGAGGTACATACTTCAGTCCGTGTGGCCCAAGCTCTATAGCCCACTTGGCAATCCGGCCAGTCGCCTCCCGGTTCTGTATGATATCACCCAAGGGAGCTGAACTGACCACTGTGATGGGGTGCCCTTGAAAATATTGCTTCAACTTCCGACTGGCCATGAAAACACCATAGACCAGCTTCTGCCAATGCGGATACCTTTGCTTGGATTCAATAAGCACCTCACTAATATAATAAACCGGCCGTTGAACCGGATATTCCTTGCCTGCCTCCTTGCGTTCCACCACAATAGCCACGCTAACTGCCCGAGCATTGGCTGCTACGTATAATAATAATGGCTCCTTGGCGACCGGAGCTGCAAGAACAGGCGGATTGGCTAATTGCCGCTTCAAGTCCTCAAATGCTTCATCAGCAGCCGGACTCCAGACGAAATGGTCTGTATTCCTTAGCATTTGGTATAAAGGGATGGCCTTCTCTCCAAGGCGGCTGATAAACCGGCTCAGTGCGGCGATTCTGCCCGCCAAACGCTGAACATCGTTGATACACTTTGGTTTAGCCAGGGAGGTAATAGCCGTGATCTTCTCCGGATTAGCCTCAATTCCTCTATTAGATACCAGAAATCCCTGTAAATTGCCTGCCGGAACACCAAAGACACACTTGGCCGGATTGAGCATCATCTTGTAAACGCGCAAGTTGTCAAAGGTTTCCTTCAAATCACCCACCAGAGTCTCCTTCTGCCTTGACTTTACCACAATATCATCCACATAGGCGTGAACATTGCAACCGATCTGTTTATGCAGGCAATTCTGTACACACCGTTGATAGGTGGCTTGGGCACTCTTGAGCCCGAAGGGCATAGATACATAGCAGAAGGCTCCAAAGGGAGTAATAAACGCTGTTTTCTCCTGGTCCTTAACCGCCATTTTGATCTGATGATATCCAGAGTATGCATCCAAAAAAAATCAAACGCTCACAACCCGCCGTGGCATCAATGATCTGGTCAATGCGGGGGAGGGCAAAAGGATCCGCTGGACAGGCCTTGTTAAGATCTGTGTAATCCACACACATACGCCAAGTGCCGTTTTTCTTAAGAACCAGCACCGGATTAGTGAGCCACTCTGGATGGAACACTTCAATGATAAAGCCAGCTGCTAAAAGCCTGGCCACTTCCTCTCCAATGGCTTTGCGCCTTTCTTCATTAAACCGGCGGAGGAATTGTTTCACCGGTTTATACTTAGGATCCACATTAAGAGTGTGCTCAGCGAGTTCCCTTGGTACACCTGGCATGTCGGACGGTTTCCATGCACAGATGTCCCGATTCTCACAGATGAACTCGATGAGCGCGCTTTCCTATTTGCGATCCAGATTGGCACTGACAGTGAACTGCTTGGACGAATCGCCGGGCACGAAGTCAACAAGCTTGGTATCTGCTGCCGATTTGAACTTCAGATCCGAATCATGCTCTGTAGTTGGCTTCTTCAAAGGAGTCATATCCGCCGGATCAACATTGTCCTTATAGTACTTCAACTCCTCCGTGGCACAGACCGACTCTGCATAAGCCGCATCGCCTTCCTCACATTCCAAAGCGACCCTACGGCTCCCATGATCCGTTATCGTCCCCTTGTAACCCGGCATCTTGAGCTATAAGTAGATATAACAAGGCCGCGCCATAAACTTGGCATAAGCCGGCCGCCCAAACAAGGCGTGATACGGGCTCCGGATCTTCACCACCTCAAAGGTTAGTTTTTTCGACCGGAATCGTGCTCGTCCCCAAAAGCCACATCTAGGGCTATCTTACCAACAGGATATGCAGATTTTCCTAGCACTACACCATGTAACACCGTATTAGACGGTCTGAGATCCTTGTCTGTTAGACCCATGCGCCAGAATGTCTCATAGTATAGTATGTTAATACTGCTTCCTCCATCCATGAGTACCTTGGTGAACTTATAACCCCCCACCTGAGGGTCTACCACTAATGCTAGCTAGCCCGGATTATCAACCCGGGGCGGATGATCCTCTCTGCTCCACACGATAGGCTGCTCTGACCAGCGTAAGTAACGTGGTAAGGCCGGTTCAACGGAATTCACCGCTCGCTTGTGGAGTTTTCGGTTGCGCTTATCCAAACTTGTTGTGAAAACATTCTGCTGCTCTGACCAGCGTAAGTAACGTGGTAAGGCCGGTTCAACGGAATTCACCGGTCGCTTGTGGAGTTTTGGCTGGCTCTGATAACCCGACTGCTGCTGCTGCTGGCCATTCTGATTATTCTGGTTGTTGTGACCGCCCTGATTGAGACTTGAACCGGAAGCTCCATCGTGACCTGGTCCATGGAAACCGGATCCTGAACCGCCACCTGACCCATGGTCATACCGGAAGGCATTAGAGTTTTTAAACTCCTACATAATATAACAATCCTTCCAAAGGTGGTTAGCCGGCAACTCCTTCGTCCCGTGCTTTGGGCAAGGCTGATTCAACAAATAATTCAAACGGCTTGCGTTAGGATTGGGAGCCCCATTATGATTTGCCGCTTTACCTCTGCGCCGCTGCCCCCTGTCCTGTGCATTAGTGTTGGCCACAAAATCCATGCTGCCATCCGCCTTGCGCTTGCCTCCGTTTCCATGACCCGCCGGTTTGTACTATTGCCCCTTGGAGTTGCTATTCTTCTTTCCCTTCCCCGCTTCATCATCATCAGTCTCGGGATCCTTGGTACTGTCCGAATCAGCATACTTCACTAAAGCGGCCATGAGAGTTCCCATGTCATTACAGAAACACTTCATGCGTCCCAGTTTCAATTTTAAAGGCTCGAACCGGCAGTTGCCTTCCAGGGTTAAGATCACAGAGTCAGCATTGATCCTGTCAGACGAGTGCAAAACTTCCGAAACGCGGCGCACCCAATGGTTCGTTGACTCTCCTTCCTCCTGGACACAAGCCGCCAGGTCTACTATGGACTTGGGCTGCTTACATGTATCCTTGAAATTCTGGATAAACCGGGCCCGCAACTGGGCCCATGAGCTGATAGAATTGGGTGGCAGGCTCTTCAACCAAGTACGAGCCGTGCCTTCAAGCATCATAGTGAAGTATTTTGCACACGCGGTCTCATCCACATCTAGCATCTCCATGGCCATCTCATAACTTTCTACCCACGCTTCGGGAGATAAATCAGCGGTGTAATTTGGCACCTTACGCGGACCCTTGAAATCCTTGGGCAGGCGCACATTGCGTAAAGCGGGGATTAAACAAGGCACTCCCAAAGCGGATGCAACCCCTGGTCCGGCGAAGGTGGTAGGACGAACCGGCGTAAGTTGACCCGCATCATTCTATGCTGCTAACTCGGCCTCCCTTCATGCTCGGGCCCGGTCCACCACATCCTGAGCATCGCGAACTCCACCTGCCGGGTTATTACCACGGGCCGCTTCATGGCCTCGCGCATTGCTCGATATGGCTGGTTCATCCATGCACCTGCTATAACTCCGGCTTGGACGGGGCGTGGAGTGAATCCGATCACGGCTGTACGAATATGCTTCCTGCTGAACCAGCGCGGTCCGGAGAAGCTCCTTAACCCGGCGCGTCTCTATCGCTTGCGGAGAATCCCCTTCGACCGGGATAGCCTCTAATCGCGCGGCGGCTGCAACAAGGTTGTCCATATGATTCGAATAATGACCCGGGGGCGTCTGGACCGGCGGAAGAACCACAATGTTCTGTTGAGGAGGTTCCATCAGGCGACGTTGGACCGTCGCCCCTGGTCCTGGTGCCTCAGTCCGGTTTGTCTCCAGGTACTGTGGTGGATTACTGGGTCCAGCTCCTGGAGTGTGAAAGAGATTTTGGGGGTCAAACCCTAACGGCAGGCGCGATCTGTGCTTCCGCTTCAAAACCTCCTGTGATGCGTTCTGGTCAAGCATGAGCTTATAGGCCTGGGCATCCAAAGCGGCCCGCTCCGCAGCCATCCTGTCCTTTTCTGCTGCCAGATCCGCTTTGGCTTGCACGATCTGCTCTCTCACCTTTGCAATCTCTGCATCATGGGCCTCCTGATCCGCCGGATTGGCCTCTACCATAAGCGCGGCTAGTGCATCAAACAGATCAGATAGAACTTGAACCGGCGGGCGCACAAGGCCTCCTGCCCCTGCTGCCGCTGCCGCTGCTGATCCGGAAAGCATTGCTGCGGCGGTCGAATAGTGATTCGCCGCCTGGGTGCCGGCCATGAATATTCCAACCCGGTTGACCTGGCCCGGGGGGTCCGGAATACTGTCGCCATCGGAACAGCCCCTAACCTGGTCGTCTTGCAACTGGTATAGTGATTCGGTCTCTCCGGTCGAGGACTCGTAGCCGGAATAGACGACGGTCTCGCTACCGTGTTCTGACTCGTCCTCACACTCTCCTCCGTGGATGACTCCAACGAAGGCATGCTTCACGGCCGGTTTAGCCTGGGTAGATCTCGCACGCTGAGCCGTCTCGACGAGGTCGGTGCAGATGTCCGGCTCAGGCCCAGGTTCACCGATTTTGCCGATGAAAACGTGTATGCCGCCGAAGGGGACCCGGTACCCGTACTCGATCGAATCGGCCTCGGGACCCCATCCTGCGTCGTCGACGTAGATCCTGCCACGACGACTCTTGGTCATCCGGCCCACAACATAGCCTTCGAGTCCCTTGAGCTTGCCCTCCAAGATCATCAAACCATCGTGTGATGGCCCCACGGTGGGTGCCAACTGTCGTGGATTTGTCACGGCAGATGTCCTAATGAAAGGACTTAGTCGTGGAGCCATCGCTACGGGTTTACTTGAAGGGGTTAAAACGGACACAAAGACACAAGGGTTTATACTAGTTCGGCCCCTTCGATGAAGGTAAAAGCCTACGTCTAGTTGTGATGGAATTGATGTGATCTCGATGGCTAGGGAGCAAACAAGCTTCGCCTAGGCTCGAGTTGTGGTTGTCTGTCTTGAACCGCCGCCGGGTCGTCCCCTTATATACATGGGTGACGCCCCGTCGGTCCATAGAGTCCCAACCGGTTCATACTCGTATCCCGGTTGGTATCTCTCTATTCCTAACTTACAATACAAGTTATACATCAGGCCGGTTTACGGCTATAGGTTCTAAACCGACTACAGGCCTTGGGCCTTCATCTGCTTATACCACTAATGAAGTTAACCCGGCCCAAGTAGGCCGGTTTACGCCTAGTGGTAATATCCCCAACAGTGTGTGTGTGTGAGAGAGAGAGATGGAGTCTTAGTGTGTGTGGGGGGGTGCGTGTGTGTGTGTGTGCGCGCGCGCGCGCGTGTGTGTGTCCCGGGGTACTGTGTGGCGGATGTAATTTAAGTGTGCATGGCTTCATCATAGAGAGGTGATGTGTAAGGCGGAGGCCAGCAACGATGGGGTGCGAGAGAGAAAGTGCCCGTAGGAGGGAAGAGAAGGTGCGTGCGCGTGAGAGGAGTCGACATCAAGAGAACGTGTTTGTTCGAGAGACACCACGAAAGACTACTATATATCGATGGTGCATGTAGGCGGGAATTAAACAAAGGGATGGTCTGATTGGTTTCGGGGATATAGGGGAAGAGTGAGAGGCGCGCGGGGCGGGGGGGGGGGTAGCCAGAAGGAGATTGTTAAGTGTGAGTGTGTGTTTTGCCCATCCAGGTGGAAGTTATGTGCACAAAAGAGGAGAACGATTCGATGTGGCGTTAGGATTGAGGGTAATTAACTAAGTATGGAGACATAGAGACCTTGAACATGCATGTGTGAGAGGTATACATGTATACGTGGGATGTGTGTGTGTGCGCGCGCGCATGATCAAGATAAAAGAAAGAAGACATAAGTCCTAAGATCAACGACATGGGAGAGACGGATCGGTATGACAATATGCATGCATGTGAGAATGCAGGGAAGAAGGCCCGACAATTGAGCATGTGTTTTTGTCTTTAAGAGATAGTGGCATGGGCTGGAGCATGCATCTATGGCGAGCAGAGGGGGTGAGGCGCAACGTTTGTGCAAAAGAGATCAACCTATAAATGCATATGTATGGATAGACATATATAGTGTGGTTGATAGGAAGCAAGACTCCGTGCGAGAAAGAAATGTTGACGGAGAAACTACAGATAGATACAGAGATGGAGATGCTAGCTAGAGAGACATCCGTTAGTTTGGGTGTCGGAGATGACCGTCGGGTGGTTCAAAGGGTGAAGTTATATATGTGTGTGAGAGGGCACTTGACTGCATGCATGTAGAGAGAAACATATGTAGTGTGCGTGATAGGAATCAAGAGTGAGGGCGAGAAAGAAGGTTGACGGAGAAACAGATAAATAGAAAGACAAAGATGCTAGCTACTGTGCGCTAGAGATAGGAGTCGAGTGGATCAGAAGGCTGGGTTATGTGTGTGGGTGTGAGAGAGATAGAGAGAGGGTGCATGTGAGCCACATACAAACAAATATCAGAGAGAAATGAGATCCAGAGAGATGGAGTTTTGTGTCTGCGAGAGAGAAAGATATTTCACAACGAGAGTGATAGATAGAGAGACATATGAGGGAACGCAAGATATCTATAGGGAGAGAGGGTGTGTTTGAGAGACATACAAGAGAACAATGGAGAAATGTGAGACCCTGGGAGACAGAGTTTTTGTTTGTGTGTAAGAAAGAGATATTGAAGAGGAAGAGTCGTAGGTTCTCATATCTAAGGAGCGAAAGACATCTCTGTATGAGGGGTGTGCGAGTGGCACACATGGGAATAGTTGAGAGAAATGAGACCCCGGGAGACAAAGTTTTGAGTTTGTGTGAGAGAAAGAGATTCCACATGGAGAATCATAGCTAGAGACACATAGTAGGGAGCGAGATATACTTAGAGAGAGAGAGTGATGAAGGTCGATGGAGAGAGTACCGTCAGTGTGTTACGAAGATAAAAGATCATTGTCGACATGAAGGTAGCACGAGAGATGCGTGAGAGACGATGAACGCGTATAGGTCCAGAGAGATAGTCCTATATAAGCATGAGTGATAGCTATATGAGACGAATATCTGGATTAAAGGGGATTCAAATATTTAAATTGGAGATCCCGACATCGATAATATCATAACGCAAATTGGTGTATCAAACATGCATATTCATTTGAATTTGGGCACACGTGTAATGTTATATAGTTTATCAATATTGGTGATCCATAGATTCTTCAATTACAAACAATGCATGGTTTATATGCAATTAGTGCCTAAACAGGATTACACTATATGTTGCGTGTGTGAAACACATTATACATGTTTGAGAAGTTAAAAAAAACCCGCATGAAACACACATTAATTCGAGACAGTTAGCGAGGAATGCATACATTGGATTTCAACATAAAGTGGTTTCAAATATTTGAAAATCCAAATTGATGGATACAACCTTATGAATCTGAGAGCATGCCATTTGTAAACCATATTCATGTATAAATGGTGTTGTGCTTTTGAAAGTATATATGTAAAAAAAATGATGCATATAGAATGTAATTCCAATTGAAAATGGATCCCGCCTGAAAAAAAATAGTAGAATACAAACGGGATTCAAATTGAGTTGGCACGGTAAACGTGCACTGTGCAAAATTTGAATGAAGCGGGGAAAGTCGCAGTAACCGCCCGAAACCAAAATCTGTGAGATGGAAATCACTACTGCCTATCCCTACCGCGCAAAGCCTATCTGCTGGATTTCTATAGGTTTCGATAGGGGTAGGTTTGTAATTTCACCCAAACGTGACGTAACCGCCTCTCACCTGGATTCATACACGGTGGGTGCCAAAACACAGTGTGCCCTTGGCCGAAATCGACTCCCTCGCCGATTCATATTCATACACGATGGGCGCCAAAAAAAACTCTCATCGGCAAATATTCGGTGTATGCGAGATTACCGTCCTATCCCCAACCGACTAATGTTGCTGTGATGTAGTAGAAATTTGAAACGGGGGCTAAGTTTGTAATTTCCTCGCATTTGAGACAAGCGCGCCTTGACAACGTGGTTCCCCCCTTCCTCTCTAACTCCCTTTTCCCCATTTGTACTCCATGGGCGCCAAAACACCCTCTCCACCCCACCCTCCTCCGTCCGCCACCGTCCGCCACCCCATCCACCGCCGTCCTCCTCCACCATGCCGGAGCTGATACCCCGATGCTGCCGTCCATTACAAGAGATCGACCTCTCTCATCCACGCCTTCGGACCGGGATCCTTGCATCCCGTCCTCTCGCTTCATCCCCGCCGTCGTCCACCTTGCTGGTGCCGCTCCTATGACCGTCTCATCCACCATGCCCCGCCGCCACCGTATACCCTCCTAGATCTGCTTCCACGACGCCGACAGCCATCGCTACCGCAGCACCGTCAAATTCTCACCAGATGCGTACACGACGCCGCACCAGAGGCGGTACTCTTTCGTATCTGCTCAACTTATTTATCGCAGCAAGAAAATAGATTGCCACTGCTTTACTCTGATTTCTTGTCTTAGTTGCGAAGTTGCCTTTGTCCGGTTTGCACCTTCAGATCCGCCATGGCACGCTCAACACTATACTCCCAATGCTTATGGTTTTCCCCTTTTATATTCCACACTAGTTAAATCACAGTAGACTAAATTTCAAAATTGGGTCAGTCGATTTTTCAGAGCTCGCCGGAGTTCGCCGGTGCGATCCAAGGGGCTCGGGTGATTGTGGGGCCTCGCCGAACGAAGAAAACTCGACGCGGGTGGTGGTGGGGGTGGCGGGGGAACACAGGAGGTGGGGGCCGGTGGTCCGGCCGGCGGCCCGTGCGGTGTTCTGTATGGGAAGAATCACAGACGAGGAAGAAGAAGGGTTAGGAGACGTAGGATCTTCATCCAACCGCCTGAAATGGTCGAGAGACAGCTGGGAGTTGCATTCTTAATGCGCTCTGGTTCATCATGTGTGGGCACTGTGCAACCAACATTTTATTATCCAAAATCTGCTTGCTCTTCTTTACCATGTTCGATAGTGCTGGCCTGTACATGATCGATAGGCTTTCAATTACTAGCGACAATACAACACCGTATTTTCAAGCCAGTTCCACTTTCCCAATTTATATATCGTGGTTATGGTGTACCCCTGTTATGTACACTATGATCTGCCTAGTTGTTGTGTGCTCTTGTTATCATGGTTTGGCAATAAACTATCTATACAGTATATTATGAACCTATCATCTGCCAGCTATCCTTACTTCGGGAGCCTTTTTTTTGTGTACTTGTGCCAGATTATATAAATGCACGCACGATATTATAGCACACATGAGCTCTCTCATCAGAATCCAGTGATAGCACATAAGTGTTTACAGGGGCGCCCCTATATTAGAATATCATCTGCATTACAAAGATAATCTCACAACTATTTATGTTTTCATGGTTCTCAGATATTATATGCAATTACAGTGAATATCAGAATCCGCGCATCAAAAGAATATTGTGGAACACTGCAATGACTTACAAAATAGGCACCAAGGCATTGAGTGCCATTTTGGAAGCAATGAAACTCGTACGCTCCCCACCTATTGATTCTTGTTCAGAATATCATTCTAATGACTATTCTAACCTCGAGGAGTCAAAGGCAGATGGCCTGTCCTATTCACCCATCAAGGTGCTTGTTCTAGTTTGGCAAGGTTTTATTGATTGCGCGTATCTTGCATTTCTTCTACTTTGTTGCACCACCATCTGCTTAGTTTACTCATCATATAACTCGAGATGCTATGCCCATCCATTATCAATACATATTCCATCTGTCGGCATACCATATTTTTTCACTCAAATGCTGCTCTTGTGCATCAGACATCAAAAAGGAAGAGGGTGATTGCCGAACCTGAAGGAGCACCAGCAAAGTCCTTGAAAAACGTGGTGGTGCCGGAGAAATCAGACAGCGCCTCACTTATATTGGCTGTACAACCAGTGACACAAAACATAGGACCGACTCCAGCAGACTGTACCCATACTTCACTGGCCACACCACTAGCCCCACCACACAGGACCTGCACTCCAGCAAAAGGTACACCGATTTCATTTGCCATAGCACCAGCCGTACCATAGAAAAATCGCACTCCAGCAAAAAGTACAGCAAGTCCACCGGCCGAAGACCTATCCCAACTGTAGAGACGGCCAATTCCTGCAGATTGGAACCCCATTCCATTTATTCCCTATTTAAAAGACAATGCTTTCAATGTTGTTAGGGACTACGTGCATATATTCCCATCATGGGAAGATTATAGTGAAGACAAACACCATTTTCACATCTTCCTGTCCAACTTACGTGTAAGTGCTATTATTCATGGTTATTATTTTCCTGTTTTCTGCTGATCGAACACATCAATGATTTACATTACACTGTTGTAACTAGGTGAGGGTCAATCTGGACAGTCATGATGAGCAAAGCTTGCTTGTGCTTTTTAAGGAAGCATTGCAGCAGTATCGGTGTTACCTGAGGAAATCACACTTTGATGGCAAGTCTATAAACGAATTTCTGGTGAAGTCTCCTGTGCTAAATTTAGAAGACATTGAATGGAAAAACCTTATTACGCACTGGTCTCGTTCCCAGGATGAGGTACTGTCTATGAAATCACATGACAATTTGAACTTCTACTTTTCCGCATGTGCCTTACGGATCTTTTTTGCAGGAAATCTGCTCGAAGAAGAATTCCGGTTTGAAAAGAATGACAGGATATCGCAAATATGCTGCCCGCTGCTTTGCTCTTGTTAGTACCTGTTGTCCTGTATCACTGTACTTGCATACATACCTGGTTCATTATGTGACAGCAGTATGCATGATAGCTTGCTTATCAATTGTTCGCTCCAAATTATCTGATTTGTATGAATGGTTACATTAGTGTAGAATATATCCAATGCCAATGATTTTTTTAGCTCTGCATTGTTCTTGTAAGTACATGTTGTCCTTTATCAGTGTACTTATATTGACAGGTAGTTGTTCATGTACCATCACTTTGCAGCTTATTTTCCTTTGCCCTCCATTTTCTACACATCAGATCTATATTTACTCTTACCATAAGGTTGGTACTAAAGAAGTTTAGCTGTGCATTGCTCTTGGCTGTGCCTTTTGCCTGTATCGCTGCACATACATTTATAGCTACTTGGTTATGTAGCATCACTATTCATCTTATCTTAAATATTCTCCATTTTTTCATATATTATCACATCTATATTTACTCTTAACAAAATGTAGAGTAAAGGCAATGCTTATGAAGAACATTTTGTGCTAAGCTTCTTGAATTGCCCCCCCCCCCCCCATCAGCATGGACAAGGGCTTTATAGAGCCTGTCTTCACCAGTAATGTAAGTTTGTCCTTATCAAGCCTTCAAACTTTGTTGTGTATATTTGGTTAGGCATGACTGCAACAGCTGTTTATTTTTGGTGTTTGCATCAAATTGCATGTTTAAAGTTTATTATGTAGTTCATAAACAAAAGTTTGTCCTTCTCAATTTAAGTTTTCAGTTGTACAACCAAGTTCCTTCTTCATACCATGTAAATTAAACTATACAGAGCAAGTGATCTTCTTTTGCAATGCATGTACGCTTCTGTTCTTCATCCGTAATCCAGTGGTGTGGTGAACCTACCCACTACAGCACAATGTCATATTCTGCAATGTCTTAACTATGAACAATGTCATATCATTCTACTATTATTTAAACCGCCTCTTTATTTGCCAATCTGAAATGGGATAAATTGACAGCACACTAACCATTGATACTTATGAGTTCTTGATCTGTAATCCAGTGGTGTCGTGAAGCTGCCAACTCCTTCACAATGTCAATTCCTGCCATGTCTTGACCTAAACAATACCATATTGTGTTAATGCAATTTTAAACTGTGTCACTTTATTCGTGAGTAAGAAATGTGATGAATTGTCAGCACTGATACTTTTATGTGCAAAACCTGTCATCTGTCTGCTTGTTTATCTTTCAGAGTGAGGAAGATATAAGTGTTGAACAAGCGCAGTCTCATCATCTTGCTCAGCTGCTTGCGCTGCAGCTCCCCAGCAGGGCTAACCTTTCTTGAACTCTATTGAAGTGCTGTCGGTTTTGTATATTATTTTGTCAGCGTGTTTATTTGCACTGGTGGCGATCTTTGACGCCCAGTGTATGTAATCTACTGTCTGCTTGTGCTTTATTACCATAGTGGCGAACTTTGATGCCCAGTGGATGTAATATGCCGTAATTTCTTTATTGTATAGTCTAGGTTTTTTCTTATTCACGATGCTGCAGTTATTTTACTATATATATATCCTGTCTTCACAGTAAACCGGCCAAACCGTAAAATTACGGTACATAATCGGGCCGTCATGCAATCACGATGTATGATCCGCATCATGGGCCCCGTCAAACTGGCCCACTAGTAGATTCGGGCCTTTAATAGGCCGAGTAACCCCCGGCCCTCTTTTCGCAAGAAAACTCAATGGGCTTTTCGGAGGCTGAGAAGTAGGTTGGGCCTGAAACGTGCCGAATAGCTAACGGGCCGGCGGCAGCCCAAAATGGACCACGACCCATGATTGTGCGAATCAATTCACGGGCTTTTAACAGGCCAAAGTTGTCTCGGTCCTTGTTTGCCCCAATCAGATATCGGCTGCGAGCAGGACGGATGCAAACCGGGCCGTAGTTAGGCCCAACTATATGACGGGATTTTAATAGGCCGAAATTAATATAGGGACGAAATGTTAAATGTGCCCTTAACAGGTCGAAACTAATATCAGGCCAAATTACTAAATGGGCCTTTAGCAAGTGGGCCCAAAAGCATAGCGTCCAGTCAACAGGCCGAATCTGATATGGGCCATAATTGAGCCCAAAGCCTCTTAAAGTGCCGGACCTGATCTGGGCCGTGATTTGGCCCAGAAGGAGGCTTTTAATGGGCCGGATCTTATATGGGCCATTACTAGGCCCGGAACGTGGCAGGCCATTAATGGACCGGATCAATTATGGGCCGGCACTTGGCCCAAAACATGGCAGCCAGTTAATGGGCCGACCTACTAGGGTCCTGAAAATCTTTTGGGCCTACAGCTGGGCCGGCCCATTAATGTCGGCGAAATCTTGTGGTCCTTTAGCTGGGCCGGCCCATTATGATTTGCAAGAATTTTGTGGGCCTTTACCTTGGCCGGCCCATTATGGCACACAAAAATCTTCTGGGTCTTTACCTGGGCCGGCCTATTATGGCCCGCGAAATCTTGTGGGCCTTTAGCTGGGCCAGCCCATTATGTCCGCTAAATCTCGTGGGCCTTTAACTGGGCCGGCCCATTATGGGCCACCAAATCTTGTGGGCCTTTAGTTGGGCTGGCCCATTTAAACTTGATTGGTCGTGCCACATGTCGACGTATCATAGGCGCCTTCTATCCAATGAGTGGATGACATCTGTCCCAACGATGAGCCGACACGTGTTTCCTCCAGCCAATGATGATTTTATACATGGAAAATCCCCATTGGTCGGGGCTATTAACGGGTTATCGGATCCAAAACCCGACCCGATAGCTTAACGGCGTTCCTTTACGGTGGATGCCACATGTCGGTCACCCTTGACGAAAGCACTTCTGTGATGCGCGATTTATCGTCATGGAAGTGGACACTTCCGTGATGATAATTTTGGAAATATCATTGAACACTTCTACGACAGCACAAGTATGACGATCTTGATCCTGTCATAAATTTGTCATGGATGTACATGCATGACAAAAAACGCGATCTACTGTGACAAACACGTATCATCACGGAAGTGTATTTTTTTTGTAGTGCAAGTCTCCTCAATGAGTCCCGTGGACTTGTTGAGAACACGGTAAGCATGAGAATTTGTAGCATAACCAACAAATATGCCCTCATGAGCTCTAGCCTCAAATTTAGACAAACGAACACCTTTCTTGAGAATGAAACACTTACAACCAAAAACCCAGAAGTACCTGAGGTTGGGATTGTTACCGGTAAGAATCTCATATGGAGTCATGTTCAAGCCCTTGCGGAGATAGAGCCGATTTGATGCATGACAAGCGGTGTTGATGGATTCGGCCCAAAAGTTGTAGGGAGACTTGAACTCCGCCATTATGGTCCTTGCCTCGTCCATCAACGTCTGTTTCTGCCTCTCCGCTACACCATTTTGTTGAGGGGTGTAAGGTGCAGAATATTGATGCTTGATCCCCTCATCACTAAGAAACTCATCCAAGGTGTAGTTCTTGAACTCAGTGCCGTTGTCACTTCTTATTGTCAAGATCTTTGCATTGTGTTGACGTTGACCTTCATTTGGAAAGTCGATGACTGTTTGTTGAGTCTCACTCTTCCTCTTGAAGAAATATACCCAAGTGTATCTTGAATAATCATCCACAATCACCAAGCAATACTTCCTACCCCCAAGACTATCAAAGGATGGAGGCCCAAAGAGATCCAAGTGAAGGAGCTCCAAGGGTCTCTTTGAGTAGATGATAGTCGTGGGAGGGTGAGCCTTCTCATGTAGCTTTCCTTACAAGCACTGCAAGCACGATCTTTGGCAAAACTAACATTTGTTAGTCCACGGACATGGTCCCCCTTGAGAAGACTTTGCAAAGATCTCATACTGACATGGGCTAAACGGCGATGCCAAAGCCATCCCACATCAACTTTAGTCATTAGGCATGTCGCGGTCTTAGTGGGTCGCTCCGAAAAGTTAATCACATAAAGACCGTTGTTGGTGTCAAAACCGGCGGATCTCGGGTAGGGGGTCCCGAACTGTGCGTCTAGGCGGATGGTAATAGGAGACAAGGGACACGATGTTTTTACCCAGGTTCGGGCCCTCTCGATGGAGGTAAAACCCTACTCCTGCTTGATTGATATTGATGATATGGGTAGTACAAGAGTAGATCTACCACGAGATCAAGGAGGCTAAACCCTAGAAGCTAGCCTATGGTATGATTGTTGTTCGTCCTACGGACTAAAACCCTCCAGTTTATATAGGCACCGGAGAGGGCTAGGGTTACACATAGTCGGTTACAATGGTAGGAGATCTACATATCCGTATCGCCAAGCTTGCCTTCCACGCCAAGGAAAGTCCCATCCGGACACGGGACGAAGTCTTCAATCTTGTATCTTCATAGTCTTGGAGTCTAGCCAATGATGATAGTTCGGCTATCCGGACACCCCCTAGTCCAGGACTCCCTCAGTAGCCCCTGAACCAGGCTTCAATGAAGACGAGTCCGGCGCGCATATTGTCTTCGGCATTGCAAGGTGGGTTCCTCCTCCGAATAATTCATAGAAGATTTTGAACACCAGGATAGTGTCCGGCTCTGCAAAATAAATTCCACATACCACCGTAGAGAGAATAATATTTACACAAAGTTCAATCTGCTGACGTATTTCGTGGCATGACGTCACACCACGGCCAAGCCTTTACTCGAATTGTTTTTATTGTTCCACCTCAGCGTGTTTAGCAAAGCGGTTTCCTTGGCACGTCTTGTCAAAGCAGAGATCGAGTCCCCTTATTCCGGGATTCTCATCAATACGGACGTGGGTAACCCAACCGCGCCATTGATTGTGGCGCTTGGGAGATAAGCGAGTCTTACTGGGCCGGTGGGGACGCATAGTTTCTTCCGCTCATATATAAGGGGATAAGGATCCACCTTTTCACCTATGCCTTCTTCCTCCATTGCTTATCCATCTCCGTGCACTCGAGCTCCAGCACCCAAGTCCGCACATCTCACCTCAACCTTCTCCAACCATGTCTGGAGCGGGAGGCAAGTGGATGGCCTCCTCCGTCACGGAGGGGCACATCAAAAAGCTGTGCAAGGCCGGATATTTATCCAGCGATATCGTGCACCGGCTTCCCGACGAGGGGCAGGTCATCCCCACCCCCAGGCCCCATGAGAGGTTGGTGTTCCTCCCCATTTCCTCCGCAGACTGGGCTTCCCACTCCACCCATTTGTCCAGGGGCTCATGTTCTACTACGGCATGGATTTCCATGATCTGGCCCCGAATTTCATCCTCAACATCTCGGCGTTTATCGTTGTGTGCGAGGCTTTCCTCTGCATCCAGCCCCACTTCGGCTTATGGCTAAAGACTTTTAATGTCAAGTCGAAGGTAGTGGGTGGCCGCCAAGCAGAGTGCGGAGGCTCCATGGTGGGCAAGATGCCCAACATCACCTGGCTCGAGGGCGCCTTCATGGAAACCATCAAAGGGTGGCAATCGGGGTGGTTCTATGTCACCGAGCCGCATAACCCTGAATGGGCAGCGACCCCCGAATTCAGATCTGGCATCCCCACACGGCTCACCTCCTGGAAAGAGAAGGGCCCGTCGTGGGGCGATTTGGATGAGCTGACCGGACTCCAATCCTGACTCCAAACCCTGGTGAACAAGAAGCTCAAGCTTGTCAACATAGTCCAGGTCATGCTCATCCGCCGGATTCTCACGTGCCAACAGCGGGACTTCAACTTGTGGGAGTTCGATCCGGCACAGCACCAGACCTTGAGCAGGCTCTTCGACACTACGTACGAAGAGGCCTGGAGGGTGCTGTTCAAGGGCACTGAGGCTCCCGCATCCGCTACTGAAGATCGCGGATTCAGCTCGCAGCGTCAGGCTAGCGAGGTAAGTTGTATTATTCTTTATGGGACACTTGCTTTCCATAGTTTGACTATATGTGGGATCTAAACTCCCCTTACCTTTAACAGGTGGCAGAAGACGTCCGGACAGGTTAGCTGTCCGGCTCCCCTTCCAGAAGACCCAACGGATGCCCGTTTGACAGGGCTACTGGTCCTGGCACCTTACATGGTGCCGGAGAAGAAGGCCAAGAAGAAGGCCACGGGAACTTGGAGGAGTTCCCGGTGCCAGGTGTTATCAGACTCATCGTCCGATGACTCTGAGGTGGACTCCTCCCACGAGGACGGGGAGGAGAAGAAAGAGGCCTCTCCCCCAGCCGGGGGAGAGAAGAAGAGGAAGGCTTCCCCAACGGGGGAGGCCGAAGGGTCCAAGAAGGGAAGGAACCTTCCTCCGGACTGTTCCACCAACGCCGACGACGGTGAAGAGGAGTGGCCCTCGAGGGCCAAGCCCCTGGCGAGATCGTAAGTGTCCGGATTCCAGAATAACTCATGAATTTTTCTTTCGTTGCATAGTGTCTTCTAACACCGAATACAACCATGTAGTCCGCCCAAGGACGATCTCCCCGCTTCGTCGAGCGGGTCCCTGGGTTCGTCGGATGGGAATAGCGCTTCACTTCCGACCGCCTCCTCTCCCCGTGACGCAGACGACGCTGAGGTGGGGTCCCAGAAGGAGACCAGCCAGGAGGAGGAGGCCCCGGAGGTGCCGCAGGGCAACCTCCCGGACTTTGGACCCGACTCCGCACCGGAACCTTTGGTGGTTCCGGAGTTCGGCGGGCGGCCCCTTCGTAAGAAGGGCGAGACGGCGACACCGGTGACCTCCGTCCAACCGGAGGCACCGGATAACTTCCTGGAGGCGCTCAATGGCGCTTCCGTCGAAGAGGAACACCGCACTGTTATGAGTGCGGTGATTCAGAAAGTTCAGTCTGCCAAGAGCGGGCTGACCGAAGCCTGCACCAGCCTTCTAACAGGCTTTGAGGTAAGGATTTTAGGATATGTGAAATACTACCGCATAGACAGTAGCCCCTGATGCTCAGTTCTGTGTTCGGAAAGAAAAGACGAACTAAGGATCTAAAAAGATATATGCAAGAATCTAACACAAATATGTCAATATGGGAATGCAGGTTGCGCTGCTGACCTGTGCCGTACTGACTGTGGAGGTCAATGCCTTGAAGCAGAGCCTCGAGCGGTCCGAGAGCGAGCTCGGCCGTGCCAAGAAGCAGCTCGAGGACAAGGAAGGTAAGTAACACCCTATAAAAGTTGTACCTTATAGAAAAGGATTTGGTTGCAAAAAATGACAGGAATAACGTGGGTATTGCAGGGGCTACAAATGAGGTGGCGACCCTGAAGGAGGCGGTGTCCGTGGCCGACCACAATGCGGCCACGGAGCGTGTCGAGCGAGAGAAGCAGGAGGCGCGGGTGGCGGAGGTGCAGCAAGAGCTTTAGGCTCTCGTGGAAAAACACGAGAGTTTGGAGCGTGACTCGAAGACTCAAGAGTCCGAGCTTGCGGCGGCTCTTGAGAGTGCCAAAGCCACTAAGGCCGAGGCCCAAAAGGCCCTCCAGGAGATCGAGGCAGTAAAGAAAATAGCGGCAGGTAAGGCATTTTTCATGCAAAGCAAGCATGTAAAAGTGAATTACTTGTTACTTACCCGAATTCGGAGCTCTCCAGGAGCGTTCGCAGATCTGCCCCGTAGCGTGTCCAATGCTGCCGCGTTCTACAGAGCCGAGGAGGGGAGCTTGACGGAAAAGGTGTTCTGGTCTTAGTATGCTGAGGCCGGACATCCGGTGCCCCTGAGCGACCAGCTGAAGCAGCTGGTCGAGCTCCACAAGGTGGCCGAACAGGCCATGAAGGGCCTCATAGTTCGGCTGTGTCCCAAAGAAGCCATGCCTGGGAGCTACTTCGGCCTGGTGCGGCGGCTGGTGGACGCCTGTCCATGGGTTGAAGTCATCAAGCACTCCGCCTGCATTGAAGGTGCCCGTCGGGCCCTTGCCCATGCTAAAGTGCACTAGGGCAGGATGGACACCGAGAAGCTTGTGACGGACGCGCCACCACCGGGCAAGGAGTATCGCACGCCCGAGATGTATTATAAGGGTGTCCTGAAGGGTACCCGCCTGATTGCGGGTGAATGCTCCAAAGATGTAATTTTTTAGTAGGCTCGTATTTTGTTATCCTGTGCGCTGAAAACTTTGTTCATATGCGCTAAGCAACGCTTGTTAATTTAAATTATTACCTTCTCCGCGGCCGTTTATCAAGTCTGAGAGATGGCAAGTCGTTGGCTTCGGCCCCCATGCCACGAGTGCTAGGGTGTTCGGGATAAACTTGAGCGCTCTTGTTCCCATATTTGGGTCCTTCTAGGGAGGCGCTCAACACAACGAACGAGGCAACCGGACTTATAATGCTTGAACACTCTCACTAAGCCATAGAATTCTATAATTTTAAATTTTGGCAAAGCCCCTAGTGTTCGGAAGGCCGAATTCGGGGCGCTATCCATGCCTGGGGCCGGACAAAGCCGCATCCTCGCTCTAAGCGGCATAAGTCTTTAGGGACTCGAAAAGACCTCTCGAACAGCGACCAGCTCTCGCCTTATCATGACGGTCAGTGTCGGTGTCAAAACCGGCGGATCTCAGGTAGGGGGTCCCGAACTGTGCGTCTAGGCGGATGGTAACAGGAGACAAGGGACACGATGTTTTTACCCAGGTTCGGGCCCTCTCGATGGAGGTAAAACCCTACTCCTGCTTGATTGATATTGATGATATGGGTAGTACAAGAGTAGATCTACCACGAGATCAAGGAGGCTAAACCCTAGAAGCTAGCCTATGGTATGATTGTTATGTGTCCTATGGACTAAAACCCTCCAGTTTATATAGAGACCGGAGAGGGCTAGGGTTACACAGAGTCGGTTACAATGGTAGGAGATCTACATATCCGTATTGCCAAGCTTGCCTTCCACGCCAAGGAAAGTCCCATCCGGACACAGGACGAAGTCTTCAATCTTGTATCTTCATAGTCTTGGAGTCTGGCCAATGATGATAGTTCGGTTATCCTGACACCCCCTAGTCCAGGACTCCCTCAGTAGCCCCTGAACCAGGCTTCAGTGACGACGAGTCCGGCGCGCATATTGTCTTCGGCATTGCAAGGCAGGTTCCTCCTCTGAATAATTCATAGAAGATCGTGAACACCAGGATAGTGTCTGACTCAGCAACATAAATTCCACATACCACCGTAGAGAGAATAATATTTACACAAGTTCAATCTGCTGGCGTATTTCGTGGCGTGACGTCACACCACGGCCAAGCCTTTACTCGAATCGTTTTTGTCATACCACCTTAGCGCGTTTAGCGAAGCGGTTTCCTTGGCACGTCTTGTCGAAGCAGAGATCGTGTCCCCTTATTCCGGGATTCTCATCAATAGGACGTGGGTAACCCAACCGTGCCTGTTCCCACGCCCCTCCATCGAAGGCGAGTTCCAAACGATCACGGGGACGGCTCTTGGTATTCTACCCCTTTATAATGGGACCAAGGCCCGTTCCTTTTCTTCAATCTCAATCGAATCCGCCCCTCGCCTCAAGTTCCAACACCTAAGGTTCCAGATTCGGGCGATTCGGACCTTTAACAATGTTCGGCTCCGACCTACAAGGCCGGTGGATGCCCTCTTCCGTCATGGAAGATGACGTGCTGAAGCCGAGAGACGCCAGGTACCTAACCTGCGAGATTTCGCATAGGCTGCCTGCCCAAGGGCAAGTCATTCCCACTCCCGAGCCTGGTGAGAGCATCGTGTTCGTGTCTCACCTCCGTCGGGGTTTAGGCTTCCCGATGGACCCCTTCGTGAGGGGGCTCATGTTTTATTATGGGCTGGAATTCCATGACTTGGCTCCGGAGTCCATCCTCCACATCTCATCATTCATTGTTGTCTGTGAAGCCTTCCTCCGCACTACCCCTCACTTCGGATTGTGGCTCAAGACCTTCGACATGGAGCCGAAGATGATCGAGGGGCGACAGGCAGAGTGCGGAGGGGCAGCTATAAGTAAGAGGGTCGATGCTCCATGGCCCGAGGGCTCCTTTCAAGAGGAGCTCGGTCTGTGGCAACAGGAGTGGTTCTACATCACTGCTCCTAGGGGCACCAAGCAGGTGGCGCCACCCGCCTTTCGTGCGGGCCCTCCACAACGGCTGGCGTCATGGGTCAACAAAGGGCTTGACTGGGGGCCGCCCAAGGACGTGCCAATATTGCAGGGCCGGATTCGAGACCTCCAAGAGAGGGAGATCAATCTGGTCGTAGTGGCGCAGGTCATGCTGATTCGGCATCTTCTGCCCTGCAAACTTCGCCCTCTCCGCCTGTGGGAATTCAATCCGGAGGGACCCCGAGCTCTCCACCACTTCATGGGTGCGACGCCCGTGGAGATGTATAAACTGTTCTTCGGATCACAAGAGATGTGTCTGGACTTGACCGAGGACGCAAGTCTTAGTTGCAATTGCCTGGATACTCAAGTAAGTAGTTCCTGTGCCCGGACGTGCTATCAGTACATTTATCATACTACTTGCCCTTTAAAGAGTTGTTCCTTGAACAGGAGTGGATAGCAAAAGCAAAGCTAATAAGGTGTCCGGCCCCCCTCCCTAAGACCGCACCAGATTCGGTGCTAACCAAGATGCTGGAGGCTATGCCTTTGGAAGAGGACGAAGGGGGGAACAGGAGAGCTATCGCCTCCGCTAAGGAGGCCTCTAAGGAAGGGGGGATCGAGAATCCCTCCCTTCAAGGGGGGAAGAGGACCGCTTCTAAAGATCCGGAGGTCAAGGCCTCTAAGCGGGGAAAGAAATTTTTGCCAGAGGGTCCTGCGCCAGGAGGGGGCCCGGCCACATTATTTCCCCTAGGGAAGCAGCCCTCCAGAGACATCCCTGTTTTTATTTCTGAGGATGAACGAAGTTTTTACCTTGTAGTTCGGATCTCAGCCCTTCTCAGCAAAGCTCATCTTCGGGGGATCTTCGTCCGGAGATGATGGAAAGAGAAACGCCTCCATCTGCCGTGCCATCAGGTGGGGCGGACGACCCTGAGGTGTGGTCGTGGAGGGTTTCCCCGAGTTCGGCGGGGCCGGGAGGTCCGGCACCAACTGGTCTGCGGTCGGAGGAGAAGAAGGATCTGCTCGGGCGAGCATCTATCTCAGAAGATCACCGTACGCTAATGGGTACGGTGATTGAAAGGATTTCATCTGCTGAGAGCGGTTTGCATGAAGCCATCAGAAGTTTACTGACGGGGTTTGAGGTACGCAAGAATGATGTAGCTTCTGACAGTTTTGCATATAGAATGCGCCCTGTATAGATAGTAGCCCCTGAGACTCGGTATGTTGTCAAAAGTGACGGCGTGCCGAGGATCGTAATCTCAGTGTTAAGATGCCGCCCTTCCTATTCAGGGGGCAGAGCGTTCGGTGGCCAGCCGGACTGATAGAGTTGCCGAACTGAAGTGGCAACTGGACATGGCGGATGCGGACATCGCGCTGGTCAATAAGCGACTTGACGAGTCACAAGGTATGTGGCTTTTCCGTGAACACCTGGTAAGGGAGCTTGACGCCCATGCCTTACTACATGCATGCTTAATGCAGATGGTGCTGCTTCTATGGAGGACCTTCGGGCAGAGCTTGCCCGAGCCAAGGAGCAAGCCAGAAAAAGTAATGCGGCTGCCTCAAAGGTGGCCGAAGAGCTAAAAGCCGAAAAGGCTGCTCACTGCTGAAGAAGGGAGGAGATGGCCGAAATGGCCGTGAAGCTAAAGGATGCTACCGACCGCTATGAGTTTCTTGAAATAGAACGCCGAGCGGAGCAAGAGGACCTGAAAAAGGCCAACGCTGAAGCCAAGGATGCCCGCTCCGCGATTAGGGCTATAAAGGAGGAGCTGCGTCAGGCCGGGGATATTGCGGCTGGAAAGCCCTTTCTGCTGCGTAGGAAGTTCACGGACCCGAAGTATGCTCAGTTGGGCCAGTTTTGGGGTGCGGAGGATGCTTATATGAATTTGGCGGCGAGTGCGGCGGACGCAGTCGTGCATTTCTGAAGCCAAAAGGATCACGGGATGGAAGAGCTTTTTTGGTCTCAATTCCATAATCTGGAGCGTCCACTTCCGTTAACCGATCGGTTCGCTGAGTGTGCTGAGCTGAACAGGTTATCCGGACTTGCCATGAAGGACGTTATGGCTCATCTGTGGCCGGAAAGGCCTGAGCCGAAGAGTTATTTTGGCTTAGTGCAGCAGTTCCTTGATGCGGTGCCGCATATCAAGGTGATCGGTCAGCATGCATAGAGGGTGCACGGATGGCTCTCGCCCGTGTCAAAACATACTGGGCAGAGATGGATGCCACCGACGTTGCATCCCGGGATTCGGACAGAAGCTGATTACCCGCCGAGCACTATTTTGAGGAAGTCCTGCAGGGCGCTCGTTTAATAGAGTCGCGGTGCTCGAAAAACGTTATGTTCAAATGAGATGTATGATTTGTAAAACCATATTTATAATATAAGGGCTTTTTATACTTGTGCATTCAAGTATTGAAATATCTCCTGTGCGGCCGTTAATGTATATGTATATATAACCTGAAAGATGGCAGTCTTCGGCTTCAGCCCCCACGCACATGGTGTGGGGGTGTTTGCAAAAAAGCGCATTTTCACACTTAATCCAACGTCTTGGTCCTGTGAAGGAGGTGATAGCGTAGCAAACTAGGCAACCGGACTATAATGCTTTATCACTTTGACTTAGCCATAGGAGTTTGATGGTGGGGCTACTATATAGCCCCTAGGGGCACCGCGCTCTCCGAACTCGGGGCGCGTGTGTGCCTGACCGGGAAACGGTCCTTCGTCAAAGCGGAGGAATTCTAAACATTCCGGTAGTCGATCGAGTGGTTGACCAGTCTCTCGCTATATCATGACAGTCAGTTTTCGGCTTTCTCTACTGAGGTGCTCACCCGGCCGAACCGGGGCACAATCACAGTAGTTCTCCTGGTGCCGCGTTAGCCGATAGAGCGGAACGTAAGGCAGCAAAACACAGGAGCCGGGCAAACCCAACATGCCCTAAGCCCCTAGTGTCCAGGTACGTGCGAAAACTTCTGACGCGGCCGATGCCAAAACGCCAGCCTCCTCCTCGGTTATGGTAAGAAACCGGGGGATGTGTATCAACAAGAGACAGTAAAAAAGGTTTACGCAGGGTCTTAATCTGAAAAGAATCCTTGTAGCGGGTCCCTGCTGCACGTCTGCGCCGGTGTCTCCATTGTGCTGTATCCTGGACGGGTGTTGCACGTTGTTCATCTGTAAAAAGAGAAGAATTTAGTTTGGAAAAAAGCGTGCGAAAAATGTATTTAAAACAGAGTATGATTTTTTTTAAAAATGAATAAATTGAGCTTTATTGGCTCTCATTGTTCATACGTGCAGCCCCTTGTAAAGGGGTATGCGGCTAGTAAGCCCCTTGTTTATTTATGCCGGACTCGCCTAACCGTGTCCGGGGTCTGAATGACCTGTTTTAGGAGCTTTGATCAGCAAAGCCGGATTAGTGTGTGGCTGTCAAGGCAGTCTCACTCTCTTTCGTGGTCGAGGAACACTCGAAGTTACCTTTTAATGAGATGATACCGTGTGGACCGGGCATTTTAAGTGTAAGAGACGCGTAATGCGGTATTGAGTTAAAGCGGGCGAAAGCTTCGCGTCCCAATAGTGCTTGATGGCTACTTTTAAATGGGCGATATGGAAGATTAGCTTTTCGCGACAGAAGTTATCGGAAGAACCGAACACGACTTCTAGTAGTAAGGAGCCCGTACAATTGGCATAAGGGCCTGGCGTTACTCCTTTAAAGGAAGTGTTGCTATGGTGAATTTTGGTAGGGTCTATCCCCATTCTGCGGATTGTGTCCTGGTATAGCAGGTTTATATCGCTGCCGCCATCCATTAGGACTTGTGTAAATTGTAGTCCGTCGATTATAGGATCCAATATCAAAGCAGTCCATCCCGCGTTTCGAATACTTCTGGAGTAATCCTGATGGTCGAAAGTAATTGGTTTTGACATCCAGTTTCGGGACTCCGCTGGGGTGGACCGTGCGGCGCGTACTTTAGTAGGTGCCGCCCTATTTTTCTTTGTTATCACCTGAAGTGAATTCACTGTTTTGACTTCTTGTGGGAAATTCTTTTGTTTTCCGGTGCTCTGCTTGTGGGGTTCGTCATCGTCCTCGCTTGGTGTGTCAAGCCCCTTGTGTTCGGCGTTAAGTCGGCCGGACTGCTTGAAGACCCAACAATCTCTGTGGGTGTGGTTTGCAGGCTTCCCGGGGGTACTGTGGATTTGACATATCCTGTCCAAGATTTTGTTTAGGTTGGATAGCTCGTCACTGTTGTCCTTAAGAGGCAGTGTTTTGCTGTTCGGCGGAGAGCTTTTGAACCCGGTGTTAACTGTCGTGCTCTTTGGGCCATTTTTCTTAGTCCGGCGCTGGTATTTTTTGCGTCGTGGTTTCCCATTTCCATCCCTGACCTCGGATGTACTCGGGTCGCTTGTGCTGCATCTTGCCAGCCAGCTATCTTCTCCCGCACAAAAGCGGGTCATGAGGCTTGTAAGTGCGTCCATTGTCCTTGGCTTTTCTTGGCCGAGGTGTCTGGCGAGCCATTCGTCTCGGATGTTATGTTTGAAGGCTGTTAAGGCTTCGGCATCCGGACAGTCGACTATTTGGTTCTTTTTGGTGAGGAACCTGTTCCAAAATTTGCAGGCTGACTCTCCGGGCTGTTGAGTTATGTGACTTAAATCGTCTGCATCCGGAGGGCAGACATAAGTCCCCTGAAAATTTGCCCGAAACGCCTCCTTGAGATCTTCCCAGCTTCCAATGATATTTTCTGGGAGGCCTTTGAGCCAATGCCGGGCTGGCCCTTTGAGCTGAGGGGTAGGTATTTTATGGCGTGGAGGTCGTCTCCTCTAGCCATATGTATGTGCAGGATGTAATCCTTAATCCAGACTCCAGGGTCTGTTGTTCCGTCGTATGCCTCTATGCTTACGGGTTTTAATCCCGCTGGAAATTCATGATGCAGCACCTCATCGGTGAAACATAAGGGATGTGTGGCGCCCCTGTATTTGGGTGTGCCGTGATTTTCAAATACTCGACGTGTTGTTTTGCTTTCTAAAACTTGCTTTCTGGACCCATATATGGACCTGATCGGGCCGTCCTCTTTACGAGGATCCTTATATGAATCACGTGCCGGCTTGTGTGCGGCGCCGCTTGCCGCTCTTTGTTTGCCATGTGGTCGTCCATCCGACCGGGCGGACTCTTTGTTTTTTGATTGTGGGGGCTCTATGGCCTCCTCGTCAAATTCGGGCAGTAGTTTACGCTTCGGGTAGCTTTTTGCTTGGTGACCATCGCCGTATTTGTCTGCGGTCTTGAGTACTTTGCTCCATCTCATTCTGAGTACGTCTTCCGCTGTTTTGAGCTTCCGCTTCTGCTTCTTTAGGCTTCGTGCAGTGGCGGCGAGCCTTTCGTGGAGGTTCTTTTGCTCCAGCGATGTGTCCGGTGTTAGATCGTCCGGACTGTGGTTTTCGCCGGGGGTGGACTGCCTGTTTAATTCATCCTGTTCGGATAGTTTCCAGGGGGCATGTTCGTTGTCCACTGGCTCGCCCTGCTCTATGGCTGGGTCTACATGGGTGCTGTCGTTGTCGAGGCGGGACTTTTGGCGGCGCTTGCGTCGCCGTTTCGGCTGTTTTTCGAGGGAATTATCCTTCGCAGCGTCCCGTTGTTCCTCGTTATCGCTTCCTTTGGGTGTATCCACCATGTATACATCATAAGACGAGGTGGCTTTCCAGTCCCAGTAGGCACTGGTTCTCGATCGTCTCCGGCATCGTCGTCCATACCGTCGATGTCTTCGGAGTCGAAGTCTAGCATGTCGGTTAAGTCATCGACAGTTGCTATGAAGTGGGTGGTGGGTGGGCCTTGAATTTCTTCGTCGTCCGCATCCCAACCGTCCTGGCCATAATCCGGCCAAGGCTCTCCTGTCAAAGAGAGACACTTTAGCGAATTCAGGGTGTCGCCAAAGGGCGAGTGCTAAAAGATATCCGTAGCGGTGAACTCTATGATCGGCGCCCAGTCAGATTCGATTGGCAGGGGCGCAGAAGGTTCGGAGTCCGGATAGGAGTCCGGCACCTTGGAGTCACGAGCTTCATGAGGGACAGGGTCGGTATTCGGCTCCATCGCCATAGAGGTGGCAGCCCCCGAGGTGGTGTCCAACCACCCATCCTCGATTGGCGCCGTCTGCTCCAAACCAAGGGTCGGAGCGGACTCTTGTGCCGCCTCCAGGGCACTGTCCGGCAGCAGAGCTAAATCGTGCCCATCGAGACAGTGTGGCACGCCTGGCTGTGGCTCAAATCCGTCGAAGATCAAGTCTCCGCGGATGTCGGCCGTATAGTTCAAACTTCCAAATCTGACCTGATGGCCAGGGGCGTAGATTTCGATCTGCTCCAGACGGCCAAGTGAATTGGTCCGCAGTGCGGAGCCTCCGAATACGAAGATCTGTCCGGGGAGGAAAATCTCACCCTAGACCGCGTTGTTGTTGATGATCGAAGGAGCCATCGGGCCTATAGGTGACGACACAGAGGAACTCTCAATGAAAGCACCAATGTCGGTGTCAAAACCGGCGGATCTCGGGTAGGGGGTCCCGAACTGTGCGTCTAGGAGGATGGTAACAGCAGACAAGGGACATGATGTTTTTACCCAGGTTCGGGCCCTCTCGATGGATGTAAAACCCTACTCCTGCTTGATTGATATTGATGATATGGGTAGTACAAGAGTAGATCTACCACGAGATCAAGGAGGCTAAACCCTAGAAGCTAGCCTATGGTATGATTGTTATGTGTCCTATGGACTAAAACCCTCCGGTTTATATAGACACCGGAGAGGGCTAGGGTTACACAGAGTCGGTTACAATGGTAGGAGATCTACATGTCCGTATCGCCAAGCTTGCCTTCCATGCCAAGGAAAGTCCCATCCGGACACGGGACGAAGTCTTCAATCTTGTATCTTCATAGTCTTGGAGTCCGGCCAATGATGATAGTTCGGCTATCCAGACACCCCCTAGTCCAGGACTCCCTTAGTCAGTTTTAGCTTTCTCCACTGAGGTGCTCGACCCAGCTCAACTGGGGCACAATCGCAGTGGTTCTCCCAGCGCTACCTTAGCCGATATAACGGAACGTAAGGTACCAAAACATGGGAGCCGGGCAAACCCAACTATTGACCCAAGACATGATTCGGAGCCGATGCATATAATGCTATAAGTTCGGGGTGCCGCACTTGTGAAAGTGTTCAGACTTATCACACCATAATTTGCGGAACTTAAGCCCCTGGTGTATTTGGCCTATCAAAGCATATGGGTGCAACATGTCATAAGCGAACATATATAAAAAGGAATGCAATGATAGGCAAAAAGTGATGCATTGTTTATTCAAAGAATACTGCAATGGATGCAGAACGATACAAATAGTGCGATAAGCAAGGGGTGGGACTATTTAACATGTCACCCTCCAGGGGTAGGCTGCGGAATGGTATGTAAAACAGGTATAATGCTCGTAATGGAGACCACCTGGGTATTCGTCGTAGCCTTCCTGCTTCCCTGGCTGTTGCATCATGAGTTTGGCAGATCTACTGCCGGACAGGGCTTCTGGAAAATGGAGTCCTAAGAATAAAAAAAAGAAGAATGACAAATTTGGGAGCCCCTGGTGTGGTTTATCCGCACTCTGGGCATGCCGTGGTCGTGCCCCTCCCCCTATGCCCATGGTATCTCCAGAGCGTAGTGATGTACGCGTGGCACTGGTCTCGCGATTGCGCGAGGGCTAGGGTTGGGGCCGCATTGCTACGCGTGCTCTGAACGTGCCAAGTGGTCTTGTTGTAGGTTACTCCGGGCGCGCTTGACGGTGTCCGGTCGCTTAACAGCCGGATTCGAGAATTGCCTTAAGAGGCTACTCAGCACTTCCCCTGCGAGAGCCACTGTATGCTCCTCCGTTCGGAGAGAGCGTTCGGTGTTTCCATTGACCGTGATGACTCCTCGAGGGTCTGGCATCTTGAGCTTGAGGTATGCGTAGTGCGGCACCGCATTGAACTTTGCAAATGCGGTTCGTCCGAGCAGTGCATGATAGCCTCTGCGGAACGGGACTATGTCGAAGATTAACTCCTCGCTTCGGAAGTTATCCGGTGATCCGAAGACCACTTCAAGTGTAACTGAGCCTGTGCAATTGGCCTCTACACCTGGTATGACGCCTTTGAAGGTCGTCTTTGTGGGTTTGATCCTTGAGAGATCTATGCCCATCTTGCGCACTATATCCTGATAAAGCAGGTTCAGGCTGCTGCCGCCGTCCATCAGGACTCTAGTGAGGTGAAATCCATCGACGATTGGGTCTAAAACCAATGCGGCGAATCCTCCATGGCGGATACTGGTGGGGTGGTCCCTTCGATCAAAAGTGATCGGGCAGGAGGACCATGAATTGAACTTTGGGGCGACTGGCTCCATCGCGTATACATCCCTGAGCGCACGCTTCCGCTCCCTTTTGGTTATGTGGGTTGCGTATATCATGGTCACCGTCCGCACTTGTGGGGGAATCCCTTCTGTCCTCTATTGTTTGGCGGCCGTGTCTCCTCCTCGTCATTGCTTTCCAGCCCATTGTCGTTGCCTTCGGCGATTAACTTGCCTGCCTACTTGAACACCCAACAATCTCTGTTGGTGTGATTAGCTGGTTTTTCGGGGATGCCGTGTATCTAGCACGAGCGATCGAGTATCCGGTCCAAATTGGACGGGCCCGGAGTAGTTCTTTTGAATGGCTTTTTCCGTTGACCGGGTTTAGAGCCTCTGAATCCGGCGTTGACTGCCGTATCTTCAGCATTATCGCCGTTAATGCGGCGTTTATGCTTATGCGACGTGACCTGCCATTGCTGTCTTTGGTATCCGAACTACCAGAGTTTTTGGTTAGGTTGTTACTGCGAGCTAGCCAGCTGTCTTCTCCCGCACAGAAGCGGGTCATGAGTGATGTGAGGGCTGCCATTGATTTCGGCTTTTCCTGTCCTAGGTGCCAGGCAAGCCATTCGTCGCGGATGTTGTGTTTGAAGGCTGCAAGGGCCTCTGCATCCGAACAGTCGACAATTTGATTTTTCTTGGTAAAGAACCGTGTCCAGAATTGTCTGGCCGATTCGTCTGGCTGCTGAATTATGTGGCTTAGGTCATCGGCGTCTGGTGGTCCCACATATGTGCCCTAGAAGTTATCGAGGAATGCGGCTTCCAGGTCCTCCCAACACCCAATTGATTCTACTGGCAGGCTGTTGAGCCAATGCCGAGCTGGTCTTTTAAGCTTGAGTGGGAGGTATTTGATGGAGTGAAGATCATCACCGCGGGCCATGTGGATATGAAGGAGATAGTCTTCGATCCAAACCGCAGGATCTGTTGTGCCATCGTAGGATTCAATGTTCACGGGTTTGAACCCTTCGGGGATTTGATGATCCATTACTTCATCTGTGAAGCATAGTGGGTGTGCGGCGCCTCTATATTGGGCTATATCACGACGCAGCTCAAACGAGCTTTGTCTACTGTGTTCGTCCCGGCCGGGGTTGCTGTATCCGGCGTGATGGTTGTCGTCGCGTATCGTACGGCGCCCACACGATCCGTAGATCGATCTTGTTTGCCTCGCCTTATCCTCCAATACATCTCGCAAGTCTGGCATGTTCCCCCGTGGCTTTGTACTTTTCGAGCGACGCTGTGGTGTGGCTTTAGTGAAGGGCCTAGAGGCCTCTCTATCGCGGCCACGAGGTGGTCGGTCGGCCGTATTGTGCATTGGTGATGTAGGTTTATGTGCTTCCTCCTCTAATCGGGGTAGTAGCTTGCGTTTGGGGTAGCTTTTGGAGGGGCGTTCGAGTTCATACTCTTCGGCCGCGAGGACTTCAGTCCATCTGTCAGCTAGCAAGTCTTGGTCAGCTCTAAGCTGTTGCTGCTTTTTCTTGAAGCTGCTTTCCATGGCCATAAGCCTGCATTTGAAACGCTCTTCTTTGATGGGATCCTCAGGCACAACAAATTCGTCGTCATCGAGGCTTGCCTTGTCTCCGGAGGGAGGCATGTAATTATCGTCCTCTACCTCTTCGTTTGCCGCTCTCTCACGAGGGCTGGCTTCTCCGTCCTCCTGTGCTGAATCTTGCTGGAGGGGGTTGTCTTCGGCACTGTCCGGGGTGTTATTATCTCCGGTGCCGGAATCTCCATTCTTGCTGTGGCGGGATTTGGAGCGGCGCCGCTGACGCTGGTGCTTAGGCTGCTTTTTGGAGGGGTCAACCTCCGCTGTTCCATCGCCATTCCCATCCTTTGGGGTGTCCACCATGTATATGTCATATGACGAGGTGGCTGTCCAGTGCCCTGTAGGTGCTGGTTCTTGGTCATCTCCGGCATCGTCGTCCATACCGTTGATGTCTTCGGAGTCGAAATCTAGCATGTCAGTTAAGTCATCGACAGTGGCTACTATGTGGGTGGTGGGTGGGCTATGAATTTCTTCGTCATCCGCATCCCAACCGTTCTGACCAAAATCCGGCCAGGGCTCTCCTAATAAAGAGAGACACTTTAGCGAATTCAGGATGTCGCTGAAAGGCGAGTGCTGAAAGATGTCCGCAGCGGTGAACTCCATGATCGGCGCCCAATCGGATTCGATTGGCAGGGGCACGGAAGGTTCGGGGTCCGGAGAGGAGTCCGGCACCTTGGAGTCACAAGCTTCACAAGGGACAGGGTCAGTATTCGGCTCTATCGCCGTAGAGGTAGCAACCCCCGAGGTGGTGTCCAGCCACCCATCCTCGATTGGCGGCGCCGGCTCCGAGCTAAGGGTCGGAGCGGACTCTTGTGCGGCCTCCAGGGCACTGTCCGGCATCAGAGCTAAATCATGCTCATCGTGACAGTGTGGCGCGCTCGGCTGTGGCTCGAATCCATCGAAGATCAAGTCTCTGCGGGTGTCGGCCATATAGTTCAAACATCCAAATCTGACCTGATGGCCAGGGGCGTAGCTTTCGATCTGCTCTAGATGGCCAAGCGAGTTGGCCCGCAGTGCGAAGCCACTGAATATGAAGATCGGTCCGGGGAGAAAAGTCTCACCCTGGACCGCATTGTTGTTGATGATCGAAGGAGCCATTGGGCCTATAGGTGACGACACAGAGGAACTCTCAATGAAAGCACCAATGTCGGTGTCAAAACCGGCGAATCTCGGGTAGGGGGTTCCGAACTGTGCGTCTAGGCAGATGGTAACAGGAGACAAGGGACACGATGTTTTTACCCAGGTTCGGGCCTTCTCGGTGGAGGTAAAACCCTACTCCTACTTGATTAATATTGATGATATGGGTAGTACAAGAGTAGATCTACCACGAGATCAAGGAGGCTAAACCCTAGAAGCTAGCCTATGGTATGATTGTTGTTCGTCCTACGGACTAAAACCCTCCGGTTTATTTAGGCACCGGAGAGGGCTAGGGTTACACAGAGTCGGTTACAATGGTAGGAGATCTACATATCCGTATCGCCAAGCTTGCCTTCCACGTCAAGGAAAGTCCCATCCGAACACGGGACGAAGTCTTCAATGTTGTATCTTCATAGTCTTGGAGTCCGGCCAATGATGATAGTTCGGCTATCCGGACACCCCCAAGTCCAGGACTCCCTCAACCGTTCTCGACATGCCCAACAAAGGCTACTTTAAGAGTCTTGCTCCACAAGAGGGCCACAGTATCAATATCAAAGAAAGTGGCAAAGCCCATGATTGCAAGTTGACGAACGGAAAGTAGATTGTATGCAAGGGACTCAAAAAGCATGACTTTCTCGATCGTGAGATCATGAGAAATGACAAACTTACCAAGACCAAATACCTTAGACGGCGAGGCATCACCCCACTCGACATTGGTGGGCATAGATGAAACCTTGTGCACGTCCACCACCAAGTCCTTGCTTCCGGTCATATGATTTGTGGCTCCAGTATCGAGCAACCATGATCCCCCACTAGAAGCAAACACCTACAAGAGATCAATGCTTGGTTTTAGGTACCCATTTAGTAATGGGTCCTTTGATGTTAGTAACAAGGGTCTTAGGAACCCAAATTGACCATTCAATGTACTCATAAGGAGAACCAACAAATTTGGCATAAACATGCCCATCACTAGCACGACATAGCACATAAGAATGGTTAAAGTCGTCGGCTTTGTTGGAAGGAGTGGCAATGCCCTTGTTGACACCACCAGCCTTCACATTGTTCTTCTTATTCTCCTTAGGAGCACCCTCTCCCTCCTTCACAAAAGTTTGCTTGAGAGGAAGAGGTTGTTTGGCCTTGTCATTCTTCTTCATGTTCTTGGACTTGGGTGCAAACCCAATTCCCTCCTTGCCCACAACTTCCTTTTGATTGCTCAAAAGATCGTTGAGGTTCTTCTGACCTTGTATGCAAGACACAAGGCCTTTCTCAAGTTGCTCCTTCAACTTGGCATTCTCCTCCACAAGATGCACATGCTCACAACACGGGTTAGTAGCATTTGCATTATCAATTAATACCATATGAGGAAAAGTGGCTTTCTCCTTGGTTAGCTTCACTTGGAGTTGACCATGAGACTCCTTGAGGCTAGTATGAGCACCCTTCAAGGCCTTGTGAGCCTTGTCAAGTATCTCAAACTCCTCCTTGAGTCTAGCATGGTCAACCCCAAGTTTAGCCTTCTCGGAATTGAGCACACGAGATACAACAAGAGCATGATCAAGATCTTTCTTTAATTTAGCATGATCATCATTGTGTGACTCCTCAAGAGCCAAACGATGACCATGCTCTTCCTCAAGCGCATTAGAGAGATCCGATATCTCATCGGCATAGTCACAACTATGTCCTTCCATCTTAGAGATGGTTTCTTCGTGTGCCTTGATCATATCATTGGCCTCACCAAGTTGTTCCAAGAGAGCCACAAAGTGCTTCTTGGATTTACCCTTGAGCTTACTCATAAAAGACTCAAATTCATTTGCTTCCTCATTAGATCCCTCACTTTCATCAATGCAATCCGTCAAGGAAGGATTAGTAGTGATGGTAGTTTTGATGTTGGGGGTTACCCTGTCGGTGGCTTTGGCCATGAGGCACTTGGCGGTGATGTTCTCGTTGGGTGAGTCGAAGAGGGACACCCGTGGAGTTGTGGCAATGGCAACGGAGGCCATGGCCATCGCCTCACCATCTTCATCATCATCATTGTACTCTGCTTGAGCCACCAACCCCTTGGGAGGAGTCTTCTTGGTGAAGTTGTTCTTGTTGGGGAAGGACCTGGCTTTGTCTTTTCGGATAAGCTTGCCACCATTGTCTTCCCGCTTCTCGTAAGGGCACTCTCCAACAAAGTGGCTCACATTGACACAATTGTAGCATGTTCTCACACGTTGCTTGCCCTTGGTGCCACTTGAGTTGTTCTTGTTGAAGTTGGGCCTTGAGTTCTTCTTGCTCCAAAATTGCCTTGAAGCAAGAGCCATGTGCTCATGATAATCATATTTTGTATCTTCGGGATTACCCTCTTCCTCTTCATCTTCATCCTCTTCGTCCATACTAGCCTTGGCCTTCAAAGCAAGGTCGGGTTTATTCACCCATTGAGAGTGCATCACCGCAATGTCGGCGGTCTTGTCCAAGATTCTCATAGCAACAAACTCATCCAACACTTCACTTGAGGACAAGGTATGAAAGTCCAGCCTTTGACTGATGACGGATGACATGGCCTTGTGGTAGGCATCATGGCCTTGAGAAACTTGCGCTTGATCCAATTGTCATCTGTATCCTTGCTCCCATGATCTCAGAGTGAGACCGCGAGAGTGGCTAATCTTCGATAGAGCTCACGAGGTTCTTCATCTTCATTCATCGCAAACTCATCAGCTTCATCTTGCACCACTTCATAGTTGGAGCGTTGAATGCTTGCGCTTCCCTTGTAAATGGAAACCACATGTTGCCATGCTTCCTTGGCCACGGTGAAAGGTCAGATAAGCGCAATATCTTTGGGTGGAATTGCATCTTGAATAATGAAGAGAGCGGACTCGTTGAATTGATGATCCACGGCTTCTCGAGGAGTGAGGTTGCTTGGGTTATGTGGGTAGAAACCTTGCTCAATAATTCTCCAAAGGTTAGTAGAACCATGATTAACATGACGTTTAAAACGGTAGACCCAAGAAGAAATATTCTCATTTTTCACAAACTTAGGAGGACCAACATGATTCAAATGAGTGGAGGGAACCGGTCCTCCATAAGTAAGAGGTGGTACAACATGGGCAAAGATATCGTTTCCACTTCTACCACTAGGCAAAGGAATTTTATCACTAGAAGCTTCCCCCTTATTGGAGTTAGCATCCGTCACCTTGGTAGTGGGATCGACCACTTCCAACGATGTGGTGGATAACTTAAGACCATCAAGAAACTTCAATGTGTCCAAAGCCACATCGAATTCCTCACGTGAGACCGAGGATCCCCCATCGTCCGTAGACGAGGATGGATTCACACCGGGGTGCTCCTCCTCACCGTCTACGGTGTCAACCATACTCTTTGGACGGTAAAGTCCTTAATTAAGAGAAGAGGCTCTGATACCAATTGAAAGGATCGATATAGTTGACTAGAGGGGGTGAATAGGCAACTAACAATTTTTAGCTTTTCCTTACCAAATTAAACTTTGCATCAAAGTAGGTTGTCTAGATATGCAACTAGGTGAGCAACCTATATGATGCAACAACAACAAGCACACAAGCAAGCAAGGATACAACACAATATAAGCTTGCACAAGTAAAGGTGAGAGATAACCAAGAGTGGAGCCAGTGGAGACGAGGATGTGTTACCAAAGTTCCTTCCCTTTGAGAGGAAGTGCGTCTCCGTTGGAGTGGTGTGGAGGCACAATGCTCCCCAAGAAGCCACTAGGGCCACCGTATTCTCCTCACGCCCTCACACAATGCGAGATGCCGTGATTCCACTATTGGTGCCCTTGGAGGCGGAGAACGAACCTTTACAAACAAGGTTGGGGCAATCTCCACAACTTAATTGGAGGCTCCCAACGACCCACGAAGCTTCACCACAATGTAATATGGCTCCGCGGTGACCTCAACCGTCTAGGGTACTCCAACACCCAAGAGTAACAAGATCCGCAAGGGATTAGTGGGGGGAATCAAATTTCTCTTGGTGGAAGTGTAGATTGGGGCCTTCTCAACCAATCCCTAGAGAATCAACAAGCTTGATTGGCTAGGGAGAGAGATCGGGAGAAAATGGAGCTTGGAGCAACAATGGAGCTTAGGGATGGAAGAGGTGGTCAACTTGGAGAAGAAAACCCCCCTTAAATGGTGAGAGGAAAACCCCAATTGTTACCCACTTACTCAGCCCGCGACATGCGGTACTACCGCACAACCATGTGGTACTACCACATAGGCCTGCGGTACTACGGCAAGGCACTATGGTACTACCGCGTGCGCGGCAGGAGCCGGACGAGGCCCTGTTGCGTTGAAGCAATGAGCGATACTACCACGCGCCCTTGCGGTACTACCGCAAGGCAGGGTTTGTCTAGGCCGGGAAGGCACGGACTAATAAAATTACATCTGTGGCTACTTCCGCTGGGTTTCGGTCTATGGAAAAATCCGACACGGTAGTACCGCATGTAGGGAACGGTGCTACTGTGTAGGGTGCGGATGTAAAAAATTACATCCGCTCCTACTACCGCGTGTGTCACTGTGCTGGGCTAGAGGTCACAGAACTACCGCGCCCGCGGAGCGGTACTACCGCGTCCCTGGCCGATACTACCGTGGGCCACTGCAGTACTACTACTCCCTTGAGCAGTACGACCGCATGACACAACACAATATCACTCGGAGTCCTTCATTTTGCAAAGACACGGATAAACGGTCGGTGCTCCAAAGAAGCAAAGGAAAGGTGGTGCAAAGGAACAGACGTGTATGTGTTGATTCCACCCTAACCTTTCCGACGCGGACCCCCTCTTAATAGTATGGCTTTCCTTTGACTCAAATCCACCAAAAAGAAACATAGAGAAACACCATCTTCACTTAGGCTCCGACGGGCAACGAATCGTCTTGTGCCTAGAAATGAGATATCTGAAATGCTCAATGCACACGATTAGTCCGCAAATGCATTGTCATCAATCACCAAAACCACATAGGGAGAAATATGCCCTTACAGCTACAACTTCTTCTTCTCCTTTTCACTTGCGCAATTTCTCTTTGCATCGGCAATGGCCCGAACTAGATCATCAGCGGGCTTATCTAATGCCTCTTCTTCAGCTTCTTCCCGCATTGCCGGCTCAGCTTCTTCCCCCATTGTTGTACCATCATATTCAGGGAACTCATGGCCAGGATAGTTGTCGTCCTCCTCTTCTTCTTCATTATCTTCCATCATAACCCCTCCTTCTCCGTGCTTGGTCCAAACATTATAGTGGGGCATGAAACCGGACTCAAACAGGTGGACGTGAATGGTTCTTGACTTAGAGTATTTCTGATCATTCTTATAGCCAGCACATGGACAAGGCATAAAACCATCCACCCGCTTGTTTGCCTCAGTCGCAAGCAGAAAAGTATGCATGCCATTAATGAACCAGGGAGAGCATCGGTCATCATACATCCATTGCCGGCTCATCTTCATTACACTGCACCGAAAAGACCATAATACAAGTTCATACAACACTTATTCTCATAAAACAACATACAAATAACTCTCTAGCTAAAGCATTTAAATGCAACAACAAATGCGATCAAGATTGCAACTAAGGTAACAATTGATCCAACAGCATAATGATACCAAGCCTCACTATCGATGGCATATTTTCTAATCTTTCTAATCTTCAAGCGCATTTTAGCCATCTTGATCTTGTGATCATCGAGAACATCAGCAACATGCAACTCCAATTCCATCTTCTCCCCCTCAATTCTATTCAATTTTTCTTTCAGATACTCGTTTTCTTTTTCAACTAAATTTAACCTCTCGACAATAGGGTTGGTTGGAATTTCAGGTTCACATACCTCCTAGATAAAAATATCTATGTCAACTTAATGTGCATAATTTGTCATAAACACGGAATGCAACAAATAGTTTTAAAAGAGAATATACCACATCTGAATCATAACCCGAACGAGGGCCGGCGGGGACGGATATCAAAACCATGGCACTATGTATAACAAATAGCGTACGGGTACGATAATTATACAATGAACTATATATATATATATATATATATAAATCACACAAAACATGATTTTTTATATAAAAAAGATAAGAACAAGAGGCTCACCACACCAATGTCCTCTAACCAAGGTGGTGCCGGCGACGGGTCGGTACGGACGATCGACGGTTGTTAGAGGATGGAGACGGGAAGGCACTAAGTAAACCACACCTACATATGCAAACTAAGAGTTATTTTGACCTCAAATTGCATATAAATCAAATACTACCACATATAATTCCTCCCAAAATAAAACCCACAAATCACTATACTTATAGAGCATTGCAAGAGCTAATCTAGCAATGAGATATGAAAGGACAAAGTTGCTAACCTTTGTGATCACTTGGATGGATGGGGTGCCTTCAAATCTTCACAAATTTTGGCAAAAATGGAGTGTGAGCTCGAGAGGAAGAGGAAGAAAACAGAGGAGAGGAAAGGGAAAGCACAGAGCACTCAGGCTCGACGAAGGGGTTTATATAGGAGGACCTTTAGTACTGGTGAGTTAGACGAACCGGGACTAAAGGTACATCTGTAGTCCCGGTTCGTGCCATGAACCGGTACTAAAGATGTTGTGGTAGGCTGGTTCGTGGCACGAACCGGTAGTAGAGGTGCTGGTGGGGCCGCAGCTTGACACCAACCTGCCACCACCTCTTTAGTACCAGTTCATGGCACGAATCGAAACTAAAGGTTAGCCATGAACCGGTACTAATGTGAACCGCCCGCCTAGCCGTTGGAACCGGCAGTAATGGTCACATTAGTGCCGGTTCAAATACAAACCAGGACTAATGAGCTTCACATTAGGCACTTTTTCTACTAGTGCTAGGCCCTCCATGACGTCGTCGATTAGAAGCCAGATGGTGCATCGCTGCCGACCACCTCACGCCACCGCCCGAACCGGGCCAGACGCCGCACGCCACCGCTCGTGACCGGGCTGCCCAACGCGCCTGCAGCTGTCGTTGCCCGAGGCAGGGCCGACCACCACCGTCGTCGCCTCACCTATCGCCACACTCTACAGGATCGGACGCACCTCCACATGTGTAGGGGGCCCCGCACCACCCCTGAGACACGAAAGGGGAGTCCCCTACCATCACCGTCGGCCCCCGGGCGTAGCCCGGTGGCGACGGAGGGAGGGGAGGCGGGAGTGCTTGCCACCGTTCCTCTAAGCCATGATGTTTAAAGTACACGGTGGGAAAAGTAGCTAAGGTTTTACTAGCACCTTTTGGAAGGTGAAAATCACACAACCACATTAAATGTGAAGAGAGACTAACAAAAATTAATTGACATCGAACTAGGCGAACTAGGTTGTACACAACCATCTTATAAACCCACTTCTCTACGGTGACAATATATTAACAGTTTTGGGGAAATAAACTAACTGAATCCCAAATCTACAGCATGAAGCATAGTTTAGTATAGAGCTATCTTTGTGTGCCCGAGTGGGTAAAGACTTCAGAGACTTAAGTAACTTGAACATCCATACATGAACCCCATATTGAATAAGTTCGTGATAGATATGCAGTGTAGATTTTTCACAGTCCTTCCAGTTGGTGTTAATAACTTCACTGCAAAGAATGTCAATAGTACTTGTTAGAGTTATATTGATGATAGATTTTGGCCTTAGACATTCTAGCCTGTTGACTTTCTCTTATACTTGTATATATGATGGCTTTGGCCTCTCAATATTAAGTTACTTTTCCCCTTTTTAGGAAAGGAAGTTAAACCTCCAGCCTCTGCATCAATCGATGCATACAACCATCTTTATTAATTTTTTCACGAAGGTCTGACAAGAATATACATCAAGCCACCTGAAGCCACCCTACTCACACTTACAAACTTGATAATGTGGAGTGCTCTGACTCCCTATATCTAAAAGACTAAAACCGATGTCGTCGCCAATCAATCCATATAACATATTGAAACCAACAACCAGTGCAGTAGACCTAAAACGTACACCACATGCACACATTTTAGAAGCATCCATCATCATTAAACTGTTGTCCCATCATCAGAAAAGAGATCCGCATCATCCTTGTCAGTCCGGCCATCCGTCAACGCCGCCACGGCACCCAACTACGCGGCCACCCTGCGATCGTCCATCCCGACGCGGAGACTCTGGAAGATCTGTCGTGCATGGCACCTACCGAACAGGCATGACACAGTGTAGCACCTGTCGGCTAGGCATGACTTGACATCTCCATCGAAGCTCTGTTCAAGATGAAGACGCTCCACCTCCTGCCTCTGTCTTCCAGCGCTGCTCCACAAATGATGCTCCCAAAAGAGAAACGACACCGTAGTGCCGCCATTGTCCAATATGGAAAACCAGATCCTAGGATTTCACCCGGAGCAGCACGAGTGGGTCAATAGTATTTACGCAACAATGTCTTCATCAAGGTACCGCCATCGTCTGCCTTCGGCTCAGTATTCACCGGCAACAATGTCTCCCTGTCTCGCAGACGAGACTAGATGACAACCTTCGCTGGAGGAGATGGCCACCACTTCTGGTTGCATCGGCCAGAACAGATCTGACCGGAGGTATCGCCGAGCAGTCTACCAGGCCCTCCACGCCGCCATCGATCCGTAGCCAGATGGCGCGCCCTCGCAGCATAGCCAGCCGCCATTGTCAACCACCTCCAACGGGGGAGATTGAAGAAAATATGCCCTAGAGGCAATAATAAAGTTATTATTTATTTCCTCATATCATGATAAATGTTTATTATTCATGCTAGAATTATATTACCAGGAAACATAATACATGTGTGAATACATAGACAAACATAGTGTCACTAGTATGCCTCTACTTGACTAGCTCGTGAATCAAAGATGGTTAAGTTTCCTAACCATAGACATGAGTTGTCATTTGATTAACGGGATCACATCATTAGGAGAATGATGTGATTGACTTGACCCATTCCGTTAGCTTAGCACTTGATCATTTAGTATGTTGCTACTGCTTTCTTCATGACTTATACATGTTCCTATGACTATGAGATTATGTAACTCCCACTTACCGGAGGAACACTTTTTGTGCTACCAAATGTCATAACGTAACTGGGTGATTATAAAGGTGCTCTACAGGTGTCTCAAAGGTACTTGTTGAGTTGACGTATTTTGAGATTAGGATTTGTCACTCTGATTGTCGGAGAGGTATCTCTGGGCCCTCTCGGTAATGCACATCACTATAAGCCTTGCAAGTAATGTAGCTAATGAGTTAGTTACGGGGTGATGCATTACGTAGCGAGTAAAGAGACTTGCCGATAACGAGATTGAACTAGGTATTGAGATACCGACGACCGAATCTCGGGCAAGTAACATACCGATGACAAAGGGAACAACGTATGTTGTTATGCGGTTTGACCGACAAATATCTTCGTAGAATATGAAGGAGCCAATATGAGCATCCAGGTTCCGCTATTGGTTATTGACCGGAGACGTGTCTCGGTCATGTCAACATAGTTCTCGAACCCGTAGGGTCCGCACGCTTAAAGTTTCGATGACGGTTATATTATGAGTTTATGAGTTTTGATGTACTGAAGGTTGTTCGGAGTCCCGGATATGATCACGTACATGACGAGGAGTCTCGAAATGGTCGAGACATAAATATTGATATATTGGAAGCCTATATTTGAATATCGGAAGTGTTCCGGGTGAAATCAGGATTTTACCGGAGTACCGAGGGGTTACCGGAACCCCCCGGGGGCTTAATGGGCCATAGTGGGCCTTAGAGGAGAAGAGGATAGGCGGCTAGGGTAGGGCTGCGTGCCCCTCCCCCCCCCTAGTCCGAATACGACAAGGAGAGGGGGCGGCGCCCCCCCCTTTCCTTCCTCTCTCCCTCCTCTTTCCCCCCTTCTCCTAATCCAACAAGGAAGGGAGGGAGTCCTACTCCTGGTGGGAGTAGGACTCCTCCTGGCGCGCCTCCTCCTAGCCGGCCGCACCTCCCCCCTTGCTCCTTTATATACGGGGGAGGGGGAACTCCATAGACACAACAATTGATTATTGATCTCTTAGCCGTGTGTGGTGCCCCCCTCCACCATAGTCCTCCTCGATAATATCGTAATGGTGCTTAGGCGAAGCCCTGCGATGGTAGAACATCATCATCGTCACCACGCCGTCGTGTTGACGGAACTCTCCCTCGACACTCGGCTGGATCGGAGCTCGAGGGACGTCATCGAGCTGAATGTGTCGAAGAACTCGGAGGTGTCGTGCTTTCGGTGCATGATCGGTCGGGCCGTGAAGACGTACGACTACATCAACCGCGTTGTGCTAACGCTTCCTGAGGGAGTCCCGGACTAGGGGGTGTCCGGATAGCCGAACTATCATCTTCGGCCGGACTCCTGGACTATGAAGATACAAGATTGAAGACTTCGTCCCATGTCTGGATGGGACTTTCCTTGGCGTGGAAGGCAAGCTTAGCGATAAGGATATGTAGATCTCCTACCATTGTAACAGACTCTGTGTAACCCTAACCCTCTTTGGTGCCTATATAAACCGGAGGGTTTTAGTCCATAGGACGAACAACAATCATACCATAGGCTAGCTTCTAGGGTTTAGCCTCTCTGATCTCGTGGTAGATCTACTCTTGTACTACCCATATCATTAATGTCAATCAAGCAGGAGTAGGGTTTTACCTCCATCGAGAGGGCCCGGACCTGGGTAAAAACATCGTGTCCCTCGTCTCCTGTTACCATCCGCCTAGACGCACAGTTCGGGACCCCCTACCCGAGATCCGCCGGTTTTGACACCGACATTGGTGCTTTCATTGAGAGTTCCTCTGTGTCGTCATCTTTAGGCCCGATGGCTCCTCCGATCATCAACAACAATGCGGTCCAGGGCGAGACTTTTCTCCCCGGACAGATCTTCGTATTCGGCGGCTTTGCACTACGTGCCAATTCGCTTGGCCATCTGGAGCAGATTGAAAGCTATGCCCTTGAACATCAGGTCAGATTTGGAAGTTTGAACTATACGGTTGACGTCCGCGGAGACTTGATCTTCGACGGGTTCGAGCCGCAGCCAAGCGTGCCGCACTGTCATGATGGGCATGATCTTGCTCTGCTGCCAGACAGTGCCCTGGAGGCCGCACAAGTGTCCGCTCCGACCCTTAGCTCGGAGCCGACTGCGCCGATCGAGAATGGGTGGCTGGACACCGCCTCGGGGGCTGCTATCTCTATGGCGATTGAGCCAAACACCAACCCCATCCTTTGCGAAGCTCGTGACTCCAAGGTGCCGGACTCCTCTCCGGACTCCGGACCTTCCGCGCCCCTGCAAATCGAATCCGGCTGGGCGCCGATTATGGAGTTCACTGCCGCGGACATCTTTCAGCACTTGCCTTTTGGCGACATCCTGAATTTACTAAGGTCTCTCTCTCTCTATCAGGAGAGCCCTGGCCAGACTATGGTCAGCAAGTTTGGGATGCGGACGACGAAGAAATTCGAAACCCACCAACCACCCACTTCGTAGCCACTGTCGAAAGTTTAAACGACGTGCTCGACTTCGACTCCGAAGACATCGACGGTACGGACGACGATGTAGGAGACAAATATGAACCAGCACCTATAGGGCACTGGACAGCCACCTCATCCCACGATGTATACATGGTGGACACACCCAAAGGAAGCGACGACGAGGAACAACAGGACGCCGCGAGGGATCATTCCCTCGAAAAGCAGTCAAAACAACGACGTAAGCGCCGCTCAAAGTCCCGCCTCGACAAAGACAGCAGCCATACAGACCCAGCCATAGAGCAGGGCGAATCGGTAGACGACAAACATGCTATCGAGCAACCGTCCGAACAGGACAATCTGGATAAACAACCCGTCCCCGACGAAGATAACAGTCCGGGCGATCTCACACCGGACAAGTTACTGGAGCAGAAGAACCTCCACAAAAGGCTCGTCGCCACTGCGTGTATCCTGAAAAAGCAGAAGCGGAAGCTCAAAACAGCGGAGGATGCGCTCAAAATCAGATGGAGCAAAGTACTCAACACCACAGACAAATACGGCGATAGTCGCCGAACAAAGAGCTACCCGAAGCGAAAACTATTGCCCGAATTCGATGAGGAGGCCGTAGAGCCCCCACAATCAAAGAACAAGGAGACCACTCAGTCGGATAGACGACCCCATGGCAAACATAGAGCGGCAAACGGCGCCGCATACAAGCCGGCCTGCGTTCCGCACACGGATTCGCAGCAAAAAGATGGCCCAGTTAGATCTATCTACGAGCCAAGAAAGCAAGCTCTAGTAAGCAATGCAACACATCAAGTATCCGAATATTACGGCACACCTAAATGCAGGGGTGCCGCACACCCCCTATGTTTTACCGATGAGGTTCTGGATTATGAATTTCCAGCGGGATTCAAGCCCGTAAACATAGAGGCATACGATGGAACAACAGACCCTGGAGTCTGGATTGAGGATTACATCCTCCACATACACATGGCTAGAGGAGATGACCTCCACGCCATAAAATACTTACCCCTCAAGGTCAAAGGGCCAGCCAGGCATTGGCTCAAAAGCCTCCCCGAAAACACCATCGGAAGTTGGGAAGAGCTTGAGGATGCTTTTCGGGCAAATTTTCAAGGGACCTATGTCCGACCTCCGGATGCAGACGATTTAAGTCACATAACTCAACAACCCGGAGAGTCAGCCCGAAAATTCTGGAACAGATTCCTTACTAAAAAGAACCAAATAGTCGACTGTCCGGAAGCCGAAGCCTTAGCAGCTTTCAAACACAACATCCGAGACGAATGGCTCACAAGACACCACGGCCAAGAAAAGCCAAGAACAATGGCCGCATTAACAAGCCTCATGACTTGCTTCTGCGCGGGAGAGGATAGCTGGCTAGCAAGATGCAATACCAGTGACCCAAGTACATCCGAAGTCAGGGATGGAAACGGGAAACCACGACGCAGCAAGGACCAGCGTCGGACCAAGGGAAACAGCCCGAAGAGCACGGCAGTCAACGCCGGATTCAAAAGCTCACGATAGAATCATGAAAAACTGCCCCCTAAGGATAACAGGGATGAGCTATCTAACTTAAACAAAATCTTGGACAAGGTATGCCAAATCCACAGTACCCCCGGGAAGCCTGCAAATCATACCCACAGAGATTGTTGGGTCTTCAAGTAGTCCGGCAAACTCAACGCCGAACACAAGGGGCTCGACACACCAAGCGAGGATGATGACGAACCCCACAAGCAGAGCACCGGACAAAAAAAGAATTTCCCACAAGAAGTCAAATCAGTAAACTCACTTTACGTGACAAAAGGGAAAAACAGAACGGCGCCCATAGATATACGCGTCATACGGCCTATCCCAGAGGAGTCCCACCACTGGTTGTCAAAACCAATCACCTTCGACCATCAGGATTACTCTAGAAGTATCCGGAATGCAGGATGGACTGCCTTGATATTAGATCCGATAATTGACGGACTCCAATTTACACAAGTCCTAATGGACGGCGACAGTGATCTAAGCCTGCTATATCAGGACACAATCCCCAAAATGGGGATAGACCCAACCAAAATTCGCCACAGCAACACTTCCTTTCAAGGGGTAATGCCAGGCCCATATGCCCATTGTACGGGCTCTCTACTGCTAGAAGTTGTGTTCGGCTCACCCGACAACTTCCACCGCGAAAAGTTAACCTTCCACCTCGCCCCATTTACAAGTAGCTATCAAGCACTACTGGGGCGTGAAGTTTTCGCCCGCTTTAACGCAATACCGCATTATGCATCCCTCACACTTAAAATATCCGGTCCACGAGGCATCATCTCCTTAAAGGGAAATATCGAGTGTTCCTCGAGCGCGGAAGATTTTGTGATGGCCTCGACAGCCACATTAAACCGGCTTCACTAATTCAAGCACCCAAACAGGTCGTTCGGACCCCGGACACGGTTAGACGAGTCCGGCATAAACATACAGGGGCTTACCAGCCGCACAACCCCGCACCAGGGGCTCCGTGCATATACAACAAGAGACAATAAAGCTCAATTTTATTCATTTTTTGAAACGTACTTTGTTTATTTAATATAACGTACATTTTCGCACGACCTTTTTCAACTAAGTTCCTCTCTTTTACAGATGAACACCGTACGATACCCGTCCAGGATACGGCACAACGGAGACACAGGCGCAGACGTGCAGTAGGGACCCGTTGCAAGGATTCTTTTCAGATTACGACCCTGCGTAAACCTTTTTCACTGTCTCTTGTTGATACACATCCCCTGGTTTCTTACTATATCCGAGGAGGAGGCTGGCATTTTGGCATAGGCCACGTCAGAATTTTGCGCATACCTGGAGTCCTGGACACCAGGGGCTTACTATCAAGGGCATGTTCGGCCCGTTTTCCTAAAGACCGAATACCTTAGGGAGTGCTCAGCGTCTCGAGTTAGGCCTTATATGCATCAGCTCCAAATCATGTCTTTGGTCAAATGTTGGGCTTGCCCGGCTCCTGTGTTTTGCTGCCTTACGTTCCGCTCTATCGGCTAACGCGGCACCAGGAGAACTACTGCGATTGTGCCCCAGTTCGTCCAGGCGAGTACCTCAGTAGAGAAAGCCGAAAACTGACTGTCATGATATAGCGTGAGACTGGTCAACCACTCGATGACCCACCGGAATCTATAGGATTCCTCCGCATTGACGAAGGGCCGTTTCCCGGTCAGGCACATACGCGCCCCGAATTCGGGTGAGCGCGGTGCCCCTAGGGGCTATATAGTAGCCCCACTGTCAAACTCCTATGGCTAAGTGAAAGTGATAAAGCATTATAGTCCGGTTGCCTAGTTTCCTACGCTACCACCTCCTTTATAGGACCAAGACATTGGATCAAGTGTGAAAACGCGCCTTTTGCAAACACCACCGCATTACATGCGTGGGGGCTGAAGCTGAAGACTGCCATCTTTCAGGTTATATACACATTTACATTAACGGCCGCACAGGAGGTATTTTCATTCTTGAAGGCACAAGTATAAAAAGCTTTTATATTTCATCGAAACATTGTTTCACAATAATACATGTTATTCGAACATAATATCCTTCGAACATTGCGTCTCTATTAAACGAGCGCCCTGCAGAACTTCCTGAAAATATTGCTCGACAGGTACTCGGCTTTCGTCCGAATCTGGGGATGCAACATCGGTGGCCTTCATCTCTGCCCAATATGTCTTGACACGGGCAAGAGCCATCCTCGCACCCTCTATGCATGCCGACCTCCTCATCGCATTGATATGCGGTACCGCACCAAGGAACTACTGCACTAAGACAAAATAACTCTTCGGCTCGGGCCTTTTTGGCCACAAAAGACTCACGACATCCTTCATCGCAAGTCCGGATAACCTATTCAGCTCCACCCATTCGGCCAAGCGATCGGTCAATGGAAGAGGGCGCTGTCGGGGGTTGGGTGCGACATATGCCAAAGGATGGCTTATCATGGTGGGGGCGAGTAGAACATCGTCGGTGCCCAGGTGGTTGCTGCCCTGTGGCCAGACGTGCCGGCTCTACGCACCGCAAGTCGGACCGCCGACTGGCTGGAAGTCGCCGCCGGCCGTCTTGAGGCTTGGAAGGGCTCCTCGGCCCGGGCGGGAGCACGCCGGGCCTTGGAGTTTGTTAAGGCGTGGTATCCGGGGCTGGACCTGGACTGCCTGGCCGTGTTTCGATCGGAAGCCCAGGCCGAGCTGGAGGCCGTAGAAGGCGCCCTTGTCGGGCGCGTGGCGGCCATCGCCGAGTACACGGACACCAGCGTCTTCGTGCCCGAGCGGACTGAAGGCGGCGAGGAAGCACCACCGGACTGGTTCGGGATGAACCCGGAGTACGAGGAAGACTCGGCGGAGGTGATCGACTCCAGCACCGAGGAGGAGGACGAGTCAGAGGACGGAGGCGAGGAGGAGGCACCAGAAGACGAGGCAGGCGGCCAGCCTCAGCCCGATCGCGCCTCCAGCAACGAGCCGCGCGGGGGCAAGGCGACTGCCGCCGGAGGCGACCAGGCTGAGACCGCCCAGCCGACTGCCCCGGCATCCGACACCGCCGTCACCTCCGATCCTCCGGCCCCGGAGGCCGCCTCCTAGACTGCTTCTGTTTATCTGTCTTCGATAATCTTTTTGAAAGACTTGTTAAGTTCGAACAATTCCACCCGCGGGGTGTATCCTGAATTTCTATTCTGCGATTCGGCCGAGGGCCTATGTAAATATTTATCTGATTTCCGCCTTTCCTTGCTTATTGCTCCTTAGACTTTTTCCTTTGCCGCCTTCCTTTAGTTGCCGCCTTGCCGGCTGGGCAGCCACTCTGCGGACTGTCGCCAGGTCAAGTGCTTGGCTACTTCAGGAAGGCAAGTACTTAGCCATTTAGAGTTTCTTTAGCAAGTCGGCAAGAAAGTGACAGGCCGACTATCCGAGAGTCGGCTGTCCTTTGATAAAATTAAGACGGCGAGCCGACTACTCATAAGTCGGCTCTGTGTTGGGAGGCTGGTAGCCGGCTTGTGCTATGCATAAGCTTTTAGGTCCTTAGCCATTTTTCATGCATGCGCTCGTTCTTGCTTGTTCCCTGCCTACTAGCAGTCGCTCTGCGAGCTGCGGCTTTCGACAAGAGACAGCTTGAGTGCAACACATTACTTGTCCGACTGCAGGGAGCTTTTCATAGCGCAAGACGGCAAGTCCCCGGGTCGACTAGTCGAACCCGGTGCCAGACGGTATGATAAAAAACAATAGCATGTTCGGAAGCGTAATCCTTATCATACAGATAACAAAAAGGCAGTCCCCGAGCTCGTCCCGGGGGGCCTAAGGTCTTAGTACATTAATACAAAGTGGGTAGTGTGATACATACTGCATCAACTGTAAAATCTTCGAAGAAGATTCGCATTCCACGGGCGCTCTATTTCCTTGCCGGAGTCGTCCCTCTTGCGCGCTCGAGGCTTCTGAGCGTCGATCAGATAGTAGGCGTCATTCCCTAGCACCTTGCTGATGATGAAGGGACCTTCCCAAGGTGCCGACAACTTGTGCTGGCCGGCCGTTCTCTGAATCAGCCGGAGCACAAGGTCGCCCTCTTGGAACGATCTTGGCTTGACCTTGCGGTTGTAGTATCGGCGCAGACTCTGCTGGTAGATGCCGGACCGACTGAGTGCCAATAGTCGGCCCTCTTCCAGCAGGTCGACGCCGTCTTGGCGTGCTTCTTCAGCTTCCTCTTCGGTGTACATGGTGACTCGTGGAGAGTCGAACTCTATATCCGTCGGGATGACAGCTTCGGCACCGTAAACAAGGAAGAAAGGCGTGAAGCCGGTTGACTTGTTTGGAGTCGTGCGCAGACTCCAGAGGACAGCTGGCAGCTCCTCGACCCAACAGCCGGCCGAACGCTCGAGTGGTTCGACCAGTCGAGGCTTGATGCCGGACAAGATGAGGCCATTGGTTCGTTCCACCTGGCCGTTTGACTGCGGATGGGCAACAGACGCTAAGTCCAGTCGGATGCCCTGCGTCGCGCAGAAACGAGCCAAGGCGCCCTTGGCAAAGTTTGTGCCGTTGTCGGTGATGATGCTGTGCGGTATGCCGTACCGCACCGTGATGTCGGCAATGAAGGTTACTGCAGTCGGCCCGTTCAACTTCTTGATGGGCTTTGCTTCCACCCACTTGGTGAACTTGTCCACCACGACAAGCAGATGAGTTAGGCCGCCTCGGGCCGTCTTGAATGGTCCTACCATATCCAGGCCCCAAACTGCGAAGGGCCAGGCGATAGGGATTGTCTTCAGCGTGGAAGCCGGCTGAACTGGCTTGGAGCGGAACATCTGGCACCCCTTGCATTTTTGGACTAGCTCTTTAGCTTCTTCCAGGGCAGTCGGCCAAAAGAAGCCGTCCCGAAAGGCTTTGGCCACGAGCGCCCTTGAAGCCGCATGGTGGCCGCACTCGCCCTGATGGATGTCTCTGAGGATCGCTTGGCCTTGTTCTGATTCCATGCAGCGCTAGTAGACACCAGTGACACTGCGCCTGACAAGCTCTCTGTTGACTATGGTGTATGATGCCGCTCGGCGCTGCACTTGCCGAGCCAGGATCTCATCTGTTGGCAATTCTTTGTTCACTAGAAATTTGAGGATGGGCTGCGCCCATGAAGGTGCTGCTATCTCTTCAACTGCTACCACAGCGACTTGGACAAGGGTGGCTGGGCTGGGAGGCGGCGGGCTGGAGGCTGCGGCCGTTTGCTGAATTAGCGGAGTCTCTGGGCCGACTTGGGCAGCTCCTGGGCCGGGTTCTGAAGTCCCCGGGCCGACTGGCGCAGTCCCCGGACCGGGCTCTGAAGTCCCCGGGCCGGTTGGCGCAGTCCCCGGGCCGGTTGGCGCAGTCCCTGGGCCGGGCTCTGAAGTCCCCGGGCCGGTTTCAACTTTGGTTTTCTTGAGGTCGCCTGCTGGGGCTTTGGAGTCGGATCCGACTACTTCTGGAGGAGCTGGCACAAAGATGGAGTCCGACTCTGGTGAAGGCTTGATAGACGGCTTGAGGAGGCACTGAAGGGCGACGCGGAAGGTATCGCTTGGCGAGTGGAGCCGACTCGTGCCAAGGCATCTGCTTGCTCATTGTCATTTCTTGGCACGTGAAGGAATTCACACCCCTCGAAGTATCCGCTGAGTTGCTGTACCAGGAAGCGGTAGCTCGCCATGTTTGCGTCTTTGGCGTCCCAGTCGCCGGATGATTGCTGAACCACCAAGTCGGAGTCGCCGTAGCATAGGATCCGGCGAATGCCGAGCTCTTTGGCAAGCCGGAGCCCATGAATGAGCGCCTCATACTCGGCGACGTTGTTGGAGGCGGCGAAGTGGAGCTGCAGCACGTACTTGAGCTTGTCGCCCTTAGGGGAGGTGAGGACGACGCCGGCTCCAAGGCCGGTGCGCATCTTTGAGCCATCGAAATGCATCCGCCAGTGGGTGGAGTCAGGCGCTGGCGGCAGGTACTGGGTCTCGGCCCAGTCGACGAGGAAGTCGGCCAGCGCCTGCGACTTGATGGCGGTGCGGGGCTGGTAGTAAATGGTGTAAGGAGCTAGGTCTATAGCCCATTTGGCCACTCGGCTAGAGGCGTCTCGGCTTCCAATGATCTCGGCGAGTGGAGCGGTGCAAACCACAGTGATTGGATGCTCTTGAAAGTAGGGCTTCAGCTTCTTGGCGGCAAAATGCACGCCGTAGCACATCTTCTGGTAGTGAGGGTAGTTCTGCTTGGAGGTTGACAGTACCTCGCTCAGGTAATATACCGGTCTCTGGACAAGGAGCGCCTTGCCTTCCTCCTTGCGCTCGACTACAATGACTGTGCTGACTACTCGGCTGGTGGCGGTGATGTACAAGAGCATGGGCTCTTTGGGAGTCGGGGCCGCCAACACGGGGGGAGTAGCCAGCATCTTCTTCAGCTGGAGAAATGCTTCATCCGCCTTGTGGTTCCACTCAAAAAAGGTGGTCTTCTTCATCAATTGATACAAGGGCAGAGCTTTCTCGCCCAGCCGACTGATAAATCGGCTGATGGACGCCAGGCAGCCGGTGAATTTCTGCACATCCAACAGTCGGCTGGGTACCTCCATTCTCTCGATGGCCTTGATCTTCACGGGGTTGCACTCTATGCCGCGTTCGGAGACCAGGAAGCCAAGGAGCTGGCCGGTAGGTACTCCGAAAACGCACTTCTCGGGGTTGAGCTTGATCTGGAATCGGCGCAGATTCTCAAAGGTCTCTTTGAGGTCTTCTAGCAGCGCCCCACGCTTTTCCGTCTTCACCACTACATCATCCACGTAGACGTGGGCGTTCCTGCCGAGTTGCTTGAGGAGGCACTTCTGCATGCAACACTGAAAGGTGGTGCCGGCATTCCTCAGGCCGAACGTCAATGTCAGGTAGCAGAAGGCTCCAAATGGCGTGATGAATGCGGTCTTCAGTCTGTCCGCTGGATTCAGCTTGATCTGGTGGTATCCTGAGTATGCATCTAGGAAACTCAGCAGCTCGCATCCGGCTGTGTAGTCTATCACCTGATCAATCCTTGGCAGAGCAAACGGGTCCTTCGGGCAGGCTTTGTTGAGGCTTGTGTAGTCGATGCACATCCGCCACTGCTTGTTCTTCTTCAGCACCAAAACCGGATTTGCCAGCCACTCTGGAAAAAACACTTCCATGATGAAACCGGCTGCCAAGAGTCGGGCTATCTCTTCTCCAACAACTCTTCTTTTCTCTTCTGACAGGCGGCGCAAGGGCTGCCTGACGGGCTTCATATCTGGCCTGACGTGTAGCTTGTGCTCGGCGAATTCCGTCGGTACACCCGGCATGTCCTTGGGGGACCATGCAAAGATGTCCTGATTCTCACGGAGGAAATCGACGAGCTCGCCTTCCTATTTGCTGTCAAGGCCTGTGCCCATGACAGTGTATCTCTCTGGGTGCTCCAGGTCCAAGGGTATCTTCTTGGTCTCTTTGGCCGGCTTGAATGATCCTTCTACTTCCGACTCCTTGGGATCGGGCGACATCTCTGGCTGCTTTCCGGCCATCGCCACGACTCGGTCAAGGAGCCGCTTCTTGGCCGCGATCCAAGGACTCGGCCAGCCGACTGCTCTCGGCCGCGCAGGCGGACGACTTCTTGTAGTCGCCGGCTATGGTCAGAATCCCCTTAGAACTCGGCACCTTCATCTTGAGGTAGGCGTAGTGGGGAACCGCCATGAACTTGGCCAAGGCAGGTCGGCCAAGCAGAGCGTGGTACGGGCTCTCCAAATCCACCACCTCGAACCAGACCGGCTCTCGGCGGAAGTGATCTTTGTCTCCGAAGAGGACGTCTATCAGGATTTTGCCAATCGGTGAACAGGAGAGACTGGGTACAATTCCATGGAACACGGTGCGGCTGCTCTGCAGCTGTCTTCGCCTGATTCCTAGCTTCTCCATGGTGTCCTTGTACAGGATGTTTATGCTGCTGCCTCCATCTATCAGGACTCGCGAAAAACGGGCGGCTCACCTATCAGTGGCCAAGGTCGCACCTAGGACCAGGGCGTAAGAGCCCGGACTCGGCATCACCTCTGGGTGATCCGCCCGACTCCAACTGATAGGCCTCTCGGACCAATGCATGAACTCCGGGGCATCTGCTGCTATTGCATTAACTTCTTGTTGCTGTTGGCGCCTGCTGCGCCGGTCATCTACCATACTAGTGAACACTACATAGGCTCCATGCTCTTCGGGGAACTCGTCTTGCACTGCGCCGACTGGCCGAGCCGCCGGCTGCAGGGGCGGCGGCGGAGGGGGCGGCCCAGCAGGCGATGGAGGAGTGAGGCCGTCTCCCTTGGCGATCCTGGTGAGCCAGTGACACTTTCTGGTGGTGGAACTTGCATGGACCATCCAAAGTCTGCTCATAGGAGAAAGCCGGCAACCAATTGGACTTGCCGCCCTTCTGCCGCTTGGCCGGAGGCTGCCCCTCCGGCTGCTGATCTTCAACTGCCGCGACCTGCCGACTGTTGGAAGTCGGCGGTGGGGCCTTGCGCTTGTTGTCATTTTGTTGCTGTCGTCGACTGGTGTCTCCAACCGGAGTTCTAGGAGCCTGGGGAGTCACCTTGCCAGCCGCGTTGACTTGAATCTCCGTCTTCATAGAAGAGTCGGCTGTGGCATATTTATCTGCTATGACTAGCAGTTCGTCGAGGGTCTCTGGCTCGTCGCAGAGGAGTTTGTGCTTGAGGATGGTGCCCTCTCGGCACCCGGTGGTGAAGTACTCGATAGCCTGCACCTCGTGCACACCCTCGCCGGAGTTTCGAAGGTCGCCCGAGCGTGTGAGGTAGTCGCGTGTTGATTCCTCAGGGCCTTGCACGCACAAGGAGAGCTGGCGCGGCTTAGGAGGTCGCTTGTACGTGCTCGTGAAGTTGCGGATGAAGGCTTCGGTGAAGTCGACCCAGCTATTGATGCTGCGGGGCTTCAGACTGTTCAGCCATGTCCGGGCCGTGCCCTGGAGCATGAGAGGAACGTACTTCACGGCAACTCGCTTGTTGCCGTTTGCTATGCTGACGGCCGTGGAGTAATCTATCAGCCAGTCCTCCGGCTTCACGGAGCCGATGTACTTGGGGGTGTCTCGGGGGAGCGTGAACCCTTTAGGGAAGGGCTCGTCTCTGATGCGGGGCCTGAAGCAAGGCGGACCCAGCTCATCTTCTTCTTCCAGCGCCAGGGATCGGTGGAGTCGATCGATCCGATGGCGGGCGTCATTCTCTCCGACTCCTTCTCGGCGGCCAAGGCGACCTCCGAGAGTCGGATGCTCAACAGGCGGCGGGGAGACTCGCCATTCTCTTCTGGGCGGGGGAGGCAGATAATCGTCCCGCCGCTCTACTGCTCTTGGGCGGCCGTCTTGGTCACGCTCGATGGTGATATGGGTCCGGCTGTGACTAGCAGCCGGCTCCTTCTCTTTCCTTCCACGGACTCCGCCAGTCGGCGTTCGGGAGGTCGCGCCTTGATCTCGGCGGGGAGGTAAGTCGTCGTTTGGCTGCTGCTGCGCATCTGCACGGCCGCCGGCTGCGTTTTGCACAGCAACCGCGTCAAGGAGCTGCTGGACTCGCTCTGTCATCACACGGCGCTCTTCGCCCTCAAAGTTCTTCAGCTCGTCAGTCGCCTCTTGGGCGGCGCGGATATTCTCCGCTGGGGTGGCGTACACAGGGCGTTTCGCCCTGAGCAAGTCGGCGATGGCTGCACCGCGCTGCCGGACCGCGCCCAGGCGGGTCGGCCCAGTCGGAGCCGGCGAGCCGCCTACGGCGCGATCCATCTCACGCTGGTATGCCTCTGACAAGCGCCTCATGCTTGCCAGCTTCTTGGCGCCTTCGATGATCTGAAGGCGGCGCGCCTCCAGCTTCTCGGCGTCTGCGTCCTTTGGAATGGGCGCGGTTAGGTCTTGCAGGGCCGCAGCTAGCGGGTCCTGGGCTTCATCGCCGGAGTGCTCGCCATGGCTGATGACGAGCACTTCCCTGACGGCGCTTCCGTCGCTCTCCTCGTACGGAAGCGGCTCGTCGTAGACCACCACGTTGGTGGGGAAAACGTCGAGCAACACGGCGTCGGAATCGACCAGCATCGGGTCGGAGGAGCCTACGGACTCCAAGTCTACGGCAAGCTCGCCGGCGACGTAGAGTTGGTCGAGGAGGCCCGCGAGAAGGCTCTCGGGGCCACCCGTGCCTGCGTCGGGTGCAGGCTCGTAGGAGAGGCGCACCTCGCCGATGAGTTCGGCGAGGCCACTCGCGGCGCAGGCGGCTTCAGCGCCGCGCAGCGTGTCGATGCAGACTCCATCTGCCTAGCCTAGCTAGCTGCGCTCGCCAGGGAGGAAGAGGGTTCCCGTCCAGAACAGATCTCCGGACGACGGTGCACCTCGCCCCATGGTGGGCGCCAAATGTCAGGGGTTGGGTGCGACATATGCCAAAGGATGGCTTATCATGGTGGGGGCGAGTAGAACATCGCCGGTGCCTAGAAACGGGATGAGGCGTAGACATGCACGCCGGTGAATCTTACCCAGCTTCGGGGCTCTCCGGGGAGATAACACCCCTACTGCTGCTCTGCAGGGTCTCCGCATGGTCACTATAGCAAGGTGGCTACAATGGTGCTCCTAGAGCTGTATCGGGAGGCAGGAGAGAGCAGGGCTAGTTCTCTCCTCCCTGGTCTACGTATCTCACTCTATCAAGGTCCGACTCGTTTGCATGGATGCCCCGGGGGGTTTATATAGGCCTACCCCCCGGGGGTACAATGGTAATCTGACTGGACGTGGGTCCCAGTCGTCTGTCTCTCATGCCGCCGTCCCTCCTGCCGGCTTCTGGGGCCCGCCTACTGGTGGGTCCCGCGGACAAGCCGGACACTGTGCGACGCTCCTGATGATGCAGGCTTGGTCATGGGGTCGTGGCAACAGTGCCGCTGTCTGTCAGGCAATCACTGTCGCCACTCCCCATCCAATCTGGTTTATGGCTTGTGGGGCCCCGGAGGGGAGACGGCCGACTCCGGGGAGGCCGACTCCCTCAGGGCCATCTTCGGGCACTCTGGCCGCCTTCGATTCTCCCACCGACAGGTGGCCCTGCGGCCTTCGGGCCGTACAGGCCAGCATCATGGGCACAGTGCATCGCGCACTGTGGCTGAGGTGAGGGCAGGCATGGCAACCGCGCCTCGCCGGAGATCTCCCAGCGATACGGCCCACTGTAGCCATGCCAGCCTCTCGTAGGCAGGGAGGGACGGCCACGTCGTGGCCATACCCCGCATCGGTCTTCGTGGAGTGTCATGGGCCGACTCCCATAGTCGGCACTCCTGGAGGTTGCAAGCTTGGAGTCGGCTTGCCTCGAAGTCATCATCTGGGACTCGGCTCCTCCGGGGATCGCCAGTTGAGACTCGGCTTCTTGGGAGATCGCCAGCTAGGACTCGGCCTCTCTGGAGCTCGCCAGCTGGGACTCGGCTGGAGGGGCGTAGCCTACCCCGATGTCTTGAAAGATCCTGGGTCCCGGGTCAGCCTACCTGTGGCCCATTACTCCGACAGGCGCTCTAGACTATGGAACTGCGACCAAAAAACCTTTTCCATTTCGTGATCCTTTTGATCTCGGAAGTGTTCGTCGCGTCCGCAGCACTTGCCGCCAAGTCCAGATAAGCATCCTCCGAACTCCACAGCTGGTCCAACTGAGCATATTTAGGATCCGTGAACTTCCTCCGCAGTAGGAAGGGCTTTCGAGCCGCGATATCTCTGGCCTAACGTAGCTCCTCCTTCATAGCTCTCATCACAGAGCGAGCATCCTTGGCCTTGGTAGTGGCCTTCTTCAGGTCCTCTTGAACCACTCGATCTTCTTCTTCAAGAAGCTTGCAATGGTCGGCAGCATTCTTCAACTCCACGTCCATCTCAGCCATTTCCTTCTTGCTTCGGCAGTGAGCAGCATGTTCGGCTTTTAGCTCTTTGGCCGCCTTTAAGGAAGCCGCGTCACTCTTTCTGGCCTACTCCTTGGCTCGAGCGAGCTCCGCCCGAAGGTTCTCCATGGCAGCGGCACCATCTGCGTCAAGCATACATGTTGTAAGGCACGGGCACCAAGCTCCCTTACCAGGTGTCCGCGGAGAAATCACATACCTTGTGACTCGTCCAGCCGCTTATTGACAAGCGTGATGTCGGCATCTGCCACGTCAAGTTGCCGCTTTAGTTCGGCAAATCCATCAGTCCAGCTAGCCACCGGACACTTCGCTACCTACATAGGAAGGGCGACATATTATACCTGGGATTATGATCCTCGGCGCGCTGTCATTTTTTGAAAACACACCGTGTCTCAGGGGCTACTATCTACACAGGGCGCATTTTATATGCGGAACTGTCAAAAGGTACATCATTTTGCGTGTACCTCAAAACCTGTCAGTAAACTTCTGACGGCTTCGTGCAATCCGCTCTCAGCGGATGAAATCCTTTCAATTACCGCACCCATTAACGCATGGTGATCTTCTGAGATAGACGCTCGCCCGAGCAGATCCTTCAGCTCCCCCGCCGGACTCGGAGAAACCCTCCGCGACGACACCTCAGGGTCGCCCGCCTCGCACGACGGTACGACAAGGGGAGGCGTTTCGCTCTCTATCATCTCCGGACGAAGATCCCCCGAAGATGAGCTCTGCTGAGAAGGGCTGAGATCCGAACTACAAGGTAAAACTTCGGTTATCTTCATCAGAAATAGGGCAGGGATATCCTTTACTTTAATAAAAACTCCCCTTTTTACTTATGGCTCGGTGGAGGGCTGATCCCCTTTGGGGTGCAATGCGGCCGAGGCATCCTTCGGCGCAGGACCCTCTGACAAAAATTTCTTCCCTCGCTTTGAGACCATGGTCTCCGGGTTTTCATAGGCGGTCCTCTTCTTCCCCTGGATCGAGGGATTCTCGATCCCTCCTTTCCTGACAGCCTCCTTCGCGGAGGCGGTAGCTTCCTTGTTCCCCCCTTCGCCTTCTTCTGAAGGCGCAACCTCCAGCATCCTGGTTAACACGGGATCCAGCGTGGTCTCGGGGAGGGGGGCCGGACACCTGATTAGCTTTGCTTTCGCTATCCACTCCTATTCAAGGGACAGCTCTTTTGAGAGCAAATTCATGGTAAATATGGGATAGCATGTCCGGGTACGGGGCTACTTACTTGAGTATCCGGGCGATTGCAGCTCAGACCTGCGTCCTCGGTCAACTCCGGACACATTGCTTGTGATCCGAAGAAAAGCTTGTACATCTCCACGGGCGTCACGCCCATAAAATGTTGGAGAGCTCGTGGTCCCTCCGTGTTAAATTCCCATAGGCGGAGGGGACGACGTCTGCAGGGCAGGATGCAACGAATCAGCATGACCTGCGCTACTACGACCAAAGTGATCTCTCTCTCTAGAAGATCTTGAATGCGGCCCTGCAGCAAGGGCACGTCCTTGGACGGCCCCCAGTCAAGTCCTTTATTGACCCATGACGCCAGCCGCGGTGGAGGACCCGAGCGAAAGGCAGGTGGCGCCACCCATTTGGTGCCCCTGGGAGCTGTGATATAAAACCACTCTTGTTGCCATAGGCTGAGCTCCTCTTGAAAAGAGCCCTCGAGCCACGGAGCGTCAACATTCCTGCTTATAACGGCCCCTCTGCACTCTGCCTGCTGCCCCTTGATCATCTTCGGCTCCACTTTGAAGGTCTTGAGCCACAATCTAAATTGAGGGGTAATGCAGAGGAAGGCTTCCCATACGACAATGAACGATGAGATGTGGAGGAAGGGCTCATGAAGGGGTCCATCGGGAAGCTTAGCCCCCGAAGGAAGTGAGACGCGAACACCACGCTTTCACCAGGCTTGGGAGTGGGAATGACCTACCCTTGGGCAGGCAGCCTAAGCAAAATTTTGCCAGTTAGATACCTAGCGTCTCTTAGCTTTAGCACGTCTTCTTCCGTAATGGAGGAAGGCATCCACCGGCCTTGCAGGTCGGAACCGGACATTATCGAAAGTCCGAAGCGCCTGTATCTGGAGCTTTGGGTGTTGGAACTCGAGGCGAGGGGCGGATTCGATTGATATTGAAAGAAAGGAGTGGAGCCTTGGTCTCTTTATAAAGAGGTTGAATACCAAGGGCCTTCCCCGTGACCGTTCGGGACTCGCCTTCGATAGAGGAGACGTGCCAACGGGCATGACTGGGTTACCCACGCCCATATTAATGAGAATCCCGGAATAAGGGGACACGATCTCTGCTTTGACAAGGCGTGCCAAGGAAACTGCCTCGCTAAACGCGCTGAGGTGGGATAGTAAAAACGATTCGAATAAAGGCTTGGTCGTGGTGTGATGTCGCCCCACGAAAAACGTCAGCAGATTGAACTTGTGTAAATATTATTCTCTCTACGGTGGTATGTGGAACTTATTTTGCAGAGCCGGACACTATCCTTGTGTTCAAAATCTTCTATGAAGTATTCGGAGGAGGAACCCTCCTTGCAATGCCGAAGACAATATGCGCGCCGGACTCATTGTCATTGAAGCCTGGTTCAGGGGCTACTGAGGGAGTCCCGGACTAGGGGGTGTCCGGATAGCCGAACTATCATCTTCGGCCGGACTCCTGGACTATGAAGATACAAGATTGAAGACTTTGTCCCGTGTCCGGATGGGAGTTTCCTTGGCGTGGAAGGCAAGCTTAGCGATAAGGATATGTAGATCTCCTACCATTGTAACCGACTCTGTGTAACCCTAACCCTCTTCGGTGCCTATATAAACCGGAGGGTTTTAGTCCGTAGGACGAACAACAATCATACCATAGGCTAGCTTCTAGGGTTTAGCCTCTCTGATCTCGTGGTAGATCTACTCTTGTACTACCCATATCATCAATGTCAATCAACCAGGAGTAGGGTTTTACCTCCATCGAGAGGGCCCGAACCTGGGTAAAAACATCGTGTCCCTCGTCTCCTGTTACCATCCGCCTAGACGCACAGTTCGGGACCCCCTACTCGAGATCCGCCGGTTTTGACACCGACACTTCCGCTTACGGTCTACGAGGGTACGTAGACAACACTCTCCCCTCTCGTTGCTATGCATCACCATGATCTTGCGTGTGCGTAGGAAATTTTTGAAATTACTACGTTCCCCATCAGTGGCATCCGAGCCTAGGTTTTATGCGTTGATGTTATATGCACGAGTAGAACACAAGTGAGTTGTGGGCGATACAAGTCATACTGCTTACCAGCATGTCATACTTTGGTTCAGGGGTATTGTTGGATGAAGCGGCCCGGACCGACATTACACGTACGCTTACGCGAGACTGGTTCTACTGACGTGCTTTGCACACAGGTGGCTGGCAGGTGTCAGTTTCTCCAACTTTAGTTGAACCGAGTGTGGCTACGCCCGGTCCTTGAGAAGGGTAAAACAGCACTAACTTGACAAACTATTGTTGTGGTTTTGATCCGTAGGTAAGAACGGTTCTTGCTCAGCCCGTAGCAACCACGTAAAACTTGCAACAACAAAGTAGAGGACATCTAACTTGTTTTTGCAGGGCATGTTGTGATGGGATATGGTCAAGACATGATGCTATATTTTATTGTATGAGATGATCATGTTTTGTAACCGAGTTATCGGCAACTGGCAGGAGCCATATGGTTGTCGCTTTATTGTATGCAATGCAATCGCCCTGTAATTGCTTTTATCACTAAGAGCTAGCGATAGTCGTAGAAGCAATAGTTGGCGAGACGACAACAATGCTACGATGGAGATCAAGGTGTCGCGCCGGTGACGATGGTGATCATGACGGTGCTTCGGAGATGGAGATCACAAGCACGAGATGATGATGGCCATATGATATCACTTATATTGATTGCATGTGATGTTTATCTTTTATGCATCTTATCTTGCTTTATTGATGGTAGCATTATAAGATGATCTCTCACTAAATTTCAAGATAAAAGTGTTCCCCGTGAGTATGCACCGTTGTCAAAGTTCGTCGTGCCCAGACACCACGTGATGATCGGGTGTGATAAGCTCTACGTCCATCTACAACGGGTGCAAGCCAGTTTTGCACATGCAGAATACTCAGGTTAAACTTGACGAGCCTAGCATATGCAGATATGGCCTCGGAACACTGAGACCGAAAGGTCGAGCGTGAATCATATAGTAGATATGATCAACATAGTGATGTTCACCACTGAAAACTACTCTATTTCACGTGATGGTTGGTTAGGGTTTAGTTGATTTGGATCACGTAATCACTTCGATGATTAGAGGGATGTCTATCTAAGTGGGAGTTCTTAAGTAATATGATTAATTGAACTTAAATTTATCATGAACTTAGTACCTGATAGTATTTTGCTTGTCTATGTTTGTTGTAGATAGATGGCTCGTGCTGTTGTTCCGTTGAATTTTAATGCGTTCCTTGAGAAAGCAAAGTTGAAAGATGATGGTAGCAATTACACGGACTGGGTCCGTAACTTGAGGGTATCCTCATTGCTGCACAGAAGAATTACGTCCTGGAAGCACCGCTAGGTGCCAAACCTGCTGCAGGAGCAACACCAGATGTTATGAACGTCTGGCAGAGCAAAGCTGATGACTACTCGATAGTTCAGTGTGACATGCTTTACAGCTTAGAACCGGGACTTCAATGACGTTTTGAACGTCATGGAGCATATGAGATGTTCCAGGAGTTGAAGTTAATATTTCAAGAAAATGCCCGGATTGAGAGATATGAAGTCTCCAATAAGTTCTACAGCTGCAAGATGGAGGAGAATAGTTCTGTCAGTGAGCATATACTTAGAATGTCTGGGTATAACAATCACTTGATTCAACTGGGAGTTAATCTTCTGGATGATAGCATCATTGACAGAATTCTTCAATCACTGCCACCAAGCTACAAGAGCTTTGTGATGAACTATAATATGCAAGGGATGTATAAGACTATTCCCGAGCTCTTCAATGCTAAAGGCTGCGGAGGTAGAAATCAAGAAGGAGCATCAAGTGTTGATGGTCAATAAGACCACCAGTTTCAAGAAAAAGGGCAAAGGGAAAAAGAAGGGTAACTTCAAGAAGAACAGCAAACAAGTTGCTGCTCAAGAGAAGAAGCTCAAGTCTGGACCTAAGCCTGAGACTGAGTGCTTCTATTGCAAGCAGACCGGTCACTGGAAGTGGAACTGCCCCAAGTATTTGGCGGAAAAGAAGGATGGCAAGGTGAACAAAGGTATATGTGATATACATGTTATTGATGTGTACCTTACCAGAGCTCGCAGTAGCACCTGGGTATTTGATATTGGTTCTATTGCTAACTTGCAACTCGAAACAGGGACTACGGATTAAGCGGACACTGGCTAAGGACGAGGTGACGATGCGAGTGGGAAATGGTTCCAAAGTCGATGTGATCGACGGCACGCTACCTCTACATCTACCTTCGGGATCAGTTTTAGACCTGAATAATTGTTATTTGCTGCCAACGTTGAGCATGAACATTATATCTGGACTTGTTTGATGCGAGACGGTTATTCATTTAAATCTGAGAATAATGGTTGTTCTATTTATATGAGTAATATCTTTTATGGTCATGCACCCTTAAAGAGTGGTCTATTTTTGATGAATCTCGATAGTAGTGATACACATATTCATAATGTTGAAGCCAAAAGATGCAGAGTTGATAATGATAGTGCAACTTATTTGTGGCACTGCCGTTTAGGTCATATTGGTGTAAAGCGCATGAAGAAACTCCATATTGATGGACTTTTGGAATCACTTGATTATGAATCACTTGGTACTTGCGAACCATGCCTCATGGGAAAGATGACTAAAACGCCGTTCTCTGGAACTATGGAGCGAGTAACTGATTTGTTGGAAATCATACATACTGATGTATGTAGTCCAATGAATATTGAAGCTCGCGGTGGGTATCATTATTTTCTCACCTTCACAGATGATTTGAGCAGATATGCGTATATCTACTTAATGAAACATAAGTCTGAAACATTTGAAAAGTTCAAAGAATTTCAGAGTGAAGTTGAAAACCATCGTAACAAGAAAATAAAGTTTCTACAATCTGATCGTGGAAGAGAATATTTGAGTTACGAGTTTGGTTTACATTTGAAGCAATGCGGAATAGTTTCGCAACTCACGCCACCCGGAACAACACAGCGTAATGGTGTGTCCGAACGTCGTAATTGTATTTTACTAGATATGGTGCGATCTATGATGTCTCTTACTGATTTACCGCTATCGTTTTGGGGTTATGCTTTAGAGACGGCCACATTCACGTTAAATAGGGCACCACCAAAATCCGTTGAGATGACGCCTTATGAACTGTGGTTTGGCAAGAAACCAAAGTTGTCATTTCTTAAAGTTTGGGGCTGTGATGCTTATGTGAAAAAGCTTCAACCCGATAAGCTCGAACCCAAATCGGAGAAATGTGTCTTCATAGGATACCCAAAGGAAACTGTTGGGTACACCTTCTATCACAGATCCGAAGGCAAGACATTTGTTGCTAAGAATGGATCCTTTCTAGAGAAGGAGTTTCTCTCAAAAGAAGTGAGTGGGAGGAAAGTAGAACTTGATGAGGTAACTGTACCTGCTCCTTTATTCGACAATAGTTCATCACAGAAACCGGTTCCTATGATGACTACACCAATAAGTGAGGAAGCTAATGATGTTGATCATGAAACTTCAGATCAAATTACTACAGAACCTTGTAGGTCAACCAGAGTAAGATCCGCACCAGAGTGGTACGGTAATCCTATTCTAGAGGTCATGTTACTTGACCATGGCGAACCTACGAACTATGAGGAAGCGATGAAGAGCCCAGATTCCGCAAAATTGTTTGAGGCCATGAAATCTTAGATGGGATCCATGTATGAGAACAAAGTGTGGACTTTGGTTGACTTGCCCGATGATCAGCAAGCCATCGAGAATAAATGGATCTTCAAGAAGAAGACTGGCGTTGATGGTAATGTTACTGTCTACAAAGCTCGACTTGTTGCGAAAGGTTTTCGACAAGTTCAAGGGGTTAACTACGATGCGACTTTCTCACCCGTAGCGATGCTTAAGTCTGTCTGAATCATGTTAGCAATTGCCGCATTTTATGATTATGAAATTTGGCAAATGGATGTCAAAACTGCATTCCTGAATGGATTTCAGGAAGAAGAGTTGTATATGATGCAACCAGAAGGTTTTGTCGATCCAAAGGATGCTAACAAAGTGTGCAAGCTCCAGCGATCCATTTATGGACTGGTGCAAGCCTCTCGGAGTTGGGATAAACACTTTGATAGTGTGATAAAAGCATATGGTTTTATACAGACTTTTGGAGAAGCCTGTATTTACAAGAAAGTGAGTGGGAGCTCTGTAGCATTTCTGATATTATATGTGGACGACATATTATTGATTGGAAATGATATAGAATTTCTAGATAGCATAAAAGGATACTTGAATAAAAGTTTTTCAATGAAAGACCTCGGTGAAGCTACTTACATATTGGGCATCAAGATCTATAGAGATAGATCAAGACGCTTAATTGGACTTTCACAAAGCACATACCTTGATAAAGTTTTGAAAAAGTTCAAAATGGATCAAGCAAAGAAAGGTTTCTTGCCTGTAATACAAGGTGTGAAATTGAGTCAGACTCAATGCCCGACCACTGCAGAAGATAGAGAGAAATGAAAGAAGTTCCCTATGATTTATCATGTATGCAATGCTGTGTACCAGACCTGATATGTGCCTTGCTATTAGTTTAGCAGGGAGGTACCAAAGTAATCCAGGAGTGGATCACTGGACAGCGGTCAAGAACATCCTGAAATACCTGGAAAGGACTAAGGATATGTTTCTCGTTTATGGAGGTGACAAAGAGCTAGTCGTAAATGGTTGCGCCGATGCAAGCTTTGACACTGATCCGGACGATTCTAAATCGCAAACCGGATACGTGTTTATATTGAACGGTGGAGCTGTTAGTTGGTGCAGTTCTAAACAAAGTGTCATGACGGTATCTACATGTGAAGCGGTGTACATGGCTGCTTCGGAAGCAGCAAATGAAGGAGTTCATATCCGATCTAGGTGTCATACCTAGTGCATCGGGTCCAATGAAAATCTTTTGTGACAATACTGGTGCAATTGCCTTGGCAAAGGAATCCAGATTTCACAAGAGAACCAAGCACATCAAAAGACGCTTCAATTTCATCCGGGACCAAGTCAAGGTGGGAGACATAGAGATTTGCAAGATACATACGGATCTGAATGTTGCAGACCCGTTGACTAAGCCTCTTCCACGAGCAAAACATGATCAGCACCAAGGCTCCATGGGTGTTAGAATCATTACTGTGTAATCTAGATTATTGACTCTAGTGCAAGTGGGAGACTGAAGGAAATATGCCCTAGAGGCAATAATAAAGTTATTATTTATTTCCTCATATCATGATAAATGTTTATTATTCATGCTAGAATTGTATTACCCGGAAACATAATACATGTGTGAATACATAGACAAACATAGTGTCACTAGTATGCCTCTACTTGACTAGCTCGTGAATCAAAGATGGTTAAGTTTCCTAACCATAGACATGAGTTGTCATTTGATTAAAGGGATCACATCATTAGGAGAACTAGCAAAGTGGCCCGCTCGATGCGCGGGCTAGAACTTTAGAAAGTGTAATAATGAGAATATATTTCTTGATTTTTCTAAAGACACATTGAGACCAAATGTTTTGATAGTTACAATTATAAGTCCTTTTTTAACACAGTTTTTCTTAGGTGTATTTTTTCTCATTTACATTTAAATATAATTTTTATCCCTTTACATTTACGTCTTATTATGCAAACCGTACTAAATGTATTTTTAATTATCAATGACATTGGGACATTTATATTTCATATCATTTTTTTGGCATTATCATTTTACTTTATTTTTATTTTTTCAGTAGTTCACCTTTTCAGGGAGAAACAAATGTAACATCTCTTAGTTACCTGCAGTTTGTTAAGCTGGAAGGAAGAAAAATCTCACTGTCTTTAGATAAATATAAGTAGGTAGATAACATGTTTCAATTTGGTTGTCGTACTTAAATTAGAGAATGCATATATATGAAATCATTTTCATGCTACAACAAATTATATATTAATTAGACAATTTATATATTCCACTTATTTCCCTCATTTGGTATGCATCTAATACTTGGCTGAAAATGCATGGAGTTATTTCTCACATTAATTGAATGATCATGTAGGGATTGAGGCAAAATTGAGAACTCAACACCATTTGTGAAGAACTAAGTTGTTCTTTAGAAATGCGTCATATATCTCATACATAACTAAGTTATTAGTAAATCGAAGGAATACATATATTTACTAATATAAATTATGTCAAAACATGTGATTGGAGAACAGGGATAAAATCCAAGTGTTGACATGATTACAAAATATTAGTGTTGAATGGAAATAATGACAACAAATATGATTATACATACCCATCAAAGTAGGAGTAGCAATATTTTTCCTCTATTTATATCCAAAGGTGTCAAGATAAAATAGTACACAGTCTAACAAAGTTAGTATTCATCACGAATAGGGTGACTATCTGATCATACTGAGACAAATGAAATAAATTAGGATGAAAGATTATGGGATTAGGTATATAAGAGAGGGAATTTAAGGTAGTTATGTCCTTTGATGGCCTTGGGTGCCAGTAAAGTGATTCTGGCACATAGATGTAGTGCTGACAACTGTGGATATATCCAATGCCACCATACTAACAACCTGGCCATCCCCCGTTTCAGTAACACCATCTTGCTTTGGAACATAATTGTGAATACCATTGTCTAGTCATGATGAAGGGGATTGGTAAAGAAAAGACGAGTCAGAGCCTTCAGAGTATACCATGAAGGTGAATCATTCATTGGAACGGAGAGCTGGTTTGATGATGGTCGATTGAGCACTTCATCCCTTGAGATGAAGGAAACATTGTACACATATAGTATTCAGGATTATGACTCATGACACACAATATGTGTTATATCTTCGGTTGAATGCAATACCGGTTTAACCCTCTTATTCAAGGGAGCAGTAATCAAGTTCAATTATAAACTAAAATAATCTACCTGCCCAAATAAAAAAACTTCAGAGTATCAATCTAGCAAACACACATTAGAGAACGTGTATTTTTAGAGACAATCCATGCAGCACCTCAACTTCATCAATAGTCTTTTTGTAAAATGTTGGCTTCATTGTCATCAATAATGGTGAGTATTAGACGTCATATATAGGTTGTGATACTTAATAGATGATGAGATATATGTTGTCAGATAACATACACTAATGATACAAATTTTGCATGTACATATTCACATTGCGTCAATCCTAGGTTGTTGATCTTGTCTCACGTGCACCAAAAAAATCTGTGTTAGTCTTCTCGGTTTCACTTACCTAGGCTGCTCTTATAAAAGAAAAGAAAGCTTAAATACAATGGGATCATTTGTGTCATGGTGGGTGTGCGATGTGCAGAGGTGTCCCTCTATCCAGCTACACACGGCTTAATCTAGCGTGTTGTCCATGTAAATGGGTAGCTGAACATCGTATAAGAATTCCCTTGACACTATCGATTTTCCGCAGAATAAAACATTATACTTTATGGCCTTGTTACTCTGTGGCGCCACTTCGGATCAGTCCAGACCTTGAGAACCTACTTCTCAAGGAAGTAGCGGGATCCAAGGAACCTGCACAGCTCAGCACATATCATGCATGCATATATCAATGGAACATCTCGAAATGTTCATCGGTGCAAGACGAACGACATAAATTTAATAGGTGAAAAATTATCTCGCTAATGTAAGTTGAATTAAAAAGAATCTTTTGAAAAAAGTGAGATTTTGGCTTCATAGTTATCAATAATTGTGACCAGGAGATGGCATGATTATATGATTACATATAGGTTGTGATGCTTATTAGATGATGTGATATATGTTGTGACAAACATAGGCCATACACACAACAACTTACACTTGTGATACAAATTTTGGATGCGACAAACTCACACCGCATTGATCTTCGATTGTTGATCTTGTCTCATGTGCACCAAAAAACTGAGTTAATTTTCTCGGTTGTATTAACCTAGGCGGCTCTTATACAAGAAAAAGTCTTAATACAAAATTTATGTGCTGCCAAGTTCAATAATTACCGCTTGGTTTCCATGACGGTGAGTCAATTGTAAAGTAGAAAATGAATATCTTTGTCTTCAAGGCAAGGAGCTCAAGAAATTTCCACCTGCACCGATACATTGACTGTGAGACCTCTAGTGAACTGCCCGATCACGAAGCGAGGAACTCAAGAATTTTACATTTGCCTGCAACTGTACCTTGATCATGAGGTCACCAATGAACTGCACGTCTAGGAGGCGAGGACCTACCAAATTTGGCGTGTCCATGCGATAGGAACGGACTGGAGAAGATATGAATATCTAAAATCTTCAATCAAGATGCACAACAACGGATTGGAGAAGATATGGGCAACCACGGGCATGCATATATCAAGGGTACACCTGTACAATTTTTGGTTCCAGCCAAATGCATGCATGTACATAGCAAGCTAGTCATGCATGCATGCATAAATCATGGGCACACGCACGCATTTTTTGTTTCAGCTAAGTGCATGCATGCATAAAGCAACTAAGCAAGGCACGTCCTTTTCTTTTGACTGATGAACAACTAACTCAGGTCCTTTTTTTAAAGCTGGATCAGAGCACGTCCTTTTTAAATCATGAAACCAGTGCATGTCCCATTTTTTTATTTGATCAGCGCATGTCCTAGCTTCGGCTGCATGCAGCGGTGCACGTCCTTTTCATTAAACTGGAATCAATCGCATGGTCCTTTTCTTTAATATACTCCATATGGAATCAGCGCACATCCCCTCAAAAAAGAATCAGCGCACGGCCTAATTTTTTTATTAGCGCACGTCCTATGTTGGCTGCATGAGCGAAACGTTATCTTCCAATATAATTGTAATGGCATTGGTGGGTAATTTTATTAACTTATTACAGTCTTATCTAATGGCTATAAAAGTTTAGTTTATTTAATTAACGGTTGGATATTTCTAATTTTTGTAGTAATTTCTAGCTAATTTCTCTTTTCCCTGGTTAACCCATCAAGCACTTTTTATATATAATAGATGATGTGATTGACTTGACCCATTCCGTTAGCTCAGTACTTGATCGTTTAGTATGTTGCTACTGCTTTCTTCATGACTTATACATGTTCCAATGACTATGAGATTATGTAACTCCCGCTTACCGGAGGAACACTTTGTGTGCTACCAAACGTCACAACGTAACTGGGTGATTATAAAGGTGCTCTACAGGTGTCCCAAAGGTACTTGTTGAGTTCACGTATTTCGAGATTAGGATTTGTCACTCCGATTGTCGGAGAGGTATCTCTGGGCCCTCTCGGTAATGCACATCACTATAAGCCTTGCAAGCAATGTAGCTAATGAGTTAGTTACGGGATGATGCATTACGTAACGAGTAAAGAACTTGCCGGTAACGAGATTGAACTAGGTATTGAGATACCGACGATCGAATCTCGGGCAAGTAACATACCGATGACAAAGGGAACAATGTATGTTGTTATGCGGTTTGACCGATAAAGATCTTCGTAGAATATGTAGGAGCCAATATGAGCATCCAGGTTCCGCTATTGGTTATTGAATGGAGACGTGTCTCGGTCATGTCTACATATTTCTCGAACCCGTAGGGTCCGCACACTTAAAGTTTCGATGACGGTTATATTATGAGTTTATGAGTTTTGATGTACCGAAGGTTGTTCGGAGTCCCGGATATGATCACGTACATGACAAGGGGTCTCGAAATGGTCGAGACATAAAGATTGATATATTGGAAGCCTATATTTGGATATCGAAAGTGTTCCGGGTGAAATCGGGATTTTATCGGAGTACCGAGGGGTTACCGGAACCCCCCGGGGGCTTAATGGGCCATAGTGGGCCTTAGTGGAGAAGAGGAGAGGCGGCTAGGGCAGGGCCGCACGCCCCTCCCCCCTAGTCCGAATAGGACAAGGAGAGGGGGGCGGCGCCACCCCTTTCCTTCCTCTCTCCCTCCTCTTTCCCTCCTTCTCCTAATCCGACAAGGAAGGGAGGAAGTCCTACTCCCGGTGGGAGTAGGGCTCCTCCTAGCGCGCCTCCTCCTAGCCGGCCTCACCTCCCCCCCTTGCTCCTTTATATAAAGGGGAGGGGGCACCCCATAGACACAACAATTGATCATTGATCTCTTAGCCATGTGCGGTGCCCCCCTCCACCATAGTCCTCCTCGTTAATATCGTAACGGTGCTTAGGCGAAGCCCTGCGACGGTAGAACATCATCATCGTCACCACGCCGTCGTGCTGACGGAACTCTCCCTTGACACTCGGCTGGATCGGAGCTCGAGGGACGTCATCGAGCTGAACATGTGCAAGAACTCGGAGGTGTCATGCTTTTGGTGCTTGATCGGTCGGGCCGTGAAGACGTACGACTACATCAACCGCGTTGTCATAACGTTTCCGCTTACGGTCTACGAGGGTACGTAGACAACACTCTCCCCTCTCGTTGCTATGCATCACCATGATCTTGCGTGTGCGTAGGAAATTTTTTGAAATTACTACGTTCCCCATCAGAGATGACCCCCACCGCTGGCTGCGCCGACTAGAACAGATCTAATCGGAGGTGCCGCCGAGCACTCCACTGGGCCCTCCATGCCATCGTCGATCAGAAGCCAGATGGCGCGCCGCTGTCGACCGCCTCACGCCACCGCCCGAACCAGTACAGCCGCCGCATGCCACCGCCCTTGACCAGGCTGCCCGACGTGTCTGCAGCCGCCATCGCCCGAGGCAGGGCCGGCCACCACTGTTGCCGCCTCACCTATCGCCACACTCTGCAGGATCGGATGCACCTCCACATGTGTAGGGGCCCCGCACCACCACTGAGACACGAAAGGGGAGTCCCATGCCATCACCGTCGGCCCCCGGGTGTAGCCCGGCGGTGACGGAGGGAGGGGAGGCGGGAGTGCTCACCACCGTTCCTCTACTTCGTCTACGTCCGCGTCACCTTCGTCATCACCATGTCCACCACCACCGAAGTCGATTGATTCGCTGACGAGAAGCTCGCTGCTGCCAAGAAGGTCGTCGAGGAGACCGCTGCCGCCGCGGCTTCTGGCAGGCCCACTGGAGTAACACGTTTATCCCGATCCTGTTTATTTTTGTGTGGGTGCAGTACTAGCTATTCGCGTAAATATTTCTACTATCTGCCTTAGTACATGATTAACTGGTTAGAAATCAGTACTATGCTCATGATTTATACGTGGATTAATTTAATAAAAAAATCCGCTCATATGCTCAACATGTACAAGACGTGAGTCAGGATCAAGATATTGTGGCTCCTTGTGGGTCAGGGTCATCAAGATACATCGATCACAATGACGATGTACAAGTGAGTCAGGATCAAGATATAGTGATGTATACTTCCCAGAAAAATTATGCGTCAAATATATTGGCAAAATGACACTAGTTAATGTTACACGCATGCATGTTGATGCATTGTACTCCCTCCGTTCGGAATTACTCGTCCAAGAAATGAATGTATCTAGATGTATTTTAGTTATAGATACATCCATTTTTGTGACAAGTAATTCCGAACGGAGGGAGTACATGATATGCATGGGTGGTTGACCAATCGAATAAGGATGTTGCATGCTCAAACAAGTACTGCAGAGATAATACGGTCGTGCATTTTAGTTTAAAGGAACATCATCAAGGAGGCTATGGTGCTAAAGCTGCAACTTTAGCCGGCAATGACCACCAGATTAGTTGACACGCAAGTGGGACAAGTTTTCAACCTGGACAAGCATGTCTCTCCCTCGCAAAAAATAAAGAAAAAGCATGTCTCTGCAGGAGATTGGATAGGGCCCACCAGAGGAGATGTACGACCAATCAAATTGATAAATACTAGGACTAGGGAAAAAATGTCAAGATATAGAAGGCAAGTTTTGCAAACCAAGGAGAAAGTTGTGTTCGGTCAATTTATTAGGCATGTTTGAGTCAGCTAGTTATACTAGTATCAAACACAATATGACCGAATGCAAGAGCACCCACTCACTATGTTCACATTGGCAGAGGCACATTATGCGGTGCAGCGAATGGCAAGAGAGGTACATTGTGTGTGCAGTGAACATGTGTCTTTGTGTGTGTGTGTGTGTGTGTGTGTGTGTGTGTGAGATAGATAGATAGAGAGAGAGACAATTCACGTGTTTTGTCCTTCCTGATTGGCCAGCCCCTCAGTGTTCTCCCCACGCACGTAACCTCGTCTCTTTCCGCACGCCAACACAGCCGATCTCAGCGTCGGCAGATCTGGTGAGCGCCGGGAGGAGAAGAACAAGCCTGCGAGGCGACGATCGTGGGGGAATCGATCAGATCCGCCGCGTGCCCGTCTGGAGGAAGGGAACACGGTGACGGGGGCTGGTTCGCTGCGCACCTCCGCCACCGAGCCTTGCATCGCCGGCCACCATCCCCTTCTCTCACACGCCGCCACTATCAAGGTATATCGTTGCGCCCCTCCTCACCGTCAAGCCGCAGATCAGGTTATTCCGCAGAAACCCCCTCCCCGCGCTCCCTCTCTCCAGCCCGCGCCGCCTCTCCGACTCCTTCCTCCTTCCTCGCCTCCGCTCCCTCTCTTCACCTGCAGCTCTGGATTATCACCATAGCCGCTGCCCCCTCCCCCCTCCTGTGTCGATCTTGGTCGTACCCATCGCCAGGAAGAGCGACCGGTCGCTCCTGCAACTGCTCAACCCGGAGAAGCTCGCCGTCGTAATCACCAGATCGTCTTCCTCGCATCGTCCAGGCTATTCTTGTATAGCCGGAAATTGCTCTGACCCAACGATCCCCCCCCCCCCTTGCTATTTTTTGAAATCTTATTGGCTGATGGTGTTCATATTAAGAGAGGAGCCACACCATATGTGCTCAATCAATCAAAAGAAATATTCATCCTTTCCATAAATCAGTTTCAGATGCGTAGGTGGTGTTTAGGCCAAAGTTTTCATGTGATCCATTCACTCTGCTTTAACTTGAAGAACTCATTGTTGTATCAGGCGACGCGTGGTAATCCTTCACTTTAGAACAGTGCTTTGGAATGCAAAAATATTGAAATGTCTGAAGAGTCAGGTTCAGATAAACCTACCCAAGCCTGCTTATTTTTCATATATTGGTAACTGATCTTCCCAAGTTCTTACTCTATGTGTTCCAAAATTTTCTTTGAAGGTGCCACAAGTAAGTACAACGATGATGGCCAGATAGATGATTCGCTGAAATCAAATCAGAAAATACGGGATGAAATTGTATGTTATATGTCTTTTCTCTTATTTCAGGAAACAATTATGCTTGCTTTCTATAATTTCTTCTAGTTGAGAATCTGATGTGAACTCTCCTATTCTCTCTTCATTTCAGCTTCGCAAAGAAAGCATACTTCAAGAACGAAGTGCTCGGTGTGATATGGACATCCAGACACTCTTGAGTGGTATTCTACCCATGTCACATTTTAAACATGGTTACATTTACAATCACACTGTAGAACTGTTACAATTTTGCGGTCAACACTGTCGGCAAGCTTTCCTCTAAGCCATATGTTTTCAAAAGTTCTGCGCTAAACTGTGTTGTATCACACTTTTCATTGTGGACAAATCGTCCACCGCACTTTGTGATGTACAAATTGTCCGTCGGAACTGTGGCCAATTTTGGCAAGATGTTTTTTTTTGGATTTTTTTTAATGTTTTGGCAAGAAGTTGCTTCTATATTAGTTCCACATTTCTTGTACTCATCATGTTTTAAAACTTATGCAGAAGGAAAGATGACACCTAAAGCTGTATCAATAATAAGCAAATACAATGAAACTTTCTCAAATATGACAGAAGTTACCAATTCATCTTGCTTTGGAGATGGTGGCCAATCGATCACTAATAGGAAGAAATTGAGGGAGGCACTCCTCCGACAATGCAAGGTAAGAAACCTCAAGCTGAATCTATGTATTACAATTTTAAATGCCACTGGTACCCTGACACTTGTCTATGCAGGAGCTTGATCTGATCTGTCGTGGGGCCCATTGGATACTCCCAAGATACACAGTATTACCTTCAGTTTCAGATGGTATGTACAAATGTTTACTTTTATCTCCTAGATATTATAGACAGGCAAGTATTAGGTCCTTGGACCATGTAGGCATAACAATTAGGAATATCATATGAATGTATCCTATGCCACGATACTTCCTGATTCTCATTTATCGAATTCAATCCCTATAGGTCCTGGTTCGTTTTGTGAATTGAGATGATAACATACATAGTGTGCTACGCTAACCATGCTTAGACGAAAAGAGTTTTCAAGGTGTCAGATCAATAGGCAGGGTTTGCTCTCTTGATGTCAAAGTAGCAATCCAAATAAGCCGCTTGTTTATTTTTCACATGTTATGCTCTGTTCAAGTGTTAGGTTTGTTTAACATTCATCAGTGGACTGTGGTTATCTTAGATCAGACTGATTAGGTCCCCACTTAGCAATAACCAGAATTGATGTTTGATTAACTATCATCTTTGTGTGTGTGTGTGTGTGTGTGTGTGTGTGTGTGTGTGTGTGTGTGTGTGTGTGTGTGTGTGTGTTTCGACTTTTGAGCACTTCTTCAACAGTCCTTTTGCTATCTTTTCAGGAATGTACCATGCCAGTGTACGTCTGAGATGCCTAGATTTTGATATGAGCCTCACTGGTGGTCTTCGTCCTACCCCATACGAGGCGAAGTGCTCGGCAGCTGCCAATATGATACTGGAGCTTCACAAGAAGGCGGAAGAGCAAGAAGAGTAGGGTACCTGATGCAAAATCACCTTGTTAAACTCCTGAATCCAGGAAACCGCGGGTGGCTGAACCAGTTGCTTAGTCATTACAACTTTGAATACGACTTCTTGAGAAACCTAATTGTGTTGGTACCTTGTTGTTAGCTATTTTACCCTCCGGAGCTTGACTCCTTGTATTGCTGTTGGTATTATAGCCTGTTTATTAAGGTCGTGATAAACCCCAGGCTGGTATTTCAGAACTCTATGGTGCTTCAGTTGCGTTGACTATTTTATTATGGGACCCACACCGACGTGTACCGCGGGGCCATCGAGGCCTGCACGTGCTCGACATCGACAACAGCTTTATGGCAAGCGATGGTGCGTTTGACGAGGCCGTCACAACCATCCGCAACGCCTCCCATGCGTGGAGGTGATCGGTGAGCTGGGATGGTACTTCGTCGAGACGGCCTTCGCACTCACGGCGCGCGTCATCGGGAAGCGCATGGGCGACGAGATGCAGGAGTACTGGATCGACGATGGAGCCTACGGCTCCCTCAACTATGTCCTCATGGACTACTACGTGCCCCGCCTGAGGCCGCGCGCCAGCCCACGCGCTGACGAGGAGACGTACACATCGACTGTGTTTAGGCCAACGTGCGACTCACACGACACGGTGGTAACGGGGTACCGGCTGCCGGAGATGAGCGTGGGGACTGGCTCGTGTTTGGTGACATGGGCACCTACTCCATCGGCTCCGGCTCCGATTCCCATTTCAACAGCTTCTCCATGTCCGGCATTACGACATTCTTGGCCTACTCGAGATAGCTAGTAGTAGGTCAGAAGCAATTAAAATATAGACATGTACCACACGTTGTTAACTTCTTTCATGTAGTTGTACTTATATTTACATATAAAAAGAGTTGCTTGTAGTTAAGCTCGTGTCCGCTCCAAATGTAAGGACTCGCATTCGTTTGACAGCCGATGGATTACAAATGATATATAATTGTGGATAAAGGAGGAAATGGCATGATCTGAATGAAACAAACTAAGACCTAAAGACACTGATCAAGCTTAGCATCATACACAAATCCATATAGTTTTGAGTTATTAAGGTGAAAAAACCAACTAATTGTTCACAAACCCAACCAAGAGTCAACAATTACAGTACATTTCTCTTCCCCTCACATTTTTTGGACGCAAGCCCATGAAAAGCACCGCCAAGCTCATTGTGAATAATGCACAGATCCATCCTCTCACGACTTGGCAAATTGGCAAGTGTACATAATATAAAACTTCAAGAGCATGTATATGTATTTGTACAAAACAAATCGACATTTTTTGAAACTTTTATATTTCATTTTTTTTGAAAAATGGGCTCACTGGAGCCCATCCTACAACCCCCCCCCCCCCCCCCCCCACACACACACACACCCACACACCCACACACACTCGCATACCTCCTTTTTAAAACAAGTGCCAAGCAATTTGTTTATAATATATGTCTTGATGAAGCAACTAATTAATTCTCTAAATTCAATGGAAAAAGAGGCTAGCTTTCTTTCTTGGTGAAGGATGATGCATGTTTCATTAAAGCTCTAACGCTAATTCCTCAACAAAGAAAACATAAGATCATCAAAATTGCATCCTTACTGTGATGAGCCACGGTAGCTAAGTACTTCTGGAAAGCCCTGGTGGAAACAGAGTTGTTCATCTTAGCAAGTGTGTGGATTTGGCATGCTACTCCCTCCATTTCGAATTATAAGATGTTTTGGGCATTTCAATATGGACTATATACGGACTAAAATGAGTGAACAAATACAATAAAACACGTCTATATACGTCCGATTCAAAAAAAAAGTTAGAACAACTTATAATAGTGAATGGATGAAGCAGTAATCATTTGAGCGAAAGAGAAACCAAACATAGACTCGAGAACAGAAAGGTTGCACAAGCTGAAGAATTTATCTCAAAATGATTAAAGGTAAGCAAATCGTCCCCTCTGAAATCAAGCCAACAAAAAATAACAATATTGCTGACTGGGATGTTGTATTCTATCATATGATAATGGAATCTCGGTTTAACCCCCTTCCAGAGGGGAAAAATATATATTCAGGAGTCTGGTCATAAATGGAATCACAGAAGCAAGAAATCTAAATGGCAAACACATGAGGGAGAAATAAGATAGACAGACTATCATACTATGGAGGCAATATTTTGCAGGTATGGGAATGAATTGTGTTACATTAAGGCTTGACCAGAGTTGAGACCAAGGTTCCAAGTTTAAGCCATGGGAAGTGTATCCATATAAGAGAAATACCTTAGCCTGATAATTCAGTATCCTAGATTGGATCACCTCTTACCTTGTGCTGCTCATAGATTAGCGTCAGTTGACCACTCCAGCCATTTGGTATCGTTAAGGCGTCGATGTCTAACAGCTACGAACAGTATCTGCATTCGGATCCCGTTGAAGTTATTTTCACCAGCTGCTCCATGTGCAGTTATTCCACTGACAGTTTTGACCATTTTGCACTCTGTTTAGACTGAACTGGTGCAAGGAATTTGCAGTTTGGATAACCATGGATAGTTTAACACAGTTCATCAGATAACCCCTGGTTCCCAGAAACATGAAGACTAATGTTGCAACGGATGCAGCCTGCACAGATGCAAGACTGCAAGAGTACTCCTGCTATCCGTTCTGTATGCTACTTACTACTCCCTCCGTCCCATAATATAAGAGCGTTTTTTACACTAGTGTAGAGTAAAAAACACTCTAATATTATGGAATGAAGGGAGTACTTGCTATAAATGGCGTATAAGACGGATGCTGAAATTCGATTCATCTTTACCCTCAATTTTAGATTAATTTAACAGGCAGTGCCGTAGTGTCAATTAATGGCAGGAAAACTGTTCCACAGTTCTGTTCCCTGTCTTGGGGTATTGGTTGGCGCCAATAGCACTTACAAATGACACCAGCTATGGCCATCCTTATATTGTGAAAGTTCTGCATGGAACTTAAACTACTGGACTGCCTTTGTGAGCTGGAATCGTGTGGTGCTGGTCGTGTCTCAAACCAAATGTGCCCGACATATTACATATCGCTGTGTAGATCAGACAGCACAGGCATTGGTCTCCCGGCCAAGAATGATTTGATGAGCGTAAGAGCCTGCTTGGGACGATGGAGAGGAACCTCATGACCTGCACCCCTTACAGTCACAAAGTTCAGACCCTTGTACCCTTGGGTCCAGCCACCAACCTGTTTAAACACAGAAGAGTTCAGAAGATAGGAACAGAATGGAGGACGGATATCTCAAATAACTAAACACATTGGAGCGAGTAACAAAACGTAAAGGAGAACACGTGTGTTGCATTATAACAGACATTTTGGAGCAAGTAACAAAACATAAATGACAGTACAATTGTTGCATTACAACGGCATATGGAATATAACCTATCCTAGTCGAAATGAAAATGGTCCATGTACTTATGCATGATAGCTATAGCAAGTTAGAAATCAAAATGAAAGTGTAGCATGCCTCGAACATCCTATGTGCATTCACATATAGATTGCAAGACTTTATCTACTTGCAGTAATACGTGACAAGACTATTAGGACAGAGGTTGCACATAGACACATAACCAAGGCTAAAACGTATAAATTGTCTGAGGATGAACAAATTATGCACGAAAAAAACACAAAGCTTCAGGCTACTGAAAACACTCATGGAATCATGGGCGTTTTGATCAAGAAGAAGCCTCTACCTCGCCATCATCATCATACCAAGCATGCCACGGAGTCACTGTTGGAAGCTTGAGAGCATCAATGCTGTATCTAGTTGATGTTACTGGGATCACTGCATCTGTGTCTCCACTGGACAAAGTATGGAAAATATCAAAACAAAAGATACTTATATGTTTACCCCATCACATGATGCTTAAAGCACAGAGTGGGAAAAGTGACCAACCAGCACCTTATGGTAGGTCAAAATTACACAAGCATGTTAAATGTGGTGAGAACATGATAAAAATTAATTGACATCAAACTAGGCTGTACACAACCATCTTATAAACCCACTTCTCTGTGGTGACAATATGTTTAACAGTTTTGGGGAATAAACTAACTGAATCCTAAGTCTACAGCATGGAACATAGTTTAGTATAGAGCCATCTTTGAGTGCCTAAGTGGGTAAAGACTTCAGAGAGTTAGGAATAACCTGAACATCCATATACGAAGCCAATATTGACTAAGTTCATGATAGATATGCAGTACAGATCTTTCACAGTCCTTCCAGTTGGTGTTAATAACTTCACTGCACTAGTAGAAAAGGGGGCAATGGTCCAGGCCGGTCCAGCCCATTAGTCCCGGTTCAATCCAGAACCGGGACCAATGGGGGCATCGGACCCGGTTCGTGAGCCCCGGGGGCCGGCCGGGCCACGTGGGCCATTGGTCCCGGTTCGTCTGGACCTATTGGTCCCGGTTGGTGGGACGAACCGGGACCAATGGGCCGCACTCCTGGCCCACAATAATTGGTCCCGGTTGGTGGCTTGAACCGGGACCGAAGGCAAACCTTTAGTCCGGATTGGTTCTACAAACCGGGACCAATGGTGGTGCCTATATATACCCACCTCTCGCAAGAGCAGAGCACACTGCTCTGTTTTTTCTGGCCGAGGGGGAGAGGGCTTGGTGGTGCTCTAGCTCACCTCCTATGCACCCACCTCTCGCAAGAGGAGAGCCACCAACCTGTTTAAACACAGAAGAGTTCAGAAGATAGGAACAGAATGGAGGACGGATATCTCAAATAACTAAACACATTGGAGCGAGTAACAAAACGTAAAGGAGAACACGTGTGTTGCATTATAACAGACATTTTGGAGCAAGTAACAAAACATAAATGACAGTACAATTGTTGCATTACAACGGCATATGGAATATAACCTATCCTAGTCGAAATGAAAATGGTCCATGTACTTATGCATGATAGCTATAGCAAGTTAGAAATCAAAATGAAAGTGTAGCATGCCTCGAACATCCTATGTGCATTCACATATAGATTGCAAGACTTTTATCTACTTGCAGTAATACGTGACAAGACTATTAGGACAGAGGTTGCACATAGACACATAACCAAGGCTAAAACGTATAAATTGTCTGAGGATGAACAAATTATGCACGAAAAAAACACAAAGCTTCAGGCTACTGAAAACACTCATGGAATCATGGGCGTTTTGATCAAGAAGAAGCCTCTACCTCGCCATCATCATCATACCAAGCATGCCACGGAGTCACTGTTGGAAGCTTGAGAGCATCAATGCTGTATCTAGTTGATGTTACTGGGATCACTGCATCTGTGTCTCCACTGGACAAAGTATGGAAAATATCAAAACAAAAGATACTTATATGTTTACCCCATCACATGATGCTTAAAGCACAGAGTGGGAAAAGTGACCAACCAGCACCTTATGGTAGGTCAAAATTACACAAGCATGTTAAATGTGGTGAGAACATGATAAAAATTAATTGACATCAAACTAGGCTGTACACAACCATCTTATAAACCCACTTCTCTGTGGTGACAATATGTTTAACAGTTTTGGGGAATAAACTAACTGAATCCTAAGTCTACAGCATGGAACATAGTTTAGTATAGAGCCATCTTTGAGTGCCTAAGTGGGTAAAGACTTCAGAGAGTTAGGAATAACCTGAACATCCATATACGAAGCCAATATTGACTAAGTTCATGATAGATATGCAGTACAGATCTTTCACAGTCCTTCCAGTTGGTGTTAATAACTTCACTGCACTAGTAGAAAAGGGGGCAATGGTCCAGGCCGGTCCAGCCCATTAGTCCCGGTTCAATCCAGAACCGGGACCAATGGGGGCATCGGACCCGGTTCGTGAGCCCCGGGGGCCGGCCGGGCCACGTGGGCCATTGGTCCCGGTTCGTCTGGACCTATTGGTCCCGGTTGGTGGGACGAACCGGGACCAATGGGCCGCACTCCTGGCCCACAATAATTGGTCCCGGTTGGTGGCTTGAACCGGGACCGAAGGCAAACCTTTAGTCCGGATTGGTTCTACAAACCGGGACCAATGGTGGTGCCTATATATACCCACCTCTCGCAAGAGCAGAGCACACTGCTCTGTTTTTTCTGGCCGAGGGGGAGAGGGCTTGGTGGTGCTCTAGCTCACCTCCTATGCACACAAGGTGTTCGATGGAATGCCCGAGCCACACTACTTAGGGTTTCTCCTCTTCAAGCTCGACCGCCAAGCTCCATTTTCCTCCATATTTGTCTAGGTTTAGCGGTCCGTCACGCCCCGTCCCCGTCTTCAACATCGTCGATCACCCGCACCGATCTCATCGCCGGCACCACCGTGGTGAGCCTCTTGTTCTTATCTTCTTTCTGAAAGGAAAGATATTCTTATTTGTATGTTTAGATAGATATATACTTGTATAATTTTCTTACTTTTATTATTGCATCTTATATAGTGCGATGGTTTTGGTATCCGCCCCCGTCGGCCCTCGTCCTGTCTATGATTCGGATGTGGTATATATTATCTTTTCATAACTATTGGTTCATTTATTGTTTATGACAATTATGCCGACCAACGTGACATAGATTTTATTCATCTAGGAGGTTGTTGAACCGGAAATTCCAACCGACCCTATTGTCGAGAGGTTAAATTTAGTTGAAGAAGAAAACAATTTGTTAAAGGAAAAAATTAGAAAAATTGAGGAGGAGAAGATGATATTGGAGTTGCATGTTGCGGATGTCGTCGATGATCACAAGATCAAGATGGATGCAATGCGCTTGAAGATTAGAAAGATTAGAAAATATGCCATTCATACCGAGGCTTGGTATCATTATGCCGTTGGATCAGTTGTTACATTGGTTGCGATTATGATCGCATTTGTTTTCGCATTGAAATGTTTTACATAGTTTCAGTGTATGGTTTAATTAATTTAGATGCTCTGCAGAGCTTTATGTTGTTAGATGAGAACTATGTATGTACTTTGGTTTTAATGTGATGATGAACTTCTATTAATTTGGTCACTTAATTATCTAATTCATGATGTTCTGTAATGATTTTTGACACACTTAATTATATATAATGCACACAGATGAACCGGCAATGGATGTACGGTTCAAGACACACCTCCGAGTACATTAAGGGCGTGCATAATTTTCTCGAAGTGGCTGAGGTAAACAAGCAGAATGGTTTTATGTGTTGTCCATGCCCTATATGTGGGAATACGAAGTCTTACTCTGACCGGAAAATCCTCCACACCCACCTGCTTTACAAGGGTTTCATGCCACACTATAATGTTTGGACGAGGCACGGAGAAATAGGGGTTATGATGGAAGACGACGAAGAAGAAGAGTACGATAAGAACTATGTGCCCCCTGAATACGGTGATGCTCCAGAAGATCAAGAGGAACCAGACGATGTGCATGATGATGCTGCAACGGGCGAAGCTGCTGAAGATCAAGAGGAACCAGACGATGTGCCCGATGATGATGATCTCCGCCGGGTCATTGTCGATGCAAGGACGCAATGCGAAAGTCAAAAGGAGAAGCTGAAGTTCGATCGCATGCTAGAGGACCACAAAAAAGGGTTGTACCCCAATTGCGAAGATGGCAACACAAAGCTCGGTACCGTACTGGAATTGCTGCAGTGGAAGGCAGAGAATGCTGTGCCTGACAAAGGATTTGAGAAGCTACTTAAAATATTGAAGAAGAAGCTTCCAAAGGATAACGAATTTCCCGACAGTACATACGCAGCAAAGAAGGTCGTATGCCCTCTAGGATTGGAGGTGCAGAAGATACATGCATGCCCTAATGACTGCATCCTCTACCGCGGTGCGTACAAGGATCTGAACGCATGCCCGGTATGCAGTGCATTACGGTATAAGATCAGACGAGATGACCCTGGTGATGTTGACGGCGAGCCCCCCAGGAAGAGGGTTCCTGCGAAGGTGATGTGGTATGCTCCTATAATACCACGGTTGAAACGTCTGTTCAGAAACGGAGAGCATGCCAAGTTGATGCGATGGCACAGTGAGGACCGTAAGAAAGACGGGAAGTTGAGAGCACCCGCTGACGGGTCGCAGTGGAGAAAAATCGAGAGAAAGTACTAGGATGAGTTTGCAAGTGAGCCAAGGAACGTATGGTTTGCTTTAAGCGCGGATGGCATTAATCCTTTCGGGGAGCAGAACAGCAATCACAGCACCTGGCCCGTGACTCTATGTATGTATAACCTTCCTCCTTGGATGTGCATGAAGCGGAAGTTCATTATGATGCCAGTTCTCATCCAAGGCCCTAAACAACCAGGCAATGACATTGATGTGTACTTAAGGCCATTAGTTGAAGAACTTTTACAGCTGTGGAATGGAAACGGTGTACGTACATGGGATGAGCACAAACAGGAGGAATTTAACCTAAAGGCGTTGCTGTTTGTGACAACGATTGGCCCGCTCTCAGTAACCTTTCAGGACAGACAAACAAGGGATACCACGCATGCATGCACTGTTTACTTGACACCGATAGTATATACCTGGCAAGCTGCAGGAAGAATGTGTACCTGGGCCATCGTCGATTTCTTCTGACCAACCATCAATGTCGAAAGAAAGGCAAGCATTTCAAAGGCGAGGCAGATCACCGGAAGAAGCCCGCCATGCGTAGCAGTGATCACGTACTTGCTATGGTCAATGATTTACACGTAATCTTTGGAAAGGGTCCCGGCGGACTAGCTGTTCCGAGTGACGCTGAGGGACACGCACCCATGTGGAAGAAGAAATCTATATTTTGGGACCTACCCTACTGGAAAGACCTAGAGGTCCGCTCTTCGATCGACGTGATGCACGTGACGAAGAACCTTTGCGTGAACCTGCTAGGCTTCTTGGGCGTGTATGGGAAGACAAAAGATACAGCTGAGGCACGGGAGGACCTGCAACGTTTGCACGAAAAAGACGGCATGCCTCCAAAGCAGTATGAAGGTCCTGCCAGCTATGCTCTTACCAAAGAAGAGAAGGAAATCTTCTTTGAATGCCTGCTTAGTATGAAGGTCCCGACTGGCTTCTCGTCGAATATAAAAAGAATAATAAATATGGCAGAGAAAAAGTTTCAGAACCTAAAGTCTCATGACTGCCACGTGATTATGACGCAACTGCTTCCGGTTGCATTGAGGGGGCTTCTACCGGAAAACGTCCGATTAGCCATTGTGAAGCTATGTGCATTCCTCAATGCAATATCTCAGAAGGTGATCGATCCAGAAATCATACCAAGGCTAAGGAGTGATGTGGTGCAATGTCTTGTCAGTTTCGAGCTGGTGTTCCCACCATCCTTCTTCAATATCATGACGCACGTTCTAGTTCATCTAGTTGACGAGATTGTCATTCTGGGCCCCGTATTTCTACACAATATGTACCCCTTTGAGAGGTTCATGGGAGTCCTAAAGAAATATGTCCGTAACCGCGCTAGGCCAGAAGGAAGCATCTCCATGGGCCATCAAACAGAGGATGTCATCGGGTTTTGTGTTGACTTCATTCCTGGCCTTAAGAAGATAGGTCTCCCTAAATCGCGGTATGAGGGGAGATTGACTGGAAAAGGCACGCTTGGAAAGGACTCAATAATATGCAGGGACGGATATTCTTGGTCTCAAGCCCACTACACAGTTCTACAGAACTCTACCTTGGTGACCCCGTATGTCGATGAACACAAGAACAGTCTGCGCTTCAAACACCCGGAGCAGTGTGACGACTGGATTACATGTGAACACATCAGGACTTTCAGCAGTTGGTTGGAAGCACGTATCAGAGGTGACAACACTGTTTGTGATGAGCTGTACTTGTTATCCAGGGGACCATCTTTGACTGTATTGATTTGGAAAGGATACGAGATAAATGGGAATACATTTTACACGATTGACCAAGATCAAAAGAGCACCAACCAAAACAGCGGTGTCCGCTTTGATGCAACAACCGAGAGGGGAAAGGACACATATTATGGTTACATAGTGGACATATGGGAACTTGACTACGGACATGATTTTAAGGTCCCTTTGTTTAAGTGCAAATGGGTCAATCTGTCAGGAGGCGGGGTACAGGTAGACCCACAGTACGGAATGACAACAATGGATCTGAAAAATCTTGGGTACACTGACGAACCGTTCGTCCTAGCCAATGATGTGGCACATGTTATCTATGTGAAGGACATGTCCAGTAGACCGAGAAAGAGAAAAGATAAGGAAGCAAATACATCATACGATGAGCCAAAGCGCCACATAGTTCTTTCAAGAAAAAGGGACATCGTGGGAGTGGAGGACAAGACAGACATGTCTGAAGATTATGAAAAGTTTCATGAAATTCCTCCCTTTAAAGTCAAGGCTGACCCCAGCATCTTGATAAACGATGAAGATTATCCATGGTTACGGCGCAATAAGCAAATGACACAAGCGAGGAAAAAGTGAAGACTTTCTCCTGCAACTATTATGATGATACCATGCCAACTTTGTAACTGACGAGTATGATACCATTGTTCGTTTTGTACATGCACATGCTATGTGTGGGTCAATTTATGATACCATGCCAACTTTCAACTTTTTCAGAGTTCATTTCAAATGCTTTAATGTCTTATGGTTCGGCCCTCGTAATAATTAAAAATAGCAACAATAAGTATTCTGTTGTAAGTAGAAACAAAATAAAATAAATAAAGCAAGAAAGAAAAAAAAAGTGTTTTCAAATTTGAAAAGTAATGGCACTAATAGAAAGTTTATAATTTTCCTAAAACTAAAAGCAAAAAGAATTAAAAAATAAAGCAAAAAACAAAAAAAAAATGTAGAAAACAAAGCAAAAAAACAACAATAAGTATTTTGTTGTAAGTAGAAACAAAATAAAATAAATAAAGCAAGAAAGAAAACAAAAAAAAGTGTTTTCAAATTTGAAAAGTAATGGCACTAACAGAAAGTTTATAATTTTCCTAAAACTAGAAGCAAAAAGAATTAAAAAATAAAGCAAAAAACAAAAGAAAATAAATAATGCAGAAAACAAAACAAAAAAATGAAAAAAAATAGCAACAATAAGTAAAGAAAACAAAAAACAAAAAAAAGTGCCACCTACTGGGCCCCCACGGCCTGAATACGACTTGATTCCCTAATTTGGGCCAGGATTCAGGCCCGCAGAAGGCCCAGAAGGCCCATCGGGCAAAGCAGTAGCAAGTAGGCCCATAAGTCTGCAGTAGAGAGGAGTTCAAGAGGGGAGCGGCAGTGGGGCTTATAAACCACTGCGCTCCCCTCTCAACTAGCGAGGTGGGACTAAACTTTGGCCCCGATGCGGGCAGCACAGGGGCCTTTGGTCCTGGTTGGTGGCACCAACCGGGACTAAAGGGGGTGGCTTTAGTCCCGGTTAGTGCTACCAACCGGGACCAAAGGCCGGAGCTTCCCGCCCTTTGGGCTGCCGAAAAAGAGGCCTTTGGTCCCGGTTGGTGGCACCAAGCGGGACTAAAGGGGGCATTAGTCCCAGTTAGTGCCACCAACCGGGACCAATGCTCCTTGTATATAAGTAGCACTTCGCAGTTTTGCAGAGTTCATCGCCACCAGTTGCCCCCCCGACGACGCCGAACACATCGACGCCGCCAGGCTGCCCCGACGCCGCCCCCGCCGTCGCCGTCGCCGTCCTCCCCGAGCCCGCGCCGTCCTCCCCGAGCCCGCACCCGCCGTCGTCGCCGCCAGGCTCCGCCGTCGCCGCCGCCCGCCCCCGCGCCCCGCGCCCCGAGCCCCTGCCCCGTCGCCGTCGCCCGCCCCCGCGCGCCGCCACCGCTGTGAGCCGCTGCGCCGCACCGGCTCTATTTTTTCTTTCATTTTTATTAGTTTTATTTTTTTGTTCAATGTATATATATATGTGTGTATGTATGTGGCTATATATATATATGCGGCTCTGTTTTTTTTTCATTTTTATTAGTTTAGTTTTTTTTGTTCAGATTATGTTTTTGTTGATATATGTATTTATTGTTCATATGTGTATATGTGTATGTATGTGGCTATGTGTATGTAATGTTTAAAAATTGTTCAGATTATGTTTTTGTTGATATATGTATTTATTGTTCATATGTGTATTAATGTTTTCATATATGCAAAAGATAGATTTTTAGAAAAGTTAGATTTTTTTTTCTGTTCATAGATTTTTTTTGTTGATATTAATTATTGTAGAATATGCAAATGTTTGTATATTCATATGAACAATGCATTAGGCAAAACCTTTGTTTTTTTCGAAATTTTCTATTTGAATATTTTTTTTAAAACAAGCAATACTAAAAGAATGAGAGGAAAAAGGAAAATAAGAAGAGGAAGAAAGGAGAAAAAGAGGAGAGGAAGAAGAGGAGAAATAAATAAGAAGAGGAAAAAAGAAGAAAAAGAAGAGGAGAAGAAGAAAGGAATAGAGGAGAAAGAAGAAATTCTATTTTTTCTTCTTCTCCTCTAATCCTTTCTTCTTCTCCTCTTTTTTTTCTTCTTTTACTTCTTCTTCTTCTTCTTCCTTCTTCCTTCTTCCTCTTTTCTTCCTTTTCCTTAATTATTTTCCTTTCTTGAGGGAGAAGAAGAAAAAGAATAGGAGAAGAAGAAAGAAAGGAAAGGAGAAAGAAAAAACTTCAACACGAGGGGGTGGTACCGATACCCCCTCCCCGATAACATTATTTTCCCATGTATATGTATGTCGCATCGTTGTCGATATAACCCCCTCTAGATACAACTGCAGCACCCCCCTCGGCCCTCTCGCTCGACCAAAACTCTCGAGGACACCCAAACCCTAGAGAGAAAACGATGTTGCAGGTCTCCTACGTACCCCCTCCCGCCGCGCCCCTACCCGACAAATTATACTCTCTAGAGGCCACCCAAATTTATCAAGTTAAAAGAGCGTTATCGTCGAGGCCACCCCAAACCCTTGAAGCTTTGTGTCGAGGCGACCCCAAACCCTAGAGAAGCAGCGTCGAGGCCACTAACATGATTCCTTATTGTGATTAGCTAGCTAGTTCTACGTTTGCCACTATGTACCATGTTTGAATAATAATTGATATGTTGTCAATATTTGCAGAAACTATGGAGCACTCCCGAGACGAAGAAACAGAAGCGATGTTGGGGGAAATAATCGCAAATGGAAGTGATGATGTTGCGTCATTTCTCATCGACACCGTTGGTCAGCTGGATGAAGAAGAGGGCTATGATTATGATGGCTTCGACCCATTAATGCCGGTACAAGAGGAGGACTATGTTCATGATGGCTCCGGTGACACAATGGAGGTACAAGACGAAGGAGACCGTGCTGAATGCTCCGGTCACCGAACCGAGTCCGGCCAGGTATATATATATTAGTTAAGCCCGTGCTGACAAGTTAATTGATGGATCCATTGTTTTGGTATATGTACACATATTAATTACTGTCGTCTTTCTTCCTTATAATTTCTAGCCCTCCGGATCGAGCACAACTTCGGTAAGGAGACGAGGCCCGAAGAAAAAGTTGAGCTCGAATGAAAAGTTTGAGATCATAGAAATCGCGCCCGACGGCGAACCGATTGAACCCATCCGGACAAAGAAGGCATTTTCTGCTCAGTGCGGGGTTCTTGTTAGGGACAGGATCCCGATCAGCATCCAGCAATGGTATAAGCCTGCTAAGGATGAAGACGCTGAGGTGTCTTATGTCAATGATATGCAGAAAGAAGATCTTTGGAATGAGCTGAAGGCAAATTTCACCCTACCGCCAGAGGAGGATCCGGAGAAGCCAGTTAAAGAGCAATTAATCAAGTCTTGTGCTCTTAAAAAGATGGCAGGCCTAATGAGGAGGTGGAGGAAAGAGCTGAACCAGTTTGTCAAGAAAAAAGAGACACCAGAATTCATCAGCAAATATGAGAAGATCAAAGATCACTGGCCCGCATTTGTGGCCCACAAGACATCGGAAAAGAGTAAGAAGATGTCAGAGACAAACAAGAAAAATGATGCGAAGAAGAAGCTTCACCATCGCACGGGGTCAGGTGGCTACCTCAAAGCCCGGCCTAAGTGGTCCAAGGCTGAGCATGATCTGCTTGAAAAAGGGATCGAACCAGAGACAATGCGCTGGCCAGACCATTGCCGGACTTGGTTCTTCGGGGCTGGCGGAACCTTGGACCCTGTAACAGGGCAGTGTCAGTGGACAGACGAGCAACTGCAAACACCAGTCAAGAACCTTCGACACTATATCAATGCAGCGCAGCGAGGGACGTTCCTTCCAAACAGGGAGAAGGACGAGCTCACAATGGCCCTTGGGAATCCTGAGCACCCTGGACGGACACAAGGCATGCCAGGCTCCCTTCCGTGGAAGGTTGGTTTTCCGGACGCAGGGGGTTACAAAACCCACGAGAGGAGGAAGAAACTGGAGCAGGACCAAATGCATGCGCTGCTTGGAAGGGTAATGGGGCTAGAGGATCAAGAAGAGGAACGAGAAGCAGCAGATCGCAACAAACGACATGCCGAAGCTTCCCCCGAAGCTACCCCGCCATCTCAGCGGAGAAGCAGTGTTGCTTCCACCGAGCTGCTTCAGCCGGAGCATGTCTTGATGGCTTCTGCCAGCTATCCCGTGGATGGTATCACGGAGTCTCAAAATTGCCACATTATGGCGCGATGCATGAATTTGAAGGTCAAGGCGGCTGTTGGCCAAGTTTATCCTAGTGGACCGGGCACAACTTATCACTGCCAGCCAATTCCAGAAGGATTTGCTAAGGTGATGGTGGATGAAATAACGGAGGGATTTGAGGACCTCGCGCTTGAGCACCCTACCGGTGAAGGGGAGACTAGGTTGGGTTCTGCTCTGAAGACTCCATGCCTATGGCGGAAGGAGCTCATCGACCTTCTGAATTGGACGCCTCCGCCTCCTCCTCCTCCTCCGGCGAGTCAGGGCACTCCGCCTCCTCCACTGCCTCCTCCTCCGGCGAGTGAGGATCAGGGCACGCATGGCGGCACTCCACCTCCTCCACCGCCTCCTCCTCCGGCGAGTGACGATCAGGGCATGCGTGGCGGCACTCCGCCTCCTTCTCCGGCGCGTGGCGGCACTCCGCCTCCTCCTTCTTCGCCTCGCCAGCAAGGGCGGAAGAGACCCGCCGCCGCCCCGGCTACTCCGACGCGTCGTAGTCCTTCTCCTCCGCCTCGTAAGCAAGCACGAAAGAAGACAGACGCCGCAGCCGCTCCGTCTGCTTCGGCGCCTAGCAGCACAAGAAGAGAGAGGCAATACAGATACGGTCCACCTCTAAAGCCTGTAGAGAAGTTACCGTACGAGAGGACCAAGGAGGAAAACGATACGATCGTGCAGGCCCAAGTGAAGGAGTTCTTTGAAGGGGTGAAAGCAAAGATACATCCACCTCCGGAGGAGAAGGTAGATCCGGTGAAAGCAAAGCGCACTCTCGATGCCCTGAGGAAACCACCAAAGTCTCCGCCGAGAACCAACTATGAGCGCATTACTGAACAGACATATCTCCAAGCCAAGCGGTCGGGAACTACTGTCAGTGATAAAAGGTCAAAAGAACAATGAGCAAAGGGGAAAAAAATTGCCCAGCTCGGCGAACAAGCACAGCAATCGTGCCCCCCGCTCAATGTGTCTAATCCTCCGGGGACGGTGGTCGGTTATGGCAATCTTGAAGATTACCTGCCTGACGATGTACTTCCTGATTTCATGGAGGTGGACTTATTCAGATACGAGTACGGGAAGCCTCTCGTCAAAGATGAAAAGTCTTTGACAACAATGATGCGAAGATTTCATAGTTGGTACATGAAAACCTGCAGAGAGTCTGAGGGGACGAACACTTCGTATCTGAAAATTAAAGAGGAGCACGACCTCGTTTCAAATGATGTGTTGTCTATTCCATTTGAGGAGTTCTTCGAGTTCTTCAATCAAAAGGCCCTCGATAAATTAATGGTCTTTTGCTACTGCCTGTAAGTACTATTTCTGTCATTAGTCTGTATATATAGCTCGGCTCTTTCATTGCATGTATTTATAATTAATTATACTCAATATATTATGCAGATTGAAGATCGTCGAGTGCAAAAAAATGAAATCTAGGATATTGGGTTCATTAACACAAATATCATAGATGTATTTCTGGTTAAAAAGCGCGTCGAAGAGGCCGAGGACAACTTGCTACAATCATTGATCAAAAATCAAAACAAAGATACCATACTCTTTCCTTACAACGGCCCGTGAGTGTTACTGTCGTGTGCATATTCGTTTTTCCTTATTACTCGAGAGAGGTTAATGTAATTGATGATTTATGCATGCGTGCAGGTACCACTATATTCTTCTGGAGATTAAGCTTGAGCATGGACTAGTAACCGTCTTAGACTCCAGACGGAAAGATCCCAGCACCTATGCGGACATGACTGAAATGCTCAGCAAGTAAGTTCAATCGATCATTATCGCACCATATCGGCAACTTTTTGTTCATTTCCTGATATCTCAAGTAATAATAATTATTTTCTTTGTCTTGCAAGGTTTGGAAACAGTTCACCGCACAAGCTCCGGGACTGCCAAAGGAGCTGCGATATGTATACCCGAAAGTAAGTACTACTGGCACGCATCTCCCGTTGATTCTATAGCTATACTTTCATCAATGCCATTTATATAATGCTTCATTATCAGTTTGATTGACCTCTATTTCTCGTAAAGTGCTTGTGGCAGGAGGAAGGGAATGATTTCTGTGGATACTACGTGTGCGAGTTCATCCACAACGCGACTTTGAAAAACAAGCGGGGCTACTCTAGAAGACAATATGAAGTGCGTAAGCAATATTCACAATTTCATTTTATTACACCATCATTTCTGTTGAGTTTCATTCATATATATGTATTAATTAACCCCCTTCTTCAAATTAATTAGACGTGGCAGATGCGGGATGAACTCCTATCAGCAGATCGCATGAAAGCAATTCAAGAGGAATTGGCGGGATTCTTTCTTGAACACGTCATCAGTAAAGCCGGAGAATACCATGTGGAACTTCAATTCAAATGCTAGTGGTTTGTAATTAAGAGATCTTATATAGATTGTACATGTATGTAGCCAGTAAAACTTGTTGTTTGACCAGTCTCTCGGAGAAGGAGAGGTTGATCGATCACTTCTCTCGGTATGCATGACGAACTTCTGTACTGAATGGTTCTCTCGATCACTTATGTATATATACTACGTAGCGTCGACCAAGCACGGACATAAGAGAGGACACTTCTCTCTATTAATTAGCTAGCTAACACAATATACGAAACACCTAAATTAACCCCCCAAAACCCCCAACCCCCCTCCTTTCAAAAAAAAAAACAAAAACCCCAGCCACTGGAATGCAGACACGTGGATGCCTTTTGGTCCCGGTTGGAGCCACCAACCGGGACCAAAGGCCCCCTGACTGGGCTCGACGCACAGGGCCACGTGGAGGCACATTGGTCTCGGTTCGTGTTTGAACCGGGACTAATGGGTTGAGGTATTAGTAACGACCCGTTAGTCCCGGTTCCCGAACCGGGACTAAAGGCCCTTACGAACCGGGACTAACGGGTGGTTTTCTACTAGTGCTGCAAAGAATGTCAGTAGTACCAACATGTTAAAAAGTAAACAAGACGGAAAACATGTTAGCGGATCTGCTTATCAGCATTATATGTCACTGGCGTTCACGCTTTCCAGTTACAGTTACTAAGAATAACCTCTAGATGCCATCTCTTAGTCACATATTTTTTAATTAAAATTTAATCACCACATAAATTTAGAGACATGCAAAGATTGATTGCTAAAGATAGTTGATGGTATGACATATTAATTGACATCTCTAGACAACAGGAGGGAAAGAGAATGTTGTCTCTCAACCACTAAACACGCCCTTAATACTGCAAAGCATAAACATAACAATATAATTTTAAAAAGGCTAATCATAATTATTCAGGATAATTTATTGTTTGAAATAATATGCAGGATAAAAATTTATTGAACAACCCTACTTTATGGAGCGTGAAATGAAATCAATGACTGATCATTTGAGTAATATTATACACTTGAGAAAAAATGATTTTCCCACAAATTTATGATAATAATGCAATGGACAAACTTACGTTGTAAGGATGTTAAAATCAATTCAATGGATAAAAAGCTGCTCAATACATTACCTGCAGGTCTCCCATTTAGATTTGCCAATGACCGGATTAACGTGAAGTGCCTTCTGCACCTCATGCAGATTGAAATATACAATTGAATGTTGTTCAGTGCATGGATCATATTGCTCTCCCAATTTTCCAACAGACTATCAAAACAAATCATGGGTATGAATTAGATGTACAGAAAACGTGTGAATTCATGAAGCATTAGAAATTTTCAATAAGTGCGGCACATGATATAAAATATGGTAAGTATTTCTCGTTCATGGTTCTGTTGATGAATTTGGTGACAAGGTCTCTTGTCTTTAAAAAAACATGGTATGCACTTATATGAACAGTACAGATCAAGGCACCATTTCCCGCTTAGTTCATACAAGTCAATTTTCATGCCAAAGCGCAGAACTCTTAAGATTTTCTTTAAAAAAGTTATGGTGCACAAAACTTAGCAACTCCTCAAATAGGAAGGCATATGTATGGGTCAATTATATAACAATTAAATTATCAGGTAAAAAGCTACACTGTTTGTTTAACATGACTTTGAGTTGCAGGAGCTTCAAAAACGTACCCGAAGCCTTTTCACCACTTTGTTCTTTGAGGAGGCAAAAGATGAATGGCAAGTAGGTGTGAAGATGCTATATGAATCGATGTTCCCAGCTTCAGTGCTAGCAATGTCAAGAATCTTATCACACTGTCGAGATGAATGCACAAAGGACTCGAAATCACAGAAAATGTTCAGTAGCTTGTATGTTTGATCAGAAATCAAGCCAGTGGTCCACATATAAGTGGTCATGGAAATCATCAGTCAGGGCATTTCCTACCTGTAAGAAATGACATTAGATACCAAAAAAAGAGTTGAGTGAACTTATTGATTAGCTAATTGTTGTCCCTAGAAATTTTATAACTCAACCAATGAAAACATAGTAAGATACACAAGCATAAACAAATTAATCAAGTCAAGAGGCAAGCTACAAGGTAGTTGAGGAAACACTATTAGACTTGGTTGAGAATCATTTCATTATGTGTCGTAGGTCATTGCCGACCACAGAACACCGAAGGCATTTTAGTTCAAGGCCCAACAGCAAAAATATAGTTCTATCTAAACAGTAAAAAGAAAATACATGATGGAATGCAATAATCAAAATGCAGAAGTACCAAAACCATACCATATAACCCTTGAGATTGACTGTTTTGTCTCCATGGCCTCGTGGTGCCTCTTTATGGCTTGAGCCAACTGAGGAACGTAGTGTCCTAACCAAACCAGAGTCATAAATAAGTTTCAGAAACTTTCCGTAAAGGAAAAGGAAAGAAAGAAGCAGTAGATTGTATATGAAGAAACAAAAGCCTGTAAAGATTCTACAGACCAGCATAACTCTCTCCAGTTAAATAAAATTCACGCTCCTTGTATTGAGGAAATCTTTCAAGCCACTTTGTTAGGAACACCAACGAATCCTTGGCTACAATATATTGAGAATAAAAATGAGTGAGATCTAACAATAATATATCATTACTTTGGAGGATGTGAATTTCATGTAAACCAAATGATAGACACAATGAACAGGGTTGCAGTACCAGTCCTCTCATCCCCATTGCTTAAAATATCAGCGGAGGTGTTTGAATATGAATAACCAACGCCAACTGGTGAATCAAGGAACAAGATATTTGCAGCTGCAAATATTAAGAAACTGTTAAAATACATATCTTCCAAGCCAAGCTGGAGTACAATGACCAGCACACTCTCAGAAGTTTAGCAAAAGAAAATGGGTACTGATATGAAACAAAAAAAGGGTTGTAAGTGCTGGAATTTTTGTCTATTTGGGCCTAGCCCCATAACAGTTTCAGAAATTCCTAATAAATCCTAGAGGCCCACGCAGCCCATTTGTGCAAGGCAAGGGATACTACTAAAGTTTAGTCCCACATTGCTAGTTTAGTGGGAGCTGGACCTCATTATAAGGGAGGTTCTTTCCCCACTTGTATGAGCATGAGAACAAGAGGGACATCCACGCGCGCTCCTCCTCCGCCGCCCGCCGCAGCGCGGCCGCGCCGCGGGTTGCGGGAATGAGCCGATGTTAAATTTTTGCCACGCACGACGGGTATACGAAAGGTCACGCAGGAGCTGAAACGTTTTTCGTAGTGGACACTGAATCCGAACGGGGTGCCTCTTCGGCTGAAGTCCGTTCGCTTCGTCTTCCTCTCTTCGTTTCGCCTCCCGTCGTTGCCCTCTCGCCTCCTTCTCTTGCGCCTATAAAAGGGAGGTCGCTCCTCTCAGAGAGATGCACCAGAACTTCTCCTTCCTCTCGCCACTGGTTCCAATCTATGAGCTGCTGCTGTCTTCCTCATCCCGGCTTGCGGCGTGCACCGCGAGTCGGGACAGTAGGCTTCCGGAACCGCACCTCTTTGAGTCCTGTACGGGAGAAGGGTGATAAGGTTTTTGGGGAGCGCTCTGCGCGACTACTGACTTCTTCGTCACGGATGCCCCGGACTCCGATGACTACTTCCCCGACGATGACTACTTCCCCGATGTCGACAACCTCCTCAACAACATGGAGGACACCTACCCCAAGTCCAGTGCCTCTGCTCCGGCTGCTATCCAGTACGTGTTCTTGTTTTTCCTGTTAGAGGTCCTGCCAAAGTTCCTTATTCTAGTGTTTGCCCTACACATGTTAGGATCTACCTCATATATGCATCTTGATCTACTGTCTGCTCGAGAGATGATCGGTTCTAGCTCATATATGCAGATGTTATTTACCTTCGCTTTGTCAAATCGCATGACTTGTTTTATCACTGCTATACTAGTCATGCTTTATCTAGTATTTCTGTTAATAAAATCATTCGGTAAATTGCTCATATTTACAACAATCCAAAAACCTTATTATATGCAATTTACCCCAAGTGGTTTTGCTGCTTCCATGAGACCTCCTATGTTTGAGGGTATCCACTATAAGATCTGGCGCGTGAGATCAGTCTTATGGTTTCAAACCATGAGTTGCTATGACGCCACTCTTGGCAAACCTGAAGGAGAGCAAGATGCCCAACAGGCACAAGCTTTTCAGAAAATGGATACCTTGTTTAAGGCTACTCTCTTGAGTGTTCTTGGTGAGAACATAGTTGATGCTTATGCGTCGATTGATAATGGAAAAGATATGTGGGACGCACTCGAGGCCAAGTTTGGGGTCTCGGATGCCGGCACTGAGCTGTACATCATGGAGCAATTCTATGATTACAGGATGACTGAAGAGCGCTCCGTGGTTGAGCAGGCTCATGAGATACAGTCATTTGCTAGAGAACTTAAGCACTTCAATTGTGTCCTACCGGACAAGTTTATTGCCGCAGGTATCATCACTAAGCTTCCTCCCTCGTGGAGGAACTTTGCTACCTCACTGAACCACAAGAGGCAGGAGTTTTCTGTTTCGGATCTCATTGGTACTCTTGATGTGGAAGAAAAGGCGAGAGCAAAGGACAACCATGCTCGAGGTATTGAGGGAGGTTCTAGTGCCAATCTGGTACAGAAGAAGAACTTCCATCCCCACAAGTTCAAGAATAAGGGCCAGTTTGACGGTAAAGCAAAGTTTGATGGGAAGAACAAGGCTGTGCAGCACACGAACTTCAAGAAGAAGAATGACAAGAAGAAAGGTGTTTGTCATGTGTGTGGAGATCCTGATCATTGGGCTCCTAGTTCCCCCAATCGCTATGACAAGCGTCATCCTGGGAAGGCGGCAAGACCGCTAATGTTGTCATTGGAGACACTGAAATGAAGGATGTTGGGTATGGTATATTTCCTGCTATTCTTTCAGTATGTCATTCTCCCGATTGGTTGATTGATACGGGTGCTAATGTGCATGTATGCGGTGATATTTCCATGTTTTCATCTTATCAGACCGCAGGGACTTCAACCGTGCTAATGGGCAATGGTTCAAGTGCTTTTGTTCGTGGTGTTTGCACGGTCGATCTGAAGTTTACTTCGGGGAAGATCGTGCGGCTGAAGAACGTGCATTATGTCCCCTCCGTCAATAAAAATCTTGTTAGTGGATCTCTTCTGTGTAGATATGGCTATAAGCTTGTCTTTGAGTCGAATAAATTTGTAATATCCAAGTATGGAACATTTGTTGGTAAAGGCTATGAGTCAGGAGGCCTGTTTCGTTTATCCTTATCAGATGTTTGCAATAAAGTTGTTAATCATATTTGCAACAATAGTGAATCAAATGTGTGGCATTCACATCTTTGTCATGTTAGCTTTGGTTGCATGTCGCGACTAGCGAAGTTGAACTTAATCCCTAGTTTCACCACTATCAAGGGATCTAAGTGTCAAGTGTGTGTGCAAGCTAAGCAACCTCGTAAGTCTCACGTGACTACGGAGACGAGAAATCTTGCACCACTAGAACTTATACGTTCAGATCTATGTGAAATGAATGGTGTTTTGACAAAAGGTGGAAAGAAATATTTCATGACGTTAATTGACGACTCCACTAGATACTACCGTGTGTATCTTCTGAAATCTAAGGATAAGGCTTTGAACTTTTTCAAGATCTATAAAGCTGAAGTGGAAAACGAACTTGATCGAAAAATCAAGAGGCTTAGGTCCGACCGTGGTGGAGAGTATTTTTCCAATGAATTTGATGCTTTTTGTGCGGAACATGGTATAATCCATGAGAGGACGCCTCCCTACTCACCTCAGTCAAATGGGGTGGCCGAAAGAAAGAACCGTACTCTAACTGATTTGGTTAACGCCATGTTAGACACATCGGGTCTCTCCAAGGCATGGTGGGGGGAGGCGATACTGACAGCATGTCATGTCCTAAATCGAGTCCCCACAAAGAACAAAGGATAACTCCATTCGAGGAATGGGAGAAGAAAAGGTTAAAACTCTCTTATCTGCGAACATGGGGTTGTTTCGCGAAAGTCAATGTTCCAATTCAAAAGAAGAGGAAGCTTGGACCAAAGATTGTGGATTGTGTTTTCCTGGGATATGCTTTTCATAGCATTGGCTATAGATTCTTGGTTGTAAAATCTGAGGTACCTGACATGCATGTCGGTACGATCATGGAGTCGAATGATGCGACTTTCTTTGAAGATATCTTTCCCATGAAGGATATGGATACCTCATCTAATCAGGAGATGCCTAGTTCATCGAATCAGGAACCAGTTACAATTACCGAACCTGCCATTTCGATGGGACACTTTGAAAGTCCTGTGGAGGAGAACAATGAAGTTCCTACTAGGAGCAAGAGACATAGGACAGCAAAGTCCTTTGGTGATGATTTTCTTGTGTATCTCATAGATGATACTCCCAGTTCTATTTTGGAGGCCTATGCATCAGAAGATGCTGACTACTGGAAGGAAGCGGTTCGTAGTGAAATGGATTCCATCTTGGCGAACGAAACTTGGGAGATAACTGATCGTCCTTATGGGTGCAAACCTATAGGATGCAAATGGGTATTCAAGAAGAAGCTTAGGCCTGATGGTACTATCGAAAAGTACAAGGCTCGGCTCGTGGCTAAGAGTTATACCCAAAAGGAAGGTGAAGACTTCTTTGATACTTACTCACCTGTGGCTCGACTGACCACTATTCAAGTTCTACTTTCACTAGCTGCCTCACATGGTCTTCTCGTTCATCAAATGGATGTTAAGACTGCTTTCCTAAATGGAGAGTTGGACGAGGAAATTTATATGAAACAACCAGATGGGTTTGTAATAGATGGTCAGGAAGGGAAAGTGTGCATGTTGCTGAAGTCTTTGTATGGACTCAAGCAAGCACCCAAACAGTGGCATGAGAAGTTCGAAAGAACTTTAACAGCTGCAGGCTTTGTTGTGAACGAAGCTGACAAATGTGTGTACTATCGCCATGGTGGGGGCGAAGGAGTTATGCTTTTCTTGTATGTTGACGACATACTGATTTTCGGAACAAATCTGAAGGTTATTAAGGAGGTCAAGGATTTCCTATCTCGCTGTTTTGAGATGAAGGATTTAGGAGTGGCTGATGTCATTCTGAACATCAAGTTGTTGAGAGACGATGATGGTGGGATTACATTGCTTCAATATCACTATGTGGAAAAGATCTTGAGTTGCTTTGGCTACAGTGACTGCAAACCCTCTCCAACACCATATGATGCTAGCGTGCTGCTTCGAAAGAATCGAAGAATTGGTAGAGATCAATTGAAGTATTCTCAGATTATTGGCTCGCTTATGTACTTAGCCAGTGCTACAAGACCTGACATCTCTTTTTCTATTAGAAAACTGAGTTGGTTTGTCTCAAAACCAGGAGACGTGCATTGGAAAGCTCTAGAGAGAGTTTTGTGTTATTTGAAAGGCACTGCGAATTATGGAATTCACTACACCGGGCACCCAAGGTGCTTGAAGGGTATAGTGACTCAAACTGGATCTCAGATGCTGATGAGATAAAGGCCACGAGCGGATATGTATTCACTCATGGAGGTGGTGCTGTTTCTTGGAAGTCTTGCAAGCAGAGCAACTTAACTAGGTCAACAATGGAAGCAGAACTCACAGCACTAGATACAGCTACGATCGAAGCAGATTGGCTTCGTCGGCTCTTGACTGACTTGCCGGTAGTTGAGAAACCTGTACCAGGTATCCTTATGAACTGTGACAATCAAACTGTGATCACTAAAGTGAGCAGCTCAAAGGATAACATGAAGTCATCAAGACATGTTCAGAGAAGGTTAAAGTCTGTCAGAAAAATGAAAAACTCCGGAGTTATTGCATTGGATTATATCCAAACATCTAAAAATTTGGCTGATCCTTTTACTAAGGGTCTATCACGTAATGTGATAGATAATGCATCGAGGGAGATGGGTATGAGACCCACAATATGAGTTGTTCACAGTGGTAACCTATTCTTTGTGATCAGAGATCCCGTGAATTAGATGTGGAAGACAAGCTGTTGGTCAACTGGGAGGAGAGTACCCTTACTGTTAAAATACCACTCCATGAAGATGCAATACTCTCCTAATATGCATGACAGGTTGATGTATATCTTAATGTGTTCTAAATGGCTCTTTGAAGCAGAGATGTTGTCCTGCAGAACATCTTTTGAAGAACACACCTATATGAGTCTGATTGTTTAACGTCGCAATCTATGAGAGTAGGGTTCTCTCTAGTAAACTCATGAAAGGTCTCGGAGTATGACGCATAAGCTCCACCCGCGGGGAAGACCCACGGTAGCCACATATAGGTCAAGGCTTTATGTGAAGCTAGATTCGCAAAAAACTTGCAGTTCAAGGCCCAGTCCATTGTTCAAGTTGCTTACTAGTGTAGCGTAAGGTTCTAGGTGGAAGTTCAACTTAACAGTCTCCACTGCAGTACCGGTATATAAAACAGTGTTTTGGAACCAAAGGCAAATTTTGTGTGCCTCTTGGATTTGGTGGGGGATTGCTGGAATTTTTGTCTATTTGGGCTTAGCCCAATAACAGTTTCAGAAATTCCTAATAAATCCTAGAGGCCCACGCAGCCCATTTGTGCAAGGCAAGGGATACTACTAAATTTTAGTCCCACATTGCTAGTTTAGTGGGAGTTGGACCTCCTTATAAGGGAGATTCTTTCCCCACTTGTATGAGCATGAGAACAAGAGGGACATCCACGCGCGCTCCTCCTCCGCCGCCCGCCTCTCCATGCCACGCCTCATAACGACGCGCCGTGGGTTGCGGGAATGAGCCAAGCCGGTGTTAAATTTTTGCCTTTTTGCCATGCACAATGGGTATACGAAAGGTCACGCGGGAGCTGAAACGTTTTTCGTAGTGGACACTGAATCCGAACGGGGTGCCTCTTCGGCTGAAGTCCGTTCGCTTTGTCTTCCTCTCTTCGTTTCGCCTCCCATCGTTGCCCTCTCGCCTCCTTCTCTTGCGCCTATAAAAGGGAGGTCGCTCCTCTAAAAGAGATGCACCAGAACTTCTCCTTCCTCTCGCCACTGGTTCCAATCTCTGAGCTGCTGTTGTCTTCCTCATCCCGACTTGCGGCGTGCACCGCGAGTCGGGACAGTAGGCCTCCAAAACCGCACCTCTTTGAGTCCTGTACGGGAGAAGGGTGATAAGGTTTTTGGGGAGCGCTCTACGCGACTACTGACTTCTTCGTCACGGACGCCCCAGACTCCGACGACTACTTCCCCGACGATGACTACTTCCCCGACGTAGACAACCTCCTCGACGACATGGAGGACACCGACCCCAAGTCCAGTGCCTCTGCTCCGGCTGCTGTCCAGTACGTGTTCTTGTTTTTCCTGTTAGAGGTCCTGCCACAGTTCCTTGTTCTAGTGTTTGCCCTACACATGTTAGGATCTACCTCATATATGCATCTTGATCTACTGTCTTCTTGAGAGATGATCGGTTCTAGCTCATATATGCAGATGTTATTTACCTTCACTTTGTCAAATCGCATGACTTGTTTTATCACTGCTATACTAGTCATGCTTTATCTAGTATTTCTGTTAATAAAATCATTCGGTAAAGTGCTCATATTTCCAACAGTAAGACTGAAAACCAACGCTGTACTCCAATAGCGTGTAAGTAGCAGTTCAAGAATCCAATTCATCAAAACTAAAATACTACTCCCTCCATCCCATAATATAAGAACGTTTTTGACACTAGTGTAGTGTTTAAAATGTTCTTATATTTTGGGACAGAGGCAGTACTAAACAAAGGCAAGCAATCGACTTTTGTGCACTCAGTCAGTGGTGAAGGTGAGCATCCGATAGCAAAATGTAGAAGGTACTTGTTTTGCAAAAGTGTGGTACATTCGAGCTTTGTCAAATCAGATCTGGCACTTTCCATCCACCAGTTGATCAAATTTCATGGCCAATTGCAAGCAATGATTTGTGCAAAGAAAGCTGAGCTTCCAGTTCAACAACTAATCAGCTTTCAGTACTCTAACAAAATAAGGGGCAGACTCAGCAGTTGGTTCTCTAGCTTTCAATTCTTTAGAATAAAAACAAAACATATTTTCCGTGAATGAATACAACACAGCTAGACCTCAGTTTATAATACAGAAAACATGGGAAAGCTCTTTCAGAACTTAATTCAACGATGATACATATGGGCAAAAGTGAAGCACTCCACTTATCACAAATGTTGTGATCCATTACCAAGGCTCTTGTTGCTTGTAGCAATACAAAACTATTATTAGAGTTGACTAATTTGGGAACTTCTGGTCAAAATATTTACTAAGGGCCTTGTTCTCGATAAAAGAGGAAGAGAGAAGGCTTCCCTTTTAAGAGAAAAAGGCTTGCTATTACTGCTAACATCTGCTTTTTTAGAAACCAGAAACGGAAGGTTGGAACAAGAATGTAGCAGCATCAAAATTTGAATTAAGAATATAAATTTTCTTTTGTTGAATGGTACCTTGGTTCCAAGAATAAGGATTTATATACATGCCCTTTCCATCTGCATTGACATGGAAAGGCCCCACTTCTTCCTCGACTCCAAAAGCAATTGATGAGCAACCAGGCCCTAGCAAACGAAACGCAGTAAGTCACCATTAATACTCTCAACTATCTATAATATTGCTAAAAAATGTACTATTGAATGAGTGAGGGAGAAGTTAATACCCCAGATAGATTTATGGGTAGTACATTAACAAAATTTCACAATTAGTTAATGTAGTTAATGCCATAATGCACAAGTAAAGTTGACACTTCATTCAATGGACTAGCACATACTGAGGTGTGTTATCTAGCTACAGATTCTATCATTCTAGCTACTTGTAAAGCTATACCACAAACAGGTGTGCAGTGTAAGACATGTGATTTGGGAACTGCTCGACACCCCTAACTCGAGGTGTGGCTATCTCATTATATAGAGGTACCCAAGGGGTACAATACAATGTTACAATACAGATATATAGAGGCTACGTATATACAGTCTAACACCCTCCCTCAATCTTAACTATGTCCTGAAGTACAAAGCAAGTTAAGATTGCGCCTACAGCCTACAAACTGTGGTTGTGGAAGAGGCTTCGTGAAGATGTCAGCAAGTTGATCCTTTGACAAGATGAACTTGATACAGAGTAGCTTCTGTGCAACACGTTCCCAAACAAAGTGATAATCCACCTCAATGTGTTTTGTCCTAGCATGAAACACTGGGTTAGAAGAAAGATATGTAGCACCAATGTTGTCACACCACAGGACCGGAGGACGAGCTTGAGGAACACGCAACTCTCTCAACAGAGACTGTACCGATATGATCTCAGCAGTTGCATCAGCAGCAGCTTTGTACTTAGCCTCAGTACTACTGCGAGACACAGTTGCTTGCTTGCAAGCATTCCAGGCGATCAAGTTAGGACCCAGAAATACCGCATAACCCCCCGTGGATCGCCTGTCATCCGGACTACCAGCCCAATCTGCATCAGAAAAGCCGAGAGCTCATATGACGGTGCAGACTGAAGAAGCAAACCATAGGAAGCAGTAAGACTGACATAGCACAAAATACGCTTCACAGTTGACCAGTGAGATGTCCTGGGTGCATGCAAAAACTGACAGACACGGTTAACTGCATAGGAGATATCAGGCCTGGTAATAGTAAGGTATTGCAGACCACCAACAATACTGCAATACTCAGTAGCATCATCAGACGAGAGAGGGTCACCATCAAGAGCAAACAACCGATCAGTGGCAGACATCGGAGTGTTAACATGTTTGCATTTGAGCATTCCAGCACGAGCAACAAGTCCAAGGAGTACTTCTTCTGAGTGAGAGTCAAACCAGCAGAGGACCGTGAAACCTCAAGACCAAGGAAAAAATGAAGAGCACCTAAATCCTTGACAGCAAAATCATCACGGAGAGCAATCACAAGGCGATCAGCAGCAGCAGCAGAGGAACTGATGAGGATGATATCATCAACATAAACTATACATCGTAACCTCAGGGCGCTGGAGGAGAAACAATGATGTATCAGCAGTAGAGGGAGTAAACCCAAGAGCCCAAAAAACAGATCCAAGGCGAGCATGCCATGCACGAGGAGCCTGTTTGAGTCCATACAGTGCCTTAACCAGACGACAGAGATGATGAGGTCGTGTCGGATCAACAAAACTAGGTGGCTGACGCATATAAACCTCCTCCTCCAGAATGCCATGTAGAAAAGCATTCTGCACATCAAGCTGACGAAGGAACCATTCGCGAGTAACCGCAAGAGACAGTAGTAATCGAATGGTAGTAGGCTTGATGACTGGACTGAAAGTGTCTTCATAATCAAGACCATACATCTGTTTGAAGCCCTTGGCAACTAACCGTGCCTTGTAGCATTCAATGGAGCCATCAGCATGTCTCTTGACTTTGAAAACCCACTTGGAATCAATGACGTTGACGCCAAACACTAGAGGAACAAGACGCCAAGTGTCATTCTGTTGGAGGGCCTGAAACTCTTGTTCCATTGCAGCACACCAATGAGGAATACTCAGTGCAGCCTGAAAGTGACGAGGCTCTGCAGTGGGATCGCCAGCAGTGTGAGCCATGCACGCAGCAAGCCACGCAACCATGCCATCCGTCCACTCCTTCGGACAAAAGACACCGGACTGGCTCCATGTGCGAGGACGAAGAGTGACAGCAGGTTCAGCTGGCAAAGACGGTGCAGCAGAGGATGTTAACGAGGTCGGCACCGAGTCCGGCGAGTCGGGCTCACCGGTGACCGAAGCAGGGCTGTTCGGCAACCCTGGCGCCAAGGCGGACCGGGCCGGAGCAGGTGACGGGGCCTCCGGGCTAGCGGCAGCAGCAGCCGGCCCGGGCGAGAGACCCGCCAGTGGCCTGGCGAGCCACGTGAAGCTAGCACTGGCGAGGCCTGCGAGCCGGGCGAAGCGGGCGCTGGCGAGGCCGCTGGTGCGGACGAGGCTAGCGCTGGCGAGCCCAGCGCCCGTGGGGCCAACGTGAGGCCGGACAGAGCCAGCGTGGAGCCAGGCTGACCCGGCGCCTGCGAGGCAGTCGGGGAGACTCCACAGGCGAGACGGGGACGGGTTGGCTGGTGCCGCCCGTCATGCATGGCGCATGCACGTCCCGACCTGGAAGCTCGTCGGTGACCTGTTCATCAAGTAGCTCGAGCCGGGCACCACGTCCAATACCTGCAACATGATTAGGAAGCAACATAGGGGCATATGCAACATCCACAAATTGATCAGGTGTAGGTGTGGACACAGGCACCGGTGGTATAGAAGTGGTAAAGTTAGTCGGAAGTGCACGAAAAGGGAAAACATTATCACCAAACACCAAGTCACGAGAGATGTAGACGCGGTTGGTAGGAACATGCAAGCACTTGTACCTTTTGTGAAGAGAACTATACCCGAGAAAAACACACTTCTTAGACCGAAACTCTAGCTTGTGTTTGTTGTATGGACGTAAGTGAGGCCAACATGCACAACCGAACGCTTTGAAAAAAGTGTAGTCTGGAATCTCATTAAGCAGAAGTTCAAGAGGGGTTTGCATTTTCAGAAGTCTCAAGGGGAGCCTGTTTATGAGAAAACAAGCTGTGGAGAAAGCATCACTCCAGAACCGAAAGGGGACAGAGGCATGAGCGAGCAAGGTTAGACTAGTTTCAACAAGGTGGCGATGCTTACGCTCGGCAGTACCATTCTGCTGATCTGTATGAGGACATGACACGCGGTGCAAAATCCCAAGTTTGTTAAAAAACGAGTTGAGGTTGTGGTATTCACCCCCCCTAGTCGAATTGGACATGGATGATTTTCTGCTTAAGAAGACGCTCGACGTGTGCTTGAAACTGAATGAAGACATCGAACACATCAGACTTACGTTTAATAAGATATAACCAAGTAAAATGGCTGTAAGCATCAATGAAACTAACATAATAATTGTGACCGCTAACGGATGTCTGGGCATGACCCCATACATCAGAAAACACAAGCTCAAGAGGATGTTTCACAACACGACTAGACTCTGAAAAAGCAAGTTGATGACTCTTGCTCTGCTGACAGGCATCACAAATAGTTTCAACAGTTTTATTGGACACAACTGGTAGATCATGACGATGCAAAACATGTCGAACTATGGGAGCCGCCGGGTGACCAAGGCGCGCATGCCAGTGTGTAGGCGACACACGAACACCACTGAACACCTAAGGAGAAGACGGCATGAAAGGTGGGCGCGGCGCATCAAGTGCATACAGGCCATGGCGAAGACGACCGCTAAGTAGAACGGCCCTTGTGTCCCGATCCTTGATAAAGAAACGAAAAGGGTGAAACTCAGCAAGGACATTATTATCACGAGTAAGTTGAGGAATGGACAACAAACTACGCGTAGCAGAAGGAACATGAAGGACATTAGAGAGATGCAATGTGCGAAAATTGTGTGCAAGGAGAGAGGCCTGACCAACATGGGAGATGCGCATACCTGCTCCACTGGCGGTGTGCACCTGATCATGACCACGATATGGCTCCTGAGTAGAGACCTTACCCATCTCACCGGTGAGGTGGTTGGTAGCTCCAGTTGTTGGGGAACATAGTAAATTCAAAAAATTTCCTACGCGCACGCATGATCATGGTGATGGCATAGCAACGAGAGGGGAGAGTATTGTCCACGTACCCTCGTAGACCATAAGCGGAAGCGTTATGACAACGCGGTTGATGTAGTCGTACGTCTTCACGATCCGACTGATGCAAGCACCGAACGTACGGCACCTCCGAGTTCAGCACACATTCAGCTCGATGACGATCCCCGAGCTCCGATCCAGCAAAGCTTCGGGGATGAGTTCTGTCAGCACGACGGCGTGGTGACGATGATGATGTTCTACCGGCGCAGGGCTTCGCCTAAACTCCGCGACGATATGACCGAGGTGGAATATGGTGGAGGGGGGCACCGCACACGGCTAAGGAACGATCCGTAGATCAACTTGTGTGTTCTAGGGTGCCCCCCTGCCCCCGTATATAAAGGAGCAAGGGAGGGGGTGGCCGGCCTAGGAGGAGGCACACCAAGGAGGAGTTCTACTCCCACCGGGAGTAGGATCCCCCCCCCCCCCTTCCAAGTAGTAGGAGTAGGAGTCAAGGAAAGGGGGAAGAGAAGAGAAGGAAGGAGGGGGCGCAGCCCCTCCCCCTAGTCCAATTCGGAATAGGCCTTGGGGGCGCCCAACCTCTCCTCTCTCATTCCCCTACAGCCCAATAAGGCCCATATACTCCCTGGCGAATTCCCGTAACTCTCCGGTACTCCGAAAATTACCCGAATCACTCCAAACCTTTCCGAACTCCGAATATAGTCGTCCAATATATCGATATTTACCTCTCGACCATTTCGAGACTCCTCGTCATGTCCCCGATCTCATCCGGGACTCCGAACTCCTTCGGTACATCAAAACTCATAAACTCATAATATAACTGTCATCGAAACCTTAAGCGTGCGGACCCTACGGGTTCGAGAACTATGTATACATGACCTAGAACTATTCTCGGTCAATAACCAATAGCAGAACCTGGATGCTCATATTGGCTCCTACATATTCTACGAAGATCTTTATCGGTCAAACCGCATAACAACATACGTTGTTCCCTTTGTCATCGGTATGTTACTTGCCCGAGATTCGATCGTCGGTATCCAATACCTAGTTCAATCTCGTTACTGGCAAGTCTCTTTACTCGTTATGTAATGCATCATTTCGTAACTAACTCATTAGCTACATTGCTTGCAAGGCTTATAGTGATGTGCATTACCAAGAGGGCCCAGAGATACCTCTCCGACAATCGGAGTGACAAAACCTAATCTCGAAATACGCCAACCCAACATTTACCTTTGGAGACACCTGTAGTACTCCTTTATAATCACCCAGTTATGTTGTGACGTTTGGTAGCACCCAAAGTGTTCCTCCGGTAAACAGGAGTTGCATAATCTCATAGTTACAGGAACATGTATAAGTCATGAAGAAAGCAATAGCAACATACTAAACGATCAAGTGCTAGGCTAACGGAATGGGTCATTCTCCTAATGATGTGATCCCACTATCAAATGACAACACATGTCTATGGTTTGGAAACATAACCATCTTTGATTAATGAGCTAGTCAAGTAGAGGCATACTAGTGACTATATGTTTGTCTATGTATTCACACATGTATCATGTTTCCGGTTAATACAATTCTAGCATTATTAATAAACATTTATCATGATATGAGGAAATAAATAATAACTTTATTATTGCCTCCAGGGCATATTTCCTTCAGTCTCCCACTTGCACTAGAGTCAATAATCTAGTTCACATCGCCATGTGATTTAACACCAATATTCATATCTGTATATTATTAACACCCATAGTTCACATCGTCATGTGACCAACACCCAAAGGTTTTACTAGAGTCAATAATCTAGTTCACATCGCTTATGTGATTAACACCCAAAGAGTACTAAGGTGTGATCATGTTTTGTTCGTGAGAGAAGCTTAGTCAACGGGTCTGTCACATTCAGAGCCGTATGTATTTTGCAAATCTTCTATGTCCATAATGCTCTGCACGGAGCTACTCTAGTTAATTGCTCCCACTTTCAATATGTATCCAGATTAAGACTTAGAGTTATCTGGATCAGTGTTAAAACTTGTATCAACATAACCCTTTACGATGAACCTTTTTGTCACCTCCATAATCGAGAAACATATCCTTAGTCCACTAAGGATAATTTTGACCAATGTCCAGTGATCTACTCCTAGATCACTATTGTACTCCCTTGCCAAACCAAGGCAAAGTATACAATAGGTCTGGTCCATAGCATGGCATACTTTTACAGAACCTATGACTGATACATAGGGAATGGCTTTCATTCTCTTTCTATTTTCTGCCGTGGTCAGGATTTGAGTCTTACTCAATTTCATACATTGCAACACAGGCAAGAACTCTTTCTTTGACTGTTCCATTTTGAACTACTTCAAAATCTTGTCAAGGTATGTACTCATTGAAAATCTTATCAAGCGTCTTGATCTATCTCAATAGATCTTGATGCTCAATATGTAAGTAGCTTTGCTGAGGTCTTTCTTTTAAAGAACTCCTTTCAAACACTCCTTTATGCTTTGTAGAATAATTCTACATTATTTCCGATCAACAATATGTCATTCACATATACTTATCAAAAATGCTATAGTGCTCCCACTCACTTTCTTGTAAATACAGGCTTCACCATAAGTCTGTAAAAAAACTATATGCTTTGATCAACTTATCAAAGCGTATATTCCAACTCTGAGATGCTTGCACCAGTCCATAGATGGATCGCTGGAGCTTGCACATTTTGTTAGCACCTTTAGGATTGACATAACCTTCTGGTTGTATCATATACAACTCTTCTCTAATAAATTCACTAAGGAATGTAGTTTTGACATCCATTTGCCAAATTTCATAAAATGTGGCAATTGTTAACATTATTCGCACAGACTTTTAAGCATCGATACGAGTGAGAAAATCTCATTGTATTCAACACCTTGAACTTTGTCAAAAACCTTTTGCCGACAAGTCTAGCTTTGTAGATAGTAACACTACTATCAGCATCTATCTTCCTCTTGAAGATCCATTTATACAATATGGCTTGCCGATCATCGGGCAAGTCCACCAAAGTCCACACTTTGTTCTCATACATGGATCCCATCTCAGATTTCATGGCCTCAAGCCATTTTGCGGAATCTGGGCTCATCATCGCTTCCTCATAGTTCGTAGGTTCATCATGGTCTAGTAACATGACTTCCAGAACAGGATTACCGTACCACTCTGGTGCGGACCATACTCTGGAAGACCTACGAGGTTCTGTAGTAACTTGATCTGAAGTTTCATGATCATCATCATTAGCTTCATCACTAATTGGTGTAGTTGTCACAGGAACCGGTTCTTGTGATAGACTACTTTCCAATAAGGGAGCAGGTACAGCTACCTTATCAAGTTCTACTTTCCTCCCACTCAGTTCTTTCGAGAGAAACTCCTTCTCTAGAAAGGATCCGTTTTTAGCAACGAATATCTTGCCTTTGGATCTGTGATAGAAGGTGTACCGAACAGTTTCCTTTAGGTATTCTATGAAGACGCACTTCTCCGATTTGGGTTTGAGCTTATCAGGATGAAACTTTTTCACATAAGCATCACAGCCCCAAACTTTAAGAAACGACAACTTGGGTTTCTTGCTAAACCATAGTTCATATGGTGTCGTCTCAACGGATTTAGATGGTGCCCTTTTAACGTGAATGCAGCTGTCTCTAATGCATAACCCCAAAAGCGATAATGGTAAGAGACATCATAGATCGCACCATATCCAATAAAGTGTGGTTACGACGTTCGGACACACCATAACGTTGTGGTGTTCCAGGTGGCGTGAGCTGTGAAACTATTCCACATTGTTTTAATTGAAGACCAAACTCGTAACTCAAATATTCGTCTCCGCGATCAGATCACAGAAACTTTATTTTCTTGTTACGATGATTTTTCCACTTCACTCTGAAATTCTTTGAACCTTTCAATTATTTCAGACTTATGTTTCATCAAGTAGATATACCCATATTTGCTCAAATCATTTTGTGAAGGTCAGAAAATAACGATACTTGCCACGAGCATCAACACTCATTGGATCGCATACATCGGTATGTATTATTTCCAATAAGTCAGTAGCTTGTTCCATTGTTCCGGAGAACGGAGTTTTAGTCATCTTGCCCAAAAGGCACGGTTCGCAAGCATCAAATGATTCATAACCAAGTGATTCCGAAAATCCATCTTTATGGAGTTTCTTCATGCGCTTTACACCGATATAACCCAAACGGTAGTGCCACAAATAAGTTGCACTATCATTATTAACTTTGCATCTTTTGGCATCAATTTTATGAATATGTGTATCACTACGATCGAGATCCAAAAAACTATTTTCATTGGGTGTATGACCATTGATGGTTTTATTCATGTAAACAAAACAACAATTATTCTCTGACTTTAAATGAATAATCGTATGATCAAATCATATTCATGCTCAATACAAACGCCAAATAACATTTATTTAGGTTTAACACTAATCTCGAAAGTATAGGGAGTGTGCGATGATGATCATATCAATCTTGGAACTACTTCCAACACTCATTGTCACTTCCCCTTCAACTAGTCTTTGTTTATTCTGTTACTCCTGTTTCGAGTTATTAATCTTAGCAACCAAACAAGTATCAAATACTCAGGGGTTACTATAAACACTAGTAAGGCACACATCAATAACCTGTATATCAAATATACCCTTGTTCACTTTGCTATCCTTCTTATCCACCAAATATTCAGGGCATTTCCGCTTCCAGTGACCATTTCCTTCGTAGTGTAAGCACTCAGTTTCAGGCTTTGGTCTAGCTTTGGGCTTCTTCGTGGGAGTGACAACCTGCTTGTCATTCTACTTGAAGTTCCCTTTCTTTCCCTTTGCGCTTTTCTTGAAACTAGTGGTCTTGTCAATCATCAACACTTGATGCTCTTTCTTGATTTCTACCTTCGTCGATTTCAACATCACAAAGAGCTCGGGAAACTTTTACGTCATCCCTTGCATACTATAGTTCATCACGAAGTTCTAGTAACTTGGTGATGGTGACTAGAGAATTCTGTCAATCACTATCTTATCTGGAAGATTAACTCCCACTTGATTCAAGCGATTGAAGTACCCAGACAATCTGAGCACATGCTCACTGGTTGAGCGATTCTCCTCCATCTTTTAGCTATAGAACTTGTTGGAGACTTCATATCTCTCAACTCGGGTATTTGCTTGAAATATTAACTTCAATTCCTGGAACATCTCATATGGTCCATGATGTTCAAAACGTCTTTGAAGTCCCGATTCTAAGCCGTTAAGCATGGTGCACTAAACTATCAGGTAGTCATCATTTTGAGCTAGCCAAACGTTCATAACGTCTGCATCTGTTCCTGCAATAGGTCCATCACCTAGCGGTGCATCAAGGACATAATTCTTCTGTGCAGCAATGAGGACAATCCTCAGATCACGGATCCAATCTGCATCATTGCTACTAACATTTTTCAACACAGTTTTCTCTATGAACATATCAAAATAAACATATGAAAGCAACAACGCGAGCTATTGATCTACAACATAATTTGCAAAATACTACCAAGACTAAGTTCATGATAAATTTAAGTTCAATTAATCATATTACTAAAGAACTCCCACTTAGACAGACATCTCTCTAGTCATCTAAGTGATCATGTGATCCAAATCAACTAAACCATGTCCGATCATCACGTGAGATGGAGTAGTTTTCAATGGTGAACATCACTATGTTGATTATATCTACTATATGATTCATGTTCGACCTTTTGGTCTCCGTGTTCCGAGGCCATATCTGTATATGCTAGGCTCGTCAAGTTTAACCTGAGTATTCCGTGTGTGCAACTTTTTTGCACCCGTTGTATTTGACCGTAGAGCCTATCATACACGATCATCAGGTGGTGTCTCAGCACGAAGAACTTTCACAACGGTGCATACTCAGGGAGAACACTTCTTGATAATTAGTGAGAGATCATCTTAAAATGCTATCGTCAATCAAAGCAAGATAAGATGCATAAAGGATAAACATCACATGCAATCAATATAAGTGATATGATATGGCCATCATCATCTTGTGCTTGTGATCTCCATCTTCAAAGCACCATCGTGATCACCATCGTCACCGGAGTGACACCTTGATCTCCATCATAGCATCGTTGTCGTTACGCCATCTATTGCTTCTACGACTATCGCTACCGCTTAGTGATAAAGTAAAGCAATTACAGGGTGTTTGCATTTCATACAATAAAGCGACAACCATATGGCTCCTGCCAGTTGCCGATAACTTTGGTTACAAAACATGATCATCTCATACAATAAAATATAGCATCACGTCTTGACCATATCACATCACAACATGCCCTGCAAAAACAAGTTAGACGTCCTCTACTTTGTTGTTGCAAATTTTACGTGGCTGCTACGGGCTGAGCAAGAACCGTTCTTACCTACGCATCAAAACCACAACGATAGTTCATCAAGTTAGTGCTGTTTTAACCTTCGCAAGGACCGGGCGTAGCCACACTTGATTCAGCTAAAGTGAGAGAGACAGACACCCGCCAGTCACCTTTAAGCACGAGTGCTCGTAACGGTGAAACTAGTCTTGCGTAAGCGTACGCGTAATGTCGGTCCAGGCCGCTTCATCTCACAATACCGCTGAGCCAAAGTATGACATGTTGGTAAGCAGTATGACTTGTATCGCCCACAACTCACTTGTGTTCTACTCGTGCATATGACATCTACGCATAAAATCAGGCTCGGATGCCACTGTTGGGCAACGTAGTAAATTCAAAAAAATTCCTACGCACACGCAAGATCATGGTGATGGCATACCAACGAGAGGGAAGAGTATTGTCCACGTACCCTCGTAGACCGTAAGCGGAAGCGTTATGACAACGCCGTTGATGTAGTCGTATGTCTTCACGATCCGACCGATCCAAGCACCGAATGTACGGCACCTCCGAGTTTAGCACACGTTCAGCTCGATGACGATCCCCGGGCTCCGATCCAGCAAAGCTTCGGGGATGAGTTCCGTCAGCACGACGGCGTGGTGACGATGATGATGTTCTATCGGCGCAGGGCTTCTCCTAAACTCCGCGACAATATGACCGAGGTGGAATATGGTGGAGGGGGGCACCGCACACGGCTAAGAAACAATCCGTAGATCAACTTGTGAGTTCTAGGGTGCCCCCCTGCCCCCGTATATAAAGGAGCAAGGGAGGGGGTGGCCGGCCTAGGAGGAGGCGCACCAAGGAGGACTCCTACTCCCACCGGGAGTAGGATTCCCCCCTTCCAAGTAGTAGGAGTAGGAGTCAAGGAAAGGGGGAAGAGAAGAGAAGGAAGGAGGGGGCGCAGCCCCTCCCCCTAGTCCAATTCGGACTAGGCCTTGGGGGGGCGCCCAACCTCTCCGCTCTCTTTCCCCTAAAGCCCAATAAGGCCCGTATACTCCCCGGCGGATTCCAGTAACTCTCCGGTACTCCGAAAAATACTCGAATCACTCGGAACCTTTCCTAACTCCGAATATAGTCGTCCAATATATCGATCTTTACGTCTCAACCATTTCGAGACTCCTCGTCATGTCCCCGATCTCATCCGGGACTCCGAACTCCTTCGGTACATCAAAACTCATAAACTCATAATATAACTGTCATCGAAACCTTAAGCGTGCGGACCCTACGGGTTCGAGAACTATGTAGACATGACCTAGAACTATTCTCGGTCAATAACCAATAGCGGAACATGGATGCTCATATTGGCTCCTACATATTCTACGAAGATCTTTATCGGTCAAACTGCATAACAACATACGTTGTTCCCTTTGTCATCGGTATGTTACTTGCCCGAGATTCGATCGTCGGTATTCAATACCTAGTTCAATCTCGTTACCGGCAAGTCTCTTTACTCGTTATGTAATGCATCATTCCATAACTAACTCATTAGCTACATTGCTTGCAAGGCTTATAGTGATGTGCATTACCGAGAGGGCCCAGAGATACCTCTCCGACAATCGGAGTGACAAAACCTAATCTCGAAATATGCCAACCCAACATTTACCTTTGGAGACACCTGTAGTACTCCTTTATAATCACCCAGTTACGTTGTGACGTTTGGTAGCACCCAAAGTGTTCCTCCGGTAAACGGGAGTTGCATAATCTCATAGTTACAGGAACATGTATAAGTCATGAAGAAAGCAATAGCAACATACTAAACGATCAAGTGCTAGGCTAACGGAATGGGTCATGTCAATCACATCATTCTCCTAATGATGTGATCCCATTATCAAATGACAACACATGTCTATGGTTAGGAAACATAACCATCTTTGATTAATGAGCTAGTCAAGTAGAGGCATACTAGTGACTATATGTTTGTCTATTTATTCACACATGTATCATGTTTCCGGTTAATACAATTCTAGCATGAATAATAAACATTTATCATGATATGAGGAAATAAATAATAACTTTATTATTGCCTCTAGGGCATATTTCCTTCACCAGTGTCCATGTACCATGCAGGATCAATGGAGTAAGACGGAGTACGGCCATGATCATGACTCATCAGGTCTTCGTGAGCAAGCAAGTTGGATGCACCCCACTTAGTTTCTTTGTTGAGCTTTCATATATTTATAGCTCTAGTGCACCCGTTGCATCTCAATCCCTACTCACTCACATTGATATCTATTAATGGGCATCTTCATAGCCCGTTGATACGCCTAGTTGATGTGAGACTATCTTCTCCTTTTTGTCTTCTCCACAACCACCATTCTACTCCACATATAGTGCTATACCCATGGCTCACGCTCATGTATTGCGTGAAAGTTGAAAGAGTTTGACATTATTAAAGTATGAAACAATTGCTTGGCTTGTCAGCATGATTAAATACTTTGTGTGATGAAGATAGAGCATAGCCAGACTATATGATTTTTTAGGGATAACTTTCTTTTGCCATGTTATTTTGAGAAGACATGATTACTTTGATTAGTATGCTTGAAATGTTACTATTTCTTTTATCAATATGAACTTTTATTTTGAATCATTTGGACCTGAACATTCATGCCACAATAAAGAAAATTACATTGAGAATTATGCTAGGTAGCATTCCACATCAAAAATTCTGTTTTTATCATTTACCTACTCGAGGACGAGTAGGAATTAAGCTTGGGGATTGATGTCTACTACACAACCTTCTTCTTGTAGACGTTGTTGGGCCTGCAAGTGCACAGGTTTGTAGGACAGTAGCAAATTTCCCTCAAGTGGATGACCTACGGTTTATCAATCCGTAGGAGGCGTAGGATGAAGATGGTCTCTCTCAAGCAACCCTGCAACCAAATAACAGAGAGTCTCTTGTGTCCCCAACACACCCAATACAATGGCAAATTGTATAGGTGCAATAGTTCGGCGAAGAGATGGTGATACAAGTGCAATATGGATGGTAGATAAAGGTATTTGTAATCTGAAATAATAAAAACAGCAAGGTAACTAATGATAAAAGTGAGCATAAACGGTATTGCAATGATAGGAAACAAGGCCTAGGGTTCATACTTTCACTAGTGCAAGTTCTCTCAACAATAATAACATAGATAGATCATATAACAAGCACTCAACATGCAACAAAGAGTCACTCCGAAGCCACTAATAGCGGAGAACAAACATAGAGATTATGGTAGGGTACGAAACCACCTCAAGGTTATTCTTTCGGATCAATCTATAAAAGAGTTCGTACTAGAATAACACCTTAAGACACAAATCAACAAAAACCCTAATGTCACCTAGATACTCCATTGTCACCTCAAGTATCCGTGGGCATGATTATACGATATGCATCACACAATCTCAGATTCATCCAACCAACATAAAGTACTTCAAAGAGTGCCCCAAAGTTTCTATCGGAGAGTCAAGAACGTGTGCCAACCCCTATGCATAGGTTTCTAATGTCACGAAACCCGCAAGTTGATCACCAAAACATACATCAAGTGGCACATGATATCCCATTGTCACCACAGATAATCACGGCAAGACATACATCAAGTGTTCTCATAAAAGACTCAATCCGATAAGATAACTTCAAAGGGGAAACTCAATTCATCACAAGAGAGTAGAGGGGGAGAAACATCATAAGATCCAATTACAATAGCAAAGCTCGGGATACATCAAGATCGTGCCATAGAGGGAACACAAGAGAGAACATGAGAGAGAGATCAAACACATAGCTACTGGTACATACCCTCAACCCCGAGGGTGAACTCCCTCCTCGTCATGGATAGCGCCGGGATGATGAAGATGGCCACCGGTGATGGGTTCCCCCTCCGGCAGGGTGCCGGAAAGGGTTCCCGAGAGGTTTTTGGTGGCTACAGAGGCTTGCGGCGGCGGGACTCCCGATCTATCTTCTGTTCTGGAAGTTTTATGATACGTAGGTATATATGGGTGCAGGGGGTAAGTCGGTGGAGCTACGGGGGGCCCACGAGGCAGGGGGCGCGCCCTAGGGGGTGGGCGCGCCCCCCACCCTCGTGAGCACCTCCCGTATCTTCTGATTTGGAGTCCAAGTCCATCAGGTGGGTTTCCTTTCAAAAATAACTTCTCCAGATGATTTCGTTCTGTTTTGACTCCGTCTGATATTCCTTTTCCTCGAAACACTGAAATAGGAATAAAATAGCAAATCTGGGCTGGGCCTCCGGTTAATATGTTAGTCCCAAAAATAATATAAAAGTGGATAATAAAGCCCAATATTGCCCAAAACAGTAGATAATATAGCATGGAGCAATCAAAAATTATAGATACGTTGGAGACGTATCAAGCATCCCCAAGCTTAATTCCTGCTCGTCCTCGAGTAGGTAAATGATAAAAAAGATAATTTTTGATGTGGAATGCTAGTTGGCATAATTTCGATGTAACTCTTCTTACTTGTGGTATGAATATTCAGATCTGAAAGATTCAAGACAAAAGTTCATATTGAGATAAAAATAATAATACTTCAAGCATACTAATCAAAGCAATCATGTCTTCTCAAAATAGCATGGCAAAAGAAAGTTCATCCCTACAAAATCAAATAGTTAGGCTATGCTTCATTTTCATCACACAAAGATGTCCCAACTTCTATACCCCTGATGACAAGCCAAGCAATTGTTTCATACTTAAATAATCTCAAACTTTTTCAACCTTCACACAATACATGAGCGTGAACCATGGATATAGCACTATGGGTGGAATAGAATATGATGATGGGTATTGTGTGGAGAAGACAAAAAAGGAGGAAGTCTCACATTGACGAGGATAATCAACGGGCTATGGAGATGCCCATTAATTGATGTCAACATGAGGAGTAGGGATTGCCATGCAACGGATGCACTAGAGCTATGAATGCTCAACAAAAGAAAACTAGTGGGTGTGCATCCAACTCGCTTGCTCATGAATACCTAGGGCATTTGAGGAAGCCCATCGTAGGAATATACAAGGCAAGTTCTATCATGAAAAATTCCCACTAGTATAAAAAGACAACTTATGAGGCTCACTACATGAAGAACAAGGTGCTACTTTGAAGCACAATATATGAGACTCACTATATGAAGAACAAGGTACTACTTTGAAGCACAAGTGTGGAAAAAGAGATAGTAGCATTGCCCTTTTATTTTTTTTTAATTTTTTTCTTTTTTTTGGGCCTTTCTTTTTTTTGGCCTTTCTTCTTTTTTTCTTTTTTTTGGGCAATGCTCTAATAATGATGATCATCACACTTTTGTTGATTACAACATAAGGATTACAACTCGAAACTTAGAACAAGATATGACTCTATATGAATGCCTCCGGTGGTGTACCGGGATGGTGCAATGAATCAAGAGTAACATGTATGAAAAATAATGCATGGTGGCTTTGCCACAAATATGATGTCAACTACATGATCATGCAATGGCAATACGATAAAAGTAATATATGTCATGATGATGATGAACGGAATGGTGGAAACTTGCATGGCAATATATCTCGGAATGGCTATGGAAATGCCATAATAGGTAGGTATGGTGGCTGTTTTTGAGGAAGATATAATGAGGTTTATGTGTGATAGAGCGTATCATATCACGGGGTTTGGATGCACCGGCGAAGTTTGCACCAACTCTCAAGGTGAGAAAGGGCAATGCACGGTACCGAAGAGGCTAGCAAAGGCGGAAAGGTAAATGTGCGTAAAATCCATGGACTCAACATTAGTCAAAAGAACTCATATACTTATTGCAAAAATTTAGAAGTCATCAAAAACCAAGTACTACGCGCATGCTCCTAGGGGGTAGATTGGTAGGAAAAGACCATTGCTCGTCCCCGACCGCCACTCATAAGGATGCACAAGCCAGGTACACTTCATGTTTCAAATTTGTTACACAACTTTAACCATACGTGAATGCTATGGGACTTGCAAACTTCAACACAAGCATTTCTCAAATTCACAACTACTCAACTAGCACGACTTTGATATTATAACCTCCATATCTCAAAACAGTTATCAAGCATCAAACTTTTCTTAGTATCCAACACACTCATAAGAATTCTTACAATTCTTTTATGCTTAGCATATTAGGATTATTTAATCAAATTACCATGCTATTTAAGACTCTCAAAATAATATAAGTGAAGCATGAGAGTTCATCTATTTCTTCAAAATAAAACTACCAACATGCTCTAAAAGGTATAAGTGATGCACTAGAGCAAATGACAAACTACTCCGAAAGATATAAGTAAAGATCAATGAGTAGTCGAATAATTGTGCAACTATGTGAAGACTTTCTAACATTAAAGAATTTCAGATCTTGATACTTAATTCAAACAGCAAGCAAAGCTAAAGAAAACTACATTGCAAGGATAGCACAACTCATGTGAAGAAGCAAAAACTTAGGCTCAACCGATACTAACCGATAGTTGTTGAAGAAGAAAGGTGGGATGCCTACCGGGGCATCCCCAAGCTTAGATGCTTGAGACTTGTTGAAATATTATCTTGGGGTGCCTTGGGCATCCCCAACCTTGAGCTTTTGTTTCTCCTTAATTCCTCTCATATCATGGTTTCTCCTTTTATCAAAAGCTTCATTCACAACAAACTCAACAAGAACTCGTGAGATAGGTTAGTATAAACCAATGCAAAACCTTATCATTTTCTACTGTAACAAATCACTAAAATTATTATTCAACATTGCATACTAAATTCCTCTGCATATTTAATACTCCTATCATCAAATAGAATCATTAAACAAGCAAACATATGCAAACAATGCAAACATAACAGCAATCTGCCAAAACAGTACAGTCTGTAAGAATGCAAGAGTATCAATACTTTCCTGACTCCAAAAATTATAAACTTAAATTCCCACTGTAACAAATTTATCAGTTCTCAGTATGCAAAAAGATTCAACATTATACCACTCTCTGACTTTTCTAGGGAATTTTTGCAACAGCGGTAAACTTTCTGTTTTCCAAACAGCAACATGTATACTAGCAAAATAAGCATGGCAAAGGCTATCCTTGACTTCTTTATTGAAACTAAAGATGCAAAACATTATACTAAGTAACAGCAAGCAAATACTAACAAGAGAAAATGACGCTCCAAGCAAAACGCATATCCTGTGGTGAATAAAAATATAGCTCCAAGTAAAGTTACCAATGAACGAAGATGAAAGAGGGGATGCCTTCCGGGGCATCCCCAAGCTTAGGCTCTTGGTTGTCCTTGAATATTACCTTGGGGTTCCTTGGGAATCTCCAAGCTTAGTCTCTTGCCACTCCTTATTCCATAGTCCATCGAATCTTTACCCAAAACTTGAAAACTTCACAACACAAAACTCAACAGGAAATCTTATAAGCTCCGTTAGTGAAAGAAAACAAAACACCACTTCAGGGTACTGTAATGAACTCATTATTTATTTATATTGGTGTTAAACCTACTGTATTACAACTTCTCTATGGTTTATAAACTATTTTACTAGCCATAGATTCATCAAAACAAGCAAACAACACATAGAAAACAGAATCTGTCAAAAACAGAACAGTCTGTAGTAATCTGTATCAAACGTATACTTATGGAACTCCAAAAATCCTACCAAATTAGGAAGATCTAAGCAATCCGTGTACCAATCCATAGCAAAAAGAATCATATCAGAAGCACGTTTCTGTGAATTAACAAAACTAATTGACTGGGTGCAAAAGTTTCTGATTTTCAGCAGGATCAACACAACTATCACCGTAAGCCATCCTAAAGGTCTTACTTGGCACTTTATTGAAACAAAAGCTATAAAACATGATTACTACAGTATAATAATCGTGTGGACACACAAAAACAGTAAGGATAAATATTGGGTTGTCTCCCAACAAGCATTTTTCTTTAATGCCTTTCTAGCTAGGCATGATGATGGCAATGACGCTCACATAAAAGATAAGAATTGAAACATAAAGAGAGCATCATGAAGAATATGACTAGCACATTTAAGTCTAACCCACTTTCTATGCATAGGGATTTTTTGAGCAAACAACTTATGGGAACAATAATCAACTAGCATAGGAAGGCAAAACAAGCATAACTTCAAAACTTTAAGCACATAGAGAGGAGACTTGATATTATTGCAATATGTAGAAGCATATGTTCCTCCCTCATAATAATTTTCAGTAGCATCATGAATGAATTCAACAATATAATCAGCATCTAAAGCATTCTTTTCATGATCTACTTGCATAGAAAATTTACTACTCTCCACATAAGCAAAATTCTTCTCATGAATAGTAGTAGGAGCAAACTCAACAAAATAACTATCATATGATTTAAAATTAGGGTCAACATGACAAGTTTCATGGTTATCATTATTCTTTAAAGCATACGTGTCATCACAATAATCATCATAGATAGGAGGCATGCTTTCATCATAGTAAATTTGCTCATCAAAGATTGGGGCACAAAAAATATCATCCTCATCAAACATAGCTTCCCCAAGCTTATGGCTTTGCATATGATTAGCATCATGGATATTCAAGGAATTCATACTAACAACATTAAAATCATGCTCATCATTCACAAATTTTATGCCAAGCATTCTATGTAATTCTTCTTCTAGTACTTGAGCACAATTTTCCTTCCCATCATTTTCACGAAAGACATTAAAAAGATGAAGCATATGAGGCATCCCTAATTCCATTTTTTTGTAGTTTTCTTTTATAAACTAAACTAGTGATAAAACAAGATACAAAAAGATTCAATTGCAAGATCTAAAGATATACCTTCAAGCGCTAACCTCCCAAGCAACGGCACCAGAAAAGAGCTTGATGTCTACTACACAACCTTCTTCTTGTAGACGTTGTTGAGCCTGCAAGTGCACAGGTTTGTAGGACAGTAGCAAATTTCCCTCAAGTGGATGACCTAAGGTTTATCAATCCGTAGGAGGCATAGGATGAAGATGGTCTCTCTCAAGCAACCCTGCAACCAAATAACAGAGAGTCTCTTGTGTCCCCAACACACCCAATACAATGGCAAATTGTATAGGTGCACTAGTTCGGCGAAGAGATGGTGATACAAGTGCAATATGGATGGTAGATAAAGGTATTTGTAATCTGAAATAATAAAAACAGCAAGGTAACTAATGATAAAAGTGAGCGTAAATGGTATTGCAATGATAGGAAACAAGGCCTAGGGTTCATACTTTCACTAGTGCAAGTTCTCTCAAGAATAATAACATAGATAGATCATATAACAAGCCCTCAACATGCAACAAAGAGTCACTCCGAAGCCACTAATAGCGGAGAACAAACGTAGAGATTATGGTAGGGTACGAAACCACCTCAAAGTTATTCTTTCGGATCAATCTATAAAAGAGTTCGTACTAGAATAACACCTTAAGACACAAATCAACCAAAACCCTAATGTCACCTAGATACTCCATTGTCACCTCAAGTATCTGTGGGCATGATTATACGATATGCATCACACAATCTCAGATTCATCCAACCAACATAAAGTACTTCAAAGAGTGCCCCAAAGTTTCTATCGAAGAGTCAAGAACGTGTGCCAACCCCTATGCATAGGTTCCCAATGTCACAAAACCCGCAAGTTGATCACCAAAACATACATCACGTGGCACATGATATCCCATTGTCACCACAGATAATCACGGCAAGACATACATCAAGTGTTCTCATAAAAGACTCGATCCGATAAGATAACTTCAAAGGGGAAACTCAATTCATCACAAGAGAGTAGAGGGGGAGAAACATCATAAGATCCAACTACAATAGCAAAGCTTGGGATACATCAAGATCGTGCCATAGAGGGAACACGAGAGAGAACACGAGAGAGAGAGAGAGAGAGAGAGATCAAACACATAGCTACTGGTACATACCCTCAGCCCCGAGGGTGAAGTACTCCCTTCTCGTCATGGATAGCGCCGAGATGATGAAGATGGCCACCGGTGATGGGTTCCCCCTCCAACAGGGTGCCAGAAAAGGCTCCCGAGAGGTTTTTGGTGGCTACAGAGGCTTGCGGCGGCGGAACTCCCGATCTATCTTCTGTTCTGGAAGTTTTACGATACGTAGGTATATATGGGTGAAGGGGGTACGTCGGTGGAGCTACGGGGGGCCCATGAGGCAGGGGGGCGCGCCCTAGGGGGGTGGGCGCGCCCCCCACCCTCGTGAGCACCTCCCATATCTTCTGACGTGGGGTCCAAGTCCATCAGGTGGGTTTCCTTCCAAAAATAACTTCTCCAGTTGATTTCGTTCCGTTTTGACTCCGTCTGATATTCCTTTTCCTCGAAACACTGAAATAGGCCTAAAACAGCAAATCTGGGCTGGGCCTCCGGTTAATAGGTTAGTCCCAAAAATAATATAAAAGTGGATAATAAATCTCAATATTGCCCAAAACAGTAGATAATATAGCATGGAGCAATCAAAAATTATAGATACATTGGAGACGTATCAGGGATGCTTGATACGTCTCCAACATATCTATAATTTTTGATTGTTCCATGCTATTATATTACCCCTTTTGGATGTTTATGGGCTTTATTTTACACATTTATATCATTTTTGGGACTAACCTACTAACCGGAGGCCCAGCCCATATGGCTGTTTTATTGCCTGTTTCAGTATTTCGAAGAAAAGGAATATCAAACGGAGTCCAAACGGAATGAAACCTTTGGCAGAGTTATTTTTTGGAAGAATATGATCCGGGAGATTTGGAGTCCACGTCAGAAGATCCTCGAGGAGGCCACGAGATAGGAGGGCGTGCCCCCCTTACAGGATGGCGTCCCCCTGTCTCGTGGGCCCCTCGAGCATCTCCCGACCAACTTCTTTCGCCTATATATCCCTACGTACCCTAAAACCATCAGAAATCAAGATAGATCGGGAGTTCCGCCGCCGCAAGCCTCTGTAGCCACCAAAAACCTCTCGGGAGTCCGTTTCGGCACCCTGCCGGAGGGGGAATCCATCACCGATGGCCATCTTCATCATCCCGGCGCTCTCCATGACGAGGAGGGAGTAGTTCACCCTCGGGACTCAGGGTATGTACTAGTAGCTATGTGTTTGATCTCTCTCTCTCTCTCTTGTGTTCTCTCTCGTGTTCCCTCTATGGCACGATCTTGATGTATCCCGAGCTTTGCTATTGTAGTTGGATCTTATGATGTTTCTCCCCCTCTACTCTCTTGTGATGAATTGAGTTTCCCCTTTATGTTATCTTATCGGATTGAGTCTTTTATGAGAACACTTGATGTATGTCTTGCCATGCTTATCTGTGGTGACAATGGGATATCATGTGCCACTTGATGTATGTTTTGGTGACCAACTTGCGGGTTCCGCCCATGAACCTATGCATAGGGGTTGGCACACGTTCTTGACTCTCCGGTAGAAACTTTGGGGCACTCTTTGAAGTACTTTGTGTTGGTTGGATGAATCTGAGATTGTGTGATGCATATCGTATAATCATGCCCACGGATAATTGAGGTGACAATGGAGTATCTAGGTGACATTAGGGTTTTGGTTGATTTGTGTCTTAAGGTATTATTCTAGTACGAACTCTTGAATAGATCGATCCGAAAGAATAACTTTGAGGTGGTTTCGTACCCTACCATAATCTCTATGTTTGTTCTCCGCTATTAGTGGCTTTGGAGTGACTCTTTGTTGCATGTTGAGGGCTTGTTATATGATGTTATTATTGTTGATAGAACTTGCACTAGTGAAAGTATGAACCCTAGGCCTTGTTTCCTATCATTGCAATACCGTTTACGCTCACTTTTATCATTAGTTACCTTGCTGTTTTTATATTTTTCAGATTACAAAAACCTTTATCTATCATCCATATTGCACTTGTATCACCATCTCTTCGCTGAACTAGTGCACCTATACAATTTGCCATTGTATTGGGTGTGTTGGGGACACAAGAGACTCTTTGTTATTTGGTTGCAGGGTTGCTTGAGAGAGACCATCTTCATCCTATGCCTCCCACGGATTGATAAACCTTAGGTCATCCACTTGAGGGAAATTTTCTACTTTCCTACAAACCTGTGCACTTCCAGGCCCAACAACGTCTACAAGAAGAAGGTTGTGTAGTAGACATCAGGCTTTGCCTAAGCACCGCTACAATATTATCGAGGAGGACTATGGTGGAGGGGGGCATCACACATGGCTAAGAGATCAAGAGATCAATTGTTGTGTCTCCAAGGGATGCCCCCTCCCCGTATATAAAGGAGTGGAGGGGGGCGGCCCTCTCTCTATGGCGCGCCCTAGGGGAGTCCTACTCCCACCGGGAGTAGGATTCCCCCTTTCCTAGTAGAACTAGGAGCCCTTCCAAGTAGAAGGAGTAGGAGAGAAGGAAAGGGAAGGGAGAAGGAGAAGGAAGGAAGGCCCCCGCCCTCCCTAGTCCAATTCGGACTAGTCCATGGGGAGGGGTGCGGCCACCCTTTTGGGCCTTTCTCTCCTTTCCCGTATGGCCCATTAAGGCCCAATACGAATTCCCGTAACTCTCCGGTACTCCGAAAAATACCTGAATCACTCGGAACCTTTCCGATGTCCGAATATAGTCGTCCAATATATCGATCTTTACGTCTCGACCATTTCGAGACTCCTCGTCATGTCCCCAATCTCATCCGGGACTCCGAACTCCTTCGGTACATCAAAACTCATAAACTCATAATATAACTGTCATCGAAACCTTAAGCGTGCGGACCCTACAGGTTCGAGAACTATGTAGACATGACCGAGACACGTTTCCGGTCAATAACCAATAGCGGAACCTAGATGCTCATATTGGCTCCTACATATTCTACGAAGATCTTTTATCGGTCAAACAGCATAACAACATACGTTGTTCCCTTTGTCATCGGTATGTTACTTGCCCGAGATTCGATCATCGGTATCCCAATACCTAGTTCAATCTCGTTACCGGCAAGTCTCTTTAGTTGTTACGTAATGCATCATCCCGCAACTAACTCATTAGCTACATTGCTTGCAAGGCTTATAGTGATGTGCATTACCGAGAGGGCCCACAGATACCTCTCCGACAATCGGAGTGACAAATCCTAATCTCGAAATACGCCAACCCAACATGTACCTTTGGAGACACCTATAGAGCTCCTTTATAATCACCCAGTTACGTTGTGACGTTTGGTAGCACACAAAGTGTTCCTCTGGTAAACGGGAGTTGCATAATCTCATAGTTATAGGAACATGTATAAGTCATGAAGAAAGCAATAGCAACATACTAAACGATCAAGTGCTAAGCTAACGGAATGGGTCATGTCAATCACATCATTCTCCTAATGATGTGATCCCATTAATCAAATGACAACTCATGTCTATGGTTAGGAAACATAACCATCTTTGATTAATGAGCTAGTCTAGTAGAGGCATACTAGTGAATAATAAACATTTATCATGATATAAGGAAATAAATAATAACTTTATTATTGCCTCTAGGGCATATTTCCTTCAGTCTCCCACTTGCACTAGAGTCAATAATCTAGTTCACATCACCATGTGATTTAACACTAATGTTCACATCTACATGTGATTAACACCCATAGTTCACATCGTCAAGTGACCAACACCCAAAAGATTTACTAGAGTCAATATCTAGTTCACATTTCTATGTGATTAACATCCAAAGAGTACTAAGGTGTGATCATGTTTTCCTCGTGAGAGAAGCTTAGTCAACGGGTCTGTCACATTTAGAGCCGTATGTATTTTGCAAATATTCTATGTCTACAATGCTGTGCACAGAGCTACTCTAGCTAATTGCTCCCACTTTCAATATGTATCCAGATTGAGACTTAGAGTCATCTGGATCAGTGTGAAAGCTTGCACCGATGTAACTCTTTATGACAGGCTCTTTTATCACCTCCATAATCGAGAAATATTTCCTTAGTCCTCACAAGGATATTCTTGACCAATGTCCAGTGATCTACTCCTAGATCACTATTGTGCTCCCTTGCCAAATTCAGAGCAAGGTATACAATAGGTCTGGTACATAGCATAGCATACTTTATAGAACCTATGACTGAGGCATAGGGAATGACTTTCATTCTCTTTTCTATTTTCTGCCGTGGTCGGGATTTGAGTCTTACTCAATTTCACACCTTTGCAACACAGGCAGGAACTCTTTCTTTGACTATTTCATTTTGAACTATTTCAAAATCTTGACAAGGTATGTACTTATTGAAAAACTTATCAAGCGTCTTGATCTATCTCAATAGATCTTGATGCTCAATATGTAAGTAGCTTTACTGAGGTCTTTCTTTTAAAGAACTCCTTTCAAATACTCCTTTATGCTTTCCAGAAAAATTCTACATCATTTCTGATCAACAATATGTTACTCACATATATTTATCAGAAAGGCGGTAGTGCTCCCACTCACTTTATTGTAAATACAGGCTTCACCGCAAATCTGTATAAAACTATATGCTTTGATCAACTTATCAAAGCGTATATTCCAACTTTGAGATGCTTGCACCAGTCCATAGATGGATCGCTGGAGCTTGCACATTTTGTTAGCACCTTTAGGATTGACAAAACCTTTTGGTTGCATCATATACAACTCTTCTTTAAGAAAACCATTAAGGAATGCAGTTTTGACATCCATTTGCCATATTTCATAAAATGTGGCAATTGCTAACATGATTTGGATGGACTTAAGCATCAATACAAGTGAGAAAATCTCATCGTATTCAACACCTTGAACTTTGTCGAAAAACTTTTGCGACAAGTCGAGCTTTGTAGATAGTAACACTACTATCAGCGTCTGTCTTCCTCTTGAAGATCCATTTATTTTCTATGGCTTGCCAATCATCGGGCAAGTCCACCAAAGTCCATACTTTGTTCTCATATATGGATCCTATCTCAGATTTCATGGCCTTCAAGCCATTTCGCGGAATCTGGGCTCATCATCGCTTCCTCATAGTTCGTAGGTTCATCATGGTCTAGTAACATGACTTCCAGAATAGGATTACCGTACCACTTTGGTGGGGATCTTATTCTGGAAGACCTACGAGGTTCGGTATTAACTCGATCTGAAGCTTCATGATCATCATCATTAGCTTCCTCACTAATTGGTGTAGGAATCACAGGACTGATTTCTGTGATGAACTACTTTCCAATAAGGGAGCAGGTACAGTTACCTCATCAAGTTCTACTTTCCTCCCACTCACTTCTTTCGAGAGAAACTCCTTCTCTAGAAAGGATCCATCTTAGCAATGAATATCTTGCCTTCAGATCTGTGATAGAAGGTGTACCCAACAGTTTCCTTTGGGTATTCTATGAAGACGCACTTCTCCTATTTGGTTTTGAGCTTATCAGGTTGAAACTTTTTCACATAAGTATTGCAACTCCAAACTTTAAGAAACGACAGCTTAGGTTTATTGCTAAACCATAGTTCATACGGTGTCGTCTCAACGGATTTAGATGGTGCCCTATTTAACGTGAATGCAGCTATCTCTAATGCATAACCCCAAAACGATATTGGTAAATTGGTAATAGACATCATTGATCGCACCATATCAAATAAAGTGCGGTTATGATGTTCGGACACACCGTTACGCTGTGGTGTTCCAGGTGGCATGAGTTTGTGAAACTATTCCACATTATTTTAACTGAAGGCCAAACTCGTAACTCAAATATTCATCTCCACGATCAGATCGCAGAAACTTTATTTTCTTGTTATGATGATTTTCCACTTCACTCTGAAATTCTTTGAACCTTTCAACTATTTCAGACTTATGTTTCATCAAGTAGATATACCCATATCTGCTCAAATCATGTGTGAAGGTGAGAAAATAACGATACCTGCCACGAGCCTTAATACTCATTGGTCTGCACACATCAGTATGTATTATTTCCAACAAGTCAGTAGCTCGTTTCATTGTTCTGGAGAACGGAGTTTTAGTCATCTTGCCCAAAAGGCACGGTTCGCAAGCATCAAATGATTCATAACCAAGTGATTCCGAAAATCCATCTTTTATGGAGTTTCTTCATGTGCTTTACACCGATATGACCCAAACGGTAGTGCCACAAATAAGTTGCACTATCATTATTAACTTTGCATCCTTTGGCGTCAATATTATGAATATGTGTATTACTACGATCGAGATCCAACAAACTATTTTCATTGGGTGTATGACCATTGAAGGTTTTATTCATGTAAACAGAACAACAATTATTCTCTCACTTTAAATGAATAACCATATTGCAATAAACATGATCAAATCATATACATGCTCAATGCAAACGCCAAATAACATTTATTTAGGTTTAACACTAATCCCGAAAGTAAAGGGAGTGTGTGATGATGATCATATCAATCTTGGAATTATTTCCAACACTCATTGTCACTTCCCCTCAACTAGTCTATGTTTATTATGTAACTCCTGTTTCGAGTTACTAATCTTAGCAACCGAACAAGTATCAAATACTCAGGGGCTACTATAAACACTAGGAAGGCACACATCAATAACATGTATATCAAATATACCCTTGTTCACTTTGCCATCCTTCTTATCCACCAAATATTCAGGGCATTTCCGCTTCTAGTGACCATTTCCTTTGCAGCGTAAGCACTCAGTTTCAGGCTTTGGTCCAGTTTTGAGCTTCTTCGCGAGAGTGACAACTTCCTTGCCATTCTACTTGAATTTTCCCTCTTTCTCTTCGCCCTTTTCTAGAAACTAGTGGTCTTGTCAATCATCAACACTTGATGCTCTTTTTTGATTTCTACCTTCGTCGATTTTGAACATCATGAAGAGCTCGGGAATCGTTTTCGTCATCCCTTGCATACTATAGTTCATCACTAAGTTCTAGTAACTTGGTGATGGTGACTAGAGAACTCTATCAATCATTATCTTATCTAGAAGATTAACTCCCACTTCATTCAAGCGATTGTAGTACCCAGACAATCTGAGCACATGCTCGATTCTCTTCCATATTTTAGCTATAGAACTTGTTGGAGAGTTCATATCTCTTAACTTGGGTATTTGCTTGAAATATTAACTTCAACTCCTGGAACATCTTATATGGTCCATGACATTCAAAACGTCTTTGAAGTCCCGATTCTAAGCTGTTAAGTATGGTGCACTAAACTATCAAGTAGTCATCATTTTGAGCTAGCCAAACGTTCATAACGTCTGCATCTGTTCCTGCAATAGGTCCATCACATAGCGGTGCATCAAGGACATAATTCTTCTGTGCAGCAATGAGGACAATCCTCAGATCACGGATCCAATCCGCATCATTGCTACTAACATTTTTAACACAGTTTTCTCTATGAACATATCAAAATAAACATATGAAAGCAACAACGCGAGCTATTGATCTACAACATAATTTGCAAAATACTACCAAGACTAAGTTCATGATAAATTTAAGTTCAATTAATCATATTACTAAAGAACTCCCACTTAGACAGACATCTCTCTAGTCATCTAAGTGATCATGTGATCCAAATCAACTAAACCATGTCCGATCATCACGTGAGATGGAGTAGTTTTCAATGGTGAACATCACTATGTTGATCATATCTACTATATGATTCACGTTCGACCTTTTGGTCTCCGTGTTCCGAGGCCATATCTGTATATGCTAGGCTCGTCAAGTTTAACCTGAGTATTCCGTGTGTGCAACTTTTTTGCACCCGTTGTATTTGACCGTAGAGCCTATCATACCCGATCATCAGGTGGTGTCTCAGCACGAAGAACTTTCACAACGGTGCATACTCAGGGAGAACACTTCTTGATAATTAGTGAGAGATCATCTTAAAATGCTACCGTCAATCAAAGCAAGATAAGATGCATAAAGGATAAACATCACATGCAATCAATATAAGTGATATGATATGGCCATCATCATCTTGTGCTTGTGATCTCCATCTCCGACGCACCGTCGTGATCACCATCGTCACCGGCACGACACCTTGAGCTCCATCGTAGCATCATTGTCGTTTCGCCATATATTGCTTCTACGACTATCGCTACCGCTTAGTGATAAAGTAAAGAAATTACAGGGCGCTTGCATTTCATACAATAAAGCAACAACCATATGGCTCCTACCAGTTGTCGATAACTCGGTTACAAAACATGCTCATCTCATACAATAAAATATAGCATCACGTCTTGACCATGTCACATCACAACATGCCCTGCAAAAACAAGTTAGACATCCTCTACTTTGTTATTGCAAATTTTATGTGGCTGCTACGAGCTGAGCAAGAACCGTTCTTACCTACGCATCAAAACCACAACGATAGTTCGTCAAGTTAGTGCTGTTTTAACCTTCTCAAGGACCAGGCGTAGCCACACTTGGTTCAACTAAAGTTGGAGAAACTGACACCCGCCAGCCACCTGTGTGTCGGGCAACGTAACAGAAATTCAATATTTTCTACGCATCACCAAGATCAATCTATGGAGATTCTAGCAACGAGGGAAGGGGAGTGCATCTACATACCCTTGAAGATCACTAAGTGGAAGCGTTGCAAGAATGCGGATGAGGTAGTCATACTCGTGGCGATTCAGATCGCGGTCGATTCCGATCTAAGCGCCGAACAACAGCGCCTCCGCGTTCAACACACGTGCAGCCCGATGACGTCTCCCGCGCCTTGATCTAGCAAGGGGAGAGGGAGAGGTTGGGGAAGACTCCGTCCAGCAGCAGCACGATGGCGTGGTGGTGGTGGACGAGCGCGGTACTCCAGCAGGGCTTCGCCAAGCACTACGAGAGACGAGGACGGAGAGAGGTAGGGCTGCGCCAAGAGAGAGTTCATCTCGTGTGTTTTGCAGCCCCCAATACCTCAAGTATATATAGGGTAAGGGGAGGGGCTGCGCCCCCATCTAGGGATCCCTCCCCAGGGGTGGCGGCAGCCCCCAAAATCCATCTAGGGTGCGGCCAAGGGGGGAGAGGGGGGCGCACCTAGGGTGGGCCTTAAGGCCCATCGGGACCTAGGGTTTGCCCCCTCCCACTCTTCCTGTGCCTTGAGCCTTGGTGGGCGGGCGCACCAGCCCACCTAGGGCTGGTCCCCTCCCACACTTGGCCCACGCAGCCTTCTGGGGCTGGTGGCCCCACCTGGTGGACCCCCGGGACCCTCCCGGTGGTCCCGGTACGTTACCGATAGCACCCAAAACTTTTCCGATCACCAAAACGGGACTTCCCATATATAAATCTTTACCTCCGAACCATTTCGGAACTCCTTGTGACATCTGGGATCTCATCCGGGACTCTGAACAACATTCGGTAACCACGTACATCTATTCCCTATAACCCTAGCGTCATCGAACCATAAGTGTGTAGACCCTACGGGTTCGGGAGACACGTAGACATGACCGAGACAACTCTCCGGCCAATAACCAATAGCGGGATCTGGATACCCATGTTGGCTCCCACATGTTCCATGATGATCTCATCGGATGAACCACGGTGTCAAGGATTTAATCAATCCCATATTCAATTCCCTTTGTCTACCGGTATAGTACTTGCCCGAGATTCGATTGTTGGTATCTCGATACCTTGTTCAATCTCGTTACTGGCAAGTCTCTTTACTCGTTCTGTAACACATCATCCCGTGATCAACTCCTTGGTCACATTGCGCATATGATGATGTCCTACCGAGTGGGCCCAGAGATACCTCTCCGTCACACGGAGTGACAAATCCCAATCTCGATTCGTGCCAACCCAACAGACACTTTCGGAGATACCCGTAGTGTACCTTTATAGCCACCCAGTTGTGTTGTGATGTTTGGTACACCCAAAGCATTCCTACAGTATCCGGGAGTTGCACAATCTCATGGTCTAAGGAGATGATACTTGACATTAGAAAAGCTATAGCATACGAACTACACGATCTTTGTGCTAGGCTTAGGATTGGGTCCTGTCCATCACATCATTCTCCTAATGATGTGATCCCGTTATCAACGACATCCAATGTCCATGGTCAGGAAACCGTAACCATCTATTGATCAACGAGCTAATCAACTAGAGGCTTACTAGGGACATGGTGTTGTCTATGTATCCACACATGTATCTGAGTTTCCCATCAATACAATTATAGCATGGATAATAAATGATTATCATGAACAAGGAAATATAATAATAATAACTAATTTATTATTGCCTCTAGGGCATATTTCCAACAGTCTCCCACTTGCACTAGAGTCAATAATCTGGTTCACATCGCCATGTGATTAACACTCATAGGTCACATCGCCATGTGACCATCATCCAAAGAGTTTACTAGAATCAGTAATCTAGTTCACATCACTATGTGATTAACACTCAATGAGTTCTGGGTTTGATCATGTTATGCTTGTGAGAGAGGTTGTAGTCAACGGGTCTGCAATATTCAGATCCCTATGTATTTTGCAAAACTTTATGTCATATCATAGATGCTACTACCACGTTCCACTTGGAGCTATACCAAATTGTTGCTCCATTATACGTATCCGGTATCTCTACTCAGAGCTATCCGGATAGGTGTTAATCTTGCATCGACGCAACTCTTTACGTCGAAATCTTTATCACCTCCATAACCGAGAAACATATCCTTATTCCTCTAAGGATAATCTTGACCACTATCTGGTGATCCACTCCTTGATCACCTTTGTACCCTCTTGACAGACATGTGGCAAGGCACACATCACGTGCGATACTCAGCATGGCACACCGTATAGAGCCTATGACAAAAGCATAGGGGACAACCTTCGTCCTTCCTCTTTCTTCTGTCGTGGTCGAGCTTTAAGTCTTAACTTCATACCTTACAACTCAGGCAAGAACTCCTTCTTTGACTGATCCATCTTGAACACCTTCAAGATCATGTCAATGTTGGGGAACGTAGTAATTTCCAAAAAATTCCTACGCACACGCAAGATCATGGTGATGGCATAGCAACGAGAGGGGAGAGTATTGTCCACGTACCCTCGTAGACCGTAAGCGGAAACGTTATGACAACGCGGTTGATGTAGTCGTACATCTTCACGATCCGACCGATCCAAGCACCGAACGTACAGCACCTCCGAGTTCAGCACACGTTCAGCTCAATGACGATCCCCGGGCTCCGATCCAGCAAAGCTTCGGGGATGAGTTCCGTCAGCACGACGGCGTGGTGACGATGATGATGTTCTACCGGCGCAGGGCTTCGCCTAAACTCCGCGACGATATGACCAAGGTGGAATATGGTGGAGGGGGGCACCGCACACGGCTAAGGAACGATCCGTAGATCAACTTGTGTGTCCTAGGGTGCCCCCTCGCCCCCGTATATAAAGGAGCAAGGGGGGAGGCCGGCCGGCCCTAGAGGGCGGGCCAAGAGGAGGAGTCCCCCATTCCTACTCCTACTAGGAGGGGGAAAGGAAGGGGGAGAGGGAGAAGGAAAGAGGGGGGTGCCCCCCCTCCTAGTCCAATTCGGACCAGAGGGGGAGGGGGCACGCGGCCCATGCTGGTTGCCCCTCTCTCTCTCCACTAAGGCCCATAGGGCCCATTACTTCTCCCGGGGGGTTCCGGTAACCCTCCGGCACTCCGGTTTTCTCCGAAAATGTCCGCAACACCTTTGGTGTCCGAATATAGTCATCCAATATATCAATCTTTATGTCTCGACCATTTCGAGACTCCTCATCATGTCTGTGATCACATCCGGGACTCCAACAAATTTTGGTACATCAAAACTTATAAACTCATAATAAAACTGTCATCGTAACGTTAAGCGTGCGGACCCTACGGGTTCGAGAACTATGTAGACATGACCTAGAACTATTCTCGATCAATAACCAATAGCGGAACCTGGATGCCCATATTGGTTCCTACATATTCTATGAAGATCTTTATCGGTCAAACCGCAAAACAACATACGTTGTTCCCTTTGTCATCGATATGTTACTTGCCCGAGATTCGATCGTCGGTATCTAATACCTAGTTCAATCTCGCTACCGGCAAGTCTCTTTACTCTTTACGTAATGCATCATTCTGTAACTAACTCATTAGTTACATTGCTTGCAAGGCTTATAGTGATGTGCATTACCGAGAGGGCCCAGAGATACCTCTCCGACAATCGGAGTGACAAAACCTAATCTTGAAATATGCCAACTCAACATGTACCTTTGGAGACACCTATAGTACTCCTTTATAATCACCCAGTTACGTTGTGACGTTTGGTAGAACCCAAAGTGTTCCTCTGGTAAACGGGAGTTGCATAATCTCATAGTTACAGGAACATGTATAAGTCATGAAGAAAGCAATAGCAATATACTAAACGATCAAGTGCTAGGCTAACGGAATGGGTCATGTCAATCACATCATTCTCCTAATGATGTGATCCCATTAATCAAATGACAACACATGTCTATGGTTAGGAAACATAACCATCTTTGATTAATGAGCTAGTCAAGTAGAGGCATACTAGTGACTATATGTTTGTATATGCATTCAAACATGTATTATGTTTCCGGTTAATACAATTCTAGCATGAATAATAAACATTTATCATGATATGAGGAAATAAATAATAACTTTATTATTGCCTCTTGGGCATATTTCCTTCAGTCTCCCACTTGCACTAGAGTCAATAATCTAGATTACATAGTAATGATTCTAACACCCATGGAGTCTTGGTGCTGATCATGTTTTGCTCGTGAGAGAGGCTTAGTCAATGGGTCTGCAACATTCAGATCCGTATGTATCTTGCAAATCTCTATATCTCCCACTTGGACTTGGTCCCGAATGGAATTGAAGCGTCTCTTGATGTGCTTGGTCCTCTTGTGAAATATGGATTCCTTTGCCAAGGCAATTGCACCAGTATTGTCACAGAAGATCTTCATTGGTCCCGATGCACTAGGTATGACACCTAGATCGGAAATGAACTCCTTCATCCAGACACCTTCATTTGCTGCTTCCGAAGCAGCTATGTACTCCGCTTCACATGTAGATCCCGCCACGACGCTTTGTTTAGAACTGCACCAACTTACAGCTCCACCGTTTAAAAAACATGTATCCGGTTTGCAATTTAGAATTGTCCGGATCAGTGTCAAAGCTTGCATCGACGTAACCATTTACGACTAGCTCTTTGTCACCTCCATATACGAGAAACATATCCTTAGTCCTTTTCAGGTATTTCAGGATGTTCTTGACCGTTGTCTAGTGATCCACTCCTGGATTACTTTGGTACCTTCCTGCCAAGCTTATTGCTAAGCATACGCCAGGTCTGGTACACAGCATTGCATACCTGATAGAGCCTATGGCTGAAGCATAGGGAACATCTTTCATTTTCTCTCTATCTTCTGCTATGGTCGGGCATTGAGTTTGACTCAACTTCACACCTTGTAGCACGGGCAAGAAGCCTTTCTTTGCCTGATCCATTTTGAACTTTTTCAAAATTTTATCAAGGTATGTGCTTTGTGAAAGTCCTATTAAGCGTCTTGATCTATCTCTATAAATCTTGATGCCCAATATGTAAGCATCTTCACCGAGGTCTTTCATTGAAAAACTCTTATTCAAGTATCCCTTTATGCTATCCGGAAATTCTATATCATTTCCAATCAATAATATGTCATCTACATATAATATCAGAAAAGCTACGGAGCTCCCACTCACTTTCTTGTAAATACAGGCTTCTCCAAAAGTCTGTATAAAACCATATGCTTTAATCACACTATCAAAGCGCTTATTCCAACTCCGAGATGCTTGCACCAGTCCATAAATGCATCGCTGGAGCTTGCACACTTTGTTAGCACCTTTTGGATCAACAAAACCTTCTGGCTGCATCATATACAACTCTTCTTCTAGAAATCCATTCAAGAATGCAGTTTTGACATCCATTTGCCAAATTTCATAATCATGAAATGTAGCAATAGCTAACATGATTCGGACAGACTTAAGCATCGCTACGGGTGAGAAAGTCTCATCGTAGTCAACCCCTTGAACTTGTCGAAAACCTTTTGCAACAAGTCGAGCTTTATAGACAGTTACATTACCATCAGCATCAGTCTTCTTCTTAAAGATCCATTTATTCTCAATGGCTTGCCGATCATCGGGCAAGTCAACCAAAGTCCATACTTTGTTTTCATACATGGATCCCATCTCAGATTTCATGGCTTCTAGCCATTTTGCGGAATCTGGGCTCATCATCGCTTCCTCGTAGTTCGTAGGTTCATCATGGTCAAGTAACATGACTTCCAGAATAGGACTACCGTACCACTCTGGTGCGGATCTTACTCTGGTAGACCTACGAGGTTCAGTAGAAATTTGATCTGAAGTTTCATGATCAATATCATTAGCTTCCTCACTAATTGGTGTAGTTGTCACAGGAACCGGTTCTTGTGATGAACTACTTTCCAATAAGGGAGCAGGTACAGTTACCTCATCAAGTTCTACTTTCCTCCCACTCACTTCTTTCGAGAGAAACTCCTTCTCTAGAAAGGATCCGACTTTAGCAACGAAAATCTTGCCCTCAGATCTGTGATAGAAGGTGTACCCAATAGTCTCTTTTGGGTATCCTATGAAGACACATTTCTCCGATTTAGGTTCGAGCTTATCTGGTTGAAGTTTCTTCACCTAAGCATCGCAGCCCCAAACTTTAAGAAACGACAACTTTGGTTTCTTGCCAAACCACAGTTCATAAGGCGTCGTCTCAACGCATTTTGATGGTGCCCTATTTAACGTGAATGCGGCCGTCTCTAAAGCATAACCCCGGAACGATAGCGGTAAATCAGTAAGAGACATCATAGATCGCACCATATCTAGTAAAGTACGATTACGACGTTCGGACACACCATTTCATTGTGGTGTTCCGGGTGGCGTGAGTTGCGAAACTATTCCGCATTGTTTCAAATGTAAACCAAACTCGTAATTCAAATATTCTCCTCCACGATCAGATTGTAGAAACTTTACTTTCTTGTTACGATGATTTTCCACTTCACTCTGAAATTCTTTGAACTTTTAAAATGTTTCAGACTTGTGTTTCATTAAGTAGATATACCCATATCTGCTCAAATCATCTGTGAAGGTGAGAAAATAACGATACCCGCCGCGAGCCTCAACATTCATTGGACCACAAACATCAGTATGAATGATTTCCAACAAATCAGTTGCTCGCTCCATAGTTCCGGAGAACGGCGTTTTAGTCATCTTGCCCATGAGGCACGGTTCGCAAGTACCAAGTGATTTATAATCAAGTGATTCCAAAAGCCCATCAGTATGGAGTTTCTTCATGCGCTTTACATTGATATGACCTAAACGGCAGTGCCACAAATAAGTTGCACTATCATTATCAACTCTGCATCTTTTGGTTTCAACACTATGAATATGTGTATCACTACTATCGAGATTTAATAAAAATAGACCACTCTTCAAGGGTGCATGACCATAAAAGATATTACTCATATAAATAGAAAAACCATTATTCTCTGACTTAAATGAATAACCGTCTCGCATCAAACAAGATCCAGATATAATGTTCATGCTCAACGCTGGCACCAAATAACAATTATTTAGGTCTAAAACTAATCCCGATGGTAGATGTAGAGGTAGCGTGCCGACCGCGATCACATCGACTTTGGAACCATTTCCCACGCGCATCGTCACCTCATCCTTAGCCAATCTTCACTTAATCCGTAGTCCCTGTTTCGAGTTGCAAATATTAGCAACAGAACCAGTATCAAATACCTGCTACTGCGAGCATTAGTAAGGTACATGTCGGTGTCAAAACCGGCGGATCTCGGGTAGGGGGTCCCAAACTGTGCGTCTAGGCGGATGGTAACAGGAGACAAGGGACACGATGTTTTACCCAGGTTCGGGCCCTCTTGATGGAGGTAAAACCCTACGTCCTGCTTGATTAATATTGATGGTATGGGTAGTACAAGAGTGGATCTACCACGAGATCAAGGAGGCTAAACCCTAAAGCTAGCCTATGGTATGATTGTTGTAATGTATGTTGTGTCCTACGGACTAAAGCCCTCCGGTTTATATAGACACCGGAGGAGGCTAGGGTTACACAGAGTCGGTTACAATGGTAGGAGATCTACATATCCGTATTGCCAAGCTTGCCTTCCACGCCAAGGAAAGTCCCATCCGGACACGGGACGGAGTCTTCAATCTTGTATCTTCGTAGTCTTGGAGTCCGGCGGACGATGATAGTCCAGCTGTCCAGACACCCCCTAGTCCAGGACTCCCTCAGTAGCCCCTGAACCAGGCTTCAATGACGATAAGTCCGGCGCACATAATGTTCGGCATTGCAAGGCGGGTTCCTCTCTTGAATAATCCGGAGAAGATCATGAACACCAGGATAGTGTCCGGCTCTGCAAAATAAATTCCACATTCTACCGTAGAGAGAATAATGCGCATAAATCCAATCTGCTAACGTATTTTGCGGCATGACATCACACCGCTACCAGGCCTTTACTCGAATTGTTTTTTATTATACCACCTCAGCACGTTTAGCGAAGCGGTTTCCTTGGCACGTCTTGTCGAAGCAGAGATCGTGCTCCCCTTATTCCGGGATTCTCATCAATACGGACGTGGGTAACCCCACCGCGCCCGTCGCCACGTCTCCTCTATCGAAGGTGAATCATGAACGGTCACGGAGACGGATCTTGGTATTTTCCCCCTTTATAAGAGGACCAAGGCTCGTTTCTTTTCTTCAATCTTCCACCGAATCTTCTCCTTGCCCCAAGTTCCAACACCCAGAGCCGCAGATTCGAGCGCTTTGGATCTTCAACAATGTCCGGCTCCGACCTTCAGGGCCGGTGGATGCCCTCCTCCGTCACGGAGGAGGACGTATTAAAGCAGTGAGAGGCCAAGTACCTGTCCTACGAGATTTCGCACAGGTTGCCCGCCCAAGGGCAGGTCGTGCCCACTCCCGAGCCCGGCGAATACGTCGTCTTCGTATCCCACCTCCGTCGGGGTTTAGGCTTCCCGACGGACCCCTTCGTGAGAGGGCTCATGTTCTACTATGGGCTGGATTTTCACGACTTGGCTCCGGAGTCCATCCTCCATATCTCCGCGTTCATTATCGTCTGCGAAGCCTTCCTCCGCGTCACCCCCCACTTCGGCCTGTGGCTGAAGACCTTCAATGTGGAGCTGAAGATCATGGGGGGGCGTCAAGCAGAGTGCGGTGGGGCGGCCATAAACAGGAGGGCCGATGCCCCGTGGCCCGAGGGCTCCTTCCAAGAAGAGCTCGGCTTGTGGCAGCAGGAGTGGTTCTATATCACCGCTCCGAAGGGTAGCAAGCAAAAGCCGTCACCTTCATTCCGCCCGGGACCTCCACGCCGACTGATATCGTGGGTCAACCAAGGGCTCAATTGGGGGCCGTCCGAAGACGTGCCCTTATTGCAGGGCCGGATTCGAGACCTCCAGGTGAGGGAGATCAACCTGGTGGTGGTGATGCAGGTTATGCTAATCAGGCGTCTTCTGCCCTGCAAGCGCCGTCCTCTCCGGTTATGGGAGTTCAACCCTGAGGGACCATGAATTCTTCAGCACTTCATGGGTGCAACACCCGTGGAGATGTACAAGTTGTTCTTCGGACCGCAGGTAGCGTGTCCGGAATTGACGGAGGACGCAGGGTTAAGCTGCAATCGCCCGGATACTCGGGTAAGTAGCTCAGAGTCCGGATGTTTTGTTTATTTGCTTTTCTAGAGTTCGCCTCCTCACCCATTGCTTCTTCATCAGGAGTGGGTAGCGCGATCGAAGCTGATAAGGTGTCCGGCCCCCCTCCCAGAGACCGCACCGGAGCCCGTGCTGGTCAGAATGTTGGGGGTCGCGCCCGTAGAAGGGGGTGATGGGGAAAATAGAAGAGCTATCACCTCACCCAAGGGGGCGTCTAAAGAGAGGGGGATCGACAATCCCTCCTTCCAGGGGGAGAAGAGGACCGCCTCCGAAGACCCGGAGGCCAAAGCCCCTAAGCGGGGGAAGAAATCTTTGCCGGAGGGTCCTGCGTCCGGGGAAAGTCCGGACGTACAATCGTCTCTAAAGGATCAGCCCTCCAGCGAGCCGTGAGTAAAAAAAAAGGGGGTTCATTAATGAGAAAATACCCCTATTTGTGCTTCTGTGGATGACCGAAATTTTTACCTTACAGTTCGGATCTGCGGCCTTCTCAGATGAGTTCGTCTTCGGGGGATCTTCGTCCGGAGATGATGGAGAGCGAAACGCCTCCGTCTGCTGCGCCGTCGGATAAGGCAGACGAGCCTGAAGTATGGAGTTTACTGACGGGATTTGAGGTACGCAAGAACGACGCACCTTTTTGACAGTTTGGCATATAGAAGTGCGCCCTGTGTAGATAGTAGCCCCTGAGACTCGGTAGGCTGTCGAAAGCGACAGCGTGCCGGGGATCAAAATCTCATGTAATGAATATCGCCGTGCATATGCAGGTGGCGGACAGTCCGGGGGCTAGCCGGACTAGTGGAGTTGCCGAATTAATGCGGCAACTTGACGTGGCGGATGCGGACATCGCGCTTGTCAACCGGTGACTTGACGAGTCGCAAGGTAAATCGATTCTCCGAAGTCACTTATTTAAGGGAGTCGAAGCCTGCCTCTGATAATGTGTATGCTATGATACAGACGGTGCTGCTGCTGTGGAGAGCCTTCGGGCCGAGCTTGCTCAAGCTAAGGAGCAAGCCCGAAGGAGTGATGCGGCTGCCTTGAGGGCGGCCGAGGAGTTGGAAGCCGAAAAGGCTGCACACTGCCTAAGCAGGGAGAAGATGGCCGAATTGGCCGTGAAAGTAAAAGATGCTGCCGACCGCAACGAGGCTCTTGAAAAGGAGCGCTTATCGGAGTGGGAAAACCTGGGGAAGGCCACCGCTGAGGCCAAGGATGCCCGTTCTGCAATGCGGGCTATGAAGGAGGAGCTGCGCCAGGCCGAAGAGATTGTGGCTGGCAAGCCGTTTTTGCTGCGTCGCCGGTTTATGGATCAAAAATATGCCCAACTTGGCCAGCTGTGGGGTCCGGAGGATCCATATATGGACTTAGCGGCAAGTGCGGCTGATGCCGTTGAGCACTTCCGGAGCCAGAAGGATCACAAGACGGAAGAGCTATTTTGGTCTCAATTCCATAGTCTGGATCATTCACTTCCGTTGACCGATCGGTTGGCCGAATGGGCTGAGCTAAATAGATTGTCCGGACTTGCCATGACTGATATCGTGGCTCATGTCTGGCCAGAGAGACCCAAGGCGATGAGCTATTTCGGCTTATTGCAGCAATTTCTTGGAGCGGTGCCGCACATCAAGGAGATGAAGCGGTCGGCCTGCATAGAAGGCGCGCGGATGGCCCTTGCCCGTGTGAAAACACATTGGACAGAGATGGATGCCACTGCTATTGCCGCCCCGGGTTCGGACGAAAGCCGGTTACCCTCCGAGCATTATTTTGGGGAAGTTATGCGTGGCGCTCGTGTAATAGAGTCGCGGTGCTCAAAAAATGTCACGTTCGAATGAACGTTTTATCTTGTAAGACAATGATTATGATATAACCGCTTTTTATACTTGTGCATTCCAAGTGTTAAAATATCTCCTGTGCGGCCGTTTCTGTATACGTTTGTATAACCTGAAAGATTGCAGTCTTCGGCTTCAGCCCCCACGCACAAGGTGCGGGGGTGTTCGCAAAAAATAGCGCGTTTTCACACTTAATCCAATGTCTCGGTCCTGTTAAGGAGGTGGTAGCGTAGCAAACGAGGCAATCCGGACTATAATGCTTTATCACTTTCACTTAGCCATTGGAGTTCGAGGGTGGGGCTACGACATAGCCCCTTGGGGCACCGCGCTTCTCCGAATTCGGGGCGCGTGTGTGCCTGACCGGGAAACGGTCCTTCGTCAAAGCGGGGAATTATAAACATTCCGGTAGTCGATCGAGTGGTTGACCAGTCTCTCGCTGTATCATGACAGTCAGTTTTCAGCTTTCTCTACTAAGGTGCTCGCCCAGCCGAACTGGGGCACAATCGCAGTAGTTCTCCTGGTGCTGCGTTAGCCGATGATACGGAACGTAAGGCAGCAAAACACAGGAGCCGGGCAAACCCAACATTTGACCAAAGACATGATTCGGAGCTGATGCATATAAGGCCTAACTCGAGACGCCGAACACTCCCTAAGGTGTTCGGTCTTTATGGTAATGGGCAGAACAATGCCCTAAGCCCCTAGTGTCCAGGTACGAGCATGGTCCTCTGACACGGCCGATGCCAAAACGTCAGGCTCCACTTTGGTTATAATAAGAAACCAAGGGATTATAACAACAAGAGACAGTAAAAAAGGTTTACGCAGGGTCTTAATCTGAAAAGAATCCTCGCGACGGGTCCCTACTGCACGTCTGCGCCTGTGTCTCTGTTGTGCCGCTATCCTGGACGGGTGTGCACGTTGTTCATCTGTAAAAAAGAGAGGAACTTAGCTTGAAAGGAATTTGTGCAAAAAATATATACGAAGGAAGAAATATAAATAGGTAAAGCGGATTCTGCGTGAGCTCGCTGTTGTTTGTGCGCACCGCCCATTGTAAAGCGATGTGCGGCTAGGGAGCCCCTAGATTACTTATGCCGGACTCGTCTGACCGTGTCCGGGGTCTTTAAATGACCCTCGCACTGAAATGATGCCACGTGGATCAGGCGTCTTAAGTGTAAGAGACGCGTAATGTGGTATGGCGTTGAAGCGAACAAAGGCTTCTCGTCCCAGGAGTGCTTGATAGCTACTTTTGAATGGGACGATATGAAAGATTAGTTTTTCGCGTCGAAAGTTGTTCGGTGATCCGAACACAACTTCTAGTAGTACGGAGCATGTGCACTTGGCGTAAGGGCCTGGCGTCACTCCTTTAACGAGAAGTGCGGCTGTGCCGTATTTCAGTAACGTCTATCCCCAATTTGCGGATTGTGTTTGAATACAGCAGGTTTAGGTCGCTGCCTCCGTCCATCAGGACCTGTGTAAATTGTAGTCCGTCGATTATAGGATCCAATATCAGGGCAGTCCATCCTTCGTTTCGAACGCTTCTGGAATAATCCAGGTGGTCGAAAATGATTGGTTTTGATGTCCAATTTCTATGTTCCGCTGGGTTGGACCGTGCGAGACCCTTATTAGAGGGTGCCACACTATTTTTCCGTATTATCACATGAAGTGAGTTTACTGCTTTGACCTCTTGTGGGAAAGTCTTTTGTTTTCCGGTGCTCTGCTGGTGGGGTTTGTCATCGTCTTCGCTTGATGCGTCAAGCCCCTTGTGTTCGGCGTTTAGCCGGCCGAACTGTTTGAAAACCCAACAATCCCGGTGTATGTGGTTTGCAGGCCTTCCGGGGGTACTGTGGATTTGACATATCCGACCCAAAATCTTGTTTAAACTGGATAGCTCGTCGCTGTTATCCTTAAGGGGCAGTGTTTTGTTGTTTGGCCGCGAGCTTTTGAATCCTGCGTTGACTGCCGTGCCCTTCGGGCTTTTCTCCTTATTCTGGCGCTGCTCTTTTTTGCACCGTGATTTTCCGTTTCCATCTCTGATCTCGGATGTACTTGGGTCGCTGGTGCTGCATCTTGCTAGCCAGCTATCCTCTCCCGCACAAAAGCGGGTCATGAGGCTTGTTAGCGCGGACATTGTCCACGGCTTCTCTTGGCCGAGGTGTCTGGCGAGCCATTCGTCTCGGACGTTGTGTTGGAAAGCTGCTAAGGCTTCGGCGTCCGGACAGTCGACTATTTGGTTCTTTTTGGTGAGGAACCTGTTCCAGAATTTGCGCGCTGACTCTCCGGGCTGTTGAGTTATATGACTTAGATCGTCTGCATCCGGAGGGCGGACATATGTTCCTTGAAAATTTGCTCTAAACGCGTCCTCGAGCTCCTCCCAACTTCCAACAGTGTTTTCTGGGAGGCCTTTGAGCCAATGACGGGCTGGCCCTTTGAGCTTGAGGGGTAGGTATTTTATGGCGTGGAGATCGTCTCCTCTAGCCATGTGTATGTGTAGTATATAATCTTCTATCCAGATTCCGGGGTCTGTTGTTCCGTCGTAGGCCTCTATGTTTATGGGTTTGAATCCTGCTGGGAATTCATGATCCAGCACCTCACTGGTGAAACATAGTAGGTGTGCGGCGCCCCTGTATTTGGGTGTACCGCTGTCTTCGGACACTTGGCATGTTGTACTGCCTCCTGGGGCCCTCTTCTTTGGCCCGTAAATGGACCTGGCTGGGCCATCTGTCCTTCCAGGGTCGTTGGTCGGTTTATATGCGGCGCTGCTTTCAAATTTTGGCCTATCATCTGGTCGTCTATCCAACCAGGCGGCTTCTTTGTTTTTTGACAGTGGGGGCTCTATGGCCTCCTCGTCAAATTCTGGCAGTAGCTTGCGCTTCGGGTAGCTCTTTGATTGATGGCCATTGCCGTATTTGTCTGCAGCTTTGAGCACTTTGCTCCACCTCATTCTGAGTGTATCTTCCGCTATTTTTAGCTTCCGTTTTTCCTTCTTCAAGCTTCTAGCGGTGTTGATGAGTCCTTTCCGAAGGTTTTTATTCTCCGGCGGTGTGTCCGGCGTGAGATCGTCCGGACTATTTTTTCCGCCGGGCCCGGACTGATTTTCTGACTCGTCTTGTTCGGACAGTTGCTTGTCTGCGTGTTCGTCGTCCACTAGTTTGCCCTGCTGTATTGCTGGGTCATTAGGAGCGTTGTTGTTGTCGAGGCGGGACTTAGGGCGGCGTGTGCGTCGCCGTTTTGGTTGTTTGTCGGCGGGATTATCTTCTGCCGCGCCCCGTTGGTCCTCGTTATCGCTTCCTTTTGGGGTATCCACCATGTACACGTTGTATGTCGAGGTGGTCTTCCAGTGCCCTGTAGGCGCTGGTTTTTGTTCATCTCCGGCATCGTCGTCCATACCGTCGATGTCTTCGGAGTCATAGTCTAGCATATCGGTTAGATCGTCGACAGTGGCTACAAAGTGGGTGGTGGGTGGGCTTTGAATTTCTTCGTTGTCCGTATCCCAACCGTCCTGGCCATAGTCCGGCCAAGGCTCTCCTGCTAGCGAGAGATGCTTTAGTGAATTTAGGATGTCGCCAAAGGGCGAGTGTTGGAAGATGTCCGCGGCGGTGAATTTCATAACCGGCGCCCAATCTGATCCGATTGGCGGGGGCGCGGGAGGTCCGGAGTCCGGCAAGGAGTCTGGGACCTCAGAGTCACGAGTTCGGCGGGGGACAGGGCTAGTGTTCGGCTCCATCGCCGTGGAAGTTGGAGCTCCCGAGGTGGTGTCCATCCACCGGTCCTCGATCTGGGCGATCGGCTCCGGACTAAGGGCCGAAGCGGCTTCGCGTGCGGCCACCAAGGCACTGTCTGGCGGCAGAGCTAGATCATGCCCATCGTAACAGTGCGGCGCGCTTGGCTTTGGCTCGAGCCCGTCGAGGATCAAGTACCCGCGGATGTCGGCTGTGAAGTTTAGGCTTCCGAATCTGACCTGATGGCCAGGGGCATAGCTTTCGATCTGCTCCAGATGGCCAAGTGAATTAGCCCGCAGTGCGAAGCCGCCGAATACGAAGATCTGTCCGGGGAGAAAAGTCTCACCCTGGACAGCGTTGTAGATTGAAGATGCCATCGAGCCTATCGGTGACGACACAGAGGAACTCTCAATGAAAGCACCAATATCGGTGTCAAAACCGGCGGATCTCGGGTAGGGGGTCCCGAACTGTGCGTCTAGGCGGATGGTAACAGGAGACAAGGGACACGATGTTTTACCCAGGTTCGGGCCCTCTTGATGGAGGTAAAACCCTACGTCCTGCTTGATTAATATTGATGGTATGGGTAGTACAAGAGTGGATCTACCACGAGATCAAGGAGGCTAAACCCTAAAGCTAGCCTATGGTATGATTGTTGTAATGTATGTTGTGTCCTACGGACTAAAGCCCTCCGGTTTATATAGACACCGGAGGAGGCTAGGGTTACACAGAGTCGGTTACAATGGTAGGAGATCTACATATCCGTATTGCCAAGCTTGCCTTCCACGCCAAGGAAAGTCCCATCCGGACATGGGACGGAGTCTTCAATCTTGTATCTTCGTAGTCTTGGAGTCTGGCGGACGATGATAGTCCGGCTGTCCGGACACCCCCTAGTCCACAACTCCCTCAGTACACATCAATAACATGTATATCACATATACCTTTGTTCACTTTGCCATCCTTCTTATCCGCCAAATACTTGGGGCAGTTCCGCTTCCAGTGTCCAGTCTGCTTGAAGTAGAAGCACTCAGTTTCAGGCTTAGGTCCAGACTTGGGTTTCTTCTCTTGAGCAGCAACTTGTTTGCTGTTCTTCTTGAAGTTCCCCTTCTTCTTCCCTTTGCCCTTTTTCTTGAAATTGGTGGTCTTGTTAACCATCAACACTTGATGCTCCTTCTTGATTTCTACCTCTGCGGCTTTTAGCATTGCGAAGAGCTCGGGAACAGTCTTGTCCATCCCTTGCATATTATAGTTCATCACGAAGCTCTTGTAGCTTGGTGGCAGTGATTGAAGAATTATGTCAATGACACTATCATCAGGAAGATTAACTCCCAGCTAAATCAAGTGATTATTATACCCAGACATTTTGAGTATGTGTTCACTGACAGAACTATTCTCCTCCATCTTGCAGCTATAGAACTTATTGGAGACTTCATATCTCTCAATCTGGGCATTTGCTTGAAATATTAACTTCACCTCCTGGAACATCTCATATGCTCCATGACGTTCAAAACGTCGTTGAAGACCCGGTTCCAAGCTGTAAAGCATGGCACACTGAACTATCAAGTAGTCATCAGCTTTGCTCTGCCAGACGTTCTTAACATCGTCAATTGCATCAGTAGCAGGCCTGGCACCCAGCGGTGCTTCCAGGACATAATTCTTCTGTGCAGCAATGAGGATAATCCTCAGATTACGGACCCAGTCCATGTGTCGGGGGTTGGGTGCGACATATGCCAAAGGATGGCTTATCATGGTGGGGGCGAGTAGAACGTCGCCGGTGCCTGGAAACGGGATGAGGCGCAGACATGCACGCCGGCGAATCTTACCCAGCTTCGGGGCTCTCCGGGGAGATAACACCCCTACTGCTGCTCTGCGGGGTCTCCGCATGGTCACTATGGCAAAATGGCTACAATGGTGCTCCTAGAGCTGTTTTGCGAGGCGGGAGGGAGCTAAGATGGCTCTCTCCTCCCTAGTCTATGTGTCTATCTCTATCTAGGGCCCAACCCTTTGCATGGTTGTCCCGGGGGGTTTATATAGGCCTACCCCCTGGGGGTACAATAGTAATCTAACTGGGTGTGGCCCCCAGCCGTCTGTCTCTCACGCCACCGTCCTTCCCGCCGGCTTCTGGGGCCCGCCGACTCGTGGGTCCCGCGGACAAGCCGAACACTGTGTGGCGCTCCTGATGACGCAGGCTTGGTCATAGGGCCGTGGCTACAATGCCGCCATCTGTCTGGCGATCACTGTCGCCACTCCCCATCCAATCTGGTTTATGGCTTGTGGGGCCCTGGCGGGGAGGCGGCCGACTCCGTGGAGGCCGACTCCCACAGGGCTGTCTTCTGGCGCTTTGGCCGTCTCTGTTCCACCCACTGACCGGTGGCCCTGCGATCTCTGGGCCGTACAGGCCGGCGTCGTGGGCACAGTGCGTCACACACTGTGGCTGAGGTCAGGGGAGGCATGGCAACAGTGCCGCGCCCCGCCGGAGATCTCCCGGCGATACGGCTCACTGTAGCCATGCCAACCCCTCGTAGGCAAGAAGGGACGGCCACGTCGGGGCCGTGCCCTGCATCGGTCTCCGTGAAATGTCGCGGGCCGACTCCCATAGTTGGCATTCCTGGAGGTCGCAAGCCGGGAGTCAGCTTGCTTTAAAGTCGCCGTCTGGGACTCGGCTTTTCGGGAGATCGCCCTCTGGAACTCGGCCTCTCCGAAGGTCGCCGGCTGGGACTCGGTCAGAGGGGCGCGGCCTGCCCCTATGTCTTGAAAGATCCTGGGCCCCGGGTCGGCCTACCCATGGACCATTACTCCGACAGTAGTCCCCGAAGCTGGTGAAGCCCTGCGGGTGCCGCCTCATGGGGCTTCAATAGTTTCAATCTTCCCAGCCGATTCTGAGACTCGGCCGATGTTTCTTTGGGCCGACTCGCCGAAGTCGGACTTGCTCAGCGAGGGGCCATTATTCATAAGTCGCGGCGGGAAAACAGGTGGCGTATCAGATACGCTTCCCTACCGCCATCGAGGCGGTCCTATCGCACGGCGCCACGTGGGGAGGATAGTCTGCCTACCCACGCGCGTGACGGGACGGGCCTCCAGGTGGGGCCCGCCACTACCGCGCCTCGGCTTCCGAGCGGATCCGCTGCGGCTGCGGACGGTTGGCATCCCCACGTTGTTACTGCGTGCAGTAACTTCGTGGGGTAAATCGTGGGCGGCGTGGGGCTCCGGGCGCAGTTAATCCCACGCCTGCCCCCTCGGCTCCTCAGCCCGTAGGGCTATAAATAGGCGAGGAGGAGCGGGGCGGCACTGCACGCACACCCTCTCCCCCGCTCTCCTGCCTTCTCTTCTCCCTCCGCCGCGAGCCGAAGCATCCTCTCTCATCAGCGATGAGCTCTTCCTCCGCCGCGCCCCCCGCCTCGCGCTCCGGCGTGTGGGACGGCTCAGACGTGGAGGCGGAGCACATCGATTTTCTCCGCCGGACCCGCCGTCTCCCCAGCGCGGACCTGGTGCACGCCCGTCCTGCGCCGGCGGGAGAGATCCGGCCCGCGCCGGAGGAGGGCGAGCGGGTCGTCTTCCGCTCGCACCTAACGCGCGGGCTGGGGCTACCGGCGAGCGGGTTCTTCCGCTCGTTTCTAGAGTTCCATAAACTTCAGCCGCACCACCTCACCCCAAACACGGTGGTGCTGCTTTCCGCCTTCGCCACTCTGTGCGAAGGCTACCTCGGCGTTCTCCCCACCCTCGAGCTGTGGGGAGAATTTTTCTCTTCGAAGCTCGGTACTCAGGCCACCGGCACGCCGGCTCAGTGCGGCACCTACATCGCGGTGCGGTGCTCGACGGTCGACAACCCTTTCCCTCCCATCTCGTTGGTGAAGTCGGTGAAGATGTGGCAGCGATCTTACTTCTATGTGAAGAACGTCTCCACCGACGACGACTGGGTCAATTTGCCGCCCTTCGACCCCGAGCCTCTGACTGGCATGCTTGCTAGTTGGTCCCACCGGTCCAAGTCGCTGTCCCCCTCCGGAGCCGGCTCCGTGGCGCGACTCCGAGTTCTGCTGCAGTCGGAGGGCCTCGTCGGATCCGATCTTCTGGCCGCCTTCGTGGCGCGCCTTGTCCTCCCGCTCCAGGGCCGGCCTCACCTCATCTGTTAGATGAGCGGCCGCCACGATCCGAGCCGGCTGTGCACCAAGGAAATACCCCGCGGGGAGGTGGCGAACTTGGTGAACCATATCGCGCACTGCAAGTTCACGGAGAACTGGCAGTTCGGCAAGGAGCCGTACTCGCGCGACAAACCCCCTCCAATGGTAAGTCGCATCCTTCTGTAGCTTGATCCTCTTTGCAGCCGACTCCGGCCTCTAATCATCGTTAGTTTCTTCTGGGCAGAATCCCCTCACGGCGCCCGCAGCTGGCGCCATAAGAGAGCCCCGTGACTACGTCCCAGATCGCGAGGACAGTGATGTCGATGACCCCGACTTGGGGGCGGCGGCGCTGGAGGCTGACGCCGAAGGCGGGGGAGAGGGGGCGGACGGCGGCCTCAGGCCGTCGGCCACCTTCACCGACTGGCCCGAGGACGACGCCGACGCCGAAGTCGTCCCACGCCGTCAGCCGAGGGCCGGCCCCTCCGGCCAAGTCGGCGCAAAGAGGCATCACGCCGGGCCGAGCGCGCCCGGCGGCAAACAGAAGAAGTTCAAGGGGGCGGCCGCCGCGACCAAGCGGGAGGAGGCGGCCGCGAAGGCCAACTGCTTCCGAAGGGAAGTGAGAAGGCCCCCGCTAGTTTCCGCGTAAGTCTTTTTCACTCTTTCGTTTTCTTTGTTGGATCTTATCCGAGTCTTCTTTGATTTTTCCCTCCGGTCTTCTCCAGAGCTCCCCTCTCCCTCGAGAGAGCCACCGTCCCCTCTGTCATGGGTCGGTAGAGACGTTCGCCAACACCCGGCAGGTCGATCCCGCCGCCGACCTTCGGGAGGCGACGGAAAGGAACGCGCAGGAGAAGCGCGACGAGGAGGAGGCCGACCGTCTGGAGAAGGCGGAGGCCGAGAAGGTGGCTGCCAATGCTCAGAAGAAACTGGAGGAGGCCGAAAACGCCGCCGCGGCGAAACGGCGTGCTGAGGAGGCCGCGCATTGCCGCTCGGCGATGCTCGTCCCTCCGTTGTCGTCGGCGCCGCCGGCTCCTGAGTTCACGGGGCAGACCGGGGAGGTCGGCACCGAGAACCCTCTCGTGGAGGAGGGCGGCGATGCTTCAGGCTCGGACACCCACGCGCCGCCTTCGCCGCCTCCACCACCGTCTAGGAGGCCGCATGGAAAGCAGCCGGTGGACCTGCAGGATCCACCGACCACGGACGACGCCGAGGCGCGGCTGCTTCTTCAAGTCGCCGTGCCGGCGTGCCGCCGGCTTGAGAGGACGAGCTCGGCGCCGCGAGCTCGGGAGACTGGCGCGGCCAGCTCGGCGAGTCTGGACGTCGAGGCCTCCAATGCCGCACCCACCGGCTGGTTGCGCGGAGGCGACACCGGCCCGCTGAACCAGGCCCTCCTGGACGTCCAGGCAAAGCTGCACGCAGAAAGCGACGCCCTCCAAGTCAGCACCAGAGCGCATCTGGCTGTGCGGACATCCGTTCGAGTAAGCTTCCCTTCTCTTCTTTAATTCTTGTCTTTCTCTGTGGGGGCGCGCCAGCGCACCCACTGGGTGTAGTCCCCGAGTTCCGGGCCGGCTGCTGAGTAGGCGGTTCGGAACTCCTCCTGGCGAGCTCCGAATTCTAACTTTTGCCTGTGCCGGCTTTTTATAGGAATATCATAACCTCCGCGCCGCTGTCTTCAACCGCAACGTCGAGGAGCTGAATAAGCGGACCGCCGACTTGACGGAAAGCCGAGGTGAGCTCTTTTCTTCCTTCTTCGCGGGGGCGCGCTGGCGCACCCGCGGGCTGTAGTCCCCGAGATTTGGGCCGACTGCTGAGCAGTCGGGCCGGATCTCCCCGGCGATCTAACTTCTTTCTTCTTCACGGGGGCGCGCTGGCGCGCCCACGGGCTGTAGTCCCCGAGATTCGGGCCGACTGCTGAGCAGTCGGGCCGGATCTCCCCGGCGATCTAATTTATTGATGACTTTTCTTGTCTTCTTCTTCATTTTTCAGGCGCCAATGTCGCCCTCCAGGAGCAGCTGGGTGAGGCCAACACTGCTCGTCGTGCCAAGGAGGAGGAGTGCGACAGGCTCGCCAAAGAGCGCGATCTGCTGGCGACGCACTGGCCGAGCAGAAGGAGTTGCTCCGGAACGCGCAGGATGACGCCAAGTCGCGGCAGGATGGCCTCATGGCCGAGTTCGAGGTCTTCAACGTGCCGATGCCCAGGTGATTGCCGCCCTGTGGCCGGACGTGCCGGCTCTACGCACCGCCAGTCAGACCGCCGACTGGCTAGAAGTCGCCGCCGGCCGCCTTGAGGCTTGGAAGGGCTCCTCGGCCCGAGCTGGAGCACGCCGGGCCTTGGAGTTCGTTAAGGCGTGGTATCCGGGGCTGGACCTGGACCGCCTGGCTGCGTTCTGGTCAGAAGCCCAGGCCGAGTTGGAGGCCGTAGAAGGCGCCCTCGTCGAGCGCGCGGCGGCCATCGCCGAGTACATGGACACCAGCGTCTTCGTGACCGAGCGGACTGAAGGCGGCGAGGAGGCGCCGCCGGACTGGTTCGGGATGAACCCGGAGTACGAGGAAGACTCGGCGGAGGTGATCGACTCCAGCGCCGAGGAGGAGGACGAGTCGGAGGACGGAGGCGAGGAGGAGGCGCCAGAAGACGAAGCAGGTGGCCAGCCTCGGCCCGATCGCGCCTCCAGCAACGAGCCCCGCGGGAACAAGGCGACCGCCGCCAGAGGCGACCAGGCTGAGACTGCCCAGCCGACTGCCCCGGCATCCGACGCCGCCGTCACCTCCGATCCTCCGGCCACGGAGGCCGCCTCCTAGACTGCTTCTATTTGTCTTCATTACTCTTTTGAAAGACTTGTTAGGTTCGAACAATTCCACCCGCGGGGTGTATCCTGAATTCTTATTCGGTGATTCGGCCAAGGGCCTATGTAAATATTTATCTAATTTCCGCCTTTCCTTGCTTATTGCTCCTTAGACTTTTTCCTTTGCCGCCTTCCTTTAGTTGCCGCCTTGCCGGCTGGGCAGCCGCTCTGCGGACTGTCGCCGGGTCAAGTGCTTGGCTACTTCAGGAAGGCAAGTACTTAGTCATTTAGAGTTTCTTTAGCAAGTCGGCTAGAAAGCGACAGGCCGACTATCCGAGAGTCGGCTGTCCTTTGATAAAATTAAGGCGGCGAGCCGGCTACTTCATGAGTCGCCTCGATGGGGGGAGGCTAGTAGCCGGCTTGAGCTATGCGTAAGCTTTTAGGTCCTTAGCCATTTTTCGTGCGTGCGCTCGTTCTTGCTTGTCCCCTGCCTACCGACAGTCGCTCTGCGAGCTGCGGCTTTCGACAAGAGACGGCTTGAGCGCAACACCTTACTTGTCTGACCGCAGGAAGCATTTCATAGCGCAAGGCGGCGAGTCCCCGGGCCGACTAGTCGGACCCGGTGCCAGACAGTATGTAAAAAACAATAGCATGCTCGGAAGCATAATTCTTATCATACAGATAACAAAAATGCAGTCCCCGAGCTCGTCCCGGGGGGCCTAAGGTCTTAGTACTTTAATACAAAGAGGGTAGTGCGATACATACTGCATCAACTGTAAAATCTTCGAAGAAGATTCGCGTTCCACGGGCGCTCTGTTTCTTTGCCGGAGTTGTCCCTCTTGCGCGCTCGAGGCTTCTAAGCGTCAATCAGATAGTAGGCGTCGTTCCCTAGCACCTTGCTGATGATGAAGGGACCTTCCCAAGGTGCCGATAACTTGTGCTGGCCGGCCGTTCTCTGAATCAGCCGAAGCACAAGGTCGCCCTCTTGGAACGATCTTGGCTTGACCTTGCGGTTGTAGTATCGGCGCAGACTCTGCTGGTAGATGCCGGACCGACTGAGTGCCAACAGTCGGCCCTCTTCCAGCAGGTCGACGCCGTCTTGGCGTGCTTCTTCAGCTTCCTCTTCGGTGTACATGGTGACTCGTGGAGAGTCAAACTCTATATCCGTTGGGATGACGGCTTCGGCACCGTAGACAAGGAAGAAAGGTGTGAAGCCGGTTGATTTGTTTGGAGTCGTGCACAGACTCCAGAGGACGGCGGGCAGCTCCTCGACCCAACAGCCGGCCGAACGCTCGAGTGGTTCGACCAGTCGAGGCTTGATGCCGGACAGGATGAGGCCGTTGGTTCGTTCCACCTGGCCGTTTGACTGCGGATGGGCAACAGACGCCAAGTCCAGTCGGATGCCCTGCGTCGCGCAGAAACGAGCCAAGGCGCCCTTGGCAAAGTTTGTGCCGTTGTCGGTGATGATGCTGTGCGGTATGCCGTACCGCACCGTGATGTCGGCAATGAAGGTTACTGCAGTCGGCCCGTTCAACTTCTTGATGGGCTTTGCTTCCACCCACTTGGTGAACTTGTCCACCGCGACAAGCAGATGAGTTAGGCCGCCTCGGGCCGTCTTGAATGGTCCTACCATATCCAGGCCCCAAACTGCGAAGGGCCAGGCGATGGGAATTGTTTTTAGCGCGGAAGCCGGCTGAAGTGGTTTGGAGCGGAACATCTGACACCCCTTGCATTTTTGGACTAGCTCTTTAGCTTCTTCCAGGGCAGTCGGCTAAAAGAAGCCGTGCCGAAAGGCTTTGGCCATGAGCGCCCTTGAAGCCGCATGGTGGCTGCACTCGCCCTGATGGATGTCTTTGAGAATCGCTTGGCCTTGTTCTGATTCCACGCAGCACTGGTAGACGCCAGTGACACTGCGCCTGACAAGCTCTCTGTTGACTATGGTGTATGATGCCGCTCGGTGCTGCACTTGCCGAGCCAGGATATCATCTGTTGGCAATTCTTTGTTCACTAGAAATTTGAGGATGGGCTGCGCCCATGAAGGTGCTGCTATCTCTTCGACTGCTACCATAGCGACTTGGACGAGGGTGGCTGGGCTGGGAGGCGGCGGGCTGGAGTCTGCGGCCGTTTGCTGAATTGACGGACTCTCTGGGCCGACTGGGGCAGCTCCTGGGCCGACTGGCGCAGTCCCCGGGCCGGGCTCTGAAGTCCCCGGGCCGACTGGCGCAGTCCCCGGGCTGGGCTCTGAAGTCCCCGGGCCGATTTCAACTGTGGTTTTCTTGAGGTCGCCCGCTGGGGCTTTGGAGTCGGATCCGACTACTTCTGGAGGGGCCGGCACAAAGATGGAGTCCGACTCTGGTGAAGGCTTGATAGACGGCTTGAGGAGGCGCTGAAGGGCGACGCTGGAAGGTATCGCTTGGCGAGTGGAGCCGACTCGTGCCAAGGCATCTGCTTGATCATTGTCATTTCTTGGCACGTGAAGGAATTCGCACCCCTCGAAATATCCGCTGAGTTGTTGCACCAGGAAGCGGTAGCTTGCCATGTTTGCGTCTTTGGCGTCCCAGTTGCCGGATGATTGCTGAACCACCAAGTCGGAGTCGCCATAGCACAGGATCCGGCGAATGCCGAGTTCTTTGGCAAGCCGGAGCCCATGAATGAGTGCCTCATATTCGGCGACGTTGTTGGAGGCGGCGAAGTGGATCTGCAGCACGTATTTGAGCTTGTCGCCCTTTGGGGAGGTGAGGACGACGCCGGCTCCAAGGCCGGTGCGCATCTTGGAGCCGTCGAAGTGCATCCGCCAATGAGTGGAGTCGGGCGCTGGCGGCAGGTACTGGGTCTCGGCCCAGTCGACGAGGAAGTCGGCCAGCGCCTGCGACTTGATGGCGGTGCAGGGCTGGTAGTAGATGGTGTAAGGGGCTAGATCTATAGCCCATTTGGCCACCCGGCCGGAGGTGTCTCGGCTTCCAATGATCTCGGCGAGTGGAGCGGTGCAAACCACAGTGACTAGATGCTCTTGAAAATAGGGCTTCAGCTTCTTGGCGGCAAAATGCACGCCGTAACACATCTTCTGATAGTGAGGGTAGTTTTGCTTGGAGGTCGACAGTACCTCGCTCAGGTAATATACCGGTCTCTGGACAGGGAGCGCCTTGCCTTCCTCCTTGCGCTCGACTACAATGACTGTGCTGACTACTCGGCTGGTGGCGGCGATGTACAAGAGCATGGGCTCTTTGGAAGTCGGTGCCGCCAACACGGGGGGAGTAGCCAACATCTTCTTCAGTTGGAGAAATGCCTCATCCGCCTTGTGGTTCCACTCGAAAAAGGTGGTCTTCTTCATCAATTGATACAAGGGCAGAGCTTTCTCGCCCAGCCGACTGATGAATCGGCTGATGGACGCCAGGCATCCGGTGAACTTCTGCACGTCCAACAGTCGGCTGGGTACCTCCATTCTCTCAATGGCCTTGATCTTCACAGGGTTGCACTCTATGCCGCGTTCGGAGACCAGGAAGCCAAGGAGTTGGCCGGCTGGTACCCCGAAAACGCACTTCTCGGGGTTGAGCTTGATCTGGAATCGGCGCAGATTCTCAAAGGTCTCTTTGAGGTCTTCCAATAGCGTCCCACGCTTTTCCGTCTTCACCACTACATCGTCCACGTAAACATGGGCGTTCCTGCCGAGTTGCTTGAGGAGGCACTTCTGCATGCAACGCTGAAAGGTGGTGCCGGCATTCCTCAGGCCGAACGTCATTGCCAGGTAGCAGAAGGCTCCAAACGGCGTGATGAATGCGGTCTTCAGTCTGTCCGCTGGATTCAGCTTGATCTTGTGGTATCCTGAGTATGCATCTAGGAAACTCAGCAGCTCGCATCCGGCTGTGGAGTCTATCACCTGGTCAATCCTTGGCAGAGCAAACGGGTCCTTCAGGCAGGCTTTGTTGAGGCTTGTGTAGTCGATGCACATCCGCCACTGCTTGTTCTTCTTCAGCACCAAAACCGGGTTTGCCAGCCACTCTGCAAAAAATACTTCCATGATGAAACCGGCTGCCAAGAGCCGGGCTATCTCTTCTCCAACAACTCTTCTTTTCTCTTCTGATAGGCGGGGCAAAGGCTGCCTGACGAGCTTCATATCTAGCCTGACGTGTAGCTTGTGCTCGGCGAATTCCGTCGGTACACCCGGCATGTCCTTGGGGGACCATGCAAAGATGTCCCGATTCTCACGGAGGAAATCGACGAGCTCGCCTTACTATTTGCTGTCAAGGCATGTGCCTATGACAGCGTATCTCTCTGGGTGCTCCGGGTCCAAAGGTATCTTCTTGGTTTCTTTGGCCGGCTTGAATGATCCTTCTACCTCCGACTCCTTGGGGTCGGACGACATATCTGGCTGCTTTCCGGCCATCGCCACGACTCGCTCAAGGAGCCGCTTCTCGGCCGCGATCACCAAGGACTCGGCCAGCCGACTGCTCCTGGCCGCGCAGGCGGACGACTTCTTGTAGTCGCCGGCTACGGTCAGAATCCCCTTGGAACTCGGCATCTTCATCTTGAGGTAGGCGTAGTGGGGAATCGCCATGAACTTGGCCAAGGCAGGTCGGCCAAGCAGAGCGTGGTACGGGCTTTCCAAATCCACCACCTCGAACCAGACCGGCTCTCGTCGGAAGTGATCTTTGTCGGTGTACTAAAGTAGGGGGGGGCACCTTAGTACCCCGAACTTGTGCACGGGCAGTCGTAGCGCCCCGCGGCAAGGCTTGCCGGACGCCCGCCAAGACCCTCCATCCTTTCCTATTACTGCCATTCAAGAACAAAGTATTAACCAAGAAAACAAAGGCCCCGGCAAGAGGAGCTTGCCGGGAAGGCCAACCACGGCATCTCCAGAAGACTTGCCGCGGAGCCCCGCGCGTCCCGGCAAGGCCCGACGGCCGGCAAGCTTGCCGGCACAACAAGAGAAGGGCCGCGGCGAGGCACTTGCCGCGGCAAGGCTGCCACCCAAACTACCAGCGCATCCGGCGACGTGTCACCCCAGGGCCATCCCAAGGGCACGTGGCGAGGCGTTGCACAGCCATGCGGAGCGAGGTGGCAAGCGGAGCTGACAGAGACGCCATTGTGGCAACCGGTGGCTCACCTAACGGTCGTTTCTCTGCACTGTTGGGGCGACCGGACGGGCATTAAATGCTCTTGTCCCCTGCCATCAGAGTTAGGTAGGGGACACTGTTGGTCACTGTTGTACCAACCTGCATTTTTACCTTTCTACCCCCTCTTCCTACGCTGCCACCTATTGGTGCCCCCTTCAGACTATAAAAGGGAGGCCCATGCACACGTAGAAGGGGTTCGGTCCATTCGACACATGCAACACCACCATACGCTCGCTCTCGAGCAAGATCAAATACGAACACAAAGCAGCAGTAGGAGTTTTATCTCTCCGGAGAGCTCCGAAGCTAGGTAAAAATCGCCCGTCTCCCCCGCGCGCTCGACCTCGATCTGCTCTGCGCACGGCCTCCGCCTCCCTTGCCGGACTAGAAGGGGCCCCCCGTGCCCCATAGGTGCTCGTGGCCACAGAGAGATACACCCCGACATCTTTGGCGCGCCAGGTAGGGGTGCGTCGAGGTCGTGGGCATCTGATCCGGTCTCCGCGCGCGCTGCATCAACGCCTTCATCAACATGCCACCGAAGAAGAAGCCTTCGGAGGTGGCCGCTCCGTCTACATCGATTCCGCCACCACCGCCGGAGCAAACGGGCGGTGGAGTGGACGCCGGCGGAGGAGCGGGCGCCGACGGTGGGACTCACGTCGTCACCAGATCCAAAAACAAGGCCCCGCAAGCGTCGGCGACCGTGCAGACGCCGCACCCTTCCCAGGAGGTGCAGGGTTGACAATGCCCCGGCGCTCCTAGCACCGTGCTCGGATTGGAGCAAGGCCAAGCTGGTGGGTCGCGGGATGTTCGAGGTCAGCATGCACGCCCGCATGCTGGCGCGAGTGAGGTACGGTCGCCCGGACGGGGTGTTGCACCTCCCAATCCAGTTGGGAGTCCGAGCACATCCCGCTCCTCGCGCCGCTCGTCACCACCACCACCCAAGACAGCAGAGGAAGCGCTGGCCCGAGCCCAGCTGCTTCTAGACTACCCTCCGACGCCGCACAAGATCGACGACTGGAGGATGACCATATACAGTCTCATCGGCTTCGCCAACGGCGACAAGCCCCGGCAACCGAGCGCATCGAGGCCCCGGCAAGGCGCCCAGGCGCAAGCCGACGCCGACAAGACTGCTGGGGGTGCCACCTCCGTGCACTCCCAGCCCCGAAGGCCAAGATCGCCGGCTCGTCGGACCAACCCCGACGGCGACTCCACCGCGTCGTCGGACCCGCGAACCCGACGCGATCAACGCCACGTTCTCCAAGAACGGCGGCACGAAGACGCTCGCACTCGCATCGAGCGCAGAAGGGAAACGCGACGTCAATCTGACCAGCGTGCTGGGCCCACTGTCGATATGCATGCACTAGGGGAGCCAGGCGACTTGCCGTACGCGGCAGGTTGCCCTGCGTTCACCCGCGAGCTGCGGCAAGTCCAGTGGCCCAAAACCAAGAACTTCAAGCCAGACGTGCCCGAGAAGTACGATGGCAGGATACATCCGTCGGAGTTCCTCAGCATCTACACCATCGCGGTGCAGGCTGCCGGAGGGCGCGACGAGAAGATCCTCGCCAACTACTTCCCGCTGGTACTCAAACCCAACGTCAGATCTTGGCTCATGCACTTGCCGGACGGCTCCATCTCTTCATGGGCGGACCTGTGTCATCAGTTTGTCGGCGCCTTCACAGGTGGCCACAAGCCTCATGGCTAGGAGAGTGACCTCCACTTGCTCGTCCAGAAGGAGGGGGAGCCCCTGCGCAAGTACATACAGAGATTCAGCCAGGTGCAGCGCAACATCCCAGACGTCCACCCTGCCGCAGTTATCAGCGCGTTTCATCAGAACGTGCGTAACCGCAGGATGAGGGAGGAGATGGCGATGTGCAAGATCAGAGATGTCAGCGAGCTCTACGCTCTGGCCGACAAGTGTGCACAGGCTGAGGAGGGGAGGAAAATCCCCGGAGAGGTTGCAGGAGCAGAAGGATCTGACAGTGAGGATGCCGCCCCGGCAAGGAAGAACCGGAGGCGGAACAACAGGAAGAGAAAGGTTAAGGATGTGCTAGCTATTGAGCACTTCGGCAACGGAGGCGGCTCCGACAAGGCCAAAGCCGACGACTCCGGTGAGGCTGTGGTAGCCGCTGACAAGCAGGATGGCTCCGGCAAGCGGTATTGCAAGATCCACCGCACCAAGGGCCATGATCTCCAAACCTGCAAGAAAGTCGAGCAGATGGCGGAGCTATAGAAAGCCGAGTACGAGCGCCGCGATAAGGAGAGAGACCAGGGAGGTGGCGGAGGATCCGGCAAGAAGCCGCCCGCCCGGGGAGGGCACCGCGGCAAGGCCAAGCCGCGGCAAGGAGATAGGCCTCCCCGCGGCCGCGACAAGGACGAAGATGAGGATGAGGACGATGAGATGGAGGAAGATGAGACTGATGATCAAGAGTTTCAGAAGGCAACAGAGGTGTTCTGCATCAACGGCGGCGCCTCTCTGCACACCTCGCACCGCCAACTCAAGTAGTGGGTGCGAGAGGTGAATGCTGCGGAGCCGTCCGTCGAGGCGCGCAAGCCTCTGAAGTGGTCCAGCACGCCCATCATCTTCGACGTTGAGGACCACCCTGATCGCATCACTGCGGTCGGGTGCTTGCCGATGTTGGTCTCACCAACAATCCGCAACCTCAAGGTCACGAAGATGTTGGTTGACGGCGGGGCCGGCCTGAACCTGATTTCCTCCGCAGTGCTCAAGAAGCTCCAGATCCCCGACAGCGAACTCGAAGAGACTGGTACCTTTCAAGGGATAAATCCGGGAAGGAGCAAGCCCAAGGGGAAGATCATGCTGCCAGTGAAGTTTGGCAGCGAGCTTAACTTCAGGACCGAGAGGGTCACATTCGACGTGGCCGATATCCCATTACCCTACAATGGGATACTCGGCCGGCCAGCGCTCGCCAAGTTCATGGCGGCCTCTCACTACGCATACAATGTGCTCAAGATGCCTGGTCCGATGAGTGTCATCTCTGTCCAAGGCGACAAGAGGGATGCACTTATCTGCGCCGACAAGATCTACCGGGAAGCAGCAGCCGCAGCAGAGCGCGAGCCACTTGCCGCTGAAGCTCCCCGGGGGAAGAAGAAAGCCAAGTCCGGCAAGAATAGCTCTGATGCCCACTCCGGCAAGCGCACCTCCCCGGAGTGCTGCGCTGCCGTCGAGGACGCACCATCGAGCTCCACCGGCAAGTGCGAGAAGGCAAAGGCAGACCAACCAAAGACTAAGCCCGGCAAGAACAGCTCTGGTGCCCGCTCCGGCAAGCACGCCTCTCCGGAGTGCCGCGCTGCTATCGAGGACGCGCCATCGAGCTCTACCAGCCAGTGAGGCAAAGAAAGCTGCCAGTTTCGAACTTTTGAGTTGTATTCCCTGAAAATCCGTACCTTGTATGAAGAACCTGTGCGCAGAGGGGTCGAATCGTGGCTAAGTTGCGCCTTTGATCTGTTTCGAGCCCGCTCGACGATGAAAGCGCGCCGCAACCAGCCCGACGAGTTCTTCCTGCCGGAGGCAACACCGCCAGCGGGCTGCTGATGTCCTGCACTCAGCAAGTGTGTTTGCGCCGGGGGGGTTCCCTGAAAGCATGAGGGTGAAAACATACGAGGGAGGAAGTCAAGGAGAAGTACGGCCTCGGCGGGTCGCTGAAGACAGAAAAGCTAAGTCACCCAAGCTTGAGTACAGAGCACTTTTTAGTCCTATGCTTTTATGTTATATTCCTCGAGCATTCGTCCCTTGTACGAGAAACCTGTGCGCGGAGGAACCAACTCGTGGTTAAGTTGCGTCCTTGCTTTGTTTCCGAGTCCGCTCAACAATACAAGTGCGCTGCAACTGGCCCGAGAAGGTTTCTTGCCGGAAACAACACCGCCAGCGGGCTGCTGATGTTCCGCACTCAGCAAGTGTGTTAGCGCCGGCAAGTTCCCTAGAAGCGTAGGGTAAAAAAATGTACAAGGGATGCAATGAAGTAGAGGATGTAACATAGCAAGCCTTGCCGTGGGACGTCCTTCGTATGAGAAACTTGTGCGTAGAGGAGCTAACTCGCGGCTAAGTTGCGCCTTTGATCTGTTTCGAGTCCGCTCGACGATGAAAGCGCGGCGCAACTAGCCCGACGAGGTTTCTTGCCGGAGGCAACACCGCCAGCGGGCTGCTGATGTTCCGCACTCAGCAAGTGTGTTTGCGCCAGCAAGTCCCCTAAAAAGCGTAGAGTATAAGCATACGAAGGGCGAAGCATGGCATTGCGTTGCCCAACCTAAAAAGGTCACTCCACGAAAGAGTAACTTATTACGGCGCTGTCTCAGTTATTTTCGTGACTATGATAACAGCGACAAGGAAAAACCAGAAGGGTGCACTGGCGCAGGGGCCCCGGCAAACCGGCTTCGCTGGGGGCTGCAAGTACCGAAGTTCCTTCGCGGCAGGCCATGATCCCCGGAGGCCGCAGCGTCAGCGACAAGGGCAAGGAAAGGGCGCACCGGCACCTAGGTCTCGGCGGAGCCAGAGTTGCCGGGGGCTGCAAATGCCAAGATTCATCCCCGGCAAGCCAGAGTTGCCGGGGGCTGCAAATGCCAAGATTCATCCCCGGCAAGCTAGAGTCGCCGGGGGCTGCAGTATCAGATAAGTTTTTCATCCCTCATCATGCATCCTCTTATGGACTGGGGAAGGCGGGGCCGCGTCCTTGAACGAGTGTGCCTTGTAAAGAAAAACCCGTGCGCGGAGGAGCCGAGTTGCGGCCAAGTTGCGCCCTTGATTTGTTTCCGAGTCCGCTCAACAATACAAGCGCGCTGCAACTGGCCCGACAAGGTTTCTTGCCGGAAGCAACACCGCCAGTGGGCTGCTGACGTTCCGCACTCAGCAAGCGTGTTTGCGCCGGCAAGTTCCCTAGAAGCGTAGGGTGGGAACATACAAGGCACAAAATCAAGTAAAGGACTTAATCCGGCAAGCATTCCCCTCTTTTCATTAAAAAACATCCCAATTTAGTACAAGTCCTTAGAGGATGAAAAACATGATAGAGAGGATTACAAATTTTAAATACAGCTAAGGCCCGAAGGCTTACAAATTGAAAGATAAGATGCCCGTAATCCCTCTCCTGTTTCTCTCTCCAGGAGGTAGGTCAAGGAGGCCCCGGCAAGAGAAGCTTGCCGGGAAGGGCAAAAGGGGCGCCTAGGTGAGCTACAGGTGCCAGAAGAAACCAAGAGGACATCCCGGGGGCCGGCCAGGAGCTTGGCGGAGACGGAGGCGCCGGAGGCAGAGCTCGAAGACGGGGCGGTAGGACGTCAGCACGCTGTCGAGGGCACCTCGCCCTCGTACTCCGACTTGACGGCCTTGCCGCCACCCCTCTTCCTCTTCCGCAGCCTCCCTACGCCAGCCGCCCAAGGAGACGGCCCCGGGGAGTTCAGAAAGCCGGCGACCCGGATGATGGGGTCGCCGGTGGCGCGCGAGGCGGCATCCGACGCCTAGTAGGACCCGCCGTCCTCGTCGTCGCTGTCGCTCCCCTCCTCGTCACTCTCGCTCGAGGAGGGGCCTTCGCTATCGGAGGAGCTGTCCACGCAGCATCTCGCCCAGGTGCCGGAGTCCCCGAAGACCTTGACGGTGAGAAGGTCGCCCTCCATTAACTTAAAATGGAGGGTAAACCCCGCCGTCAAGCTGTGGATGCGGGCGAACGTCTTCCACCCTCGATCGAAGTACATCACGCCGGGGGCTGGGGATACGACACTAACTCGAGTGCCGCTGATCCCGCAGCCCCTCATGCGCAACTCCAACATCTCGGGCGGATCCGGTTCCATCGCGCTCGCGAACGGGGCCGGTAGCCGGAGGCGGCGACGAGGTGCCCGGCGCAGCTTGACGAAGAACTCCCAGGGGTCGTCCCCGGTGTGGACCGCCTCAAGGAGAGGAGCTGCCGGCAGAGATGGGGGTGGCGCACCACCCCGGCCGCCTCTCCCCCGAGCGCTCTGACCACGTCCACGACCTCGTCCGCGGCCTCGCCCCCTCCCTCTTCCCCTCGTGGCTGGCTCCGCCGCTACAGGCGCAGGATAGGGAGAGGCGCGCTGCCTGGTGGCGACCCTCGCCGCCACAGATGAAGGACCAGGGTTCCCTCCCTCCATGGCAGGTGGGAGGAAAAGTAACAGAAGTTGAAGAAAGAGGATGAAGAGGAAGTGCGGGATTTTTGCGCTCCCCTTCCGCCCTTTTTAAGGAGCGAGGTGGGGGCTCGGCCGCCCCGCTCAACCAATCAGGGCACGGTGAGGGCAGAGGAACGGGGCCGACCCACCATCTCCGCCCGTGACGGCTCGGTCTCCCACCTTCGCCGCCCACGACCCCGCGCGCATGGGAGCCGCGTGGCGAAAAGGCGAAGCCGGGGCAACGGATGAAGTGACCTCGCCATGCCCCGTGATCACGGGGGTGGACGCCTTGAAGATCGCACACAGCACCCACGTCTCCCACGACGCCGCAATCGACGCGTGCCGTTGCGGGAGGACGCGGTGGACACGGAGTCCGATTCTGTGTGGACCCAAGCCACGCGTGCCCGTGCACTATTTTGGGCCTGGCTCAACAACGCTCGGCACCGTGTATGGCCCAGGCCCGGGGGCTCCTGTCGGTGTACTAAAGTAGGCGGGGGGCACCTTAGTACCCCGAACTTGTGCACGGGCAGTCGTAGCGCCCCGCGGCAAGGCTTGCCGGACGCCCGCCAAGACCCTCCATCCTTTCCTATTACTGCCATTCAAGAACAAAGTATTAACCAAGAAAACAAAGGCCCCGGCAAGAGGAGCTTGCCGGGAAGGCCAACCACGGCATCTCCAGAAGACTTGCCACGGCGCCCCGCGCGTCCCGGCAAGGCCCGACGGCCGGCAAGCTTGCCGGCACAACAAGAGAAGGGCCGCGGCAAGGCACTTGCCGCGGCAAGGCTGCCACCCAAACTACCAGCGCATCCGGCGACGTGTCACCCCAGGGCCATCCCAAGGGCACGTGGCGAGGCATTGCGCAGCCATGCGGAGCGAGGTGGCAAGCGGAGCTGACAGAGACGCCATCGTGGCAACCGGTGGCTCACCTAACGGTCGTTTCTCTGCACTGTTGGGGCGACCGGACGGGCATTAAATGCCCTTGTCCCCTGCCGTCAGAGTTAGGTAGGGGACACTATTGGTCACTATTGTACCAACCTGCGTTTTTACCTTTCTACCCCCTCTTCCTACGCTGCCACCTGTTGGTGCCCCCTTCAGACTATAAAAGGGAGGCCCATGCGCACGTAGAAGGGGTTCGGTCCATTCGACACACGCAACACCACCATACGCTCGCTCTCGAGCAAGATCAAATACGAACACAAAGCAGCAGTAGGAGTTTTATCTCTCCGGAGAGCTCCGAAGCTGGGTAAAAATCGCCCGTCTCCCCCGCGCGCTCGACCTCGATCTGCTCTGCGCACGGCCTCCGCCTCCCTTGCCGGACTAGAAGGGGCCCCCCGTGCCCCATAGGTGCTCGTGGCCACAGAGAGATACGCCCCGACAATCTTTGTCTCCGAAGAGGACGTCTATCAGGATTTTGCCAATCGACGAACAGGAGAGACCGGGTACAATTCCATGGAACACGGTGCGGCTGCTCTGCAGCTGTCTTCGCCTGATTCCTAGCTTCTCCATGGTGTCCTTGTACAGGATGTTTATGTTGCTGCCTCCATCTATCAGGACTCGCGAAAAACGAGCGGCCCGCCTATCAGTGGCCAAGGTCACACCTAGGACCAGGGCGTAAGAGCCCGGACTTGGCATCACCTCTGGGTGATCCGCCCGGCTCCAGCTGATAGGTCCCTCGGACCAATGCATGAACTCCGGGGCATCTGCTGCTACTGCATTAACTTCTTGTTGCTGTTGGCGCCTGCTGCGCCGGTCATCTGCCACACTGGTGAACACTACATAGGCTCCATGCTCTTCTAGGAACTCGTCTTGTACTGCGCCGACTGGTCGAGCCGCCGGCTGCTGGGGCGGCGGCGGAGGCGGCGGCCCAGCAGGCAGTGGAGGAGTGAGGCTGTCTCCCTTGGCGATCCTGGTGAGCCAGTGACACTTTCTGGTGGTGTGATTCGACGGCTTCGCGCCGCTGTGGAACTTGCATGGACCATCCAAAGTCTGCTCATAGGAGAAAGCCGGCAACCAATTGGACTTGCCGCCCTTCTGTCGCTTGGCCGGAGGCTGCCCCTCCGGCTGCTGACCTTCAACTGCCGCGACCTGCCGACTGTTGGAAGTCGGCGGTGGGGCCTTGCGCTTGTTGTCATTTTGTTGCTGTCGCCGACTGGCGTTTCCAGCTGGAGTTCTGGGAGCTTGGGGAGCCACCTTGCCAGCCACGTTGACTTGAATCTCCGTCTTCATAGAAGAGTCGGCCGTGGCGTATTTATCTGCTATGACTAGCAGTTCGTCGAGGGTCTCCGGCTCGTCGCAGAGGAGTTTGTGCTTGAGGAGGGTGCCCTCTCGGCACCCGGCAGTGAAGTACTCGATAGCCTGCACCTCGTGTACGCCCTTGCAGGAGTTTCGAAGCTCGCCCCAGCGCGTGAGGTAGTCGCGTGTTGATTCTTCGGGGCCTTGCACGCACAAGGAGAGCTAACGCGGCTTGGGAGGTCGCTTGTATGTGCTCGTGAAGTTGCGGATGAAGGCTTCGGTGAAGTCGACCCGGCTGTTGATGCTGCGGGGCTTCAGGCTGTTCAGCCATGTCCGGGCCGTGCCCTGGAGCATGAGAGGAACGTACTTCACGGCAACTCGCTTGTTGCCGTTTGCTATGCTGACGGCTGTGGAGTAGTCTATCAGCCAGTCCTCTGGCTTCACGGAGCCGGTGTACTTGGGGGTGTCTCGGGGGAGCGTGAACCCTTTGGGGAAGGGCTCGTCTCTGATGCGGGGCCCGAAGCAAGGCGGACCCAACTCGTCTTCTTCTTCCAGCGCCAGGGATCGGTGGAGCCGGTCGATCCGATGGCGGGCGTCGTTCTCTCCGACTCCCTCTCGGCGGCCAAGGCGACCTCCGAGAGTCGGATGCTCAACAGGCGGTGGGGAAACTCGCCGTTCTCTTCTGGGCGGGGGAGGCAGATAATCATCCCGCCGCTCTACTGCTCTCGGGCGGCCGTCTTGGTCGCGCTCGATGGTGATATGAGTTCGGCTGTGACTAGCAGCCGACTCCTTCTCTTTCCTTCCGCGGACTCCACCAGTCGGCGTCCGCGAGGTCGCGCCTTGATCCCAACGGGGGGGTAAGTCGTCGTTTGGCTGCTGCAGTGCATCCGCGTGGCGGCCGGCCATGTTTTGCGCTGCAACCGCGTCAAGGAGCTGCTGGACTCGCTCCGTCATCACACGGCGCTCTTCGCCCTCAAAGTTCTTCAGCTCGTCAGTCGCCGCTTGGGCGGCGCGGATATTCTCTGTTGGGGTGGCGTACACGGGGCATTTTGCCCCGAGTAAGTCAGCGATGGCTACGTCGCGCTGTCGGACCGCACCTAGACGGCTCGGCCCAGTCGGAGCTGGCGAGCCGCCTACGGCGCGATCCATCTCGCGCTGGTATGCCTCTGACAAACGCCTCATGCTTGCCAGCTTCTTGGCGCCCTTGATGATCTGAAGGCGGCGCGCCTCCAGCGTCTAGGCGTCTGCGTCCTCAGGAATGGGCGCGGTTAAGTCTTGCAGGGCCGCGGCTAGCGGGTCCGGGGCTTCTTCGCCGGAGTGCTCGCCGTGGCTGATGACGAGTACCTCCGTGACGTCGCTTCCGCCACTCTCCTCGTACGGAAGCGGCTCGTCGTAGACCACCATGTTGGTGGGGAAGATGTCAAGCGATACGGCATCGGAGTCGACCAGCATCGGGTCGGAGGAGCCTACGGACTCCAAGTCTACGGCAGGCTCGCCGGCGACGTGAGAAGGCTCTCGGGGCCGCCCGTGCCTGCGCCGGATACAGGCTCGTCGGAGAGGCGCACCTCGCCGATAAGTTCAGCGAGGCCGCTCGCGGCGCATGCGGCTTCGGCGCCGTGCAGCGTGTCGATGCAGACTCCATCTGGCGAGCCTGGCTGGCTGCGCTCGCCAGGGAGGAAGAGGGTTCCCGTCCAGAACAGATCTCCGGACGGCGGTGCACCTCGCCCCACGGTGGGCGCCAAATGTCGGGGGTTGGGTGCGACATATGCCAAAGGATGGCTTATCATGGTGGGGGCGAGTAGAACGTCGCCGGTGCCTGGAAACGGGATGAGGCGCAGACATGCACGCCGGCGAATCTTACCCAGCTTCGGGGCTCTCCGGGGAGATAACACCCCTACTACTGCTCTGCGGGGTCTCCGCATGGTCACTATGGCAAAATGGCTACAATGGTGCTCCTGGAGCTGTTTCGGGAGGCGGGAGGGAGCTAAGATGGCTCTCTCCTCCCTGGTCTATGTGTCTATCTCTATCTAGGGCCCAACCCTTTGCATGGGTGTCCCGGGGGGTTTATATAGGCCTACCCCCCGGGGGTACAATAGTAATCTGACTGGGTGTGGCCCCCAGCCGTCTATCTCTCACGCCACCGTCCTTCCTACCGACTTCTGGGGCCCGCCGACTGGTGGGTCCCGCGGACAGGCCGAACACTGTGCGGCGCTCCTGATGACGCAGGCTTGGTCATGGGGCCATGGCTACAGTGCCGCCGTCTGTCTGGCGATCACTGTCGCCACTCCCCATCCAATCTGGTTTATGGCTTGTGGGGCCTTGGCGGGGAGGCGGCCGACTCCGTGGAGGCCGACTCCCACAGGGCCGTCTTCTGGCGCTCTGGCCATCTCTGTTCCACCCATTGACCGGTGGCCCTGCGATCTCTGGGCCGTACAGGCCGGCGTCGTGGGCACAGTGCATCACACACTGTGGCTGAGGTCAGGGGAGGCATGGCAACAGTGCTGCGCCCTGCCGGAGATCTCCCGGCGATACGGCTCACTGTAGCCATGCCAACCCCTCATAGGCAGGAAGGGACGGCCACGTCGGGGCCGTGCCCTGCATCGGTCTCCGTGAAATGTCGCGGGCCGACTCCCATAGTCGGCATTCCTGGAGGTCGCAAGCCGGGAGTCGGCTTGCTTTAAAGTCGCCGTCTGGGACTCGGCTTTTCGGGAGATCGCCCTCTGGAACTTGGCCTCTTCGAAGGTCGCCGGCTGGGACTCGGTCAGAGGGGCGCGGCCTGCCCCTATGTCTTGAAAGATCCTGGGCCCCGGGTCGGCCTACCCATGGCCCATTACTCCGACACCATGTAATTGCTACCATCATCTTTCAACTTTGCTTTCTCAACGGTGAATGAGGGAGTTCTGGACTAGGGGGTGTCCGGACAGCCGAACTATCATCGTCCGCCGGACTCCAAGACTACGAAGATACAAGATTGAAGACTCTGTCCCGTGTCCGGATGGGACTTTCCTTGGCGTGGAAGGCAAGCTTGGCGATACGGATATGTAGATCTCCTACCATTGTAACCGACTCTGTGTAACCCTAGCCCTCTCCGGTGTCTATATAAACCGGAGGGTTTTAGTCCGTAGGACACAACAACCATTACAACAATCATACCATAGGCTAGCTTCTAGGGTTTAGCCTCCTTGATCTCGTGGTAGATCCACTCTTGTACTACCCATATCATCAATATCAATCAAGCAGGAGTAGGGTTTTACCTCCATCGAGAGGGCCCGAACCTGGGTAAAAACATCGTGTCCCTTGTCTCCTGTTACCATCCGCCTAGACGCACAGTTCGGGACCCCCTACCCGAGATCCGCCGGTTTTGACACCGACATTGGTGCTTTCATTGAGAGTTCCTCTGTGCCGTCACCGATAGGAAGGATGCCTCCTCCCGTCTTCAAGGACGATATTTTCGCCAAAGGAGCCTTGGCCGCCGGCCAAACTATCCAGCTAGGTGGTTTTTTTCTGACCGACTGTCCGGCCACCGCTTTGACAATGACCTCTCAAGTCGTCAAAAGCAATCTTCACGTCAGCTTGGAATTCGCCGAGCGGCTGGATCCAATAGAGATCTCGTCCGTAAACGAGCTCTTCGATCGCATCGCCGCCCTGGGAGTCGCTACAGACTACAATCAGATTGGGCTTAAAACCGATCTGAGAGAGATTAACTCTCCCCAGGTCACCCACCATGTTGCAGTGGTAGAGGGACAATGCGGTGACTCTTCTCCTGTATTGAAAACTAGTCACGTCCGGACTCCCGAACCCTCCATGCCGGATTCCCGCGGAGGGACGGACTTCGATCAAGCGCTGAACTTAAAGTCAGGCGTCGGACCGGACTCGTTGGACAACGTCCAACAATCCAAGCTTCCAAATCTGGAAACTTCTCGGCCTTTGAGCCTTGAGATAGGTAGGGTTCCGGACTTAATTCCACCCACCCGCCAAGACATATGCGATCTATCTCTAATCCGGCAAGAGCACGCTGAAACAGTACATCACTACTGGGCCAGATTCCTCCTGGTTATGGACAGGATAAAGGACTGCCAAGAGGAAAACGCAATCTCAATTTTTTGCAATAATTGCACGGACGAGGGAATCTTGAACACCGTCAGCCATCGTGAAATTACACGCTTCGCCGACCTGGCGTCCATAGTACGAAAGTACTGTGCGATGGAGAGTTTCCGGAAAACCGAAAATAAGTTTTGGGACAATCCGGCCCCAACCCTAGTCCGCAACAAAAGGGTGCATTACACTCAGGCACCAGATACAAAAACCAAAAAGCAAAAACCCCATAAAGGGCACGGAACCGTACTGGAGGGATGGCTCAGCGGACCCTGTAAAATTCACAGTACAGAGGGCGCCATCCCAACACATAGCCTTCGAGCATGTTGGATATTATGGCAGGTGGCCAAAAGTGGCAAGGAGCTTCTAGCCCTGGAAAACCACTCCAACAATACCGGTACGGTATCAACAGTCTTCGAGACTTTCGCATCAAATAATATGCGGAAACGAACAATCCGCAGCCTCGCTGAAGTCTACCAAGTAGCAACAACAAATCCATGGAGCGACACAGCCATCACCTTCAACGCCAGCGATGAACCTAAATTCCGAACAGCCCGAGCACCAGCCGCACTGGTACTTAGTCCAATAGTGGACGGCTTTCGACTTACAAAGGTCCTCATGGATGGCGGCAGCGGATTAAACCTCATCTACGAGGAAACTCTTCAGAAAATGGAAATAGACTGGAGCCGCATTGAGCAAAGCAGCACAACCTTCAGAGGAATAATCCCTAGCCGGGAAGCGTGCTGCACCGGAAAAATCACACTCGATGTGGTGTTCGGCTCGCCGGACAATTACAGATCCAAAGAAGTCACGTTCCAAGTGGCCCCGTTCAACAGCGGATATCACGCTATATTAGGACGAGAGGCATTCACAATTTTTCAAGTTGTACCCCATTACGGGTACATGAAGCTCAAAATGCCTGGGCCCGGCGGAATAATCACTCTCGTTAGTGATCCAGACATAGCACTCCGCGCCGAAAACAAGACAGCCGCATTAGCCCTGGAGGCACTATCCGAAGCCCTAGCGGCAGAAGAACTTACCGTGCTACGCTCTACTGTGAATAGAGACGATGTGATACTTGATAAGAGATCCAAGTCCACCTCCTTTAAACCAGCGGACGAAATAGTAAAATTCCAGGTCCATCCAACGGACCCGACAAAAACGGCTTCCATCGGGGCACAGTTGAACCTTGATGTAGACGCCGCACTGCGAGAATTCCTTCGGGAAAATTGGGATATTTTCGCCTGGCACCCTTCGGATATGCCCGGAATCCCACGCAGATTGGCAGAACACAGCCTAAATATCCTAAAAGGATTCAGGCCAGTTAAACAGGCTCTTCGACGATTTTCCGAACCCAAAAGACAGGCAATGGGAGAAGAGCTAGCCAAACTATTGGAAGCCGGATTCATCAGAGATATCAAACATCCGGATTGGCTAGCAAACCTGGTAATGGTACCAAAGAAGGACAAATCCTGGCGCCTATGTGTCGATTTTAAAGACCTCAACAAGGCCTGCCCAAAGGATCCCTTCCCCCTCCCCCGCATCGACCAGATAATCGACGCTACCGCAGGACACGATTCATTGTGCTTCCTCGACGCATACTCCAGCTACCATCAAATCAAGATGGCGGAAGCGGACCAAGCCGCAATGGCATTCATCACTCCATATGGACCATTCTGCTTCAACACGATGCCCTTCGGACTTAAAAACGCCGGCGCAACATATCAGCGCATGATTCAAACATATCTGGCCACCCAGATCGGCAAAACAGTAGAGGCATACGTAGATGACGTAGTCGTCAAAACTGTTGACACCTGTTTTTGGCAAAATACAGATTGCAATGAAGATGGTCTCGAGTGAATGGGCCTTTAGCATGAAAAGATTCACGTCGCCGAGTGGAACAACTTTGATGTTTCGGTTATATTCATTTGACCTTATCTTACGGACCGAAACTATACTCCGAGTGGCATAATTCATTGAAAATCACTCGGAACATTGAATTATGCCACTCGGAGTATAGTTTCGGTCCGTAAGATAAGGTCGAATGAATATAACCGAAACATCAAAGTTGTTCCACTCGGCGACGTGAATCTTTTCATGCTAAAGGCCCATTCACTCGAGACCATCTTCATTGCAATCTGTATCTTGCCAAAAACAGGTGTCAACAAAAACCAAACACGTCGAAACTCTAGTAGACGACTTGAGGCTCACATTCGACAACCTCAGAGCATACGACATCAAGCTGAATCCGGAAAAATGTGTTTTCGGCGTAGCAGCCGGAAAGCTCCTGGGCTTCATTGTATCTGGTATAGGAATTGAAGCAAACCCAGCCAAGATCCGAGCTCTGTCGCAGCTAGATATTCCAAAAGACCTCAAACAAATACAAAAATTGACTGGACACGTGGCGGCTCTAAGCCGCTTTATCTCTCGTCTAGGAGAAAAGGCATTGCCCCTCTATCGCCTCCTTAGGCGCACCGAACACTTCGAGTGGACGGATGCTGCCACTACCGGACTCGAAGAAATAAAAGCCATATTGGCAACAAATCCGGTCCTGGCTGCGCCCAACCTGGGCGAACCAATGTTGTTATACATCGCGGCAACACATCAAGTTGTAAGCGCGGTACTCGTCGTCGAACGAGAGACAGAAGGGCATAAATTCCCTCTTCAAAAACCAGTGTACTATGTATCCACTGTGTTAACCCCCTGCAAGTCCCGTTACCCGCACTATCAAAAGATAGTGTACGCGGTGTTCATGGCATCCCAGAAGCTCCGACACTACTTTCAAGAGTGTTCGATAACAGTGGCCTCCGAAGTACCCCTCAATGACATTATAAACAACCGCGACGCGACGGGAAGGATTGCAAAATGGGCCATTGAGCTCTTACCATTCGATATAACTTACAAACCTCGGCGAGCTATAAAGTCACAAGTTTTGGCTGACTTTGTCGCTGAATGGACCGAAGCCGAACTCCCTAAAGAGTACGGCGCATACTCCCATTGGATTATGCACTTCGACGGCTCTAAAATGTTGGCCGGATTGGGGGCTGGCGTCGTATTGACGTCCCCAACTGGAGACACAGTCCAATACGTACTTCAGATAATGTACACAGACTCCAACAACGCAGCCGAATACGAGGCCCTTTTACATGGCCTCCGGATGGCAATCTCTAAGGGCATTCAACGCCTAGAGGTGCGCGGGGATTCAAACCTTGCAATATCCCAAATAAATGGAGACTTTGATGCCAAAGATCCGAAAATGGCAGCATATCGCAACGCTGTCCTAAAAATGTCAGCTAGGTTTGAAGGACTTGAATTCCATCATGTAGCCCGGGATAATAACCAAGCAGCCGACATATTGGCACGCATCGGCGCAAAACGTGACGCTGTCCCTCCAAACATCTTCCTAGAACGGCTCTTTAAGCCATCCGTACTATGGGAAGAGGAGTCCGGAAATAACAAACCGGAAGCGGCCGCACCAACCGACACAGAGCAATCTGACATAACCGGCGATTCAGCCGAAATAACACCTTCAGCCCATGACATAATGGCAGTAATCGCCCCGTGAACAGAACCATTCCTAGCCTACTTGCTTAGGCAGGAACTTCCCGAAGACCAAAATGAGGCCCGCTGCATAGTCCGGCAATCTAAAGCCTACAAGGTCCATGAGGGAGAACTTTACAAGAAAAGCACAACCGGAGTCCTTCAAAGGTGTATCTCCGAAGAGGAAGGGCGAAACCTTCTGGCTGAAATTCATGCCGGACTAGGCGGACACCACGCAGCAGCTCGGGCCCTTGTAGGAAAGGCATTCCGTACAGGATTTTATTGGCCGACGGCCCGGGCAGATGCTTAGGACTTAGTCCAAAGATGCGTCGGTTGTCAGCTCTTTGCTAATCAGAGCCATATGCCACCCACCGCCCTCAAAACTATACCCATTACCTGGCCGTTCGCGGTCTGGGGGCTTGACATGGTTGGACCCCTTAAAGGGGGAACCCACAAGCAAAGGTACCTATTGGTCATGGTGGACAAATTCACCAAATGGATAGAGGCCAAGCCAGTCAAAATGGCAGAGTCCGGACCAGTGATAGACTTTATCTCCGGGGTAGTACACCGTTATGGTGTCCCCCACAGCATCATCACCAATAACGGCACGAACTTCACGGCCAACGAGGTTAAATCATGGTGCAAAAATATGGGCATTAAGCTCGATTACGCTTCAGTCTATCACCCTCAAACCAATGGTCAAGTGGAACGAGCAAATGGTCTAATAATGAGCGGCATCAAACCCAGACTAGTGCGGTCCCTTACAAAATCTGACGCACACTGGGTAGAGGAGCTCGACTCCGTACTCTGGGGGTTGCGGACAATGCCCAACCGTACTACCGGATTCACACCATTTTTTATGGTATACGGCGCAGAGGCAGTTCTGCCCTGCGACATCATTCATGACTCACCTCGAGTGCGCATGTACGAAGAAAGAGAAGCCGAGCTGGATCGGCAGGACAGCTTGGACGTATTGGAGGAAGAACGCGACGTCGCCAAGGCTCGTTCCGCATTCTATCAGCAGCAGGCTCGAAGATATCAAAGCAGAGAAGTACGGGCCAAAACCTACAACGTTGGCGAACTAGTTCTACGCCTGCCGGACAAGAAAAAGGACAAACTCAAGCCCAAATGGGAGGGCCCCTTCATTATCGATCAAGTCCTGACCGGCGGAGCGTACCGTCTACAAAATGCGTCGGACAACCGACTCGAGCCGAACCCATGGAATGCAGCCCGCTTCCGAAGATTCTATGCCTAGCGCCGGACTAAGAGTTCGTCCCCTTCCCCCATCCAAATTTTTTTTTACACTTCAGCTATCTTTTGTTTCTCTTTCTTCTATCAACCCTTTTCCTAAAAAGCCCTTAAGGGCCTACTTGCGCATTGTTCGCACACACTTGATGTGCCATCCGCACTCATTATACCTGGGGGCTTCTTTACCAGAAGCTTAATTATAAGGGCTTCATGCCCGGCACATGTGTCAAGCTTCCACATGTACCTTTTATTCGCCATTATATGCATCGATATGACTTAAGTTTTGGCCAAGCTGGGTTGCCTGGCTCCTGTGCTTACCCCTACGTTCCCGATTGTTCGGCTAGGAGGTAAAGGGAGCACCTCTGCGATTGTTACTGCCGGGTCAGCCGGATGTGTACCTCAGACTGGGTGAAGCCGAAAGCTAGCGTTCTTAAGGGAATATTCGGTCGGTGATTTGAAAGATGATCTTTTTTTACCTACTTATTTATCTGCCCCTAGATGTTTTCTGCTCTTTTCGTAGTCCAGACATGCACTTTAGGGCATGCCTCCCAGGGAAAGGAACCCTTAACGGAACTATTCTCCCTGGAAGATGTTTCTTACTAACCATGTAATATAACATAACTAGTTGGGCACTTGTCTGATAAAGCACTCATGACCCCTACGCCTGGTCTCCATGCATACCCCGGTTGTTTCTTAACCGAGAAGGTATTCGGACACACTCCAGACTCTAGGGTCCCGAGGTTGAAGCGAAAAGGTCGGCAAAGACAAATGATCTACAATCCTGCTAGAAGGCATTTCACATGTCATTTTAAAATACATTGTCAAATCTATTGGTTGTATTCCTCCTCAATCCCGTCTAACAGGCTGTCTAATTTACAGTCCCGTTGGGAAAATTTAGCATCCAACTCTACTTGGCCGTATACTAAACTCACAGGGATCTCCTTCCCATCGGGCCCCACAGGTCCGACCTCGGCCATGTGGTTGGGATCCGCCTTCTTGTACCGCATCTTCACCATGGCCCAAGCCTCCCTGGCACCTTGGCGGCAGGCCGAAATCTTCCATAAACGGAAGCGCTGCCGCACTCCCTGAAGCTTCTCCGCAAGCTCCCCAAGGCCCTCGGGTAGGGAGAGGGCTGGCCATAAAGCCTGGTCGACGCCGCTCATTGCCTGCCAAACTCGTTCGAGCAGCCGCAACAGCTCGGGAAGTTGATCACCCGTTGATACGGGCATCTCCTCCGCAGGGCGACCTGTGAGTATACCTACAAGACATATTTTGTCAATTGACTTCCTCGCCGAACTCTTCTTTTCAAAGGAGTTCGCTCAAGCACTTACTATAGATGTCGCGACGAAGCCGCTGATTCTCCTTAACGGAGCCAGATAGCTCGGCCCGAACACCTTTCAGCTCTTCTCTGAGCTGGGTGTGGGCATCCTGGAGCTTGTTCCTTTCCTGCTGCACTCTACTCAGCACCCTCTCACCGGCCTTCAGCTGGCGCAGTAATTCTTGCCTATCCGGATCTTGTCCGACAGCACCTGCAATGTCATTATTAGACTTGCACACACGCCGCACACCGCTTATGTTTTTAAAATAATGTGTTACCAGGAGGGGTCTCTGTGTTTCCTCCTGCGGCAGCAAGTGCGGCCTCGAGTTGGGCCTTGCATTCTTGCAGCTCCTGAGACAGTTGGGTATTCTTCTCCGTAAGATCATGCGTTTCAAATGATCCTTAAATCAGTTAATATAACTACTTTAAGTCTCGGGGGCTACTGGCATATACAACTATCAAACTCTCTTACCCGTATGTCTCTTACATACTGCTCCGTGGCTCTGGTAAAACCATCTTGAGCAGCACGGAGGTGCGCGTCCCCTGCGTTAAAGGCATTCAACGCCTCAGGGGAGAAGCACGCGTCACAAAATACTGTCCGGCGGCGCCTGTGGTTCATGGCGCTCTCCACCTCAGACTTGGTGGCGGACAGTCTGTCGGCATCCTCCATTGGAGGAGTGTCCGGCTCGCGCCTTGCGCTCGCCCCCCCTCCAAACCAGGTGGTGGAGCCTGGTCGGTAGAGGTTGGATGGGCAACCTCTACGCCCGCAGTCCGGCGGGCGCTATTTCTCCTACAAAAGTCATGAGCACTCAAACGCTTCCTAGGAACATTGCTCCGAATAATGAATTGTGAGCTATACCTTTGCGGCGACGTTTCAATCCGCGCCGTGCTCCTCTTCTGCCTGCTGGTCCGGACTGGCCTTTGTTGGTCAGCCGCCGCGGGCTTTGCTTCCCGCCTTGAAGGCTCTTCCTGCAAAACACCGTCGTATGCGAAGGTCAGAAATGAGCAAGGAAGAAATAATGGTGTCGGGACTTCGGTCACAATCACCTGGGAAGCCGGATGTAGTCCGGGGTAGTCAGCCGTAATGGCGACTAAAGCATTATCCATGCTGAGCTGGTGGAACACCCCGTCGATTAGCTCCACCTTTATGTCCGGATCCTCTTCGGAGGCCGGATCTTGGGATCTCTCTGGATCCTCGGGTTGCGGAGCTGGACTTATCATGTCCTCCACTATCCGACGCAGTTCCTGCGTCGAAGACATAATATAAGAAGCTTAAACTTCGAAAGCATGGGTTAGACACATAGAGTGTTCGCTTACCCAATGCCGGGGATTATTCATGGAGAACCCATTCAACGGGTTCGTTTGAAGGAAGTCCTCCTTCTCCCCCTTCTACAGGCCGGACAGGATCTTCGCTAGGTCCTCGGCCGAACCCGGCCCTTTGCGGCCGAGACGGGTGGCATCGTCCTCCCCGTTGAAATCCCACATGGGGTGGCCCCTGTATTGTAGTGGCTGCACCCCCTGCATAATGCATGTTGCCATGACTCCAATCATGGTCAACCCGGAATGGGCCAGTAACCTTATCTGGCCCATCAAATAATGGACACTCTTGTCTTCATCTAGTTGGGGGCTCCGCGGGCGCCAACTAAGGCGTTTCTTCAGAGGAGCATTACTGAACTCCGGGAGGCCGATCCGAACAGGGTCCGGCAGCGGAGCGTCTTCTATGTAAAACCATTCCGAAGGCCAGTCTTCGGATGCCTTCTTAGGGGTTCCGGATGGATATCCGGTCCCGGCAATGCGCCATATTTCGGCGCCGCCCACTTGATATATGGACCCCTCGTGAGAGCAGGGTACAAGGCAGAACAACCTCTTCCACAGTGCAAAATGGGGCTCGATGCCCAGAAATAGCTCGCAAAGAGCTACATAACCTGCGATATGCAGGCTAGAGGCAGGCGTAAGGTGATGGAGCTGGAGTCCGTAGAACTCCAGGAGCCCGCGGAGGAACGGATATATAGGAAATCCGAGTCCCCTTATCAGATAGGGGACGAAGCATACCCGCTGCCCTTTGTTGGGACTTGGGGTAGCCTCCGCTTGCTTCCCACCTTGGTAGGTGGCCAACCAGGCTCAAACCGGGACCATGAAGGCCGGAGGGAGATATCCCTTTGCTTGTAGCGTCACCAGCTCGCTGTGCGGGACAGAACATCTCCGCCAGTCTCCTGGCAGTGGGCTGGGAGCGTGAGAGGAGGAGCCGCGTTGACGGTCCATGATGGAATGGATTTTTGGTCGGAGGCACTCCGATGAGTACTCGCGGAAGGAAGATGGTGTGATTTGGATCTGGATTCTTGCCTCTCTTATAGGCAAATTATTTGCACAGCTAGGGGGTAAAACATAAAAGATACCCTGGCTTTTCGCATTCGTGCGACGCGTGGAAGATGGCCATTATTGGGCGTGGAAGCCAAGAAGCGCAACATTGATAAGGAAGCCGGACACTGTTCGGCAAACACACGGAATTTGGAGGAGAACCCGCCTTGCAACGCCGAAGACTATATACGCGCTGGACTTATCGTCATTGAAGCCTGGTTCGGGGGCTACTGAGGGAGTCCTAGACAAGGGGGTGTCCTGACAGCCGGACTATCATCGTCCGACGGACTCCAAGACTACGAAGATACAAGATTGAAGACTCCGTCCCGTGTCCGGATGGGACTTTCCTTGGCGTGGAAGTCAAGCTTGGCGATACGGATATGTAGATCTCCTACCATTGTAACCAACTCTGTGTAACCCTAGCCCTCTCCGATGTCTATATAAACCGGAGGGTTTTAGTCCGTAGGACACAATAACCATTACAACAATCATACCATAGGCTAGCTTCTAGGGTTTAGCCTCCTTGATCTCGTGGTAGATCCACTCTTGTACTACCCATATCATCAATATCAATCAAGCAGGAGTAGGGTTTTACCTCCATCGAGAGGGCCCGAACCTGGGTAAAAACATCGTGTCCCTTGTCTCCTGTTACCATCCGCCTAGACGCACAGTTCGGGACCCCCTACGCGAGATCCGCCGGTTTTGACACCGACAGTGAACATCAATATGTTGATCATATCTACTATATGATTCACATTCAACCTTTCGGTCTCCGTGTTCCGAGGCCATATCTGTATATGCTAGGCTTGTCATGTTTAACCTAAGTACTCCGCGTGTGCAACTGTTTTGCACCCGTTGTATTTGAACGTAGAGCCTATCACACCCGATCATCATGTGGTGTCTCAGCACGAAGAACTTTCGCAACGGTGCATACTCAGGGAGAACACTTCTTGATAATTTAGTGAGAGATCATCTTAAAATGCTACCGTCAATCAAAGCAAGATAAGATGCATAAAGGATAAACATCACATGCAATCAATATAAGTGATATGATATGGCCATCATCATCTTGTGCTTGTGATCTCCATCTTCGAAGCACCGTCGTGATCACCATCGTCACCGGCGCGACACCGTGATCTCCATCGTAGCATCGTTGTCGTTACGCCATATATTGCTTCTACGACTATCGCTACCCCTTAGTGATAAAGTAAAGCAATTACAGGGCGTTTGCATTTCATACAATAAAGCGACAACCATATGGCTCCTGCCAGTTGCCGATAACTTCGGTTACAAAACATGATCATCGCATACAATAAAATGTAGCATCACGTCTTGACCATATCACATCACAACATGCCCTGCAAAAACAAGTTAGACGTCCTCTACTTTGTTGTTGCAAATTTTACGTGGCTGCTACGGGCTTAGCAAGAACCGTTCTTACCTACGCATCAAAAACCACAACGATAGTTCGTCAAGTTAGTGCTATTTTAACCTTCGCAAGGACCGGGCGTAGCCACACTCGATTCAGCTAAAGTGAGAGATACAGACACCCGCTAGCCACCTTTAAGCACGAGTGCTCGTAACGGTGAAACCAGTCTCGCGTAAGCGTACGCGTAATGTCGGTCCGGCCGCTGTTGGAGTAATGGGCCACGGGTAGGCTGACCCGGGTCCCAAGATCTTTCAAGACATCGGGGCAGGCCGTGCCCCTCAGCCGAGTCCCGGACGGCGACCTACGAAGAAGGCCGAGTCCCGGCTGGCGACCTCCAAAGAAGGCCGGATCCCAGCTGGCGACTCTGAAGCAAGCCGACTCCGGGCTTGCGACCTTTCAAGGGGCCGACTATGAGAGTCGGCCCGCGACCTTTTCACGAAGACCAACGCAGGGTACGGTCCCGACGTGGCCGTCCCCTCAAACCTACGGGAGGTAGGCATGGCTACAGTAAGCCGTACCACCAGGAGATCTCCGGTAAGGCGCGGCACTGTTGCCATGCCTCCCCTAACATCAGCCACAGTGCGCAAGGCACTGTGCCCACGACGGCGGCCTGTACGGCCCGAAGACCGCCGGGCCCCCCGTCAGTGAGGGAGAAGAAGATGGCCGGAGAGTCTGAAGACGGCCCTGCGGGAGTCGGCCTTCCCAGAGACGGTCGCCTCTCAGTCAGGGCCCCACGAGCCATAAACCAGATTGGACGGGGAGTGGCGACAGTGATCGCCCGACTGACGGCAGCACTGTTCCCACGACCCAATGACCGAGCCTGCGTCATCAGGAGTGTTGCACAGTGCCCTTCCTGTCCGCGGGGCCCGCCAGTCGGCGGGCCCCAGAAGCCGGCAGGGGGGCGGCAGCATGAGAGACAGACAGCTGGGGGCCACACCCAGTCAGTTTACCATTGTACCCTCGGGGGGTAGGCCTATATAAACCCCCCGGGGCACCCATGCAAAGGGTTCGGCCCTGGAAAGGTTTTGAGACACATAGCAAGCAAAGGGAGGAGCCAGCCTTGCTCCCTCCTGCCACCCGAAACAGCTCAAGGAGCACCTTTGTACTATCATCCCATAGTGATCATGCGGAGACCCCGCAGAGCAGCAGTAGGGGTGTTATCTCCCCGGAGAGCCCCGAAGCTGGGTAAGATTCGTCGGCATGCATGTCTGCGCCTCATCCCGTTTCTAGGCACCGGCGACGTTCTACTCGCCCCCACCATGATAAGCCACCCGTTGGCATATGTCGCATCCAACCCCCGACATTTGGCGCCCACCGTGGGGCGAGGTGCACCGTCATCCGGAGATCTGTTCTGGACGGGAACCCTCTTCCTCCCTGGCGAGCGCAGCCAGCCCGGCTCGCCAGATGGAGTCTGCATCGACACGCTGCGCGGCGCTGAAGCTGCCTGCGCTGCGAGCGGCCTCGCCGAACTCATTGGCGAGGTGCGCCTCTCCGACGAGCCCACACCGAGTGCGGGGGCGGGTGGCCCCGAGAGCCTCCTCGCGGGCCTCCTCGACCAACTCCACGTCGCCGGCGAGCCCGCCGTAGATTTGGAGTCCGTAGGCTCCTCCGACCCGATGCTAGTCGACTCCGACGCCGTATCGCTCGATATCTTCCCCACCGACGTGGTGGTCTACGACGAGCAGCTTCCGTACGAGGAGAGTGGCGGAAGCGCCGTCACGGAGGTGCTCGTCATCGGCCACGGCGAGCACTCCGGCGAAAACGCCCAGGACCCGCTGCCAGCGGCCCTGCAAGACCTGGCCGCGCCCATCCCAGAGGACGCGGACGCGGAGATGCTGGAAGAACGCCGCCTTCAGATCATAGAAGGCGCCAAGAAGTTGGCGAGCATGAGACGCTTGTCAGAAGCATACCAGCGCGAGATGGATCGTGCTGTAGGCGGCTCGCCGGCTCCGACTGGGCCGAGCCGTCTAGGTGCGGTCCGAGAGCGCGGCACGGCCATCGCCGACTTGCTCGGGGCGAAACGCCCCATGTACGCCACCCCTGCGGAGAACATCCGCGCCGCCCAAGCGGCGACCGAAGAACTGAAGAACTTTGAAGGCGAAGAGCGCCGTGTAATAACGGAGCGAGTCCAGCAGCTCCTCGATGCGGTTGCAGCACAAAACGCGGCAGGCGGCCGCGCAGACGCGCTGCAGCAGCCGAACAATGACTTACCCCCTCGCCGAGATCAAGGCGCGACCTCTCGGACGCCGACTGGCGGAGTCCGCGGGAGGAAAGAGAAGGAGCCGGCTGCCAGTCATAGCCGGACTCGCATCACCATCGAGCGTGACCAAGACGGCCGCCCCAGAGCAGTGGAACGGCGAGATGATTATCTGCCTCCCCCACCCCGAAGAGAGCGGCGAATTTCTCCGCCGCCTGTAGAGCATCCGACTCTCGGAGGTCGCCTTGGCCGCCGAGAGGGAGTCGGAGAGAATGACGCCCGCCACCGGATCGACCGACTCCACAGATCCCTGGCGTTAGAAGAAGAAGATGAGCTGGGTCCGCCTTGCTTCGGGCCCCGCATCAGAGATGAGCCCTTCCCCAAAGGGTTCACGCTCCCCCGAGACACGCCCAAGTACACCGGCTCCGTGAAGCCAGAGGATTGGCTGACAGACTACTCCACAGCCGTCAACATAGCCAACGGCAACAAGCGAGTCGCCGTGAAGTATGTTCCCCTCATGCTCCAGGGCACGGCTCGGACATGGCTGAACAGCCTGAAGCCCCGCAGCATCAATAGCTGGGTCGACTTTACTGAAGCCTTCATTCGCAACTTCACCAGCACGTACAAGCGACCTCCCAAGCCGCGCCAGCTCTCCTTGTGCGTGCAAGGCCCTGAAGAATCAACACGCGACTACCTCACGCGCTGGGGTGAACTTCGAAACTCCTGCGAGGGCATGCACGAGGTGCAGGCCATCGAGTACTTCACGGCCGGGTGCCGAGAGGGCACCCTCCTCAAGCACAAGCTCCTCTGCGACGAGCCCGAAACCCTCGACGAACTGCTAGTCATAGCAGACAAGTACGCCACGGCCGACTCTTCTATGAAGACAGAGATTCAAGTCAACGCGGCTGGCAAAGTGATTCCCCAGGCCCCCAGAACCCCGGCTGGAGACGCCAGCCGGCGACAGCAGCAGAACGACAACAAGCGCAAGGCCCCTCAGCCGACTTCCAATAGTTGGCAGGTCGCAGCAGTAGAAGATCAGCAGCCGGAGGGGCAGCCTCAAGCCAAGCGGCAGAAAGGCGGCAAGTCCAATTGGTTGTCGGCTTTCTCCTATGAGCAGACTTTGGATGGACCTTGCAAGTTCCACAGCGGCGCGAAGCCGTCGAAGCACACCACCAGGAAGTGCCATTGGCTCGCCAGGATCGCCAAGGGAGACGGCCTCGCCCCTCCGCCGCCTGCGGGGCCGCCGCCTCCGCCGCCACCCCCGCAGCCGGCGGCTCGGCCAGTCGGCGCGGTCCAAGACGAGTTCCCGGAAGAGCACGGAGCTTACGTAGTGTTCACCAGCATGGCAGATGGCCGGCGCAGTAGGCGCCGACAACAGCAAGAAGTCAACGCGGTAGCAACTGACGCCCCAGAGTTCATGCACTGGTCCAAGAAGCCTATCAGCTGGAGTCGGGCAGACCATCCAGAAGTGATGCCGAGTCCGGGCTCCTACGCTCTGGTCCTAGGCGCGACCTTGGCCACTGATAAGCGGGCCACCCGATTCTCACGGGTCCTGATTGATGGAGGCAGCAGCATAAACATCCTGTACAAGGACACAATGGAGAAGCTTGGAATCAGACGAAGGCAGTTACAGAGCAGCCGCACCGTATTCCATGGAATTGTACCCGGCCTCTCCTGCTCACCGATCGGCAAGATTCTGATAGACGTCCTCTTCGGAGACAAAGATCACTTCCGCCGAGAGCCTGTCTGGTTCGAGGTGGTAGACTTGGAGAGCCCGTACCACGCCCTGCTTGGCCGGCCTGCCTTGGCCAAATTCATGGCGGTCCCCCATTACGCCTACCTCAAGATGAAGATGCCGAGCTCCAAGGGGATCCTGACTGTTGCTGGCGATTACAAGAAGTCGTCCGCTTGCGCGGCCGAGAGCAGTCGGCTGGCCGAATCTTTGGTGATCGCAGCCGAAAAGCGGCTCCTTGACCGCGTCGTGGCGATGGCTGGGAAGCAGCCAGAGATGTCGCCCGACCCCAAGGAGTCGGAGGCAGAAGGATCATTCAAGCCGGCTAAAGAAACCAAGAAGATACCCTTGGACCCGGAGAACCCAGAGAAATACGCTGTCATAGGCACAGGCCTCGACAGCAAATAGGAAGGCGAGCTCGTCGATTTCCTCCGTGAGAATTGGGACATCTTCGCATGGTCCCCCAAAGACATGCCGGGTGTACCGACGGATTTCACCGAGCACAAGCTACACGTCAGGCAGGATGTAAAGCCTGTCAGACAGCCCTTGCGCCGCCTGTCAGAAGAGAAGAGAAGAGTTGTGGGAGAAGAGATAGCCCGGCTCCTGGCAGCCGGATTCATCATGGAGGTGTTTTTTCCGGAGTGGTTAGCCAACCCTGTGCTGGTATTGAAGAAGAATAAGCAGTGGCGGATGTGCATAGACTACACCAGCCTCAATAAAGCCTGCCCGAAGGATCCATTTGCTCTGCCAAGGATCGATCAGGTGATAGACTCCACAGCCGGATGCGAGCTGTTGAGTTTCCTAGATGCATACTCAGGATATCACCAGATCAAGCTGAATCCAGCAGACAGACTAAAGACCGCATTCATCACGCCGTTTGGAGCCTTCTGCTACCTGACAATGACATTCGGCTTGAGGAATGCCGGCGCCACCTTTCAGCGTTGCATGCAGAAGTGCCTCCTCAAGCAACTCGGCAGAAACGCCCACGTTTACGTGGATGATGTGGTGGTGAAGACGGAAAAGCGTGGGACGCTACTGGAAGACCTCAAAGAGACCTTTGACAATCTGCGCCGATTCCAGATCAAGCTCAACCCTGAGAAATGCGTGTTCGGAGTCCCGGCCAGCCAACTCCTCGGCTTCTTGGTCTCCGAACGTGGCATAGAGTGCAACCCCGTCAAGATCAAGGCCATTGAGAGAATGGAGGTACCCAGCCGACTGTTGGATGTGCAGAAGTTCACCGGCTGCTGGGCATCAATCAGCCGATTCATCAGTCGGCTGGGCGAGAAAGCTCTGCCTTTGTATCAACTGATGAAGAAGACCACCTTTTTCGAGTGGAACCACAAGGCAGACGAGGCATTTCTCCAACTAAAGAGGATGCCGGCGACTCCCCCTGTGCTGGCGGCTCCGACTCCCAAAGAGCCCATGCTCTTGTACATCGCCGCCACCAGCCGGGTAGTCAGCACGGTTATTGTAGTCGAACGCAAGGAGGAAGGCAAAGCGCTTCCGGTCCAGAGACCGGTGTATTACCTGAGCGAGGTACTGTCGACCTCCAAGCAGAACTACCCTCACTATCAGAAGATGTGCTATGGCGTGCATTTTGCCGCCAAGAAGCTGAAGCCCTACTTTCAAGAGAATCCAATCACGGTGGTTTGCACCGCCCCACTCGCCGAGATCATTGGAAGCCGAGATGCCTCCGGCCGAGTGGCCAAGTGGGCTATCGATCTAGCTCCTTACACCATCTACTATCAACTTCGCACCGCCATCAAGTCGCAGGCGCTGGCCGACTTCCTCGTCGACTGGGCCGAGACTCAGTACCTGCCACCAGCGCCCGACTCTACTCATTGGCGGTTGCACTTCGACGGCTCTAAGATGCGCACCGGCCTTGGAGCCGGCGTTGTCCTCACCTCCCCCAAGGGCGACAAGCTCAAATACGTGCTGCAAATCCACTTCGCCGCCTCCAACAATGTCGCTGAATATGAAGCGCTCATCCATGGACTCCAGCTTGCCAAAGAACTCGGCATTCGCCGGATCCTGTGCTACGGCGACTCCGACTTGGTGGTTCAGCAATCATCCGGCGACTGGGACGCCAAAGACGCAAACATGGCAAGGTACCGCTTCCTGGTGCAGCAACTCAGCGGATACTTCGAGGGGTGCGAATTCCTTCACGTACCGAGAAACGGCAACGATCAAGCAGACGCCTTGGCACGAGTTGGCTCCACTCGCCAAGCGATACCTTCCGGCGTCGCCCTTCAGCGCCTCCTCAAGCCGTCTATCAAGCCTTCACCAGAATCCGACTCCATCTTCGTGCCGGCTCCGCCAGAGGTAGTCGGATCCGACTCCAAGGCCACGGCAAGCGACCTCAAGAAAGCCACAGTCGGCCCGGGGACTGCGCCAGCCGGCTCGGGGACTTCCAAGCCCGGCCCGGGGACTGCGCCAGTCGGCTCGGGGACTTCCAAGCCCGGCCCGGGGACTGCGCCAGTCGGCCCAGAAGCTGCGCCAGTCGGCCCAGAGATTCCCTCAATCCAGCAAGCGGCGGCAGACTCCAATCCACCGCCTCCCAGCCCAGCCACCCGTGTCCAAGTCGCTGTGGTAGCAGTTGAAGAGATAGCAGCACCTTTATGGGCGCAGCCCATCCTCAAGTTCCTAGTAAACAAGGAGTTACCAGCAGACGAGACCCTGGCTCGGCAAGTACAACGCCGAGCAACAGCCTACACCATAGTCAACAGAGAGCTAGTCAAGCGCAGTGTCACTGGTGTCCACCAGCGCTGCGTAGAGTCAGAGCAAGGCCAAGCGATCCTCAGAGACATCCATCAGGGCGAGTGCGGCCACCATGCGGCTTCAAGGGCGCTCGTGGCCAAAGCCTTTCGGCACGGTTTCTTTTGGCCGACCGCCCTGGAAGAAGCTAAAGAACTAGTCAAGAAATGCAAGGGGTGCCAGGTGTTCCGCTCCAAGCCCCTCCAGCCGGCTTCCGCGCTGAAGACAATCCCCATTGCCTGGCCCTTCGCAGTCTGGGGCTTGGACATGGTGGGACCATTCAAGACGGCCCGAGGCGGCCTAACTCATTTGCTTGTCGCGGTGGACAAGTTCACCAAGTGGGTAGAAGCAAAGCCCATCAAGAAATTAAACGGGCCCACAGCTGTGACCTTCATTGCCGACATCACAGTGCGGTACGGCATACCGCACAGCATTATCACAGACAACGGCACCAACTTCGCCAAGGGCGCCCTGGCACGTTTCTGCGCGACGCAGGGCATCCGACTAGACTTAGCGTCCGTTGCCCACCCGCAGTCAAATGGCCAGGTAGAACGAACCAACGGCCTCATCTTGTCCGGCATCAAGCCTCGATTGGTCGAACCACTCGAGCGCTCGGCCGGCTGTTGGGTCGAAGAGCTGCCTGCCGTCCTCTGGAGCCTGCGCACAACCCCAAACAAGTCAATCGGCTTCACGCCGTTCTTCCTCGTCTACGGTGCCGAAGCCGTCATCCCGACGGACATACAGTTCGACTCTCCGTGAGTCTCCATGTACACCAAAGAGGAGGCTGAGGAAGCACACCAAGACGGCGTCGATCTGCTGGAAGAGGGCCGACTATTGGCACTCAGTCGGTCCGGCATCTACCAGCAGAGTCTGCGCCGATACTACAACCGCAAGGTCAGGCCAAGATCATTCCAAGAGGGCGACCTTGTGCTCCGGCTGATTCAGAGAACAGCCGGCCAGCACAAGTTGTCGGCGCCTTGGGAAGGTCCCTTCATCATCAGCAAGGTGCTAGGGAACGACGCCTACTATCTGATCGACGCTCAGAACCCTCGAGTTCGCAAGAGGGACGACTCCGGCAAAGAAACAGAGCGCCCGTGGAACGCAAATCTTCTGTGAAGATTTTACAGTTGATGCAGTATGTATCACGCTACCCTCTTTTGTATTAAAGTACTAAGACCTTAGGCCCCCCGGGACGAGCTCGGGGACTGCCTTTTTGATTATCTGTATGATATGGATTACGCTTCTGAGTATGCTTTCCCCTTTTATCATACTATCTGGCACCGGGTCCGACTAGTCGGCCCGGGGACTCGCCGTCTTGCGCTATGAAATGCTCCCTGAAGTCAGACAAGTAATGTGCCGCGCTCAAAGCCGTCTCCTGCCGAAAGCCGCAGCTCGCAGAGCGACTGTCGGTAAGCAGAGGACGGGAAAGAACGAGTGCGCACATGAAAAACGGCTAAGGACTTAAGAGCTACGCATAGCCCAAGCCGGCTGCCAGCCTCCCCTTACCGAGCCGACTCGCAAGCAGTCGGCTCGCAGTCTCAATTTTCATCAAGAATAGCCGACTCTCGAAAGTCAGCCTGTCGATTTTTAGCCAACTTGCTAAGGTATTCTAAACGACCAAGTACTTGCCTCCCTAAAGTAGCTGAGCACTTGACCCAGCGGCAGTCCGCAGAGCGGCTGCCCAGTCGGCAAGGCGGCAACTAAAGGAAGGCGGAAAAGGAAAAAGTCTAAAGAACCAAAGCAAGGAAAGGCGGAAATTTGATAAATATTTACATAAGGCCCTTGGCCGAATACACCCCGCGGGTGGAATTGTTCGAAACTGACAAGTTTTTCAAAAGAACAAAAGAGACAGGTAAAACTGAAGCACTCTAGGGGGCTGCCTCCGGAGCCGGAGGGACGGAGGTGGCGGCGGGGTCGGACGTCGGGGCAGTCGGCTGGGCGGTCTCGGCTTGGCCGCCTCCAGCGACAGTCGCCTTGTTCTTCTGAGGCTCGTTGTTGGAGGCGCGATCAGGCTGGGGCTGGCCGCCCGCTTCGTCCTCTGGCGCCTCCTCCTCGCTTTCGTCCTCCGACTTGTCCTCCTCCTCGATGCTGGAGCCGATCACCTCCGCCGAGTCCTCCTCGCACTCCGGGTGCATCCCGAACCATTCCGGCGGGACCTCCTCGCCGCCTTCGGTCCGCTCGGGCACGAAGACACTAGTGTCCATGTACTCGGCGATGGCCGCCGCGCGCTCGACAAGGGCGCCTTCCACGGCCTCCAGCTCGGCCTGGGCCTCTGACCGGAACGCGGCCAGACGGTCCAGGTCCAGCCCTGGATACCACCCTTTGACGAACTCCAAGGCCCGGCGTGCTCCGGCACGGGCCGAGGAGCCCCTCCAAGCCTCGAAGCGACCAGCGGCGACCTCCAGCCAGTCGGCCGTCCGGCTGGCGGTGCGAAGAGCTGGCACCTCCGGCCACAGAGTGGCAACGACTTGAGCGCCGGCGCGTTGAAGACGGCGCAGCAGACGATGAGCAGGACGAAGGCGGACCTCGATGCTCAGGAGCTGCTCGTCGATGGTTCGGGGGGCGTTGGCGGCAATCACTTCGCCCTTCGCCCTTCGCTCCTCCCGAGCCGCCTCGATGACCAGAGGAACACCCTGCGAGTGGCCGGGGAAGAAGTCTGCCAAGACAGAAAAGAAGACAGTCAGAAAAATCAGAAATCAGCCCGACACAAGAGTCGGAAGACCAAAGAAGAGAAAAAAGAATTACCGTCGATGATGTCCTCAAGCTCGTGGTAGCCGGAGGTCAGCATCGCCTCCCGGTCGGTCCAGGCGGAGCGCTCGACCTCGAACTCGGCTATGAGGGCATCCTCCCGCGACTTGGCGTCTTCCTGCGCCTTTCGGAGCAGCTCTTTCTGCTCGGCCAGCTACGTCGCCAGCAGGTCGCGCTCTTGGACGAGCTTGTCGCACTCCTCCTCCTTGGTGCAGTGAGTGGTGTTGGCCTCGTTCAGCTGCTCCTGGAGGGCGGCATTGGCGTCTGAAGATCAAGAGACGTTATCAGTAAGAAAGGTCGCCGGGGAGATCCGGCCCGACTGCTCAGCAGTCGGCCCGAATCTCGGGGACTACAGCCCGCGGGCGCGCCAGCGCGCCCCCGCGGAGAAGAAGGAAGATAGATCGCCGGGAGATCCGGCCCGACTGCTCAGCAGTCGGCCCAAATCCCGGGGACTACAGCCCGCGGGTGCGCCAGCGCGCCCCCGCAAAGAAGAAAGAATTAGCCCACCTCGGCTTTCCGTCAGATCGGTGGTCCGCTTCCGCAGCTCTTCAACATTGCGGTTAAAGGCAGTGGCGCGGAGATTGTGGTATTCTTGCAAAGCCGGCAAAGCAAAGTTAGCCTTCGGAGCTCGCCAGAAGGAGTTCCAAGTCGCCTGCTCAGTAGCCGACCCCGAACTCGGGGACTACACCCAGTGGGTGCGCTGGCGCGCCCCCACGGGAAAAGACAGAAACTAAAAAAGGAAAAACGAAACATACCCGGACGGAGGTCCGCAGGGCCAGATGCGCTTTGGTGTAGAGTTGGAGGGTGTCGCCTTCTTTGCGCAGCTTCGATTGGACGTCCAGAAGGGCCTGTTCAGCGGGCCGGTGCCGCCTTCACGCAGCCAGCCGGTGGGCGCAGCACTTGAGGCCTCGACGTCCAAGTTCGCCGAGCTTGCAGCGCCGGTTTCCCGAGCTTGCGGCGCTGAGTTCGTCCTCTCAATCCGGCGGCGCGCTGGCACGGCGACCTGAAGAAGTAGCTGCGCATCGGCGTCGTCCGCAGTCGGAGGATCCTGCGGTCCACCGGCTGTTTGCCGTGCGGCCTTGAAGACGGAGGCGGCAGGGGCGGCGGGGGCGGCGCGTGAGTATCCGAGCCTGAGACGTCGCCGCCCTCCTCCGCGAGAGGGTTTGCGGTGCCGACCTCCCCGGTCTGTCCCGTGAACTCAGTTGCCGGCAGCGCCAACGACAGTGGGGGGACGAGCATCACCGATCGACGACGCACGACCTCCTCGGCTTGCCGCTTCGCCGCGGCCGCAGCCACGGCCTCCTCCAGGTGCCGCTGGGCGTTGGCGGCCGCCTTCTCGGCCTCCGCCCTCTCTAGGCGGTCGGCCTCCTCCTCCTCGCGCTTCTCTCGCACGTTCTGTTCCGTCGCCTCCTGAAGGTCGGCGGCGGGGTCAATCCGCCGTGTGTTGGCAGACGTCTCCACCGACCCCATGACGGAGGGGACGGCGGCTCTCTCAAGAGAGAGGGGAGCTCTGGAGAAGGTCGGAGGGAAAATCAGAAAAAACTCCAAGCGAGATCCAGGAAAGAAACGACAGAGTAAGAAGACTCACGAAGAAACTAGCGGCGGCCTTCTCACTTCCTTTCGGAAGCGGTTGGCCTTCGCGGCCGCCTCCTCCCGCTTGGTCGCGGCGGCGGCTCCCTTGAACTTCTTCGACTTGCCACCGGGCCCACTCGGCCCGGCGTGACGCCTCTTCGCGCCGGCTTGGCTGGAGGAGCCAGCTTTCGGCTGGCGGTGCGGGGCGACTTCCGCGTCGGCGTCACCCTCGGGCCAGTCGGCGAAGGTCGCCGACGGTCTGAGGCCGCCGTCTGCCCCCTCTCCGCCGCCTTCGGCGTCGGCCTCCAGTGCCGCCGCTCCCAGGTCGGGGTCGTCAACGTCGCTGACCTCGCGATCTCGGACGTAGTCGCGAGGCTCTCTCGTGGCGCCGGCTGAGGGCGCCGTAAGGGGATTCTGCCCAGAAGACGCCAACAAAGATCAGAGCTCGAGGTCTGACGGAAATAAGATCGAGCTGTAGATAGATGCGACTTACCATTGGAGGGGGGTTGTCGCGCGAGTACGGCTCCTTGCCGAACTGCCACTCCTCCGTGAACCCGCAGTGGGCGATGTGGTTCACCAAGTTCGCCACCTCCCCACGTGGCATGTCCCTGGTGCACAGCCGGCTCGGATCGTGTCGGCCGCTCATCTGGCAGATGAGGTGAGGCCGGCCTTGGAGTGGAAGAACCCGGTGCGCCACGAAGGCGGCCAGAAGATCGGAGGCGACGAGCCCCTCCGACTGCAGCATGACTCGGAGCCGCGCCACAGCGCCGCTTCCGGAGGTCGAGAGAGACTTGGATCGATGGGACCAACTGGCCAGTCGGCCAGTCAGCGGCTCGGGGTCGAAAGGCGGCAGGTTGACCCAGTCGCCGTCGGTGGAGATGTTCTTCACGTAGAAGTAGGACTTCTGCCACATCTTCACCGACTTCACCAGCGGGATGGGCGGAAAAGGATTGTCGGCCGTCGAGCGCCGCACCGCGATGTAGGTGCCGCACTGAGCCGGCGTGCCGGCGGCCTGAGTGCCGAGTTTGGCGGAGAAGAACTCCCCCCACAGCTCGAGGGTGGGGAGAACGCTGATGTAGCCTTCGCACAGGGTGGCGAAGGCGGAGAGAAGCACCACCGCGTTGGGGGTGAGGTGGTGCGGCTGCAGTTTGTGGAACTCGAGAAATGAGCGGAAGAATCCGCTCGCCGGAAGCCCCAGCCCGCGCATAAGATGCGAGCGGAAGATGACCCGCTCGCCCTCCTCCGGCGCGGGCCGGATCTCTCCCGCCGGCGCAGGACGGGCGTGCACCAGGTCCGCGCTGGGGAGACGGCGAGTCCGGCGAAGGAACTCAATGTCCTCCGCCTCCACGTCCGAGCCATCCCACTCGCCGGAGCGCGAGGCGGGCGGCGCGGCGGAAGAAGAACTCATCGCCGGCGAGGAGGAAGGTTTTGGCTCGCGGCGGAGGAAGAATGTCGTGGTTCGTGGCGAAGGAAGGAGAAGGGCGGGAGAGCGGGCGAGAGAGTGCGCGTGCATTGCCGCCCCGCTCCTCCCCGCCTACTTATAGCCCTATGGGCTGAGAAGCCGAGGGGGCGACAGGGGGATTAACTGCGCCTGCAGCCCCACGCCGCCCACGATCAACCCCCACGAAGTAACTGCGCGCAGTAACGACGTGGGGATGCCAACCGCCCTCGGCCACAGCGGATCCGCTCAGGGCCCGAGGCGCGGTAATGGTGGGCCCCACCTGACGGCCCATCCCGTCACGCGCGTGGGTGGACAGACTATCGCCTCCACGTGGCGCCGCACGGCAGGACCGTCTCGATAATGGCAGGGAAGCGTGACCGATACGCCTCCCGTTTTTCCCGCCATGACTTGCGGATGGCGGCCCCTCGCCGAACGAGTCCGACTTCGGCGAGGCGGCCCGAAGCAACAGTAGCCGAGTCTCAGAGTCGGCACCAAATGAAATGAAACTGCTGAAGCCCCTCGAGGTGGCACCCGCCGGGCTTCACCAGCTTCGGGGACTACTGTTGGAGTAATGGGCCACGGGTAGGCTGACCCGGGTCCCAAGATCTTTCAAGACATCGGGGCAGGCCGTGCCCCTCAGCCGAGTCCCGGACGGCGACCTACGAAGAAGGCTGAGTCCCGGCTGGCGACCTCCAAAGAAGGCCGAATCCCAGCTGGCGACTCTGAAGCAAGCCGACTCCGGGCTTGCGACCTTTCAAGGGGCCGACTATGAGAGTCGGCCCGCGGCCTTTTCACGAAGACCGACGCAGGGTACGGTCCCGACGTGGTCGTCCCCTCAAACCTACGGGAGGTAGGCATGGCTACAGTAAGCCGTACCACCAGGAGATCTCCGGTAAGGCGCGGCACTGTTGCCATGCCTCCCCTAACATCAGCCACAGTGCGCAAGGCACTGTGCCCACGACGGCGGCCTGTACGGCCCGAAGACCGCCGGGCCCCCGTCAGTGAGGGAGAAGAAGATGGCGGAGAGTCCGAAGACGGCCCTGCGGGAGTCGGCCTTCCCAGAGACGGTCGCCTCTCAATCAGGGCCCCACGAGCCATAAACCAGATTGGACGGGGAGTGGCGACAGTGATCGCCCGACTGACGGCGGCACTGTTCCCACGACCCCATGACCGAGCCTGCGTCATCAGGAGTGTTGCACAGTGCCCGGCCTGTCCGCGGGGCCCGCCAGTCGGCGGGCCCCAGAAACCGGCAGGGGGGTGGCAGCATGAGAGACAGACAGCTGGGGGCCACACCCAGTCAGTTTACCATTGTACCCTCAGGGGGTAGGCCTATATAAACCCCCCGGGGCACCCATGCAAAGGGTTCGGCCCTGGATAGGTTTTGAGACACATAGCAAGCAAAGGGAGGAGCCAGCCTTGCTCCCTCCTGCCACCTGAAACAGCTCAAGGAGCACCTTTGTACTATCATCCCATAGTGATCATGCGGAGACCCCGCAGAGCAGCAGTAGGGGTGTTATCTCCCCGGAGAGCCCCGAAGCTGGGTAAGATTCGTCGGCGTGCATGTCTGCGCCTCATCGCGTTTCCAGGCACCGGCGACGTTCTACTCGCCCCCACCATGATAAGCCACCCGTTGGCATATGTCGCATCCAACCCCCGACAGCCGCTTCATCTTACAATACCGCCGAACCAAAGTATGACATGCTGGTAAACAGTATGACTTGTATCGCCCACAACTCACTTGTGTTCTACTCGTGCATATGACATCTACGCATAAAACCTGGCTCGGATGCCACTGTTGGGGAACGTAGTAATTTCAAAAAAAATTCCTACGCACACGCAAGATCATGGTGATGGCATAGAAACGAGAGGGGAGAGTATTGTCCATGTACCCTCGTAGACCGTAAGCGGAAGCGTTATGACAACGCGGTTGATGTAGTCGTATGTCTTCACGATCCGACCGATCCAAGCACCGAACGTACGGCACCTCCGAGTTCAGCACACGTTCATCTCGATGACGATCCCCGGGCTCCGATCCAGCAAAGCTTCAGGGATGAGTTCCGTCAGCAAGACGGCGTGGTGACGATGATGATGTTCTACCGGCGCAGGGCTTCGCCTAAACTCCGCGACGATATAACCGAGGTGGAATATGGTGGAGGGGGGCACCGCACATGGCTAAGGAACGATCCGTAGATCAACTTGTGTGTCCTAGGGTGCCCCCCCGCCCCGTATATAAAGGAGCAAGTGGGGGAGGCCGGCCGGCCCTAGAGGGCGCGCCAGGAGGAGGAGTCCTCCTCCTAGTAGGAGTAGGACTCCCCCTTTCCTACTCCTACTAGGAGGGGGAAAGGAAGGGGGGAGGGAGAAGGAAAGAGGGGGGCGCCGCCCCCCCCCCCCCCCCTCCTAGTCCAATTCGGACCAGAGGGGGAGGGGGAGCGCGGCCCATGCTGGCTGCCCCCCTCTCTCTCTCCACTAAGGCCCATAGGGCCCAGTACTTCTCCCGGGGGGTTCCGGTAACCCTCCGGCACTCCGGTTTTCTCCGAAAACGTCCGGAACACTTCCGGTGTCCGAATATAGTCGTCCAATATATCAATCTTTATGTCTCGACCATTTCGAGACTCCTCGTCATGTCCGTGATCACATCCGGGACTCCGAACAAACTTCGGTACATCAAAACTTATAAACTCATAATAAAACTGTCATCGTAACGTTAAGCGTGCAGACCCTACGGGTTCGAGAACTATGTAGACATGACCTAGAACTATTCTCGGTCAATAACCAATAGCGGAACCTGGATGCCCATATTGGTTCCTACATATTCTACGAAGATCTTTATCGGTCAAACCGCATAACAACATACGTTGTTCCCTTTGTCATCGGTATGTTACTTGCCCGAGATTCGATCGTCGGTATCCAATACCTAGTTCAATCTCATTACCGGCAAGTCTCTTTACTCGTTATGTAATGCATCATTCCGTAACTAACTCATTAGTTACATTGCTTGCAAGGCTTATAGTGATGTGCATTACCGAGAGGGCCCAGAGATACCTCTCCGACAATCGGAGTGACAAAACCTAATCTCGAAATATGCCAACTCAACATGTACCTTTGGAGACACCTGTAGTACTCCTTTATAATCACCCAGTTACGTTGTGACGTTTGGTAGCACCCAAAGTGTTCCTCCGGTAAACGGGAGTTGCATAATCTCATAGTTACAGGAACATGTATAAGTCATGAAGAAAGCAATAGCAATATACTAAACGATCAAGTGCTAGGCTAACGGAATGGGTCATGTCAATCACATCATTCTCCTAATGATGTGATCCCATTAATCAAATGACAACACATGTCTATGGTTAGGAAACATAACCATCTTTGATTAATGAGCTAGTCAAGTAGAGGCATAGTAGTGACTATATGTTTGTCTATGTATTCACACATGTATTATGTTTCCAGCTAATACAATTCTAGCATGAATAATAAACATTTATCATGATATGAGGAAATAAATAATAACTTTATTATTGCCTCTAGGGCATATTTCCTTCAGTCAAGGTATGTGCTCATTTGAAAGTACTATCAAGCAATTTTGATCTATCCTCATAGATCTTGATGCTTAATGTTCAAGCAGCTTAATCCAGGTTTTAATTGAAAAACGCTTTCAAATAACGCTATATGCTTTCCAGAAATTCTACATCATTTCCGATCAACAATATGTTAATAACATATACTCATCAGAAATGCTATAGTGCTCCCACTCACTTCTTTGGAAATACAAGTTTCTCATAAACTTTGTATAAACCCAAAGTCTTTGATCATCTCATCAAAGCGTATATTCCATCTCTGAGATGCTTACTCCAGTCCTTAGAAGGACTACTGGAGCTTTGCATACTTGTCAGCATCTTTTAGGATTGACAAAAACCTTCTGGTTGTATCACATGCAACCTTTCCTCAAGAAAATTGTCGAGGAAACAATGTTTTGACATCCTATCTGCAAGATTTCATAAATAATGCAGTAACTGTTAATACAATTCCAACAGACTCTTAGCATCGCTACGAGTGAGAAAGTCTCACCGTAGTCAACTCCTTGAACTTGTCGGAAAACATCTTAGCGACAAGTCGAGCTTTCTTAATGGTGACACATACCATCATTGTCTGTCTTCCCTTTTAAAATCCATCTGTACTCAATAGCCTTACAACCATCGAGTAGTTCCTCCAAAGTCTATACTTTGTTTTCATACATGGATCCTCTCTCGGATTTTATGGCCTCGAGCCATTCGTCGGAATCCAGGCCCACCATCGCTTCTCCATAGCTCGTAGGTTCATTGTTGACTAGCAACATGTCCTCCAAGACAGGATTAAGTACCACTCTGAAGTAGTATGCATCCTTGTCGACCTACAAGGTTTGGTAGTGACTTGATCTGAAGTTTCATGATCACTATCATTAGCTTCCACTTCAATTGGTGTAGGCGACATAGGAACAACTTCATGTGCCCTACTACACACTAGTTGAAGTGATGGTTCAATAACCTCATCAAGTCTCCACCATCCTCCCACTCAATTCTTTCAAGAGAAACTTTTCCTCGAGAAAGGACCCGGTTCTAGAAACAATCCCTTTTGCTTCCGGAACTGAGACAGGAGGTATACCCAACTGTTTTGGGTGTCCTATGAAGATGCATTTATCCGCTTTGGGTTCGAGCTTATCAGGCTAAAACTTTTCACATAAGCGTCGCAGTCCCAAACATTTAAGAAATGATAGCTTAGGTTTCTCTAAACCATAGTTCATATGGTGTCATCTCAACGGAATTACGTGGTGCCCTATTTAAAGTGAATGTGGTTGTCTCTAATGCCTAACCCATAAACAATAGTGGTAATTCGTTAAGAGACATCATGGTATGCACCATATCCAATAGGGTGCAGTTATGATGTTCGGACACACCATCACACTATGATGTTCCAGGTGGTATTGGTTGTGAAACAATTTCCACAATGTCTTAATTGTATGCCAAACTCGTAACTCAAATACTCATCTCTATGATCATATCATAGACATTTTTATCCTCCTGTCACGATGATCTCCAACTTCACTCTGAAATTACTTGAACCTTTCAACAATTCAGATTTGTGATTCATCAAGTAAATATACTCAGTATCTACTCAAATCATCTGTGAAGTAAGAACATAACGATATCCACTGCGTGCCTCAGCACTCATTGGACTGCACACATCAAAATGTATTACTTCCAACAAGTTGCTTTCTTGTTCCATTTTACTGAAAACGAGGCTTTCAGTCATCTTGCCCATGAGGTATGATTTGCATGTCTCAAGTGATTCAAAATCAAGTGAGTCCAAACGGTCCATCTACATGGAGTTTCTTCATGCGTATATACCAATATACATGGTTCACATGTCTCAATCTTTTCAAAACGAGTGAGTCCAAAGATCCATCAACATGGAGCTTCTTCATACGTTTTATACCAATATGACTCAAATGGCAGTGCCACAAGTAGGTGGCACTATATCATTACTATCTTATATCTTTTGGCATGAACATGTGTATCACTACGATCGAGATTCAGTAAACCATTCATTTTAGGTGTAAGACCATTGAAGGTATTATTCAAATAAACAGAGTAACTATTATTCTCCTTAAATGAATGATTGTATTGCGATAGACATAATCCAATCATGTCTATGCTCAACGCAAACACCAAATAACAATTATTTAGGTCTAACACCAATCTCGATGGTAGAGGGAGTATGCGATGCTTGATTATATCAAGCTTGGAAACACTTCCAACACATATCGTCATCTCACCTTTAGCTAGTCTCCATTTGTTCCGTAGCTTTTATTTCGAGTTACTAACACTTAGCAACCGAACCGGTATCTAATACCCTGGTGCTACTGGGAGTACTAGTAAAGTACACATTAATATAATGTATATCCAATATATTTCTATTGACCTTGCCAGCCTTCTCATCTACCAAGTATCTAGGGTAGTTCTGCTTCAATGATTGTTCCCCTCATTACAGAAGCACTTAGTCTCGGGTAGGTTCAAACTTTGGGTTTCTTCACTCGAGCAGCAACTGATTTGTCGTTTCATGAAGTATCCCTTTCTTGCCCTTGCCCTTCTTGAAACTAGTGGTTTTAACTAACCATCAACAATTGATGCTCCTACTTGACTTCTACTTTCGCGGTGTCAAACATCGTGAATAGCTCAAGGATCATCATATCTATCCCTGATATGTTATAGTTCATCACAAAGCTCTAGTAGCTTGGTGGAAATGACTTTGGAGAAACATCACTATCTCATCTGGAAGATTAACTCCCACTCGATTCAAGTGATTGTTGTACTTAGACAATCTGAGCACAAGCTCAACGATTGAGCTTTTCTCCCTTAGTTTGCAGGCTAAGAAACTCGTCGGAGGTCTTATACCTCTTGACGTGGGCACGAGCCTGAAATCCCAATTTCAGCCCTCGAAACATCTCATATGTTCCGCGATGTTTTGAAATCGTCTTCGGTGCCTCAACTCTAAACCGTTTAACATTACTGAACTATCACGTAGTTATCAAAACGTGTATGTCAGATGTTCACAACATCCACAGACGACGTTTGGGGTTCAGCACACCGAGCGGTGCATTAAGGACATAAGCCTTCTACGAAGCAACAAGGACAATCCTCAGTTTACGGACCTAGTCCGCATAATTGCTACTATCAACTTTCAACTGAATTTTCTCTTGGAACATATCTAAAACAGTAGAACTAAAGCGCGAGCTATGACATAATTTGGAAAAACCTTTTTGACTATGTTCAGGATAATTAAGTTCATCTTATGAACTCCCACTCAGATAGACATACCTCTAGTCATCTAAGTGATACATGATCCGAGTCAACTAGGCCGTGTCCAATCATCACGTGAGACGGACTAGTCATTGTCGGTGAACATCTTCATGTTGATCGTATCTTCTATACGACTCATGTTCGACCTTTTGGCCTTCCGTGTTCCGAGGCCATGTCTATACATGCTAGGCTCGTCAATTCAACCTAAGTGTATTGCGTGTGTAAATCTGGCTTACACCCGTTGTATTCGAACATTAGAATCTATCACACCCCATCACGTGGTGCTTCAAAACAACGAACCTTTGCAACGATGCATAGTTAGGGGGAACACTTTTCTTGACATTATTGCGAGGGATCATCTTATTTAAGCTACCGTCGTTCTAAGCAAATAAGATGTAAAACATGATAAACATCACATGCAATCAAATAGTGACATGATATGGCCAATATCATTTTGCTCCTTTTGATCTCCATCTTCGGGGCTCCATGATCATCATCGTCACCGGCATGACACCATGATCTCCATCATCATGATCTCCATCATCGTGTCTCCATGAAGTTGTCTCGCCAACTATTACTTCTACTACTATGGCTAACAGTTTAGAAATAAAGTAAAGTAATTACATGGCGTTGTTCATTGACACGCAGGTCATACAATAAATTAAGATAACTCCTATGGCTCCTGCCGGTTGTCATACTCATCGACATGCAAGTCGTGATTCCTATTACAAGAACATGATCAATCTCATACATCACATATCATTCATCACATTCTTTTTGGCCATATCACATCACATAGCACCCTACAAAAACAAGTTAGACGTCCTCTAATTGTTGTTGCATGTTTTACGTGGCTGCTATGGGTTTCTAGCAAGAACGTTTCTTACCTACGCAAAGCCACAACGGTGATATGCCAATTGCTATTTACCCTTCATAAGGACCCTTTTCATCGAATCCAATCCGACTAAAGTGGGAGAGACTGGCACCCACTAGCCACCTTATGCACCAAGTGCATGTCAGTCGGTGGAACCTGTCTCACGTAAGTGTATGTGTAAGGTCGGTCCGGGCCGCTTCATCCCACAATGCCGCCGAATCAAGATAGGACTAGTAACGGTAAGCAAATTGTACAAACCATCGCCCACAACTACTTGTGTTCTACTCGTGCCAGGAATCTATGCAATAGACCTAGCTCATGATGCCACTATTGGGGAACGTAACAGAAATTCAAAATTTTCTACGCATCACCAAGATCAATCTATGGAGATTCTAGCAACGAGGGAAGGGGAGTGCATCTACATACCCTTATAGATCTCTAAGCGGAAGCGTTGCAAGAACGCGGATGAGGTAGTCGTACTTGTGGCGATTTAGATCGCGGTTGATTCCGATCTAAGCGTCGAACAACGGCGCCTCCACGTTCAACACACGTGCAGCACGATGACGTCTCACGCGCCTTGATCCAGCAAGGGGAGAGGGAGAGGTTGGGGAAGACTCCGTCCAGCAGCAGCACGACGGTGTGGTGGTGGTGGAGGAGCGCGGTACTCCAGCAGGGCTTCACCAAGCACTACGAGAGACGAGGAGGAAGAGAGGTAGGGCTGCGCCAAGAGAGAGTTCATCTCGTGTGTTTTGCAGCCCCCAATACCTCAAGTATATATAGGGGAAGGGGAGGGGCTGCTCCCCCATCTAGGGTTCCCTCCCCAGGGGTGGCGGCAGCCCCCAAAACCCATCTAGGGTGCGGCCAAGGGGGGAGAGAGGGTGGCGCACCTAGGGTGGGCCTTAAGGCCCATCTGGACCTAGGGTTTGCCCCCTCCCACTCTCCCTGCGCCTTGAGCCTTGGTGGGGGCACGCACCAGCCCACCTAGGGCTGGTCCCCTCCCACACTTGGCCCATGCAGCCTTCTGGGGCTGGTGGCCCCACCTGGTGGACCACCGGGACCCTCCCGGTGGTCCCGATACGTTACCGATAGCACCCGAAACTTTTCCGGTCACCAAAACGGGACTTCCCATATATAAATCTTTACCTCCGGACCATTCTGGAAATCCTTGTGATGTCCGGGATCTCATCCGGGACTCCAAACAACATTTGGTAACCGCGTACATCTATTCCCTATAACCCTAGCATCATCGAACCTTAAGTGTGTAGACCCTACGGGTTCGGGAGACACGTAGACATAACCGAGACAACTCTCCAGCCAATAACCAACAGCGGGATCTGGATACCCATGTTGTCTCCCACATGTTCCACGATGATCTCATCAGATGAACCACGATGTCAAGGATTCAATCAATCTCATATTCAATTCCCTTTGTCTACCGGTATAGTACTTGCCCGAGATTCGATCGTCGGTATCTCGATACCTTATTAAATCTCGTTACCGGCAAGTCTCTTTACTCATTCCGTAACACATCATCCCATGATCAACTCCTTGGTCACATTGCGCATATGATGATGTCCTACCGAGTGGGCCCAGAGATACCTCTCCGTCACACGGAGTGACAAATCCCAGTCTCGATTCGTGCCAACCCAATAGACACTTTCGGAGATACCCGTAGTGTACCTTTATAGCCACCCAGTTACGTTGTGTTGTTTGGTACACCCAAAGCATTCCTACGGTATCCGGGAGTTGCACAATCTCATGGTCTAAGGAGATGATACTTGACATTAGAAAAGCTTTAGCATACGAACTACACGATCTTTGTGCTAGGCTTAAGATTGGGTCTTGTCCATCACATCATTCTCCTAATGATGTGATCCCGTTATCAACGACATCCAATGTCCATGGTCAAGAAACCGTAACCATCTATTGATCAACGAGCTAGTCAACTAGAGGCTTACTAGGGACATGGTGTTGTCTATGTATCCACACATGTATCTGAGTTTCCCATCAATACAATTATAGCATGGATAATAAACGATTATCATGAACAAGGAAATATAATAATAATAACTAATTTATTATTGCCTCTAGGGCATATTTCCAACATTGTGTGCAAAGCACGTCGGTAGAACCAGTCTCATGTACGTAATGTCTGTCCGGGACACTTCATCCAACAATACCGCCGAACCAAAGTATGACATGCTGGTAAACAGTATGACTTGTATCACCCACAACTCACTTCTGTTCTACTCGTGCATATAACATCTATGCATAAAACCAGGCTCGGATGCCACTATTGGGGAACGTAGTAATTTCAAAAAAAAATCCTACGCACACGCAAGATCATGGTGATGCATAGCAACGAGAGGGGAGAGTGTGTCCACGTACCCTCGTAGACCGAAAGCGGAAGCGTTAGAACAACGCGGTTGATGTAGTCGTACGTCTTCACGGTCCAACCGATCAAGCACCGAAACTATGGCACCTCCGAGTTCTAGCACACGTTCAGCTCGATGACGTCCCTCGTACTCCGATCCAGCCGAGTGTCGAGGGAGAGTTCCATCAGCACGACGGCGTGGTGACGATCTTGATGTTCTACCGTCGCAGGGCTTCGCCTAAGCACCGCTTCAATATTATCGAGGAGGACTATGGTGGAGGGGGGCACCGCACATGGATAAGAGATCAAGAGATCAATTGTTGTGTCTCCAAGGGGTGCCCCCTCCCCGTATATAAAGGAGGGGAGGAGGGGAGGGGGCGGCCCTCTCTCTATGGCGCGCCCTAGGGGAGTCTGTCGGTGTCAAAACTGGCGGATCTCGGGTAGGGGGTCCCGAACTGTGTGTCTAGGCGGATGGTAACAGGAGACGAGGGACACGATGTTTTTACCCAGGTTCGGGCCCTCTCGATGGAGGTAAAACCCTACTCCTGCTTGATTGATATTGATGATATGGGTAGTACAAGAGTAGATCTACCCCGAGATCAGAGAGGCTAAACCCTAGAAGCTAGCCTATGGTATGATTGTTGTTCGTCCTACGGACTAAAACCCTCCGGTTTATATAGGCACCGAAGAGGGTTAGGGTTACACAGAGTCGGTTACAATGGTAGGAGATCTACATATCCGTATCGCCAAGCTTGCCTTCCACGCCAAGGAAAGTCCCATCCAGACACGGGACGAAGTCTTCAATCTTGTATCTTCATAGTCCAGGAGTCCGGCCAAACGTGATAGTTCGGCTATCCGGACACCCCCTAATCCGGGACTCCCTCAGTAGCCCCTGAACCAGGTGTCGGTGTCAAAACCGGCGGATCTCAGGTAGGGGGTCTCGAACTGTGTGTCTAGGCGGATGGTAACAGGAGACGAGGGACACGATGTTTTACCCAGGTTCGGGCCCTCTTGATGGAGGTAAAACCCTACGTCCTGCTTGATTAATATTGATGATATGGGTAGTACAAGAGTGGATCTACCACGAGATCGAGGAGGCTAAACCCTAGAAGCTAGCCTATGGTATGATTGTTGTAATGTATGTTGTGTCCTATGGACTAAAGCCCCCCGGTTTATATAGACACCAGAGAGGGCTAGGGTTACACAGAGTCGGTTACAATGGTAGGAGATCTACATATCCGTATCGCCAAGCTTGCCTTCCACGCCAAGGAAAGTCCCATCCGGACACGGGACAGGGTCTTCAATCTTGTATCTTCGTAGTCTTGGAGTCTGGCGGACGATGATAGTCCGGATGTCCGGACACCCCTTAGTCCAGGACTCCCTCAGTCGCCCCTGAACCTGGCTTCAATGACGATGAGTCCGGCGCGCATAATGTTCGGCATTGCAAGGCGGGTTTCTCCTTTGAATAATCCATAGAAGATTGTGAACACCAGGATAGTGTCCGGCTCTGCAAAATAAATTCCACGTTCCACCGTAGAGAGAATAATATATACACAAGTTCAATCTGCTGACGTATTTTGCGGCATGACGTCACACCACTACCAAGCCTTTACTTGAATCGTTTTTTATTATACCGTCTCAGCGCGTTTAGCGAAGCGGTTTCCTTGGCATGTCTTGTCGAAGCAGAGATCGTGCTCCCCTTATTCCGGGATTCTCATCAATACGGACGTGGGTAACCCAACCGCGCCCGTCGCCATGCCTCCTCTATCGAAGGCGAGTCCCGAACGGTCACGGAGACGGCTCTTGGTATTCTCCCTCTTTATAATAGGACCAAGGCTCGTTCCTTTTCTTCAATCTTCCACCGAATCTTCTCCTTGCTCCAAGTTCCAACACCCAAAGCCCCAGATTCGAGCGCTTCGGACCTTCAACAATGTCCGGCTCCGACCTTCAGGGCCGGTGGATGCCCTCCCCCGTTACGGAGGAGGACGTGCTAAAGCTGCGAGAAGCCAAGTACCTGTCCTACGAGATTTCGCACAAGTTGCCCGCCGAAGGGCAGGCCATCCCCACCCCCGAGCCCCGCGAGTATGTCGTCTTTGTATCCCACCTTCGTCGGGGTTTAGGCTTCCCGACGGATCCTTTTGTGAGAGGGCTCATGTTTTACTATGGGTTGGAATTCCATGACTTGGCTCCGGAGTCCATCCTCCATATCTCCGCATTCATCGTTGTCTGCGAAGCCTTCCTCCATGTCACCCCCCACTTCGGCATGTGGCTGAAGACCTTCAATGTGGAGCCGAAGATGATCGGGGGGCGTCAAGCAGAGTGCAGCGGGGCGGCCGTAAGCAGGAGGGCCAATGCCCCGTGGCCGGAGGGCTCCTTCCAAGAGGAGCTCGTCTTGTGGCAGCAGGAGTGGTTCTATATCACCGCTCCAAAGGGCAGCAGGCAGAAGCTGCCGCCTCCATTCCGCTCGGGACCTCCACAACGGTTGATGTCGTGGGTCAACCAAGGGCTCAATTGGGGGCCGTCAAAAGACGTGCCCCTATTGCAGGGCCGGATTCGAGACCTCCAAGCGAGGGAGATCAATCTGGTCGTGGTGGTGCAGGTCATGCTAATTAGGCGTCTCCTGCCCTGCAAACGCCGTCCTCTCCGGCTATGGGAGTTCAATCTGGAGGGACCACGGATTCTCCAACACTTCATGGGTACGACACCCGTGGAGATGTACAAGTTGTTCTTCGGATCACAGGAGGTGTGTCCGGAATTGACCGAGGATGTCGGCCTAAGCTGCAATCGCCTGGATACTCAAGTAAGTAGCTCAGTGTTCGGACGTACCATTTGTTTGCCTTTCTACAATTCGCCCTTTAACCCGTTATCCTTCAACAGGAGTGGATAGCGCAAGCAAAGCTGATACGGTGTCCGGCCCCCCTCCCAGAGACTGCGCCGGAGCCCGTGCTGGTCACAATGTTGGAGGTTGCGCCTTTAGAAGAAGGCGAAGGGGAAAACAGAGGAGCTACCGCCTCGCCCAAGGGGGCGCTTGAAGAAGGGGGGATCGAGAATCCCTCCCTCCAGGAGGAGAAGAAGACCACCTCCGAAAACCCGGAGGCCAAAGCCCCTAAGCGGGGGAAGAAATCTTCACCAGAGGGTCCTGCGTCCGGGGAGGCCCCGGCCGCACAGTCTTCTCTAAAGAATCAGCCCTCCAGCGAGCCGTGAGTAAAAAGGGGGAGTTTGTTAATAAGAAACATCCCTATTTGTGCTTCTGAGGATAATCGAAATTTTTACCTTGTAGTTCGATCCTGCGACCTTCTCAGATGAGCTCGTCTTCGGGGGATCTTCGTCCGGAGATGATGGAGAGCGAGACGCCTCCGTCTGCTGCGCCGTCGGATAGGGCGGACGAGCCTGAAGTGTCGTCACGGAGGGTATCCCCGAGCCCGGCAGAGCCGAAGAGTTCGGCGCCGACTAGTGTTCGGCCGAGGGAGCTGAAGGATCTGCTTGAGAGGGCGTCCATCTCAGAAGATCACCGTGCATTGATGAGTACGGTGATTGGAAGGATTCCGTCCGCCAAAAACGGATTGCATAATGCCGTCAGGAGTTTGCTGGCGGGTTTTGAGGTACGTGAAAACGACGCGCCTTTTTGACAGTTTTGCACATGAAAGTGCGCCCTGTATAGATAGTAGCCCCTGAGACTCGCTAGGTTGTCGAAAGCGACAGCGTGCCGAGGATCAAAATCGCAGGTATTGAGTGTCGCCTTTCCTATGCAGGTGGCGGATAGTCCGGGGGCTAGCCGGACTGATGGAGTTGCCGAATTAATGCGGCAACTCGATGTGGTGGATGCAGACATCGCGCTAGTCAACAAGCAACTTGATGAGTCGCAAGGTAAATTGATTCTCCGCAGTCACCTATTAAGGGAGCTAAAGCCCACCTCTTACAATAATTATGCTTGACGCAGATGGTGCTGCTGCTGTGGAGAGCCTTCGGGCAGAACTTGCTCAAGCCAAGGAGCAAGCCAGAAGGAGTGATGCGGCTGCCTCGAGGGCGGCCGAGGAGTTAGAAGCCGAAAGGGCTGCACACTGCCGAAGCAGGGAAGAGATGGCCAAGTTGGCTGTTAAATTGAAGGATGCTACCGACCGCAATGAGGCTCTTGAAAAGGAGCGCCTATCGGAGCGAGAAGACCTGGGGAAGGCCACCGCCGAAGCCAAGGATGCCCGTTCTGCAATGCGGGCTATGAAGGAGGAGCTGCATCAGGCCGGAGACATTGTGGCTGGCAAGCCTTTTCTGCTATGCCGCAGGTTTACGGATCCAAAGTATGCCCAGCTTGGCCAGCTGTGGGGTCCGGAGGATCCATATATGGACTTAGCGGCAAGTGCGGCGGATGCCGTTGTGCACTTCCGAAGTCAGAAGGATCACAAGATGGAAGAGCTATTTTGGTCTCAACTCCATAGTCCGGATCGTTCACTTCCGCTGACCGATCGGTTGGACGAATGGTCTGAGCTGAATAGGTTGTCCGGACTTGCCATGACGGATATCGTGACTCATGTCTGGCCGGAGAGGCCCAAGCCGACGAGCTATTTTGGCATATTGCAGGAGTTTCTTGGGGCGGTGCCGCATATCAAGGAGATGAAGCGGTCGGCCCGCATAGAGGGTGCGCGGATGGCCCTTGCCCGTGTGAATACACATTGGACAGAGATGGATGCCACCGTTGTTGCAACCCAGGGCTCGGACGAAAGCCGATTACCCGCCGAGCACTATTTTGGGGAAGTTATGCGTGGTGCTCGTGTAATAGAGTCGCAGTGCTCGAAAAATGTCCCGTTCAAATGAACGTTTTATTTTGTAAAACAATGGTTATGATGTAATTGCTTTTTATACTTGTGCGTTCCAAGTATTGAAATATCTCCTAGGCGGCCGTTTATGTATACGTGTGTATAACCTAAAAGATGGCAGTCTTCGACTTCAGCCCCCACGCACAAGGTGCGGGGGTGTTCGCGAAAATAGCGCATTTTCACACTTAATCCGACGTCTCGGTCCTGTTGAGGAGGTGGTAGCGTAGCAAACGAGGCAACCGGACTATGATGCTTTATCACTTTCACTTAGCCATTGGAGTTCGAGGGTGGGGCTACGATATAGCCCCTGGGGGCACCGCACTCTCCGAATTCGGGGCGTGTGTGTGCCTGACCGGGAAACGGTCCTTTGTCAAAGCGGAGGAATTCTAAACATTCCGGTGGTCGATCGAGTGGTTGACCAGTCTCTCGCTGTATCATGACAGTCAGTTTTCGGCTTTCTCTACTGAGGTGCTCGCCCAGCCGAACTGGGGCACAATCGCAGTAGTTCTCCTGGTGCCGCGTTAGCCGATGATACGGAACGTAAGGCAGCAAAACACAGGAGCCGGGCAAACCCAACATTTGACCAAAGACATGATTCGGAGCTGATGCATATAAGGCCTAACTCGAGACGCCGAACACTCCCTAAGGTGTTCGGTCTTTATAATAATGGGTAGAACAATGCCCTAAGCCCCTAGTGTCCAGGTACGGGCAAGGTCCTCTGACGCGGCCGATGCCAAAACGTTAGGCTCCACTCTGGTTATAATGAGAAACCAGGGGATTATAGCAGCAAGAGACAGTAAAAAAGGTTTACGCAGGGTCTTAATCTGAAAATAATCCTTGCGACGGGTCCCTACTGCACGTCTGCGCCTGTGTCTCCGTTGTGCCGTTATCCTGGACGGGTGTGCACGTTGCTCATCTGTAAAAAGAGAGGAACTTAGTTTGAAAGGAAATCGTGCGAAAAAAAGTATATGAAAAATATTAATAAGTAAAGCGGAGTCTATATTAGCTCGTTGTTGCTTATACGCACAGCCCCTTGTGAAGGGGTGTGCGGCTAAGGAGCCCCTAGCTTATTTATGCCGGACTCGTCTAGCCGTGTCCGGGGTCTTTAAATGACCCTCACAATGAAATGATGCCACGTGGACCGGGCATTTTAAGTGTAAGAGACGCGTAATGTGGTATGGCGTTGAAGCGGACAAAAGCTTCACGTCCCAATAGTGCTTGATAGCTACTTTTGAACGGGGCAACATGAAAGATTAGTTTTTCACGTTGGAAGTTGTTCGGTGACCCGAACACAACCTCTAGTAATAAGGAGCCTGTGCACTTGGCGTAAGGGCCTGGCGTCACTCCTTTAAAGGAAGTGCGGCTATGTCGAATTTTAGTAAGGTCTATCCCCAACTTGCGGATTGTGTTTGGATATAGCAGGTTTAAATCGCTGCCTCCGTCCATCAGGACTTGTGTAAATTGTAGTCCGTCGATTATAGGATCCAATATCAGAGCAGTCCATCCTGCATTTCGAACACTTCTGGAATAATTCAGGTGGTCAAAAGTGATTGGTTTTGACATCCAATCTCGAGGTTCCGCTGGGGTGGACCGTGCGAGACCCATCTTAGCGGGTGCCGCATTGTTTTTCCGTATTATCACATGAAGTGAGTTTACTGCTTTGACTTCTTGTGGGAAAGTCTTTTGTTTTCCGGTGCTCTGCTGGTGGGGTTTATCATCATCCTCGCTTGATGCGTCGAGCCCCTTGTGTTCGGCGTTGAGTCGGCCAGACTGTTTGAAAACCCAACAATCTCGGTGGGTGTGGTTTGCAGGCCTTCCAGGGGTACTGTGGATTTGACATATCCGATCCAAAATTTTGTTTAAGTTGGATAGCTCATCACTGTTATCCTTAGGAGGCAGTGTTTTTTTGTTCGGCCGCGAGCTTTTGAATCCGGCGTTGACCGCCGTATTCTTTGGGCTTTTTTCTTTATTCCGGCGCTGATCCTTTCTGCGCCGTGATTTTCCGTTTCCATCTCTAATCTCGGATGTACTCGGGTCGCTGATGCTGCATCTTGCTAGCCAGCTATCTTCCCCCGCGCAAAAGCGGGTCATGAGGCTTGTTAGCGCGGACATTGTCCTCGGCTTCTCTTGGCCGAGGTGTCTGGCGAGCCATTCGTCTCGGACGTTGTGTTTAAAAGCTGCTAAGGCTTCAGCGTCCGGACAGTCGACTATTTGGTTCTTTTTAGTAAGGAACCTGTTCCAGAATTTGCGTGCTGACTCTCCAGACTATTGAGTTATATGACTTAGATCGTCTGCATCCGGAGGGCGGACATAAGTCCCTTGAAAATTTGCTCTAAACGCGTCCTCAAGCTCTTCCCAACTTCCAACAGTGTTTTCTGGGAGGCTTTTGAGCCAATGCCGAGCTGGCCCTTTGAGCTTGAGGGGTAGGTATTTTATGGCGTGGAGGTCATCTCCTCTAGCCATGGGTATGTGTAGTATATAATCCTCTATCCAGACTCCAGGGTTTGTTGTTCTGTCGTAAGCCTCTATGTTTATGGGTTTAAACCCTACTGGGAATTCATGATCCAGCACCTCATTGGTGAAACATAGTGGGTGTGCGGAGCCCCTGTATTTGGGTGTACCGCTGCCTTCGAACACTTGGCGTGTTGTGTTGCTTCCTAGGGCCCTCTTTTTTGGCCCGTAAATGGACCTGGCTGGGCCATCTGTTTTCCCAGGGTCATGAGTCGGCTTGTGTGCGGCGCCGCTTGTAGATTTTGGCCTATCATCTAGCCGTCTATCCGTCCAGGCGGCCTCCTTTTTTTTGACTGTGGGGGCGCTATGGCTTCCTCGTCAAATTCTGGCAGCAGCTTGCGCTTCGGGTAGCTCTTTGATTGATGGCCATTGTCGTATTTGTCTGCGGTTTTGAGCACTTTGCTCCACCTCATTCTGAGTATGTCTTCCGCTGTTTTGAGCTTCCGTTTTTCCTTCTTCAAACTTCTTGCAGTGGCGACGAGTCTTTTCCGAAGGCTCTTATTCTCCGGTGGTGTGTCTGGCGTGAGGTCGTCTGGACTGTTGGTTTCGCCGGGCATGGATTGATTATCCGACTCTTCCTGTTCGGACGGTTGCTTGGCTGCATGTTCATCGTCCACTGGATTGCCCTACTCTATTGCTGGGTCATTAGGAGCGCTGTTGTTGTCGAGGCGGGACTTAGGGCGGCGTTTGTGTCGCCGTTTTGGTTGTTTATCGGCGGGATTATCCTTTGTCGCGCCCCGTTGGTCCTCGTTATCGCTTCCTTTTGGGGTATCCACCATATATACGTCGTGTGTTGGGGTGGTCTTCCAGTGTCCTGTAGGCACTGGTTCTTGATCGTCTCCGGCATCGTCGTCCATGCCGTGGATGTCTTCAGAGTCATAGTCTAGCATGTCGGTTAGATCATCGACAGTGGCTACAAAGTGGGAGGTGGGTGGGCTTTGAATTTCTTCATCGCCCGCATCCCAACCATCCTGGCCGTAATCCGGCCAGGGCTCTCCGGATAGCCAGAGATGCTTTAGCGAATTTAGAATGTCGCCAAAGGGCGAGTGCTGAAAGATGTCCGCAGTGGTGAACTCCATGATCGGCGCCCAATCGGATTCGATTGGCAGGGGCGCAGGAGGTTCAGAGCCCGGCAGGGAGTCCAGCACATCGGAGTCACGAGCTCTATAGGGGACAAGGTCAGTGTTCGGCCCCATCGCCGTGGAAGTTGCAGCCCCCGAGGCGGTGTCCTGCCACCGGTCCTCGATCTGGGCGATCGGCTCCGGACTGAGGGCCGGAGCGGATTCGTGTGCGGCCACCAAGGCACTGTCCGGCAGCAGAGCTAAATCATGCCCATCGTGACAGTGCGGCACGCTCGGCTGTGGCTCGAGTCCGTCGAAGATCAAGTCCCCGCGGATATTGGTCGTGAAGTTTAGGCTTCCGAACCTGACCTGACGGCCAGCGGCGTAGCTTTCGATCTGCTCCAGATGGCCAAGTGAATTAGCCCGCAGTGCGAAGCCGCCGAATACGAAGATCTGTCCGGGGAGAAAAGTCTCACCCTGGACGGCGTCGTTGTTGATTGAAGAAGCCATCGAGCCTATCGGTGACGACACAGAGGAACTCTTAATGAAAGCACCAATGTCGGTGTCAAAACCGGCGGATCTCGGGTAGGGGGTCCCGAACTGTGCGTCTAGGCGGATGGTAACAGGAGACGAGGGACACGATGTTTTACCCAGGTTCGGGCCCTCTTGATGGAGGTAAAACCCTACATCCTTCTTGATTAATATTGATGATATGGGTAGTACAAGAGTGGATCTACCACGAGATCAAGGAGGCTAAACCCTAGAAGCTAGCCTATGGTATGATTGTTGTAATGTATGTTGTGTCCTACGGACTAAAGCCCCCCGGTTTATATAGACACCGGAGAGGGCTAGGGTTACACAGAGTCGGTTACAATGGTAGGAGATCTACATATCCGTATCGCCAAGCTTGCCTTCCACGCCAAGGAAAGTCCCATCCGGACACGGGACGGGGTCTTCAATCTTGTATCTTCATAGTCTTGGAGTCCGGCGGACGATGATAGTCCGGCTGTCCGGACACCCCTTAGTCCAGGACTCCCTCACCAGGCTTCAATGACGAAGAGTCCGGCGCGCATATTGTCATTGGCATTGCAAGGCGGGTTCCTCCTCCGAATACTTCATAGAAGATTTTGAACACAAGGATAGTGTCCGGCTCTGCAAAATAAGTTCCACATACCTCTGTAGAGAGAATAATATTTACACAAGTTCAATCTGCTGACGTATATAGTGGCGTGACATCACACCATGGCCAAGCCTTTATTCGAATCGTTTTTACTGTCCCACCTCAGCGCGTTTAGCGAGGCAGTTTCCTTGGCACGTCTTGTCAAAGCAGAGATCGTGTCCCCTTATCCCGGGATTCTCATCAATACGGGCATGGGTAACCCAGTCATGCCCGTTGGCACTTCTCCTCTATCGAAGGCGAGCCCCGAACGGTCACGGGGAAGGCTCTTGGTATTCAACCTCTTTATAAAAGACCAAGGCTCCGCTCCTTTCTTTCAATCTCAATCAAATCTGCCCCTCGCCTCAAGTTCCAACACCCAAAGCTCCAGATACAAGCGCTTCGGACCTTCGATAATGTCCGACTCCGACCTGCAAGGCCGGTGGATGCCTTCCTCCATTACGGAAGAAGACGTGCTAAAGCTAAGAGATGCCAGGTATCTAACCGGCGAAATTTCGCATAGGCTGCCTGCCCAAGGGCAGGTTATTCCCACTCCCAAGCCTGGTGAAAGCATGGTGTTCGCGTCTCACTTCCTTCGGGGGCTAAGCTTCCCGACGGACCCCTTCATGAGGGGGCTCATGTTTTATTACGGGTTGGAATTTCACGACTTGGATCCGGAGTCCATCCTCCACATCTCATTGTTCATTGTCGTATGCGAAGCCTTCCTCCGCATTACCCCTCACTTCGGATTGTGGCTGAGGGAGTCCTGGACTAGGGGGTGTCCGGACAGCCAGACTATCAATATCCGCCGGACTCCAAGACTACGAAGATACAAGATTGAAGACTCCGGCTCGTGTCCGGATGGTACTTTCCTTGGCGTGGAAGGCAAGCTTGGCAATATGGATATGTAGATCTCCTACCATTGTAACCGACTCTGTGTAACCCTAGCCTCCTCCGGTGTCTATATAAACCGGAGGGCTTTAGTCCGTAGGACAACATACATCTCAACAATCATACCATAGGCTAGCTTCTAGGGTTTAGCCTCCTTGATCTCGTGGTAGATCTACTCTTGTACTACCCATATCATCAATATTAATCAAGCAGGACGTAGGGTTTTACCTCCATCGAGAGGGCCCGAACCTGGGTAAAACATTGTGTCCCTTGTCTCCTGTTACCATCCGCCTAGACGCACAGTTCGGGACCCCCTACCCGAGATCCGCCGGTTTTGACACCGACATTGGTGCTTTCATTGAGAGTTCCTCTGTGTCGTCCCCGATAGGCTTGATGGCATCTTCAACCAGCAACACTATCCAGGGTGAGACTTTTCTCCCCGGACAGATCTTCGTATTCGGCGGCTTCACCCTGCGGGCCAATTTACTTGGCCATCTGGAGCAGATCGAAAGCTACGCCCCTGGCCGTCAGGTCAGATTTGGAAGCTTAAACTTCACGGCCGATGTCCGTGGAGACTTGATCTTCGACGGACTCGAGCCACAGCCGAGTGTGCCGCACTGTGACGATGGGCACGATCTAGCTCTGCCGCCGAACAGTGCCTTGGTGGCCGCACACGGATCTGCTCCGGCCATTAGCCCGGAGCCGATCGCCCAGATCGAGGGCCGGTGGATAGACGCCGCCCTAGGGGCTTCAACATCCACGGCGATGGAGCCGAACACCAATCTTGTCCCCTGCGAAACTCATGATTCTGAGGCGCCGGACTCCTTGCCGGACTCCGAACCTCCCGCGCCCCTACCAATCCATCCGAATTGGGCGCCGGTTATGGAATTCACCGCCGCGGACATCTTCCAATACTCGCCTTTTGGCGATATCCTGAATTCACTAAAGCATCTCTCGCTATCAGGAGAGTCCTGGCCAGACTATGGCCAGGATGGTTGGGGTACGGACGACGAAGAAATTCAGAGCCCACCCACCACCCACTTTGTAGCCACTGTCGACGATCTAACCGACATGCTAGACTACGACTCCAAAGACATCGACGCCATGGACGACGATGCCGGAGACGAACAGGAACCAGCGCCCACAGGGCACTGGAAGGCCACCTCGTCATATGACGTATACATGGTGGATACCCCAAAAGATGGGGACGGCGAAGAAACAGCGGAGGCAGACTCCCTAAAGAAACAGCCCAAGCGCCGGCGTCAGCGGCGCCGCTCTAAATCTCGCCACAGCAAGAATGGAGATTCCGGCACAGGAGATAATAACACTCCAGAGAGTGCCGAAGACAATCCCCTCCAGCAAGACTCAGCGCAGGAGGATGCAGAAGCAAGCCCCCAGGAGGGGGCGGCAGACGAAGAGGTTGAGGATCATAACTATATGCCTCCCTCCGAAGACGAAGCAAGCCTCAACGACGACGAATTCGTCATGCCCGAGGATCCCGTCGAACAAGAGCGCTTCAAGCGCAGGCTTATCGCCACAGCAAACAGCCTAAAGAAAAAGCAGCAGCAGCTTCAAGCTGATCAGGACCTGCTGGCCGATCGATGGACCGAGGTCCTTGTGGCCGAAGAGTATAAACTCGAACGTCCCTCCAAAAGTTACCCAAGACGCAAGCTGCTCCCCCAATTAGAGGAGGAAGCATACGTACCTCCGTCACCAGTGCACGATATGGCTGACCGACCACCTCGTGGTCGTGACAGAGAGGCATCCAGGCCCCCAGCCAAGACCACACCCTGGCATCACTCCAAAAGTACGAAGCCAAGAGGGAACGCGCCGGACTTGCGAGACATATTGGAGGACAAAGCAAGGCAATCCAGATCCATCTATGGATCACGTGGGCGCCCTACGACCCACGACGAATACCGTCGTGCCGGATACAATAACCCCAGCCGGGCCGAACACAGCAGACAGTGCTCTCTCGAGCTGCATCGCGATATCGCTCAATACAGGGGCGCCGCACACCCGTTATGCTTCACTGACGAAGTAATGGATCATCATATCCCCGAAGGGTTTAAACCCATAAACATCGAATCTTACGATGGCACAACAGACCCCGCGGTGTGGATCGAAGACTATCTTCTCCACATCCATATGGCCCGCGGCGACGATCTCCACGCCATCAAATACCTCCCACTCAAGCTTAAAGGACCAGCTCGGCATTGGCTTAACAGCCTGCCCACAGAGTCAATTGGGAGTTGGGAAGACCTGGAGGCCGCATTCCTTGATAACTTCCAAGGTACATATGTGCGACCACCAGACGCCAATGACCTAAGCCACATCATTCAGCAGCCAGATGAATCGGCCAGACAATTCTGGACACGGTTCTTGACGAAGAAAAATCAAATCGTCGATTGTCTGGACGCAGAGGCCCTTGCAGCCTTCAAACATAACATCCAGGACGAATGGCTAGCCCGGCACCTGGGGCAGGAAAAGCCGAAGTCAATGGCAGCCCTCACATCATTAATGACCCGCTTTTGCGCGGGAGAGGACAGCTGGCTAGCCCGCAGCAACAATCTCCGTAAAAAATTTGGCAGTCCGGATACTAAGGACAACAACGGCAGGTCACGTCGAAACAAAAACAAGCGCCGCATTAACGGCGACGATAAGGAGGATACGGCAGTCAATGCCGGATTCTGAGGCTCTAAACCCGGTCAGCGGAAGAAGCCGTTCAAAAGAACCACTCTGGGTCCGTCCAATCTGGACCAAATACTCGACCGCTTATGCCAGATACATGGCACCTCTGAAAAGCCAGTTAACCACACCAATAGAGATTGCTGGGTGTTCAAGCAGGTCGGCAAGTTAATTGCCGAAAACAATGACAAGGGGCTAAACAGCGACGACGAGGAAGAGACCCGGCCGCCGAACAACAGAGGACAGAAGGGTTTTCCCCCACAAGTACGAACGGTGAATATGATATACGCGACCCACATACCCAAGAGGGAGAGGAAATGCGCACTAAGGGACGTCTATGCGATGGAGCCAGTCGCCCCAAAGTTCAACCCATGGTCCTCTTGTCCGATCACTTTCGATCGAAGAGACCATCCGACCAGCATACGCCATGGCGGATTCGCCGCATTGGTTTTAGACCCAATCGTCGATGGGTTCCACCTCACGAGAGTCCTGATGGACGGCGGTAGCAGCCTGAACCTGCTTTATCAGGATACAGTGTGCAAAATGGGCATAGACCCATCAAGGATTAAACCTACAAAGACAACCTTTAAAGGTGTCATCCCAGGAGTGGAAGCCAACTGTACAGGCTCAGTCACACTGGAAGTGGTCTTCGGATCCCCGGATAATTTCCGAAGCGAAGAGTTAATCTTCGACATAGTCCCGTTTCGCAGCGGCTATCTCGCTCTGCTCGGACGAACCGCGTTTGCAAAATTCAACGCGGTGCTGCATTATGCATACCTAAAGCTCAAGATGCCAGGCCCTCGTGGAGTCATCACGGTCAATGGGAATATGGAATGCTCCCTCCGAACGGAGGAACATACAGCGGCTCTCGCGGCTGAAGTACAGAGCAGCCTTCTAAGGCAATTCTCAAGTACGGCCGTTAAACGGCCGGATACATCAAAGCACGCCCGGAGCAATGCCAACCAAGACCACCTGGCGCGATCAGAGCACGCGTAGCAATGCGGCCCCAACCCTCGCCCGCGTATGATCGCCAGAATAACACTCCGCGTACATCATTACGCTTTGGAGATACCATGGGCACAGGGGAGGGGGCACGATCGCAACGGACCCAGAGTGCGGTTCGACCACACCGGGGGCTCGCAAATGTGCCCCTCTTTTTTATTATTTTTCTTCTTTTATGTACACAGGACTCCGTTAACCAGAGGCCCTGTACGGCGGTCAACTTGTCGAACTCATGATGCAACAGTCAGGGATTAAAGAAGGCCGCGACGAACACTCAGGTGGTCTCAATTACGAGCATTAAATTCGATTACATACACCAAATCCGTAGCTCATCCCTGGAGGGGGACATATCTACTTAGTCCAAATCCCTTGCTTACCGCACTATTTGTATCAGTCCGCTCTACTAGCAGACTTTCTTTCATAAAGAATGCAGCACCTCTTTATTGCAATTGCATTGTCTCTCATATATATGTTCATTACATGACATCTTGCACCCGTATATTTTGGTACGGCCGAATACGCCAGGGGCTTCTGTTCCCCAAATTATGGTGTGATAAAGTCCGAACACTTTCACAAGTGCGGCACCCCGAACTTATAGCATTATATGAATCGGCTCCGAATCATGTCTTGGGTCAATAGTTGGGTTTGCCCGGCTCCCACGTTTTGGTGCCTTACGTTCCGTTCTGTCGGCTAAGGTGGCACTGGGAGAACCACTGCGATTGCGCCCCGGTTGAGCCGGGTTAACGCCTCAGTGGAGAAAGCTAAAACTGACTGGCATGATAAGGCGAGAGACTGGTCGCTGTTCGAGAGGTTTTTTCGGGTCCTTAAAGACTCACGCCGCTTCGAGCGAAGTTCCGGATAATGTCCGACGAAGGCGTGGATAGCGCCCCGGATTCGGTCTTCCGAATACCAGGGGCTTCGCCGAAATTTAAAATTATAGAATTCTATGGCTAAGTGAGAGTGTTCAAGCATTATAAGTCCGGTTGCCTTGTTCGTCGTCTTGAGCGCCTCCCTAGATGGACCCAAAAATGGGAACAAGAGTGCTCAAGTTTATCCCGAACACCCCAGCACTTGTGGCTTGGGGGCTGAAGCCAACGACTTGCCATCTCTCAGATTTTATAAACGGCCGCACAGAAGGTAATATTTTAAATTAAACAAGCGTTGCTTATGGCGCATATAAACGAAGTTTTCAGCGCACAGGATAAATATACAGCGAGTTCACTCAAAAATTACATTTCGGGAGCACTCATCTGCAATATCGCAGGCTCCCTTCAGGACAATTTTATAATACTTCTCCGGCGTACGATACTCCTTGCCCGGCGGCGGTGGGTCCGTGAGAAGCTTCTCCGCATCCAATTTGCCCCATTGCACCTTTATGCGGGCAAGGGCCCGACGAGCGCCTTCAATACAGGCGGAGCGCTTGACTACATCCAGCCTGGGGCATGCATCCACCAGCCGCCGCACTAGGCCAAAGTAGCTCCCAGGCATGGCATGTCCAGGCCACAGCCAGACTATGAGGCCCTTCATGGCCTCCTCAGCTACCTTGTGGAGTTTGACCAGCTGCTTCAGCTGGTCGCTTGGGGGCACCGGATGGCCGGCCTCAGCGTACTGAGACTAGAAGACCTTCTCCGTCGAGCTCCCCTCCTCGCCACGATAGAATGCGGCGGCATCAGACGCACTACGCGGCAGATCTGCAAACGCCCCTGGAGAGCTCCGAATTCGGGTAAGTGTCTGGTAGTTCACATTAACATGCCTGCTTTGCATGAAAAATGCCTTACCCGCCGCTATCTTCTTTATGTCCTCAACCTCCTGAAGGGCCTTACGGGCCTCGGCCTTGGCGGACTTGGCACTTTCGAGAGCCGAGGCAAGCTCGGACTCTCGAGTCTTGGAGTCATGCTCCAAACTCTCATGTTTTTCCATGAGAGCGTGGAGCTCTTGCCGAACTTCCGCCACCCGTGCCTCTTGCTTTTCTCGCTCAGCCCGTTCCGCGGCCGCACTGCGTTCGGCCGCGGACACAGCATCCTTCAGGGCTGCCACCTCGTTAGTGGCCCCTGCATTACACATATTATCCCTGTTAATTTTATTTGCAACCAAAATCCTTTTCTGTAAGGTACTTATTCAAAGAGGTGTTACTCACCTTCTTTTTCCTCGAGCTGCTTCTTTGCATGGCCGAGCTCTTGCTCGGACCGCTCGAGATCCTTCTTCAGCACGTCAACCTCCGCCGTCAGTGCGGCAGAGGCCAGCAGCGCAGCCTGCAAACCCATATTGACATATTTGTAGCAACCCTGCGAATATCTTGTTAGATCCTCAGTCCGGCTTTTCTTTCCGAACACCGAACTAAGCATCAGGGGTTACTGTCTATGCGGTATTACATTACATAATTTTAACTTCTTACCTCAAAGCCTGTTAGAAGGCTACTACAGGCTTTGGTCAGCCCGCTTTTAGCGAGCTGAACCTTCTCAATCACCACACTCATGATAGTGCGGTGTTCTTCCTCGATGGAAGCGCCTTTAAGCGCCTCCAACAGGTTATCCGGCGCCTCCGGTTGGACGGAGGCCGCCGGCGTCACGGTCTTGCCCTTCTTTCGAAGGGGCCGCTTGCCGGACTCTGGAACCACTGCGGGTTCCAATGTTGAGTCCGGCACAAAGTCCGGGAGGCTGCCTGACGGCGCCTCCGGAGCCTCCTCCTGATGGGTCCCTCTCTGGGATCCCACCTCGGCGTCCTCGTCAACGCCTGGGGCAGAGGCAGTCGGGATGGAATTCACATCCGACGAGGCCAACGACCCACTCGATGAGTCGGGAAGATCATCACCGGCCGGACTACGGACAAAATGCGGCGTTAGAAGGATACTACATGACATGAAAGGTACGGCATATAAATGATCCGGATACTTACGATCCTGCCGGACGCCTGGCCCTTGGAGGCCACTCATCCTCGCCAACGCTGATGTTGGCGAAACTATCCGGGGGGATAGTTCTCCCCCTCTTGGACCCTTCGGCCTCCCCAATTGGGGAAGCCTTCCTCTTCTTCTCTCCCTCCTCCGGGAGAGAATACTCCTCGTCGTCGTCTTCAGGGGAGGAGTCTCGTCGTCGTCAGACGCCTGATTGCGGGAACTCTTTCGAGTCCCCGCGGCCACCTTCTTGGCCTTCTTCTCCGGCACCACGTGTGGTGCCGGAACTAGCAGCCCTGTTAAGCGGGCGTCCACTGGGTCTTCTGGCATGGGAGCCGGGCTGATGAGCAGCTTGGCCTTCTCCATCCATTCCTGTCAAAGGAAGAGGCAGAATGAAACCCCACTAGAGTCAATCTAATTATCACAAGTGTCCTGTAATGGGGTTGAATCACTTACCTCGTCAGTTGGACACTGCGAGCTGAATCCGCGATCTTCCGTCGCGGATGCGGGGGCTTCGGCGCCCTTGAACAGCACCCTCCAGGCGCCTTCGTATGTTGTATCGAAGAGCCCGCTTAGCGCCTGGTGTTGTTCCGGATTGAACTCCCACAAACGAATGCCCGTTCTTGGCATGGGAGGATCCGCCGGATGAGCATGACTTGGACCACGTCGACGAGCCTGAGCCTATTGCTCACCATCTTCTTGATGCAGGCTCAGAGTCCCGTCACCTCCACCGGATTGCCCCACTGCAAGCCCTTCTCTTTCTAGGAGGTGAGCTGCGTGGGGATACCAGATCTGAACTCGGGGGCCGCCGCCCACGTGGGTTTGCGCGGCTCGGTGATGTAGAACCACCCCGATTCCCACCCCTTGACGGAGTCCACGAAGGTCCCTTCGAGCCAAGGGACGTTGGGCAATTTGCCCAACATGGCGCCTCCGCATTCCGCTTGCGTGCCCTTCACAACCTTCGGCTTGACGTTGAAGGTCTTGAGCCACAGGCCGAAGTGGGGCTGGATGCAGAGGAAGGCCTCGCACACGACGATAAACGCCGAGATGTTGAGGATGAAGTTCGGCGCCAGATCATTGAAATCCAGGCCGTAGTAAAACATGAGCCCCCGGACAAATGGATGGAGCGGAAAGCCCAGTCCACGGAGGAAGTGGGGGAGGAAGACGACCCTCTCATGAGGCCCAGGGGTAGGGATGAGCTGCCCCTCGTCAGGCAGCCGATGCGCGATATCGCCGGAAAGGTATCCGGCGCTGCGCAGCTTGGTGATGTCCTCCTCCTTAGCGGTGGAGGCCAACCATTTACCTCCCGCTCTGGACATATTCGGAGAAGGTCGAGGCGAGATGCGCGAGCTCGAGCGTTGGAGCTTGAGTTCGCGGGATGGATAAGCAAAGGAGGAAGAAGGCGTAGGTGAGAAGGTGAATCCTTATCCCTTATATATAGGCGGACAAAACTATGCGTCCCCCACCAGCCTGGTAAAACTCGCTTATCTCCCAAGCGCCACCATCAATGGCGTGGTTGGGTTACCCACGCACGTATTGATGAGAATCCCGGGATAAGGGGAACACGATCTCTGCTTTGACAAGACGTGCCAAGGAAACTACTTCGCTAAACGTGCTGAGGTGGTATAGTAAAAAACGATTCAAACAAAGGCTTGGTTGCGGTGTGATGTCACGCCGCATAATACGTCAGCAGATTGACCTAAGTGTGCATTTTATTCTCTCTACGGTGGAATGTGGAATTTATTTTGCAGAGCCGGACACTATCCTGGTGTTCATGATCTTCTCTGGATTATTCAAGGGAGGAACCCGCCTTGCAATGCCGAACATTATGCGCGCCGGACTTATCGTCATTGAAGACTGGTTCAGGGGCTACTGAGGGAGTCCTGGACTAGGGGGTGTCCGGATAGCCGGACTATCAATATCCGCCGGACTCCAAGACTACGAAGATACAAGATTGAAGACTCCGGCTCGTGTCCGGATGGTACTTTCCTTGGCGTGGAAGGCAAGCTTGGCAATACGGATATGTAGATCTCCTACCATTGTAACCGACTCTGTGTAACCCTAGCCTCCTCCAGTGTCTATATAAACTGGAGGGCTTTAGTCCGTAGGACAACATACATCTCAACAATCATACCATAGGCTAGCTTCTAGGGTTTAGCCTCCTTGATCTCGTGGTAGATCTACTCTTGTACTACCCATATCATCAATATTAATCAAGCAGGACGTAGGGTTTTACCTCCATCGAGAGGGCCCGAACCTGGGTAAAACATTGTGTCCCTTGTCTCCTGTTACCATCCGCCTAGACGCACAGTTCGGGACCCCCTACCCGAGATCCGCCGGTTTTGACACCGACAGTGGCTCAAGACCTTCAAAGTGGTGCCGAAGATGATCAAGGGGCAGCAGGCAGAGTGCAGAGGGGTTGTTATAAGCAAGAATGCTGACGCTCCGTGGCCCGAGGGCTCTTTTCAAGAGGAGCTCAGCCTATTGCAACAAGAGTGGTTTTATATCACAGCTCCCAGGGGTACCAAATGGGTGGCGCCACCTGCCTTTCGCTCGGGTCCTCCACCGCGGCTGGCATCATGGGTCAATAAAGGACTTGACTGGGGGCCGTCCAAGGACGTGCCCTTGCTGCACAGCCGCATTCAAGAACTCCTAGAGAGAGATATCACTCTGGTTGTAGTAGCGCAGGTCATGCTGATTCGTCGCATCCTACCCTGCAGACGTCGCCCCCTCCGCCTGTGGGAATTTAACCCGGAGGGACCACGAGCTCTCCAACATTTTATGGGCGCGACGCCCATGGAGATGTACAAGCTTTTCTTCGGATCACAAGCGATGTGTCCGGACTTGACCGAGGACGCAGGGCTGAGCTGCAATCGCCCGGATACTCAAGTAAGTAGCCCTGTACCCGGACATGCTATCCCATAATTATCATGAATTTTCTCTCAAAAGAGATGTCCCTTGAACAGGAGTGGATAGCGAAAGCAAAGCTAATCAGGTGTCCGGCCCCCCTCCCCGAGACCACGCCGGATCCCGTCTTAACCAGGATGCTGGAGGTTGCGCCTTTGGAAGAAGGCGAAGGGGGGAACAAGGAAGCTACCGCCTCCATGAAGGAGGCTGTCGAGAAAGGAGGGATCGAGAATCCCTCCATCCAGGGGAAGAAGAGGACCGCCTCTGAAGACCCGGAGACCATGGTCTCAAAGCGGGGGAAGAAATCTTCGTCAGAGGGTCCTGCGCCGAGGGATGCCTCGGCCGCATTGTGCCCCCAAGAAGGTCAGCCCTCCACCGAGTTGTAAGTAAAAAGGGGAGTTTTTATTAAAGTAAAGGATATCCCTGCCCTATTTCTGATGAAGATAACCGAAGTTTTACCTTGTAGTTCGGATCTCAGCCCTTCTCAGCAGAGCTCATCTTCGGGGGATCTTCGTCCGGAGATGATAGAGAGCGAAACACCTCCCCTTGCCGTACCATCGTGCGAGGCGGGCGACCCTAAGGTGTCGTCACGGAGGGTTTCTCCGAGTCCGGCGTGGCTGGAAGGCAGTCATATTTCCCCTCAAAGCCCTCCGCATCCGGCCTTCAAAAAAGGCCATCGGACGAGTCCGGCACCACCTGGTGTACGGTCGGAGGAGCTGAAGGATCTGCTCGGGCGAGCGTCTGTCTCTGAAGATCACCGTGGGTTAATGGGTACGGTGATTGAAAGGATTTCATCTGCTGAGAGCGGATTGCACGAAGCCGTCAGAAGTTTACTGACAGGTTTTGAGGTACGCAAAATGTGTACCTTTTAAAAGTTCCGCATATAAAATGTGCCCTGTGTAGATAGTAGCCCCTAAGACACGGTGTGTTGTCAAAAATGACAGCGCGCCGAGGATCATAATCCCAGGTATAATATGTCGCCCTTCCTATGTAGGTGGCGAAGTGTCCGGTGGCTAGCCGGACTGATGGATTTGCCGAACTAAAGCGGCAACTTGACGTGGCGGATGCCGCCATCGCGCTTGTCAATAAGCGGCTGGACGAGTCACAAGGTATGTGATTTCTCCGCGGACACCTGGTAAGGGAGCTTGATGACCGTGCCTTACAACATGTATGCTTGATGCAGATGGTGCCGCTGCCATGGAGAACCTTTGGGCGGAGATCGCCCGGGCTAAGGAGCAGGCCAGAAAGAGTGATGTGGTTGCCTTAAAGGCGGCCGAAGAGCTAAAAGCCGAACAGGCTGCTCATTGCCGAAGCAAGAAGGAAATGGCCAGATGGCCGTGGAGTTGAAGAATGCTGCCGACCGCTGCAAGCTTCTTGAAAAAGAAGATCGAGCGGTACAAGAGGACCTGAAGAAGGCCACTACCGAGGCCAAGGATGCTCGCTCTACGATGAGAGCTATGAAGGAGGAGCTGCGTCGGGCCGGAGATATCGCGGCTGGAAAGCCCTTCCTGCTGTGGAGGAAGTTCACAGATCCTAAATATGCTCAGTTGGACCGGCTGTGGAGTTCGGAGGATGCTTATCTGGACTTGGCGGCAAGTGTCGCGGACGCGGCCGAACACTTCCGAGATCAAAAGGATCACAAAATGGAAAAGGTTTTTTGGTCGTAGTTCCATAATCCAGAGCGCCCTCTTCCATTAACCGATCACTTGGCCGAATGGGCGGAGCTGAATAGGTTATCCGGACTTGCGATGAAGGATGTCGTGAGTCTTTTGTGGCCGAAAAGGCCCGAGCCGAAGAGTTATTTTGGCTTAGTGCAGCAGTTCCTTGGTGCGGTGCCGCATATCAATGCAATGAGGAGGTCGGCATGCATAGAGGGTGCGCGGATGGCTCTTGCCCGTGTCAAGACATACTAGGCGGAGATGAAGGACACCTATGTTGCATCCCAAGATTCGGACGGAAGCCAAGTACCTGTCGAGCACTATTTTCAGGAAGTTCTGCAGGGCGCTCGTTTAATAGAGACGCGGTGCTCGAAGGCTATTATGTTCGAATAACATGTATTATTGTGAAACAATGTTTCGATGAAATATAAAAGCTTTTTATACTTGTGCCTTCAAGAATTAAAATACCTCCTGTGCGGCCGTTAATGTATATGTGTATATAACCTGAAAGATGGCAGTCTTTGGCTTCAGCCCCCACGCATATAATGCGGGGGTGTTTGCAAAAGGCGCATTTTCACACTTGATCCAACGTCTTGGTCCTGTAAAGGAGGTGGTAGCGTAGCAAACTAGGCAACCGGACTATAATGCTTTATCACTTTCACTTAGCCATAGGAGTTTGACAGTGGGGCTACTATATAGCCCCTAGGGGCACCGCGCTCACCCGAATTCGGGGTGCGTATGTGCCTGACCGGGAAACAGCCCTTCGTCAATGCGGCGGAATCCTATATATTCCAGCGGGTCATCGAGTGGTTGACCAGTCTCACGCTATATCATGACAGTCAGTTTTCGGCTTTCTCTACTGAGGTGCTCGCCTGGATGAACCAGGGCACAATCGCAGTAGTTCTCCTGGTGCCGTGTTAGCCGATAGAGCGGAACGTAAGGCAGCAAAACACAGGAGCCGGGCAAACCCAACATTTGACCAAAGACATGATTCGTAGCTGATGCATATAAGGCCTAACTCGAGACGCCGAACACTCCCTAAGGTATTCGGTCTTTATGAAAACGGGCCGAACAACGCCCTTGGTAATAAGCCCCTGGTGTCCAGGTACGCGCAGAATTCTGATGTGGCCCATGCCAAAACACCAGCCTCCTCCTTGGTTATAGCAAGAAACCAAGGGATGTGTATCAACAAGAGAGAGTAAAAAAGGTTTATGCAGGGTCTTAATCTGAAAAGAATCCTTCCAACGGGTCCCTACTGCACGTCTGCGCCTGTGTCTCCGTTGTGCCGTATCATGGACGGGTGTAGCACGGTGTTCATCTGTAAAAGAAAGGAACTTAGTTGAAAAGGATCGTGCGAAAATGTACGTTATATTAAATAAACAAAGTACGATTCAAAAAATGAATAAAATTGAGCTTTATTGTCTCTTGCTGTATATGCACGGAGCCCCTTGTATGTTTACACCGGACTCGTCTAACCGTGTCCGGTGTTTGAATGACCTGTTTAGGTGCTTGGATTAGTGAAGCCGGTTTAGTGTGTGGTTGTCAAGGCAGTCACACAATCTTCCGAGCTCGAGGAACACTCAATATTTCCCTTTAAGAAGATGATGCCTCACGGACCGGGCATTTTAAGTGTAAGGGATGCATAATGCGGTATTGTGTTAAAGCGGGCGAAAGCTTCGCGTCCCAGTAGTGCTTGGTAGCTACTTGTAAATGGGGCGAGGTGGAAGGTTAACTTTTCGCGGCGGAAGTTGTCGGGTGAGCCGAACACAACTTCTAGCAGTAGAGAGCCCGTACAATGGGCATATGGGCCTGGCATTACCCCTTGAAAGGAAGTGTTGCTATGGCGAACTTTGGTTGGGTCTATCCCCATTTTGCGGATTATGTCCTGATACAGCAGGTTTAGATCACTGCCGCCGTCCATTAGGACTTGTGTAAATTGGAGTCCGTCGATTATCGGATCTAATATCAAGGCAGTCCATCCTGCATTCCGGATACTTCTAGAGTAATCCTGATGGTCGAAGGTGATTGGTTTTAATAACCAGTGGCGGGACTCCTCTGGGATAGGCCATATGGCACGTATCTCTATGGGCGCCGTTCTGTTTTTCCCTTTTGTCACGTAAAGTGAATTTACTGTTTTGACTTCTTGTGGGAAATTCTTTTGTTTTCCGGTGCTCTACTTGTGGGGTTCGTCATTGTCCTCGCTTGGTGTGTCAAGCCCCTTGTGTTCGGCGTTGAGTTTGCCGGACTGCTTGAAGACCCAACAATCTCTGTGGGTATGATTTGCAGGCTTCCCAGGGGTACTGTGGATTTGGCATACCTTGTCCAAGATTTTGTTTAAGTTAGATAGCTCGTCCCTATTATCCTTAAGGGACAGTTTTTATGATCCTGCCGTGAGCTTTTGAATCTGGCGTTGACTGCCGTGCTCTTCGGGATGTTTCCCTTAGTCCGACGCTGGTCCTTGCTTCGTCGCGGTTTCCCATTTCCATCCCTGACTTCGGATGTACTTGGGTTGCTGGTACTGCATCTTGCCAGCCAGCTATCCTCTCCCGTGCAAAAGCGGGTCATGAGGCTTGTTAATGCGGCCATTGTTCTTGGCTTTTCTTGGCCGAGGTGTCTGGCGAGCCATTTGTCTTGGACGTTGTGTTTGAAAGCTGGTAAGGCTTCGGCGTCCGGACAGTCGACTATTTGGTTCTTTTTAGTAAGGAATATGTTCCAGAATTTTCGGGCTGACTCTCCAGGTTGTTGAGTTATGTGACTTAAATCTTCTGCATCCGGAGGTCGGACATAGGTCCCTTAAAAATTTGCCCGAAAAGCATCCTCGAGCTCTTCCCAACTTCCAATGGTGTTTTCGGGGAGGCTTTTGAGGCAATGCCTGGCTGGCCCTTTGAGCTTGAGGGGTAAGTATTTTATGGCGTGGAGGTCATCTCCTCTAGCCATGTGTATGTGGAGGATGTAGTCCTTGATCCAGACTCCATGGTCTGTTGTTCCGTCGTATGCCTCTATGTTTACGGGCTTGAATCCCGCTGGAAATTCATAATCCAGAACCTCGTCGGTAAAACATAAGGGGTGTGCGGCACCCCTATATTTAGGTGTGCCATAATATTTGGATACTTGATGTGTTTCATTGCTTACTAGAGCTTGCTTTCTTGGCTCGTAGATAGATCTAACTGGGCCATCTTTTTGATGCGAATCCGTGTGCGGATCGCGAGCCGGCTTGTGTGCGGCACCGTTTGCCGCTCTATGTTTGCCGTGGGGTCGTCCATCCAACCGAGTGGTCTCCTTGTTCTTTGATTGTGGGGGCTCTACGGCCTCCTCATTGAATTCGGGCAGTAGTTTTCGCTTCGGGTAGCTCTTTGTTCGGTGACTATCGCTGTATTTGTCTGCGGTGTTGAGTACTTTGCTCCATCTGATTCTAAGCGCATCTTCCGCTGTTTTGAGCTTCTGCTTCTGCTTTTTCAGGCTACGCGCAGTGGCGACGAGCCTTTTGTGGAGGTTCTTTTGCTCCAGTAACTTGTCCGGCATGAGATCGCCCGGGCTGTTATCTTCGCCGGGGACGGGTTGTTTATCCAGATTGTCCTGTTCGGACGGTTGCTCGATAGCATGTTCTTCATCCACCAGTTCGCCCTGCTCTATGGCTGGGTCTGTATGGCTGCTATCTTTGTCGAGGCGGGACTTTGAGCGGCGCTTACGTCGTCGTTTTGACTGCTTTTCGAGGGAATGATCCCTCGTGACGTCCCGTTGTTCCTCGTCGTCGCTTCCTTTAGGTGTGTCCACCATGTATACATCATGAGATGAGGTGGTTGTCCAGTGCCCTATAGGTGCTGGTTCATGTTTGTCTCCTACATCATCGTCCATATTGTCGATGTCTTCGGAGTCGAAGTCGAGCACGTCGTTTAAACTTTCGACACTGGCTACGAAGTGGGTGGTGGGTGGGCTTCGAATTTCTTCGTCGTCCGCATCCCAACCTTTGGCCCCTTTCCTAGTAGAACTAGGAGCCCTTCCAAGTAGAAGGAGTAGGAGAGAAGGAAAGGGAAGGGAGAAGGAGAAGGAAGGAAGGGGGCGCCCCCCCCCCTCCCTAGTCCAATTCGGACTAGCTAGTCCATGGGGAGGGGTGCGCCCACTGAGGGAGTCCTGGACTAGGGGGTGTCCGGACAGCCGGATTGTCATCGTCCGCCGGACTCCAAGACTACGAAGATACAAGATTGAAGACTCCGTCCCGTGTCTGGATGGGACTTTCCTTGGCGTGGAAGGCAAGCTTGGTGATACGGATATGTAGATCTCCTACCATTGTAACCGACTCTGTGTAACCCTAGCCTCCTCCGGTGTCTATATAAACCGGAGGGCATTAGTCCGTAGGACACAACATACATTACAACAATCATACCATGGGCTAGCTTCTAGGGTTTTAGCCTCCTTGATCTCGTGGTAGATCCACTCTTGTACTACCCATATCATCAATATTAATCAAGAAGGACGTAGGGTTTTACCTCCATCGAGAGGGCCCGAACCTGGGTAAAACATCGTGTCCCTCGTCTCCTGTTACCATCCGCCTAGACGCATAGTTTGGGACCCCCTACCCGAGATCCGCCGGTTTTGACACCGACATTGGTGCTTTCATTGAGAGTTCCTCTGTGTCGTCACCAATAGGCTTGATGGCATCTTCAACCAACAATGTTGTCCAGGGTGAGACTTTTCTCCCCGGACAGATCTTCGTATTCGGCGGCTTCGCACTGCGGGCTAATTCGCTTGGCCATCTGGAGCAGATCGAAAGCTACGCCCCTGGCCGTCAGGTCAGATTCGGAAGCCTAAACTTCACGGCCGATGTCCACGGAGACTTGATCTTCGACGGACCCGAGCCACAGCCAAGCGCGCCGCACTGTTGCGATGGGCATGATTTAGCTCTGCCGCTGAACAGTGCCTTGGTGGCCGCACACGAATCCGCTCCGGCCATTGGTCCGGAGCAGACTGCCCAGATAGAGGGGCGGTGGATGGCCGCCGCCTTGGGGCTTCAACCGCTACGGCGATGGAGCCGAACACTAATCTCGTCCCTCGCAAAACTCGTGATTCCGAGGTGTCGGACTCCTTGCCGGACTCCGAACCTCCCACGCCCCTACCAATCAAATCGGATTGGGCGCCGGTTATGTAATTCACCGCCGCGGACATCTTCCAATACTCGCCTTTTGGCGATATCCTGAATTCACTAAAGCATCTCTCGTTATCAGGAGAGCCCTGGCCGGACTATGGCCAGGATGGTTGGGATGCGGACGACGAAGAAATTCAGAGCCCACCCACCACCCACTTTGTAGCCACTATCGACGATCTAACCGACATGCTAGACTACGACTCCGAAGACATCGACGCTATGGATGATGATGCCAGAGACGAACAGGAACCAGCGCCTACAGGGCACTGGAAGACCACCTCGTCATATGACATATACATGGTGGATACCCCAAAAGATGGGGACGGCGAAGAAACAGCGGAGGCAGATCCTTTAAAGAAACAGCCCAAGCGCCGGCGTCAGCGGCGCCGCTCTAAATCCCGCCACAGCAAGAATGGAGATTCCGGCACAGGAGATAATAATACCCCAGAGAGTGCCGAAGACAATCCCCTCCAGCAAGACTCGGCGCAGGAGGATGCAGAAGCAAGCCCTCACGAGAGGGCGGCAGACGAAGAGGTTGAGGATCATAACTATATGCCTCCCTCCGAAGACGAAGCAAGCCTCAACGATGATGAATTCGTCGTACCTGAGGATCCCGTCGAACAAGAGCGTTTCAAGCTGATCAGGACCTGCTGGCCGATCGATGGACCGAGGTCCTCGCGGCCGAAGAGTATAAACTCGAACGCCCCTCCAAAAGCTACCCAAGACGCAAGCTGCTCCCCCGATTAGAGGAGGAAGCATACATACCTTCATCACCAGCGCACGATATGGCTGACCGACCACCCCGTGGTCGTGACAGAGAGGCATCCAGGCCCCCAGCCAAGACCGTACCCCGGCATCACTCCAAAAGTACGAAGCCAAGAGGGAACGCGCCGGACTTGCGAGATATATTGGAGGACAAAGCAAGGCAATCCAGATCCATCTACGGATCATGTGGGCGTCCCACGACCCATGACGAATACCGTCGTACCGGATATAATAACCCCGGCTGGGCCGAACACGGCAGACAGCGCTCTCTCGAGCTGCGTTGTGATATTGCTCAATACAGAGGCGCCGCACACCCACTATGCTTCACTGACGAAGTAATGGATCATCAAATCCCTGAAGGGTTTAAACCCGTAAACATTGAATCCTACGATGGCACCACAGACCCCACGATTTGGATAGAAGATTATCTTCTCCACATCCATATGGCCCGCGGCGACGATCTCCACACCATCAAGTATCTCCCACTCAAGCTTAAAGGACCAGCTCGGCATTGGCTTAACAGCTTGCCCGCAGAGTCAATTGGGTGCTGGGAAGACCTGGAGGCCGCATTCCTTGACAACTTCCAGGGCACGTATGTGCGACCACCAGACGCCGATGACCTAAGCCACATTATTCAGCAGCCAGACGAATCGGCCAGACAATTCTGGACACGGTTCTTGACAAAGAAAAACCAAATCGTCGACTGTCTGGATGCAGAGGCCCTTGCAGCCTTCAAACATAACATCTGGGATGAATGGCTAGACCGGCACCTGGGGCAGGAAAAGCCGAAATCCATGGCAGCCCTCACATCGTTAATGACCCGCTTTTGCGCGGGAGAGGACAGCTGGCTAGCTCGCAGCAACAATCTCCGTAAAAATTCTGGCAGTCCGGATACTAAGGACAACAATGGCAGGTCACGTCGAAACAAAAACAAACGCCGCATTAACGGCGACGATAAGGAGGATACGGCAGTCAACGCCGGATTCCGAGGCTCTAAACCCGGTCAACGGAAGAAGCCATTCAAAAGAACCACTCCGGGTCCGTCCAATTTGGACCGAATACTCGACCGCTTATGCCAGATACATGGCACCCCTGAAAAACCAGCCAATCACACTAATAGAGATTGCTGGGTGTTCAAACAAGCAGGCAAGTTAATTGCCGAAAACAACGACAAGGGGCTAAACAGCGATGACAAGGAGGAGACCCGACCGCCGAACAGTAGAGGACAGAAGGGTTTTCCCCCACAAGTGCGGACGGTGAATATGATATACGCGACCCATATACCCAAGAGGGAGAGGAAACGCGCACTAAGGGACGTCTATGCGATGGAGCCAGTCGCCCCGAAGTTCAATCCATGGTCCTCTTGTCCGATCACTTTCGATCGAAGAGACCATCCGACCAGCATACACCATGGCGGATTCGCCGCATTGGTTTTAGACCCAATCGCCGATGGATTTCACCTCACGAGAGTCCTGATGGACGGCGGCAGTAGCCTGAACCTGCTTTATCAGGATACAGTGCGCAAAATGGGCATAGACCCCTCAAGGATTAAACCTACAAAGACAACCTTTAAAGGTGTCATACTAGGAGTGGAAGCCAACTGTACAGGCTCAGTCACACTGGAAGTGGTCTTCGGATCCCCGGATAATTTCCGGAGCGAAGAGTTAATCTTCGACATAGTCCCGTTTCGCAGTGGCTATCACGCTCTGCCCGGACGAACCGCGTTTGCAAAATTCAACGCGGTGCCGCATTATGCATACCTAAAGCTCAAGATGCCAGGACCTCGTGGAGTCATCACGGTCAATGGGAATACGGAACGCTCCCTCCGAACGGAGGAACATACAGCGGCTCTCGCGGCAGAAGTACAGAGTAGCCTCTTAAGGCAATTCTCCAGTCCGGCCGTTAAACAGCCGGATAAAGCAAAACGCGCCCGAAGCAATACCAACCAAGACCACCTGGCGCGATCAGAGCATGCGTAGCAATGCGGCCCCGACCCTCGCCCGCGCATGATCGCAATAATGACACTCCGCGTACATCATTACGCTTTGGAGATACCATGGGTACAGGGGAGGGGGCACGATCGCAACGGACCCAGAGTGTGGTTCGACCACACCGGGGGCTCGCAAGTGTGCCCCCCTTTTTTTATTATTTTTTATTTTCCTTCTTTTATGTACACAGGACTCCGTTAACCAGAAGCCCTGTCCGGCGGCGAACCTGCCGAACTCATGATGCAACAGTCAGGGACTAAAGAAGGCTGCGACGAACACTCAGGTGGTCTCAATTACGAGCATTAAATTCGATTATATACACCAAGTCCGCAGCTCACCCCTGGAGGGGGACATGTTTACTTAGTCCAAATCCCTTGCTTACCGCACTATTTGTATCAGTCCGCTCTCCTAGCAGACTTTCTTTCATAAATAATGCAGCACCTTTTTGATTGCAATTGCATTACCTTTTATATATATATGCTCATTATATGACATCTTGCGCCCGTATATTTTGGTACGGCCTAATACGCCAGGGGCTTATGTTCCCCACTCTATGGTGTGATAAGTCCGAACACTTTCATAAGTGCGGCACCCCGAACTTATAGCATTATATGAATCGGCTCCGAATCATGTCTTGGGTCAATAGTTGGGTTTGCCCGGCTCCCATGTTTTGGTGCCTTACGTTCCGTTCTGTCGGCTAAGGTGGCACTGGGAGAACCACTGCGATTGCGCCCCGGTTGAGCCGGGCGAGTGCCTCAGTGGAGAAAGCTAAAACTGACCGACATGATAAGGCGAGAGACTGGTCGCTGTTCGAGAGGTTTTTTCGGGTCCTTAAAGACTCACGCCGCTTCGAGCGAAGTTTCGGACAATGTCCGACGAAGGCGTGGATAGCGCCCCGGATTCGGTCTTCCGAATACCAGGGGCTTCGCCGAAATTTAAAATTATAGAATTCTATGGCTAAGTGAGAGTGTTCAAGCATTATAAGTCCGGTTGCCTTGTTCGTTGTGTTGAGCGCCTCCCTTGATGGACCCAACAATGGGAACAAGAGTGCTCAAGTTTATCCCGAACACCCCAGCACTCATGGCTTGGGGGCTGAAGCCAACGACTTGCCATCTCTCAGATTTTATAAACGGCCGCACAGAAGGTAATATTTTAAATTAAAAAAGCGTTGCTCAAAGCGCACATGAACAAAGTTTCAGCGCATAGGATAATACATAGCAAATTCACTCAAAGATTACATTTCTGGGGCACTCATCCGCAATATCGCGGGCTCCCTTCAGGACAGTTCTATAATACATTTCGGGCGTGCGATACTCCTTGCCCGGTGGCGGTGGGTCCGTGAGAAGCTTCTCCGCATCCAACCTGCCCCAATGCACCTTTGTGCGGGCGAGGGCCCGGCGAGCACCTTCAATACAGGCGGAGCGCTTGATGACATCCACCCAGGGGCATGCATCCACCAGCCGCCGCACGAGGCCAAAGTAGCTCCCGGGCATGACCTGTTCAGGCCACAGCCGGACTATAAGGCCCTTCATGGCCTCCTCAGCTACCTTGTGGAGTTCGACCAGCTGCTTCAGCTGGTCGCTTGGGGGCACCGGATGGCCGGCCTCAGCGTACTGAGACCAGAAGACCTTCTCCGTCAAGCTCCCCTCCTCGCCACGATAGAATGCGGCGGCATCAGACGCACTACGCGGCAGATCTGCAAACACCCCTGGAGAGCTCCGAATGCGGGTAAGTGTCAGGTAGTTTACATTAACATGCCTGCTTTGCATGAAAAATGCCTTACCCGCCGCTATCTTCTTTATATCTTCAACCTCCTGAAGGGCCCTTTGGGCCTCGGCCTTCGCGGACTTGGCACTTTCGAGAGCCGAGGCAAGCTCGGACTCTCGAGTCTTGGAGTCACACTCCAAACTCTCATGCTTTTCCATGAGAGCCTGGAGCTCTTGCCGAACTTCCACCACCCGTGCCTCCTGCTTTTCTCTCTCTGCCCGTTCCGCGGCCGCACTGCGTTTGGCCGCGGACACAGTCTCCTTCAGGGCTGCCACCTCGTTAGTGGCCCCTGCAATACACATATTATCCTTGTTAATTTTATTGCAACCAAAATCCTTTTCTGTAAGGTAACCATTCAAAGTGGTGTGACTCACCTTCTTTGTCCTCGAGCTGCTTCTTGGCATGGCCGAGCTCTTTCTCGGACCGCTCGAGATCCTTTTTCAGCACATCGACCTCCGCCGTTAGTGCGGCAGAGGTCAGCAGCGCAGCCTGCAAACCCATATTGACATATGTTAAGCAACCCTGCGCATATCTTGTTAGATCCTCAGTCCGGCTTTTCTTTCCGAACACCGAACTGAGCAGGCTTCGGTCAGCCTGCTTTTGGCGAGCTGAACCTTTTTCAGCTACTGTCTATGCGGTATTACATTACATAATTTTAACTTCTTACCTCAAAGCCTGTTAGAAGGCTGCTGCAGGCTTCGGTCAGCCTGCTTTTGGCGAGCTGAACCTTTTGAATCACCGCACTCATGATAGTGTGGTGTTCTTCCTCGATGGAAGCGCCTTTAAGCGCCTCCAACAAGTTAGCCGGCGCCTCCGGTTGGACGGAGGCTGCCGGTGTCACGGTCTTGCCCTTCTTTCGAAGGGGCCGCTTGTCGGACTCTGGAACCACTGCGGGTTCCGATGTAGAGTCCGGCGCAAAGTCCGGGAGGCTGCCTGACGGCGCCTCCGGAGCCTCCTCCTGATGGGTCCCTCTCTGGGATCCCACCTCGGCGTCCTCGTCGGCGCGTGGGGTAGAGGCAGTCGGAAGTGAATCCACATCCGACGGGGCCAAGGACCCGCTTGATGAAGCGGGGAGATCATCATCAGCCGGACTACGGACAGAATGCGGCGTTAGAAGGACACTACGCGACATAAAAGATGTTGCGTATCAAGGATCCGGATACTTACGATCTCGCCGGACGCCTGGCCCTTGGAGGCCACTCATCCTCGCCAACGGTGGTGTTGGCGAAACTGTCCGGGGGGATAGTCCTCCCCCTCTTGGACCCTTCGGCCTCCCCTATTGGGGAAGCCTTCCTCTTCTTCTCTCCCTCTTCTGGTAGAGAATCCTCCTCCTCCTCCTCGTCTTTGGGGGAGGAGTCCGCCTCGTCATCGGACACCTGATTGCGTGAACTCTTTCGAGTCCCCGCGGCCACCTTCTTGGCCTTCTTCTCCGGCACCACATGCGGTGCCGGAACCAGCAGCCCTGCTAAACGGGCGTCCACTGGGTCTTCTAGCATGGGAGCCGGGCTGATAAGCAGCTTGGCCTTCTCCATCCATTCCTGTCAAAGGAAGAGACAGAATGAAACCCCTCTAGAATCAATTTGATTACCACAAGTGTCCCGTAAAGGGGTTGAATCACTTACCTCGTCAGCTGGATGCTGCGAGCGAAATCCGCGGTCTTCTGTCGCAGATGCGGGGGCTTCGGCGCCCTTAAACAGCACCCTCCAGGAGCCTTCGTACGTCGTATTGAAGAGCCCGCTTAGCGCCTGGTGCTGTTCCGGATTAAACTCCCACAGATTGAATGCCCGTTCTTGGCATGGGAGAATCCGGCGAATGAGCATGACTTGGACCACGTCGACGAGCCTGAGCTTACCGCTCACCAGCTTCTGGATGCAGGCTCGGAGTCCCGTCAGCTCCTTCGAATTGCCCCACAACAAGCCCTTCTCTTTCCAGGAGGTGAGCTGCGTGGGGACGCCAGATCTAAACTCGGGGGCCGCCGCCCATGCGGGCTTGCGTGGCTCGGTGATGTAGAACCACCCCGATTGCCACCCCTTGACGGAGTCCAGAAGGCCCCTTCGAGCCAAAGGACGTTGGGAAACTTACCCAACATGGCGCCTCCACATTCCGCTTGCGTGCCCTTCACAACCTTCGGCTTGACGTTGAAGGTCTTGAGCCACAGGCCGAAGTGGGGCCGGATGCAGAGGAAGGCCTCGCACACGACGATAAACGCCGAGATGTTGAGGATGAAGTTTGGCGCCAGATCGTGGAAATCCAGGCCGTAGTAGAACATGATCCCCCAGACAAATGGATGGAGCGGAAAGCCCAGTCCGCGGAGGAAGTGGGGAAGGAAGACGACCCTCTCGTAAGGCCCAGGGGTAGGGATGAGCTGCCCCTCGTCGGGCAGCCGATGCGCGATATCGCCGGAAAGATATCCGGCGCTGCGCAGTTTGGTGATGTGCTCCTCCTTAACGGTGGAGGCCAACCATTTGCCTCCCGCTCCGGACATATTCGGAGAAGGTTAGGGCAAGATGCGCGAGCTTGGGCGTTGGAGCTTGAGTACGCGGAGATGGACAAGCAAAGGAGGAAGAGGGCGTAGGTGAGAAGGTAAATCCTTATCCCTTATATATAGGCGGACGAAAACTATGCGTCCCGCTGGCCTGATAAAACTCGCTTATCTCCCAAGCGCCACCATCAATGGCGCGGTTGGGTTACCCACGTCTGTATTGATGAGAATCCCGGAATAAGGGGAACACGATCTCTGCTTCGACAAGACGTGCCAAGGGAACCGCTTCACTAAACGTGCTGAGGTGGTATAGTAAAAAACGATTCAAACAAAGGCTTGGTAGCGGTGTGATGTCACACCGTATAATACGTCAGCAGATTGGACTGGTGTACATTTTATTCTCTCTACGTTGGAATGTGGAATTTATTTTGCAGAGCCGGACACTATCCTGGTGTTCATGATCTTCTCTGGATTATTCAAGGGAGGAACAGGCCTTGCAATGCCGAACATTATGCGCGCCGGACTTATCGTCATTGAAGCCTGGTTCAAGGGCTACTGAGGGAGTCCTGGACTAGGGGGTGTCCGGACAGCTGGACTATCATCGTCCGCCGGACTCCAAGACTACGAAGATACAAGATTGAAGACTCCGTCCCGTGTCCGGATGGGACTTTCCTTGGCGTGGAAGGCAAGCTTGGCGATACAGATATGTAGATCTCCTACCATTGTAACCGACTCTGTGTAACCCTAGCCTCCTTCGGTGTCTATATAAACTGGAGGGCATTAGTCCGTAGGACACAACATACATTACAACAATCATACCATGGGCTAGCTTCTAGGGTTTTAGCCTCCTTGATCTCGTGGTAGATCCACTCTTGTACTACCCATATCATCAATATTAATCAAGCAGGACGTAGGGTTTTACCTCCATCGAGAGGGCCCGAACCTGGGTAAAACATCGTGTCCCTCGTCTCCTGTTACCATCCGCCTAGACGCACAGTTCGGGACCCCCTAACCGAGATCCGCCGGTTTTGACACCGACAGCCACCCTTTGGGGCCTTTCTCTCCTTTCCCGTATGGCCCATTAAGGCCCAATACGAATTCCCGTAACTCTCTGGTACTCCAAAAAATACTCGAATCACTCGGAACCTTTCCGATGTCCGATATAGTCGTCCAATATATCAATCTTTACGTCTCGACCATTTCGAGACTCCTCGTCATGTCCCTGATCTCATCCGGGACTCCGAACTCCTTCAGTACATCAAAACTCATAAACTCATAATATAACTGTCATCAAAACCTTAAGCGTGCGGACCCTACGGGTTCGAGAACTATGTAGACATGACCGAGACACGTTTCCGGTCAATAACCAATAGCGGAACCTGGATGCTCATATTGGATCCTACATATTCTACGAAGATCTTTTATCGGTCAAACCGCATAACAACATACGTTGTTCCCTTTGTCATCGGTATGTTACTTGCCCGAGATTCAATCGTCGGTATCCCAATACCTAGTTCAGTCTCGTTACGGGCAAGTCTCTTTACTTGTTACGTAATGCATCATCCCGCAACTAACTCATTAGCTACACTGCTTGCAAGGCTTATAGTGATGTGCATTACCGAGAGGGCCCAGAGATACCTCTCCGACAATCGGAGTGACAAATCCTAATCTCGAAATACGCCAACCCAACATGTACCTTTGGAGACATCTGTAGAGCTCCTTTATAATCACCCAGTTACATTGTGACGTTTGGTAGCACACAAAGTGTTCCTCCGGTAAACGGGAGTTGCATAATCTCATAGTTGTAGGAACATGTATAAGTCATGAAGAAAGCAATAGCAACATACTAAACGATCAAGTGCTAAGCTAACAGAATGGGTCATGTCAATCACATCATTCTCCTAATGATGTGATCCTGTTAATCAAATGACAACTCATGTCTATGGTTAGGAAACACAACCATCTTTGATTAATGAGCTAGTCTAGTAGAGGCATACTAGTGACAATATGTTTGTCTATGTATTCACACATGTATCATGTTTCCGGTTAATACAATTCTAGCATGAATAATAAACATTTATCATGATATAAGGAAATAAATAATAACTTTATTATTGCCTCTAGGGCATATTTCTTTCAAGAACTGGGACATCTTCGCATCGAAACCCTCTGACATGCCAGGTGTACCCAGAGAATTGGCTGAGCACCGTTTGCGTGTCGACTCCAAGGCAAAACCCGTCAAAGAGCACCTTCGGCGGTCCGCCATTCAGAAGAGAAAAGCAATTGGCGAAGAAGTGGCTCGGCTATTGGCAGCAGAGTTCATCCGTGAAATCTACCACTCCGAGTGGCTTGCTAATGTCGTCATGGTCCCCAAGAAGGACGATTCACTTCATATGTGCATTGATTTCAAGCATATCAATCGGGCCTTCCCGAAAGATCACTTCCCTCTCCCCCGTATCGATCAGATTGTTGACTCGACTGCGGGGTGTGAGAGCCTGTCTTTCCTAGATGCGTATTCCGAGTATCATCAGATCCGACTGTATGGCCCCGATGAAATAAAAACAGCTTTCATCACCCCATTCGGGTGTTTTTGCTATGTCACCATGCCATTCGGTCTTAAAAATGCCGGAGCCACGTTCATGAGAATGATCCAGAAGTGCCTGCTCACCCAAATCAGTCGGAATGTGGAGGCGTACATGGATGACATCGTGGTCAAGTCTCGCAAAGGTTCCGACCTATTGATTGGCCTTGCAGAAACCTTTGCCAACCTAAGAAATTACGATATCAAGCTTAATCCGTCAAAGTGCACATTCGGAGTTCCAGGAGGAAAGTTGTTCGGTTTTCTCATTTCCGAACGAGGGATCGACGCCAATCCAGAAAAAAGTTGATACCATCCTCCGAATAAAACGCCCCGTGCGAGTGCATGACGTTCAGAAGTTGACTGGGTGTTTGGCCGCCTTGAGTCGATTCATTTCTCGTCTCAGTGAAAAGGCCTTGCCTCTTTACCGATTGATGAAGAAATCTGATAAGTTCGAGTGGTCTGAAGAAGGTGATGTAGCGTTTGAGAGCTCAAAGCCTTGCTTTTTCCACCCAGCCGGTGCTCGCTGCGCCAATCCGCAAAGAGCCTTACTGCTTTACATTGCAGCCACTAGACAAGTCGTTAGTACAGTACTCACGGTCGAGCGAGAAGAGGAAGGAAAAGCTTACAAGGTTCAGCGCCCAGTTTATTATCTCTCTGAAGTTTTGACTCCATCCAAGCAACGATATCCTCATTATCAGAAGCTTGTCTATGGAATTTACATGACCATGAAGAAGGTTGCACATTACTTCTCTGATCACTCTATTACAGTCGTCAGCGATGCACCGTTGTTTGAGATTCTGAATAACAGAGATGCAACTGGTCGAGTAGCAAAATGGGCGATTGAACTCCTTCCACTGGACATCAAGTTTGAGGCAAAGAAAGCTATCAAGTCCCAAGCAATCGCGGATTTCCTTGCAGAGTGGATTGAGCAGCAACTACCAACTCAAGTTCACTCTGAACATTGGACTATGTTCTTCGATGGCTCCAAGATGCTAAACGGATCAGGTGCTGGAGTAGTATTGGTGTCCCCCCGTGGAGACAAGCTTAACTATGTTCTCCAGATTCATTTTGATTCCTCCAATAACGAAGCAGAATACGAAGCACTTTTATATGGGTTGCATATGGCCATTTCACTCGGCGTCCGTCGCCTCTTGGTATATGGCGACTCAGATTTGGTGGTTAATCAGGTGATGAAGGAATGGGATGTCAGAAGTCCAGCCATGACTGGTTACTGCAATGCTGTTAGGAAGCTGGAAAAGAAGTTTGAAGGGTTGGAACTTCACCATGTACCCCGATTGAAAAATCAAGCTGCAGATGAGTTGGCGAAGATAGGTTCCAAGAGAGAGGTCATTCCCCGCAATGTGTTTTTGGAACATATTCATTCACCTTCAGTTCAGGAGGATCCCTTCACAGAAGAGTCGCCACAGCCCAAGAGTGCCACAAATCCGGCTGAGGTTGAAATCCCAGCCGTGGTCGACTTAGTCATGGAGGTTCTGGTCATCACTCCCGACTGGACAGTGCCGTACATTGCATACATTCTTAGGAAAGAACTTCCGGAGGATGAAGAAGAGGCTCGACAGATCGTCCGGTGATCTAAGGCCTTTACTGTGATAAAGGGACGATTGTTCAGAGAAAGTGCAACTGGAGTTTGCCAGAAGTGCATCACGCCAGAGGAAGGTCGAGTGATCCTCAATGATATTCACTTAGGAACCTGTGGTCACCACGCGTTCTCTCGGACCATCATGGCCAAAGCATACCAAGCCGGATTTTACTGGCCGCGGGCCAACGAGATGGCTAAGGAAATAGTGGACAAGTGTGACGGCTACCAGTTTTACTCCAACATGTCTCAGAAACCTGCAACTCTGAAAACAATTCCACTCGTCTGGCCTTTCGCCGTCTGGGGACTGGACATGGTTGGACCTCTGAGAACGGGCAAGAGCGGATTTACTCATGTGCTGGTAGTAGTCGAAAAGTTCACCAAATGGATCGAAGCCAAGCCCATCAAAAGCCTTGAAGCAAGCACAGTTGTGAGATTCATCAGAGAACTTATGTTCAGATATGGCATCCCGCACAGCATCATCATGGATAATGGCTCGAACTTCGATTCTGAAGAATTCAAAGCCTTTTGTGCCTCCCAAGGCACGAGAGTCGACTACGCTTCGGTCGCTCATCCTCAGTCGAATGGGCAGGCCGAGCGGGCAAATGGATTGATTCTCAAAGGATTGAAACCTCGGTTGATGCGTGACCTGAAACATGCAGCAGGAGCTTGGGTCGATGAGCTCCCATCAGTACTTTGGGGATTGAGGACAACCCCTAACCGGTCAACTGGGAGGACACCATTCTTCTTAGTCTACGGAGCTGAAGCCGTGCTCCCCAGTGATTTGCTCCATAATGCACCTCGAGTCGAGCTCTTCTCAGAGGAAGAAGTGGAGCAGGCTCGGCAAGATGTAGTCGATCTCCTAGAAGAGGAAAGAGAGATGGCCTTGATCCAGTCGACCATTTACCAGCAAGACTTGCGTCGATTTCATGCCAGAAATGTGAGGGGTCGGGCATTTCAAGAAGGAGATCTGGTTCTTCGAGTGGACCAGCAGAGACCTCATAAGCTCGCTCCTGCTTGGGAAGGCCCTTTCATCGTCACCAAGGTGCTCCACAACGGAGCATACCGTCTCTTCAACGTCGAACATATTAAAGATGAGCCACGCGCCTGGAATGCGGATTTGCTCCGCCCTTTTTACTCTTAAAATATCTAGGCTGATGAGATGTAATAAGAAATACTTCTTAGTTTGGCTATCAAAAGACATAATTTACTTTCTTCCGAATGATTGTTGTTTATTTCTTTTGTACATATCACCTTTGCTGCGAATCTGTTTCGCCTGAGACGAAGTGATAAAAATCCTATCGAATGGTGAGTCTGTCTCCCACTCGGGGGCTTAGCTGCAGCCCAGTGCTCGCCTAAGTGAAAAAAATCCTACCGAATGGTGAGTCTGTCTCCCGCTCGGGGGCTTAGCTGCAGCCCAGTGCTCGCCTAAGTGATAAAAATCCTACCGAGTGGTGAGTCTGTCTCCCCCTCGGGGGCTTAGCTGCAGCCCAGTGCTCGCCTAAGTGATAAAAATCCTACCGAGTGGTGAGTCTGTCTCCCACTCCGGGGCTTAGCTGCAGCCCAATACTCGCCTAAGTTTGAAAAATCCTACCGAGTGGCGAGCAATCCTCCCACTCAGGGGCTTAGCTGCAGTCCAGTACTCGCCTAAGTTTGAAAAATCCTACCGAGTGGCGAGCAATCCTCCCACTCAGGGGCTTAGCTGCAGTCCAGTACTCGCCTAAGTTTGAAAAATCCTACCGAGTGGCGAGCAATCCTCCCACTCGGGGGCTTAACTGTAGTCCAGTACTCGCCTAAGTTTGAAAAATCCTACCGAGTGGCGAGCAATCCTCCCACTCGGGGGCTTAGCTGCAGTCCAGTACTCGCCTAAGTTTGAAAGATCCTATCGAGTGGCGAGCAATCCTCCCACTCGGGGGCTTAGCTGCAGCCCAGTACTCGCCTAAGTTTGAAAAATCCTACCGAGTGGCGAGCAATCCTCCCACTCGGGGGGCTTAGTTGCAGTCCAGTACCCGCCTAAGTTTGAAAATTCCTACCGAGCGGTGAGCAATCCTCCCGCCCGGAGGCTTCACTACAGTCCAGCACCCACCAACGCCAAGACCATTGCTGAGTGCCTTGCTGATGAGCTGATCAATGCTACTCAAGGATCGCCTGATCGGTCGACTGGAACATCAAGACCATTGCTGAGTGCCTTGCTAATGAGCTGATCAATGCTACTCAAGGATCACCCGATCGGTCGACTGGAACGTCAAGACCATTACTGAGTGCCTTGCTGATGAGCTCATCAATGCTACTCAAGGATCGCCCGATCGGTCGACTGGAACGTCAAGACCATTGCTGAGTGCCTTGCTGATGAGTTGATCAATGCTACTCAAGGATCGCCCAATCGGTTGACAGGAACGTCAAGACCATTGCTGAGTGCCTTGCTGATGATCTGATCAATGTTGCTCAAGGATCGCCCGATCGGTCGACTGGCCATTCTCCTCCAGAAGCTGCATCAAGTAAATAGACAACAGTCCGAGAGAAAAACAAATTTCATTTGAAGACAGACGCAATATATGAGATGATAAACCCAAAGGTTCTTAACCACAGAATAAAGTGCTCGGGCATCAGGCCCGAAGGAGTTTAACGGTTACAAAATCACTCGGCATTCCGAAGTGAATAAAAGTGAGGCATAATGTTTTTCAGTCACTCGATGGGAGAAGGACTGGCCGGATCGCAGAAGCTGTCGAGGTCGATGCTGTCGGCGATGCGAGTGGCTGCCTCGAGGAAGGTGTCCATGAAGTCCTGGAAGGAGTGCTTCTTAGTGTTCGCCACTTTGAGAGCTGCCAGCTTGTCTTCCTTAGCCTCCTTGAAGTGCACTCGGACCAAAGACAAGGCAACATCGGCACCACAGCTGGCTGAAGATTTCTTCCACTCTTGCACTCGGCCTGGAATCTGATTTAGTCGAGTCATCAGGGACTCGAGGTCTTGAGATAGCTCCGCCTAAGGCCAGAGTTCAGCATCCACTTAAGCCATCGCCGCCTTCAGCCGAGCAAGATAAGCAACCGCACCATCTAAGCGCGACTCCAATTGAAGCAGATTCATTGCAGTGTCATCTTTCACAGGACAGTTGATGGGGTCGAGACCCGTCTCAACCCGCCCAGTTTCAGCCTCAAAGTCCTGACACAGTTCTGCACCATTGCAAAAAGTGACGAGTCGACGACATGACAACAAAGTCTAGTCGGCAACAAATTAATTACGGCTGACTGATCATACCTTCAAGCTTTAGAACAAGTTTGGCGGCGAGTTGCTCCAGATAGGACTCTAGCTTGTTTGTCTTGGTCTTGAGGCCGCCGACTTCAGTGGTCAGATTCTCCTTGTCCTTCTTCAGCTGCTCGACTTCCCGATTAGCGTCCGAGATGCAGTCTTCAGCTTCGCATTCTCCTCCTCTAATTTGTTGACCGAAGCCAGCTTCTGGTCTGCAAGCTTCATCTTCTCGCGTGCTTCCTTCTGAGCAGCTGCCAGATCCAGATCATTCTGCTCCAAAGCCTCCTTCATCCTCTCTAAAGAAACAACACTCTTCAGATGAGACTGAAGTTGGCGATTTTCACTACGCACATCTGCTTGTGTGAAATCACTCGGTTCAAAGAGACTGAAAGAAAAACCAGTGCGAAGTATGAAGCTACAAAGCAGATAAAATGGTCGAGTGATTACCTCCCATGATGGTCGTTTCTTCTTGAGCAGTCTTCAGATTCTTCTTCGCAAGTTTGAGGTCAAGTTCAACGCTGATATGCTTCTTCTTTAATTCGGTGAGCCGAGCGCCAAGATCACAAGACCTCTGCAGCCAGAAAGACAGACATGTCAGTTGACAGTTATAAGCGACAGTGAAGGAGAAGAATTACTCTAAGACTACTGCCGAATCAAATATTCAACAGTAGTCTCGGGGACTACACCCAGTGGGTGCACTTAGCGTGCCCCCATTGGATCAGATCGATACTCAGCGAGAGTTGCCCAGCATGATTTAAAAAAGAGAGAGAGAGAGAGAGAGATACATCATTAGACCTCAGTCGACTGCCAGCAGCCGACCGTGGTCTCGGGGACTACACCCAGCGGGTGCACTCGGCGTGCCCCCACTGATTCGAAAAGTGCAGAATTGAAGATTTACTGAGTTCTAAACGAATGAACACCCAGTGGGTGATCAGATATAAAGCAACACTCAAAAGCTCAGTCGGAATTTTGCTGACCTGAACATTGGTCTGAAGGGTAGTGCTGGCGTTGTAAGCTACCTGACTAGCTTCATGCATCACTTTCACCTGCTCCATGACAAGATTCACCTGGCAAAGAGCTTCCCTAGCGGCGCCCGGCGAGTCGTCTGGAGTTTGATATGTAGCAAAGAGGGACGGCTCCAGAATGGTCAAAGACGAGTGGAGTTGCACCGGTGCAGCAGATGTCTGTGCAGTCGACCCCGACGGACGATCAGTCATCAACGGGTTAGCGAATGTGATGTTGGTCCGAACTATCGCCTCAGGCGCCGGTGTCGACTGAGGGACTTGGATTTCAAGCTTCCTCCTGCTTGAGCCTCCACTCTTCTTCCTCCTCTCCTATAGAGGCACTCTTTCTTCTTCGTCATCAAGAAGCACAATGAAATCTTGCGGAGCTACATAAGAAGAGAAGTATCAAATTTTTAGTCAATTGACCACCCACTCGACTAAACAGAACTTGGTTGAATGAATTTACTAGCTCGTGAGGTGGCCTCTTCGTCTCCTGGTGCCTTGTCAATGTCCATGTCAGTGGCAGCAGAGGTGGGGCTGGAAAGACACAAGAATTGGTCGGTCAGATCAAGAAAATCTTCAATCGACCTACGGAAACACAAACAAGATACTTACCCTGAGGCAACGGGGACGTCCATCTTGATTCATGGCAATGTCTTCCGGGCCTTGGGAGGAGCAACTTTAGGCTGCTTGGCCACCTTCTCCATCTATTCCGGAGTCTACGTCCGTGTGCGCTTCTGAGTATTGGCACTCGGACCCACGCTTTTCCCGCGCCCGCCAGCCGGATCTTGCTCCTGTTTGGATCGACGTTCGGAGCGCGGCGGCAAGTCAACTTCCTCCTCCTCGTCCGACTCCTCGCTCTCCTCCTCATCATCTTCTCCTGGAGACTCCCACTCACCACTCTCCTCTGCACTGTCCTCCCCCTCCTGGTCCTGCTCCAAGGCTTGTTCACCGTTGGGCATCGAATGCATCTCAGTGAATACCTGCAGATCAAATCGGTCGAACGAGAGTCAGTCAACATCAAGTGCAGTCGGAGCATGAACGGGAAGCAGTCGAAACAAAAAGTATACCTTGTCGGGAGGGTTTCCGCCACTAAAGGGGACCACTCTCCTAGATCCTCTGGGGTTGTCCTGGTTGCCTGTGATGCCCCTCAGCCACAAAGCTACGGTTTCAGACGACACTTCTTCTGGATGGACCCGAGCAGTGTCATCTGGTCCAGAATACAACCACATCGGGTGATCGCGGGCTTGGAGAGGTTGAATGCGTCGACTTAGGAACACTTCCAACAAGTCCATGCCAGTAACACCATCATTGATGAGCTGGACCACTCTATCCACCAACATCCTCATCTCCATGGTCTCATTGGCGGTTACTTTCAGTGGGGCAGGAGTCTGAATGCGGTCAAACGAGAAGGGAGGAAGACCAGTCGACTGACCCGGGGCCGCGACATCCTGGCAGTAGAACCAGGTTGACTGCCAACCTCTAACAGATTCAGGGAGAGTCATGGCGGGAAATGCACTCCTATTCCTCTTTTGGATACCTAAACCCCCACACATTTGGATGACGTGGGTTTTTGAGTCACTCGACTTCGCCTTTTTTACCGACTGAGAACAAATGGTGAAGATGTGTTTGAAAAGACCCCAATGCAGTCGACACCCTAAGAAGTTCTCGCACATCGATACAAATGCAGCTAAATAGGTGATGGTTTGGGAGAAAAGTGGTGTAGCTGAGCGCCAAAGAAGTTCAAGAATCCCCGGAAGAAAGGATGCGGAGGTAGCGAGAAACCCCGGTCGACGTGGGTGGCGAGCAGAATGCACTCATCCGGTTGAGGTTGCGGCTCCATCTCCCCCTTCGGCAACCTCGCCGCTCCCTTGGTAATCAATCCGGACTCCTCCAGTTCAGCTAGATCCTCCTGCCGGATCGAAGATCGGATCCAATCGCCCTGGATCCAGCCCGGCGGCAACCCCGCACGCGACGACGACCTGCGGGCCTGCTTCTTGCCTTTTGCCGCCCCAGTCGCCTTCTTTGCGCGCTCTAGCGCCGCCGTCTTGTCCTTCACCATGGCTGGAGAGCAGCAGCATCGAGAGCAGAGGAGCTAGGCGCGGTGGAGAAGCAGAGGAGAAAGAAGTAGGAACAGGCGAGCACAGTACCAGCGCCTCGGACCCGTCGCCTTATAAAGGGCCGTCTCCGAGTGACTGACGCGTGGCACCAGGCAATCCCGTCAAATCCCGGAACAGTTGCGCACAGCGTATGTGGCGAAAAAGGCGGCACGGTAATCGAGGCATCGCTACTTATCCGGCCCGCTCGTTTCGGCGCTCTCCACCCCGCGCGCTTCCCCGAAATTTCGTATCCCGCGAAATCCGGGATACACTGCAGGCAATCGCGCCCCAGCACGGCACTCGACACATGAGGTCGTCAGTTCAATCGACAGTTCACTGAATGGATCAAGGCGACTGAATCGACACCGGCTTCAGTCTCGCAGAAGATACGCGTGAAGACACAAAGCTCAGAGCGGATTCAACTTCAACCTACTTTTCACTCATACCTTAATCCATTCGGGGCTACTAATGAGGATACAGACCTGGGGTAGGGTCATAGGCCTGACCTATACGTCCTACCCAAGGTCGCTACCCAAGAAGGCAAGAAGGTCAAGAGACTCCGTGAGACCCCCGGTCAAAGGTGTCGAGTGCAATCCACTCGACACCATGTCACTCGGGAGTCTCCCTACCTACCGTCACTCGACTAATAAGAGAATCACTCGACCTCCCGAAGACCAGGAGTCACTCAGCGTACAATGGTCGCGCATTCACTCTGTAGTCTTTAAGGCCATTATAGCACTTAAGGCTGGCGTTACCAGTAACACCAGCACTTTATGTATATTTAGTCCCTTGTAATGGAGGGCGGGAGAGGTCCTGGCGAACTCTATATAAGCCACCCTCCTCCTCTGGCACAAGGGTTCGCACCCCCTGTAATATCACTCACATAATCCAATCGACCGCCTCCGGGCACTGAGACGTAAGGCTGTTACTTCCACCGAGAAGGGCCTGAACTCGTAAACTCCGTGTGTACACCTTTGCCATAGCTGAGATCTTGCCTCTCCATACCTACCCCCCTTTCTACTGTCAGACTTAGAACCACGACAGCGGGCGCGCTCGAGTGGCCCTTCCAGTACGAGGAGGCACGCCCGTTGGTCGCCTGGATCTGCTCCTTCCTCCGCCCCTCCAACGTCCTATCCCAGAAGCAAGATGGTGGCCAGGTTTGCTTGAATCTCTTTGACTGCATGCATTGAAAATGAAAAGAACTATCCGAAGGCTTTACAAGGGCAATATCAAAGTCATGTTAAGAAGCCCACCATCATTTTTGAAGCAGTTGAATCACAGGAACTTTGGATTTGGCATGCTCGGGTCTCATAATGACATCAATGTGCTACAACGATCGTCGTATCTATCTTCCATGGGTTACCTTTGTCAACATCATCTCAAATCCCAACATGGGTGATCATATCTAACTTCCGGACCAGAATCCAGCCAGCGGCCACATTTGAAGAGTTTATTCAAATGCATCAACAAATTCGGCATCGACCAACTCACGAGCAGCTGAAAAAAGATCTGATTAAGCATCAGTGGTCGATAAAAGGGGACAATAATGTTGGGATATAATATTTGAACCTTTTTATATTTGAACTAATGTTGCATGCGGCTATTTGAACGTCTGTATCCTTTGCATGCGGCTATTTCATCGTGCAGACTTGAAAAAAAATGAGGAAGGCCGGATGTGTGTGGCTACGGTTAGATGACGTCCTCCCGTATCCATATTCGTGGGTCACCCTGTTCGCGGACGGATGCGAGAGGAAATCTGCAGCTTGCCGTTGGAGATGCCCTTAGGAGGATAGTTGTATCTTTAATCCATCAGGGTTTATGTTTTGGGGGCTGCTACGCGTTGGCCAGCCTTTTAAGTCGGATCTGACACAGATCTAGTGGGGTGAACTTTTTTTCTCTATTTTGCAACATAGATTTTTTTGAAACATTTGTAACAGAGATTGTGCTTCGGAATTTTTGTGCAACAAGATCTTTGTTGCAATGTTTCTACAACAAAATCTTTGTTGCAAAGCATAAGAAGATCCGTCGACCGACGTATAGCAGGCTTCTTAAGTTTTAGACTTAATATTGGTGCTCGCATTATTTCTGTATTTATTTTAGGCTTCCGGCGGGTGTTCAGTGGAAGGAGACGTTTCCATTAACTGTGGGGCGTTTAAGGTGATTTCGTAAAATCTCAATATGCTTTGCTGACTAAGTCTTTTGGAGGTGCTCATAGGGGTAGGGTGTGTATGCGTGCGTGAGTTGATAGGGGTCAGTGTGTGCTTGTGTATGTGAACGACTTTGACTGTTAAAAAAAATAGAGACGTGCATATGCAAGTCAAGTACGGCCCAGTAACTAGTTGGGCCTGTATGGACCTCGGTCCGGCCCAACTATCTGGGCCTTCAACGTAGCAGCTCGAGAAAGAATTGGGAGGGACGCGCCGGCCGGCAGGCAGATCTCACCATTTTTTGGTTGTTGTTTCGAACGTACTCCACTCCTCCTCTACCGGCTTCCGCTGCCGGCCGCGGCCGTCCCCACCCACCACCACCACCGCGACCGCAACCACCACTGCGGAGCGCAACAACCTCAGGGCCTCCGGCGAGCACAGACGCCTGGAGGAGGAGGGAGCGAGGATGAGCGGGGCGGCGCTGTGCGCGGCGCTGACGGAGCTGGGGTTCGACGGGGAGGACCCGCTGGACGCGGACGCGCTCGAGTGGCCCTTCCAGTACGAGGAGGCGCGCCCGCTGCTCGCCTGGATCTGCTCCTGCCTCCGCCCCTCCAACGTCCTCTCCCCGTCCCACCTCTCGCAGTGAGCCCCAAATCCCCCTCTCCTCCGCCCAGCCTGCTTCTTTCCTCTCTCTACTACTGCAGCGACTTTCTTGCGGGGGTCTCGGTTTCGTTTGGTTTCTGCTGCTGGCGCGCTTGTTCGGATTGTGGTTCTACTAGTCGACCTGCGGTTTGATGCTTGGGATTGGAGGGACTCGGCGTCTGTGAGATTTGGGGAGCTTGGGTGCTGATTTCTACCGGAATTTCTGCGGTTTGCCCGGGGAGCTGCGCTGCATTAGGGTTCTAGTGGCGGGTTTCTGTATCTGTCACGGGAAATTATGGAGATTACCTGCAAATGCCAGGATTTTCTGATCCCCGCGAGGGACTGCTCTGCAGTTCTGATCCCAGTTTGACTAGGCATGGGTCATGTATCATAGGCTTTCTTGTGGTTTGATAATCGCACTTCAGTAATTGACTTTTGAACCGCTCAACAATGGACTTCTTACAAATTAATTAAGGAAACTTGTGTTAACTATATGCTGGCCTTCTGTTAAGAAAACTTGGATCTTTTGCTGTGCGTCATACTTGGGGGCATTTGGGTGCTTCAAAATTTATGAGTTTGTTCGCACTTTGTGGTTATAAATAGCCGAATGTGTTTATAACATTCAGTTACCAAATAGAATTGCACTTGCATTGATGGATTTTTGGCCTTGCTCTCGCCTGAATTGTATGTGCATGATTACATTTTTAATGACTGACAGGTATGAGCAACTCGTGGAAGAGGGAAGACTGCTAGAGGTACATCCACCCACTGGGTCATTCTTGTGCTGTCTAGTTTTAGTATTTCTGTAATCTCTAAGAATATAGAATGTGATGCGACCTTAGGAATGAGTTCAAGATGCCAAATGGCGCAGTATAACGAGTCTTTAATCAAATAAAGTAGTAAAAGAACTTGTACTATTTCTTGGAAATAAACTAGGCATTGGTCGATTCTCAGTGTTTGTTGGAAAATACTCCCTCCGTTCCAAAATAGATGACTCGACTTTGTACTAAAGTTAGTACAAAGTCGAGTCATCTATTTTAGAACGGAGGGAGTACAAATCATCGATGAATTTATCCCATCCAAGATCTGAAACCCTGCTCGCAAACATTTGAGTTAAAAACATTGATTATATTCTTGCAAATCTTTGGAGTTCCCATATATCATGTAAGTGAGTCGTTAGCAGTCTCCTGAAATATTGTCTTAACGCAGCTGCTCTTCTATGCATTATAAACACCTATTTCTCCATTGGTCAAACATTTAACTCTTGCAATGCCCTGTATTATTTGGTCAGGGTGAGGATTTGGACTCTGCTTTTGATAGCATTTCAGCCTTTTCAAGCAAGAAAGACAATCAAGAGGCTGTCTTTGAAGCAGAAGAAACTATTCTTGACATTCGGTATGCTCCAACTTTCACTTTTTATAAACTAATAGTGATTAGTGAAAGCCATGCCATGCTTGAATTGTTGCTGCATTTATTTTGATGCACTTATACTTGTAGGAATGTTTCACACCAAATTCTAGTGGGAAACTGGCTCCTGAGAATCCAGGCCAGGGCTACGAGATGGTGACGAGTGGATCACTAACATATACTGTTAAACATGAAGCTTAATAGGGCACTTGGATTAGGTGGGGGTGAGGACCTAGGGTAGCGCACAAGCCCTTGACTGAACGACCATGCTGCTTGCTTAGGCTTTTAATGCCTGATTGAAAAAGAGGCAACAATACTATTTATACTATTCAAAGCTTAATCTTTCTATCTGCCTGTCCTGATACACAAGGAAAACAAGGGACACATCCTGACTAACCAAACAACTCAAAGAACTAAGTGTTTTTATTCCTAACAATTAGGACTGGCCAAATCTTTTATGACTGAAAGGGCAAGTAATTGCTGCCTTCCTAATGCCGAAGGGCGCTGACTGCCTCATGTCATATGTGTCTGCTGCATTTAGGCCCTCAGCCATAAGCCCGTAACATCTGGTTATAACCACATCAGAACATCAGTCCTATCTGCTTTTGAACCTTCCTCTGCTGTGTCAAGTTGCTGTCAAATAGTCCCTCCATCCGGACTTACTTGACGCTCAAACGGATTTATATAGCACTAAAATACGTCTATAGATACAACCGTTTGAGCGTCAAGTAATTCCGGACGGAGGAAGTAGTACTAGTTAGGTGGAACTACCGATTGCAGAATAAAATATTTCTTCCTACTCTTATGTGCTTTTACTGACAGGGTTATTTCATTTGCTTGCTTGCAGAGAAGCAAAACTAGCATATAGAGCTGAAGTTTTTGAGTTGCAGAGGCAGCTTGCACGGCAGCAAGCACAATTTGATATGCTTGCAGGGCAAGCATCTTCGCTTATTCAAGGCAGACGAGCACGTGTATCAGCTATGTCTGCAGTTAGCGTGCAACTTATATCACTAGATGAGGTACTTTCATCCAGAAACTTGGAGGTAATTTTCATTGTCTTGCATCCTTAACGATTTTATTCATGTTTTTACTTTTGATTGAATTGGTATGCAACAATAGGATTAAAGGCATGTTGTCTTCTTCCTTGTTATTTACTCTTGATCATGCTTCTTTCACCTTGGCTTCTGGTGTAGAACTTCTTTTTAATTCTGATGGTAGGAACTAGGAACTTCGTTTCATTGTTATGTTTGTACAACAACACCCTTCCAAGTGGACACCGAGAGGATAAACACCCAAAACACACCACACCTTCAAAACTGAGTGTTATTCCATGATAAGGCTTAACTAATAACATGCATACATAGCATGTTTCCTAAAGTGCCATGAAAATGTATCTCCTCTTTTTAAACACACCATGATTAGTCTCGTACACCTTCTGTAGCGTAAGGATAATCTGTTTCAAAAGATCTGTCCGTTGAAGAAATCAAGAGTGTGGTTATAGTTCTATTTCCAATGTGTGCCCTTGCCTAAATGTTTTGAAACGGAGCTAGGTAGTTGCTGTGTGCACTTTATTTGGTTCATAGAAATAACTTTAATTAGCCGCTGTGGATCTCTATCTTGTTATATAATTTTTCAACAATTTTGATTTGATGCTTTTGCTAACTTTCAGATGAATGCAGTTCTTGGAAGAATTACTGCTACAACCCAAGAATTGGCACATTATCATTCAGGAGATGGTATACACTCAAACTTGTGCATATAATTATTAACATTGTATCGAGTAGTTCTTTATAGTTTGATTAATATTTGTGATATGCATATGCAGAGGACAGTATATACTTGGCATATTCAGACTTCCATCCGTATGTTATTGGGGATTTGGCTTGTACAAAGGAGTTAAACCGGTGGTTCTCGAAGCAATTTGAGAAGGTAAATTCTTTGTGGTTGTCATTGTTTGCAACAAACGAGATAACTTCTGTTTATTCCAGAGTGGGCAAGCAGTGAACCATGTTCATTACTAATTATCTCACTTTCAAACTCCTACTATCTTGCTGCCTCTTGCAAATCCAACATAGGTAAATAATACAAGATAGTTAAAAAAAATCTGGTGCACACTTTTACCTATACTCAATTTTATTTAGTATTTTCTCGGTACTATCTTTTATTTTAGCCTTTTAGGTGCAAAAATACCACATTCATTATTAAAAAATACAGCATGTGCCTGTGAAGTTGGATATTTCCCTGTTTCCAATGTTGCATGAAGCTTTTTATGCCGAATAATATGTTTGCACTCCTTATGCATAACTTTTAGCACCAGATTTTGGGGGCTTATCTATTATCTTATGCATAATTGTGCATCTTTGTTGCAGCCATAGTGCCATACCTTATGTCTTGCTTTAGTACCACGCAACCACTTCGAACTGTTTCGTTGTTTAGTTTTGTTCTGTCATGTTGCCAGGGGCCATTTCGACTTGTTGCCGAGGAGGGAAAATCGAAATGTTCCTGGGTGAGTCTTGATGACATCACAAATGGCCTGACAAGAGGTAAGAACCTTCTGCAGTAAATTGTTTGTAGTTGACCTCCCATGAAGGCATTACTCGAACTTCTATAGAGGTCATAGGTACTGTAATACTGTAACAACATGATTGTGCTTAGAGATGAACAGGTTATAACAACCATGTTCTTGTATGCAGGAGATTCTGAAAAATCTCATCATCACCAACGTGTGGCTGAGTTGCAACGACTCCGTTCGATGTAGGTGTCTTTTGCTTCATAACTTTTCTTAATCTTTCTGTTAGCACCATGATATCAAGTGAAAACTCATATTTAGGTGGAAATATCTCTATGTTGATGTATGATTCCTATAATCACATGCTGTATCAAGTGAAAACTTTTGTTTAGGTACAAACATGTGTGCTTTCATGTGTATTTTGTATGAGCGATGGATTGAGAAGATCCATGAAATTTTGTGGTCATATTGATGTGAAATTTGTGAATGACCCGTGGAAACATTTACCCGAGCTCTCACCACCTCATGGTCCACTAAATCTCTTATATCCATCATTTATCCAATGGTGCATGTAATTGCTTTCACGTTTGCACCTGATACCTCCCCTTTAGGCCAAATGTCCAAAACTGATACGGGAAAACAATTGCTGATAATCGTATTGAAGTTTAAAATTCTAATTTTCTTTGGTAACTACTCCGAGCTATTCTTCTGTTATCTAGAAACTCTCCACTGAAAAGCAGGTACCCAAACAAGGTAACATTCGTTGGTGTCTCTACCAGACCAGAGTTCATGACCAATTGCAATGGGTAGGCATTAGTTATTTCACATTGAGATCCAACAAATAAACAGCTGCAATTCCTCCATTTGTATCCTGCATTTTGTATTTGCTATCGGTTCGTTGGTATATGTGTGTCTGGAATTGCATTGCCATTGTGTGTTCTTCAGTGTTAAGCTCGTCAATGCTTAAAAGTGTCCATTTCGGGCTTTGATTTATTTTCAGCAGTCGTTTGATGTGGCCTGTGGGCTTACTCTAATTTATCAACAGATTTGCTACAAGTGAACGACAATGGATTGAAGCACAAGTTGAGAATGCTAAACAACAGGCCATACTCCAAATTTTAAAATCTCAAGTATCCTCCGACGAGGCTCACATACATCGGGATATACATTCTCTTAGGTATATGTTATGTTACTCATCTTGATTGTGATTCTATCTGTTTTTCAGATGTGTTCCTTTTATTTAACTGTGACATAATATCTGAAGAATAAGAAGGATCTTTCTGATCTCGTTGCCTCTTATCATCGCCTTTCTTCTTCAGGAGAAAAAGTTCTGAGCTTGCTGGAGAACTCTCAACACTTACTCAAAAGGTGCAGCCTTTCATATCTGAGGTATGTGAACAAACACAGTTCCATCTTTAGAAATGCATTTCGTTACTAAGTTAAGTTTAAGTCTTGATCTGATAAACTGAAGTTCTAAACCTTTAATGCTACACCCATGCAGAATATTTTGTTCCTTAGAGGAATAGCACAAATTTAACAGCAGAATGTATAGGTTTGTTTGTTGAACATCAACATGTATTGGAGTTCAACTAAGTGTCCGACAACAGACTGGTTTTGCAGTGGTTTCAAACCCAGACTGACAACTGGTGGTATTTTTGCAATTTTCCCAAATCCATGTACAGAGTTGAATTACCTCTTGCAGGACTAGAAACTACAAAATGTATTCTAAACTCCATTTCAAAGACGTATGGTGGTATTGTGAAATTGACTATTCCCTTGGAGTAATCTATGTGCTCATTTTTGGAGCTACCTACTGTTGTTTAGGAAATATGTTGGAGTGTGAATGTGCGATTAGTTCTTATCCAGAGCACCATCCCACCAAAATACATTTTTAGCATTTTAGAGGGCATTGATGCCAATAAGAATTCTTACTGCAGTGCATCGACCATGCCCCAATTCTTCTCTTAGCATATGATAAATCTTTCATGGCATAAGCCTGTTTTGATCTATCTAATTCTCTCCTCCAGACCATACCATGCCTTTGTTCGGAACTTGCTCAACTTCAAGGCACATATATTTTGCAAGGTTTGCACAAAGTATTTCTATTTTTATCGCTGTTCTGTATGATATTTTTTTCTCTAACATGCTTCTAAACACCCAAATATTTAGGTGATTACGATTTAAAGGTCATGCGCCAGGAATACTATATCAACAGGCAGAAAACTGTAAGCACATCCTCACAATATATGCCATTTCTACAATCTTCGACGTGTCCTGTTTTTGTATGTTCTTAGGTGGTATACCCTCTATTGTCATGAAACTAAGATGTGACTTAGTTTTTTATTCAGTAGTATGATTTCACTCAAGCTGTGTAAAAAATATTTTGCTTTTGGTTATAAACTCTGGAGCGATTCGAAAGCAATTGCATGGAATAAAATGATGGAGCGGCAATCAAGCAGCATTTTGGTGCTTTCTTTTAGATTTAATTGGTGGTGTGCGTTAGAAAAACTGGTTTTGTACTACTGTTGGGTTTTTCATTGCATGCAGAAGGTGGTCTACTGATCAATGAAATGCCAGTGTGTTTGTTTGTTTGGTGCTGTGCACCGATAGATGCCAATCACCTTCAGCGGATGGTGTTTTACAGCCAGTAGAAGCAGTGATGTTTACTTGTTTACTGAATTTGGTCTTCAACAAACTATTTTTTATACGTTCTTGTGTTGGCTAGACTTCCTATTACATTTATACGTTCCCACACTTCTCTTCTGATAGTCTTATTTATTTTACAGTTCATCAACCACTTGGTTAATCAGCTTGCTAGACACCAATTTCTGAAGATTGCTTGCCAACTTGAAAGGAAGCACATAGCCAGTGCCCACGCATTGCTTAGAGTCATAGAATCTGAGCTACATAGCTACTTATCGGCAGTCAACACCCGTCTGGTAAGTAATCTCTGATGTTGCTGACTTATGTGTATTCGCGTCTTCAGTATTTATTCGTGTCTTCACTTATTTTGTGTGTATTCATGTCCTCACTTCTTTACTGTTTATTCATGTTTCTTCATCTTATTGTCTTCATAGAGAATTCTGATTTTTTTTTTCATGTTTACTTTATCTTTTAGGGCCATTGCAATTCATTAATTCAAGCTGCGTCTGAGGTACGTGAACAAGGAGCAATTGATGATCGTGACACTTTCCTCCATGCAGTGCGAGACCTACTATGTATTCACTCAAGTAAGCAGATAACTCCAATCAGTATGCAGCTTCATTTTTTTTATTCTCCTATCCTTCATGTTGCCTACTCTTTTCTACAGATTCCCAAGCAGCAGTACCAACATACATGTCAGCACATGCTTTAGTTCAGCAGATATCGGCACTTCAATCTGACTTGCTTTCTCTTCAGTCTGAACTTGAAAATACTCTTCCAGCTGACAGGAAAAGATGTATCAATGAGCTGTAAGTTACCACAAAGGCACTACCTTATTTCATGTCTGAAATATGATTGCTTTTAGTGCTCCTTCTTGTATGAACCGATACATTCTTAATTTGGTGTATCCTGTATAGTAAACAATAAGGCTGACCTCCAAAAAGATGCAACAAACCACTGGCTTGGATGCTATTTTCCTTGCATGAAGCCAAGCTGGCAATGAGCATGGTGCTTGGTGTGCCAGCTTGACTTATTTTATGCAAGATTTGTGATATGCAAAGTTATTCAATCTGTTGTATCCTGCATATTCACTTTTTAGTGTGCCAATGCATTTCCAATTGGAGTCATTTCACACGTCTCAATTCTGCAGATGCACTCTGATTCAAACAGTTGAACAGCTTCTATTTGCATCATCAACAACTGCAGAACCAGTATTGACGCCCTGGGTACACTCTTTGGGCCATAAGATTGTGTTATTTATTGTGTATCCTGTATTTCATCACATCCGTTTTCTTGTTGCAGCCACTGATGCGAGCACTTGATGATATGGAAAATGCCAATGCTCAAGTTGAAGTTGCTGTTGAAGAAGTAACCAAGGCTCGCACTCAAAAGATAAAGGTAGTAGACTTGCTATCATCCTTAAGATTATTGGAATCAACATATGTTTCTTGTTATATATTGGAATAGTTATGTGTGTTGTTATCTTCTGTAAATATTGAAGCTTCTTCAAGTTGGGTAAGACAAAATGGGAAAATTCTCTGTTTTCATCCAGTATTACTTTGGCAGAAGAGAGGACTTAAAAAAACACTAGTATAAAGAGCTTTGAATAATAGTATTATTTGTCTCCTGTGCATATGTACCTCTAGACCTCATGTTACAAACAAATTTGCAGATCTTTGAAAATCGTGCACATGAGGTGGGGAGGGAAAGGCAGGTGTTTGTTGATTTCTTCAGCAACCACGAGCGTCTCAAGAATCAAGTCAGAGAGCTGACCTCCCGCGTGAAAGCTCTCCAGGAATGAAGCCAATTCCTCCCGGAAGGTAAGCACAGGATACTTATGTACCCCCCCCCCTAAAACTTCCAATCACACCGCTTCTTACAACTGCACTCTCAATTCTATCTTCCCGTGCCAGGTCTTAAGAAAATCGGAAGCAATGGCCCAAAAAGCTCACATCTCCTGTGTGGCAATTCTATTTCTTGTAGAGAGCTCCAGCGCAAAATTGGGCATGTGTGTGGTGCCGGCATGCAACATCGAGTGATTTAGATGGATATTCAGGACATATATGCCAGTGGCCACCTGAATGGCTGGCGTCATTGTTGTATTTATGCTTCTTTGTATGTTGCAAAATATGCTAGAGATCACGAGCAAGCTTGGACTAGGTTGTGGGGGTGGTAAATTACAATTGATTTAGTTTGTATTAGGTGGTTGATTTAGTTTTTTCTAGTTTGGTGGCTGATTTAGTTTAGCTAACATCTCATGTGTCAAATATTGAAAGTTACTTCAGTTCAGAATGACTATAAACCTAACTGGGGCTGAAACTACTCCGATCAGCTCAAAATTACCGGTGTGTCTCCGTACCTCAGCCCTATTAAAATCTAAGGCACTACATTCATGTACACAACAACTCATCTAAGACACTACATTCATGTACACAACAACCTCTGTGCCGAAAAGGGGAGGGCAAGATGGCCTGCCCCTGGCCGCGAGGGCAACATCTCTCTATTGGGGGAAAACATGACCATCTGGGGAAGTACAACTGCGAACATGGTCTTTACATTGTGTGTGAATAAATATACTTGAGCGCTAGTTTGGCAGCATGATTTTCTTAATATAATAGTATGCCAAAACCTCGTTATTGCAATGCATGCGCAACAGATACTTCGGTTTCTTAAGACTGCATTTTTCTCAGTTTTAAGAAAACTATGAATACGTTTGGTCGGTGTTGTTTTACCGTAGTTTTGACCGATTGTTACGTAACTGAACCTAACTTAGCTACACATAAGGAGCTACACCACCGGATCAATCAGCGGGTGCTACGGCCGGCTAATCGATGACCTAGTAAGTCGCGGCCTCGCGGGCACAATCTACACGCGCGCATGGACTTGTGTTGATGGGCTCAATCTATCGAGCAGGGTAGGGCTATTCCCACCAGGTGGTCAACTTGATTTGTCCATGGCAGCAGAGAAGATGCATGGATGAATCACACGTAACGAGGACGGACGGAAGAAGATGGGCCCGCGAGAAACAATTGCAGGGGAGAGCAAAGTAACGATCTCGTTCCTCGGTTTATGAAAAAAGAGGTTGGGACTTCTTTTTCTAATACAACAAAAAAACCACGATTTCAAGAAAACTACAGTTTCTAAAACGGTTGTATCTGTTCATGCCAAACACAGCAAAGTATTTAAAACCGTGGCTTTATTGAAAACCACGGTAGTTCTTGTAAAACTGCAAAATACAGTGCTGCCAAACGCAGCCTGAACTGTATTCCCAATTTGGTGCATAATAAAGCAACACCTTACGAAATTTTCCACACAACCATATTAACTAGAAACATATACGACAGGACTCCGAGGAGCTATATGGAATTGATGATACTACATGATGCCATGTATGTTATCACTGTTAGAATATAGTTGTGTTTAAGATAGAGGTAGGAGTTAGAGATAGAATAGGTTTAACATGTACAACTTGCCATCTATTCCAAGTCTCTCTCCCTCACACCCCATATGAGGGTCGGATCAATACAATAGAAACACTACAATATTCATCCATCCTACAATTTTTCCACATGGTATTCAGAACGCAACACAGAGATCCTCAGACGACGAAAGCGCAAGACTACAAATTCAGTGTCCAGAGTGCACAGCAGCACAGGCATCGATCAAATGTTCCTTGATCCCAAGCAACACGAGAAAATAGAAGATGTGAAAAAAAAAAAGAAATCTGAATTCAATCTTGCGTTCTGCCGACTCGGACTGACCGACTGCACACTGATCGGCTTTTGTCAATCTTCAGATCAATCGGACATGGCAGAACGCAGCTGTAACGAAGAATCGTCATCCTAGGTGCGGCAAATCTGGAGAGGGGCGACGACGTCGGCCATCTCCTCGCACGCCACGGCGCCGACCTGGACGAGGTCCGGAACGCCCTTGCTCATCAGCAGCCTCCTCCGGCATTCCTCTGCGGCGTCCATGCCCGACGAGTAGGCGCCGTGCACCGCGCCAGAGTGCTCCGCGCTGGCCGCCTCTCCGGCGAAGTACAGCACGCTCTCCACCGGCGCCGAGAACCTCTCGCACACGTCCGACGGCTTCCCAACCAGGTCGCACGAGTAGGACCCCAAAGAGTTCGGGTCCGAGCCCCACCGCGACACCAGGTAATTGTTGGGTTCAGTGGCGTCTGGTATCATCTTCCTCAGGTGACACATGACGAGTTCCACCGCCTCCTTGTCCGAGAGCTTCTCCACATCCTGGGCGAACCGACCGGCAGCCATGAAGACGAGCACCGGGTGGCCGGTGGCCTTGTGGAGGTTCAGGAAGTAGCCGCACGTCTTCGGCGTAGGGCCGACCATGCCCAGCACCTGCACATTCGGCCAGAAGGCCTTGTCGAAGTGCATGGCGACCTTGTTTTCTATGCCGACCCCAAGGTCGGCGATGGCCGAGCTCTTCCAGGATGGCAGCTCGGGCTCGAACTTGATTATGTTCGCCTTCAGCACACCAAGCGGCACAGTGATTATGCAGGCGTCGGCCGAGTATTGCGTGCCGTCCTCTATGGTGACCGTCACTCCCTTGTGCTGACGTGCAATTTTCTTTACTCTCTGATTCAGACGGATGTCAAGACCTTGAGCAAGAGCCTGAATTACAGGAAAGTATCCATCAACCATCAGGCCATGGCCACCAGTGAGAACATGTTCCTGATCCCAGTTCTTCAGAGATATTTCATCTGCATCTGCAGCAAACCATGCCTCCAGCCGGCAGACGCACCATTGCAGGATTCGATCATCTAGCCCTTCTAGCTTGAGATCAGGGTGCCTCTCAAGCACCATTGAGATTGCCTGTTCAAGGGGCATGTCATGTTCCTGCTCGTCACGGAGCTTCACCGTCTCCTTGAGAATTTTCTCAAATATCACGCCAACTTTAGCAGCTGTCTCCATTGGGACTGCAAGGCCATTCTTATCAAAGAGCGAACAGCTTTCTAAATCGTGATCATACAGAACAGAGTTGTCGCCACTAGTATGGTATAATCTCAGCCCAAGATGGCCGATCAGTGGTGCCAAAGAATTCTCATCACTGACACCGTGCAACCATGAGGCTCCCATGTCAATGGGGCATCCAAAGGAGTAATCCGTATGAACACGGCCACCAATTCGATCTCTCGACTCAAGGACAGTCACCTCAAAAGAGGAAGTGGAGAGGACACGAGCCGCGGTAATCCCTGAGATTCCGCCGCCGATCACGATGACAGATGGAGGCGAAGCGCAGCGCCTCTCGATGGTTGGAAGCAAAAGGCCTCCGGTTTTGAAGCTGTTGGGATTGGGATCCATGGCCGCCGTCGCGACCGTCAACCGACGAGAAGAAGATTCAGACGGAGCAGCAGCAGAAGAAGGCCCCTCCGTCCGCACGAACGCAGCCGCGAGCACGAGCGGCGTACGTTTGTTTACAAGAGATTGCTGACGCTACTACTAATAATACCAGAATTACTACTAGTACGATTGGTATTCAGACTACGTATGGGAATCGAGATGAAGAACATGAAGACGAGGAGGCCGTCCTGGAGGCGGCTGGCGTCGGCGGCGGAGCGGCGGAACGTGAGGCAGCTCATCACTGGCTCCAAACCGGCAACACCGAGTGGGATCCCCTGCTTCCTTCCTTCCTTCCTTCCTCACCGGCGGCGGCGAGAAGCAAAGATGATTTCTTCTTCTTCCGGCGGGCGGTTAGAGCGGTTAGTCTCGCGACGCCGATCCTAGGTTTCTTTACCACTTCCGCAGCGCGCCGCCCCGGGGAGATTAATCTCCTCTCCCCAGGGGCGCGGCACCCGATCGATCAAAAGATTGCATCGGTTTCATAAAATAGATCAGTTTCGTAAATTAGATCAATTTTTTAGATTAGATCAATCTCACTTTTCCAAATTTCTTAGATCGATTCTTTTTTAGCCACAAATAAATCCTACGACCCTCAAAATTCGGTGAAAATCCCATGATCAGTGCAGGCGGCCATGCCCCGCAGATCTTCCACGCGTAACTACATCCAGAAAAGAAACAAATCTTCGCCGGGCGCATCTACGGACCCAACATGCACCATCCACACGCTATGCCGGTGTGGAAAGCGTGCAATTCTTCATCGTCTTCTTCATCACGACACGGCATCGACACCCATCGCCACGAGGGACGCCTCCAAGCGACGCATCATCGTCGGCACGCCGCTGCATCGCCGACACTCCATCGCCAAGGTTTTCAGCAACGTGGTCTTCATCATCATCATCGTCAACACACTGCCGCCGCCTCGTCCACAAGATGGACACCTAGCGTCCTCTGACAGACTTTTCTGCAAGACGCGACCTCGACGACAGCAATGACCGCGTCACGACGACGGCGCCGACCGCGTCATCCACGACGACATGGCGTCACCATAGTGACGACCCCTACGTGGCCACACGGTTCTGGCAAACCGATGTGTGCTCGATGGGTTTCCTCCGGTCTTGGCAAAACCGGTGGACTCATCGCCGACGGCACCCTCTGACATCCGCAAGGTGCATCATCCACGTCTGCAGCTCCGTCATAGCGCATTATTTGCGCCTCCGGCTTTGTGCGGCTTCATCATCCACGACGACTACACCATTGACCATGACTACCACGACCACGGCTATATCGCAATGATCGGCTACCTCGACATCGACATTAATGGCTACGTCTACAGCAACTCATCGGCGACAACTCCAGTCAACAGCGTTCACGTCGTCACTAGCGTCCTCGCCACTCCCGCTGTGACTGCGGGAGGAAAGAGAGGAGAGACAAGGAAGGCACCAAAAGGGGACGCAGTCACCGCCCTAGGTGTCGACCCATTAGAGACGCAGTTGGTGATGGCGCAGTGGAGAAGACGACGAAAGCGCAAGACTACAAATTTAGTCGCAATCGTCCGCTTCACTCCCACTACGACTGAGGGGGAATGTTAGAATATAATTGTGTTTAAGATAGAGGTAGGAGTCAGAGATAGAATAGGTTTAACATGTACAACTTGCCCTCTACTCCAAGTCTCTCTCCCTCACAATGTATTCTATATATACCCCATATGAGGGTCGGATCAATACAATAGAAACAACACAATATTCATCCGTCCTACAATTTTTCCACAATCACATGTTTGGTCTTCTTGGATGTGTCAGTGGATAGAAAAATGTTTATAATAACATGTTTGTTGTTTCAACCGCCAATCTAGCCTAAGTGACGTCAGAATTCGGCACATATGAGATCACATGTATGTTCAGAAATGTTGTCAAGCCTTTGCTAGCCCTTATGTACTGCTTGCACGATGAAATAAAGTCTGAAGCACTACATCCGTGAATACAACAACCCATCTATAAATACACACGTTCGATGTAAAGAAAAACACAAACTCACATGCGCCATCTTTATCTTGGAGAAGAACAACATAGGAGATGAAGAAAATTAATTATGAAGTCGAATGTCATCGGACACAACAAAGGTTGTCTAGAAATAGGATTCATCAAGAAATCAAATTCTTGGGTTCGAGGGAAAAGTGGCATCCACCTTCAAACCCCATTGTAGCTACGAAATGTAGAGCAATACCAAACCGACTGGGACAAAGTCAATTCTAGTTTTAATTTAAAAAGGACTTTTGGTGAATAGACCAAAACATCCGTGTCTTTGGTTGTTGTGTGTTTGCCTTTAGTTGCTATCGAACTAAACATTAAAAATGAAACACGTTGGCCTCTTGAGAAAGCACTAGGAATGCTTTGAACTCGCCAATTCATCAACCACATCACCAAAAGCGCCGATTGTTACCAGTTTTGATATTGAATGTTGATCTTACTTACATGGATTGCTAAATATATATCATAGTCATCAACATTTAGTTGTTAGTGCCACATCTCTGGAAAAAATAGCACATACGGGAATAATTTGTGCGTCCAGAACTAAGAAAAATACAAGGAAGGAACTCATGCAACACTAAAACAAACAATGCATTCTTCACGGTTTAGGATTTTACATAGAAGACTTGTCATAGCCATGTGAGAAAGCATAACTGTGAATATGTCTGTTTAATTTGTGTGCCAATAAGAAAACTTGAATTGCGTCAATTTGATGCATAGTAAAGCAACACTGTTAGCAAATTCTACATGTTTCCATATTAACCAGAAGTATAGGCTACATGATTGCAAGGAGGCATACGGAATTGATAATAGCACATGTTGTCTTCCATGTCGCCATATGCTTGATCTCGACAGAGTTAGAGAAAAGTCCATATTACAACCTTGAACTCTTTCATTTGTCGATTCAATCTTGAACTCTAGAACTGTCTAAGAATCAACCCTGGACTATCAAAATTGGCTAGGAATCAACCCCGCTCTCCCCTGAAATCGTTTTTTGCTAAGTAGACCCAGTTTTGACCCATTGATCGGCCAGTCAGCAGACATGTAAGCGTAGTCACTTAAACCATTTCTGGTCAAATTTTGTTGAAAAATCTAAGTGTCTGGAAAAAACTGAAACAAATTTGTAAAATCAACCCCGAAATTACCATTTCATTCCATTTTGGTCCAAATTTGTCAAAAAATCGGATGTTTCTAGATTTTTTTAAAATTTATCAACACTGATCATTCGAAGAAAGTTTTACATGCTTGGGCCCATCATATTGAAAAATAACCTAAAATTACAATTTCAACACTTTTTTTGTTAAATATTGTCAAAAAAATGGAAGTGTTTAGAAAAGTTTGAAAAAATTATGTAAAACTAAAATTACAATGTAATGATCACTCTGGAAAAGTTTCACACAATTTGTCCTAATAAATTTTAAAATAATGTGTATTATTGTGAAATTTTGTTTGAAATTTGACAAAAAATGGTCTGTCAATATTTTCTGGACATTTTAAGTTTTTCGACAAAATTTGACCAAAATGGGTTAAGTGACTAGGTTGGCGTGGCTACTGACCGGGATGTTGACTTGCTGGCCAACGGGTCAAAATCGGGCGTACTCAGTGATAACCGGTTTCAGGAGAGTGAAGGCACTAGTACAAAAAGGACCTAATATGAGACACATTAGTGCCGGTTTGATTTTGAGCCGGCACTAATGTGTCCATTAGTGCCGGTTCCAACGGCTAGCCGGCCGTTCTCATTAGTACCGGTTCGTGGCGAACCTTTAGTACCGGTTCGTGCCACGAACCGGTACTAAAGAGGGTGGTGGCAGGGTGTTGTCAGTCTGGGGCCCGTCCAGCACCTTTAGTACCGGTTCGTGGCACGAACCGATACTAAAGGTCGACGTACATAAACCGTTCGTCCACCCGAGCCACTATGTTCTTCCCCTTTCCCCTCACTTCCTCTGTTCTTCCCCTCTCTTCCTCGAGCTCCTCACAAATTTTGCCCAAAATTTGTCAAGATTTGAAGGCCCCCATCCATTCAAATGATCACAAAGATTAGCAACTTTGTCCTTTCAACTCTCATTGCTAGATTAGCTCTTGCAATGCTTTGTATAGTGATTAATTTGGGAGGAATTATATTTGCTAGTATTTGATTTATATGCAATTTGAGGTTAAAAATAACACTTAGTTTGCATATGTAGGTGTGGTTTACTTAGTGCCTTCTAAATCTCCGTCGTAACCACCGTCGATTGCCCGCACCGTCCCGTCGCCGGCACCACCTTGTGGTGAGGCTCTTGTTCATGAATGATTTACATTACCAAATTGATGTTTGTGTGATTTGGATATATAGTTACTCGTATAATTATCTTATCTGTACGTTGTTTGTTATACATAGTGCCATGGTTTTGATATCCGTCCCCGTCGGCCCTCGTCCTTGTTATGATTCGGATGTGGTATATTCTCTTTTAAAACTAGTTGTTGCATTTCGTGTTTATGACAAATTATGCCCATCAAGTTGACATAGATATTTTTATCTAGGAGGTATGTGAACCGGAAATTCCAACCGACCCTATTGTCAAGAGGTTAAATTTAGTTGAAAGAGAAAACGAGTATTTGAAAGAAAAATTGAAAAGAATTGAGGGGGAGAAGATGGAATTGGAGTTGCATGTTGCCGATGTCGTCGATGATCACAAGATCAAGATGGAGAAAATGAGGTTGAAGATTAGAAAGATTAGAAAATATGCCATTGATAGTGTGGCTTGGTATCATTATGCTGTTGGATCAATTGTTACCTTAGTTGCGATCTTCATCGCATTTGTTCTTGCATTTAAATTCTTTAGCTAGAGAGTTATTTGTATATTGCATTTAATTAAGTGTTGTATATGAACTTTATTTATGAACTTTATGTATGAACTTTATGTATGAACTTGTATTAATTTGGTCTATTCGGTGTTGTGTAATGAAGATGAGCCGACAATGGATGTATGATGACCGATGCTCTCCCGAGTTCATTAATGGCGTGCATACTTTTCTGTGGGCCGCTGAGGCAAACAAGCGGGCGGATGGTTTTATGCCTTGTCCATGTGCTGGCTGTAAGAATGGTCACAGTTACTCTACGTCAAAAACCATTCACGTCCACCTATTTAAGTCCGGTTTCATGCCCCACTATAATGTTTGGACCAAGTACGGAGAAATAGGGGTTATGATGGAAGACAATGAAGAAGAAGAGGACGACGACGGATATCCTGGCCATGGGTTCCCTGAATACGATGATACAACAATGGGGGAAGAAGTTGAGCCGGCAATGCGGGAAGAAGCTGAAGAAGAGGCATCAGATGAGCCCGCTGATGATCTAGGTCGGGCCATTGCTGATGCAAAGAGAAACTGTGCAAGTGATCTGGAGAGGACGAAGTTGCAGCGCATGTTAGAGGATCACAAGAAATTGTTGTACCCGAATTGCGAAGCTGACAAAAAAAGTTGGGCACCACACTTGAATTGGTGCAATGGAAGGCAGAGAATGGTGTATCTGACAATGGATTTGGAAAGTTGCTGGTAATGATAAAGAATATGCTTCCAAAGGACAATGAATTGCCCGAGAGTACGTATGAAGCAAAGAAGGTTGTCTGCCCTCTAGGGTTAGAGGTGCAAAAGATACATGCATGCCCTAATGACTGCATCCTCTACCGTGGTGAGTCCGAGGATTTGAACGCTTGCCCGGTATGCGGTGCATTGCGTTATAAGATCAGTCGCGATGACCCTGGTGATGTCGAGGGCGAGCGCCCCAGGAAGAAGATTCCTGCCAAGGTGATGTGGTATGCTCCTATAATACCACGGTTGAACTATTTGTTCCAAAACAAAGAGCATGCGAAGGCGATGCGTTGGCACGCAGAAGACCGTAAGAAAGACGGAAAGTTGAGAGTACCCGCTGACGGTTCGCAGTGGAGAAAAATCGAGAGAAAGTACTGGGAGGAGTTTGCAGGTGACCCAAGGAACGTATGGTTTGGTCTAAGCGCAGATGGCATTAATCCTTTTGGGGAGCAGAGCAGCAACCATAGCACGTGGCCTGTGACTCTATGTTTGTATGAACCTTTCTCCTTGGTTGTGCATGAAGCGGAAGTTCATTATGATGCCAGTGCTCATCCAAGGCCCTAAGCAACCCGGCAACGACATTGATGTGTACCTAAGGCCATTAGTTGAAGAACTATTATAGCTGTGGAATGGAATAGGTGTACGTGCGTGGGATGAGCACAGACAGGAAGAATTTGACCTAAAGGCGTTGCTGTTCGTGACCATCAATGATTGGCCTGCTCTCAGTAACCTTTCAGGACAAACAAACAAGGGATACCACGGATGCACGCACTGTTTGGATGATACCGACAGTATATATTTGAATAGATGTAGGAAGAATGTGTACCCGGGACATCGTCAATTTCTTCCGACAAGGCATCCCGTAAGAAAGAAAGGCAAGCATTTCAAAGGTGAGGCGGATCACCGGACGAAGCCTCGCCACCGTACTGGTGCTGATGTACATGATATGTCAAGGATTTGGAGGTAATCTTTGGAAAGGGTCCTGGCGGACAACCTGTTCCGAAGGACGCTGACGGATGCGCACCCATGTGGAAGAAGAAATCTATATTTTGGGACCTGGCATATTGGAAAGACCTAGAGGTCCGCTCCGCAATCGACGTGATGCACGTGACGAAGAATCTTTGCGTGACCCTACTTGGCTTTTTGGGCGTGTATGGGAAGACAAAAGATACACCAGAGGCACGGGAGGACCAGCAACGTATGCACGGAAAAGACGGCATACATCAGGGTCAGGCCAGCTATGCTCTTACCAAAGAAGAGAAGGAAATCTTCTTCGAATGCCCGCTCAGCATGAAGGTACCGTCTGGCTTCTCGTCGAATATAAAGGGAATAATAAATATGGCAGAGAAAAAGTTCCAGAACCTAAAGTCTCATGACTGCCACGTGATTATGATGCAACTCCTTCCGGTTGCATTGAGGGGGCTTCTACCGGAAAACGTTCAATTAGCCATTGTGAAGCTATGTGCATTCCTCAATGCAATCTCTCAGAAGGTAATCGATCCAGAAATCATACCAAGGTTACAGAATGATTTGGTGCAATGTCTTGTCAGTTTTGAGTTGGTGTTCCCACCATCCTTCTTCAACATCATGACGCACGTCCTACTTCACCTTTGCGAAGAGATTAATGTTTTCGGTCCTGTATTTCTACACAATATGTTCCCCTTTGAAAGGTTCATGTGAGTCTTGAAGAAATATGTTCATAACCGTGCTAGGCCAGAAGGAAGCATCTCGAAGGGCCATGAAAATGAGGAGGTCATTGAGTTTTGTATTGACTTCATTCCTGACCTTAAGCCGATTGGTGTTCCTGAATCGCGGCATAAGGGCAGACTGGAAGGAAAAGGCACGCTAGGAGGGCATCAAATAATATGTATGGACGGGCATTCTCTCACTGAAGCACACTACACAGTTCTACAGAATTCCGCCTTGGTGGCTCCGTATATGGAGGAACACAAGAATTTTCTACAGTCCAAACACCCGGAGAAGTCTGACAACTGGATTACACGCGAACAAACGAGGACTTTCGCCGGTTGGTTGCAGAAACGTGCCCTGAATGATGGCGATATTCAAAATGACATGTACTCGTTGTCCCAGTTACCATCTTTGAATATAATGACTTTCAAAGGGTACCAGATAAATGGGAATACATTTTACACAATCGCCCAAGATAAGAAGAGCACCAACCAAACAGTGGTGTCCGCCTTGATGCAACAACCAACACGGAAAAGGAAACATATTATGGTTACATAGAGGACATATGGGAACTTAACTATGGATCAGGTGATTTGAAGGTCCCTTTGTTTCGGTGCAAATGGGTCAATATGACACGAGGCGGGGTAACGGAAGACCCGCAGTACGGAATGACAACAGTGGATCTCAACAATCTTGCGTATGCAGACGAACCATTCGTCCTAGCCAATGATGTGGTGCAGATTTTTTATGTGAAAGACATGTCTATCAGGCCGAAAAAAGGAAAAGATAAGGAAGCGAATGGATCATACGACGAGCCAAAGCGCCACATAGTTCTTTCAGGAAAAAGAAACATCGTGGGAGTGGATGACAAGACAGACATGTCAGAAGATTATGAAAAGTTTGATGAAATTGCTCCATTCACAGTGAATATTGACCCGAGCATCCAGTTAAATGATGAAGATTTTCCATGGCTACGGCGCAAAGAGACACACGCGAAGAAAAAGTTTCACACCCAAAGATCTGGGATGTGATTGGCTTCACTATCATCACTTTCTTCTGTGTTTCACACCCAGGAGGGAATGTCTGTAATAGTTAGTGTAGTTATGTGTTTTGGCATTTGAAACGCGAAGAAATTTTATGTGCAAACAAATTCTTTTCATGCATTTACTGATTTTTTTCCAGCTAAATGACCCTGAAATTGGAAAGCATTTCAAATGAACTCAGAAAAGGTTGAAAGTTGGCATGGTATCATAATTTCATACAAATAGCATGTGCAAAAAAGTAGAGAGGGTTACGGCAAAAACTGGATGCACTTCGTGTACAAAATGGACAATCTCTTTCGAAGTATCAGGGTTTCCGACGAAAACTGAACTGTTACAAAGGCATTTCATTTTTTAAATAACCTAAGCATTACCAAATTGAATATAATGATAAAACACACTAATATTAAACATAAAAAAAGGAATCACTGAAAAAACTTTTTCAAAGTTAAGTTATTCACAAACTAGTGATTCACACAAATTTCAAATAATTCAAAATTTAAACTATTCAAATTTGAAAACTACCGGCACTAACAGAAAGTTTGTAATTTTTTATACCTAAAGCAAAAATATTCACAAAGAAACTCTAAATACAGCAAAAAACAACTCAAAAATAAATAAAACAAAAATAAATAAAGCAAAAAAAATTAAGAAAATAAAAAAGCCCGCCTACTGGGCCAAAGCGGCCTGCATACGACTAGGAACACAACCTTTTTGTTGGGCCAGGATGCAGGCCCGCAAAGGCCCAGTAGGCCCACTGGGCGAAGAGGCCAGGTAGGCCCAGTAGGCCTGCTTAGGAGAGGAGCTCGAGAGAGCTATCGCACTGGGGCTTATAAACCAGTGCGGTAGCCCCTCGACTAGCGAGGTGGGACTAAACTTGCGCACCGCCTGGAGCCAGCGCACCCCCTTTAGTACCGGGTCGTGGCTCCAACCAGTACTAAAGACCCCCCCCCCTTTAGTACCGGTTGTAGCCACAACCCGGTACTAAAGGGGGTGCGCTTCCCGCCGCTTGGCCTGGCCAAAACAGACCTTTAGTACCGGTTGGTGGCTCCAACCGGTACTAAAGGTCCATCCTATATATACAACACTTGAAAAATTTCAGTTTCCCTCCGTTTCTTCCCTCTGTTTCCTCTCTCCGTTGCGCCGCCCTGCCCCGATCGATGCCGTCCCCGTCGACGTCGCTGCCCCCGCCCCTTGTCGCCGACCCCGGCCGTCCCCGCCCCTCGTCGCCGCCCCCGTCGACGTCGCCGCCCCGGCCGTCCCCGTCCCCGTCGTCCCCGTCGCCGCGCCCCGTCCCGCCCCATCGTCGCCGCCCCATCCCGTCGCCACGGCCGCCCCGCCCCGTCGTCGCCGCCCCGTCCCGTCGCCCCATCGTCGCCGCCCCGTCGTCGCCTCGCCGGTGAGCTCGCCCCGGTCGGCATGTCCACACACACACACACACACACACACACACTACACACACACACACACACACTACACACACACACACTACACACACACATTAGTTTGTTTTTTATAAATTTTTCTATTTTTTAGTTATAGAAATGTTAGAAATTATTCTGTTTTTAGTTATATAAATATTAGAAATGTTAGTTATATAGAAATGTCATAAATGTTTTCTGTTTTTTAGTTATAGAAATATTTATAGAAATGTTAGCAATTTTTCTGTTTTTTAGTTATATAAATATTAGAATTGTTATGGAAATGTTAGTTATATAATCAGGAAATTTTAGAATTATTTTTAGTTAGATGAATTAGATTAATGTCAAATTGTTAGAATTTGCATATATATAGAATTTTAGTTATCACAATCCGATCATTTAAGAAATGTTACTTTTTGCGGGCATATAGTATTTGTTCTTGACGATATGCCCGGTCCGCATCCTCGCTGTCGACCCGTTCGCGACGACGTCCTGCTTCACGGGACCCATGTCCGGGACTGGGCTCCGCCGGGCTGGCACTGGGAGGTGCTACCTGGAGGGGCGCGCCGCTTGGTGAGGAACCCGACCTCGGGTCCCGTCGTCGACCCTGATCTTCTTTGGTGGCGTTCGCGTGGGCCACATTCGGTGCAGAGGCAGCCAGCCCCGCCGGAGGTGGTGCGTCGCCGTGTCAGGGAGGAAGATGAGCACGTCCATCGCTACATGGCTGCTATGGACGACGTCAGGTTCTCCACTACTTGGCGGGTTCTTTGGGCAGATGACCGGAGATATGATCCTGTGATGGTTCCTTCTCTTTGGGTGTGCACCGCCCGCGCCCCAGGAACCGCGAGTGGCGCCCTAGATTCTTCTGTAGTACTCGATCTTTATTAGGTACCTAGCCAGTGATGTATTCGATATATAATATTCGAGATGATGTATTCGAGATTATATATATTAAGACGATGATGTATTCGAGATTATATATTCGAGACGATGTATTCGAGATTCAGTTTTTCCTTATTGATTAATTGCATCCATGCATTGTAATTTGAATACTAAATTGTTTTATACTTCTTCTGTATTAGTGAAGTAAAAGCCATGGCGGACAATACCGGCAGAGAGAGAGAAGAGGAATTGTTCGACATCATACGCAGCCCTCACAGGCTAGATGATCTGAATGAAGCAGATGATGGCTCCCAATATCTGAACAATACCGGAGAGGGTGATGAAAAGATATTCGATCTCGACTACGGAGCTGATGAAGTCATGAACTATGATTATGATTATGATAACACAGACAATGTTTGTGATGACACGGACAATGTTGATCTTCAAATAACAAAGACTACCGGCGAGGTATATTTATATAAGCATGCATCATGGTGATCATCACATGTTTTTTTATTGAAGATATATTAACGAATCGATCTTTCTTCTTTCAGCCCTCCGGATCGAGCAAATCTGCTTCTACAGACAGGAAGACAAAGCGAGGCCCGGGTAGATTGTTGAAGGATGGTGTAAAGTACCACATCGAATCCATCAAATTTAGTGGCGAACCCCTCACGCCTAAGAACGTTGCGGACAAGTGGACTCGTCAGTGCAGAGTTCTTGTGAAGGACAAACTCCCGATCTCCATTCAAGAATGGAAAGAGCCAAAGACTAAACGTCCAGGTGTTACTTGGGTCGACGACAGAGCCAAAAAAGACCTTTTGAAATCTCTGATGGAACATTTCACCCTACCAGATCATTTCACTGAAGCAGATGTGGAGAAAGTCAAGACCGCTGCTCTTAAGAAGATGGCAATTGCATTCAACACCCACAAGAAAACTGTATGGGCCAACTACCTCGCTAATGAAAGGAAGACTCCAGATTTCAAGGGAACACTTGAGAAGCAAAGAGAACACTGAGACGATTTCGTGACCTTCAAGGATTCAGAATTATCTAAGGAATGGTCGATGAAAAACAAGGCAAATGCCGCAAGAAAGACGCAGTTCCATAGGCTGGGTCCAGGTGGCTACGCGGTGGGATTGCCTAAGTGGGATAAGTATGAGCAAGAGATGGAGGATGCAGGGGTCACTCTGGTTACTAGGAACTGCCCCCCCAGGTGCAGAACTTGTTCTATGCGCATGGGAGAGCGTTGGACCCGAAGACAGGCGAAGTTTCGCGGAAGGCAAGTCTAAAAGGAGCCGAACAAAAGATAATTGACACAATAGAAGAAGCTCGAAAGGGGGTGTTCACGCCCAACAGAGAGAACGACGAGCTTACGCGTGCCCTGGGAAATCCTGAACACCCGGGAAGAACACGAGGCAAGGGCGTTATTCCCTGGTATGAGGGATTTTCAGAATGGAACGAGGACTACAGGACCCGTGCAAGAAGGAAGATGGAGGAGGAGAAGAAAAGGAAGCTGGAGGAGGAGCAGAGGAAGCAGGACGCAGAACGCCTTCAAGGCCTAGAAGCAAGGCACGCGGACCTGGCACTCAAATTCCAGCAGCAGCAGCAGCAAATCGACTCACTTAGCCAGGAAAGGGGGTCTCAGCAGCGGCAGCAGCAAGCGGATGATCGTCCAGCATTGGATAGCACCGTCCCATCCATGCCGAGAAGCAGCGTTGGTTCTGCCCCGGGCGACACAATGCTGGATACATACCCTGTGGATGACATCATAGAGAACACTAACTGTGAGCTACACTCCAAAATGAAGAACATATCCATGAAGGTGGCGGACGACGTTGCTTTTCCAGTTACCCCCGAAGCAACCTACCATTGCATCTCGATTCCAGAGGGCTATGCTCGTGTCATGGTTGATGAAGTGGTGGACCCATATTCGGGGCTAACGCTTGACATTCCTGGAGGTGAAGACGAGCGCACACTGGGAGAGACCATACATCGTATCATCCTATGGAGAAAGGATTGCATCATCTTTCGAAGTCCAGCGACACCGCGTCATCTGCCGACTCCTCCTCGAAATCCGCCACCGAGTCAGCAGACTCCCGCTCCTCCAAGTCCACGAACGCATGAGACTCCTCCTCCTTGAAGTTCGCCACCTCCTCCAAGTCCCCGAACGCGTGAGCTGACTCCTCCGGTTTCAAGTCCGGCACACCGTCATGCCACTTCTCCAGTTTCAAGTCCGGCATCGTGTCAGGCCACACCTCCTGCTTCAAGTCCGGCACATCGTCAGGCCACTTCTCCTGGTCCAACTCCACGTCAGCCATCTCCGCCGTCTCAGCAATCACAGAAGAGACATGCCGCAGCTTTGGTGCGTAGCGATACGAGTCGAGGTAGTTCAGGAAGTACAGGCGGAGACAAGCGATATAAATATGGTCCAAGCCTCGCTCCTCTTCCTCAGAGGCCTTACGACATGACTAAGGAGCAAAACACAGCCATAGTGCAAGCCCAAGTGGACGCCCATTTTGGACCGAAACCGGCACCGTCGCCAAAGGAGAAAGTGCCTGAGATAGTAATTGACCACTTCATTCGTATGGCTAGAGAACCAGCTCCCAAGTCTGTTGACTCGGACTATGAGTGCCAAATCAGGAAACTACATCAAGAACGGCTAAAGAAGGAAGCGAGCTCGAGCTCGAGCCAACAAGCAGCTGGCAAAAAATGCGGGAAAACCGTTCCCCAGTTGGGAGAACAGGCGGCGCAAGCGATCCCCCCGCTTGTTGTGCCAACAACACATGAGAGGAGTAGTACGTGCGCCAAATATTATTGTGGGCAAACCGTTAGCGTTCCCCAGCACGGCGATGTGGTAATAATAGAGGATCATATAATGCAGGCTCAAATGCTCAATATCTCTATTGGACAACTCCTCAAAATCGAGCCCATGCCTACGCTTAAAGAATCGGAAATAGCATGGAAATATGTCCGGGGCAAACCTTTGGTCCATCCAGACAAGGTCAAGGACCTCCCAACGAGAATGTATCAATTGCATCAATGGTACATGAACATTACCAAGATTTCCAATCGAGAGTCCCTCATGGTGAATGTCAAGCATGAGCATTATTACCATGAGAATGCTCTGGCCATTGAGTATCCAGAACTATTTCAGTTATACAATCAAGACGCACTCGACAAGTCTATCGTCAGTTGCTATTGTCTGTAAGTGATTTCTTTCTGTAATTTAAGTCTCAAGCTAGTTATGTAGTGATAATTTTGATCAATCATTACATGTAATTATCCTCACTATATTCTTTTTCTGTGGCATTATATGCAGGATGAAGATGTATGAAATGAAAAAAGCTGGACGCTATGGCGTTGGGTTCATTGACCCAAATACCATTAATCAGGACATATGGCAGATTGAACATTGTCAAGATGCTGTAGAGGAAAGCATGCTAGAGTTCTTGAAGTGCCTCAATAGCAATGAAGATATACTACTTCCTTACAACTTCCCGTGAGTCACACTGTCTTGTACTATAAATTCTGTTTTTGCTTACTAGCTAGCTAGATGTTAATAATTAAGTGTATACGGTTTACGGTAGTTGATTAATTTTATGCACATGCCCGCTTAATTAAGACATGCAAACATGTGCGTATGCAGTTGGCACTGGGTCTTGTTAGACATTAAAGTTGAGGAAGGAAAAGTTGAATTACTGGACTCACTAACTAAAGAAGATAAAGACTACACCATCGTGAAGTGGATAGTCAACAGGTAATTTCAATCATTATTAACTATATCTCGGCCTATTAATTATTAGTTCGTCATTTCCTGATATGAACTATTTAATAACCCCTTTATTAATTTTCTTTGCCGGCGGGCAGGGCATGGGCAAAGTTCATCAAGGTGACTCTAGGCAAGTGGCCAAAAAAGTTGTTTTAGCATCGACCCATGGTAAGTAATTAAGTAGCACTAGCTAGCTACCATCTCTTTAATTCTTGTTTCAATATTATTAATTAATTATCATGCTTGATTAATCATTATCTGATTCAACTCCATTCTCGTAAAGGCCCTGAAGCAGGCGCCGGGGAATAATCTGTGTGCATTCTACGTTTGCGAGAACATTCGCATGATGACGTGCGAAAGGAGCAGATCTGATAGACAAGACAGGGTACGTTTGTCAGAACACTATTCACACCATTATCGATATCTAGTCACACAACTAACACACATGCATATTGATCTCCTTCTTAACAGTTCAGATCGGTGCGGGATAAGCTCCTACCATCGGACCACATACTAGCACTTCAAGAGGAAATAGCCGGATTTTTGCTCGACCAGGTCATAGATCCCAAAGGAGAATACTCTTACCCGCTACTGCCCCCATGAACCACTTGTCATCGTGCTCCGGAGGCACCAAAGGCAACATATGTAGGAGAAATTGTATATGTATATACATGTGTATGTGTGAATAATTAATGGTGTTGGTTTGTGAGACATTCGATATATATATATATATATATATATATATATATATATATATATATATATATATGAAAATCTATTTATATATATGCATAACATGTACAATTAGTAGTATCGTGAAATACCAGCAAACAAAAAAAATTGAATGGAAAATAAATCAACCCCCCCCCCCCCCAAATATTTAGTACCGGTTGGTGTTACCAACCGGTACTAATGCCCTATGCGCACCCCGGGCCTGGCTCGTGCCACGTGGTGGCACTTTAGCGCCGGTTCGTAACGAACCGGTACTAAGAGGGGGCCTTTAGTCCCCACTCTTTAGTGCCGGTTGGCAAACCGGCACTAAAGGCCGTTACGAACCGGCACTAAAGCCCGGTTCTGCACTAGTGAGAGTTTATTCCTAGCCGGTTTTGATTTTGCAGGGTTGATTCTTAGACAGCTTGAGAGTGCAGGGTTGAATCTTGACAAATAATGTTAACAAATGGAATGGTTGGGGGCTGTAATATGGACTTCTCTCGTAGAGTTATAATGGTCATGTTAGTGGATAGACAAATAATTACAGCAAAACAAGTTGAACGGACAATAGTCTATAGATATAAATATGAACATTCACACGTCACACGAGCATGCTAAAGTAAGGACAATCACAACATGTATAAAATCCTATACATATGTTAGACTACAGAATCACATGTATGTTCAGAGATGTTGTGAAGCCTTTGTTAGCTCTTATATATGTTATGTTGGTTGGCTGGGCTATAAAATAATCGTATGATGGTTGGTTGCTTGAGCATAGGCCACTTGACTCATCTAAACCCCAACTTAGACCACATCGCTTCTAATAACCGTTCTCTCAGTTCTAGCTTCTAGCTTCTAGTCTCCGAACATACATGAAATATGAATATTTAGGCATCACATGGGTTTTGATGTCCAGAACGTTAATATAGACTGGTAAAGTGAGGTCAAAATATGGTACATATGAAATCACATGTATGTTCAGAGATCTCATCAAGAAAATAACTATGAATGCAAACATTCACACATCAGTCCCATGTATGGGTTAGGACTACGAAATCACATGTATGTTCACAAATGTTGCCAAGCCTTTGCTAGATCTTATATATGTTGATTGCTCATGCGATAAATAGTTGTACAACTTGTTGGTGAGGCAATAAAGTCTAAGGAACTCCAACCATGTATACAACAACCCATCTATAAATACATGAATTTAGTGTAACAAAGCCACCGATTCAAGTACACTATTTATCTGCAAGAGGAACAACATAGGAGATTGCGGATGGTTAACTACAAAGTCGAATGACATCAAACACAACAAGACCATCTAGGAATAGGATGCACCGAGGAACCAAATTGTAGACTTTGATGCAAGGGTGGTGTCCACCTCAAATCCCCTTCGCCTTCAATTTCCACGGCGGCTCCAAAATGTAGAGCAATACCAAACTGCATGGGACAAAGTGGGCTCCATTTTCAATTTACAAATGACTTTCAACGAATAGACTAACATATCCTTTTATATTCTTCTTGTGTGTTTGGCTTTAGTTGCAACTGAATCAAACTAAAACGAAACAACTGGCCTCTTGAGCAAGCACAAGGAATTCCTTGAACTCACCAATTATTCCATCAACCATATCTTAGGAATGTGCCCCAAAAATGGTAGAAGTAATTCGATTAGCCTGAACCTTGAAAGAAGTACAGGAAGGATTCACGCAACTCCGAAAAATCAGTTCGTCTTCATAGAATACGATTTTAAGTAGAATACTTGTCTTAGCCATGGGAGAAAGCATAACTACGAACATGGCTCTTTTAATTTGTGTGCGAATAAGAAAACTTGAACCGCATCGCCAATTTGATGCATAATAAAACAACATTGTTACAAATTTTTGCACGTTGTCATATTAACCAGAAGTATATACATGATTACAAGGAGACATGTGGAATTGACGATAACACAAGTTGCATTGTATGTCATCATATATGTTTTATCTCAACAGAGTAATCTTGTTCGTGTTCGTGGATATACATATATTTTATAGCAACAAAAGTTGAATGGACAAGAATATGTAAATAGAAATACAAACATTCATATGTCACACGTGTTTGATGTTTGAATAGCTAACCTAGCTTGCCAAAGTGAGGCCAAATACAACATATATGAAATATGATGCATATGTTAGACTACAAAGAACAATGTATATTTGAACATGTTGCGAAGTCTTTCTAGCCCTTATATATGTTTATCGCTCGCATGGTAAAATAATTGTACGGATGGTTGGTGAGACAATAAAATCTTAAAGCACCTCATCCATGTACACAATAACCTATCTATAAGTATACGACTTCGGTGTAGCAAAACCACCAACTCACATACACTATCTATTATCCATGACAACAACAACACATGAAATTGAAGACGATTATAAAGTCGAATGCCATCACACACTCAGTGAACAACGAAGATGGTATCGTCTAGGAATAGGATGCATCAAGAAATCAGATTCTAGCTATTAAAGAGGGTTTTGCTCTTAAAGTATGTCTAATCCAACATATGCGGCATCTCTACCTTCACGCCTAGTCAAACAACGACGGCGAGCATCGTGCAAGAATCGAGTACCAATTCCAACTGGTACAGCCGAAATCTCGAAGTCATGGGGATGCCAACCACGGTGTCCATCATACACTTGTAATCTTACAGGTCACCCGGCAATAGCTCTTTTCTAAATTTCATGTACTGCTCGTGCATCTGTTTGCACTACTCGTGTATACAATATCTGAAGAAAAAACCTCTCTGAAGCGGCTGCACTTGATTTTCGCAATACTCCCTTTGTTTTGGACACACGGTGAGTCGTTAATAGGGTTTTGGGTTTTTGCTCTTCCCACTCAAAACGCACCGGCGAGGTCGGGATCTCGAACCTAGGGTTTCCGCGCCACCACCGCCCACCGGCCATGGCGAGCGGCGGCGCCCCCGCCTCGACCTCCGGCGCCGGGGGCGGCGCTGGCACCAAGACCGTGTCCGCCTCGCTGTGGTGGGACCCCTTCGTCACCCTCTGCGACGACCTCGACCGCGCCGCCGCCTCCCCCTCCGCCGCCGTCTCCGACGCCCTCGTAAGCCCCCCCGTACCCATTTCCCCAGTCCCCGCCCCCAATTCTCCTCGCCCCGCAAACCCTCGCGGCCGTGACTAACTCGCTGGCTCCCACCCGTGCTGCAGGCGGAGCGGATCAAGGGCCACCACGCGTGGCTCCGCGGGGCGGTCTCGATGTTCGGGAAGCCGAACGGCGCCTCGAGGGCCGCGCTGGACGCCGGCCAGGTCGCTGTCGGGGAGCACCGCCTGGCCGTCAAGCCCGACCTCAAGGAGGCCGCGCTCCGCGCGAGCAAGTCCCTCGACCTGGACGAGGTGCAGTCGTACATCCTGGTGAAACGGTCTTCAGAGAGCGCCCCGACGACCCGTGACGCTGACCCTCAGGAGCTCCTTCGGCGGGTGTCTCTGCAATACTACCTTGAGCGTCAGTGCCTGCTCAAGTGCATTCGGAGAATCTTTGTTCATGCCACATGCACAGATGATGATTCTGATTCAACCGACGCCATAAAACAGGAGGCATCGCTGTTAGGCAGTGACGAGATGGAACAGAGATTGCTATCCATCATTAAAGACTCCCTTGCGGCTGCATTTTCGGTGAAATCAGCAGCTGATTTGACGGTTTCTTGGCTGGAAGAAAGCTTGATTGAGATTAACCTGATCCTGGACATTCTGTTCCTTGCTATCTGTGATAACTTCTCAAGGTGCAATGGTGGGCTGTGGATAGCTCTGTGCTCGCTGTTTAGGGATATGCTCTCTGGCTCTTATGATGTTGGAAAGTTTGCCGTGTCTGCTGAAGCAAAGAGATCGTTTCATTATGCTAAAGCTCAGCTACTCCTTATTCTCGTTGAGACTTTGGACCTCGAAAATCTCCTCCGAATGGTTCACGACGAAGTCTCTTTCAGTGGAGGGTATTCCCAGTATTCTGTTGCTGATATTCTTGAGATGGATATTGAAGTATCAAGATTGCCTGAATTTGAAGTGGAATCGGGACCACTCCTTCTTGCTTGGGCAGTTTTTCACTGCCTGCTCCTGTCTCTTCCAGGAAATAATGCCAACTTGGAAATTGATCATGCATCTTATGCCCAGCGGGCTTTTGAGCTTGCACCCTTTAATTATTTACTTGGAGTTCTTTGCTCAAGCATCTTCAGGGAGTCAGATGGTCCTGTTTCTGGTTTTCGTGCTGTACTGAGATCTTTCATTTCAGCTTTCATTGCTTCATATGAGATATCTTATCAGACAGAAGACAGTTCTCTTGGTGTGATACTGAATATTATATGTGAAGTTTATGGTGGAGAGGAATCACTATGTATGCAATTCTGGGACAAAGATAGTTGTGTTGATGGTCCAATCAGATCTGTTCTTCAAATGTTGGAGAAAGAGTATCCTTTCCAAATAACAGATCTGCTTCGCTTCTTATCAGCTGTTTCTCATGGGACATGGCCTGCTCAATGTGTATATAATTACCTGGAGAGGATGAATGGGCTAACAACACTGTATGCAACTCCTGGCAGTGTCCCTGATAGTCTGAACTACTGTGATCAAATTGAAATTCATCATCCAATCAGCATTCCTGGTATGGAAGGCATTACCTTACCCCGTGGAACATGTGGTTACATTTTGAGAAGTCTTGAAGGCAACGCTGCATTAGTCCGTTGGGAGTTCCCACATTCAGGCGTTTTTATCTTGCTCCTCACTTTGGCACAAGATCTATATTCATGCAATTATGTGGAAGCCTGCGATATAATGGACTTGCTGTATCAGATGGTATCATCAAATCAGGTTCTGTGCTCTGCTTTGCTGCATGCTGACAAGTCACTGGCTGTTCAAAAATCAAAGAGTTTGGGCCAAATTGGAGAATATATCAGGATTGATATTGTTAAAATCCTTTGCTCATCAGTTTTCAGATACGAGCAAGATGGTAATAATGCCAGCATAATGTCGAAAACCTTCAGTGTGTTAACAGAATTTCTGAAGTGTGTCCCATACCATGTGTTTGACGTGGCGTTAGAGTGCGGCATCTTCAGCTCACAATTAAATGACCCCTCAAGTGATTGGCTACTTTCTGGTGCACTAGCTAGAATGCTTTTTGCCGCCTCTGAGGAAAATGGAGACTGTTCATCACTTACCACTTCATTGCTTGATTTTGCCATTCAGGTTTTGCGGAAAGCAGCCGCCGCTGATGACATGATATCGCCCATTGTTTTTTCAGTGCAATACATCATGGTCAATCATATGAACTGGAAACACAAGAAGTATAGTCGCTGGAAGACAACCCTGAAGGTGTTTGAATTGGTGAAGAGCTGTATCCAAGTCAAACCATTCTTGTCAAAGCTTGGTGGCATTATTTGGCAAATGCTACTATATGATTCTTCTATCCACAATGTTCTTTGGCATACTGTGTGCACGTCGATGCAATTATTGGAATCGCGTGGCAGCTTTAGTAATGGTGTTGAAGATATTGAAGATATACAACTTGTTCTTTGTTGTGGACTTGATATTATATTTTTCATGCTGTCCAACTTACCAGAGGACTTGATGCCAGTTGCACCTTTTGTTACTTTGGTTTTGTCATCTTCATTGAAGCCCTTACCTTTCATCACAGCTACAATATCGTCTATGTCCTTCCAGAATTCTGCTTTACAAGTTAGTGCAGCTAGAGCATTATCAGTATTGTGCTTCACTGCCCACAGAGTCCAACCTCAACTCATGGAAAATGGTAGCTTTCTTGTTGATGGTTCAGAGATTTGGAAATTGCAAGCAAGTATTTCCCAAATTCTTGACAAGGAAGATTATACTAATAATTGTTTGATCGTGGCTATATTCAGCCTTCTGACTTCTGTTGCTCGGTATCAGCCTGCCCTTTTTGTTTCACTGACAGAGGAGAATGCAATGATACAAGCTGATCATAGTAATTCTGCAAATTCTCAGACCAATGGTTCATCTACCCTCAACAGTTCAAGAAGTAATTCGAGACTTGTTGAGCAAATGTTGGGATACATTGAAAATTCGACTGAGTTTATGAATAGTTCTCCTTCTCTGTTACTTAGCATCCTTGACCTACTCGAGGCATTATGGGAAAGTGGTGTGCAATTCATATGCATATTAGATAAGCTGAGAAGTTCTAGAACGTTCTGGGAGAGCTTGTCACGTTGTATTCGTGCCACCTTTGATCATTGCCCTGTTGACAGTGTTGACACTGTCGATGAGAAATTTTCTTCGAGGTATAATTGCCAGGCTAAAATTTTCAAGATCATGTCACATGAGTTGTTCTTGAAAGGGAGATTACTTGTGGAAGCAAAAACTTCTAATCCTGCAGCAGATGGTACAAAGGGGCAAAAAGAACCTTCTGCATCTTGTCCAAGCAACGTAGTGTGCAAATGGTTTGATAGTGCTCTCTTGGAAGATTTTATCAATCATTTGTCAAGCAACGGATACCAGAAGGATCTTTTTCATCGTGCCAAGGTAGCTTCATGCGTTTGCATCATCCGTCTAATAACGAAGTTGTCCAGTGGTGATACTGCCAGCTTGTCTTTCTCGGCAGTGAAGAAGATTCAGCTAATCTCTAGCAAATTGTTACAACACCGTGCATTCATAGCTCTGCTGTCACAGTACGCCTTGCATGGCTACAGTGGTGAGCAAGAACTTACTAGTTTGGTAATCAATGATCTTTACTATCATATACATGGAGAACTTGAAGGTCGTCAGATTACCCCTGGTCCCTTTCAGGAGCTCTTGTGTTTCCTTCTGGAGTTCAAGTTTTTTGAATGCAATGCTACAGAGCAACCACATAGCGCCTTCCCAGCAGTCAGTGGCAATGTTTTGTTTGATGTTGCACACACTCGTGATGATCTTGGAGTTAAATTTTGGAATCATTCAGATTGGAAACCCTGCAAAGAAGTAGCTGAAAAAATGCTGGATATTATGCATAAAGCAAATCTGATGAAGTGTCATGCTGATGCAAAGCTTTGTACATTAAGGTCCTTCATAACATTTCTATCTGTCTACACTGGAACAAGTTCCAGTAATGAACTCACCTTACCTGATGGAGGGATTTCCGCAACAGCTATGGAATCAGCAATTAGATGTGCATGCAAATATTTGCAGTCAACTGTTGATTCTCTATTTCCTGAAGTTGATACGAATGAGGTTTTGTTTCCCCTATTGTCTGGGCAAGTGGACTTACTGCTTACTCTTACCAGGTTCTCATTTCACCAAGCTAAGCAAACCAAGAGCTATGTTCATCTCTATCCAGTTATTGTACTTCTTATGAGAACCTCAGGTGCCAGCACATCATTTTTAGTTGATCTCGTGCCATCAAGTCCTGCTCTTAGGAAACCAGTGAAGTCCCTCCTTGTTCTGATTCTGTCTTTATTTGAATTCATTTATGGCAAGGATGACATGAAAGATGGATCAGGTGATGCTAATCTGTTTGGTGAATCATCCATTATAAGTACGAGGTTGTTACCTGTACTCTGCAAATTGGCTGAGAATAGGGAATATTCTGATCTTGCTGTTGGATCAATGGACTTACTATTGAAGGGCTTTATACCCCCCAATGTATGGTTGCCAATTCTACAAAAGCATTTCCGTCTCCAGGCTATACTGCATAAATGTCAGAATGGTGCAATATTGTCCACTCAAGTAATTTTGAATTTCCTCTTGACCTTGGGGCGGACAAAGGATGGTGCTAAAATGCTTCAGTCTGCAAACATTTTTGCTTTCTTGAAGGTACTTCTAAGTAAGTTATCTCTGGATGACTCCTGTTTCAGAAATTCTTTGAGCAGCCAAGCGAAGGATGTGCATATGTGGAGTTTGGCTCTTGCTATAGTCGCCTCTCTCAACCATTGTATGGATGATGATGTTTCTCGTAGCAGTGTTGCAAACGGTACTGTCAGCTTCCTTTCAGGACAGGTTCCACTGATGTCCGCTTATCTATCTGCACAAAGTGTTAATACACATCAGAACAAGAAAAGGGCGGTCTTGCAACAGTCACAGACATCACTTTCAGCTCTGAGTTTAACTGAGAATATCCTCTCACTTCTGTGTGTTCTAGCAAAATATCATTTTCCACGGGACACTGGTATGATGCAAGTAGATTCAGAATTAAGAGAGATTATTATCCACCTGCTTGCTTCTATTAGCAGAGGAAGTGCAAGGACTGGCGATTCACCAAACTGGAACCCATCATTTTTTTGTCCTCCTATTGCTAAGGAAGAAGTGGTGCTTCATGAAGATCCACCACTCATCAGGAGCAAACATGGATGGTTCAGACTTGCTGCAAGCAGTTCTCTTTCCACTGCAGCTATTTCTGCTCCTTCCAATGCAGCATTATCTCTGGTGATCAGAGACAAAAATAGTGGAGATTCTGGTTCTGTGAAACAGACTCGTTTTACCGAGATGGTAGCTGTGCAGATTTACAGAATAGCTTTCCTTATTATGAAATTCCTGTGCAGTCAAGCCAAAGAGGCAGTAAAAAGGGCAGGAGAATTAGAATTTGTTGATCTTGCACATTTTCCTGAACTTCCCATGCCAGATATTCTTCATGGTCTGCAGGTAACTATTGATAATGCTCTAGGCCCTTACTGTTCGAATTAAAACTATTGTGTATATTTGTTGCATGCATGTTTTTGTTAGCAGATAGTTGTATAAGATACATCTAGATCGTGAAGGAAAAAAAGCTGTATAAGATATATACATCTAAACCTGGTATCATGAAATCTGGTGATAACCGTATTCCACTATTCTAGCTTAGTCTTTATTAAGTCTTTCTAAGTTGCTATGTATTTTGCTCCCTCATGTCATCTGTACATCTCATTGCAAATTCACCAAACCTTCCTCAGTGCTAAGGCTTAGAAAGATTTGTAGAAGTTGAAGGGAATGATTTAACGGGGTATACTTCATTTACAAACAAGTAGCTAATGAATTTCATAGAGCTTGGTGCAGTATTGACTTCAATCTTATTAATTTGAGGTGTAGACATTATGATTTTGAGGCATGGAAGAATCAAAGTTAATTTGATAACTAATCGTCGCTCTAGTCTTAGCTTCCAATGGCATCTAATAAAGTGCTATTAAAACCACTAACTAGATTAAGTTAAACAAATTTAGTGCTGAGTGATAAAGCAAACACTAGTACTGCTGTGGAGTATGTGAAAACTAGAAAGTAATGTATTTTTAGTAATAATTGTAGAATCCATAACTTGGAACTCAATCCCAAAGGCGCGATCCTGCCAGACATCTCTGGGTCTGATGACAAACATTGATGGATGGAACATCATCATTGCTTAAATCTAGCTCAGATATGAGTGATTGAAAATTCTACTCCCTCCGTCCCAAAATACTTGTCGAAGAAATGGATAAAATTGGATGTATCTATAACTAAAATACATCTAGGTTCATCCATTTCTCCGACAAGTATTTCCGGACGGAGGGAGTACATGCCATGATACAAGGAATGTGAAAACCTTTTCTTTTTGCCTGAGTGCACCTTTTCCTGATCACAGTTTGCGGTACTCTTTCCAGGATCAAGTGGTTTCTATCGTTACCGAAGTACTGGGGGCAAATGGATCGAGCTCCCTCAGCGGGGAGACTGATAGGGTATGCCGTCTTCTGTTGGTGACCCTTGAGGCATCACTCTACATGGAACTGTGCGTGTCCCAGTCTTGCGGCATCAGGCCAGTGCTGGGCCGGTTTGAAGATTTCTCCAAGGGAATTAAGGCGATGCTTCACGGTAACGCTTCTTGTACTATACTATTTTAAAATGTGGATTCTAGCAACAACCATCCTTAGTGGTTCACTTAATTTATTTATTCAACATTGCTTCTTATACAGTTCATCTCATCTTTTCTCCTGTTTTCTTGGTTGGCAGCTCTGGAGAAACATTCCAGTTTGAAACCATTGGTTAGGTCACTTGCTCAGATTACGACACTCCTGTATCCTGGGCTTGCTCAAAGCAACTTCCTCACCATGTAATCAGTGTGTAGATTGTATCTCTGCGGCTGGTAAAGTCTTTTGCTATGGTTCATATAGTGGCAACAGGTTCAGTAAAATCGACCCGTTTACAGTGGAGACGATCGCTCCGAGTTTAATCTGCTGCTTTGGTTCATACTCCCTCTGTTCCTAAATATAAGTCTTTTTAGACATTTCAAATGGACAACAACATACGGATGTATGTAGACATATTTTAGAGTGTAGATTCAGTCATTTTGCTCTGTATGTAGTCATTTGTTGAAATCTCTAGCAAGACTTATATTTGGGAACGGAGGGAGTAGATGAAATCGTTTAGTCAGCTAACATGTCACGTACTACCTTTCATGCATGGATATTTATGTATGCTTGCATGCATGTATGTACAGTAGGACACACTCTATCAAGGGTTTCCTCCCGTTCGGAACATGGTACAACCTCGCACGCATAAGTAGGGCAAGATCGTTTCTCAAAAAAAGAAAGAAAAAAGGGAACATGTCTTTTATCAGATCTGGCACGGCTTTTCCTCAGGAAACGCATTCGATCTGATGCTGATATTTGGAGGGCACATGGCATCTGTATCTTCTATACCACGTCGCGCAGGGAAGCAGCAGCTGAGTGCAACATGTTGATCTCCACGCTTCTGAGCTTCGTCGTGCTCCATATATTGGGCAGCAGCTGCTTGAGGAATTCCACGAATACATCTTCGAATCCCCTGACCAAATCATTCTCTATCTCTTCGGGTGTTCAGGGATGGTGCCATCAGTGATGGTCATGTCACTCTGGCAAGCGAGAGAAACCAGTGTTACCAACTTAGGAAGTGTATATATGCTACAGTTTCTGAACAAGCGATAATACAGTATTTTTTTGAAACAACAACAAGCGATAATATGGTGAGTGTATTATTATTCGCGCTAGCTATGGTCTGAATTTACTGTTTCCAAGCTTGCATTCAGACCTGTTGTTAGAAGACACCCCTCTGGTCTCAAAACCATTCACCTATGTATAGTTTTGGTTGTGGTAATTATTGCCCATGTGTTTTATCATTTTTTACACAATGGCCATTCGAACTAAGATAACTGAGTAAGTGTCATCCAACTGTTGGGGTAAATTATATAAATCAGATAGGAGCAACTCTACTACTCTAGCAGCCTCTTTTAAAAGGGTTGTAACACCTAAACACTGCCAATCTAGGGGAAAACACCACTAGCAAATTCTGTGTAGCACACCAAAAATACCCACACTTATCTCCATAGTTGGGGACTACTAAGAGCAAGTATAATAGCAGGCTTATAAACCTCTCACGTGGTACATTTACCTATGTGAAGAAGAGAGACATGAAAAAGTAAGAGAAGTGAGCTCTCGTGAAACAGTTTGCCTCTACACGTGCTCCTAGGAAAATACAATAAGTATATGAAGAAAGAGAAAAAAAAGTGTTAAAAAATGCTAATCTTATAGACAACCTTACAGTCAACCTTATTATACAAGTGATTATAAGTGATAGATTTACATGACATGGTAATTGGCTATACTATTAGCCATGCTCTAACTCTTGCCCTAAAACTTCCATCTCTCACAGGAAGGAAGTTTCCCAACCCCCACTAGTCGAATCCGACGCGACATCACACCTCCCCCCACCCATGCCGCTTTCTTCACCTCTCATTTGTGCTGCCTCGGTCGTCCCGTGCCTTTGCTCCTCCCCACTGCCATGGCCGGGACTAATCATTTTTTTATAAGTATATATATCAAGTTTTAGTCCCCGTGAAACAATGTGTGTGGATTATGGACTGCTGAAATGGATATGATTTAAGAAAGAAGAAACAAATGGACCCTGCACTATTAAAAGGGGATCAATAGGGTCAGTAAAAGATTTGGTCAAGCTCATGATTTCCTTGCAAATATTCCCCCATCCATTTACCTAGATAGACAAATATCCCACTCCTAATATTCACCAAAATACCCCTTGCCATATATGCCACAACTTACATTTTATCATGCCAAGTCATCTCACATATTCTGCCCCTGGCCGGATGTCCGAGCCAACGTCCATGCTCCGGATGTGCGGACCCTTGCCAGAAATCCTGCAATGCGTCCAGTAGCATTCTAGCAATATCCCTAGATGTCTGGCCTCCTGTCAAACGTTCGGGACCCTCTATTCAAAGTACCAACAAATGCCGGATGTCTGGCATTCCATCGGATGCCCGACCCATTGCCTCGGAGAAGAAGGCGACCGACGAAATCCTGCAACTTCAGGATGACAAGGCGAAGCTCTGCCACGAGCTCGACCTGCTGAAGGAGAAGAACGCTGGCTGGAAGAAGCTGCATGAGAATAGTAGTTCCTCGATGAAGATGCTGCAGGCCCTCGTCATGGAACAGAAGGAGGAGTTGGCGAAGCTCCGCATCGAGCACCCGGCTGCTGTAAAGGTACGTAATGCGGCCCTGGAACAACTGATGAAGGCTCGTGTCGAGAAATCCCGCGTCATGGACAGAATGAAGAAGATGGCGGAGGAGACGCGCAAGGAGATGGAGGTCGTGGAGGCGATGAAGAAGCAGTTACGACTCCGCAGCGAATTAGATCATTTGGGGTGATAATCTTCCTTCTTCTTTTGCTCCTGTGTTTCTTCTTTTGCTTCGGGTGTTTCGCCGCACGTGTCATGTTCTCTGCGAGGCATGAATAGAACAATGCTAACAATGAGATGACTAGCAAATTAGATCATTTTTTATCGCCATATGGCACTGGGCTGCCGTGTTTCGTGCTCCTCTGTCGTAGTACTACTCCAGTGAAAACTTGAGTATACTGCAAGGTTCTTTGCTCCTCCTCAGGCCGTCGGCACATTTATACGAGCAGTCAAATCACAAGGCCCCGCCTTCCAGCAGCAATGAGCAGTCAAATCACAAGGCCCCGCCCTCTAGCCTTTTAAAAAATGTATACTTTTGTACAGTAGTAGTATCGATGGATTGCGCCATGGAGCAAAACTAACAAGATGAAATTAAAGAAAAAAGGTGGTACATATAGAGAGCGCTCGTCGCCAAATTATGCATATAGTACTATTAAAGAAATAATGAAATTAGCATACCTATTTAATTCTTGGGTTCTTATTATTTATGCCACTAGTTGTGTATCACTACTCAGTTTTGCCACTAAAAGTTACAACTACTCAAAAATGCCATCGATCCGTGAGATGCCTGCTCAAAAATGCAATTAGATATCTAAAAAATGCCATCATTAAGTTAGATGTTTGCTAAAAAATACCATTAGACATTGTTATTTTCACATCAAACCCGTTGACCATGTTACATGACAAAAATAAGCCGATCCTCACAATGATAAGTGTGGCCCCGCTTGTCAGGAGTAACCAAGAGAATAATTTTACAGGAAAATAAGAACGCTGTTGGGATCAAGTAGGCCCCACACTTTATTTTACTGTAGTGAGATAGAGGAAGAGCTGGCATGTTGGTCCATCGATATTTATGTCATTATAACATGGCAAAAGAGATTTGAGTCACAATAATGGTGTCTAGCACAACACACCCCTCAAATAAAACTAAGCACCCTGGAATTCTTTGACAAAACTAAGCACCCTGAAATTCTTTGACAACTAAACTGCTGGCTATATGATGTTGGCCATATATACTGTACGTATGTAATGTGAAGAAACGAGTGGTAGTACTATACCAACTAAAAAATGAAATGTAAGAAATATAACGAGAAGAAACATAACATAGTTCTGCTGGGGGCTCAGCACAACACACCCCTCAAATTAAACTAAGCACACCTGAAATTAAACTAAGCAACTAATCCGGTAGACATTGCATTAGAACCATCATGAACAACGACACTGCCACCTTACTCGGAGTCCTCGTCCACATCCTCAACTTCATCCTTGTCCCTCTTTCTCTTGGCCAATACTTCTTTGCTTGAACCGCACACTTGGCTCTTACTCTTCATCCAACCCTTGTAGATATTGAAACAAAGGTAGCCATCCATTGCAGCGTACTGGATGTGGTTTATATCTAGTACATTCCACTGCCATGCATGACGATGAAACATGTGCGGAGGTTTCTCCAGTTTACCATACGAAGGATGAACCATGGCTCCTGCCAGGGTCAACATTGAAGGTAGACCATGTGAGGGCAGCAACCGATTCTTCTGGAGGTCGAAGGGGTTGCCTACAATGAGGCCTATCCGACCCAGGACTATTTTCTCGTTCGTAAAGTCTACAGTAACGAATTTGACTAGGCCGCCCTTGAGGAAGTTCTTAAATTCCTCGCACTCAACGTCAGCATGGCATATGTGGTAGACCAAGCATAAGTCATGCACGCAAACCTGGATCACGACGGGCTTCTTCTTCTCTTCCTCCTTTAGATCCTTCTCTTGTCCCAGGACTGTGGTGTACTCAACATCTAGCCCAGCGACCCACTCATCATTTGAGTTTTTGAACATGCGTCTGAAGCGAGCAAGGCATCCTTTCACTGTCGCGGAAGAACGGGTGTAGATGACGTCAAACTCATTGCCGGTGATGGTTCTAACCTTGTACTCACCGCCGATCATGGAGATTTGGGACGCCATGGATATGGGAGGAGGGTTAGGATTAGTGGAACTGCCGTAATGTGAAAGGACAGGACGACTAGGAGTGAACTGCCGTAATGTTAAAGGACGTTCGGGGACGAGTAGGAGTGAACTACCAGCGGTTTTTTGATTGTAAAAATGCTGAGTGGGGCGTGCGAACGACAGGGTATTGGCTTGCCTGGTGGATAAATGGATTCATGCACAGTACTATGGGGCCCAATTAGATGTCATGTTTACTCGATGCCCAATTAAATGGCTTTCGATGTCATGTCAAGCGTCGGGAAAATTACAGGTGATACGAAGCTTTCCATTCTCCCATGATACGGGCTTCCGAGAGCCCTTGGATCTGAGATCGAACGGTTGCATGGCGTGATTCTAGACCTATGGGTAAATATCCTACCCTGGAGGGTTATTCTGCAAATTTTCAGCAACTTAGCATGCGACCGTTCGATATCAGATCCAAGGGCTGCCAGCAGCCCGTGTCATGGTCGCGCCTACCACGGCCGTCGCCTCGCTCGCGCGGTCGCACCCTTGGAGATTTAACACGGTGCGTTAGGCTATCTGATGTTGGCATGTCATACATAGTCATCACTTAGTCACTCATACTACAACAAGGTTAGCTATAAGGTTGGCTATAAGAGTAATTTTTTACTTCTCTCTATCTCTTTCTTCGTAGTATTTATTGCATTTTCCAAGGAGTGACCTCTTCCAATGAAATGGTGCTTAGCTGAGGTGCTAAGGGCATTAAATGGCTTAGCAATCAAGTCCCAAATGCATAGGTGTTTAGTTTTTTGTTGCTAAGTTTGCTTCACTTAATTAGCTATAGACTCAAAATTGTCTTTTCACCTAGGTACACGCGCTTAGCACCGTTTCTTCCTTGGGTCACCAAACTAGTCTCTCTCTTCTTAATTAACTTGCCACATCAGACTTTATGCCTATGTGGCAAGCTTAGCACCTGTAGGAGCAAGTAAGTACAATACTGGGCTATAAGCCCGCTTTACATGGCATTTTTGCATATGTGGAGGAAAGAGGCAAGGGAAAAGTGGAGGAGTGGGATCTCATGCAAGAGCCAACCTCTACATGGTGGAGCATTAGGAGAGGCACATGTATGGAGGTGGTCAGGAATCGGGAGACTCACGCCGGTCGTAGCGCCGTAGTTAAAATGATAATGGCAAGTCAAATCATGGGGCCTCACCTGTCCAGCAGTAACTCACTGTCAAATCACACAACCCTACGTTTGCAGCAGCCTACTCCCTCATCTTCTCGCGTCTCTGTCGAACCGACTAGGCGGAACTGCCCCGCCTATCGCGCAGGAAAAGCCCCGCCCTCGACTTTTAAATAGTACAATATACTAATTTTATATCCATGGATTGCGCCATGGAGCAAAGCCTCAAGAAAACGGAGGTACACATGTACGGAGTATACAACACGCCCGGCGTGTTTGCGTCGCACCCCAGACGGTCGGTCGGTCTGGCACGCTGCTCTCCGAATGGAACACGCGTCATATTGCGTTTGCACACACATGTGGCACCGCAATTAAGAAGTGACCATAGGCACACTCCCCGACCCCGCAAGTCGGGTGACTTAATAGAAGAGAGAGACGAGCGATAGTACTAGAAAAGTGTTGTACATACGTTGGTGCCTGGACGATCCCTGCAAGACACGGAAGATCAGTTCGTCCATGCATGTGACCAGACTCCAGCAGACACACCTGGATTGGCTATCGTCTACATATCGTGCAGGCTGTGTTGTACAGGGCTGTAGTTCTGGTGAGAAATCTAAAAAAAGGTTTCTTGTCATCTCGTAAAATTAGGTGTCATGTGCTTTGGATCACTGCGAGGGTTAAACAGCGACAACTGAGTTGGGCTAGTCATTAGTGGCGCATGCACGAAGACTACTCGGCTGCCATCTAGGTCAAGCCGGCTATGTTAATTAGGACATCTATCGATGGACCCCTTTTCTACGAGTTTATCTTTAATTTGAGCTTTGATCCTCGTCTAGTTTGTCCGTCGGGATTCATGTTGTCTCCTTTCGGCAGTGAGGTTATGATTTCTTGTCATGTGGCATTTTTTCGTGTTATATGTTATAATCCGGTGCTTTAGATCAAAATGACGACAACTGCGCCTCCGGGGCACGTGCATGAAGACTTCTCGACAGTCATTGACGAGGTCAAGCCGGCTTCGGTAGACAAAAGAAAACTAGTACTCCACTATATAGGCAGGAGCCTCCACGCTTGCTTGCTAGTGTTGCTCCCTTCACACTGTCTCGTGCTCTCTAGATCTAAACACAACAACGGTGGCCACACTCTCTCTCTGCTCACCACTGGTCACAGATCCTGGATCCTCTCCACCGGGAGAGAAGGTGCAACGTTTACGCGGTCGTCCTCGACAACGGCTCTTACCCACTGCCGACACGTCCCGATCAGCGTGCCTTGCCGTTCTCTCCCAAGCACCACTGACGAGGTAGGGCCTCCGACCCCTTCTTCCTCGCTGCCATAGTGTGGGCAGATCTGGCCTCCCGTCGCCTGATACGTCTCCAACGTATCTATAATTTTTGATTGTTCCATGCTATTATATTATCCATCCTAGATGTTTTATATGCATTTATATGTTGTTTTATATGATTTTTCGGACTAACATATTAACCTAGAGCCCAGTGCCAGTTTCTGCTCTTTGCTTGTTTTTGAGTTTTACAGAAAAGGAATACCAAACGAGTCCAATTGACGTGCCAATTTTTGATAATTTTTTATGGACCAAAAGAAGCCCCCGGAGTAAAAGAGTTGGGCCAGAAGAGTCCCGAGCCGTCCACGAGGGTGGAGGGCGCGCCCTACCCCCCTGGGCTTGCCCCCTATCTCGTGGACGACTCGGAGACCACCCTGACGTGAAACCGACGCCAAAAATTCCTATAAATACAGAAACCCCCAGAAAGAAACCTAGATCGGGAGTTCTGTCGCGCCGCAAGCCTCTATAGCCACCAAAAACCAATCGGGACCCTGTTCTGGCACCCTGCCGAAGGGGGGATCCATCACCGGTGGCCATCTTCATCATCCCGACGCTCTCCATGACGAGGAGGGAGTAGTTCACCCTCGGGGCCGAGGGTATGTACCAATAGCAATTTGTTTGATCTCTCTCTCGTGTTCTTGATTTGGCACGATCTTGATGTATCGCGAGCTTTGCTATTATAGTTGGATCTTATGATGTTTCTCCCCCTCTACTCTCTTGTAATGGATTGAATTTTCCCTTTGAAGTTATCTTATTGGATTGAGTCTTTAAGGATTTGCGAACACTTGATGTATGTCTTGCATGTGCTTATCTGTGGTGACAATGGGATATTCACGTGATCTACTTGATGTATGTTTTGGTGATCAACTTGCGGGTTCAGTGACCTTGTGAACTTATGCATAGGGGTTGGCACACGTTTTCGTCTTGACTCTCCGGTAGAAACTTTGGGGCACTCTTTGAAGTTCTTTGTGTTGGTTGAATAGATGAATCTAAGATTGTGTGATGCATATCTTATAATCATACACACGGATACTTGCGGTGACATTGGAGTATCTAGGTGACATTAAGGTTTTGGTCGATTTGTGTCTTAAGGTGTTATTCTAGTACGAACTCTAGGATAGATCGAACAAAAATAATAGCTTCGTGTTATTTTACTATAGACTCTTGAATAGATCGATCAGAAAGGATAACTTCGAGGTGGTTTCGTACCCTACAATAATCTATTCGTTTGTTCTCCACTATTAGTGACTTCGGAGTGACCCTTTGTTGCATGTTGAGGGATTGTTATATGATCCAGTTATGTTATTATTGTTGAGAGAACTTGCACTAGTGAAAGTATGAACCTTAGGCCTTGTTTCCTAGCATTTCCATATCGTTTACGCTAACTTTTACCACTTGCTACCTTGCTGTTTTCATATTTTCAGATTACAAAAACCTATATCTACCATCCATATTGCACTTGTATCACCATCTCTTCGCCGAACTAGTGCACCTATAGAATTTACCATTGTATTGGGTGTGTTGGGGACACAAGAGACTCTTTGTTATTTGGTTGCAGGGTTGCTTGAGAGAGACCATCTTCATACTACGGATTGATAAACCTTAGGTCATCCACTTGAGGGAAATTTGCTACCGTCCTACAAACCTCTGCACTTGGCTGCCCAACAACATCAACAAGAAGAAGGTTGCGTAGTAGACATCAAGCTCTTTTCTGGTGCTGTTGCCGGGGAGGTTAGTGCTTGAAGGTATATATTTAGATCTTGCAATCGAATCTTTTTGTTTCTTGTTTAATCACTAGTTTTGTCTATAAAAGAAAATTACAAAAAAAAGGAATTGAGGGTGCCTCATATGCTTCATCTTTTTAATGTCTTCCGTGAAAATAAGGATTCTGATAATTGTGCTCAATTGCTAGAGGAAGAATGCATTAAAATGTTTGGCACTAAATCTTTGAATGATGAGCATGATTGCAATGTTGTTAGTATGAATTCTTTGAATACCCATGATGCTAATGATATGCAAAGCCACAAGCTTGGGGATGCTATGTTTGATGAAGGTGATATGTTTAGTCCCCCAAGTTTTGATGAGCAAATTTATTATGATGAAAGCATGCCTCCTATTTATGATGATTATTGTGATGACATGTATGCTATAAAGAATAAAGATAACCATGAAACTTGTCATCATGATTTTAATTTTCAATTGGATTATGCCTCACATGATAGTTATTTTGTTGAGTTTGCTCCCACTATTCTGAATGAGAAGAATTTTGCTTATGTGGAGAGTAGTAAAATATCTATGCTTGTGAATCATGAGAATAACACTTTATGTGATGGCTATATTATTGAATTCATTCATGATGCTACTAAAAATTATTATGAGAGAGGAACATGTGCTCTTACATATTGCAATAATATCAAGTTTCCTCTCTATGTGTTGAAAATCTTGAAGTTATGCTTGTTTTGCCTTCCTATGCTAGTTGATTATTGTTCCCATAAGTTGTTTGCTCACAAAATCCCTAGGCATAGGAAGTGAGTTAGACTTAAATGTGCTAGTCATATGCTTCATGATGCTCCCGTTATGTTTCAATTCTTATCTTTTATGAGAGCATCATTGAAATCATCATGCCTAGCTAAAAAGGCATTAAAGAAAAGCGCTTGTTGGGAGACAACCCAATATTTAACCTTACTGTTTTTGTGTGTTCACATGATTATGATGCTATAGTAATCATGTTTTATAGCTTTTGTTTCAATATAGTGCCAAGTAAGACCTTTGGGATGGCTTACGGTAATAGTTGATTTGATCTTGCTGAAAAAACAGAAACTTTTACACGCACGAAAATAATTTTCATAAATCACAGGAACCTTATTTTCAGTTGATACTTTTTGCATAAGATTAACAAAAACAATTTATTAGGACTTACTAATTTCTCAGAATTTTTGGAGTTACATAAGTATTCGAGAGTTACATATTACTACAGACTGTTCAGTTTTTGACAGATTCTGTTTTCTATGTGTTGTTTGCTTATTTTGATGAATCTATGAGTAGTATCGGAGGTTATGAACCATAGAGAAGTTGGAATACAGTAGATAGTACACCAATATTAATTTAGAATGAGTTCACAACAGTACCAAAAGTGGTGATTTATTTTCTTATACTAACGGAGCTCATAAGATTTTCCGTTAAGTTTTGTGTTGTGAAGTTTTCAAGTTTTGGGTAAAGATTCGATGGACTATGAAATAAGGAGTAGCAAGAGCCTAAGCTTGGGGATGCCCGAGACACCCCAAGGTAAAATTAAAGGACAACCAAAAGCCTAAGCTTGGGGATGCCCCGGAAGGCATCCCCTCTTTCGTCTTCGTTCATCGGTAACTTTACTTGGAGCTATATTTTTATTCACCACATGATATGTGTTTTGCTTGGAGCATCATTTTGTTTTATTTTGTTTTGCTTGCTGCTTGAATAAAGTACATTAGATCTGAAATTCTTAAATGATATAGAGTCTTCACATAGCTACATAATTATTTAACTACTCGTTGATCTTCACTTATATCTTTTGGAGTAGTTTGTCGGCTGCTCTAGTGCTTCACTTATATCCTATGAGTAAATGGTTAAACAAATTGAATATCATAAATCTGAAATTATATATGTTTCATATGCTTATCCCATAGGGAGTAATGACTTCACATATAAGAAGTAGAGGTGGTAAATTTATTGAAGGTTAGCAAACATTGTATTGGTCACTTGAGCAATTCATGAAAGAATATTAAAGGAAGAGAGATTTCACATATAAATATACTATCTTGGACATCTTCTCTGATTGTGAGCCCCATTAATTATTTTCAAACCTGAGCAAATTCGTTGAAGTTGGACAAGGAAGACAACATAATGAGTTATGCTTGGGTATATTTGTATAGAAGTTATATTGTTACGGATTCTCTAACATGTGGTGCTTGCTATTTAGAATCCTTTGCTAGCCAAAATATCTGTACTAAGCGGGAATACTGCTTGTGCATCCAAATTCCTTGAACCGAGTTTCTTCCATGAGTGTCCACCATATCTACCTATATGCGGTATTTACCTGCCGTTCCAAGTAAATTTGCATGTGCCAAACTCTAAACCTTCAAATAATAATATATTTTGTATGCCCGAATCGCTCATGTAGCGACTAGGGGCTGTTAGTATCTTCCATGCTAGGTGGGTTATTCTCAAGATGAGTGGACTCCGCTCATCATTCAGGAGAAAATGGCTGGTAACTGGGATGCCCAGTCCTATGATCAAAAGATCAAAAACAAAATCGTAAATAATTTAAACAAAATTCCCCTAGGATTGTTGATAGTTGGACGACACCCGTTGTGTCGGACAAGCCGTGGAGTGTGATTGTTGGTGGAGGGGGAAGTAAAATCTTTACCTTTCTATTTGGGAACCGCCTATAATGTATCTAGTATGGAAGATATTGGGAACTCTTGGTCATTATGTCGACAATGAAAGCATACCTCTCAAAATTATTTTCATCTCTGTTTTAAAGCTTCGAGCTCTGGCACCTCTGCAAATCCCTGCTTCCCTCTGCGAAGGGCCTATCTTTTACTTTTATGCAAGAGTGAGTAGTATTCCTTCTCATTCCAACCTACTTTTTAGTTGTCAAGCATCATGTGATGGGGAAAGATCTAAGCATATATGGCCATTCAAATATATTTGATCATGAATTATTATTGTTGACAATTATCTATATGATAAATAAGTTGGGAGGCGAAACATTAAGCACCTATCTTTCTCTGTGTTCAATGGATGCTATTTGTTCTAAAAATATGCTTTGAGTGGTAGCAATCATGGAAGACTATAGGATAGTTGAGTATGTGGTATTTGCTAAATCAAAGCTCTTAGATAGACCCTTCCTGAAAATGAGATGAATTGCAATTGTTTGATGACTGAGAACATTGTTTGTTAGTTTTCAACAAAGTTTATGATCCATGCTTTAACATGTGAATATCTTGCTACTTGATTATGAGAAGCTTTATGATATGAGCTACTGCCATGATATATAATGGTGCTAGAAAAAGAGATTGAAATTATCATTGATCAAACTTGTGCACTTGATAGCATTCCACATCAAAATTCTGTTTTTATCATTTACCTACTCGAGGATGAGCAGGAATTAAGCTTGGGGATGCTTGATACGTCTCCAACGTATCTATAATTTTTGATTGTTCTATGCTATTATATTATCCATCTTAGATGTTTTATATGCATTTATATGTTGTTTTATATGATTTCTGGGACTAACATATTAACCTAGAGCCCAGTGCCAGTTTCTGCTCTTTCCTTGTTTTTGAGTTTTATAGAAAAGGAATACCAAACGGAGTCCAATTGACGTGCCAATTTTTGATGATTTTTTATGGACCAAAAGATGCCCCCGGAGTAAAAGAGTTGGGCCAGAAGGGTCCCAAGCTGTCCACGAGGGTGGAGGGCGTGCCGTGGACGACTCGGAGACTCCCCTGAAGTGAAACCGATGCCAAAAATTCCTATAAATACAGAAACCCCCAGAAAGAAACCTAGATCGGGAGTTCCGCCGCCGCAAGCCTCTGTAGCCACCAAAAACCAATCGAGACCCTGTTCCGGCACCCTGCCGGAGGGGGAATCCATCACCGGTGGCCATCTTCATCATCCCGACGCTCTCCATGACGAGAAGGGAGTAGTTCACCCTCGGGGCTGAGGGTATGTACCAGTAGCTATGTGTTTGATCTCTCTCTCGTGTTCTTGATTTGATACAATCTTGATGTATCGCGAGCTTTGCTATTATAGTTGGATCTTATGATGTTTCTCCCCCTCTACTCTCTTGTAATGGATTGAGTTTTCCCTTTGAAGTTATCTTATCGGATTGAGTCTTTAAGTATTTGAGAACACTTGATGTATGTCTTGCATGTACTTATCTGTGGTGACAATGGGATATTCACGTGATCTACTTGATGTATGTTTTGCTGATCAACTTGTGGGTTCAGTGACCTTGTGAACTTATGCATAGGCGTTGACACACGTTTTTGTCTTGACTCTCCGATAGAAACTTTGGGGCACTCTTTGAAGTTCTTTGTGTTGGTTGAATAGATGAATCTGAGATTGTGTGATGCATATCGTATAATCATACTCATGGATACTTGCGGTGACATTGGAGTATCTAGGTGACATTAGGGTTTTGGTTGATTTGTGTCTTAAGGTGTTATTCTAGTACGAACTCTAGGATAGATCGAACGAAAAGAATAGCTTCGTGTTATTTTACTACAGACTCTTGAATAGATCGATCAGAAAGGATAACTTTGAGGTGGTTTCGTACCCTACAATAATCTCTTCGTTTGTTCTCCACTATTAGTGACTTCGGAGTGACCGAGGGAGTCCTAGACTAGGGGGTGTCCGGACAGCCGGACTATCATCGTCCGCCGGACTATCATCGTCCGCCGGACTCCAAGACTACGAAGATACAAGATTGAAGACTCCGTCCCGTGTCCGGATGGGACTTTCCTTGGCGTGGAAGGCAAGCTTGGCGATACGGATATGTAGATCTCCTACCATTGTAACCGACTCTGTGTAACCCTAGCCTCCTCCGGTGTCTATATAAACCGGAGGGCTTTAGTCCGTAGGACACAACATACATTACAACAATCATACCATAGGCTAGCTTCTAGGGTTTAGCCTCCTTGATCTCGTGGTAGATCCACTCTTGTGCTACCCATATCATCAATATTAATCAAGCAGGACGTAGGGTTTTACCTCCATCGAGAGGGCCCGAACCTGGGTAAAACATCGTGTCCCTCGTCTCCTGTTACCATCCGCCTAGACGCACAGTTCGGGACCCCCTACCCGAGATCCGCCGGTTTTGACACCGACATTGGTGCTTTCATTGAGAGCTCCTCTGTGTCGTCACTGATAGGAAGGATGCCTCCACCCGTCTTCAAAGACGGTGTTTTCGCCAAAGGGGCCTTGGCCGCCGGCCAAACTATCTGGCTAGGCGGTTTTCTTATGACCGCCTGTCCGCCCGCCGATTCGACAATGATTTCTCAAGTCATCAGAAGCAATCTTCGCGTCAGCCCGAAAGCTGCCGAACAGTTGGATCCAATAGAGCTCTCGTCTGTTAACGAGCTCTTGGATCGCATCGCCGCCCTGGGAGTCGCTACGGACTACAACCAGATTGGGCATAAAACCGATCTGAGATCGATTAACTCTCCCTAGGCCACCCACCATGTCGCAGTGGTAGAGGAGCAATACGGCAACTCTTCGCCTGTATTGAAAACCATTCATGTCCGGATTCCCGAACCCTCCACGCCGGATTTCCGCGGAGGGACGGACTTCGATCGAGCATTGAACTTAAAATCATGTGTTGCTCCGGACTCGCTGGATTGTGTCCGGCAAACCAAGCTTCCAAATTCGGAAACCCCTCGGCCTTTGAGCCCCAAGATGGGCAGGGATCCGGACTTCGGTCCACCCACCCGCCCAGACATATGCGATCTATCTCTAATACGGCAAGAGCCCGCCGAAACAGTACACCACTATTGGGCCAGATTCCTCCTGGTTATGGACAGGATAAAAGGACTGCCGAGAGGAAAACACAATCTCAATCTTCTGCAATAATTGCACGGACAAGGGAATATTGAACGCCATCGATCGTCGCAAAATTACACGTTTCGCTGATCTGGCGTCCATAGTACGAAAGTACTGTGCGATGGAGAGTTTCCGGAAAACTGAAAATCAATTTTGGGATAATCCGGCCCCAGCCCCAGTCCACAACAAAAGGGCGCCTCACATTCAGGCCCCATATGCAAAAAAGAAAAAGCAAAAACCCAATAAGGGGCACGGAACCGTACTGGAGGGATGGCTCAATGGACCCTGTAAGCTTCATAGTACAGAGGGAGCCGTCCCAACACATAGCCTTCGAGCATGTTGGATATTATGGCAGGTGGCCAAAAGTGGCGAGGAGCTTCTAGCCCCGCAAAACAACTCCAACAATACCGGTACGGTATCAACAGTCTTCGAGACTTTCACGTCAAACAATATGCGAAAGCGAACAATCCGCAGACTCGCCGAAGTCTACCAAATAGCGATAGCAAATCCATGGAGTGACACAGCTATCACCTTCGGTGCCAGCGACGAACCTAAATTCCGAACAGCCAGAGCACCAGCCGCACTGGTGCTTAGTCCCATAGTGGACGGCTTTCGACTAACAAAAGTCCTCATGGATGGCGGCAGCGGATTAAACCTCATCTACGAGGAAACTCTGCGGAAAATGGAAATCGATTGGAGCCGTATTGAGCGAAGCAGCACAACCTTCAGAGGAATAATCCCTAGCCGGGAGGCACGCTGCACCGGACAAATCACACTCGATGTGGTGTTCGGCTCGCCGGACAATTATAGATCCGAAGAAGTCACGTTCCAAGTGGCCCCGTTCAACAGCGGATATCACGCTCTATTAGGACGAGAGGCATTCACAATTTTTCAAGCAGTACCTCATTACGGGTACATGAAGCTCAAAATGCCTGGGCCCAGCGGAATAATCACCCTCGCTAGTGATCCGGACATAGCACTCCGCGCAGAAAATAAAACAGCTGCACTAGCCCTGGAGGCACTATCCGAAGCCTTAGCAGCAGAGGAACTCACCGCGCTGCGCTCTACGGTGAACAGGGACAATGTGATACTCGATAAAAGATCCAAGTCCACCTCCTTCAAACCAGCAGATGAAATAATAAAATTCCAGGTCCATCCAACGGACCCAACAAAGACGGCCTCCATTGGGGCACAATTGAACCCCGAAGTAGACGCCGCACTGCGTGAATTCCTTCGGGAAAATTGGGACATCTTCGCCTGGCATCCTTCGGATATGCCCGGAATCCCACGCAGGTTGGCAGAACACAGCCTAAACATCCTAAAAGGATTTAAGCCAGTCAAACAGGCTCTTCGACGATTTTCCGAACCCAAAAGACAGGCAATGGGAGAAGAGCTAGCCAAACTATTGGAAGCCGGATTCATTAGAGATATCAAACATCCGGACTGGCTAGCAAATCTGGCGATGGTACCAAAGAAAGATAAATCCTGGCGCCTCTGTGTCGATTTTAAAGACCTCAATAAGGCTTGCCCAAAGGATCCCTTCCCTCTCCCCCGCATCGACCAAATTATCGATGCTACCGCAGGGCACGATTCGTTGTGCTTCCTGGACGCATACTCTGGCTATCATCAAATCAAGATGGCGGAAGCAGACCAAGCCGCAACGGCATTCATCACTCCATACGGACCATTATGCTCCAACACGATGCCCTTCGGACTTAAAAATGCCGGCGCAACATATCAGCGCATGATTAAAACATGTCTGGCCACCCAGATCGGCAAAACAGTCGAGGCATACGTAGACGACGTAGTCGTCAAAACAAAACACGTCGAAACTCTAGTAGACGATTTGAGGCTCACATTCGACAACCTTAGAGCATATGACATCAAGCTGAATCCGGAAAAATGCGTTTTCGGCGTACCAGCCGGAAAGCTGCTGGGCTTCATTGTATCCGGTAGAGGAATTGAAGCAAACCCGGCTAAAATCCGAGCGCTGTCACAGTTGGATATTCCAAAAGACCTCAAGCAAATACAAAAATTAACAGGATGCGTGGCAGCCTTAAGCCGCTTTATCTCCCGTCTAGGAGAAAAGGCGTTGCCCCTCCATCGCCTCCTCAGGCGCACCAAACACTTTGAGTGGACGGATGCTGCCACTGCCGGACTCGAAGAAATAAAGGCCATATTGGCAACAAATCCGGTCCTGGCTGCGCCCACTCTGGGCGAACCAATGTTGTTATACATCGCAGCAACGCATCAAGTTGTAAGCGCGGTCCTCGTCGTCGAACGAGCGACAGAAGGGCATAAATTCCCTCTTCAAAAACCAGTGTATTATGTATCCACTGTGTTAACCCCCTGCAAATCCCGTTACCCGCACTATCAGAAGATAGCATATGCGGTGTTCATGGCGTCCCGGAAGCTCCGACACTACTTTCAAGAGTGTTCGATAACAGTGGCCTCTGAAGTATCACTCAATGACATTATAAATAACCGCGGCGCAACGGGCAGGATTGCAAAATGGGCCATTGAGCTCTTACCATTCGATATAACTTACAAACCTCGGCGAGCTATAAAGTCACAAGTTTTGGCTGACTTCGTTGCCGAATGGACCGAAGCCGAACTCCCTAAAGAGTACGGCGCATACTCCAATTGGGTTATGCATTTCGACGGCTCTAAAATGTTGGCCGGACTGGGGGCTGGCATCGTATTGACGTCCCCAACCGGGGATACAGTCCAGTACATACTTCAAATAATGTACACGGACTCCAACAACGCAGCCGAATACGAGGCCCTATTACATGGTCTCCGGATGGCAGTCTCCATGGGTATTCAACGCCTAGAGGTGCACGGGGACTCAAACCTTGCAATATCCCAAATAAATGGAGACTTTGACGCCAAGGATCCGAAAATGGCAGCATATCGCAACGCCGTTCTAAAAATGTCAGCTCGGTTTGAAGGACTCGAATTCCATCACATAGCCCGAGATAATAACCAAGCGGCCGACGTACTGGCACGCATCAGTGTGAAACGTGATGCTGTCCCTCCAAATATCTTCCTGGAACAGCTCTTCAAGCCATCCGTACTATGGGAAGAGGAGCCCGGAAGTGGCAAACCGGAAAAAACCGAGCCAATTGGCGATTCAGCCGATGACATAACACCGTCAGCCCACGACATAATGGCAGTAATCGCCTCGTGGACAGAACCATTCCTAGCCTACTTGCTTAGGCAGGAACTCCCCGAAGACCAAAACGAGGCCCGCTGCATAGTCCGGCGATCGAAAGCCTACAAGGTCCATGAGGGAGAACTTTATAAGAAAAGCACAACCGGAGTCCTTCAAAGGTGTATCTCCGAAGAGGAAGGGCGAAACCTCCTGGCTGAAATTCATGCCGGACTAGGCGGACACCACGCAGCAGCCCGGGCCCTTGTAGGAAAGGCATTCCGTACAGGATTTTATTCGCCGACGGCCCGGGCAGATGCCCAGGACTTAGTCCAGAGATGCGTTGGTTGTCAGCTCTTTGCTAATCAGAGCCATATGCCGCCTACCGCCCTCAAAACTATACCCATTACCTGGCCGTTCGCGGTCTGGGGGCTTGATATGGTTGGACCCCTTGAAGGGGGAACCCACAAGCAAAGGTACCTATTGGTCATGGTGGATAAATTCACCAAATGGATAGAGGCCAAGCCGGTCAAAACGGCAGAGTCCGGACCAGTGATAGACTTTATATCCGGGGTAGTACACCGTTACGGAGTCCCCCACAGCATCATCACCGACAATGGCACGAACTTCACAGCCGACAAGGTTAAGTCATGGTGCAAGAATATGGGCATCAAGCTCGACTACACTTCAGTCTATCACCCTCAAACCAACGGTCAAGTGGAACGAGCAAATGGTCTAATAATGAGCGGCATTAAGCCCAGACTAGTGCGGTCACTTACTAAATCGGACACGCACTGGGTCGAGGAGCTCGACTCCGTACTCTGGGGGCTGCGGACAACGCCTAACCGTACTACCGGATTCCCACCATTTTTTATGGTATACGGCACAGAGGCAGTCCTGCCCTGCGACATTATTCATGACTCACCTCGAGTGCGCTTGTACGAGGAAAGAGAGGCCGAGCTGGATCGGCAGGACAGCCTGGACACATTGGAGGAAGAACGCGACATCGCCAAAGCTCGTTCCGCATTCTATCAGCAGCAGGCTCGAAGATATCAAAGCAGAGAAGTACGGGCCAAGACTTACAACGTTGGCGAACTAGTTCTACGCCTGCCGGACAAGAAAAAGGACAAGCTCAAACCCAAATGGGAGGGCCCCTTCATTATCAATCAAGTCCTGACCGGCGGAGCATACCGTCTACGAAATGCGTCGGATAACCGACTCGAGCCGAACCCATGGAACGCAGCCCGCCTCCGAAGATTCTATGCCTAGCGCCGGAGTAAGAGTTCGTCCCCTCCCTCCGTCCAAATTTTTATACCTTGGCTGCCTTTCGTTTCTTTTCATAACCTTTTTATTAATAAGCCCCTAAGGGCTTACTTTTGCATTTTTTCGCATACACTTGATGTGCCATCCGCACTCATTATACCTGGGGGCTTCTTTTACAGAAGCTCAATTATAAGGGTTTCATGCCCAGCACATGTGTCACGCTTCCACATGTACCTTTTACTCACCATTATATGCATCGATATGACTTAAGTTTTGGCCAAGCTGGGTTGCCTGGCTCCTGTGCTTACCCCTACGTTCCCGATTGTTCGGCTAGGAGGTAAAGGGATGTGTACCTCAGACTGGGTGAAGCCAAAAGCTAGCGTTCTTAAGGGAATATTCGGTCGATGACTTAAAAGATGACTTTTTACTCATTTATCTATCTGCCCCCAGATGTTTTACTGCTTTCTTTGCAGTCCGGACATGCACTTTAGGGCATGCCTCCCAGCGAAAGGAACCCTTAACGGAACTATTCTCCCTGGAAGATGTTTCTTACTAACCATGTAATATAACATAACTAGTTGGGCACTTGTCTGATAAAGCACTAATGACCCCTACGCCTGGTCTCCATGCATACCACGGTTGTTTCTTAACCAAAAAGGTATTCGGACACACTCCGGACTCTAGGGTCCCGAGGTTGAAGCAAAAAGGTCGGCAAAGACAAACGATCTACAATCCGGCTAGAAGGCATTTCACATGTCACTTCAAAGGAAAACATACATTGTCAAATTTATTGATTGTATTCCTCCTCAATCCCGTCTAACAGGCTGTCTAACTTACAGTCCCGTTGGGAAAACTTAGCAGCCAACTCTACTTGGCTGTATACTAAACTCACAGGGATCTCCTTCCCATCGGGCCCCATCGGTCCAACTTCGGCCATATGGTTGGGATCCGCCTTCTTATACCGCGTCTTCACCATGGCCCAAGCCTCCCTGGCACCTTGACGGCAAGCCGAAATCTTCCACAAACGGAAGCGCTGCCGCACTCCCTGAAGCTTCTCCGCAAGCTCCCCAAGGCCCTCGGGTAGGGAGAGGGCTGGCCATAAAGCCCGGACGACGCCGGTCATTGCCTGCCGAACTCGTTCGAGCAGTTGCAACAGTTCGGGAAGCTGATCACCCGTTGATATGGGCATCTCCTCTGCAGGACGACCTGTGAGTATACCTACAAGACATATCATGTCAAAATACTTCCTCGCCGAACTCTTCTTTTCAAAGGAGTCCGCTCAAGCACTTACTATAAATGCCGCGACGAAGCCGCTGATTCTCCTTAACGGAGCCGGACAGCTCGGCTCGAGCGCCTTTCAGCTCTTCTCCGAGCTTGGCGTTGGCATCCTGGAGCTTGTTCCTTTCTTGCTGAACCCTATTCAGCACACTCTCGCCGGCCTTTAGCTGGCGCAGCAATGCTTGCCTGTCCGGATCTTGTCCGGCGGCACCTGCAATGTCATTATTAGACTCGTGCGCACGCCGCACAACGCTTATATTTCTTAATAAAAATGTGTTACCAGGAGGGGTCTCTGCGTCTCCTCCTGCGGCAGCAAGTGCGGCCTCAAGTTGGGCCTTGCAATCTTGCAGCTCCCGAGACAGCTGGGCATTCTTCTCGGTAAGAGCCTGCATTTTCAAATGATCCTTAAATCAGTTAACATAACTACTTTAAGTCTCGGGGGCTACTGGCGTATACAACCATTAAAATTCCCTTACCCGTATGTCTTTCACATACTGCTCCGTGGCTCTGGTAAAACCATCTTGAGCGGCACGGAGATGCGCGTCCCCTGCGTTAAAGGCATCCAATGCCTCAGGGGAAAAGCACGCCTCACGAAATACTGTCCGGTGGCGCCTATGGTTCATGGCGCTCTCCACCTCAGACTTGGTGGCGGACAGTCTGTCGGTGTCCTCCGTTGGAGAAGGATCCGGCCCGCGTCTTGCGCTTGCCTCCCCCTCCAGGCTGGGCGCTGGAGCCTGGCCGGTGTAGGTTGGATCAGCAACTTCTGCGCCCGCAGTCCGGCGAGCGCTTTTTGTCCTGCAAAGATCATGAGCACTCAGGCGTTTCCTAGGAACGTCGCTCTGAAAATTCAAATACGACCTATACCTTTGCGGCGACGTTTCCGTCCGCACCGCGCTCCTTTTCCGCCTGCTGGTCCGAACTGACCTCTGTTGGTCAGCCGCCGCGGGCTCGGCTTCCTGCCGTAAAGGCGCTTCCTGCAAAATACCATCGTTCGCGAAGGTTAGAAATGGGCAGGGAAGAGATAATGGTGTCCGGACTTCGATCGCGGTCACCTGGGAAGCCGGACACAGTCTGGGGTAATCCGCCGTAATGGCAACCAAAGCATTGTCTATGCTGAGCTGGTGAAACACCCCATCGATCAACTCCACCTCGATGTCCGGATCCTCTTCGGAGGCCGGATCTAGGGATCTTTCCGGATCCTCGGGTTGCGGAGCAGGACTTACCATGTCCTCCACAGTCCGGCGTACATCCTGCACCGAAGACATAATGTAAGAAGCCTAAACTTCGAAAGCATGGGTTGAGCCCTTAAAGGTGTTCGCTTACCCATCCTCTAGGGTTGATCATGGAAAACCCATTCAAAGGGTTCGTTCGAAGGAAGTCCTCCTTCTCCCCCTTGTACAGGCTGGACAGGATCTCCACCAGATCCTCGGTCAAATCCGGTCCTTTGCGGCCATGACGGGTGGCATCGTCTTCCCCGTTGAAATCCCACATGGGGTGGCCTCTGTATTGCAATGGCTGTACCCCCCGCATGATGCATGTCGCCATGACTCCGATCATGGTCAAGCCAGAATGGGCCATTAATCTTATTCGGCCCATCAAGTAATGGACGCTCTTGTCTTCCTCCAATCGGCGGCTCCGTGGGCGCCAGTTGAGGCGTTTCTTCAAAGGAGCAGCACTAAACTCCGGGAGGCCGACCCGGACTGGGTCCGGCAGCGGAGCGTCTCCTATATAAAACCACTCTGAAGGCCAGTCTTCGGACGCCTTCTTGGGAGTACCGGATGGGTATCCGGTCCCGACAATGCGCCATATTTCGGCGCCGCCCACTTGATATATGGACCCCTCGTGAGAACGGGGTACGAGGCAGAACAACCTCTTCCACAATGCAAAATGGGGCTCAATGCCCAGGAATAGCTCACAAAGAGCTACGTAGCCCGCGATATGCAGGATAGAGGCGGGCGTGAGGTGGTGGAGCTGGAGTCCGTAGAACTCCAGGAGCCCGCGGAGGAACGGATGTATTGGGAATCCGAGTCCCCTTACCAGATAGGGGATGAAGCATACTCGCTCCCCCTTATTGGGGCTTGGGGTAGCCTCCGCTTGCCTCCCACGTTGATAAGTAACCAGTCCAGCCCGGACTGGGACCATGAAGGCCGGAGGGAGAAATCCCCCCGTTTGGAGCTTCACTAGCTCGTTGTGCGAAACAGAGCACCTCCTCCAATTCCCCGGCGGTGGGCTGGGAGTGCGTAAAGAAGAGCCGCATCGACGGTCCATGATGGAATGGATTTTTAGGTCAAAGGCGCTCCGATGAAGTATTCGCGGGAGGAGGATGGTGTGGTTTGGATCTGGATTTTTGCCTCTTTTATAGGCGGATGACTCGCACGACTGGGGGGTGAAACGTAAAAGATGCCCTGGCTTTTCGCATTCGTGCGACTCATGGAAAAATACCATTATTGGGCGTAGAAGCCGAGAAACACAGTATTTATGGTGAAGCCGGACACTGTTCGGCAGGTACATGGAACTTGAAGGGAGAACCCGCCTTGCAACGCCGAAGACTATATACGCGCTGGACTTATCGTCATTGAAGCCTGGTTCAGGGGCTACTGAGGGAGTCCTGGACTAGGGGGTGTCCGGACAGCCGGACTATCATCGTCCGTCAGACTATCATCGTCCGCCGGACTCAAAGACTACGAAGATACAAGATTGAAGACTCCGTCCCGTGTCCGGATGGGACTTTCCTTGGCGTGGAAGGCAAGCTTGGCGATACGGATATGTAGATCTCCTACCATTGTAACCGACTCTGTGTAACCCTAGCCTCCTCCGGTGTCTATATAAACCGGAGGGCTTTAGTCCGTAGGACACAACATACATTACAACAATCATACCATAGGCTAGCTTCTAGGGTTTAGCCTCCTTGATCTCGTGGTAGATCCACTCTTGTACTACCCATATCATCAATATTAATCAAGCAGGACGTAGGGTTTTACCTCCATCGAGAGGGCCCGAACCTGGGTAAAACATCGTGTCCCTCGTCTCCTGTTACCATCCGCCTAGACGCACAGTTCGGGACCCCCTACCCGAGATCCGCCGGTTTTGACACCGACAGTGACCCTTTGTTGCATGTTGAGGGATTGTTATATGACCCATTTATGTTATTATTGTTGAGAGAACTTGCACTAGTGAAAGTATGAACCTTAGGCCTTGTTTCCTAGCATTGCCATATCGTTTACGCTCACTTTTACCACTTGCTACCTTGCTGTTTTCATATTTTCAGATTACAAAAACCTATATCTACCATCCATATTGCACTTGTATCACCATCTCTTCGCCGAACTAGTGCACCTATACAATTTACCATTGTATTGGGTGTGTTGGGGACACAAGAGACTCTTTGTAATTTGGTTGCAGGGTTGCTTGAGAGAGACCATCTTCATACTACAGATTGATAAACCTTAGGTCATCCACTTGAGGGAAATTTGCCACCGTCCTACAAACCACTGCACTTGGCGGCCCAACAACGTCTACAAGAAGAAGGTTGCGTAGTAGACATCAAGCTCTTTTCTGGTGCCGTTGCCGGGGAGGTTAGTGCTTGAAGGTATATATTTAGATCTTGCAACCAAATCTTTTTGTTTCTTATTTTATCACTAGTTTAGTCTATAAAAGAAAATTACAAAAAAAGGAATTGAGGGTGCCTCATATGCTTCATCTTTTTAATGTCTTCCGTGAAAATAAGGATTCCGATAATTGTGCTCAATTGCTAGAGGAAGAATGCATTAAAATGTTTGGCACTAAATCTTTGAATGATGATCATGATTGCAATGTTGTTAGTATGAATTCTTTGAATACTCATGATGCTAATGATATGCAAAGCCACAAGCTTGGGGATGCTATGTTTGATGAAGGTGATATGTTTAGTCCCCCAAGTTTTGATGAGCAAATTTATTATGATGAAAGCATGCCTCCTATTTATGATGATTATTGTGATGACATGTATGCTATAAAGAATAAAGATAACCATGAAACTTGTCATCATGATTTTAATTTTCAATTGGATTATGCCTCACATGATATTTATTTTGTTGAGTTTGCTCCCACTATTCCGAATGAGAAGAATTTTGCTTATGTGGATAGTAGTAAAATTTCTATGTTTGTGAATCATGAGAATAATGCTTTATGTGATGGCTATATTATTGAATTCATTCATGATGCTAATGAAAATTATTATGAGAGAGGAACATGTGCTCTTACATATTGCAATAATATCAAGTTTCCTCTCTATGTGTTGAAAATCTTGAAGTTATGCTTGTTTTTGCCTTCCTATGCTAGTTGATTATTGTTCCCATAAGTTGTTTGCTCAAAAAATCCCTAGGCATAGGAAGTGAGTTAGACTTAAATGTGCTAGTCATATTCTTCATGATGCTCCCATTATGTTTCGATTCTTATCTTTTATGAGAGCATCATTGAAATCATCATGCCTAGCTAAAAAGGCATTAAAGAAAAGCGCTTGTTGGGAGACAACCCAATATTTACTCTTACTGTTTTTGTGTGTTCACATGATTATGATGCTGTATTAATCATGTTTTATAGCTTTTGTTTCAATAAAGTGCCAAGTAAGACCTTTGGGATGGCTTACGGTAATAGTTGATTTGATCTTGCTGAAAAACAGAAACTTTTACATGCATGAAAATAATTTTCATAAATCACAGGAACGTTATTTTCAGTTGATACTTTTTGCACAAGGTTAACAAAAACAATTTATTAGGACTTACTAATTTCTCAGAATTTTTGGAGTTACATAAGTATTCGAGAGTTACATATTACTACAGACTGTTCAGTTTTTGACAGATTCTGTTTTCTATGTGTTGTTTGCTTATTTTGATGAATCTATGAGTAGTATTGGAGGTTATGAACCATAGAGAAGTTGTAATACAGTAGATAGTACACCAATATTAATTTAGAATGAGTTCACAACAGTACCAAAAGTGGTGATTTATTTTCCTATACTAACGGAGCTCATAAGATTTTCCGTTAAGTTTTGTGTTGTGAAGTTTTCAAGTTTTGGGTAAAGATTCGATGGACTATGAAATAAGGAGTGGCAGGAGCCTAAGCTTGGGGATGCCCGAGGCACCCCAAGGTAAAATTCAAGGACAACCAAAAGCCTAAGCTTGGGGATGCCCCGGAAGGCATCCCCTCTTTCGTCTTCGTTCATCAGTAACTTTACTTGGAGCTATATTTTTATTCACCACATGATATGTGTTTTGCTTGGAGCGTCATTTTGTTTTATTTTGTTTTGCTTGCTGCTTGAATAAAGTACATTAGATCTGAAATTCTTAAATGAGATAGAGTCTTCACATAGCTACACTACTCGTTAATCTTCACTTATATCTTTTGGAGTAGTTTGTTGGTTGCTCTAGTGCTTCACTTATATCCTATGAGTAAATGGTTGAACGAATTGAATATCATAAATCCAAAATTATATATGTTTCATATGCTTATCCCATAGGGAGTAGTGACTTCACATATAAGAAGTAGAGGTGGTAAATTTATTAAAGGTTACCAAACATTGTATTGGTCACTTGAACAATTCATGAAAGAATATTAAAGGAAGAGAGATTTCAATATAAATATACTATCTTGGACATCTTCTCTGATTGTGAGCCCCATTAATTATTTTCAAACCTGAGCAAATTCCTTGAAGTTGGACAACGAAGATAACATAATGAGTTATGCTTGGGTATATTTGTATAGAAGTTTGTTATGGATCCTCTAACATGTGGTGCTTGCTATTTAGAATCCTTTGCTAGCCAAAATATCAGTACTAAGTGGGAATAATGCTTGTGCATCCAAATTCCTTGAACCAAGTTTCTTCCATGAGTGTCCACCATATCTACATATATGCAGTATTTACCTGCCGTTCCAAGTAAATTTGCATGTGCCAAACTCTAAACCTTCAAATAATAATATATTTTGTATGCCCGAATCGCTCATGTAGCGACTAGGGGCTGTCAGTATCTTCCATGCTAGGTGGGTTATTCTCACGATGAGTGGACTCCGCTCATCATTCACGAGAAAATGGCTGGTAACTGGGATCCCCAGTCCTATGATCAAAAGATCAAAAACAAAATCGCAAATAATTTAAACAAAATTCCCCCAGGATTGTTGATAGTTGGACGACACCCGTTGTATCGGACAAGCCGTGGAGTGTGATTGTTGGTGGAGGGGGAAGTAAAATCTTTACCTTTCTATTTGGGAACCGCCTATAATGTATCTAGTATGGAAGATATTGGGAACTCTTGGTCGTTATGTCGACAATAAAAGCATACCTCTCAAAATTATTTTCATCTCTGTTTTAAAGCTTCGAGCTCTGACACCTCTACAAATCCCTGTTTCCCTCTGCAAAGGGCCTATCTTTTACTTTTATGCAAGAGTGAGTAGTATTCCTTCTCATTCCAACCTACTTTTTAGTTGTCAAGCATCATGTGATGGGGAAAGATCTAAGCATATATGGCCATTCAAATATATTTGATCATGAATTATTATTGTTTACAATTATCTATATGATAAATAAGTTGGGAGGCGAAACATTAAGCCCCTATCTTTCTCTGTGTTTGATGGATGCTATTTGTTCTAAAAATATGCTTTGAGTGGTAGCAATCATGGAAGACTATAGGATAGTTGAGTATGTGGTCAATCAAAGCTCTTAGATAGACCCTTCCTGAAAATGAGATGAATTGCAATTGTTTGATGACTGAGAACATTGTTTGTTAGTTTTCAACAAAGTTTATGATCTATGCTTTAACATGTGAATATCTCGCTACTTGATTATGAGAAGCTTTATGATATGAGCTACTGCCATGATATATAATGATGCTAGAAAAAGTGATTGAAATTATCATTGATCAAACTTGTGCACTTGATAGCATTCCACATCAAAAAATTCTGTTTTTATAATTTACCTACTCGAGGATGAGCAGGAATTAAGCTTGGGGATGTCTCCAACGTATCTATAATTTTTGATTATTCCATGCTATTATATTATCCATCTTAGATGTTTTATACGCATTTATATGTTGTTTTATATGATTTTTGGGACTAACATATTAACCTAGAGCCCAGTGCCAGTTTCTGCTCTTTCCTTGTTTTTGAGTTTTATAGAAAAGGAATACCAAACGGAGTCCAATTGACGTGCCAATTTTTGATGATCTTTTATGGACCAAAAGAAGCCCTCGGAGTAAAAGAGTTCGGCCAGAAGAGTCCCAAGCCGTCCACGAGGGTGGAGGGCGTGCCCCCTATCTCGTGGACGACTCGGAGACCCCCCTGATGTGAAACCGACGCTAAAAATTCCTATAAATATAGAAACCCCCAGAAAGAAACCTAGATCGGGAGTTCCGCCGCCGCAAGCCTCTGTAGCCACCAAAAACCAATCGGGACCCTGTTCCGGCACCCTACCGGAGGGTTGATCCATCATCGGTGGCCATCTTCATCATCCCGACGCTCTCCATGACGAGGAGGGAGTAGTTCACCCTCGGGGCTGAGGGTATGTACCAGTAGCTATGTGTTTGATCTCTCTCTCGTGTTCTTGATTTGATACGATCTTGATGTATCACGAGCTTTGCTATTATAGTTGGATCTTATGATGTTTCTCCCCCTCTACTCTCTTGTAATGGATCGAGTTTTCCCTTTGAAGTTATCTTATCGGATTGAGTCTTTAAGTATTTGAGAACACTTGATGTATGTCTTGCATGTGCTTATCTATGGTGACAATGGGGTATTCACGTGATCTACTTGATGTATGTTTTGCTGATCAACTTGTGGGTTCAGTGACCTTGTGAACTTATGCATAGGCGTTGACACACGTTTTCGTCTTGACTCTCCGGTAGAAACTTTGGGGCACTCTTTGAAGTTCTTTGTGTTGGTTGAATAGATGAATCTAAGATTGTGTGATGCATATCATATAATCATACCCACGGATACTTGCGGTGACATTGGAGTATCTAGGTGACATTAAGGTTTTGGTTGATTTGTGTCTTAAGGTGTTATTCTAGTACGAACTCTAGGATAGATCGAACGAAAAGAATAGCTTCGTGTTATTTTACTACAGACTCTTGAATAGATCGATCAGAAAGGATAACTTTGAGGTGGTTTCGTACCCTACAATAATCTCTTCGTTTGTTCTCCACTATTAGTGACTTCGGAGTGACCCTTTGTTGCATGTTGAGGGATTGTTATATGATCCAGTTATGTTATTATTGTTGAGAGAACTTGCACTAGTGAAAGTATGAAACTTAGGCTTGTTTCCTAGCATTGCTATATCGTTTACGCTCACTTTTACCACTTGCTACGTTGCTGTTTTCATATTTTCAGATTACAAAAACCTATATCTACCATCCATATTGCACTTGTATCACCATCTCTTCGCCGAACTAGTGCACCTATACAATTTACCATTGTATTGGGTGTGTTGGGGACACAAGAGACTCTTTGTAATTTGGTTGCAGGGTTGATTGAGAGAGACCATCTTCATCCTACGCCTCCCACGGATTGATAAACCTTAGGTCATCCACTTGAGGGAAATTTGCTACCGTCCTACAAACCTCTGCACTTGGCGGCCCAACAACGTCTACAAGAAGAAGGTTGCGTAGTAGACATGAAGCTCTTTTATGGTGCCGTTGCCGGGGAGGTTAGTGCTTGAAGGTATATATTTAGATCTTGCAACCGAATCTTTTTGTTTCTTATTTTATCACTAGTTTAGTCTATAAAAGAAAATTACAAAAAAAGGAATTGAGGGTGCCTCATATGCTTCATCTTTTTAATGTCTTCCGTGAAAATAAGGATTCCGATAATTGTGCTCAATTGCTAGAGGAAGAATGCATTAAGATGTTTGGCACTAAATCTTTGAATGATGAGCATGATTGCAATGTTGTTAGTATGAATTCTTTGAATACTCATGATGCTAATGATATACAAAGCCACAAGCTTGGGGATGCTATGTTTGATGAAGGTGATATGTTTAGTCCCCCAAGTTTTGATGAGCAAATTTATTATGATGAAAGCATGCCTCCTATTTATGATGATTATTGTGATGACATGTATGCTATAAAGAATAAAGATAACCATGAAACTTGTCATCATGATTTTAATTTTCAATTGGATTATGCCTCACATGATAGTTATTTTGTTGAGTTTGCTCCCACTATTCCGAATGAGAAGAATTTTGCTTATGTGGAGAGTAGTAAAATTTCTATGCTTGTGAATCATGAGAATAACGCTTTATGTGATGGCTATATTATTGAATTCATTCATGATGCTACTGAAAATTATTATGAGAGAGGAACATGTGCTCTTACATATTGCAATAATATCAAGTTTCCTCTCTATGTGTTGAAAATCTTGAAGTTATGCTTGTTTTGCCTTCCTATGCTAGTTGATTATTGTTCCCATAAGTTGTTTGCTCACAAAATCCCTAGGCATAGGAAGTGAGTTAGACTTAAATGTGCTAGTCATATTCTTCATGATGCTCCCATTATGTTTCAATTCTTATCTTCTATGAGAGCATCATTGAAATCATCATGCCTAGCTAAAAAGGCATTAAAGAAAAGCGCTTGTTGGGAGACAACCCAATATTTACCCTTACTGTTTTTGTGTGTTTACATGATTATGATGCTGCAGTAATCATGTTTTATAGCTTTTGTTTCAATAAAGTGCCAAGTAAGACCTTTGGGATGGCTTACGGTAATAGTTGATTTGATCCTGCTGAAAAACAGAAACTTTTACACGCACGAAAATAATTTTCATAAATCACAGGAACGTTATTTTCAGTTGATACTTTTTGCATAAGATTAACAAAAACAATTTATTAGGACTTACTAATTTCTCAGAATTTTTGGAGTTACATAAGTATTCGAGAGTTACATATTACTATAGACTGTTCAGTTTTTGACAGATTCTGTTTTCTATGTGTTGTTTGCTTATTTTGATGAATCTATGAGTAGTATCGGAGGTTATGAACCATAGAGAAGTTGGAATACAGTAGATAGTAAACCAATATTAATTTAGAATGAGTTCACAACGGTACCAAAAGTGGTGATTTATTTTCTTATACTAACGGAGCTCATAAGATTTTCTGTTAAGTTTTGTGTTGTGAAGTTTTCAAGTTTTGGGTAAAGATTCGATGGACTATGAAATAAGTTGTGGCAGGAGCCAAGCTTGGGGATGCCCGAGGCACCCCAAGGTAAAATTCAAGGACAACCAAAAGCCTAAGCTTGGGGATGCCCCAGAAGGCATCCCCTCTTTCGTCTTCGTTCATCGGTAACTTTACTTGGAGCTATATTTTTATTCACCACATGATATGTGTTTTGCTTGGAGCGTCATTTTGTTTTATTTTGTTTTGCTTGCTGCTTGAATAAAGTACATTAGATCTGAAATTCTTAAATGAGATAGAGTCTTCACATAGCTACATAATTATTTAACTACTTGTTGATCTTCACTTATATCTTTTGGAGTAGTTTGTTGGTTGCTCTAGTGCTTCAGTTATATCCTATGAGTAAATGGTTGAACGAATTGAATATCATAAATCCAAAATTTTGGGGCACTCTTTGAAGTTTGTCTTGCATGTGCTTATCTGTGGTGACAATGGGATATTCATGTGATCTACTTGATGTATGTTTTGGTGATCAACTTGCGGGTTTAGTGACCTTGTGAACTTATGCATAGGTGTTGACACACGTTTTCGTCTTGACTCTCCGGTAGAAACTTTGGGGCACTCTTTGAAGTTCTTTGTGTTGGTTGAATAGATGAATCTGAGATTGTGTGATGCATATCGTATAATCATACCCACGGATACTTGTGGTAACATTGGATTATCTAGGTGACATTAGGGTTTTGGTTGATTTTGTGCCTTAAGGTGTTATTCTAGTATGAACTCTTGGATAGATCGAATGGAAAGAATAGCTTCGTGTTATTTTACTACAGACTCTTGAATAGATCGATCAGAAAGGATAACTTTGAGGTGGTTTCGTACCCTACAATAATCTCTTCGTTTGTTCTCCGCTATCAATGACTTCGGAGTGACTCTTTGTTGCATATTGAGGGATTGTTATATGATCCAATTATGTTATTATTGCTGAGAGAACTTGCACTAGTGAAAGTATGAACCTTAGGCCTTGTTTCCCAGCATTGCAATACTGTTTCCGCTCAGTTTTACCACTTGCTACCTTGCTGTTTTCATATTTTCAGATTACAAAAACCTTTATCTACCATCCATATTGCACTTGTATCACCATCTCTTCGCCGAACTAGTGCACCTATACAATTTACCATTGTATTGGGTGTGTTGGGGACACAAGAGACTCTTTGTTATTTTGTTGTAGGGTTGCTTGAGAGAGACCATCTTCATCCTACGCTTCCCACGAATTGATAAACCTTAGGTCATCCACTTGAGGGAAATTTGCTACTGTCCTACAAATCTCTGCACTTGAAGGCCCAACAATGTCTACAAGAAGAAGGTTGCGTAGTAGACATCACCGCCCACCTAGCGACATCCCGGCGACCCTCAGGTATAACTTCCTTCGAAACCGGCCTTGCTCTACTTCCCGAGCTCCTGACGTCGCTGCATTTGTATCTTTTACTATTTCTCAGGCCCCCTCGTAGATAGGATATATCGGCTGTTCAAAAACCACCATTTACTATTAAGAGGTAAAACTTGTTCATGCACTCGAATCTAGTACTACTTGGTTCAAACAAGGAAGAAAGGGGGAGGGGGGTGGGGGAAGATATGTTACCTAAATCTAGGACTTGGTCCAAATAGGAAATAATGGGGGCGAAAAGTAGCAGAGACTAGCTATCCAACTGGTCTCTAGGTCTAATAGGGAAATAAAGGGAAACGTAGTACAAACTCAATATAAACCCGATCTATTTGTTGAAAAAGGAAAGAAAGTGGGGACTGGGGGACAAGTCAACAGAGTAAGTCGAGCACTAGATTTGCTAGCCTCACACAGTATAAGGTGGCTATACCGAACAAAAATGGGACCAACCCAGATATTCTGTTCTAATGTTTGTTGCCCCGAGCCACTCTTATGTAATGCCACTGGTAAAATGTAGCAGTCGCACTGTTAAAATTAAGGACACGTTAAACCAATGTTGTTTTCAATGTAATGCCTCCAGTAATATGAATCAATGGCACTTTTTTCGTGTCCTGCTAAATTTCCCATTATGATAAGTTGCTTCTTTTTGTTAGAAATGCAACTGTCCTAGTCCGCCTACTCTCCCGTGCCCAAATACCGACTCTGTAGCAGCTGTTAATGTAATGTTGCTAGTAAATTGAAGCAATGGCACCATTAAAGTAATGTCATATTTAACGGTTGTCATAGTTAATCCTAATGCCCACACTAATATCTAGCTATGCTGCTGCTTTAGAAATTGCTACTGTCCTTGTAGGATTGCCATTCAGATAAGGAACATGCTTCTTTTCATTTGATGCATGTTTCATCACTTGTTAGTCACCCTCCTTTCCACCTTTTTTTGTGCAAAGAGAGATATACATTTCACGCTCGATCTTAGTTGAACTGCACAAATGATATCCAAATTATAGTTGAACATTCCAGGAGCTTCACAACCAACCTTGATGTTGCTCAATTTTATTGCAACTAATGAAGAAGAAGCTCTGTGGGTTTCGTTTTTTGATGAAAGTGGAACCGGGGCTAGAGCCTTTTCTTAAAAAGAAGAAGAAGAAGAAGCTGCTAGCTCATAGGACATTGCTTCATTTTAGGTGAACTGCACCAAAAGGTCCCATGAATTGAATCATCCATGTTGGTGACTGGTGTCATCCCTTCTACGATGGCGTTGACTGCAGATATGGTTCCCATCACGAGGTATGTTCCTTTTTGGTCTGACGTTTTGCCAAAAATCCTGCATGTTGATCCTGCTCTTGTGCTACTGTTTTGGCACTGCCATGATAAAGCAGTAATGTTATTATTTTGCACCTTAATCTAGTGGCACTATTAATTTGAGGCAATGTTTTGGCACCGCTAGTGCCACTGTTTTTTATATATCAAGAGGGGGTTCCCTCCAATTTCATTAAGGAAACCCAACCATAAAGAACCATTATCCGACAACATCTCAGTGTAAACGGGAAGTTATGCAACTACTACTAGAACGGACTGAGTACTAGCAGGAGACAAGTTCGCCACATAAGCTAGGCAGGTAGGGGGACGCAGCACTAGCTCGACCAAGTTTGGATTACAACCCAAATGCTACCACAGAAACATCAGGGGGAAGATAGGGACTGAAAGAGCCAGCTTCAACATCCCAGTCTAAGCACCCCCGGCCTTCATCCTGGCGACGCATGATACACCTCGTTTGCCACCTGCTTGACCCTAGTGTCACTAATAAAATGAAGTAATAATACAGTTAAAATAGAGCAAGTGTCCTCTCTATCATTTCATTTCCAATGTAGATAAAGAAAGTGCTTCTCTTTGTTAATGTATGTTTCATCAACTAGTCCCATTGTTAATGTTTAAGCATTTATGCAAACTGGGGTGCTTAAGTTTAGTTGATCTGCACAAACATAGGGTTTTGAATGTCTCAAGGCCCCTCCTTGTACTACCGCTGTACACTGATGTTCATCACTGGCAGAAGGTGTATCAGGGAGACTTGGGACGATTTCCAATACGAGGCGTACCATATGAGGCATCGTAGGCCCATCTCACCCTCACATCATGGCATACTATGATACTATCGCAATATTTTTTCTATTTATTTTGTGTGTTTCATCAACTAGTGCCACTATAATGTAATCATGCTTTTTCATTATCTATGCAAACGGGGTTATTCAGCTGCATTTTGGTGGAACTGCATAAATGTACGGATGGAACCGACATATATGCAGAGTGCGAGGTGTGCCAAGTAAAAATTACCGACACCAACCATGCTCCATGCACGCATTGGCATCCACCACCACCAGTGGGATGTGTGGCGCTCTCTGTGGACGGATCTTTCTCGGCAGCAAATCCTCTAACCAAATACTAGTAGCTTATATTGGTAGTTTTCTAGGGAGTACTCTTTTCTGAAAGGAGCACCAATCTATTTTTCTTTATTTGTACACAGTGTCACAACTTTGACCCAAAGGTCCAGAGCTATTTAGGGTGATTGGCATAGTACCCAGAGACGGATTGTAAGCATGATTTTCATTAGCTGTCACACTGATTGTAAGCATGAGCAGGTGGAAGATTAGGTTAGTGCGAAGCTTACCTGAAACCCTACCACCGCCATTGAAATGAGGCGAGCGTCGAGGGAACCATGGAGAACGGCGGGCAAGCGATGTCGCGTTATCCGGCCTCCTCTTGTGGTGGGAGAACAAATACTCCCGTGGCTCCGGCTGGCTCTACACCCTCACGAACGACACACCATACTCGATCGATTCGTTATCCTCTAGGTGCTTGACCTTTGACCTGTACACCCACCACCTCCGCCTGACTTTCGCCTCGAGCGAATCTGCCTGCTCCATCGCCCAAAGGAGATACTCGATGAACTCGAAGGACTGCGGTGTGACTGCCGCCCTCATCGCCTCCGTCTCTCTCTCTCTCTCTCTCTCTCTCTCTCGCATACATTGCCACATGGCCCTCACCGTCCTCGAAATCTCCCACTCATTGTCAAACCAAGTAAGGATCTCCTTCAACCTGGCTAACTTTGCCTGGTTGCCGCCGGCGATCTGCCTGATTCGCTACTGCATCCTCTCCATAGATGTCCTTCTGAGTGGTCCGATGCTAGCTTTGGAAGATGGGAGGAGAGACGGTGGTCTTGCAATACAGAAGAGGGATAGGCGAGACAGTGGTTTGGAATGGAGATGACGGAGAGGAGAGGAGGTGGTTTTGCAACTGAGAAGAGGGAGAGGCGAGACGGTGGTTTTGGAATGGAGATGATGGAGAGGAGAGGGGGTGGTTTTGCAATGGACAAGAGGGAGAGGAGCGTGCGGCAGCGATTTAGGATTGGACGAGAGGGTCTGCACGCTGTGACTGGATCAAAATCAAAATCATTTTACCCTTCAATTAAGAAAGCGACACGACATTAACTCCCTTTTAGTCTGGGTCATAATTGACAATAATTTTTTGCAAATAAAATATATGTTATACGTTGCAAAAATAATATAATTTGAAAGTACATTCAGATATGAACCAAACGATACAATTTTTGGTGACATGCATTCACATTTTGCTTGTCAAATACAGTATGTGGTCAAACTTTGACCCAAAATACGCAAAAAAAAATACTTCCAAGACCAGCGCCGCTCTTCCGCTCTTCTCCTCTTAAACCACCGCCGCTCCTCTCCTGTTCCAATCTAAATCCAGTGCTGCTCCTCTCCTCTTCCATTTCAAAACCAGCGCTCCTCCTCTCCTGTTCCAATCCAAAACCAGAGTTGCTCCTCTCCCGTTCTAATCCAAAACCAGCGCTGCTCCTCTCCTCTTCCATTCAAAAACCACCGCCGGCGAGTGAAGGTGCTGTGGAGAAGTAGATCGATGGAGGAGTACAACCGATATGTGAGGATCGCAGATGGCGACCCTGTGAAGCTAGCTAGGATGTTATAGATACAGTCTTGGTTTGACAACAAGGACCAACTAGCGGCGACAACAGAGTGAAAAGGTGGCAATACTCCCAGAGGGAGTCGCCCGGGGAGTACATAGAGCTGCTCCTCTGGGCAATGGAGCAAACAGATTCATCGAATCTGATCATGAGGGAGCGGTGGTGGGAGTATCGATCCCAGATGGAGCATCCACCAGAGATTGAAGGATCGAGCATCTACAGGGTGCCGTTTGTGATGGTGTCGTGTCAGAGCGAGCCAGTGGAGTCTTCGTCGACCAAACCCAACTGCAAGAGGAGAAAAGCAATTGGCCCGACAACGCTTCCCCTCCATCCTCTCCCTCGCCGTTCACATCATCTCACGGGGTGGCTGTCTACAGCCGAGGAATAGGAGGGGACTACCCCCCCCAGTCCAATAGTCGGGAAGGTTGTGAATTGTCAGGAGGAGTTTAGGGTTGTCAGTATTTGCAGGTTGTGAATTGTGTTTTGTGTTGTGTATTTTGAGAGTACTTCCAGATATGAATGTCTTTTGAATTTCAAATTTGCAGTATTGAGCATATGCAGTATTTTATGAATTCTAGAGATCTATTTTTAGCACTTAAAAAATGTAGTTTTATAGGAGTATAAAAGTGCAGACAATGTGATTCTCAGAGAAGAAACTGCAAGTTTCAGTTTCAGATAAGAACTATAAGTTCAGTTTCAGATAAGAAACTGCAACTTTCAGAGGCAGAGCATTTATATTTACACGGCCTTTTCAAATAGTGTTAACATCATGTTGGAAGTTTTACTCATGGTCGAAAGTGGAACTACCAGCCAGTTAACATCATGCTGATCAACATTCATGCATAGCACATCTTCATATGATGCACAGTCAGAAAGTATGCTATTTTCAAAATGCCCACACAATGTCGAGTGTGCGAAAAACAGAAAAAATGAGGGACGAAGTTTTGGCAAGTGTTGGACGTGGTGTGCGTAGATGACAATGGGGACCCACATGTCAATAAAGGCAGAGGCAAAAAATTTGGAGATATTTTCCCTGCACAGGTGGAATCGAACCCGGGCGGAACAACTGTCGGGTAGTGTCACTTGGCCACTAAGCTAGTTTAGTAGTTTCGTTACTAATAAGGCACTTCCTCAGGTGGTCGGATCTCCTCCTGCGCCTTTGTGCGCTCGCCGCGACGCCGCTATCTGCCCTTGTGAACATGCTGAACAAACGAGAGGAATCTGCAGAGGACTGTATGTGGAGAGGCGGACAGTCGGGACCCACCAGGTCTACGGCCGTACGCAAGCAAGTGCCTCATTGAAAAAAATACTTCCTCCTAATGCTATACTGACGTTGGGGCCCACGGGTTTGTCAACATAGTTACATTTTTTTAGGTGCTTCAACATAGTTACTGTAGGAGATAAATTCACAACGAAGCCGGGGATCTAGCAGGTATCATTTGTTATCACTGGGCCAGCAAGTATCAGCTGGGTTTTGGGCTATCCCGTCTAGGCTTTCTTTTTTAACATGCACAACCCACGACATGCCGGTTTGTATTTTCTTGAGGGCCGTCATGTATCGACCGGCCTATGGACCTCCCATCCGAGGTTTTATTTTTCTTGAAACATCGGCAGCCCAATTTATGTATTTTTTTGAAGAAAACGCAGAGGTCTATTCTATTTTTCTATATAAGAATAGGAACACCTGGTCCAACTTATGTTTCCCTTCTAACTATATTATATATATTTAAATTATTATTATGTTATTATATATTATTGTTATTGTCATCATATATTTAACAGATACTTACATATGTAAGAAAACAATATCCCTCATCTTATTAACTTACAAAAATAATTTCTTAACAATAAAATCCTGGATTTTTTGGCAACGAAAATCCTGGTGATTGTGTACAAAAGCTAGGTAAGATTTAAGGACCAATATAATAATAAATCACTTATTATTTAAATATATTTATAACAAAATGCTAAGTCCCTATTTATTTTTTGATAACATTGCTGCGCCCAACCCAATATTATAATTAGAATCAGCCCAGCAAAGTCATGTATTTCGAGAAAGTGCAAATGGTCTGTAATTTTTTTAGGAAAAAAAATAAATGGGCCGCATGGATGCTACATTATTTGTTCACCCAACCCAACTAATGGACTGTAATTCAAAAAAAGAGATCAAATTGACTGTAAATTCTACCCCGCAAAAAAGACTGTAAATTCTGAAAAATGTGTTGAATACGTGCCACATTTTTGGAGGCTGAAATGTGGGCCAATAGGTCGAAGCCAACACAAGTCGTTGTCAACTTAGTCAACAAATGATTCTCACATCGTTAGCCGTTGGATTTACATCCAATGACCGGCATCCATCTTCAATCTCTCGTCTTCTTCCTCCAGTGCCACCGTGACCACCTGCTCCCGCCTCCTGCTGCTAGCAGCTCTGCTTAGCACGCTTCACTGTGAAATGCTACTCCATCGTTGGCCAGACCATCCCTCCACCCCTCCACACCTCCCGTTCTTCTCCATCGACTGCCGAACCACACCACACCAGAACCAGTTATCCCTCGTACACCTCTCTGATACGTCTCCAACGTATCTATAATTTTCGATTGTCCATGCTATTATATTACCCGTTTTGGATGTTTATGGGCTTTACTTTACACTTTTATATCATTTTTGGGACTAACCTAGTAACCGGAGGCCCATCCCGAATTGCTGTTTTTTTGCCTATTTCAGTGTTTCGAAGAAAAGGAATATCAAACGGAGTCCAAACGGAATGAAACCTTCAGGAGCGATCTTTTTGGAACAAACGCAATCCAGGAGACTTGGAGTGGACGTCAAGAAGCAGCCGAGGCGGCCATGAGGCAGGAGGGCGTTCCCTAGGGGGGTGGCGCGCCCCCTACCCTCGTGGGCCCCTTGTGGGTCCCCTGACCTACCTCATTCGCCTATATATACCTCCATACCCTGAAAACATCCAGGAGCACCATGAAAAACTATTTCCACCGCCGCAACCTTCTGTATTCGCGAGATCTCATCTTGGAGCCTTCACCGGCGCTCAGTCGGAGGGGGAATCGACCACGGAGGGCCTCTACATCATCTCCAAGGCCTCTCGATGAGTTGTGAGTAGTTTACAACAGACCTTCGGGTCCATAGTTATTATCTAGATGGCTTCTTCTCTCTCTTTGAATCTCAATACAAAGTTCTCCTCGATCTTCTTGGAGATCTGTTCGATGTAACTCTTTTTGCGGTGTGTTTGTCGAGATCCGATGAATTGTGGGTATATGATCAAGTTTATCTATGAGAAATATTTGAATCTCCTCTGAATTCTTTTATGTATTATTGGTTGTCTTTGCAAGTCTTGTCACACCCTGATTTTCATGCCAGAACACTTAAGCTAATAAATCATGATAAAATGTGTTTTGACAAAAACTTTTGAGTGCTTTGGACTTTGCTTGATTGGATTTTTGTTTGCTTTTTGCAAGTGCTCTAAAAATCAAATAAATCCTCCAACTCCTATACTTCATCTCCTTGATCCAAAACCTTTTCCCAATGATCATGCCATGTGTATAGAGCAATATAGTATTTTCTTACAAAGATAATTTGGCCAAAAAGTATTTTCAACAATTAGTTTTCCAAAAACCTCTGAATTGAGGTTTGCACTGCAAGTACTTAATTAAGGGCAGTAAAAATCTTTATAAAAATATATTTTACTCCTATTAGATATAGGATACCCAGAAACCACAAAAACATAATTTGTAAAGTTATTTTCCTATTTTATTTAAAAGCTTTTTCTTAAGGCCAGAAATGGTCTTTAATAGGGAAAAATTATTTTATTGCTTCAAAAATATTTGACAAAATTTAGGGAAACTCATAGGACATATATTGTCCATATATAAGAGTTTCAATACATGGTCATGTTCAAAATATTGGTCAAATACCTCAAAAGCCCTTTCTGGATATTTCAAGCTTTTGAAATATTTACAAAGGAAATATTCCCCAAAAATTCCAAGAAAATTCTATCATATCACATATGACATATTTTGTGATCTTGCCAAGTATCATGTCTTGGAGAACAAGATAACATCATCAAATCCTCTCAAAACCATTTCTGTCCATTTTGAAGTTTGAGCAACTTTACATTGCCAAACATGTCCAAATGTTCTCAAACCTTGTGAACATGCTCAAATGCTCTAATAATTCATCTAGACCAAATGGCACAAGTTGGAGAACAAGTTAACTTGATCAAAGTGCCCCAAAACCCTTCCTGTCCAGAACCAAATTTGAACAACTCTACATTGGCAACTTTCTCCTTTTGATCTCAACTTTTGTGGACATGTTCATAGCCTCTAATGATGGCACTACACCAAGTGGTGCATCAAGGAGAATAGATTTGCATGACTAAATCTTGGAAAATCCATTTCTGTTCATTTCTAGGATTCACAAAAGTTGCATTGTCAACTTTGCTCAAATGAGCTAAAAATGGGTGGAAGGCCCTAATTATGTGTTCCATTTCACCCTGTGGATCCTCATGACAAATGGAAATCATCTTCTTGCCCAAACCAACAACAAACACCTTCTGCCATTTTTCCAAAATCATCATTTTGACCACTTCCACTCTTCTCCATGGCCTCAACTTTTTACCACAGCCCCTCCTAGTCCCCTTGCACCTCCAGTAGCAACGGCAGATCCATAGCTCAATTATTGGATGGGTAAAACCCCACTTTCTCTCTCTAGGCAGCCCATTTCCCTCTCTTCTTCTACCTCTCTCCTCTCCTACTGGCTCACCAGGGCATCCAAGGCCACCACCCCTTTGTTTACTCCTCCCCTGACCCCCTAGACACTAGTGGCCATGCACTGGGCGCCAAAAAGATGCCAATGCCAGCCATATGCGTGCTCTGGAGCACGCTACAGTGCGCCCTAGCACTGTAGCCGCTCTCTGCCCGAGCCACCGGACCACCTAGGGCCTCCCCCTCGTGTCCCCTGAGGTCACCTCGGCGTCTGAGACACGGCAAGATGTCGGGCCCCTCCTGGACCTCTCTCCTCCCCCCTCTGCAGAGCTCACCAAGCGCGTCCGTGGACGCCGCCCACGGAGCACCGGCGCCTCCTCCATATAATCCATCCCCCGAGCTCTCTCTTTCCTCGTTTGGACCCCTCTCTCTCCCGTGCACCTCCTAGACAACATCCCCCTCACTCTCGTGCCCTCCAGCACCCACCATGGCCGAAGTGCCGCCGCTGGCCTCCACCTCGATTCGGGCAAGGACGAGCTCCTCGGCCTCTCTCTCTCTTTCCCCTACCCACTCCAGTACTCCCTCAATGCACCGCTAGGGCCTCTTCCGCCACCATTTTCTCCCCCGTACGCCGTGTGCTCGAGGCCGATGCTGGCCGGCGATCTCCTCCGCGGTCACCCAAACCGTCGCGGATACAACGTTTCCCGGTGCAAGAGGAGCAGACCAGTGGGTGCGCCCCCCGCCCTGATCACTCCGGTGTCCGGAACGCCACCGGGGATGGCCTGAGCCGCCGGGGCGAGCATCGGCCGTGCACGGCCACGCCCTCCTCTGCCCCGCGTCGCGCGGTAGGAGACAACCAGGGGCAACGGGGCGACCTGCAGGCGGGCCCCGCGGGTCAGCGACCCGCCAGCTGCCACGTCATTTAAGTGGAGGCGGGTACTGCTGCTTACCGCCTCCCCCACACCGTTGGCGCGTTCCCAAAGTGCGCCATCGATGTTGCCTGGGCGCCCCGCACAGCTGGGCCACCCGGCCGGCCCGTCAGCTATCCCTCGCCCAGCGTGCAGAACAAGTGGTATAGACTTTTTCCTTATTCTTTTTCTAGTCAACTTCAAAAAGCCATAAACAATTCAAATTGACTCCAAATTTGATGATTCAAATTTCCAGTAGTTTCTAAAATCACGCCCTACCACATGGTGCTATTGTAATATTTTTACAGGAGCATTTCCTTCACAAATATTTATCAAAACCCCATTTTTCCATTTCTGTGATGCACTTTAGAAAATCACAGAGAGCTCAATATTGATCCAAATGCCATGATTCAAATTCCTAGATGCATCTAAGTTCATAACTTAGTTTATGAACATTTTTATTAACACTTTCTGTACCCCACAAAATAATGAGCCATTTCTTCATATTTGACAACTTTGCAAATTCATAGGAAAATCATCTCAACTCCAAATCCAGTGAAACCAATTCCTAGATGCTTCTAAAATCATCCGTTGTTAAATGGGTGCCTTTTCTCATTTTTCAAAAATATATTTCTGTACACTTCTTGCAGTTCCATAAACCCCTTGATTCCATCATGTCGAAATGTTCAGAGATGTCCATTGATCAAATCCTAATGAAACCACTTTGGTCATCCCTGATATGACCAGAGTTATCCCAGAAAAGTCCAACTCATATTTTTAGAGCACTTTTATTTCCTGCCTTGTTGTGTTGCTTATTGTGTTTGTTTCCGATGTTAGTTGACGAAGTAGACGGAGTACTTTGAGAAGGACCAGAAGATTTCAAGACTCTGATGAACCAGGCAAGCAGCCCTTTGACCATGATGAACCCTTTTTATCATAGCAACATTTCTTTCCGTGATTGTTGAATGCATGATATCTTGAATGGCAACCTTGCTAGGTTTGCCTTTGTTGCATACCCCGTTGATACTTGCATTGATCATGACTCTATCCTTGTTTAGAGTTGTGTTGGTGGGTTGTAGAAATATGCTATAGTTGTTGGCTGAGCAAAATGGGTCGGGGTTATGCATGGAAAGAAACCAAGTGTGATTTGACATACTTGCAAATAGCCCAGTGGGTGCGACTAATGCCCCTGGGAGTTGATGATGAACTAGGTCACTACTTGGTGGAGAGGTAGTGTACCGAGGCTTGTTGAAAGTGTTGTTTATAGAGACGGATTAGATTTAAGATTTGTCGACTGTCCCAACCTTACATGCGCAACCACTCTACCCTTATATGGGAAAGGGCATTATTGATTACCTAGGCCGATACTAGCTTGGAGCCCGCAATACTAGTGACGGGGGAGAGTTGGTGCTCTCTCTCGGGACGGGGTCGTGCCAGGTAGGGCGGCCATGACCATTTTTATGGGGCACCGGACACACCGTTGGTACCCCGTGCCAGTGGTATGTGATAAATATGGGAGCAAGGCTCCACGAAAATGTTATGTGAAATGTTGGGCACGGGGGTTACTGCCAATCGAGTGGTGTCGGTGTCAAAACCGGCGGATCTCGGGTAGGGGATCCCGAACTGTGCGTTTAGGCGGATGGTAACAGGAGACGAGGGACATGATGTTTTACCCAGGTTCGGGCCCTCTTGATGGAGGTAAAACCCTACGTCCTGCTTGATTAATATTGATGATATGGGTAGTACAAGAGTGGATCTACCACAAGATCAAGGAGGCTAAACCCTAGAAGCTAGCCTATGGTATGATTGTTGTAATGTATGTTGTCCTACGGACTAAAGCCCTCCGGTTTATATAGACACCAGAGGAGGCTAGGGTTACACAGAGTCGGTTACAATGGTAGGAGATCTACATATCCGTATCGCCAAGCTTGCCTTCCACTCCAAGGAAAGTCCCATCCGGACACGGGACAGAGTCTTCAATCTTGTATATTCGTAGTCTTGGAGTCCGGCGGACGATGATAGTCCGGCTGTCCGGACACCCCCTAGTCCAGGACTCCCTCAGTAGCCCCTGAACCAGGCTTCAATGACGATAAGTCCGGCGCGCATAATGTTCGGCATTGCAAGGCGGGTTCCTCCCTTGAATAATCCAGAGAAGATCATGAACACCAGGATAGTGTCCGGCTCTGCAAAATAAATTCCACATTCCACCGTAGAGAGAATAAAATGTACACTAGTTCAATCTGCTGACGTACTATGCGGCGTGACATTACACCGCTACCAAGCCTTTGTTTGAATTGTTTTTTACTATACCACCTCAGCACGTTTAGCGAAGCGGTTTCCTTGGCACGTCTTGTCGAAGCAGAGATCGTGTTCCCCTTATCCCGGGATTCTCATCAATACGTGTGTGGGTAACCCAACCATTCCCGTCGCCATGCCTCCTCTATCGAATGTGAATCCTAAACGGTCACGAAGACGGCTCTTGGTATTTTTCCCCTTTATAAGAGGACCAAGGCTCATTCTTGTTCTTCAATCTCGCATCGAATCTCCTCCTCGCTCCCAGTTCCAACACCCAGAGCCTCAGATTCGAGCGCTTCGGATCCTCAACCATGTCCGGCTCCGACCTCCAGGGTCGGTGGATGCCCTCCTCCGTCACGGAGGAGGACATATTGAAGTTACGTGAGGCCAAGTACCTGGCCTACGAGGTTTCGCACAGGTTGCCTGCCCAAGGGCAGGCCGTGCCCGCCCCCGAGCCCGGCGAATATGTCGTCTTCGTATCCCACCTCCGTCGGGGTTTAGGCTTCCCGACGGACCCCTTCGTGAGAGGGCTCATGTTCTACTACGGGCTGGATTTTCATGACTTGGCTCCGGAGTCCATCCTCCATATCTCCG